>CM066031.1:984523801-986923801 GCA_033557465.1 Ichthyophis bannanicus
AGCCGCAGCAGCAGCAGGTCTGAGTTGATGAGGGTCTAAACCCATGCCCTGTGCCACAGCCCCCATGGACATCATCTCCCCTGACCAGCAACCGTAGCATCTGCCCACGTCTTTGGGCACATGCAACAACTATAAATGTCCTCCATGTAAAGCCTCTGTGAATACTACAAGCACAAACACACAGACAAACCAGACACACAGACACACACACATTGCCCAAACACATGCAAAAATGGCAAACCACCACAAACATCAAAGACAACACACACCTCCCACAATATGGCTCACTACAGTTGCTCCCAGGTTTACCAAAAAACACAAAGACCGCCGCGCCTACCAAAACACCTCAATGTTGCTGACTGAGCACCCTCGTTTTTATAACAGTGTTACTGTTATTTTCCGTTTTTCGGGTACTACGCCCCTGCCGCAGTGCTGACGCAGTGCGCATGAGCAGGCGGTCACGCCATCGCTCGCCTGTCGGTGCATGCCGCGCCATGTGCAAAGCGTTGTCACGTGTGCGTTGTGTATGACTGCGACGCGCATGTTGCAATTGGGGCGCCATGTGCGTTTGGGTGTGCGCGGAGCCCAATGTGATACCCACGTTCCACGCATGGGAGTATGCGTTTCACCAAAGTCATGATGCAAAAAACCAAACGGTCATGCGCTCAAGAGTGGCGCTTGCGTGTCGCGCAAGCACCTTAAAAGGCCAGCGCATGAGCATGCGCAATTCAACACCGGCGCATCGCAACAAGCCCGCTGTCGCAGACATCCTGCCTGCAAACAACAGTGCCCATGAGTTAAGGAGTTGCGCGCTGCGCATAAAGCACAAAACCATAGAGCGAGGACGCCCCCCCCCCTCATGCAGCATGCACAATGAAACCAAAGGCGCGTCGCACAAGCATTGACCGTCACACAGTGGCGCCAACCAGCGCACCGTATGCCACCGTAACAAAAACTACAAATGCCCACAAACGGCAGCAAAATGTTGAGGTGGTTGAGGAGTCAGAGCGAGTGTAATACAGAGTTGATGTCTGTGAGAGGGTGGTGTAGTGAGAGGGGGGTCAGTGTCATTTGGTTAGCCACAGTTTCCCGTGTTGTTTGATAAGTACCCATTATCTGTAGTCTGTCAGTGTGTGTGTTACCTTGTATGTGTATTGTGTTTGAGTGACTGTTCTGTTTCCTGTTGCTGTGTGCATTGTGGTGGGGTCGTGGGTGCGGTGTCCGTCCCCGTGGCCCATTGTGGGAGGGGCGGAGGGGGTGAGGTGCAGTGGGGAGGCGAAAGTGGTGAAGGTGAGTGGGGAGCAAGAGAGGGAGGGAGGAGGCCGATGGAGAAGAGACAGACCCGAAGCCAGCGGGGGAGGGGGAGTGACAGGGAGACACACAGGGGTACAGGAGAGAGATAGGGAGCCAGGGACAGAGGACAGAGAGGGATAGAGAGAGGGATAGGGATAGTGCCGGGAGGACAACAGACAGAGAGGGACAGAGAGAGGGGGAGAGGGCGGATGAAGGGTGGGGGAGATGAGGAATGGTGTATTTGGGGGCGGGGTGCAGGGTGGATGCCACCAGTCCCCACTAGAGGCAGGGCCTGCGGGGGACTGAGGGGACTGTGGAGGTGGGGGCAGTGCCAGGGCCATCAGTACCTGCACAGCCGGCTCCCAGCAGGCACACAGGGAATAGGAAGCGTGTCCCTGTGTCTGAGGCTCTTCAGGAGGAGGGCACTAAAATTCACAGACGCTGAGAACCACAAACTCCTCTCCATGGTCCTTGAAAATTACGAGGTTTCTGTTTGGCCGACAGAGCACCAAGGACAGGCACAAGCAGGGCGTATAAGGCGGTTGTGGTTGGGAGGCGGTCAAGCGAGGGGTCGCCAGCAGGGCCAAAGGAGCCCCCCCCACGGGGACATAGATAGCCTGAAGAAAAGAGATTCGACATCAAAAGAGGTGTACGGCAGCACCTCTGGTGCCGAAACACAACATGCCTAGGGGTACAGTGAGGAGGGGGCCCCCTGCCAAGCCATGCTGACGCCCCTGCAGCAACAGCTGGCCCGAACGCCCTCGGTCCGGTCTACACCTATGGTCTGCCTGCCGCTGCTGGATAATGCAGATCCACAGCAGGTAAGTATGTCATGCATATCCATCACATCGCATAACCTCCCTGAGAATGATCATTGTGTATACAGCGGACATTTGCAGATGCACACACATACCTATCTCCCATTGCCCAAAGGATTGTCGTTAGCCTTGTGTATGAGGCTGTGTGCACACCCCATCATACCCTATGGGGTCCAACACATAGACACAGGTGCGAACAACTATGTCAGGTAGACGTGAGGGTCAGAGATGTTTTGCGCAATGTGTCTGGGGTTGATTCCCTGAGGGTGGAATGATAAAGCGGTCCGTGTAATCATATGTAGATGTTGATTACTGTCAGCCACCACATGGTGGCAAGGAACAGTTGTAATGGAATGTATATTTGCCAGGGTAGGGGCGAAGGGGAAATGGTCACCACAAATGCAGTATACGGAAATATTACATCCACACTGTATTTAACAATCCGTCATGTGTTCATGTTTTACAGAGTATTGTAAACATGGGAAACACACTATAATGTACCTGTGTACTGTAACCCAGTTACCAGCCGCGTCATGTGTCCCTTGTCAGGATCACTGACGGCTGGTACCACACACAGCAGATGTATGAGGATAGTGGAGGAACATCCAGGCCTTGCCGTAACAATCCCTGTCAGTCTGACACGTTCTGCAAACCCTTTGTCATGCAACACAATCATTGACCATGGGAAGCCAAGGGTATATCAACCACGAGGGTTCCCCATGAATTGCACAAACCTTTGGCCATGTCTGTCATCCGCATCTATGGGATCTCAGAGTTCATTACAGGATAAACTATGGCGTCAGTACAGCTGGACTGTTTGCAGGGCTCACCCCACTTTGACAAGGGTATTGCTGGCAGATGTCAGATGTGGATGACACATGATGGTATATGTGTCAAAACATCTCTGTCATGCATTGTTGGTACCCCTCTCACACCTGTGTGTGTATGCAAGTAGTGGATGACACTAGTTAATATTATGTGGCGTGTCCGTGAACCGTGTCTCACACGTACGACACTCAGATTCCCCCTGGATCATATCCCCTCCATATAGATATGTTGTTTAACGTACACAAGAGTACATGGTACATCTCACAGATGTGTGTGGATATATTCTGGGTATGTCCCAACCCACGTCAGCCTGCATGCACCCGCCCTCTCAATGTCTGCCTGTAATTAGGTGAAAGACAGTGGTCAGCCAACCGTGCTGCTACTAAGAAACTGTCACTGGGATGAGGGACACCATGTACCATGTCGTGGGGAGTCCACGCATATTTGTGCCCACTCTGTCCACCCCCATGGGTCAGCTGTTCCCCCAGAGGGCGGCCACCATTCCTGTGTCTCTCACTGCACACACACCTCACGTTTTCCGGTAATGGTCTTTGCCAGTCACAGGATCACCCTGCAAAACTGCTGGTGTGTTTGCAAAGACCGTGCCATATGAATTCTGCTAGCCATTGCTTGCCCTAACCAGCCAAATGTTACAGCAAAATGTGCATGTCCCTGGCCTTCACATTGTTTCACATCCCCATCTTCTGCTCCCTGGCTCCCTGCCACCCACCCTCTGTCACTCTGTCTCTCTGTGTTTAGCAAGCTGCCCCTGCATCGGGCAGTCAGCCCCCTGATGTGCTGTGGTCCATCAGTGTCCCAGTCATCCCCCTCTCCCAAGGTGATGCGTGTTAGCTGATTGGACATGTGTTCCGTGTTGTAACTATATAAAAGCGTGCATGCACCTGCATGAACAGAACCCTTACACCTGGACGACATCTGTCCACATGGACTTTGTGTGTGCAATAATTTACAAATTCCCCCCCCCCATGTCACACCACAAAAACACCACAAGATGCAATACACAGAGGGACAAATATGTAGCTGTGTGATACACAGATGTCATGTACCCTACATAGGCTATGATTTGCTGCCAGCCCCATGGCCAATGACTATCCTGACGGGGCCCCCCCCCCCAACGTATCAGGGATAGTACATCCTTCACACACATCCCATACAACTTCTGAGCGGATAGGTTTAACAGGGACTAGGGATCGTGGGGATCATGTATCTGTGGCATGTGTAGAGGTAATGCACATACCATTCACTTGCAATCTGGCTCAGTGCTATCACCCTCCCCTACGTCACACTCACACATGTACATGGCCAGTCAAAGTGGTGGTACATGTGACTGTTGGGGGGGACTGGGGACAGCACAGAGTATGGGTGGTGGTGCAGCATGGGTAGCCTAGTATCCACACCTGCCAGTACAGCAGGCAGACAGTACAGCAGTGCGGGCATTAGATATTCCCTGACACATGTTATGGGAAATGTCCTGGCCAGGTGTGTCAATACACGTACTAACATGACCGAAGGCAGATGTGTCACCCTTCCCCTGACCCTGTGGCTGCAGTAACACATGACCTGTGCCTGATGATGACATATGTCCACCATGAGATATGTTGTGTACCCTCTCAGTTGCAGTAGCCCTGTATTGGCGTGTTTATCCCATGGCCCCACCTAGGGTACAGGGAGACATCCAACATGTGGTACACATCCCAGCAGTGTGTGACACTGTTCCAGACATGTCATGGAGTAGAAGCCCCTAAACATCTGCACCTTCACTGCCCTATGTCTTCTCATCTGTCACTGTGCATTTGTGTGTGTGGACTGTTTCCTGTTTATCTGACATACTCTACGCACACTGCTACATGTGCCTGTCAATTGTCTCAGGATCCTCTGCCAGTGTTATCGTCCTACATTGTAGGTTCGTGGAAAGTACATGTAGCACTGGGGAGACAGTATGTCCCATGTGAATATGCCGTGAGCAATGGCATGCACACCCAAACCTAGACTATCAAGGATGGAGTACCTGTTGGTGCTGTGTAGCCCTGTCAGCACATACACTACACACATGGGGTGTGGGCTCGACTGCTGAATAGATGGCCATATGAGGATATAGTCAAACTTGGAGGCCACACAGGGCATGCACGGCTGACTCCCAGACCAGTGTTAATGACACAGGTACATGGTTTTGGGCGATAGGTATGTGGGTATGTGGGGGCTCTGTATGTACCACACATTCAGGGTACTCTGAATATCACATATGGGTGGTCTGGATCACACACGTAGATGTTGCTGTACAGCTTACACATATGTATTTATCTGTGTGTGCACACAATACAGGTGACTATAGTACATTGCCGACACATGTGGAGCAGGAGGAGGAAGAGGAGGAGGAGGAGGAGCTGGAGCAGGAGGAGGGGGAAGAGGAGGTGTGGCACGCACCTGGAACAGAGAGCCCTGATACGGTGGTTGATGTGGGGAGTAGTCGCCAGGGGGAGAGGCCTGGTCCCCGGGAGGGTCACATGGGACCTCCACGGAGCCCCCCACACCACAATGTTGTCTGCAGCAGGATATGCTGCAGCAGCACCAAGGAGCAACGAATCTGGAGAGGATGTGATACTACATGAGCTGAGTGCCCGTGGTGCTGCTTCGCAACGCGACAATGAAGGTGGGTAATTAACATTCATTCCCATTAACCATCACTATGCTGTGTGTACATAGGCTCACAGATGTGCACCCTGGGGCGGGCCCTGTCAAGGTTTAAGATGCCACACAAAGACACTTGTTGTTACAGAAGCTATCTTTGTGACACACATCAGCGTGCACTATGTGCAAACACAGTGCTGGCATGGGAATCAAAGTGTGAGCCACACATGCACAGCATCTATATATCATGACACACAATTGTGTGGGTTCGGACCAGTACCAGCAAGCAATCACTGTGCCACAGGGTATACATCCCCTATGTTTACTGTGCAGTGTGTTTGCCCACACACCTGTGCACAGCTAAGAGGGAGATGTGGAGGGGGCGTGGCCACACCACACAAAACACACACACACCTCTACTCCATCTCAGGGGTTTGTATGTGGTGTATGTGACAGCATACCCTCTACAGCTGTGATATGCGTGTCCACATTACACATTACACATTTGAGTTACCTAATCTTTGTGCCTTTGTTGCCCAATGACACTGTTACACACAGCCTGACAGCCAAGAGAGTGTTTACAGCTACAGATGCAGATGTAACAGTACTGATGCGTCAGGTGCCTCTGTTTGTGAGGGAACACCAAATGGTGAACATATAACAGGACAGTGTAGGCCTCCTGACTGTAGCACACCCATGTGCCATTGCTACATTGTGACAACTGTCCCGTGCCAGCAGCGCAAATCAGGGTTCACATACACAGGCGGGACATATGTTTTGATATGCAACGTGGTGATAATGGCCCCATCCCACATAGGCTTTATCAACAGGTGTCCACACAGCATCATAGACGACATTATCGTGTACAGTGCCTCATACACACAGAGAGCACTATATCCACACTGGACAGGATCAGATGTTCCCTTTCCCCTGTTTTTGGGGGCAACACGCCCCTGCGGTCACCCTGAATGCTCACAACTAGGGTTGGCTGTGTGACATACAGCCAGAGTGGCGACGCTGTCCCGCACATGTATATTCCTAATGTACAGTCGTCTGAGGCGGATGGCCATTAGGGTCTATATGCCATATTACGTGTCCTTGCATCAGCATTGTGGATGAGGCCATCAGGTGATGTGGCTGGGGGGGACATAAAGTGAAGTCCAAACTGTATGGCATCACACAGGTAACCTGTGATGAGGCCAAGTTGCGTTTTGGGGTCAGCAGCTACACAGGCAGACCCGGTATAGGTTCCCTGACCCAAAACAGACACAATATCCCAAATCCCAAACCTGCATCCCCAAAAGGAAACGTTAAGCTGCGACAGCAACAGACTATTCAGCACCCTCCTGACATTGCAGATCCAGACAGTTCACGTGAAAAAAACAGTTCACACTCACGGTAACATGCCCATTCAAAACATGTATGTACAGTTGCGCTCATCCGCTGGGGAATACCTTGTGATGCCATGTGGCATGGTATAGTCAGGTCGATGAACAGCAGTCTCATACAGGTCCAGCATGTGAGCAATGGCTGTATGGACAGGTCAGGTTGTGCTCACCTTCCCTGGCGTCCACAATAGCCTATAGACGGCAGACACACATTCCATATTTTGACCCACCACACCCACGACAGATGCTATACATTGGCCCTGGCAAAGGCACATTCCATGACATGACCAGGGGATACGTAAAGTTTGTGTGCCAAATGCAACTGCTAGCTCACCCTCTGTGCTGTGCGACGCAGGGGCTGGTATACATCCAGGGACATCTGGCCTGTGGCTTGGTGTGAGCAGACTGCTCATTCGCCCACTAGGGATTCCGTCCTCCCTCTTGACATATCTCACAGACACATGCCCTCTTTCCCCTGAGGGATCATACATAGGTGACGTGTGTTGTAACGTGAGTCCTCACATCATTCCATTCCTAGGCCGTGGAAAATGTTTTGCCCCATGCCCGTGGTTTGGACGGTTGGTCTCCAAGTGACAGCTGTAGTACCTGGGATCTCACACATTTCATTCCCCCCTCTGACCCTGCTACTTGCATTGTAGGTTTGGGTTATCCACCTCGGGATACCAAGATGTCTGAGCCCTGCATTGCTGTATCCACTACTGGACTACGCAGCATCCCTGTGTCATAGTGCTCACCAGGCTCTTGCCTCCACAGCACATTGTCTCGTGGTTGGTGTATGCCCTGGGCTACCCTCACCTGTCGACTGCCACAGTTGAGATGCCTGCCATGTTGCCGCCCTCACAGTGTACACCTTCTGTCACCCTACCGTGTTTGTGGCGACTGGGTGTGCCTGTAGGCTAGCATTGGATGTGTTTGTTTGTGAGCTATGTTTCCTTTGGGATGTATGCTTAGGTGAGCCATCCCCCATGTACGGGTACACCCTTTGTCCTCTTTCCTACCCAGGGCTGTGTGTCAGCAGGAGCAATGCAATATGCAACACTGCTGTCTGCATTTGGATGGATGCTAATATTGCACCGTGGAACAACACATGTCAATAGGGCCCGTGATGTGTTGTGACCCGCTTCACACCTCACCCCTGCCTTGCCTGCTGCCAGGCACAATCAGGGATGGCCCACTCTCCTATATCCAGGGCTGAACACACTTATCTGAGGCCTGTTACTAGCATTTGCATGCCTAGCATACCCCTGTACATGTACGTCTGGAGTCTGGGACCCTGTGCAGCAGCATGACTACATCACCATGGCCCTTGAGGGCACACAACATGGGCCCCAAGGTGTACATGCACTGTTTTCTGCCCACTGGGGTCACCACCCCCCGGGAGGGGTTGGTGTTGTGAGAGAACCTTAGCTGTCACCCACATGTGTGAGTGTTGGGTAAGACCTCGGTCTGTTCATGGAACCGCTGTTCACACCCCATCGCACATTGTCATGAGCACTGCACTGGTCACATGGCCGGTGTGTGTGTGTCCATCTGCTCGACCCCAACGTTCCCTGCCTGTATGCATCCCATATCTCCTACTCATTGTGTATCCCCTGGTGTTGTTGCAGTCAGTCGCACACCCTCCAGCCACCCACACAATGTACACTTATCTGCTGTCTGTCTCTAATAGTCCTGGGTACATCTGATGGACGTTGTCTAGTTCTTGCACAGACAGTGTATCCGTGTGTCTGTGTCTCACAGCACGTTTTCAGACGGCTGCCTAGTGTGTGAACTTACACAATTTGATGATGCATATATTCATATGATACATGAAAGGTATTGTGGGTGTAATGTAGTTCATTAACCACAAACACAGCCGGAGACAATACCTTTGTTGTGAAACCAGTGGTAAAGCCAATAACCAACGTCTTTTATTGATGGGGTTTAATTCACCCAGCACAAGTATGCTTGGGTAGCATATAAATGAGGTTACTTGCTTGCAGTATTTAAATTGATAACATAAAGTCACAAATCAACTCATGAAAACAACCTTCAACCTGTCAGGCAATTAGCTAATGTTTTCCTAGCAAAGAATTACCAAATGAAAGGTCCACAAATAATGAATAAACCTTGCTGCTTAGGTTAACCTCTGCTTATGTCCCACACAGATCCTGCAGTGATTCTCTCCTTGCTCACACACACAATTAGGTGCAGCTTTCATTAATATCAATTCCCCAGCTGAAAACCTTGAGCTGGCTGGCTGATACTGTGTGAGGCCATATCCTGCTTTAGGAACTGTTCGTAGTGCAATAAAGAACAAGGTTAGGTTTCTTTGTGATGGCTGATGTGTTTCCTCACAGAGAGCTAGCAATAGCACTTGGATAGAGAACAGTCCATGTAATCAATAGTTTCATCTGCTGTGATTTCCCCTTCATCAATAAGCATAGGGTGACTATCATAAATTAGCACAGATGAGTCTTTCAGTAGGGAACTATCAAGAGAAATGCTCATTGCCCTGCTGCCATTCACTATTAGAGATAGGGTCGGGATCAGTGTTCATACCTGAACCGCCCTTGCTGCCATGGTTCCTCTCTGTATAGCCTGGCCAGTATGTACTCCAGTTCTTATGTCCAGCCTTCCAATCTTTATCCCTGGACACTGGATCTCCTCTCACATACCTTCTGGCATAGGTCTTAAGGTCCCTTCCACGTGCAGTCTTCTCTCTCACCAGTAGCCACAGGTGATTCCTATCTCTGCCACTCCATTCCTCTGGGTGACCCCAGTCCAATGGTCTCTGCTGGCACTTGGAATACCTCCCAGTATAGGTACTGCCTTGGACTCTCCTAGATCTCTCAATGGCCTTTCTGCTCTTCCTTCCAGAGGGTTTCCTTCCTTCTCTATCCGTTTGGCTTGGCTTCTGCTTCTACAGGTGATGTTGGAACCTGTAGCCCTTGCTGTAGCTGGGCTGGAGCTTGTAGCTGGGCTGTAGCTTGTAGCTGGACTGGAGCTTGTAGGTCTTGCTGTAGCTGCTATCTGTAGAATAAGCTCTATTGTTATTCTGTCTTGATGTGTGCTCCTCCCTATCACAGCGCAGCTGTGCTGAATCAGGCCCTGCCCTTTGAGATGAGTGCCTAGGGATTACCTCATAGCTCTCTTGATTGAACCACATGTATTCTCACTTCAGCCCCCCTCATGGCTGCTGGACACCTGGTGCATTCTGGGACTGGTAGTCTTTTATGTGTGAGCTATGTGTTATTACCTCTACCAGAACTGACAGGATTCTTGTTCAGAGTCACATCACCCTTTCTATAACTCCTACCTGAGCCATGATAGGCTTCCTTAGCAAAACGTACATGGTGTATGTCCTGTGTGTGGCCATGGACGACACCTTTGTATACTGTGTCCATACATCAAAATATGTATCTCAGTAGTACAGTTTGTACCATGCAAAGGGTATTTGTGTGATATGTTTTGCCTAGTTCTGCTTGACAATTGTACCCGCCACAGGTAACTCAATGACCACCATCTCTTCCCCACACAGGCATTCGTCAGGAACGTGCAGCTATACGGCACAATGGAGAAAGCCTCATACAGGAGGTGGTGCTTCTGCGCCAACACATCCAAGATATGCCTTTTGGGAGGATGTGTGTGGCCATGGAGTGCATCCAAGCTGCCCTGGAAAGGATGGCACCACCGCCCCTGCCGCCACCACCACCACCACCCACACCCCGCCACAGGCACAAGATGACCGTGTGGGGCCAGCTGCAGGGGAACGTATTTTGCAGCGTGCAAGACGTGAGAGGCAGCGCCGTCGCCAATAGTGCAATACCTATTACTGTAACATTGCATACATATAAAGTCTCCGTCCAATGTTTCTCTCCTTTTTATAGCATAGTTTGTGTGCACATGCATGCCCTGACCATGACCTGAGGGGTTCAGATCTGGCCCGGTATTGCCGGGGTGTCCATACTGTCTTGTATTACTGCACACATGGCATTGCCTGCCATTTCATAACTGCATACGATCTGTGCATTGGCCCTTGGCTGCAATACACCAATGTTCACATAGGCCCAATGGCATTTTGGGCAGCTGCAGGGTTACAACAACACTATCGTGGCCATTCCACGGTCACCCCCTGATACTGTGCACATTGGGTGAGGCTCTGTGGCCATTGGCCCTGTCATTGGCAGGGATGACATGCGTGTCCCGCCCCTCCATGGCACACATGTGTCAGAGGGACACATGGGTGTCATGCGTGTGTGCGATGCTGCTCTGCACCAGCAATTGTTGTGGGGACAGACACATCCCTGTGACATGACTGTTTAGGCGGGAGATATTAACAGCAACATGACCTGTGGTTACCCATGTCCCATTCCTATGCACACATGTTCATCACACAGCTACGCATGTGGTGCAGGTAACATTATGATGGCCATGGCCACGCTACATGTCCAACCAGGTGTATGGACCTTCCCATGCTTGCCTACATGTTGTGTGGTGAAGGTACACACGTGACCAGTGAGGCAGGTTCAAAACATGTTATTATAAAACATATCACACAATGGCCAACATGCCCAACATAAACACACGCATGAGGTGGGCGCGGGAAACACAGCGCAGCAGAGGGCACATAGGGGCATCACAGGTGCCAGCCGTGGTACCTGTAATGCTGTTCGGCAGGTGGCCATCGGGATGCCAGATGCACCACATCACTGGCCACCTGCCGAACAGCCCCAGTCAGACACTGCAGGGCGTGGAACACGACACGGATGTCGTGTCGTACGTCATCCAGGGCCATGCACACATTGTGGATACACCTGCCAGCACACAGACACACATTGTCTGTGGTCTGTGTGCTGGCATGAGCATGAGGTGTACCAGTGGCCCTGGGTGACGCACGATCGTGATCACGTCCGTGCCGTGCAGACGCCTGCAATGCCGGACTGGTGCCCCGGTGGCCCTCTGCTGGGCTGTGTTCCCCCCAACCAACTCCAACCCCTCCCCGCTCCTTCCATACCCACCCCCCACCCTCCCTGCCCACACAATCACCCCAACTCCCCCTCTCTGCCTGCACCCCTGCCCCCGTTGCCCCTCTCTCCTGCACCCCCCTCTGTCCCCCATGCTGCCCCTGGTTAGGGGTGTGCCTGCTGCCATCTGCCTCGTCCTCTCCCACATCACTGGAGGAAACCACCACCACATCTGCCCTCTCTGATCCTGAATGTGGCTGCTCCATCCCTCCAGGCTGGTCGTCCTCCTCCTCCTCCTCGGTTGTGTGCCGGGTGGTGGGCCTCCGGAGGCTGTGGGCAGAGGTGTGTGGCGAGGCGTCGCTGGCATCACTGTCTGTGAAGGATGACATACATCAGGTGATGTCCATGTGTGTCACATACCAAATATGCAGATACAGGTGGGAGACAGGCTGGTGGCCCTATGGCACACCTGAACCTGTGAGTTGCCCATTCCAATACTCACCATCGTGGTGGTGCTGGCGCTCCCTGCGGGCCCGTGGAAGGACCTCCGGGTGGACTGTGCGAAGTGCGCGCCCCTTTCCTCAGGTCCTCCACCTGTGGATATGCAAAAGTTGTCAGGTGTCAACACATACCACCTGTCACTGGGGCTATGGGTGAACATACGTTGACTTGTCTGGCCCACACCATGCTTCTCCCCCACCCCTGCTGTTTGGGGCATATAGAGCATAGTAACCGACCTCCAGCAGTCAGTCCCTCCCACATGTGCAAATAGGTTAGCACATAGGTGTCACTGCCGTATGACATGAGCATAGCTTACATCCACCTGCACTGTCATGTAGGGCATCACACATCAGCATCACAAAGTGACTGCATGCTGCTCCTCACCCATATCCCCACAACAACCTGTCAGAACGGTGGACTGGTGGGGGTGACTGTGAGAGACAGGGGTGTAGACGAGTGGCCATAGGTGGGACGTCACAGAGACAGAGGGGATGAGGGGGGGGGAGATCACCTAGGGCACATGGTGTGCATTGTAGGTCACATCCCTGCTGGCGTATGTGGCTATGGATGGATATCAGCCTCATGTCCCCTGTGTTGCATCTCATTTTCGACTGCAACTGAGTGGAACATGTCCACAGGCCAGGCCAGCCCCCAGTGGGTCTGAACTTAGGGTGTGACTATTTTCCGTTTTGGACATGCTGGCACCCCCTTGCAATTTACATTACTGGAGCCGTCCCATTCTCTAGGCACCTAGGGGGATTGAACATATGTTGTCCCTGTGGTTTTTGGGAGCGTGCAGTGTTGGAACACAGGCGCATAGTGTCTGCGTTTATATGGTACCAATGTGTCCCACACAATAGACATCTGCATTGAGGGTCCATATGCCCATGCTGTGCGCCAAAACATTGTGTGTGCCAATGACACAATATGTGTGTCCTGGGGGGTTGTCTGGTACCCTGGTGTACTAGGGATGGCTGCAGGCCCGTGTCTTTGCCACATCAATCTGTGTGCTAGTGACACCTGCTATGCCTTTGCAGTTGTCATGGACACATCCCATGCCCCAATGCTAAACACGTGGTGTTATGACGCATGTGCCGACTCCCCACTGGTATAGTGGTTATTGACTCCCTTTGTTGGGCCTGGTGGTAACACCAGAGCTGTTGTCACCGACTGCATTTGTCAGTGCCACTGCCAGGGCATCCCTATGTTGTGGGGTTTATGTCCCTCTGGGAACATGCCACATTATGTTGGTCTAGATGTGATCCACGACACATGGTGAAACACTGGGGAAATGGCTACCAACACAGCCACATTGTGGGGGGTGGGGGGTGTTTGCGCATGGCTGGACGGCTCGGCCAAACCACACCCCTGGATGCCATCCCACTGGTCAATCATGGTGACAGGTCACATGTGGGGCCTTGGCAGTCAGCACACTAGGCATGGCTGACAGTGACCAATGAGTGTTTGGCACTCCTGGAGCATGTCCTCCCGCACATGGTGTGTTCTCCATGCTAATGGCATGGTTTGGGCCTATGCATACATAGAAGAGCAACGTACTTGGGTCATTCTCAGTGTTCCCCTGGTGTTGTATTTGAATCATGTCAACACAGCTACTAGTGCTGGGATATCAGATACACCAGTGTCACAGTTTGTGGGGACCTCAGCAGCACTGTTCCCTCTAAGCTGTGCGCGTGTGCGCGCGCACACACCTCGCCGAGCAAGCGCACATACTTTACAACAGAGCGCACAAAAATTATGGCTCTGATTCTGATAGAAAACAACACAGACGTCTTAAAATTTAAAAGTTATGATTGTAATTACTAGAAATTTTCCCGCTTCATTTAGTAATCGTCTATTTTCATTTAATTTGATTAAAATCAATGTGGTGTACATACTGTATTCTGACGTGTAGTCACATTTTAAAGTATATAATTCCGAGTGTCGTTATGTGGCGCACAAAAATGTAACCTTCCTTCAAAAGCTGCACACAGCTGATATTTTATGCGCACACAGCCTACAGAAAATTAGAGGGAACATTGCTCAGCAGAGACACACACAGGGGTTGCTTTCCCATACAGGTGTATTGCACTTAGACGGACACAGAGATGACATTTTTCCGTGACATTATGCACTGGGGAGCAGCAATTGGGCTTTTCAACAGGGCAGAACACATGAGCTGTGGGGTACTCCCATAGGCTTTTATGGTGGATGGGGGGGAGCAGTTGCATGCTGTCTTGCACACTGCATCACAGACAGATATGGGTCAGTGCCCTCATGCCTATTCCAGGTGAATATCTGTCCCCAGTGCCACATACATGCCTCAATGTGGGTGTGGACATGTGTGCAGCGACACCTATGAGCAATGTCCATGTCTCCCTAAATGCATGGGGACGGCTCCCTTTGGCACCCTTGACAGACATGGCATTGGCATGGCACATTTGTTTGGCCAATGTGGATGTCCATGGGGAGCCTTTAGCCCAGTAGGTATTACATTAGATACATGTGGGGTCACATTAACTGTACATGTCATGCAATCCAAACGCAATGGCACCCAGATGTAACGGTAAACATGTTTGTGTTCACATACATGTGACATTGAGTGGTTTGCCCTAAGCACCGTGGCAGGGGGCAGGTCCATGACACATGGATATCTAGATGGCCATGGATGTAATTACCTGACCCAACACATGAGTTGTGTGTCCTGTATGTCATAGGGCTACTGATAGCTACATCAGACGTACCTTGACGACTGTGAGACACAGCATACTGGCGATGGTGGACATGCATCTGTCACCTTCCAGCTTCTCGGGTGTTTTTATGTTCCTCTGACCTGTGTCCCTGAGGGTTCTATGAGATGTGCCTGCACACACTACGGACAATGACACATTACACGGATATGTGCTGTTTCGGCCCCTGTACATTTGTGGATGATAGGCTGTAGTGTGCAACCTGGATGTGTGTCTGGAACCCCCCAGAGGCAGCTGTGAGGTACATGTAGACAAAGGGTCATTGTGCCTGTAGGCTTTTGTGGAGGTAAACCTCAATTCTGCATACATAGCTGTGCACATGTCCCTCTCGCAAGGGTTTGGGCTTCCATCTCGAGGCTACTGTGTGATAGCTTTTGTGAACGCACAACCATATCAGCATCTACCATAACATGTCCATACATGTACAGTGCGTGTGTTGGACTATGTGCCACATAGGGCAAGTGTGAGTTGCAACCAGACCACTATACCCTATGTGACATATGGGACTGAAATAACCTCCGTTACAATAAGCTATTAGCCACCACGGTATTGGGTGTCTTACGGCATATCATCAGCAAGATACAGCATTGCAACATGGTGACACCCTGGACACCAGATGCATGTATCAGGCCTGCATGAGGTACAGATAATTGACTGAACGCCAACCTCACACTGCACCATATCACCAGGGTGACTGTGGCATACTGTGATGGGCTGGACAGACAACTGGGGATTGGTGGATGTGTTAGCCTACACTGTCACATGCATACCTATCTCCATGGTGGCAGACAACCCACTTGGATGGACTCTCTGACCTCCTGGAGGTGAGGGGGGGGGGCCCAACTACATTAGGACACACAACCATAGCTCCAGGGTGATAGTGGACCCACTTTGATGGGCTCTCTGACCTCCTGGAGTTAGGGAGGAGGGTTCAAACTACATTAGGACACAGATCCATAGCTCCAGGGTGATAGAGAGCCCACTTGGATGGCCTCTCTGCACTCCTGGAGTTAGGGAGGAGGGTTCAAACTACATTAGGACACACAACCATAGGCCCAGGGTGATAGGGGACCCACTTGGATGGCCTCTCTGCACTCCTGGAGTTAGGGAGGAGGGTTCAAACTACATTAGGACACAGATCCATAGCTCCAGGGTGATAGAGAACCCACTTGGATGGCCTCTCTGCACTCCTGGAGTTAGGGAGGAGGGTTCAAACTACATGAGGACACAGATCCATAGCTCCAGGGTGATAGAGAGCCCACTTGGATGGCCTCTCTGCACTCCTGGAGTTAGGGAGGAGGGTTCAAACTACATTAGGACACACAACCATAGGCCCAGGGTGATAGGGGACCCACTTGGATGGCCTCTCTGCACTCCTGGAGTTAGGGAGGAGGGTTCAAACTACATTAGGACACAGATCCATAGCTCCAGGGTGATAGAGAGCCCACTTGGATGGCCTCTCTGCACTCCTGGAGTTAGGGAGGAGGGTTCAAACTACATTAGGACACAGATCCATAGCTCCAGGGTGATAGAGAGCCCACTTGGATGGCCTCTCTGCACTCCTGGAGTTAGGGAGGAGGGTTCAAACTACATTAGGACACACAACCATAGGCCCAGGGTGATAGGGGACCCACTTGGATGGCCTCTCTGCACTCCTGGAGTTAGGGAGGAGGGTTCAAACTACATTAGGACACAGATCCATAGCTCCAGGGTGATAGAGAGCCCACTTGGATGGCCTCTCTGCACTCCTGGAGTTAGGGAGGAGGGTTCAAACTACATTAGGACACAGATCCATAGCTCCAGGGTGATAGAGAGCCCACTTGGATGGCCTCTCTGCACTCCTGGAGTTAGGGAGGAGGGTTCAAACTACATTAGGACACAGATCCATAGCTCCAGGGTGATAGAGAGCCCACTTGGATGGCCTCTCTGCACTCCTGGAGTTAGGGAGGAGAGTTCAAACTACATTAGGACACACAACCATAGGCCCAGGGTGATAGGGGACCCACTTGGATGGCCTCTCTGCACTCCTCGAGTTAGGGAGGAGGGTTCAAACTACATTAGGACACAGATCCATAGCTCCAGGGTGATAGAGAGCCCACTTGGATGGCCTCTCTGCACTCCTGGAGTTAGGGAGGAGGGTTCAAACTACATTAGGACACAGATCCATAGCTCCAGGGTGATAGAGAGCCCACTTGGATGGCCTCTCTGCACTCCTGGAGTTAGGGAGGAGGGTTCAAACTACATTAGGACACACAACCATAGGCCCAGGGTGATAGGGGACCCACTTGGATGGCCTCTCTGCACTCCTGGAGTTAGGGAGGAGGGTTCAAACTACATTAGGACACAGATCCATAGCTCCAGGGTGATAGAGAGCCCACTTGGATGGCCTCTCTGCACTCCTGGAGTTAGGGAGGAGGGTTCAAACTACATTAGGACACAGATCCATAGCTCCAGGGTGATAGAGAGCCCACTTGGATGGCCTCTCTGCACTCCTGGAGTTAGGGAGGAGGGTTCAAACTACATTAGGACACAGATCCATAGCTCCAGGGTGATAGAGAGCCCACTTGGATGGCCTCTCTGCACTCCTGGAGTTAGGGAGGAGAGTTCAAACTACATTAGGACACAGACCCATAGCGCCAGGGTTATAGGGGACCCACTTGGATGGCCTCTCTGCACTCCTGGAGTTAGGGAGGAGGGTTCAAACTACATTAGGACACAGATCCATAGCTCCAGGGTGATAGAGAGCCCACTTGGATGACCTCTCTGCACTCCTGGAGTTAGGGAGGAGGGTTCAAACTACATTAGGACACAGATCCATAGCTCCAGGGTGATAGAGAGCCCACTTGGATGGCCTCTCTGCACTCCTGGAGTTAGGGAGGAGGGTTCAAACTACATTAGGACACACAACCATAGGCCCTGGGTGATAAAGAGCCCACTTGGATGGCCTCTCTGCACTCTTGGAGTTAGGGAGGAGGGTTCAAACTACATTAGGACACAGATCCATAGCTCCAGGGTGATAACGAGCCCACTTGGATGGCCTCTCTGCACTCCTGGAGTTAGGGAGGAGGGTTCAAACTACATTAGGACACAGATCCATAGCTCCAGGGTGATAACGAGCCCACTTGGATGGCCTCTCTGCACTCCTGGAGTTAGGGAGGAGGGTTCAAACTACATTAGGACACAGATCCATAGCTCCAGGGTGATAGAGAGCCCACTTGGATGGCCTCTCTGCACTCCTGGAGTTAGGGAGGAGGGTTCAAACTACATTAGGACACACAACCATAGGCCCAGGGTGATAGGGGACCCACTTGGATGGCCTCTCTGACCTCCTGGAGATATGGGTTATGTTTCATAGTACATGAGGACGCAGATCCATATCTCCAGGTTGCCAGGGCACACTTTGAGTGGCTCTCTGTAGCCCTGAGGGGAGGGGAATGTATTATACCACATTTGTAAACAACCCCTGGCCACCTGTGTGCGTCAGGGCCTTTGTGCAGAAGGTTCCACGACCCCTGATGGTTGCCCCTATGTGTTACCCTCCAGATGCAGATACCTCCATCAGCACATGGTGATTCTAGACACTCCTCAGGCTGATGGTTGGCCTAGCTGTGTTACAGTGGTCTGTAGTACATCAATGCCAGCAGCTGTCATGAGGCCATGGGGTCATCATGCCCTCTGTGGGCACATGGATCTGAAAATGGCTACATGGGCAAACACTCAGATGTGGTACACAATGCATCTGGCATGTGGTTTCCCTACTACACGTAATTTATCTAGCCTACTTACACACAACAGCATGGACAGCTGACATTAACCCTGTCTGTGTATATGGTTTTGTGACCTGTGGCCATTCACTTACCTCACGTGGGTGGTCTGCCTCACGGTTAAAGCGCCTGGTCACCCTCTCCCAGGCCCTCAGCACCTTCCCCATGTTTATCCTCCTGGAGGGCCCTGGGAAAAGGATGTTTTGTTTCGGGCCAATAAGGGAGGCCAGGAGGCACAGCTCCCTGTAGCTGAAGGCGGACTTCCTGCTCCTTGACGCCATTTTGTTTGTGGGCGTGTAGACGCGCGAACGCTAACGATGCCACTTCCGCATTTGCGCGTATCGGAGCAAGCACGTGCGCGCCGCATGGCTGCGGCCCTCATAACTGCTTGCCCATGCGTTCCGCATTGCTGCGCTCCTGAAAAGTGCAAATATTAGCGGCACGCATCATTCATACACATGTTTTACATTTATTAATACAAATAGGTTTCATGTTGTTTGCATGCTCACATAGCTACAAGGTATCTCTCATCTCCCTATAACATAATTTAATGATTCTGAATATTACTTGTTCACACAATGTGGTCTTGAACCTCTGGACACATATGCACTGATTCCAAGGCCATTGTCAGATGAGGTGTGCTATGTGTGTCACATAGCAGATAGTGCTCTGCCACTGATAGCAATGGGTGCAAACAAACCATCAGCGTCAGGGGTCAAGCAACCTGGTGATATGGCATGATGTGTGTTAGTTGGCTCTGTTCTGTGTTGACTCACCATGTACAGACATCAATGATTTGGTGGTTGCCATAGGTGTTTTGCGGGGGTTCATATGTGTGCATTACACAGGAAAAATAGGTTGCGTGTTAGACATTAGGGGGCAATGTGGACAGCATGTCACCACAATCCACATTACAATTTGGTAGATCTGCTGGCATACAGTCCTGGGGGCTGAGATATAGCGCAATGGTGGATACATTGGCTGCTTAACGAGGCATCATGGCTTACATCTTCCTTTTGCGCTCTGGAGTGCCTGTCTCAGGCAGCTCACATTATCATACGTTGTAACACCATTGGCCATGGTGCTTTCCATCTACATCTATGCTGTGCACAGCATATATTTTCATACTTTGCAACATTATTACTTGCCCCAGAGCCCTTTCTACATTACAGAGGTGCTGCTGGTGGCAAGACACTCACACTGCTGCAGACATCATATGTCATACACCATTCTCACTGATGGAGCACCACAACCCTGGTAACAACAACACACTGTCTGCATGATTGCCTCTTTGGCCAGCCAGGCATCTGTTCTTATCAATCTAGCTGTGGCCCACACCTAACCTTGATGCATGGGGAGCCAGAGGTTGCATACGTCCATATACAGTGAGGTTATTGGTGGGTGCAGCCAATGACATGTCCATGACTGTGGAGTACTGGTGGTTGTTGTGAGATCCTCACAGTGCTGTCAGCAGCAGGTACCCCACAGACCACCTTATAGGGTCTACCTGGGTTAATGCACTGTGATGGTGTTTAAGTTGCCAGTACTTGAGGACATTACCCACGTTCCACACCTGAGAGCCCCCATGGACCTTGTAAAAACAAATTTACCTAATGTGACACTGCCTTGTTCAATGTATGTTTATTTTCAGAACGTTTCCCCACACTACTGCTGACTGGTGGAGTCTATGGGCCAAAGTCAGGATATATAAAATACTTTCCTTGTAGAACCACATTTAGAATTTGAACTAACAACCTTTTGCTCCTGAGGCATTGCAGTCACCACTGGACTACAGCTCTGGGGCTGTGATGAGACTATCTGGCTGTCTGCAATATGACCTAGGCAGACTTTGTGCTGCAGTTAACAGGGTAACGTCAGTCCACTCACCCCCATGATGCACTGCACATGCAAAGCAGCAGTCTACTAATGGTCCAACGATAGGGTGTGCAACCACACAGCACCTGGACATAGTTTTGTGCACAGACCTTCTGTGTTGCAGGTACAGAGTGGGTACAGAACCTCACAGTGTGTGTGGCTTTTAATCACCCTGAGTGTGAGGTGAGACACACAGCACCTGTCCTGGCTGAGAGGGCCAAGAACATCAGATCAGCTTGTCAGACGATGTCTGATAGGTTGACGCATACAGTCCTCCTTCAGGCATCTGTATCTCCCTGACCCATCTGGGCCTTGTGGGCTACAATGCTCACCCAAGGGTGCATCTCCTTTGTGAGAGCCCTGCCCTTCATAATATATGTGAAGGGGTAAGGGAGATTTCTGGCCACATTGGCTATATGTGTCTGACCACCTGCACTTTCCTGTCAAACACACTTTGCACAATATTACAATATGCACATTCTGTAGCCCAACTACGGTGCTAGCAGTTGCCAGCAACCTCATTCCGCCTGTCGTACCCAGAACCTACAGGTCACTCTCTGCAATTTTGAACATATCCATATGTCTAGATCAGGCAGACAAACAGCTGAGCCAGAGCCACCCAGCTCAACCAACACCATCTGACATTTTGCAGCAGAGGCCACAGTGTGTGGCCAGCTACTGACCCTGCAAGGTGTTCCAGCCAAACACATGGTAACTGCTTTCAGGCCGCTTGACGGTCCATACTGCATGCTACCAGGGACACTCTGTGCACCCATTACTGGGATGTTTGCACAACCCCCATGCAGTTGACTCAGTGATTGGGCCCCCTATATATACACACAACCCATAAAAATCACAGAGGAGAACTACTGTATGGCAATATGTTGTAACCTAGCCATGGCGTGGTCACTGATCATTCGTGGTGAGGGTTGCCTCCTCACCGTACATGCTATGGGCACCATGTTTGTGGAGGTGATAGCAAGGCACAACATGGTCCTAGGCATGCACATTTGCCCTGTGTAGCTGCATCCTGCTCCTGCCACCCTGTGTGTTCTATACCCAGAGTACTTTGCTCCTCATTATGCACATTTGCAGACCAATACTGGCAACGGTGCTATCATTGTGGGCTGTGGGAGGTGTTGGCAGCCAGCACACACTGGATCAACAGACACACACTCCCTACACCTAGGACAGCAGTGAGACGATGTACGGTTATTTAGGAGCAGAGACCAACGCAACAGTAATGGGCACACTGGGGGTATGGCAACGTTGGGGTACATTTGTTGTGATATGTTCCAGGCTGACAATCTCTGGAGGGCACCTGACCTGACACACATTGTACATACATCTGAGACGTTGGTATGTTACAGCTCGATGATCTGCTTGTGCTTCGCATAGACATTTCTAACAGTCACTGCTCATACCAGGCTTCTGATATGCGTGTGAGGTATCGCCATGTGTAGTGTGTGATTGGTAATGTCTGCACATGCTAGTTATTGGAGGGGCACACAGGGCCCGACATCCTGCCACTGCATTGGTCATCAGATATTGGGGCCTGCAGGTGCAGCTGTTTCTGGCCCTGTTGCCCACTGCTGTAGGCCATATTTTCAGAAAAAACAGGCAATATGGCACACACACTGGTCAGGTTTTCATGATGTCCGTGATGAATATGCCTCTCAGACAGATGCATACCATGGTGGTGTTCAATTAACTTGCAGCACACGCATCTTTATTGGATACATCAGCGAACATGGGTGTTCTTTGTGCCTGCATGGCTGCATTTGGGGGACTGTACTGTGGGCGAGGCATATGTTTATGTGGTGTGTGCTGTTTATTGTAAAATAAGTTGTCTTTTCCAACGCTTCTGTCATCAGCAGGGGAATTGCAGTCTTTAATAGCAGGTTTTGTGCATGTGAAAGAAAATGGGGGGTGGGATGGCAGGTGCCCCAGCTGAGATTTGAACCTAGGGCCTTCTGCTCTTGGGGCACTTGCTATGTGTACTGCACCACCGCCTTAGCACAGCAACAGCTCATTCCCGGGGGAGTCCATGGCTGTTTGTCACACAGTGCCTGTCTGGTGGATTGGACTGCAGCCACATGAGGGTAGCTAGGCCAGCATCTGCTGTGGTGCAGCAGCCACTGCCCCCTCTGCCAGCAGTAGGCATACACCACCATGATAAAGAGGCATTATATTGGGGACAGCATCACAGCTAACTGACATGTGGCCCTCCGGTACTGCATTGTGTGTACTCTGCTGTAGGTGTTGGACATTTCTGAGGGCTATGAGCTACTTATGGTAAAATAACAATCCTCAGAAAAAACTTTTCTTCTCTGCAGGTGTGGGTTTTATTCCCAATAACGGTTTACTGGTGGATAAAATATGTGCACTGTGTTGCCGATGGCCCCAGCTGGGAGTTGAACTTGTTATCTTTGTCTCCACAACACACTGGCTGTGTCCCCTGCACCACCATGCGGACACGGAGTCAATGTAGACCCTGCAAATAGCATGTCTGTTTGTCCTAGCGGCCCTTTCTGTTATGGGCCAGTGCACCCACGTGTCAGGGTCTCTGGCTCCATCTTCTCTGGCCACCTGCCACTGACCCCACTGATACCAGTACACCTCGGCTAACATGCTGCAGGCCCTGTTAGTGCTGGTGCCACTCAGTTGTTGAACATCCACTGTGCATGTATGCAACTACCTATGCTGTGCATTATGGGTTTGGGGTGACTACCTAGTCCTCCACATATCCCCACAGATCACACATGCTGTTGTGCAACATGTGCATGCCCTAGGGGAAAAAATCCATTGGTGTGGGGACACATGCTCTCTCCTTCAGCAATGTTGACTCATGCACATGTTATGCTGCATGAGCCAGAAACCCTTCCAACATGCCTATCTTTTAGCCCTGCCTTTCTTGTGAGTGTATGTTGATGTTTCACATTGCTGTGACCATTACCAAGGTTGGTCGTCTTGTGTGGTACAATCAAGTGGTTTAACAGCCCTATGCGACACAACAGTCCTGGGAACAGTACAGGCATGGATATGTTACACATAGCTGGTGGGGGTCACCCACCCAGGATGTACACACTGTCAGACAACAGACCTGCTGCACACATGACCCACATCTGCATGATTGTCATGTGGTGCTCAATGGGCAAAATGTGCTGAACATATACATCCATATTTCACTGTGTTCAATGAAGACATTAGATAGCTGTGTACCATGTCCCCAGGTGTGGGGTGGCATTGGTGACATCTGCAACTGCTACTATTGGCGGTTACAGGCAGGGCCCAATGTCCTGCCTTTCCAGGATGCATTGTCCAATGCAGCCTGTGGGCGTGGGTGTGTCAGGGCCTGTTGGCTGGTGCTTTTCATCAGGCATTCCCACATCATCTCATGGTGTGGCTGACACTGTTGTAGTTTTATGCTGTCCCTCCTGGATATGCATGTGCTACATCTGCATGACATGAGGGTGGTACATAGATATGCAGCACAGTCATTTGTATTAGAGGCAGCATGGAACCTGACTGTTGTGTGGTCGTCCAAAACTGTATTTGGGATACTCTGCTCTAGGTGATCGCCCTGTTCATGGTGTGTGTGGTTGGGATGGTAAATGTTGGGGGTTTTACTGAGGCCACTGTCCTCTGCCTTAAAGGTTTTGCTTACTACCATGGTTTATTTGTGAGTAAAATATGTGCTCATGATTGGCAATATCCCCAGCCGAACTTTGAACCTGTGACCTTCTGTTGTTTCATACACTTTCTGTGTACACTGCACCACTGTGTATCTACAGCTTGGCAGAGTTCCCTGGGACGTCCATGACTGTACATCCAACAGGGGCTGTCTGTCACTAGTGGACGGTGACAGCCTGCACCTCGCTAGTCAAATGTATGCTGTGGCTGGCAGCCACTTCCCTCTCCACCATCTGTACAGTCCCACCAACATGCTAGCATGTCCTTATCTTAGCATAAGCATATGTCCTAATTGAGTGGAGCCACTCCAGGACTGCATTTGGGCAACTCGGATGTGGCTGATGCCCATTGTTCTGATGTGTGTGCGGTGTGGAGTATAAGAAGGATGTTTGCAACATGCTAATGTTCTCTGCAAAACAAGGGGTGTCTTCCATATCTCTGATTAGTGGTGGAGAACATATTGCCATGAGCCCCAGATGGGATTTGAACCTGTGACCCTATGGTCTTACAGGTACTGGCTCTGTCCACTGCACTACACTGTTGCCACAGAGATGGTGCAGTACCTGGGGATAATAAAACTGGCAGGATGGGGTCACACACCCTGCTCTGCACAATTTTACTATGGGCTCCTTCACCCTGTCCAGTGACAAACGTGCAAATCATACCCAGACATGACCACGGAAAGGGGCGATAAGATATAACCAACATGGCCTACAGAGATTTTCATGAACAAACATGGGGGACACTCCCAGGACAGCTACAAAAGAGGGGTTGTTTTTTTTTTTGGTTGAGTCTCCCCTCCATACACCTTTCCATGGTTCATTCATTTTTTTGTAAACTTTCCTGGGTGTGTTTCTTATTTGTGCCCATTGCTAGCACTGTTCCCCCGCAGACTTTTAATTTTTTAGATGTTGTTTGTGGTCATTTTCGCTTTTTATTTGCACTTTTGTTCTGTGCACATGTATCACACTGCTGACGTTTTGCAGGTTTCCCCGGTTTTGCTGTACATTGATGACGTAAATGGTTTCTCTTCCCTTTAAATGCTTTCTACCGCGAGTGTTTCACTCGCGGTAGTTTTTATATGGAAATTCTGGCCCGGTACTGTGCGGGGAGCCTCTCCCCTCCCACTCTCCACCCATTGACCCCGTCCCTCCGCCTCTCCGGGGCCTTCCTCCGCCCTTCTTTAGCCGTTCCACGCCTCTATCGTACATTTGCGGGCCCGCACTTGTACGGGGCCCGTTAGTGTGCCGCGTACCTGTGCGGGGGTGACACGCACGTGTGCGGGGCGTTTAAACGCGTTTATGTGCGTTTCAATGCTGCGTTGCCGTGCACTATTTTGCGGCGCGCAAATTTGTGGTTTTTAGTAAACATGCCCCTTGGTGTACTCTATCATCTATACGCAGATGATATCATGATGTACATTCCGTTCACGATTCCCAACTTACCGATGCAAACTCTGTCAGATTGCTTCAATGAAGTCACATCCTGGCTAAATACCCACAATCTCCAAATAAATCACTCCAAAACTGAAGTGCTAATCGTCACCAAAAACCAATCCTATACTCCACCTACACACATAACACTTCAAAACCAAGAAATTAAAATAAAAAATGAAGTAAGATATCTAGATGTTATTCTAGATAAACACCTTACATTAGACACCCACATTAGAAACACCACAAAGAAAATCTATTTCAAATTCAAAATCCTTAAACAACTAAGACCCCTTGTATACATACATGATTTCATCAGCATAATTCAAGCCATCATAACCCCCCACTTTGACTTCGCTAACCTAATTTTATTGGGTATAACAAAACAAAACATTAAAAGAATTCAACTTGCCCAGAATGCAGCAGCTCGGATTATAACGAAAGTACACGCACATCAACATATAACACCAATACTAGAATCCCTTCACTGGCTGCCTATACAAAGTAGGATAGTATACAAAACATTGATAACCACATTTAAAACTCTAAACGACATGGCCCCAGTCACCTTAAGTAACCTAATCAGCAAAGAGCACTCAAAATCTACTCAAAGAAAAGGACAAACAAATAAACTAAAAACTCCCAAAGACTTCATAAAAGCAAATAAACTCACAAACAATAGAGCTTTTTCTCATGCAGCTCCAACAATCTGGAATTCCCTCCCAGATGATCTAAGATTGCAAACCGAGATCATCGAATTCCGCAAAAAAGTGAAAACCTATCTCTTTTCTAAACATTACAACAACTCAGATCATCCCTCAATAGACTTAGATAATGGCTAACCAGTTTTTATCTAACAAATCCCAAATGACCTACACATACAATTCTTCATAGCTGATACTGTACTTTGAATAACGCTTAAGCCCCACATAATGTGTATTTGTACATAATGTATATAGTTTACACTGTTCTATACTGTTCTGTATTAACACTAGTTGTTTATCTTATTGTTATTTGGTCATATGATGTTTTATGTAAAACAAACTCCGATTTGTTAACTGTTGTTTATTGTGAACCGCAACTGAACTATGGAAGATGCGGTATATAAATCATTGTTAAATAAATAAAATAAAAAAAAATCCTTAAGTTGATGAGAGAGTATAAATAGCCAGTCCGCATGCGCGGCGTCTTTTGGGAAGCCGGTAGGCTCGACATAAGAACATTGAAGTCATTCTTGGGTGAACAAAAGGTAACGAATCTCAAAGGTGAATGTTTCTCTGGATAAAAGAGGAATTCAGTTAATGAAATATGTATAGATTTAAGGAGAATGTGATTAATGAGCATGTTCGTTCTTATTCTGATCAACAGTGCTTTAAAAATCGAACCCCCTGATGAAACTGAGTCACAGTGAAACGCAGAGGAAGTGTGGAAATTTGGCGTTGGGGAATTCATTGAAAGCTAAGCATTGTTTTGAATTACGTTACAAGCTAATTGTTATCAAGCAACTGTAGGAAGATCATTGATGCGAAGAGGGTGCTTATTCAGAGAACTGATTGAAGTCTGGATATTTTAACGCCCGTGGAAAGTCTGAGACCTGTTGCTTGTTTACCATATGAACTATGCCTTTTGTTTGAATTACATTTCATCTTTATGATAGTGTCAGAGTGTCATGAAATTGATTGACAAAATATATTGCTCTGAAAAAGTGACCATATCTAGATTTGTGAGGCAATAAGAAATAGAACGAACAATGGCTATTTGTGATGCCAGCGCTCCTTGAAGGCCCTGCTGGTTCCACGTGAAAAGTATGTGTCAGAGGAGGCGGGATCAGAAGTACCTTAGAGGAGCACCAGAATCAAAGGCCCTGTGTTTGTTTAAATTTTGAAATTGCTGCTGGCCTGGGGTAGTGAGGGAATGGAGAGAGAGGGAAGAAGTCTGCGAGGGAAACAGTGTCACCTGTTGCTGGTAAAGACTGGATTGTTGACACCGCTGTCGCCAGAAGTATTACAAAGAAATTTTTAAAAACCCAAATAAAACAAAACCAGACAGTGTCATACTGATCGCCTCTAAGTTGGAGACAATTTGTCAGAAAAATATAAGTAGGTGTGTTGGGGATTTTTAGATTTTAGTGGAGTTAACTTTTTTCCTGCTTAAGAACTGAATACACACAGCTTGAGACCTGTGATTTGAACGGTTCTATTTCTCATCTGATTGTGGCCCAACAAGTAGAAAAGGCGACCGCAAAAGCAAGAAGGATGCTTAAGTGCAACAGGAAAGGAATGACCAGCAGGCAAAAGGAGGTGATAGTAACTCTGTATAAGTCTCTAGTGAGACTTCACTTGGAGAACTGTGTACAGTTCTGGAGGCCGCACCTTCAAAAGGATATACAGAATGTAGTCAGTCCAGAGGGCGACTACTAATATGGTCAGTGGCCTTTGTAATAAAGCATATGGGAACAGACTTAAAGATCTTAATATGTATACTTTGGAAGAAAGGCAGGAGGGAGACATATGATAGAAATGTTTAAATATCTCCATGAAGAGCAAGCTATTGTTTTAATGTCGGAACGTTTGTTGTACAAGGTCAAAAAACCTTCTGAAAAACAAACATATCTTTTTCTTCTAAATAAAGTGGTGCCCAACCACCGATGTGCTAAGAAAACTAAATGTGCAAAATTTGAAGTAAAATCACATTTAAATGGCCAATAAAGAAAGGCCGCAGCAAATACTTAGGTGGTAGTTGAAGCCAGGAAAAAGAGGCGACACAGCATTGTGTTTCGAGCTTCACAAAGATAGCTGTTTCAAACTTTCGGCAACAAGAGATTAGACAATCCAACTAAAGGTATTCCAGCTCGTCTTCACAAGAAACTTAGTGAAATAAAGTCAAACAAGTGACCTTTAGTAACTGGCTAGTAGAATGGATCTCCATGGCATAAATGCACAGGAGGTGGCCCTCTTTCAGTTGAAAGGAAGCTCTATAATGAGGGGGCCTAGGATGAACATGCCTACATCTAGAAACATACAGCTCCATGGCCTTCTGCTGCTCTGCCCCCACTCTCTGGCATGCCCTCCCCTTAAAACTTCATTTCGATTTAGGTCTGGACTTAAATCCTGGCATCCAGTAATGCACCCCAGTGGACCCAGACTCCTGTTCTTCCCTACATTCCTTAACTCATTCCCCCTTCTCCTGTCTCAAATGGTTCTATGTTCCATCACTCTCCGATAACGTTTTGTCATTCTACCTCACTGACCATAGTGTATCTGTCCTGTTCCTTATGTAGTATCAAAAAAAGCTGCAATAAATAAATACAGAGAAGAGACTCAAGAGTATTCTAAGGAAATGTTTTTCTACAGAAAGGGTGGTAGATGCATGCAACAGCCTCCCGGTGGAAGTGGTGGAGATGGGGACTGTATTTGAAATCAAGAAAGCATGGAGCAAGCACAGAGAATCTCTGAGGGAGAGGAAGGGATTCTAGAGCTTAGTAGTTGTGAATGAGCAAACTGCATATGACATTTGGTCCTTATCAGGGGACGAAAAGGTAGGTATTGTTCAGATCCTTTTATTATGACTTCCAATTTCAGCCTTTTCTGCAAAGTAAGTGGGCAAAATATTGCAGACATATTGAACAGCATAAGGAGAAGACAACTCTCTTTTGAGAGACTGCAAAACTGTCCTCAGAGGCGAGGTTATCTCCTAAATGGTGAGGAAAAAGAGAGACGCAGCAAGTCAAATCTTGCAATTAAATCAATGTTCTGCCAACGAATTGACACAGTAGCAAACACCACAAACCTGCAACAATAATCTGCCACCCCAAATGGCACAGTGTCAACCACCACTAACCCCGAAGCAAATGCTCAGCACAAAATTTACTATATCCGAGCCATACACTGTAAATATTTCAAGGTAGCTCCTCCAGCTACCATTTGTATATAGTTATAAACCAGTTATATGTACCTATGTATATAGTTAAAAAACTGTTAAATGTAACTGTTGTTTGCTGTATTAAAAGTTATAATGTAAACCGCTACTGATCATTGGAAAAAGCGGTCTAAAAATGTAACCAAATAAATAAATAAATAAAATAAATTGGCAGACTGAGCAGTTTACAAACAGGGAGAATAAAGATAAATTTCTTGCTACACAGGTTGCCTTGAACACTCTAATTCACAAGCATGCTAAGGAGAAGACACTCTGCAAGCACAAGTTATTCCATTATGGTAATTCACAAGCGTGCTAAGGAGATGACACTCTGCAAGCACAAGTTATTCCATTATGGTAATTCACAAGCGTGCTAAGGAGATGACACTCTGCAAGTACAAATTATTCCATTATGGTAATTCACAAGCGTGCTAAGGAGAAGACACTCTGCAAGTACAAGTTATTCCATTATGGTAATTCACAAGCGTGCTAAGGAGAAGACACTCGGCAAGCACAAGTTATTCCATTATGGTAATTCACAAGCGTGCTAAGGAGATGACACTCTGCAAGCACAAGTTATTCCATTATGGTAATTCACAAGCGTGCTAAGGAGAAGACACTCTGCAAGCACAAGTTATTCCATTATGGTAATTCACAAGCGTGCTAAGGAGAAGACACTCTGCAAGCACAAGTTATTCCATTATGGTAATTCACAAGCGTGCTAAGGAGATGACACTCTGCAAGTACAAGTTATTCCATTATGGTAATTCACAAGCGTGCTAAGGAGATGACACTCTGCAAGCACAAGTTATTCCATTATGGTAATTCACAAGCGTGCTAAGGAGATGACACTCTGCAAGCACAAGTTATTCCATTATGGTAATTCACAAGCGTGCTAAGGAGAAGACACTCTGCAAGCACAAGTTATTCCATTATGGTAATTCACAAGCGTGCTAAGGAGAAGACACTCTGCAAGCACAAGTTATTCCATTATGGTAATTCACAAACGTGCTAAGGAGAAGACACTCTGCAAGCACAAGTTATTCCATTATGGTAATTCACAAGCGTGCTAAGGAGAAGACACTCTGCAAGTACAAGTTATTCCATTATGGTAATTCACAAGCGTGCTAAGGAGAAGACACTCTGCAAGCACAAGTTATTCCATTATAGTAATTCACAAGCGTGCTAAGAAGACACTCTGCAAGCACAAGTTATTCCATTATGGTAATTCACAAGCGTGCTAAGGAGAAGACACTCTGCAAGTACAAGTTATTCCATTATGGTAATTCACAAGTGTGCTAAGGAGAAGACACTCTGCAAGCACAAGTTATTCCATTATGGTAATTCACAAGCGTGCTAAGGAGATGACACTCTGCAAGTACAAGTTATTCCATTATGGTAATTCACAAGCGTGCTAAGGAGATGACACTCTGCAAGTACAAGTTATTCCATTATGGTAATTCACAAGCGTGCTAAGGAGATGACACTCTGCAAGCACAAGTTATTCCATTATGGTAATAAACTGGGGCAGTTGCTGGTGAGGATGACTAAGCCTTGGCTGGGAAGGCTATAGTTGATAGAACTGGGCATTTACTCAATGCAAGCTGTGATATAGCAAAGAGATTTGCTGACTATTTTGCTCAACAGTACTCTGCACAGATTACTGATGATGCTGCCCCTACACAATGTGAATGTGGAGGAGGTCCCACGAAGAACTGCAGAGGAGGTTGAGGTGTTGAATGCCCTAGTACAAATGGAGGAAATTAGGTGCACTATACATAATACGTTTAAATAAAATAAATAAGCTACATTTGCATAAGACACCAGGACCGAATGGGTTTTTGGGAGAATTATATAGGCTTCTGGCATTGCAGTTATGGGGCCCCTTGAAAGGATATTACTCCTATGTGCTAAAGCAGGGGTTATTCTCTAAGGGAGTCAATCATAGAAACATAGAAACATGACGGCAGAAAAAGACCACATGGCCTATCTAGTCTGTCCTTCCATATCAACCACTACAACAGTCCCCTTTTTTCCTTTAGAGATCCTCTGTGTTTGTCCCATGCTTTTTTGAATTCAGATACTGTCCTCATCTCTACCACCTCCACTGGGAGACTATTCCATGGATCCACCACTCTTTCCGTAAAGAAATATTTCCACATATCACTCCTGAGTCTATCCCCTTTCACCCTCATCTTATGTCCACTCATAGTAGAGCTTTCTTTCCATCAAAAGAGGCTCTCCTCCTGTGCATTTTTGCCATGGGGGTATTTAAATGTCTCAATCATATCACCTCTATCCTACTTTTCCTCTAAAGTATACATATTAAGATCCTTAAGTCCGTCCTCATATGCTTTATAATGAAGACCACTAACCATTTTAGTAGCAACCCTCTGCACCGACTCTATCCTGTTTACATCCTTTTGAAGGTGCGGTCTCCAGAATTGCACACTATACTCCAAATGAGGTTGCATCAAAGACTTATACAGAGGCACTATCATCTCTTTTCTTCCGCTGGCCATTCCTCTCCTATGCACCCAAGCATCCTTCTAGCTTTTGCTATCGCCTTTTCTACCTATTCAGCTACTTTAAGATCACCAGACACAATCACGCCTACGCCCCACTCTTCTTCACTCCCTAGACTGAATTGCTTCTTTGCATTGCTGCAGCCGAAATGCATAACCTTGCATTTTTTAACATTAAATCTTAGTTACCAAATTCTAGACCATTCTTCAAGCTTAGCTAGATCCCTCCTCATGTTATCTACACCTTCCTGGGTGTCTACTCTATTGCAGATTTTGGTATCATCAGCAAAGAGGCAAACCTTACCTGACAGCCCTTCCGCTATATCACTAACAAAGATGTTAAAAAGAATCGGACCAAGGACAGATCCCTGGGGCACACCACTGGTAACATCCTTCTCCTCAGAGTGAGTTCCATTTACTTGTACTCTTTGTCGCCTCCCACCCAACCAATTTCTAACCCAAGCAGTAACTTTAGGGTCCATCCCTAGGGTGCTCAGTTTGTTTATAAGTTGCCTGCGTGGAATGGTGTCGAAAGATTTACTGAAGTCTAAGTACACCATATCTAGGTCTCTCTCTCGGTCCAACTCCCTGGTCAATCAGTCAAAGAAATCAATCAGATTTGTCTGACAAGACCTGTCTCTGGTGAATCCATGCTGCCTCGGATCCAGTAATCCATTGGACTCCATAAACCTCACTATTTTCTCTTTCAGCAGTGTATCCAATAATTTACTCACCAGCAATGTTAAACTAAGCGGCCTATAGTTTTCAACCACATCCTTACTTCTGCTTTTGTGTGAAGGGACCACATGTGCCTCTCTCCAGTCTTCTGGCACCATTCCCAACTCCAAAGCGACATTGAAAATGTTAGTCAGTGGAACTGCTAGAACGTTCCCAGTTCCCTCAGTATTCTCAGATGTATCCCATTCAGTCCTATTGCTTTGTTTACCTTTAGTTTAGCTAGTTCCTGAAAAACACAGTCTTCTGAAAATCGTTCAAAATGCCCCTTGCTTCTGTTCCTATTTGTGGGTGTTTTCTGAGGTCCTGCTCCTGGTTGTTCATCTGTGAACACAGAACAGAAATATTTGTTAAGCAATTCCACTTTATCCTCATCAGCTTTTACATATTGCTCCCCTTCACCCTTGAGTCTCCCAATGCCACTTTTGCCCTTCCTCCTCTCACTAACATATCTGAAAAATGTCTTATCCCCTCATTTTATTGAATTGGCTATTTCCTTCTCTTTTTGAATCTTTGCTTTCTTGACTACCTTGCTAGCCTCTCTAAGATTTTCCAAATATAGATGCTTGTCTTCCTCTCTCTGTGATCTCTTGTATTTATTTTTATATTTTTAACAAGTTTTTTTTACCACTTCATCATAAAATCAAAGCGGTTTACAATTTATTTATTTATTTATTTAACAGCTTTTATATACCGCACTTTTGACATCAGCGCGGTTTACATTTTAACAAGTTTTGTACTTAAACATAAAAACAAATGTTAAGTTTACAGAGAACAGGGAATAAAAACATGGATAACAGGGATTAACAATTAACAGATATTTTCAATTATTTACAATAGGTTCTTAAATGCTTGAGTTTTAAAGGTAGGGTTTGTGAGGCCTGGTCTAGATCAAGTGGTAAGATTTCAGGAGCTTATTTGGCTAGCCGTGGTCAATGGTCTGTGTGGGAGGGGGGTCAGTATATTGAGAGAAGTGTTGTAGGAAGAGATATGTTTTTATGGATTTTCTGAACTGGGACAGGTCCTTTTGTGCTCTAATACTAGGTGGTAGCGTGTTCCAGCATCTAGGGGCGAAGGAAGAGAATGCTCTTAAAGTGGTTGTTTGAGTGAGTTTTTTGCTGTCTTTTGGGATTGTTAGCAAGTTCTCTGTTACAGAACGTCTAGATCTGGTGTTCTGTGTGTGTTGGAGGAGATCAGATAAGGAGGATGATGAGATATGGTGGAATGCTTTAAAGGTAAGGATGAGAGCTTTGTATAAGATTCTGCCAGCTAGTGGGAGCCAGTGGAGGTCAAATAGTATGGGAGTAATATGTTGACTCTTTTGGGATCCATGAAGAACTCTGGCCGCTGTATTCATGGCCAATTGAAGCGGGTTTAGAGTGCTCTTGGGTAGGCCATGAAGAACGATATTTGCATAGTCAAAATGAGGAGTGACTAATGCCTGGAAGGTTGTACGAAAGTCAGATGGTTCAAGCATAGGTCTGAGGTGTCGAAGGGTCTTGATTTTATAGTAAATGGCTTTTACAGTATTTTTTATGTGTTCTTTGAATTCAAGTCGTTGGTCAAGTATAACACCCAGATAACGTATTGAGGTTTTGAGTGGTAGATCAGCATCACGTGTTTTTAGAGTTGGTGGGGGAGAGAAGTCTTTGTTCCTGGTGACAATCAGGACTTCGGTTTTTTTAAAATTGATTCTGAGGTTTTGAGTGAGTAGCCAATCTGATATTGAGTTGAAGCAGGTGATTAGAGTAGTGTAGTCAGGTTTTAATACATTGATTGGAGTGAATAAGAGCACGTCATCTGCGTAGATAAGACATGATACTCCGAATGAGCGGGAGATGTTGCAGAGAGGTTGCATATATATGTTAAATAGAAGGGCTGAAAGAGAGGAACCTTGTGGAACTCCTTGCTTCTGATGAAAAGGTTGAGATGTGGTCTCCCCAGTCCGTACTTGTTGCCAACGATCTTCTAGGTAAGATCTGCACCAATTCAGTGCCGTTCCTTGAATTCCTTTTTCGTGGAGCCTGGTGAGTAGTTGGTTGTGGTCGACAGAATCAAATGCTGCTGCTATGTCTAGGAAGATCATAGCGACTCCATTTCTGATATTGTCTGTTGTGTTAATGAGTGTGTTCAATAGAGAAGTAAGAAGAGTTTCAACTCCATGGGCTTCCCTGAAGCCATGTTGGTTTAGATCTAGTGGTGCCTCGGAATCAATGTGTTGTTGAATTTGTCTGAGTACGATTTTTTCTAGGATCTTGGCTAATAAAGGAATGCTTGAAATTGGGCGATAGGAGTCTTCCTTTTTCGGATCCAGTTTGTTGTTCTTCAGTAGAGGACGGATGGAGGTGTGCTTGAGAGCTGATGGAAATATCCCGGATCTAAGGGACTGGTCAGCTAATGCTGATATGTATGGGCTAAGTTCTGTTTTCAGTGATTTGATCCAGAAGGCCGGGCATGGATCATTTGGAGCGGTAGTGGCATTGATGGATGTAATAATTTCTTCAATAGACTTTGGAGTTGGAGATGAGAAATTATTGAGTGTGAGTTGGATGTTGGAGGATTGCTTGGTTACACTTGTGGTTGATTCAGTGGTCTTGATTGCCTTGGATTGAATGTAATCATCATATAGTTGTGGGTGTATAAATTCCTGTTGTGGTGAGGGAGGTTCAGTAGTTAGGGATTTTACTATTTGGAAGAGATCTTTTGGTTTGTTGAGGGAACGGCTAAGTAGCTTTGTATGGTGTTCTCTTCTCTTATCCCAGATTAGCTGACGATGGGACTTTAAGTTGGCTAGGTAAATGGACTGATCATGAGGGTTTAGGGAGTGTCTCCATTTCTTCTCTAATCTCCTCAGTTGTTGAAGGGAGGTTCGTAACTCTGATGAGAACCATGGTGCGTTCTTTTTCTTGGCGATAGAAGAGTTGGTAGAGGTTTTGTCTTGTTTAGTGGTAGGTTGTGCTGATAGTCGAAGAGCATTGTTCCAGTTTGATACAGAGTCGTCGATGTTGTTAGGTATAGTGGAGAGTTTTGGCATGGTAAGGGAGGTGATTGTATCCATGTTAAAAGGTTGGAATCGTGCTGGTTTTGGTGGTAGGTAAGCATTTGGTGACTTGTTTGGAGATTCAGTAGATGGAATGATGAATGAGATAAGTTTGTGATCAGACCAGGGGACGGGGGTTGATAGGGGCTCAGGTTGGTTTATCAGATTCGGGTGTACTGATGGTGCAAATATGAGGTCAAGAAGATTTCCTTGTTTATGAGTGGATGTTTTTACGATTTGATCATAGTGTAAGTTGATCATGGCATCAAGGAAGGAGTTGGACACTGAAGGTGGTGTGGAGGCAAGATTAAAATCTCCAAGGATCCAGTTAGGTTTGTTGATATCCAATGGGTAGATGGCAATATCAATTATGGTTGAGAGATCGTCAGCTGGAGCATTTGGGGCTCTGTAGATGAGATTTATGGTGTTGCTATTATTGGAGATGGATAGCGTATTTGAGTGGTTTGTGGTATTGGTAGATATTACGTGATATTTCAAATCTGTTCTTGCTATTATACAAACTCCTCCTCCCTTTCTATTTTCTCTGTTACAGGTATAGATGGTGTAGTTAGGTGGGGTTAGATGGTTCATTAGGACATTGTCGGTATTAGACAGCCATGTTTCTGTGATAAATAGGATGTCTAGTGTGAGGTTTGATATAAGATCAATGATAGCTGGCCATTTGTTGCGGGCTGAGCGTGCATTAATGAGAGCACACTTGAGATTCTGTGGAGTAGTTCTTAGATTAGGTTTCTTGTTATTTGTATTTTCAAGAGGTACATATATACAGTAGTTGTGCCTATTATAGTATGTACTTTGTGGATAATTTTGGTGGTGTTTCCTATTATGGGTTTGGTGAATAGGTATAAGGTTGAAATCAGATGTTAGAGCAGAGGAAATATGTAATATGCAAGAGAGGATGGAGAGGAGCAGGAGTGAACAAGTAAGGGTAGCCATGGCGTAGTCCTGGGATGGTAGAGAGGTTGTAGGTACTTTAACTTGGGTGCTACTGGCAACAGTATTAATTGAATGTTACTGACCACAGTAATAATTGAATTGCAACAGTATAAATAAGGACACTGGCAACAGTGATAAATTGCTACTGACAACAGTAATAATACATTCCTATATGGTATGTAACTGATAGCACTAGTACATTTACAATGGTATAAATACAGTTGCTTAGGGGAGAATAGTTATGGTATATGGTGTACACAATGGTTAGGCTGTAAGAGAATAGTCAGATGAGTCTACGTGTGGATAGTATACTTGCTGTGAGTTGAGAGGGTGAAGTAAGCGAGCTCGACCATGTGGGAGCTCAGCTGTATTTGGATATGTTTGCTGGACTCAGCGTTGTTTCTTCATTCATGCATCTGGTTCCACGGTATGGTTTTTTGAGGCTGGTGAGAGTAAATTTTGGGAGCGCTGTCTGTCTGGAGGTGGATGTGGTTCAGCGGTCATCTGGAGCAGCTTTTTCGGTCCTCGCAGCGTTATGTAACGGTGAGATGGATTTCCAGTTGTCAGGCCTGTATTAACTATAGGCCTCCACCAAGGCCTCTGCCTAAGGGCCACGCCAAAGGGCCCTCTGGCGAGGCCCTCAGGCGCGGGCCCGTCAGGCGCGGGCGCGCCCGATGGCGCGAACTTTTAAAGCCGTGCAGGAAGTCCCGATGAGAGATGGTGCTGTTCCCTGCCGCCGGAGGCTCTATCCCCCGACTGGGGAGAGCTGCAGATGGTGGCAGGGGTTGACTGGACCACGCGCCCGATGGCGCAACTTTTAAAGCCGTGCAGGAAGTCCCGATGAGAGATGGTGCTGTTCCCTGCCGCCGGAGGCTCTATCCCCCGACTGGGGAGAGCTGCAGATGGTGGCAGGGGTTGACTGGACCACGCGCCCGATGGCGCGAACTTTTAAAGCCGTGCAGGAAGTCCCGATGAGAGATGGTGCTGTTCCCTGCCGCCGGAGGCTCTATCCCCTGACTGGGGAGAGCTGCAGATGGTGGCAGGGGTTGACTGGACCACGCGCCCGATGGCGCGAACTTTTAAAGCCGTGCAGGAAGTCCCGATGAGAGATGGTGCTGTTCCCTGCCGCCGGAGGCTCTATCCCCCGACTGGGGAGAGCTGCAGATGGTGGCAGGGGTTGACTGGACCACGCGCCCGATGGCGCGAACTTTTAAAGCCGTGCAGGAAGTCCCGATGAGAGATGGTGCTGTTCCCTGCCGCCGGAGGGAACAGCACAATAGAACAGCACAATAGAACTCAACAATTTTACATAGAACCCATGAGATAGGTAGGGGTGTCACGCAGGACATGCTCGAAAGCATAACTTATTTACTTTTTGAAATTACTGCATTGATTGATCAGTATGTTAGGGATCGGTGTTCAGTCTGTTCAGGTGTTTTGGGGAGTGGACTATAGTGTGAACTCGCTGAAGTGTTCCATGAAGAGGAATGTTTTCAGCTTTTTCCTGAAGTCTTTTAAGTCCATAGTGGTTCTCAGTGCTTCAGGAAGGGAGTTCCAAATTGCAGGTCCTGCTATTGATAAGGATCTTTTGGTCGTGGAATTGTTGGCTTTGGTGAATACGCTGGGTGTATGGATGTTGTGAATGTTCCGTTGTCTTTGTGGTCTGTTGTTGGGTTGGGTGCTGATTAACTCCTGGAGCGTGGCTGCTGAGAGGTTTTATCTGATTTTGAAGATAGTCAGAGCCATTTTGAATCTAATCCACGAGGTGATTGGGAGCCAGTGGAGCTGGTGCAAGATAGGTGTTATATGGTCAGACTTTGCAGAGCTGGCGAAGATTCGGGTAGCAGTATTTTGGGCCAATTGCAATGGCTTGATAGTTCGTTTCGGGAGACAATTGAGAATGGAATTGCAGTAGTCAAGTATTGGAGTAATGATAGTTTGAAAGACTGTATGGAAGTGGTCCTGACTGAGGAGAAGTTTGAGTCTGCAGATAGTGGCCATTTTGTAATACGCATTTCTAGTGATTATGTTGATGTGAGCTTTTAGATTCAGGTTGGTGTCTAGGGTGATTCCTTGGTACCTCACTTCTTCTTTCACAGGTATGGATACATTTGCTAAGCTGATTAATTCTGGGGGGATGAAGGAAATGTTTCTTGTGATGATTAGAGCTTCAGTCTTCTTAAAATTGATGCTTAGGTTGTTATTTGATAGCCAGTTGTTCATTTCTAGTATGCACATTGTCTTGTTTGCATAGTTTGGTAGGTCAAGGTGGATTGGGGTCTATACCATTATGTCATCTGCATATATGGCATATTGGATGTTATGCTTATTGAAGATCCTGCAGATGGGTTGAACATAAAGGTTGAAGAGTAGGGCAGACAGTGAGAACCCTTGTGGGACTCCTTGCTCTGTAATGAATGGGGTTGAGGTGTTTGTTCCTACTTTGACTTGTCAGTGGCGATCACTGAGGTAGGACTGAAACCACTTGAGAGTTGTGCTATGGAGCCCAGTGTCTTTGAGTCAGTCTAGAAGGATGCTGCTGTATCAAATGCAGCGGAGATGTCAATGAAGATGAGGAGTACACCTTTTTTTATATTGTCAATCCCTCTGATTAAGTTGTCAAGTATTTGTGAGAGCAGGGTTTCAACACTGTGGTTTGGTCGAAATCTGTGCTGGTGGGGATCCAGAGGAATGTGAGAGTCAATGTGCTCCTGTAATTGTCGCTGTACTATCTTTTAAATGATTTTTGTTAAGAACGGTAGACTGGATATCAGGTAGTAAGACGCGGGGTCTGTATTTTCTGCTGCTTTGTTTTTGAGGATTGGTTGGATGGTTGCCTGTTTGAGGGCAGGGGGCATATATCCTTGTGTTAGGGAGGAGCTTATTATCTTGTGGATATATTGGACAAGCTCATCTTTGGCTAATTTGATCCATCTTACTGGGCATGGATAAGAGAGTGCTGTACAGGCGTTAAGATTAGAGATGGTGCGGGCGACTTGATCAGTCGTGGATATGTAAAACTCACCCCATTTGTGTGTGGGGGAGGATAGTGGGTGTTCTGAGGGATCAAGTTGTGGTATGTCTTTCAGGTGGGGCTTGAGCCTGGCGAGAAGGAAGTTTGCAAAGGACTGAGGGTGGATCATGTCTTCTGTAGTCTGGGATGGATCCTTTGTCAGTGTGTGTACAATCTCGAAGAGTTCTCTGGTTTTACTACTTGATCTTATTACGAGGTTGGTTTGATATTCTTGTTTGTGTTGGTTGATTATGCTGTTATATTCCTGTTGTTTTATTTGATATTGTTTTAATGTGGTTGCTGTTTTATTTTGTCTCCAATGCTGTTCCAGCTTTCATAGTATTTTTTTTGCTTTCCTTATATCCACAGAATACCAGGTTCTTGATGCTATACGATTGTTGTTGGTTCGCGTGGGAGCTCTAGCTGCTGTAGCAATGGTGGTGTTCCATGTTTCAATTGCCTTTTCTAGATTGTTGAAGTCTTGCGGGAGATTTTGGAGAGTTGCTTTAAGGAATTGTTCCTTATGAAATCCTTTGAATCTTCTTTCTACTTGAGGTGTTTTCGGTGTTGCTCTTTGGTGTGGGGTATGCAGTATAAAATGAATGGCATGATGGTCTGACCAGGGTATCGGTATGACTTGGGGGGGGGGGGGGCATTACATTGTTATCTTCAAGGAAATTTTTTGGCATAAATATGCGGACCGGGGTGGTGCCTAGTCAGTGAGAGGGACCCTTGTATAACAGTGTGAACTGCAGAGATTCCATTACTTTGAGGAAAGTTGTTGACTCTTTGTTGAATGCAGAGCTTATAGTAACATAGTATATGATGGTAGATAAAGACCAGCATGGTCCATCCAGTCTGCCCAGTATTCAGTTTATTTTTATTTTATCCTGTTGCTGTAAAGGGATCCACTGTGTCTGTCCCATGCCATTTTGAATTCCATCACTGTGTTTGCCCCCACCACTTCCATCGGGAGGGCATTCCAAGCATCCACCACCCTTTCTGTGAAAATGTATTTCCTGACATTTCCTTTCAATTTACCACCGTGCAGCTTCATGTTATGCCCTCTAGTTTTACAGCTTCCCCGTCTTTGGAAGAGGTTGGTTTGTTCATTATTTCCCTTTAAGTATTTAAAGGTCTGAATCATATCTCCCCTATCCCTCCTCTCCTCCAAAGTATACATATTTAGGTCTTCAAGTCTCTTCTCATAAGGCTTCGGACGCAGACTCTAAATCATTTTGGTCGCCTTCCTCTGAACAGTTTCCATTCTTTTTACATCCTTTGCAAGATACGGTCTCCAAAACTGAACACAGTATTCCAAGTGAGGCCTCACCAGTGACATATACAGTGGCATTTGTACCTCTTCCTTTCTGTTGGTAATTCCTCTTTGTATGCAGCCCAACATCCTCCTGGCTTTTGCCACCACTTTGTCACACTGTTTTGCCACCTTGAGATCTACAGAAATAATCACACCAAGGTCTTTCTCCTGATCCGTGCACAACAACCTCTCGCCCCCTATTGCGTAAATTTCCCTTGGATTTCTGCTACCCAAGTGCATGACACTGCGTTTCTTTGCATTAAATCTTAATTTCCAAGCATTAGACCATTCTTCCAGCTTTTGTAGATCTTTCCTCATGTTAATCACTCCCTTGGGAGAGTCCACTCTGTTGCAAATTTTTGTGTCATCTGCAAAAAGACAGACCTTTCCATTCAGTCTTACAGCTATATCACTCACAAATACATTGAACAATGCCGGGCCCAGGACCGAACCCTGGGGCACCCCGCTAATCACCTTCCTTTCATCCAAGTGAGCTCCATTTACCATCACCTTCTGTCGACTGTCAGTCAACAAATTTCTGATCCAGTTTACCACCTTGGGACCCATCCCCAAACTACTGAGTTTATTGTGAGGGACAGTATCAAAGGCTTTGCTGAAATCCAGATAGATGACATCCATCGCATGCCCCTGATCTAGTTCTCAGGTCACCCAATCAAAGAGCTCAATCAGATTTGTTTGGCAAGATCGTCCTTCGGTAAAACCATGTTGCCTCAGATCTTGCAACCTGTTGGTTTTGAGAAAGTTCACTATTCTCTCTTTCAGGAGCGCCTCCATTATTTTTCCCGCCACCGAGGTAAGGCTCACGGGCCTGTAGTTTGACACTTCTTCCCTGTCACCACTTTTGTGTAGAGGTACCACATCAGCCATTCTCCAGTCTTGAGGAACTTCTCCTTTTTCCAAGGATCTGTTGAAAACATCCTTTAACGGTCCTGCAAGAACCTCTCTGAGCTCTTTCAGTATCCTGGGATGTATCCCATCCGGTCCCATGGCCTTGTCCACTTTCAGTTTTGCAAGTTGTTCTAACACCTCATCTTCTGTGAATGGTGTGGTATCTACTTCATTCCCATTTTCATATTTGGGAGTCACAGGTGGTCCTTCTCCAGGATTTTCTTTAGTAAAAACGGAGCTTAGGTTGAGATCTCCTAATAATATCATCGGTTTGTGTGCAGAATTGTTTGCACACACTGTTTCAAGTATGGTGGATAATTCCTCGTCAGTGGCGTTGGGGGCCCTGTAGGTAAGGCAGATGGCTAGGTGCCTGTTCTCTATGGTGATTATGTTGCAGTGATCTGTGCTTGTTGGCTTGGAGGTTTTGAGGTTTAGATCAGATCTAGTTAGTATTAGCACCCCTCCGCCTCTTTTGTTGATCCTGGGACAGTTGTATGATGTGTGGGTGCAAGGTGTGACTTGGTTTATGATGATCTGGTCAGAGTCTTTTAGTCAGGTTTCAGTGATGCAGAGAATATCCACTTGGTGTGATTGGAGGTAGTCTTCAATAGTGTTGGTTTTATTACGTATTGATTTGGCATTAATGAGTGCTATGTTGGTCAGGGGGCTCTGTTTGAGCTGTTTGTGGTGAATGGTGGTGCATGGTATTGGTTGGAATTTTATAAGTTGCTGCCCTAGATGACCACCTAGCTTGCCTAGTGGTTGGGCCAGCCCTGGAGAGGGGCTATAAGACAGCTCTCTGTATTAACACAGAGTATAGAGCAGAAAGGAGAAAAAGGAATGAGGACAAACATTTTGTATGATAAGGGAAAACGTCGTTTTTTATCATTAAGATTAACAGACGTGGTAAAGATAAATTAAAACTACTTCAACGGAGTGCACAAGTTTGTAGATAAAACGCTGGAATTACGTGTTCAAGGGGGGTAGGGCAAGCTAAAGCTTTTTCTTGCTCTAACAAAATTGGCAGTAGGCTGCCATGAATGTAAGGTTTTTTAAATAATATTTTTTTTTCTTTTCTGCTTTGACATACAGGGCCGGCCCGTCCATTGAGCGAGAATGTTTTTTGCACAGGGCTTCGCATTTCAGGGGGCCCCGTGCAAAGAACATTCTGCTTTTAAAATAAATTAAATTTTTTTAAAAAAGCTGGCTGCTGCTGCTGCTGCCGTGGCAGCGGCAGAATCGAGTGTCCCACGGGGCCCCTCCTGCCTGGCTGAGCCTCTCCGCGACGGCTTTCAGATCCGCGAAGGGAGAGCATCTCCCTCGCGGCTCTGTTAAGCCCGCAGGGGCTAATGGGAAATTCGGCTCTGTTAAGCCTGCAGGGGCAGATGGGAAATTTCCCATCAGCCCCTGCGAGCTTAACAGAGCCGCGAAGGAGACACTCTCCCTTCGCGGATCTGAAAGCCGTCGCGGAGGGCTCAGCTGGGCAGGGGGGCCCCGCGGGACAATCGATTCTGCCACGGTGGCAGCAGCCAGCTTTTATTTTTTTTTTTTAATTTTCCCTGGGCCGAGGGGGGGTTAGGACTGGTAATGGCCTGTGGGCTGATGGGTGGGTTAGGACTGGTAATGGGCTATGGGGTGGGGGGGGGGCTAGGACTGGAAATGGACTGATGGGGGGTTTAGGATTGGAGGTGGGCTGATGGGGTTAGGACTGGTAATGGGCTGTGGGCTCATGGGGGGGTTAGGACTGGTGATGGGCTATGGGGGGCTAAGACTGGAAATGGGCTGATGGGGGGTTAGGACTGGAAGTGGGCTGATGGGGGTTAGGACTGGTAATGGGCTATGGGGGGCTTAAACTGAAAATGGGGTTATGGGGGGTTAGGACTGGAAGTGGGTTGATGGGGGGGGCTAGGACTGGTAATGGGTTGGGGTATTGCTAGGACTGGAAATGGACTGAGTGGAAGGGGTGCTTGAACTGCAAATAGCTGATGGGGACGAGGACTTGGAATGAAAATGGGCTGAGTGGAAGGGGGGGCTTGAACTGCAAATAGCTGATGGGGACGAGGACTTGGAATGGAAATGGGCTGTGAGGGGAGGGAGCTAGGACTGGAAATGGGCTGAGTGGGGGGGGGAGCTAGGACAGGAAATGGGCTGATGGAGCAGCTAGGATAGGACTGGAAATGAGCTGTTGGGGGGAGCTAAGATTGGAAATGGGCTTTGGTGGGGGCTTGGATTGAAATGGACTCATGGAGGGGCTAGAACTGGAAGTAGTCTCATGGGGGGCTTGGATTGGAATTGGGCTGAGTGGAGGGGAGCTAGGATTTGACATGGGCTGATAGTGGGGCTAGGAAATGACTAGAAATGGGTCAATGGAGGGCTGGGATTGGAAATGAGCTGATGGAGGGACTCGGATAGGACTGGAAATGGGCTGATGGGGGGCTAGGACTGGTAATGGGCTGATGGGCTGATGGGGGGCTAGAAGGGAGCGGATGCTGTGTGGGGCTGGAACTAGAAGGGAGCTGATGTTGGGGGAGGATTAGAATGGGATGGGGCTGGGAGAGTGAAATGGAGAGGGGAAAAATATTTTGTGTTGGAGGGATGAAAAATCTGCAATTGGCCGGGTATTGGGGAGAGTAAGTGGGGATTGAGGATGGAGGGGTAAAATTTGAGTGGATGAAATAGGAATGAGGAAAGAGCAAAAGGAGAAAGATTAGTATGTTAAAGCAGATGTAGAGAGAGAGAATGGAAAAAAACTAAAAGAGAGAAGAAAGAACAAATGGACAGCAGACGATGGAGAGTTAGCAGAAGACACAAAGAAACCAGAAGAAAGTGGCTGGAGCAATTGCAACTGAAATAAAATGCACAAAAGGTAGAAAGATATCTCCTTATTTTGAATTTATTAACTGGAATATGTCAACTCTGGGAAATGTGCATCATTAACGTCTGTGCTTTGTTTAGTACAAGAGGAAATTAATTTATAGTTTTATTTCTACAGTGTTGTTGTACATTCCAAGTTTGGCTTTTGGGGTTCCCAGTTTAATTATTGCCTTCCTGTTTCTAAATTGTGATTCCTTGTTTGGTGATGGTCTATGTTCTGCATGTGTAACTGAGCTGAGGTATTCTGTTTATGTAATTCCTATTTGACATTGCCACTTGTTCTCTTTCCCCAGTAGGTCATGTATTGTTATTCTCTGAAATGTATTGGTTTAATATTTGCAGTGTTGCCTTTTGATAGGTAGGGTATGGTGCTTTGTGAGTCCTGGTAGTGCTGTTACGATACAGCGGGTTTGCTATGGGTACTAAATGGGCAGTGTTTGTAGTAGTTCCTAATGTGCCTGGCAGTTGGCACTGGGTTATAGTAATGTAGAAATCTTTTAGTCTTTCTTTATCCATACATTCATTAAGAGACATGTTTACTAAAAGTTAGTGTATGGTAACATTATGCAAACATTTATGCAAATTAGGCCACTTATGCAAATGAGGCCCCACACTGAGTCTCCGCACATGGCCCCGCACCCCCCTTGGGCCGCCCCTGTTGACATACAGTACATTAAGATTGCAAGAAATGTCCTGAAATGAATACTTGCTTTATAACATATCTGCTTTTCTTTCTTTCACCCTTATCTGACTTTGGGGAAGATATTCATGGCATTCTTAACATTCTTAAAGATCCAGACCTTGAAGGTGCTATTATGCTATTATTTCCAAAAAATAAAAGAGCATTGGTAAAATTGTATAGTGGGTGAGAATAATTACCTTAAATGTTAAAGAAGTAGATAAACCTCCTTCTCCCCCCCCCATCAAAACAATATTCTCTTTAAAGAGGTTTCTTTGTTAAAAACAGACTTAGCACATATCCAAGAATCATAACTCAAGAAGAAAAATATGCATGATTATTAAAGGGTAAAATATTCAGTATATGCAAAAAGTCTATGCTGCTAACATCCTTGAGTTGAAAACAGCAGAGGTTAGTATATTAGTGGGGACCATTTGATTTCTTCGGGGAATTTATCAGTGTTTATTACAAGAAGAATAAAGCTGAGAGAAAGCAGTGGACTCTAATTAAGTTTATTTGTAACAGTCACTAAAGCTGAAACAGATTTTTCTTTTAACTCAAGCCCAATATCCTGTTTCCAATCTAGGTCAAAAGTACCTAGCAGGTTGCCAAAAAGGTACACAGGTTCCACAAAGCTTGTCGAGGGTAAGTAGTGGATTTCCCTGGTCCTTTTAAAAAATGGTTTATGGACCCTTCCTCCAGGAACTTATTGCAACTTTTTTTAAACCTAGTTATACTAACAGCTTTTACTACATCCTCCAGTAATGCATTCAAGAGTTTGATTACACATTGTGTGGAAAAATATTTTCTCTTATTACTCTTAAATCCATTCATTAATTTATAGACTCCTCAACTGTCTCTTTTCAAAGCTGAAGAGCCAGTTTTCCAGTTTATCAAGGTCCTCTTGCAAGTTTTCACAATCACCTTGTTTTTTAACAACTTTGAATAATTTTGTGTCATCTGCAAAGTTGATCACCTCACTTATTATTCCCATTTCCAGGTCATTTATGAATATGTTACAAAGCAGTGGGCCCAGCAAAAATTCCTGGGGTATTCTACTTTTCAGCTTTCTCGACTGAGAAAATTGGCCGTTTAGCCCTACTCTCTGCTTTCTTTTAACCAGCTCCTGATCCACAATAGTACACTGCCTCCTATTCCATGACTTTTTAATTTCGCCAAGAGTCTCTAATGATAGAAACATAGAAAAATGACGACAGATAAAGAGCACATGGCCTATCTAGTTTGTTCTTCCATACCAACAAATAAAACAGTACCCTTTTTTACTTTAGAGATCCTCTGTGTTTGTCCCATTCTTTTTTGAATTCAGATACTGTCCTCATCTCTACCACCTCCACTGGGAGACTATTCCACACATCTACCACTCTTTCCGTAAAGAAATATTTCTGCGTATCACTCCTGAATCTATCCTCTTTCACCCTAATCCCATATCCACTAATAGCAGAACTTGCTTTCAATCAAAAGAGGTTCTCCCCCTGTGCACTTATGCCATGGAGGTATTTAAACGTCTCAATCATATCACCTCTATTCCGCCTTTCCTCTAAGGGGTACATATTAAGATCCTTAAGTCTGTCATCATATGCTTTATAATAAAGACCACTAACCATTTTAGTAGCCACCCTCTGTACTGACTCCATCCTGTTTATATCCTTTTGAAGGTGCGGTCCCCAGAATTGCATACAATACTCCAAATGAGGTTGCACAAAAGACTTATACAGAGGCACTATCACCTCCTTTTTTCTAATAGCCATTCCTCTCCCTATGCACCCAAGCATTCTTCTGGCTTTGGCCGTCGCTTTCTCTACCTGTTTAGCTACTTTAAGATCATCAGACACAACCACACCGAGGTCCCGTTCTTCTTTAGTGGATAAAAGTACTTCACCCCCTATACTATATTGCTCCCATGGATTTCTGCAGCCCAAATGCATGACCTTGCATTTTTTAACATTAAATTCCAGTTGCCAAATTCTAGATCATTCTTCAAGCTTAGCTAGATCTCTCCTCAAATTATCTGTACCTTCCTGGGTGTCTACTCCGTTGCAGATTTTGGTATCATCCGCAAAGAGGCAAACCTTACCTGACAGCACTGTTCCCTCTAAGCTGTGCGCGTGTGCACGCACACACACCTCGCCGAGCGAGCGCACATACTTTACAACAGAGCGCACAAAAATTACAGCTCTGATTCTGATAGAAAACAACACAAACGTCTTAAAATTTAAAAGTTATGATTGTAATTACTAGAAATTTCCCACTTCATTTAGTAATCGTCTATTTTCATTTAATTTGATTAAAATCAATGTGGTGTACATACTGTATTCTGATGTGTAGTCAAATTTTAAAGTATATAACTCCGAGTGTCGTTATGTGGCGCACAAAAATTTAACCTTCCTTCAAAAGTTGCACACAGCTGATATTTTATGCGCACACAGCCTACAGAAAATTAGAGGGAACATTGCCTGACAGCCCTTCCGCTATATTACTAACAAAGATGTTAAAAAGAATTTGACCAAGGACAGATCCCTGCGGCACTCCACTGGTAACCTCCTTCTCCTCAGAGTGAGCTCCATTTACCTGTATCCTTTGTCGCCTCCCACTCAACCAATTTCTAAACCAAACAGTAACTTTAGTGTCCATCCCTAGGGTGCTCAGTTTGTTAATAAGTCAAAGTGTCAAAGGCTTTACTGAAATCTAAATACACCACATCTAGTGCTCTCCCTTGGTCCAACTCCCTGGTCACCCAGTCAAGGAAATCAATCAGATTTGTCTGACAAGACCTGCCTCTGGTGAATCCATGATGCCTCGGATCCTGTAATCCGCTGGACTCCAGAAACCTCACTATTTTCTCTTTCAGCAGTGTTTCTAATAATTTACTCACCACAGAAGTTAAACTAACCAGCCTGTAGTTTTCAACCACATCCTTACTTCTGATTTTGTGTAAAGGCACCACATGAGCCTCTCTCCAGTCCTTTGGCACCACTCCCGACTCCAACGAGGCATTGAAAAGGTCAGTCAGTGGAGCTACTAGAACGTCCCCAAGTTCCCTCAATATTCTAGGGTGTATCTTTTGTCTACTTTAAGTTTAGCTAGTTTCTTGCGAACAGAGTCTTCTGAAAATTCTTCAAGATGCCCCTCGCTTCTGTTCCTGTTTGTGGGCGTTTTCTGAGGTCCTGTTCCTGGTTCTTCATCTGTGAACACAGAACAGAAACATTGGTTAAGCAATTCCGCTTTATCCTCATCAGCTTCTACATGTTCCTCCCCTTCACCCTTGAGTCTGATAATACCACTTTTGCCCTTCCTCTTCTCACTAATATATCTGAAAAATATCTTATCCCCCCATTTTATTGCATTGGCTATTTCCTCCTCTTTTTGAATCTTTGCTTTCCTGACTACTTTGCTAGCTTCTCTAAGTTTTTCCAGATATAGATGCCTGTCTTCCTCTCTCTGTGATCTCTTGTATTACATGAAGGCCTCCCTCTTTTTCTTCACCTTTTCAGCTACTTCTTTCGAAAATCATAGCGGTCTCCTTTTCCTTTTACCTTTATTTACCATTTTAACAAAAAGGTTGGTTGCCCTTAAAATATCCCCTTTCAGTTTTTCCCACTGTTTTTCTACATCCCCCAGATGTTCCCATCCTGCTAACAACTCCCTGAGGTACTGGCCCATCTTGGCAAAGTTAGTTTTCCTAATGTCTAAGACTTACGCTTTTGAATGGATTTTAACAGTCCTAGTCCTAATACTGAACCACATCATCTGTTGATCACTGGATGCAAAATGATCTCCCACTATAACATCAGAAACACTTTCACCATTGATAAGCACCAAGTCCAGTATGGTCCCTTCTCCTGTGGGGTCTGTTACCAATTTCCTGAATAGTTCTCCCTGTAGAGAATCCAGGATCTTCTTATTTCTAGATGATACTGCAGCAGGAATGTGCAAATCAACATCTGGCATATTGAAATCCCCTATCAGTAGCACTTCCCCATTCCTAGCAATGCTGCGTATATTTTCAATTAACTCTCCATCTACCTCTTCCTCTTGTGAGGGAAGTCTGTATATCACGCCAATGCAAATAGATTTCTCTTTCCCTCTTTCTAGTTTAATGATGGACCTTATGAAAGGCTTTCTGAAAATCCAGGTGCACTATATCCACCGGCTCAACTTTGTCTACTCATTTATTCACGCTTTCAAAAAAATATAACAGATTAGTAGGACAAGACCTTTCCTGGTTAAATCCATGTTGCCTTTCTCCCATTAAACCATGACTATCTACATGTTCAGTAATTTTATTCAAATAGTTGTAATACATCTTCCCAGTTTATCAATATTTCTTTCAATACCTTTAAATACCATTTCAGTCATGGGTAACGTGCATACATTTTCTTCAATAAAGACCAAAGCAAAGAATTCATTCACTCTGTCTACTATGGATTTGTTCTCCCTTTTCTCCCTCTATCATCTATTGGTTCAACTGACTCTCTCATAGGTTTTTTTGCTACAAATGTACTTGAAAACGTGTTTATTATGCATTTTTGCTTTTATGGCAAGCTTTTTTTCAAATTCTTTCTTTGCCTGCCTTATCAATGCCTTGCACCTAACTTGCTAGTGCTTATGGTGTTTCTCATTTTTGTCATTTGGCTCCTTTTTTCATTTCATGAAAGATGTTTTTTGGCTACAACAGCCTCTTTGACCTCATCTTTAAACCATGCTGGCAGTTTTTTGACCTTCCTTATGCTTTTCTTAAAGTGTGGAATACATCTGGTCTGGGCTTCCAAGATAGTATTTTTAAACAACGCTCATACTTAATGTAAATATTTAACCTTTGAAGCTGCTCCTTTTAGTTTTTTCTTTTCCTCAGTTTATTTCATTTTGAAAGTTAAAAGGTAGCACTGTGGATTTCCTTGCTGTCCTTCCTCCATTTGTTAAATCAAATGCAATCATGCTATGATCACCATTGCCAAGTGGCCCCACCACCCTTATCTCTTGCACCATATCCTGTGTTCCACTAAGGACTTGGTCGAAAATAGTTTCCCCTCTTGTCGGTTCATGAACCAGATGATCTAAGAAGCAGTTAGTTATTTCATCTAGAAACATCTCCTTAGCATGTCCTGCTGTGATACTGACCCAGTCGATACTGGGGTGATTGAAATAACCCATTATTATTATGCACCTGACCTGTGGAATGAACTCCAAAGCAACCTAAGAGAAACTTAAGAGCTAAAGAAATTTTGCAAGAACCTCAAATGTTTCTTTTTAAAGAACATTTTAACACCTGAGCATCACACTCCCTCAACAACCCATTGAACACTCTTGCATGTCTTCCTCTGCAATCCTCCCACTCCCCCCCCCCATACATAGTTTGCTATATTTAAATTCAAATGTCTATAAGTTTCTACTGTTATTTATCTAAAATGTTTGATGTAAACCTGTTGAGTACTTGTTCCTTGTAAACTGCCTTGATTCCCAGATAAGGTGGTATGGAAAAACAGTTAAATAAATAAATAAATTATTGTGTTGTAATTTTTGTTAGCTTCCCTGATTTCTTTGAGCGTTTCATCATCCATTTGTTCATTCTGGTCAGGCGGTCGATAGTACATCCCCACTGCCATCGCCTTCCCCTTTTTACATGAGATTTCTATCCATAGAGATTCTACAGTGCATTTTGTGTCCTGCAAAACTTTACTCCTGTGTGACTTAATGCCCTCTCTAATACAGAGTGCAATCACTCCACCAATTTGATTTACCCTATCATTGTGATATACTTTGTACTCAGGTATCACAGTGTCCCATTGGTTGCCCTCCTTCCACCAGCTGAGATACCAATTATATCTAATCTTTCATTTAGTGCTATATATTCTAATTCTCTTATTTTATTTTTTAGACTTCTAGCATTTGCATGCAGGCATTTTAGAGGTTGTATTTTGTTCATATTAATAATCTGGTTATCATTTGACAAGGGTAATTTGGAATCTTTCAGCTCTGTCTGCTCTGTAAAGAGCATCTGGGTTTATTTTTATTTATTTATTTTATTTATTTAATGCTTTTATATACCGCGCTTTATAAAATCAGTGTGGTTTACAGATAACATATTGTGCAGAGCAGGAAGAGCCTGCATCGCACTTACATTGAACAGGAAATACAACTTGGTTACATTCTTTATTGGAATCTCTCTATCAGGATGCTCTAACTTCCCTATTTTGCTAGTATCCTTTAAGGATACATCCTTCCGAACCATGCTTTCTTGGGTGACTGTTGGCTTTGCCCTATTATTTGGTCTAATGGAGTCTAAAGAGATTTAAGGGCTAGCTTGGAGGGGCTCTCTCTATAAGGCAATATCAATGTCTCCTCCCATGAAGGATGTGCATGGATCACTATGCTCTTGTGGTCATATACGCATAATCACGCCAGAGGGGGCTGCACTCAACAGAACCACTCTTTCCCCAGCTGTAGTTGATATTTCTCTTTGCTGCTTCCTGCATACTTTCTCCTGGGGCTGATGAGACGTGCAACTATAAATCCCTCTTCCAACACCCCACTCAGGGGATTCCTCCAACTGATGGGGCTTCCATTCCTTCAATGGCAAACTCAGCTCCTGGAAGCGATAGAATTGTTCTCACACTGTGACTCAAAGAAGCATTACTGGCATGGCTGAGGTACTCCTCTGTATCCCTCTGGGCAAAAGTCTCCTCCAATGCTATCCTCAAAGGTTGTAGTGCCAAAGGTTCTGTAATCATGGCCTGCAGCAATGGACGAGCTTGTGAGGTGCTGAAGGGACGCTCCCTCACTCTGTCCATCCTCTTACCAATACAGAAGGGAAAACATGGGAAGGTAAGATAAAAAACAGACCAACACACAGAAGCAAACATTGACAGCTCTTATTTAACTCCCATCTTGGATGCTAAATATATACAGGCCGATGCAGAAAGCCGGCACTGAAGTCACACATTATCGATTCTATATGCCTCTGTGCAGCACACGGATAGCGCTCAACTTCATCACCAGCGTACAGAAAGGGGCACATATGCAAATTAACCATGCATTAAACAGTGGCTCAAATGGTAGTGTTAAACTGAGAGAGAAAGCCAAATACACGTGCACAGAAGTTGGCGCAAGTTTAGCATGCTCTCCCAGAGAAACAGGGGCACCGTGTGGCTAATTTGCATATACGCCTGATCCCTGGATCATCCAAAAGGAAGTATCAAATTTCCCTTCAGTTGATACAGGCAATGGAGAAAGCCCCCGATGCCATCAAAATATTGTTGGGGGACTAGTGCCCCTGACAGAAAGCAAATCCCTGGTATCCCAATGGCCCTGATCCCCCCACCCACTCAACCAAAAATAACCCTGGTGGCCCAGCAAACCCAATTCCCTCCCACAACCTCCCGATACCTTCACAATGGAGTAGGCATGTAGAAAATGAATTATATGGCAGCCTGACCCTACCCGGTGCATCACAGGAATCCATGGGAATCCCAGGATGCACCGCGTGGGGCTAGGCACCACCATTTTTCAAGATGGTGGCGCAGGAGTGGGAGCACAGGGGCAGCACTCCTGCTCCTTTGAAAAAGTACCAGGAGGGGGGTTCGGGACTGCTGGACCACCAGAGTTATTTTTAATGGGTGGGGGAGGATCAGGGCCACTGGGCCACTAGGGATTTGCTTTCTGTCAGTTGCACTGGCCCCCTGATAGTATTTTGATGCCATCGGGGGCTTTCCCCAATGTCACCCAACTAAAAATAATCCTGGTATGTCTCTGCATCGGGCATAGGCAATATTAGCATGCCATTTTAATATGCGTAACTCATTTGCCTATAAACTAAATACCCTTGGTGTTATGTGTGTGCTAGCTTTTCCTTTGCTGTTGATGTGCGCGTCCGTCTCTTTTCTGCATTTGGCTGTGGCAGTAATCGTGCCTAAAAGTTGCATTATCTGCGCGTAAAGGCCATGCTAGTTTTCTGCATTGGCCCAATATTTTTTAAATGTATCACTTTTTTGAGCTGTCAGTTTTTTCTTGCTCCCTTGGGCTTCTAACTCAAATCAGAGCTAGTCTCTGTTGAGCTCTGGAACCATGATCCTCTTCAAGTGCCTCTAACTGGGGAGTCCTCTTTCCATAGCCCCCACTTAACCAAGCCATGGCAGTGAGATAGATTTGCATACAGTGAAGGTAGTGCATGCAAATCTATCTCATGCATATTCATTGTGGGAACGCAGAAAATCCGACTAGCCTAGATGTGCCCCAAGGACTGGGTTGAGAACCACTGCCTTAGCCTGGCCAGTAGGTGACACTGTTAAGATTTCCCTCCTCTTGGTTCGGGAGCATTATCTCCACAGCATCCCCAGTCCTGGCCAGCGTGGAGAGCAGAGGACCTAACATGGGATTTGAAACCAGGTTCTCTGCATGGCAGTGCACAAGACTGTCACTGTGCCACCAGGCAAGCGCAGAAAAAATACACACTGAAGGCAGCAATAGTAAAAGGAAGAGAAAGACTGCAAATTTTGTGACAGCACAAGGAGAGAAGGTGCCTATTCTGGTGCTGAAAAACATGTGAAGCTCTGGAGATGATAAAGAGGATGTGGGTAGGAGAGCTTCCAGGAATCAAGATGGAGCTTCCAAAAATAGAGAAGAGCATCATGAGGTTTTATTGAGAATGGGGAAATTGTGCGTGGCACATCAATTATAAATGTAAAATCCACACCCTGTTGAAGTGCATGCAGCACTAAGAGACCGGTTTGAAGAAAAGAACTAGATGAACTAATAAACCTGACTACCAGTGAGGCCATAAGATGTGCCATCATATGGCAGATCAAAAACCCACCGAGTCTAGCTTTCTGTCTCTACAAATGGTCAAGCAGGTCACAAATACTGGCATGATGCCAAAGACTAGACCCATTTTTTGTTGTTCATTCCCTGGGAAAAGTGGTGGTTACATGATTAATAATGGTTTATGAATTTTTCCTCCACGAACTTGTCAGGCGCGATTCATATAAGTAGTAGCGCCCATTATGGAGCCTCCATCTATGTTTCTCTGTCCGTCCATATGCATCTTTTTGTTTGCTTGGGCAGAGCAGGGGCACTGAAGAGCTGCTGGGAGTTCCTACATACTGCTGGCAAGAAGAAGGAAGGGAAGTGTTCACCAGCCAGCGGGAATCCCAGGGTCTCACCTGTAAGAAAAGGAGGAGCACTAAAGAGAGAGGAGGAGTCCTTAGGTTGCACTGGAAAGACGAGCAGCAGGATTCCCCAGGAGCAAGAATTGTTCCCACTCATAAGGTCCCCAGCACAGTGAGAGGAGCAGCGTGAGAAAGGAAGGGGCAGGTGAGGAGGAAGGAAAGGCAGAGCGTAAGGGAGGGGAGGGGTTAGGAAGAAAGAAAGGGCCACCCCCCGGCTCCTACCCCCATCCTATTGCTGCCACTGTCACCCCTCTCCAGGAGCTGCAGTGGTGGCAATTACTTTTAGGCAGCAATATAGTGCTTACCATACCCTCCAGCGCTGCCTGCTGTTCCTGTTTCCGCCCCTGGCGTGCACTTCCTGTTTGCATGGGAGGGGCGGAAAAAGGAACAGCGTGCAGAGCCGGACATTATGGTAAGCACCCTGTCACTGATTAAAAGTAATTGCCGCTGCTGCAGGTCCCGGAAAGGGGCAGTAGCAATGGCAATAGACCACTCTTCAACCATTAGTGCTCCTGGCTACTGCCTAGTTTGTCTAATGGTATCCCCGGCCCTGGCATAAGGCAAGGGGCAGGGTTAGATGAGCAATGGAGAAGAGACAAGTGCATTAAATGAGAAGGGAAGAAAGGAAAGGAGTGAAAGTCTGGTGATGGGAATGAAGAGGGAGTACAAAGTTAGACAGCAGGGGAAGGAGAGGAGGGAGAGGGCATGGGTGAATGAAAGGGAAAGATGGAGAGTGCAAGAGAGGGTAAGAAGGGGAATAGTGCAAGAGGGTGGGAGGGGCAAGCAATGGGGGCAGGAGGAGATGGGAAAGGGCACACACACAGAGCCCCCCTGACACACATATGCACACAGACACAAAGCCCCCATGTTGCTATGCACATGCATGCATGCACACTGAGCCCTCGTGACTGTCACAAGTATGCACACATGCATATGGAGCCCTCCAACTATGCACACAAAGTACCCCGACACACACAAAAATGCATGAGGATCATTACTGTCATTGTATGTGAAAAACTAGCTCATCTGGAGAAACTGCACCCCCAGCACGACACTGCCAACACTCATACCCGCAATACACACCCTCATGAATCACAGACACATACAGATACCCACACACTCTGCCCGCCCACCCAGAAACCCACTCACTCACTCATCCTCTGTTGCCCTACTGAGACATGCTTTACCATGGCCGTTTCAGTCGAATCCCCCAAGTCTGTGAATGCAGGAAAAGGGAAATGCTCTGTTAGTGTGCACTTTCTGGCTTGTCAAAGCCCCTTTTAAACCCAGTTATGCTGACCACCTTGTTCATATCTTCCAGCTATAGATTCCACAGCTCGATGGTGCACGGAGTGGAAAATTACTTTTGCCAAATTGTTTTAAATACAGCTAAATAAATAAATAAAATGTGCTACCCATTAACTTCACGGAGGGGCTCCTAGTCCTAGTACAATTTGAGGGGGTAAACTGTTCCCTATTGACTATTTCAGCTTATTCATAATTTTATAGGCCTCTGTCACAGGGCTTCTCAACCCAGTCCTCAGGGACCAGTTGACCAATCGGGTTTTCAGGATTTCTACAATGAATATGCATGAGACAGATTTGCCTGCACTACTTCCATTGCATGCAGATCTATCTCGTACACTTTTAGACATAGTGATACAATTTTACAGTGCGTTAGGCACTGTAAACCGCTTTGATTATAGGATGAAGCGGTATAAAAGACCTGTTAAATAAATAAATATCTACAGGAGACAATACAATGGATTAACAGTAGTAATGAATGCCATTTTCGGTACTGAATGACTCTATTTTGAGGGCAAGTGGATCCTCTTCTGTCCTCCACCCCTTGCTTAGTCCTTACTATCTCTGCATTCCTGTCAATAGAAACTTCAAAAACCATGCTGATGCAGCGTAACAAGCTGGAAGATAACAGTGTCATGGGCACAGGCAGCAAAGTCATAGCAGAATGATTAGCCCAGGGCACACACTCAAGAAACAGCGGGCAGAATAAAAATGGCAACATACAAACTAGCTTAGAGGTTCAGTGCATCAATGTCATATAATGGGATCTGAGTTCAATCAATCCCCGGGGCGGCCTTCTTCCAGGGTTGACCAGGACTGGAGATACTGGGCCTGATATTCAAAGGCATCTACACGGTTTATGGAGCTGTAACGAGATATTCGGTAGCATTAATATGGCTTGTGCACTGAATATCCCTGAAGACTGCCACTCTACGCCCCAATGCTAACCGCTTAGCATTAGGGCGTGTCGAGGGTGTATCAGGGATGATATTCAGCTGCTGCCCGATTATCCCTCAGTGGTGAAAGTTAAGCGCAGCAAAAGCTGTCCTAACTTTCGCTGCCGGAGCTAACCGGGCAGCAATTGAATATCGCCACTGCACGGTTAGCTTCTGCACCAAGTGCAGCTGTGCAGCGACCCCGGATATTCAGTGCTGGTGGCCGGATATGGACCCGTTGAATAACCGGGTTAAAGTTCAGCAGCGACGGCTATGCGCCTTGGAGGCGCATTGGCGTCGCAAATGAATATTGGGTCCACTGTAAAGAGCCCCTGGGAGGAAAAGAATCCCAGTCATTGCACAGTGATGAACCCCTAGTGGCCAGATTGCCTGTGATTGCAGGGTTCTGGAAAGAGCCCTTGGGAATAGCTCCCTGCTGGCGCCAACTTAGTTAGGGAGCAGAAAAGAAAAGTGAGTGAAAAATCTCAAGGTAGTAGTGAGCAAAGTCTCATGATGCTGTGGCCCAATGGAAACTGATTCAGGCTGATCTTGAAGCCCAAAAGAAGCAGAAAGAAACTACCAGACCGAAAGTATAACAGTGAGGTCAACACAGACTACAACCTTATGCACAGCTTGTGTGTTTCCTAACACTGGAATGTCTTATTAACAAGGTTGGCATGCACATTGTCTTCTATATGTATCTATATGTACTATAAAATTGTATCCCTACTGTTTAAAATTTTATTTTTTGTGAGACTAGAGGCATGGTGGTCACAAAAATGTCTCTACTGGTCCAGACAGGAGTGTGTAGTATCTCAGACACTTCCCACTGAGAGATCTCTTCAAAGAAGCATGCTTCTACAAAACTCAAGGGCCTACCTTGACTCTTGGTTTTCTCTTCTATCCTGTCCTAGGAGTGTGCTGTGGCCCCAAGGAGGTTCTATTGGGCATCCAGGAGTGGACGTCTCTTAAGGTTCAAGAGGATATGAGGCCTGAGAGGAACAGAGGCTAACATTGTTAGAAAGGGAGTTAGACCCATGATCCTTGAATTCATTAAAGACTTTCCTCAAGTGTCTGAAAGAAGTGATTTTTCTGTTTGGCATCAGAGGGAGGACTGCTAGCCAGGCAGAAATTCTACAGAGTTGCTGTTTGAAAGGGATTCGGCAGGACCCAGGGTCGGTACAAAAGTATTGAGCATTCTAGGCAAATCTTGGGTCTCAGGCCCCCTCTCCCAAGGTTTCGATAATTAAACTCAACAACCATGATCATCCCAACACCACTCCCCCCACAATGGTCCTATAAAAATGCATAATTGGAGGCCATACTTTTAAAAATTTGCTTTGTATGTGTGTGTATGCCCACTCTCCCTCCAGGTACAAGAATGTGCTGATGGCTCGTTGAATTTGTGGGTCCGTCAGGATCTAGCCACTGCTGTTTGCCACCTCTCAGAAGCTGCTGTCCTAGGTGACCATTGAGTTTTGGCTAATGGTTGAGCTGTCCCTGGAAGAACCTTCTGTGCAGTAGTTTCAGGAGGATCCCAGTTCTTCTTCTGAAAAGAGAGAGAGGGAATCTGCATGAGATTTTACAAGGACAAAAATGGGGTGAGCCCTGGGCGGGTCCTTCTCCAGAGAGTGCTTTTGCTAGGGAGTGGTAGATGAAGAAATCCTTAGTGTGTACGGATTGCATCGACTGTGATTTTTGGATTGGTCTCCGTTTTCATTTTCTGTGTGGATTACAGCAGACATAAATATACTATTTGCCAAGTTATTCATCTGCATCAAGAACTCCAGTAAACTATTTTTTGTTTTTGGAACAACCTCAGACTGGTTTGGGGTATGGTTTTGTTCTGCTGGGACTTTGCAAGAGTAGTGTTTCCACAAGCCTAAGGACCCTGCCTCTCCCGCTGTCAGAAAAGGAATAAGAAACAGGCGTTGTTTTATCCCCCCCTATCTTCCTACAGCCCATGTGTTAAGGTTACCAGATGATGCTGATTTTCAGGGATTGTCCCTGATTTTAGAGCTGTGTGGCTGATTCCCATCTGTTGGGCAGCCTCCTGTCCTCAATTTCAGCAATAAGGACAGAGGGAGTAGAAAAAAAAACATTTTTGATTTAGTAATTTAAATGTCAGTTTTTAGAATTTACGTCCATTATCTTTTGCACAGTATGGGGAAAATATATCACTGTTTCAATTTTTTTGGTTGATTTGTCTGGTTGGAAGTGATATTGTTGATATCATGGGATGGATAGGGGAGGGGAGAGCAGGGTAATGACTCTTTTTCCCTCCTCCATGCCTTGCTGTTCAGACCTGGAACTAAGGAATCCCTCCCCTCTCCGCCTCTCACCCCGCCACACACACTTTGGATAATTGGATAGGTGTCACAGATTTGCCTGCAAAAAAAATCTAGTAACCTTACCCTGTGTCCCAGCAGACTGTGGATCAGGGGCAATATAGATATAAATAACATTTTATTTTCCGCAGAACAGAAAGGAAATCACTAACTAGAAAATCACAGAGTTGCCAAGTTACCCGGTTCCAGGAGTGAGATATTAAGCCAGTCCTGGATTTCTGACAAGCTCATCCTGATGCATTATGGGACCTGCAGCATCAAGTCCAATGGGTAAAATCAGGGACTACAAATACCATACTGCACTGCAATGTAAATATAAAATGTGAACTGGTAAAAAATCTCACTCCTGGAACTGGGTAACTTGCCAGCTCTGAAATCCAAAGTTGCCAAGTTACCCAGTTGCAGGAGTATAATTTTTTGTCAGTTCTAGCTTTAAATTTGCTGTGCAATGCAGTATAGTATCAACTAGATTTAGGGGCATTTTGAATTTAAAGTGTGTTTTGCACAAAAACTAACGTGTGTTAAATGCAAAGCCTCAGCTGTAACAATCAGGGCATGACGACTACCCTAATGCACAGCGCTATTACTGCATGTGTACTTAACCTCCACCTAATGAGGCGGCATTAGCTGCGCTTGGGCTAGTGCAATGATGGCAGCGCGCAAGCAGAGGAGTAGCCTAGTGGTTAGAGCTAGTGGCCTCTAAGCAAAGAGACCAGCATGTGAATCCCATTGGCACTCCTTGTGACCTTGGGCAAATCACTTAATCCTCCATTACCTCAGGTGCAAACTTACAGGCTGATGCAGAAAGACTAGCATACAGATAATGCAACTTCTGGGTACAAGTTCCACCATGCCAAATGCAGGAAAGAGCTTGACGCGCGCCTAATGAGGGAGTAAAAGTATGCGCACACAGCAACACCAAATGTTTTGAATCATATGCAAATGAGCTGCACTTATTAAAATGGAATGCTAATAAGGTCTGCGCCCAATGCAGAGAAACACGTATCTCTGTGCCTCGTCTGAGGAGACAAACATCTGGCGCAGGTAGGGAAAGACTGTTTCAGGGTATCTTCCGGGGAACAGTTACCTTTGACGTGAAAATAATCTGTGTGTATCTTTCAGCGTATAAGCAAAAGTTCGGCATTCAAGAAGAAGCGTCTTTTGCTTCTTATCCCTGTGTGTTTCTTGGACTCACCTATATCATCATTCTCCATGTACTGTTAGGTCTCTTGTGTGATTTCATAACAAAATGTTTTTGAGCGAAATAGTGTTTATTATGAGCTGAGCGCCAAAAGAACCCGCACGTCGTGTGCGCATAACATGAGCGTTTGACATCTACGCACATACACACACGGCCGCTTGTAGCGCTTCTGCTGTTTGCGCATGCATTGGCTCCCCTCCTTTCAACTTTACACCAAATTTTGCTCACAGCTCATTTGCATACATGCCCTTTGCTGCATACCAGCACCGAAGTCTCACGCGATCGGTGCGCTACGAAAACGTGTACATGCGCGAATAACACATGACTTCAGCACTGGCTTTCTGCATCGGCCTGTTAGATTGTAAGCTTTTCAGGAACAAGGAAATGCCTATTGTACCTGATTGAAACTTGCCTTGAACTACTACAGGAAAAGTGTGAGCTAAATACAGCTAAATAAATAAAATATTCTAGATGCTAGCTGTAGTGCTGCATTAGCTGATCTCCTAGACAGGACCGGCCCCAAGCCCCAGGCAGAAACCCCAACTACACCACCCCCCTGCTGCCATTGATTCCGTCTTGGGGGGGGGGGAAGCGGGCGGTGGCAGTGGCAGCGGTAGTATTTTAAAAACAGTGGCTTTGTGCTGACGCTTTGTTGCGTCCAGCAGGCCATGTACTTCAACACACATGGCCTGCTGCTTCTGACCCCCCTCCAGGAGTAAGTTGCATCAGAGGGGGATCAGACACGGCAGGGCATGTGTACTGAAGCACATGGCCGGCCGGAGGCATCAAAGCAGCGGCACAAAGCCACCCAGGTGTGCCGCCTAGCTCACCTGCTAAAAAATGTAAGACCATGCATTTGGACTGCAAAAACCCAAGGGAGTGGAAAAGTATAGGAAGTGAAGCATTTCAATGCATGAAAGAAGAGCAGGACTTAGGGGTGATCATATTGGATGATGTTAAAGTGGCCGAAGAGGTAGAAAAGCTGATGACAAGAGCCAGAAGGATGATTGGGTGTACAGGAAGAGGAATGACCAGCAGGAAAAAAAGAGGTAATAATGCCTTTGTACAAGTCACCAGGGAGACATCATTTGAAGCACTGTGTACAATTCTGGACACTGCAACTTCAGAAGGATATAAACAGGATGGTATTGATCCAGAGGATGGCTACTCACATGGTCAGTGATCTTTGTCATAAAGCATATGGGGATAGGCTTAAAGATCCCAGTATGTATACTTTGGAGGAAAGGCAGGAGAGGGGAGATATGATAGAGACATTTAAATACCTCCATGGAATGAATGTATAGAAGGTGGCTCTCTTCCAGTTGAAATGAAGTTCTGGAATGATGGGTCATAAGATGAAGGTGAAAGGGGATAGGCTCAGGAGTAATCTGAGGAAATATTTCTTTAGAAAGGGTGGTGGAATAGCCTTCCAGTGGAGGTGGTGGAAATGAGAACTGTATCTGAATTCAAGAAAGCATGGGTCAAACACAAAGGATCTCTAAAGGAGAGGAAGGGATTGTAGAGCTTAATAGTTCTTATGGACGGGTAAACTAGATAGGTCATATGGTCTTTATCTGCCAACATTTTTGACTAGATTATAAACTCTGATGAGCAGGGACCATTTCTTACATGTCTCTACAGCACTGCATATGCCGTGTAGCACTATACAAATGATTAGTAGTAATAGTAGTAGTAGTATTTATGTTTCCATGTTATATGTTTAAACTTGTTTTATTTTGGAAAAGCACTGTTGGTGCATTTATTTGAGTGACTGTGTGTGTGATCCCTTTTGGCCTTGCAGCTTTTGCTGTCCTCTGTTAAAGAATTCTAATCTTGGAAGTGCAACTAATTTTTCCCTACTTTGCAGCATCAAGATGGCCCTTTGCATTAAGAGGATTGCTGTGTAGGAAAGAGGTTATGAGTCATTCATAGCTTCCAAAATCTTTAGTGTCCGAGGAGAAATCTCCCATGTGTTACTGATGTTTAATAGCTTGTCTAATCTCCATTAGCATGCCATTATCTGTTTCCCCACCTTGGTCAGGTGGATGGCAGTGTAACCCTCATTGTTATACTCCTCCCCATCATGTATGGAATTTCCATAAGAGATCTCAGCATGCACGTTGCTTCCTGGAGAACGTTTATCCAGTTTATGCCACCATTAACATATTTATTTTATTAATATTTTATTCATTTAAAAGCTTTTCTATACCGCCCCTTCCAAAGATCAAGGGTGGTTTACAGTTAAAATTGAACAGGGAAGTTACATTATAACTTGAAACAATGTGTAAAACATAAACAACAGGTTAACTATATACAGGTAACATATTTATTAATGACACTTCACTACCAATCCATTTAATGTATTTTGTATCCTGGTATCATAGCATCCCATGATTACTTTCTTTCCACCAGATATCTTAGATGCCTATTCTGGCTTAGGTGAGGTCCCTACAGGCTGTTTGCTCTCTTGAAAAATGAGCATGTGTAAGCCATGTGAGAAAAGCTTGGACATGCATAAATCACTCTCCTGTCTCCAGCACATGTCCCAGCACGATCCAGAGCTATATGAAGTGTAGGAATCAGTAGAAAACATATCCCTAAGGCTTTCTCTGTTTTTTTTTCCCCATGAACTATCTGTTCTATAAGGTGATTTATGACCCATTGCTTTTTTCTAGCTGACAGGGGTGTTAATTGCTCCAAATAGAACATGCTTATCACTTTGTTCTCCTGCTTAGATCCTCACATCTGTGCCCGCAAGGGACGATGCATGACCAGCAGAGGATGCGCGTCATCTCTTCCTACACCTCTCCCTCAATCCAAGATGAAAAAATGATATTAATGCAACGTCAGCTACTAACAGTTTGGTTTTCTAGAAAAATCCTACAATATTGTAGCTCTGTCATGAAATCTCAGTCTTGATCTGCAGCACCCTCTGCTAGTCCAGTACTGGGACTCTGCACACAGCTCTGCCAAGGTACCTCAATGCTGACCTGTAACACGCAATCATTCCACGCATTCAGCACTACCAATGCACCTCAGTCCTGACCTACAGTTCCCCTGTTATTCCAGTACTGGGACCCTCCACAAACAGCTCTGTCATGCTAGTGTGCTAATGGGATTATTCTCATTGTCCTCCCTCCCACCCCCCCTCCCCCAGCCCTATTGCCTCTGAGCTTTGTTTATACTCTAATATTGTGTTTGTGGTTTTCTTAAGCAAAACCATGAAAAAGGACGATTTTAAAATGAAAATAAATGAAACATGAGCACAGTGAATGACTCCGAGGTTTCTACCTCTCTTCAGTGCTATAACGTTCTCCAGTCTTGGTGTGTTTTGAGAACAGGAACATGAAAGAACAGATGACAAAATGCAAACATATTAATTAACCATAGCAGAAGAGTAAACAGAGTTGACAGATATGACAATGTAATCCTTTGGATATACGATAACACAACCAGAGCTCACCACTGCACCTGAGTCATTTCTTGGCATGAGAAGCAGGTCCGGAGATTGGTGGGTGCAGAGAGAGGGGACATCCTTGAAGAAACATTAAGCATGAGCTAAGTGTGCGCTGGGTCTTTCCGCCCTCCCTCACTCCCCAAGTTCCTCTGGTCTAGAATTTTAGCAAGTCAATAGCCTGTGAAGTCACCTCTCTGTTTGTATTTCCTCAGGGAAAGGAAGGAAAGGGATTCCAAGTGATAAGTCCTGTCCCACATTTTCTCCTTAAATGGATGAACTTGTTCACCACTAGAGTTTATGAAATGAACGGACCAATAGCACTGGCTGGTGCCAAAAGCAAAATGATTGCAATAACAATGCATCTCAGTCCAGACCTGCAGCACCCTCCGCTAGTCTGGTATTGAGACCTCACTCAGAACTATGCACTACGCCTCAATCCTGACCCGCATTTCTGGCAGTGGTGCACCTCAGGCTTGCCCTGAAGCATGCCCTGCCCCTCAAGTACTGGAATGCCATGTTTAGCTCTGCAAATGCACCTCAATCCTGCCCTATGGCATTTCCTACTCTTCCAGTTCTGGGACCCCACACTATGCACGTGCACCTCAATCCCACAAACAACACTTTCTGTAGCTCCTGATTGCGGTACAAATGAATCATTCAGCTCCGAGTCCCAGCAGGAAGAAAGAGATGGTCAAACCTTCCTATCCCTTTTACCCCAAACAAAACTTTTAAAAATAAAGTAGCAGAATGAGCCCTCAGGGAAAAATGCAAACAGCTGTACTGTTCCTGAGGCACAACATCCTTCTCACAGAAGTTTATTTCATGCTCCAGAAATCCCCAGTTACAAAAACAAACACATCTGAAGTCAGGCTTTCTCCCAGTGGCATGAGCTCATCTCGCACTATTGTCTGGAATTGTTCCCGCTACCCAGGTGATTCCAAATAAAGAAATTCCTACGGCAGAACACAGGGAACCAGAGACAATCCCGTCCCCTCGGCTGACTCATCAGCGCCGGCAGCAAGGAAACACCAGGAGATCTTCTCTCTCTGCTGACCTCCGAGAGAAAACAAATTTCATCTTCATATCAGGAAAAAAGAGAAGGGGGGGGGGGGGAGAAGATATAATTCATCTGGCAGTGCTCCAGTTTACATTTGGGAAATACACCCTTTGTACAAGCAGCCTTCCCAAGTTGCCTGGTTCCAGGACGGAAAATATTTGGACAGTCCTGCTTTATAAAACTTACATCGCAAAGCAGTGTGGTATTTGCAGTCCCTGATTCTACTCATTGAAAGCAGTGCTATAGATCCCAAATGCCTCAGGTTTGAGTTGCCTGAAATCCAGGACTGGCCTAAAATCTTCCTCCTGGAACTGGATTACTGGGCAGCTCTGGGTTTGTATCGGCCACATTTTGTGCCTTTGTTCAGAGTAGACAAGACTAGAAGGGATTTCAAAAGATCAGCATTTACAGCTACAGATTGTTGTACAGCAAGAGCTGGTATCTGGAACCAGTTCCAGTCGTAAAGTAGCTTTTATACAAAGCCCTAGGTGGGGTTGGGGAGGGCCATATCTATTGCTTTTTTTTTCCTCTTTGCAGAAGCAGTGAGGAAGTTACTTTCAAGGTAACGTTTGTATCTGTTCTAGAGCAGGGGTTCTCAACCCCGTCCTCTGGACACACTTTGCCAATCAGGTTTCCAGGATAGCCACTATAAATGTGAATGAGAGAGACTTGCACGCACTGCCACCATTATATGCAAATCTCTCTCATACATATTCCTTGTGGTTATCCTAAAAACTTGACTGGATGCTGTGTTGTCTGTCTTGACTAGATTGTAAGTTATGATGAGCAGGGACCATCTCTTACATGTCTCTGTACAGCATTGCATACACCTTTAGTGCTATACAATTGATCAGTAATAGTAGTAGTACTTATCCTGAAAACCTGACTGGCTACGTGTGTCCCAAGGACTGGGTTGAGAACCCCTGTTCTAGAGTACAAGCACCATGGCATAGAAGTAGTTTGAGTAACATAGTAACATAGCAAATGACGGCAGATAAAGACCAGTATGGTCCATCTAGTCTGCCCAGTAAGATGGCAAGAATAGGTGCACCTGCTGCGCTTCAATTCTTTTTTGGGTGGGGGGGGGAGGGAGAGGGACAAGATGAACTGAGGTCATATTACCATGCCAACCACCCGATTGGCATCAGCAGCAGGAAGCGGACAGCTTTGCTCCACCCCTCTTCCCACCACAGAGGCCAATTGGGCCAGTTGCCGACTAAGAAACGGACTGACTAAGAATCTGACCTGCCAGCATACACACTGCTCGCCACTCCTCCCAGGATAGACAAAAGAGCACCATAAGGACAAAATCAGACACCACTTCATTCCACATATCTAACCAAGCACAAAGTCCAACATGTTGCCTCAACATCTCCTACCTACACTATAATGTTACTGCTGCTGCTATTTATGCTAACAACGTCACATGTACTTTCCACCTATACCAACAGCATCCTAATTCTTTATAGACCAAAGCTCCCCATCTCATAATCTTGCCTCAAAGCACAGCATACAAAATCACCACAAAGACTTTTAGAAATCAATGTCATACATCAACTGAAACCATACATTAAGCAGAAGTGCCGAAGTTATCCAATCAAATGTGTCCTCAAAAATGCATGATCAATTTGCAACAAAATCCATACAATTTCAGATTTCATACAACTTAGCAACATCGATATCATGTGCATTATTGAAAGCTGGATAGCAAGCACCGACAATATACTACTGAATCAGTTGCTACCTCCCCACTACAAGCTCTATAACTGCCCCAGATACGAGAAAAGAGGAGGAGGAGTCTTAATTCTTGCAAAAGAGCACCTAAATTTCACCATGACCAATTCCCAATCATTGCAAACACTAGACTTCCTCACAATCACCAATAATGACCACACTATATACTTATTATACTGTGCACCCTCAACAAAAACAGATGACCTATCAGACCTACTGGAAGAAGCATGTACAGATGCTACATCTAACAAACTCTTCTTCCTCCTCAGAGACCTAAACCTTCCCTCCACCACTACGAAGCAAGCAAGTGCTTTCCTCAAAACAATGGATGACCTCCATTATCAATAAATAGTTATATGCCCACCCATTCTAGAGGAGCTATCCTAGACCTTATATTTGTACCTAAACAACTCAACACAACAGACTTCAACACCCAGATAGTTTCTGCACCATGGTCAGATCACCCTATGATATCCTTTATCCTTCCAAACAACGCTCAGATGCCATTTCTCTCATGGCATAAGCCATAAACATGACGCTTCAAAGCATTCAACAAACCATCCTTCCTAGATGACATCTCTCCACTGCTAGAATCCAACAAACAAGATCTAGATCACCTCATCCACTCTCAGAACACAGTGATTAACAAAGCCACCACTTTTACTCCAAGATGTCCCAAGAACAACTCTAGCCCAGTACAACAGTCCTGGTTCTTATCCAAACTCAGAACAACCAGACGAGAACTCAGACAGATTGAAAGAAGATGGAAAAGATCCAAAGATGCAACCATAAAACAGCAGTATGCCTGAAAACAACTAGAATACAGCAATCACATTAATAAAATTAATCCCTTTCGGCCGAATTCTCTTCATGTATTCTAAAGATAGTCCAGACTTCTCTTTCTCAAGGATACTTACCAAAGGCATTGAAACAGGCATCAATAAGACCCATTCTAAAGAAACCTTCAATGGGCCAAGCTGACCCTAGCTCATATCAACCAATCGCCAGCATACCATTCTTGGCCAAGATAATTGAAATGATAGTACATTGATAACTTCAACAACATGTCGACACCCATGCTCCTCTTGACCCCCAGCAACATGGTTTCCACCCTCAACATGGTTAGATACCCTCTTCACAACACTATTTGATACATTAATCAGAGGTCTTGACAAAGCACATCAAGGATTCATTATGATATTTCCAGACATCAGCACTGCATTCAACTCCCTAATTTCAAGGCTCAGGAACATAGGCCTCTACAAAAACACAATAGACTGGTTCACCTCCTACCTTACAGACAGAAAGCTGCAAGTAATGGCCGGGTCTCATAAATCCAACCAATTCACCCTAAAACAAGGCATACCTCAGGGCTCAGCCTTATCAGCTCTGCTATTTAACATTTACATTCAGCCCATTTGCAGTTTACTGAGGAAAGTTAACATGAATTTCCACCTTTACGCAGACGACATTATGTTTTACATGTCCTTCCACACCCTAACACCAGACTTCTCCATCATCTCAGATTGCTTTTCTGCAATTTCAGACCTCCTGATGGAATGTGATATAGTAGTAAACAAAAACAAGACTGAAGCACTACTAGTCACAAAAGACCCTTCCCCCCTTCAACCCACCTGAGAAACTCACTCTCAAACAAGCAGAAATAAAGATAAAAAGTGAAGTCAAATACCTCAGCATAACCTTTGACAACAACCTCAACATGCTCAGCCATATCAAGAAATCTGCAAAAACAGTATACCTGAAATTCAAATCACCAACGCCTGCGACCCATATTACAATACAACGACTACAGAACAGTCTTTCAGTCCATCATAACCACCCACCATGACTACGGCAATATACTTTACCAGGAACTTACAAAACAAGTATTATACCCACATCAATTAGTGCAAAACACTGCTGCAAGACTCTTTAAAAGGAACATCAAAATAGCATATCACACCGACTCTCAAGAGTCTTCACCGGTTACCAGTCACACAAAGGACAAAATATAAAGTCGTACCCACCATCTACACTACAAAATCATCCACAACTCATCAGCCCCCTGCCTTGAAGAACTAATCACAAAAACACCCTCAACAAGACCCAGAAGATCAATGAATCAGAGCCTGCTAGTTGTACCCGAGGAAGTTTCTCCAGGGCCATGCGCCCATGATGGAAGGGTTAGGACAGCCGTTATAGTTGGTGATTCGATCATTAGGCATGTAGATAGCTGGGTGGCTGGTGGACGTGAGGATCTCCTGGTAACATGCCCACCTGGTGCAAAGGTAGCAGACCTCACGCGCCACCTAGATAAGGTCTTAGATAGTGCTGGGGAGGAGTCTGCTGTCTTGGTACATGTCGGTACCAATGACATAGGAAAATGTGGTAGGGAGGTTCTGGAGGCTAAATTTAGGCTTTTAGGTAGGAAGTTGAAATCCAGAACTTCCAGGGTAGCGTTCTCCGACATGCTTCCCGTTCCACGCGCAGGACCCAAAAGGCAGGCAGAGCTCTGGAGTCTCAATGCGTGGATGAGACAATGGTGCAGAGATGAGGGTTTTGGATTTGTTAGGAACTGGGGAACATTCTGGGGAAAGGAGGGACTCTTCTGAAGGGATGGACTTCACCTTAACTGGGATAGAACCAGGCTGCTGGCATTAACCTTTAAAAAGGAGACAGAGCAGCTTTTAAGCTACATAATAGGGGAAAGCCGACAGTCGCCCATGAGCGCATAGTTCGGAAGAATGTATCCTTGAAGGATACTACCAAAAGCAGAGAGGTTCCAAAAAAGAGTAAAGTAGCCCAAATGCCCTCGAGTATGGAGCAGACAGAGCTTAAAGATCCCAAATTACCCATATCTACCAATAGCCAATTTAATATGAATAAAATACAGTTTCTAAAATGCTTGTATGCAAATGCTAGAAGTCTAAAAAATAAGATGGGAGAGTTAGAATATATAGCACTAAATGAGAGGTTAGATATGACTGGAATATCAGAGACATGGTGGAAGGAGGACAGCCAGTGGGACACTGTGATACCTGGGTACAAACTATATCGTAATGATAGAGCTGATCAAATTGGTGGAGGGGTTGCGCTCTATGTCAGAGAGGGCATTGAGTCAGAAAGGATGAAAGTTTTGCAGGAAACAAAATTTGCTGTAGAATCTCTATGGATTGAAATTCCATGTAAAAAGGGGAAGGCGATGGCAGTGGGGGTGTGCTATCGACCGCCTGGCCAGAAAGAACAAATGGATGATGAAATGCTCAAAGAAATCAAGGAAGCTAACAAAAGTTACAGTGCAGTAATAATAATGGGTGATTTCAATTACCCCGGTATCGACTGGGTCAGTGTCATGGCAGGACATGCTAGGGAGATAAAGTTCCTAGATGAAATAAATGACTGCTTCTTGGAGCAGCTGGTTCATGATCCGACCAGAGGGGAAGCCATATTAGACCTAGTCCTTAGTGGAACACCAGATCTTGTGGAAGAGATAAGGGTGTTGGGGCCACTTGGCAATAGTGATCATAGCATGATCGCGTTTGATTTAATTAGTGGAGGAGGGATAGTAAGGAAATCCACAGTACTACCTTTTAACTTTCGAAAGGGAGACTATGATAAAATGAGGAAAATAGTTAAGAAAAAACTGAAAGGAGCAGTTGCAAAGGTTAAAGACTTACATCAAGCTTGGGTGTTGTTGAAAACTACTATCTTGGAAGCCCAGACCAGCTGTATTCCACGCTTTAAGAAAAGTGGAAGGAAGTCCAGGTTTATTGCTCCTGTTCAATGTAAATACAATGCTCTTCGACTGCATGTATAATGTTATGTTGAATGTACACCGCACTGATGTGAATAGCGCGGTATAGAAGAAAAGCTAAATAAATAAATAATTCCAAAAACTGCCTGCATGGTTAAAAGGTGAGGTCAGAGAGGCTGTTGTTGCCAAAAAAGCATCTTTCAGGAAATGGAAAAAAGAGCCAAAAGACGAAACCTGGAAACAGAACAAGCACTGGCAAGTCAAATGCAATGCATTGATAAGGCAGGCAAAGGGAGAATTTGAGAAGAAGCTTGCTGTGGAAGCAAAAAACATGAAATAAAGACTTTTTCTAGTACATTCGTAGCAAAAAACCGGTGAGAGAGTCAGTTGGTCCATTAGATGATAGAGGGGTTAAAGGGGCACTAAGAGGCGACAAGGCGATAGTGGAGAGACTGAATGAATTCTTTGCTTCGGTCTTTACTGAGGAAGATGTAGGGATGTTACCCATGACTGAAGTGGTATTTAAAGGTGAGGAAGAATTGAAGGAAATATCGATACATCGGGAAGATGTATTACAGCTATTAGATAAACTGAAGAGTAGCAAATCACCTGGGCCGGATGGTATACATCCAAGGGTGTTGAAAGAACTGAAATATGAGATTGCAGACCTGCTATTAGTAACCTGTGAATTTTCAGTAAAATCATCTGTAATACCTGAAGATTGGAGGATCGCCAATGTAACGCCAATTTTCAAAAAGGGTTCCAGGGGTGATCCGGGAAACTGCAGACCGGTGAGCCTGACGTCAGTACCGGGAAAAATGGTAGAAACCATCATAAAGAATAAAATTACTCAGCATGTAGATAGTCATGGCCTAATGGGAGACAGTCAACATGGCTCTGGGCAAGGAAGATCTTGTCTTACTAATCTGTTATGTTTTTTTGAAGGTGTGAATAAACAGGTAGACAAAGGTGAGTCGGTTGATATAGTGTATATGGACTTTCAGAAAGCCTTTGACAAGGTCCCTCATTAGAGACTTTTGGCAAAACAAAAGAGTCATGGGATAGGAAGCAGTATACTATTGTGGATCAGGAACTGGTTAAAAGATAAAAAGCAGAGGGTAGGGCTAAATGGCCAATTTTCCCAATGGAGAAAGGTGAATAGTGGTGTACCCCAGGGATCTGTGCTGGGTCCGATGCTTTTTGACATATTCATAAATGACCTGGAAAAGGGAATAACGAGTGAGGTTATCAAATTTGCAGATGACACAAAACTATTTAAAGTTGTGAAAACCCAAGAGGATTGTGGAAAATTGCAAGAGGATCTTGATAAATTGGAAGACTGGGCATCAAAATGGCAGACGAAATTGAATGTGGACAAGTGCAAAGTTATGCACCTAGTCAGGGCCGGATTTACCTTGAGTGAGGCCCTACGCCAACAAAAATTGTGGGCCCCCAGCAGGGGCGGCCCAAGGGGGGTGCAGGGCCTCATTTGCATAAGGGGCCTCATTTGCATAAATATTTGCATAATGTTACCATATACTAACTTTTAGTAAACGTGCCTCTTAATGAGTGTATGGATAAAGAAAGACTAAAAGATTTCTACATTACTATAATCCAGTGCCAACTGCCAGACACATTAGAAACTACTACAAACACTGCCCATTTAGAACCCATAGCAAACCCGCCGTATCCTAACAGCACTACCAGGACTCATAAAGCACCATACTCTACCAATCAAAAGGCAACACTGCAAATATTAAACCAATACATTTCAGAGAACAACAATACATGACCTACTGGGGAAAGAGAACAAGTGGCAATGTCAAATAGGAATTATATAAACAGAACACCTCAGCTCAGTTACACATGCAGAACATAGACCATCACCAAACAAGTAATCACAATTTAGAAACAGGAAGACAATAATTAAACTGGGAATCCCAAAAGTCAAACTTGGAATGTACAACACTGTAGAAATAAAACTATACATTAATTTGCTCTTGTACTAAACAAAGCGCAGACGTTAATGATGCACATTTACCAGAGCTGACATATTCCAATTAATAAATTCAAAATAAAGAGATATTTTTCTACCTTTTGTGCATTTCTTTTCAGCTGCAATTGCTCCAGCCACTTTCTTCTGGTTTCTTTGTGTCTTCTGCTAACTCTCCATCGTCTGCTGTCCATTTGTCCTTTCTTCTCTCTTCTAGTTTTTTTCCATTCTCTCTCTACATCTGCTTTAACATACTAATCTTTCTCCTTTTGCTCTTTCCTCATTCCTATTTCATCCACTCAAATTTTACCCCTCCATCCTCAATCCCCACTTACTCTCCCAATACCCAGCCAATTGTAGATTTTTTATCCCTCCCACACAAAATATTTTTCCTTTCTCCATTTTACTCTTCCAGCCCCATCCCATTCTAATCCTCCCCCAACATCAGCTCCCTTCTAGTTCCAGCCTCACCCAGTATCCATTCTCTTCTAGTCCCTGCATCAGCCCATTTCCAGTCCTAGCCACCCATCAGCCCATTTCCAGTCCTAGCAACCCCCCAACCCAATACCAGTCCTAGCCCCCCATCAACCCACTTACAGTCCTAACCCCCATCACCCCATTTTCAGTTTAAGCCCCCCTATAACCCATTACCAGTCCTAACCCCCCATCAGCCCACTTCCAGTCCTAACCCCATCAACCCATTTCCAGTCAGCCCCCCATAGCCCATTGCCAGTCCTAACCCCCCCATAAGCCCACAGCCCATTATCAGTCCTAACCCCATCAGCCCACCTCCAGTCTTAACCCCCCCAGCCCATTTCCAGTCCTAGCCCCCCCATAGCCCATTACCAGACAGCCCCCATCAGCCCACAGCCTATTACCAGTCTTAACCCCCCAAAGCCATTACCAGTTCTAAACCCCCCAACAGCACATTACCACTCCTAACCCCATCAGCCCACCTCCAGTCTTAACCCCCCAGCCCCTTTCCAGTCCTAGCCCCCCATAGCCCATTACCAGACAGCCCCCATCAGCCCACAGCCATTACCAGTCTTAACCCCCCCCCAAAGCCCATTACCAGTTCTAAACCCCCCCAACAGCCCATTACCAGTCCTAACCCCATCAGCCCACCTCCAGTCTTAACCCCCCAGCCGATTTCAAGTCATAGCCCCCCCATAGCCCATTACCAGACAGCCCCCATCAGCCCACAGCCCACTACCAGTCTTAACCCCCCCAAAGCCCATTACCAGTTCTAACCCCCCCAACAGCCCACAGCCCATTACCCGTCCTAACCTCATCAGCCCACCTCCATCCTTAATCCCCCAACCCATTTCCAGTCCCAGCCCCAGCCCCCCCAATAGCCCATTACCAGTCCTACCCCCTCCCCCCCCGGCCTAAAGAAAAATTTAATTTAAAGAAAAAACCTGCTGGCTGCCGCCGCGGGGTCCCCTCTGCTGCCGCGGCAGCATGGACTGACCCGCGGGGGCCCCCTCTGCAAGCTCGCTCAGTCGCTCGCTCGGTCCCTCCCTCCCTCCGTGCAGGCTGTGAGAGACGCGAAGGGAGATTGTCTCCCTCGCGTCTCTGTTAAGCCCGCAGGGGCTGCGGGCTTAACAGAGACGCGAGGGAGACAGTCTGCCTTCGCGTCTCTCACAGCCTGCACGGAGGGAGGGAGGCACGGAGGGAGGGATCGAGCTTGCAGAGGGGGCCCCCGCGGGTCAGTCCATGCTGCCGCGGCAGCAGAGGGGGCCCCGCGGTGGCAGCCAGCAGGTTTTTTTTTTAATTTTATTTTTTTTAAAAAGCCTAACTTGTTCCATTTTTGTGGGCCCTTGCCAGCTGTGGGCCCTATGCCATGGCGTACATGGCGTATAGGTAAATCCGGCCCTGCACCTAGTGAAGAACAACCCAAACAATGGTTACACGATGCAAGGTTCCACATTAGGAACCACCACCCAGGAAAAAGATTTAGGTATCATTGTGGATAACATGTTAAAAACCTCGGCCCAGTGTGCAGCGGCGGCCAAGAGACGAAATAGAATGCTAGGTATCATAAGGAAAGGAATGGAAAATAAAACAAAAGATATTATAGTGCCTCTATATCGTTCCATGGTGAGACTGCACCTTGAATATTGTGTGCAATTCTGGTCGCCGTATCTTAAAAAGGATATAGCGTTATTAGAAAAGGTTCAGAGAAGAGCCACCAAAATGGTAAAGGGGATGGAAGGATACTCCTATGAAGAAAGGCTAAAAAGGTTAGGGCTCTTTAACCTGGAAAAGAGACGGCTGAGGGGAGATATGATAGAAGTCTATAAATTAATGAACGGAGTGGAACGGGTAAACGTAGATCGATTGTTTATGTTATAGAATATAGAAAGACTAGGGGACGTGCAATGAAGCTACAGGGTAAACTATTTAAGACTAATAAAAGAAAATATTTTTTTACTCAATGTGTAATCAAACTCTGGAATTTGTTATCGGAGGATGTAGTAAAGGCTGTTAGTGTAGCTGGGTTTAAAAAAAGGTTTGGACAAGTTCCTGGAGGAAAGGTCCATAAATCATTATTAAGTAGGGACCCAGGATATCAATGCTTGACCCAGTACAAGCATTGTGGAACTTGTGTCTTTTGAGGAAACTGCTAGGTACAGATGACCTAGATTGGCCACTGTTGGAAACAGGATACTGGGCTTGATGGACCTTGGTCTGACCCAGTATGGCATATCTTATGTTCTTATGTACCCCCACTCAAGACCAGAAGCTCTCAGCAAGCAAACAGAGCTTTCACATTTTTTGCCCCAACAATTTGGAACACACTACCAGAACCCATCAGATCCGCACAGTCTATACAAGATCTGAAGAAACTGTTAAATACACATCTATTCATTGAACACTTCAGAACAAATGATATCACATTAACAACATGGTATATGTAGTTTTCGTACATTGCTGTTATCTGTAAACCCCCAATTTGTTAAATCCAAGTTTGTATCCCCATGAGTTCTTTGGCAAAAATGTGGTATAAAAAAGCCCCTGTTAAATAAATAAATAAATAAATTGAAACAGGTTTAGATGCTCAGGGGAAGCAGGATTTATGTGTCTTTTGAAGTTGCTTCTGGGGTGAGGGCTAGGCATCAGGCTTGCTGTGTGTGCATGAGAGAGGTAGGAGAGTTGAGGGAGATGGCAATCTATGACTATGTGCAATGGGGGAGAAATGAAGATATGCTTGTGTGTGAGAGTGTGCGCGCAGTGCACACTAACCCCTTTATATCCTCCTCCTTACCTATTAAATCCTTCTATACTCTCCTCTTTCCATCGTCCTTTCTCTCTTCTTTCTTCTCTCTCCCCCTACACCCTTCGTTAGCCCCACCTTGACTGCCAACTCTGCTTCTCCTTCTGCTGATGGGGCTTGGGAAAACCCACCAACTCTGCTGTCCCAATGGTGAGGGACAATGCTAATCCCTAATCGTGCTGCTAGACAAGTCCAGATGAGTGGGTATTCATCCTCCTACCAGCAGATGAAACAGAGATCAAAATCTCCAGTGATGTCACTTCCCCTTATAAGGACATGATACAGGAGATGGTTATATGTTGGGAAAGCAGTGATGTGTTCTGCCTACTAAAGCTGTTGGGAAAACTGCCTTAAGGGACTGCTTCTGATCCCATCCAAGAGCTCACACTCTTGCAGTCCAATGAAGAAACATACAAAGGAGCGAGGTGTAACAACAGCTAGTGTCTAAAAAGCCTTCCTCAAGGGGTTAACAGCTCAAAAGAACATGACAAAGAACTGACAAACAAAGAATAACAAACAAAAATTAAAATCACATGCTTTATCTAATGACATGTAAAACTCAACGCAAGGCTAATGGACAACTATAAATAAATAAGTTAATATAAATAATAAATATCAAATATAAACATCAAATGTCTGTAAATAAAGAAGGAACTAAAACAAAATAAAAATAATATTAAAAACATAAAAACAGGGTATCAATACGAAAGACTAAATCTGCATCTCAGGCTTGAAAATGAGGAGGAATATGGACGTGGCTAAAAACTTCTTAAATTTGAGAGTCACATATCGAATATAAATAAAGAGGAAACTAAACCAGAATAAAAACATAATAAAAATATAAAAACAGAGTATCATTATGAGAACCAAGTAAATAGATAAGGAGGAACTACAGACGTGGACAAGCACAGCGATACTACACCAGAACCTACAAATGTACTCACTTTTTAATAAACACTTTTGCAAAAATTTGTGGATTCTCAGGTGGCAAACTAGAATGGAAGAACCTCCATGAGTACAGTTATGCAGTGAGAATAATGGAATAAAGGAAACAGAGCAGAAAATGATGTCCAGATAAAAGGATAAACTAAGTTGTCATGACTTATCTATGTGTGTGTATGTGTAAAAGGACTTGAGGTCTCTTGGCAAAATGGCCCTAAAGTGATATAAACCAATCAGAATATTACAATTACTTGGTACCAGTGTATGTAGTACAAACAATGCCAAAACATTGCCCAGCTCTTTCAGGGACTGTTAGTATGTGAAAGCAAAGGAGAAGTACAACCAGTCAAAAACAGCGATCATACTAAATTGTAAAGTAACTGTAGTCTACTTACTTTATTGTAAAAAGAAACATAGGATTACTAACGGGTCTGTTTACTAACTGGAGTCCACTACCGCCAGTTAGTAAACAGACTCCTAAGTGTTTCCACGCCCTCACAAGGGGAAGTCAAATCACTGGAGATCTTGGTCTCTGTCTCCATCTGCTGATAAGAGTGTGAACACCCACTCATTTGGACCAGTCTGGCAGCAATGTTCTCTCTAGGCTGTGAGAGACTATACGACCCATCTTCGCATTAGGCATGCTGCAACAATCTCACGGTTTCAATCACAAGGGACAGTCAGATCCTTTGCTAGTTCCACAAAACCTGTTTTCCCTGCCCGATTGAAACTGCAAGATTGCTTCAACACACCAGATGGTAAGAACGTAAGCAACAGACTCAAGGCTGGATTTGAGGTTTCAGAGCCCATAGGCGGGACTGGAAAATGAGAGCAGGAATCCTCCCATGGAGCTTGAAGATCTGAGAAGGGCCCCATGGAAACTGGAAAGCAGGAGTGGAGGTGTTGGGACAGAATGCCTTGGTGGTGTCTCTTTGAAGCGGCAACAGAGGATGACCTAAACTAAGTGGGAGAAAACTCCTTTTTGGTCTATGTACTTGATGCCTTCAACATTTGACACACTAGACAGTTGCCTATGCCTACATCCAGGCCTGTTTACGGATTCCCGTACAGCTGAGAGGAAGCATGTGTGCAGGATCTGAGGAAAGAAAATTAGCAGGTAGAATAACATTTCTTCTTTTTTTCCCGCTGGCACACACTATAGTCCTTCGTCCTTCTTGTATTCTGAAATTCCCTGACTCATGAGCAAAGAGTACATTAGCTCAGTGTCTAGCTCGCACATTTTATTACAGCTGCTGTTACCGCCACCACTTCAACCACCAGTGTTCAGACTAGCTCTTTCCATTTCCTGGTGTGTCCCTCATGGATAGATCCAGTCCTTAAGTGCTATAAACTGGTCTGACTTTCAAGATTTTGGCAATGACTATTGGTAAAATATATTTGTGAACATTTGATGCATGAATCAGGTTCCTTTGAACAATTTGGTCTTTCCTGAAAATGATGCCCATAGGCAGCAATGGAGGACCAGCATTTGCCCTCGGTGGTCTAGAGGGAGGCCGTGGATTATACTCTTTGTTTGAACTTCCATTCCAGTGGTATGTGCAGGGTTACTTCTTGAAATTGCTCTACAGTGACCAAGATGCTTGGAAAGAAGTATCATAAAGCTGCCAAATGACCCAGTTCCAGGAGGAAGATTGTAAGCACATCCTGGATTTCTGACATTTGCCAACAACAGTCTGTTATGCTAATTTGAGTGGGAAGAATCAGGTGGTCCAGATGCCACCATGCATTGGGATATAAGGTCAAAACCAATACTATACAAAAAAATCCTCCCTTCTGCAACTGGGTCACTTAGCTGTTCTGTCAGACTGGCCTAGTGTCTCCCCCAGAACAGGGTCTTTTGCAGTTCTGGGAGGCCATTAACATTTCCACCTCACCACGGTCAACTTGAAGATGCTTAGTCAGCCCTAGTTTTGCCCTATGGCATACATGGAATTATAGTCCCATTTTCCTTAGGAAAATTAGGAACTTCCTTTCTAGGCATACCATGTGGCAAAGCTCAGACTTGATCAGTCTATTTGGGATAACCTGGGAAAGGTGAGGTGAGCTGAGCTGGAAGATCTTTCCTCCATCCATACCCTCCTCCCCCCCCTCAACTATAGCAGCATTTTTTACTTAAACACTTTGGACAGTGGCATGTGGTCAAGGCCTTCAAGGGATTCAGTGAATCCCCAGCCCTGTTATGACATGAAAAAACCTGAAATCCTCACCCCCCCCCCCCCTCCTTCAACGTACTGGCTTGGCCTCAAACTGGTGTTCCTCGTGTAGGAAGGCAGTGGTTTTCCAGAAGCTGTTGGCTTCCTGAGGTTAGCTTTAGCCTACACTTAGCAGTGTCTTGAATTTCTGATACTATTAGTTCCTGTTTTCTGACTGCTTCAAAGTTTGTCTGTTCTTGAGCTACATGGAAACTCTTCCTGAATCTATTGACTCCTGCTCAGGAATTAACAGTAGGGGAAATATAAGAAACAGCTAAGTACAGGCTAGCTAGAGAGAACCACCCAGAAGATACAATAGCTTTTTCTGGAAGAGAACCCCCTTTCATCCCAATGGTCACCAGTCTGAGGCCAACCCATGATAGCAACACTGTAAAAAACAAAATTTGAGCTTTTTGATTTGCCTCAAAACCTCTAGTAACCTTTTAACCACTATTTTTGTTTGGGCAGCAGCCACCATCCCTTTCTAATTAACCAAATTGCCCTGAAATGGAAACTTATAAAAACAAAACAAATCCCTGCAAACGATACAGGAAACTAAACAAAAGGAAAACATTTTGCCTACGTACCCTAGAAATAGCTCATTCTGGCCTGCACATGATCAGGAGCTGCATTTTCTGTGTCTGCCCATGTCTCCCACATCAAGTCGCACGCAGGCCAAGAGGATCTGTTTTGTGCCTTTTCTAAAGCTTGCTCTTCTTGTGGTCGGGCAGTGCCAGTGCTAGTCAGGAGTCCTGCTTTCCAGCTAGGGTTGCCAACTGGCTCCAGATACGCCCGACAGGTTCAATGCAGTCCTGGGTTTACCTCATTGCATGCAGGGATATGTAGTTCTGATTTCTCCATTGCACTCCATAAGAAAAGGAAAACTACAAGTAGCTGCATGCAATGGGGTAAACCCAGGCCTGGAGCAAGCCTGTCGGACGCATCTGGAGCCAGTTGGCAACCCTATTTCCAGCTCAGGTTCTGCCTACCCCAAACAGCAGTTGCCAAGTTACCCATTTCCAGGAGTGAGATGGTTGGCAGTTCTGGTTTTTAATTTGCGTTGTAATGAAATAAAGTATGTTTAGTTCCTGATTTTACCCAAGGGAATCAGTGCTGCCGGTGCCATAATGCATCAGAATGAGATTGTCAGAAATCCAGGACTGGCTTCAAACTCACTCTTGGCAACTCTGCTACGAACACATCTCAGAGCACCGAGTCCACCACTGCTCCTGTCACTACGGTATGCTGCAACAGGACCGTACCTAGCCCTGTACGAGTGGTGCGGCCGCACAGGGTGCAAAGGCTTAAGGGGCGCATTTCGGCTATCTGTCGTTGCCTGCCACAGCCACAGCCACTTTTTCTTCTCTCAGCAGCGGCAGGCAACGGCAGACAGCCGAAATGCACCCCTTAAGCCTTCTCGCGGCACGCTAAGCTTAGCGTGCTGGCGACTTGCACATCGGGTGCGCGCCTCTTCTCTCCCGCCCCCATAAAGTGGCTAGATGGAGGTGCGGGGGAGGGGCAAGCGCCCGATGTGCAAGTTGCACAGGGCGCATTTCACGATCGGTACGGCCCTGTGCTGCAATACCAACTTTGCTGATCAAACCACCATCCTCCCTCAAAGCTGTAGTGCCGCTGTCTGCTAGAATCAGGGCAGCCCAGCTGGGTCAGTGGACCACTGAACAAACAGAGAGAGAGGCCGGGTTATCAATCATCACAGAAATAGGAAGAGAAAGGACCTGTCGAGTCCATTGTCCTTTTTCTGACCTGGTCACTAATGGGAAGATGGGAAGTGGAGGGAGGGAAGTTTTAAGTAGCAAAAGGGAAAGAGAGATGGGAGTGGGCAATGGAACACGGGGGTGAGTGTGGGTGGGGGTTGGATCTTGGAATAAGAAAAGGATTCGGGGACATTAGGGGAGAAGCGAGAGGAGAGACTGGGGTGGTAAGAGGGAAGAGAGAAGGAGTAGGGACAAACTAGGAAGGGGTTGAGGGGTAAAAGGAGAGGAAAAGAGAGGGGAGGAGGGATGGTGAAAAGAGTCAGAGAATTTCAGAATACAAGGAGGGAAGAAAAGAGAAAGGCAGAGCAGGGGTGCGAGGTAGGATCAGGCTAGGAAGAGAGGGGGTGCAGAAACAAGAGGGGGAGCGTGGGGGCTGAGAGGGTGAGGAAAGAGGAATAAGAAGACTGCCAGAAAAAGGAGAAGGGAGTATGGTATGAAAGGATGGGAGTCTAGTGTGTAAGAAAGCACAAAGGGTGGCAGAAAGAGACCAGGAAGCTGTTGGGCACAGTTGGGGGGGGGGGGGGGAGGGAAACAAGTAATGTTTTTGTGGGAACTTATGTTGTGGCTGCCAAGTCCCTCTTGCAATGGTTTGGTAATGCAATGCAATGTGTGCCTTTGAGGCAATACTGACTCCTGGTGACCCAGCAGCTCCTGGGCTTTCTTGGGAAGGTCGGACTGCAAGCAGATTGTCAGGCCTTTCTCCAAGGCAATGGAAGGTTTAGTGACTTTCCCAAGGCCACAAGGAGTGCTAGTGGGAATTGACCTCTGGTCACCAAGCCAGTGCTGTAACCACTAGGCTACTCTTCATGACATGAAATTAACAGCTAGTTTGTTTCAGGTAGTAAGGGCATGTTCATGGTTCTTTCAGGAAGCTGTATCATCAGTTTAACCCAGAACAGGGGAGTACATTAACTTTAGCTACAATTACACATTGTGCTAATATTTAGCACATTTATTGAATCCCCTACTATAAATGTCACCACACATCACTGTCTTTGAGGGTCATTTTATACAGCAGTTTTAGCATGAAAAGGCCTTTTTACATGTGCAAAAGGATTTTTATAAAATCACCTCAGGGCTTACATGCACAACAGTATGTGCAATGATAAAAAGACATGTACTTTTCTGCGACCTGCATGTACGTGTGTTCTGGGGGAAGAACTGAACGGAGCGTGAGCAGAATCAGATTGAACCTGAGCAGGTGGAAATGCCCATGACTGCAATCTAGTTGCGATTTCTAGCGGTGTGTCCCTGATACTTTATAAAGACACATAGATGCCTCCTTGGCCTTCACACATAGGTAGGCTGTCCTAAAATTACCCTCTGTTTAAGGAACTCATCCTCATATTATGGTTAGCTATTCCTGGGAAATGAGGGGGAGGAGAAAGAAAGAGGGAAGCAAAATCTGGAGGGAGAAAGTGAGCAAAACACTGAATCACTGGAGCAAATGAGAAATAATTTGTCCTATTTCTGTCTCTCACACACAAGCAACTGATTTAGAGCACAACAGTCATAAAAAATAATGGGGAAAAAAATCGCTGTGGCCTAAGGCAGAGAGGTCAGAGAGGGAGACATCCAGCAGGCCCTATTTATACCCTGCCAGCTGTACTCACAGCAGCAGTAGCACTAGGAAAAAAATCATTCATGCCCTTGTCACTAATAATAAACAAAATCATTCTCGTCCTCCTTTCTTTATTCTTCTGTTTCTATACTGTTCTGGTGAAGATATCCGTGGTTGAGGTTTCTGAAATCTGCTCCTTCTCAGCTGCTTGCGCAGTCCTGAATCGGATGCTGTGGTGCTGTTCATAATCAGCATTCCCTGCGGGTATCGTACCGAATACACCTATGCTCCTAATAAGAGGCACTCGGAGCAGAGAGCAGACAGCGGTGTATTGGGGGAGTCAGGCCCTGCCACCTGAACAGAAACAGAAAAAAAAATGGTAATGGCCCCCTGCTGGCGGAATGTTGCCCGACAGGGATCCGAACACCCACTGGACAGAACCCCCAGCAGCAAAAGAGGAGGAAGACAGCTGCATTCACGTCATTAGGAGCAGCAGTGGGGGCCTAACCTCTGTGGCAGAAGGGGAGGTGGAAGGAAGATGCACTTGTGGCATTAGGAGCAGCGGCCACCACTAACGATCCAACCCCTAGCACCAGAAGAGAGCCGCAGTTGTGGCATTAGGAGCAGAGGCATAATGACAGCAGGTGCACAAACTCCAGCAGCAGAAGAAAATAAGCAGTGGAGGGGGAGAATCTGAGAGAGAAGGAGAGAGGATGGGGAAGGGGAAAGTAGTAAGAATGCAAGGGAGATGGGGGAGGGAGAGAAGGTGGGAAAAGCGGTGAGGAGAGGTGATAAGGGAAGAGGGGGACTGAGGAGTTTGGGGTGGGGAAGGGATGGGAAGAGAAATCGTAGAAAGGGAGCAGAGAGAGTGAAGGAAAGAGGAATGGGGAGGAGTGAGAGTCAATGAGAGGAACAGGCAGTTGAAAGGGAGGGAAGTGTACAAGCACCTGGAAGCTGAACCACCTCACTCCATATTTCCTTATACACACACACAGCCCCTCACCTCACCCCGTATTCCCTTATACACACATCACCCCTCACCTCACCCCGTATTCCCTTATATACACATCACCCCTCACCTCACCTCGTACTCCCTTATACACACACACAGCCCCTCACCTCACCCCGTACTCCCTTATACACACACACAGCCCCTCACCTCACCCCGTACTCCCTTATACACACACACAGCCCCTCAACTCACCCCATATTCCCTTATATACACATCACCCCTCACCTCACCCCGTATTCCCTTACACACACACACAGCCCCTCAACTCACCCCATATTCCCTTATATACACACAATCCTTCACCTCACCCCATATTCCCTTATATACACACAACCCCTCACCTCACTCCATATTCCCTTATATACACACAACCCTTCACCTCACTCCATATTCCCTTATACACACACACAGCCCCTCAACTCACCCCATATTCCCTTATATACACACAATCCTTCACCTCACCCCATATTCCCTTATATACACACAACCCCTCACCTCACTCCATATTCCCTTATATACACACAACCCTTCACCTCACTCCATATTCCCTTATACACACACACAGCCCCTCAACTCACCCCATATTCCCTTATATACACACAAGCCCTCACCTCACTCCATATTCCCTTATATACACACAACCCTCACCTCACCCCTTATTCCCTTACACACACACACAGCCCCTCAACTCATCCCATATTCCCTTATATACACACAATCCTTCACCTCACCCCATATTCCCTTATATACACACAACCCCTCACCTCACTCCATATTCCCTTATATACACACAACCCTTCACCTCACTCCATATTCCCTTATATACACACACACACACACAACCCCTCACCTCACCCCATATTCCCTTATATACACACACACAGCCCCTCACCTCACCCCATATTCCCTTATATACACACAACCCTTCACCTCACTCCATATTCCCTTATACACACACACACACAACCCCTCACCTCACCCCATATTCCCTTATATACACACAACCCTTCACCTCACTCCATATTCCCTTATATACACACACACACAACCCCTCACCTCACCCCATATTCCCTTATATACACACAACCCTTCACCTCACTCCATATTCCCTTATATACACACACACACACAACCCCTCACCTCACCCCATATTCCCTTATATACACACACATAGCCCCTCACCTCACCCCATATTCCCTTATATACACACACACACACACACAACCCCTCACCTCACTCCAAATTCCCTTATATACACACAAGCCCTCACCTCACTCCATATTCCCTTATATACACACAAGCCCTCACCTCACCCCATATTCCCTTATATACACAAAACCCCTCACCTCACTCCATATTCCCTTATATACACACAACCCCTCACCTCACCCCATATTCCCTTATATACACACAACCCCTCACCTCACCCCATATTCCCTTATATACACACAAGCCCTCACCTCACTCCATATTCCCTTATATACACACAACCCTTCACCTCACCCCATATTCCCTTATATAAACACAACCCTTCACCTCACTCCATATTCCCTTATATACACACAAGCCCTCACCTCACTCCATATTCCCTTATATACACACAACCCCTCACCACACCCGATATTCCCTTATATACACACAAGCCCTCACCTCACTCCATATTCCCTTATATACACACAACCCTTCACCTCACCCCATATTCCCTTATATACACACAAGCCCTCACCTCACTCCATATTCCTTTATATACACACAACCCTTCACCTCACTCCATATTCCCTTATATACACACAACCCCTCACCTCACTCCATATTCCCTTATATACACACAACCCTTCACCTCACCCCATATTCCCTTATATACACACAACCCCTCACCTCACTCCATATTCCCTTATATACACACAACCCTTCACCTCACTCCATATTCCCTTATATACACACAACCCCTCACCTCAATCCATATTCCCTTATATACACACAACCCTTCACCTCACTCCATATTCCCTTATATACACACAACCCCTCACCTCACCCCATATTCCCTTATATACACACAACCCCTCACCTCACCCCATATTCCCTTATATACACACAACCCTTCACCTCACTCCATATTCCCTTATATACACACAACCCCTCACCTCACCCCATATTCCCTTATATACACACAACCCCTCACCTCACCCCATATTCCCTTATATACACACAACCTTCACCTCACCCCATATTCCCTTATATAGACACAACCCCTCACCTCACCCCATATTCCCTTATATACACACAACCCTTCACCTCACTCCATATTCCCTTATATACACACAACCCCTCACCTCACCCCATATTCCCTTATATACACACAACCCCTCACCTCACTCCATATTCCCTTATATAAACAGAACCCCTCACCGCACTCCATATTCCCTTATATACACACACACAGCCCCTCACGTCACTCCATATTCCCTTATATACACACACACAGCCCCTCACCTCACCCCATATTCCCTTATATACACACACACACAACCCCTCACCTCACTCCATATTCCCTTATATACACACAACCCCTCACTTTCCTCCATATTCCCTTATATACACACAACCCTTCACCTCACTCCATATTCCCTTATATACACACAACCCCTCACCTCACTCCATATTCCCTTATATACACACAACCCCTCACCTCACTCCATATTCCCTTATATACACACAACCCCTCACCTCACCCCATATTCCCTTATATACACACAACCCCTCACCTCACTCCATATTCCCTTATATACACACAAGCCCTCACCTCACTCCATATTCCCTTATATACACACAAGCCCTCACCTCACTCCATATTCCCTTATATACACACAAGCCCTCACCTCACTCCATATTCCCTTATATACACACAAGCCCTCACCTTACCCCATATTCCCTTATATACACACAAGCCCTCACCTCACTCCATATTCCCTTATATACACACAACCCTTCACCTCACTCCATATTCCCTTATATACACACAAGCCCTCACCTCACTCCATATTCCCTTATATACACACAACCCCTCACCTCACTCCATATTCCCTTATATACACACAACCCTTCACCTCACTCCATATTCCCTTATATACACACAACCACTCACCTCGCTCCATATTCCCTTATATACACACAACCCTTCACCTCGCTCCATATTCCCTTATATACACATAACCCCTCACCTCACCCCATATTCCCTTATATACACACAACCCTTCACCTCACCCCATATTCCCTTATATACACACAACCCCTCCCCTCACCCCATATTCCCTTATATACACACAACCCCTCACCTCACTCCATATTCCCTTATATACACACAACCCCTCACCTCACCCCATATACCCTTATATACACACAGACAGCCCCTCACCTCACCCCATATTCCCTTTGTGATAAGGAAGCTTATTATAGCTCAGGAAGGGGCTATAGAAAAGGTGAAGTGTCTCTGAACAAGCAACCTGTCAGTGCTGGTAGAAATGAGAAAACAGAATTTTGCCATAAAAGACTACCAGTCCCAGAATGCACCAGGTTTCCAACAGCCATGAGAGGAGCTGAAGTGAGAAAACGTGTGTTCAATCAAAAGGGCTATGAGGTAATCCCTAAGCACTCATCTCAAAGGGCAGGGCCTGATTCAGCACAGCTGCGCTGTGTTAGGGAGGAGCACTCATCAAGGCAGAATAAGAGTAGAGTTTCTTCTACAGATGACCATCTTCATGATCACCGTTATCCTGAGAATCAGCTTGAGTTTGATCATCAGCTTCATCTGAAGGATCATCAGAAGCAGAAGCCAAACCGGACGGACAGAGAGGGAAAGAGACCCTTTGGAAGAAGGAAGAGAAAAGCCTTTGAGAGGTCTAGAAGAGTCCAAAGCAGTACGTATACTGGGAGGTATTCCAAGGGCCAGCATACACCATTGGACTGGGGAAAACCATAGGAATGGTGCTGCAGAGCTAGGAATCACCAGAGGCTACCTGTGAGGGAGACGGCTGCACGTGGAAGGGACCCTAAGACCCGTGCCAGAAGGTATGTGAAGAGATCCAGTGTCCAGGGATCTGGATTGGAAGGCTGGACATAAGAACTGGAGTACATACTGGCCAGGCTATATAGAGAGGAACTCTAGCAGCAATGGAAGCTCAGGTATGAACACTGATCTATGCCCTAGCTATAACCTTGAAAGACAGCAGGGAAACAAGTATTCTCCTGAAAATGCTCCATTGAGAGATTCATCTGTGCCAATCCATGATATTGAACCCATGCTTGTTGAACAAGGGGGAATAATAGCAGATGAGGATCCTGTTTATATGGACTGCTCTCTATCTAAACTCCGTTGGTAACTTTCTGTTATAAAGTACAGCAACCATCACAAAGAAATACAAATTTGTTCTTTAATCTACTCAGAAAAGCTCCTGAAGCAGGATTTGACCCACACAGTAGAAAGCAAGACAGCTAAGGGGTTTCAGCTGGATAACTGCTAGCAATTAAGCCTTACCTAATTGCTTGTGAGCTAGGAGAGAATCACTTCTTTATCTATGTGGGAAGTAATCAGAAGTTAACCTGAAAAGAACAGTTTGTTTCTTGCTTTGTGGCTTTTCATTTGTTGTTTTCCTGATTTTGACTTTGTTTTTCCAAGTTAACACTGAAAGCAAGTAACCTAATTTATGTGCTACCAAGCATATCTGTGTTGGGAGAAATAACCCCATAAATAAATATCTTATTGGCTTTACCCAAGAGCACAACTAAATTATTGTCAGCAGCTGTGTCTGGTGTGAATGAACTACATTGCCCACAATACCTTGCAAATCATATAGAAATATGCACTTGCCAAGAGTGTGAAGATTCTCACCCAGGCAGCCGTCTGACACCTTATATACACACACACAACCCCTCACCTCACTCCATATTCCCTTATATACACACACACAGCCCCTCACCTCACTCCATATTCCCTTATATATACACACACACACACACACAACCCCTCACCTCACCCCATATTCCCTTATATACACACACACAACCCCTCACCTCACCCCATATTCCCTTATATACACACACACAACCCCTCACCTCACCCCATATTCCCATATTCCCTTATATACACACACACAGCCCCTCACCTCACTCCATATTCCCTTATATACACACACACAGCCCCTCACCTCACCCCATATTCCCTTATATACACACACACACACACACACACACAACCCCTCACCTCACTCCATATTCCCTTATATACACACAACCCCTCACCTCACTCCATATTCCCTTATATACACACAACCCCTCACCTCACTCCATATTTCCTTATATACACACAACCTTTCACCTCACTCCATATTCCCTTATATACACACAACCCCTCACCTCACTCCATATTCCCTTATATACACACAACCCCTCACCTCACTCCATATTCCCTTATATACACACAACCCCTCACCTCACTCCATATTACCTTATATACACAACCCTTCACCTCACTCCATATTCCCTTATATACACACAACCCTTCACCTCACCCCATATTCTCTCTCACACACACAGCCCCTCACCTCACCCCATATTCCCTTACACACACACAGCCCCTCACGCCACCCCATATTCCCTTACACACACACAGCCCCTCATCTCACTCCATATTCCCTTATATACACACAACCCTTCACCTCACTCCATATTCCCTTATATACACACAACCCCTCACCTCACCCCATATTCTCTCTCACACACACAGCCCCTCATCTCACTTCATATTCCCTTACACACACACACAGCCCCTCACTAGACACACTGCCAGGCTCAAATCCACCAGAATTTCTGCTTTTTATGTTCTCGCTCCACAATTATGGAATTCTCTCCCTTGATATTTGAGAGAGGAATCCTTTCTTAGGACTTTAAAGAAAAACTTGAAGGCCTACTTTTTTGAACTAGCTTATACATAGCTCACAGATCGTAGCCTCTAAAGTCTTATTCACACTAAACTATATCCATAGAGGGTATTACTACTGTATATATAACTTAGGATACAGCAGTCCTTTTCTCTATTCCTTCCCTTTATTTCTATTCTTTATTTTACATTATATTATTATTTTGCATTTTACTTCAATCATTTAAAATGCTCTGATACTGAGTAATGGGCAATATGTCAAATAAGAAATAAACGATAAACCCCACCCCCATGAGTGCACATGTACTGTCCTTCACCCAACCCCCACAAGTGAACACTCACGACTCCCCCACACAAAGCTGCTAATGCCACTCTACCCCTATGACTATGCACATGCAAACACAGACCTAGCTGTCAGTCCACCACATCCACTCACCTCCCTCTCATACATGCACACATACACCCACTGCAATACTCCCAAAATATACATCTCGACACATAAACACCTACAGTCCCAAATATACAGGGTGGCACTCATACTGCCAAATATAGACCCACACAGCTCACAGTCCATGTCGCCCTATTAAGACACATTTTACCATGTCTCTGTCCACCAAGTCCCACAGACAGACATTTGCTAATGGAGGAGGGGGAACCACGCCATTGTGTCACACTGTAAGGGTGAACTTTTCATCTTCTTTGAATTCCATTACCATTTTTGTCTCTGCCACGTCCTTCAGGAGTTCATTCCCTGCATCCACTATGCTTTCCATGAAAATATATGTTCCTCATTCTACCTCCTTGGGGCTTTATATCAGGACCCCCTAGCTCCGCTGCTTCTTTTTCCTTGGAAAAGGTTAGTTTGTGCATTAAAACCTTTCATTTCATATCTCCTGTTTCTCTTGTCCTCTTGTTCCTGAAGTCTCATCTCATGTAACCGGATCCAGGTTGCAACAAAGTCCGGCTCTCACACTCCTCCATTGTGGCCGAAGCGGCTATAAGAAAAAACAAAAATTGCAGTTTTCAATACTCTTCCTGGTAAAGATCCAATGGCTTTTAGACCATTTGGGCAAGAAAATATTTCAGGATGCCATGCTTTCTGCCCACATAGCAACTCATCTGCCTTAGATATTTCAATATATACATATTTTGAAAAATACAGACTTTATCGCCCAACCTTTCACTACAGGCTCGGACTTAGCTAGCTGCCATCTCATCAATGCCATCTTAGCCACATTGGCATATGACATCTTCGAAACTTCATCCAAAGTCTCTGCTTCCACCACTGCTACCAGGTGCCTGGCTTGGTTACCTGCATTTTGATTACTTGAGATTGTCCACTCTAAATTAACAGATGCTCTTTGCACAAGGAATTGATTATTTGGAGATAAAGTGAAAGAGACAGTGGACATTATTAAAGATCACTTCTCCACTCTGCAACATCTTTCTGCCATTCCACCCCCAGCTGTTTCATCTTCTAGGCACACCAGTTCAAATCAGTACGCAAGGAGTTTTATTGTCATAAGTAGATATTTTGCCCTTAGCAAAAACATCCTTGTCAGATGCAACGCCCTGCTTTTTTCAAACCCTGACAATGTGAAAGGGCTCAACCAAAGCAGGCTACACCCACTCAGCTAAAATAGCAATCCTTTCTTCGATTACAAAAGCCTAATGGTTAGAGCACTGGCTTGAGCACCAAGAGACCAGGGTTCGATTCCCACTAGTATCCTTGTGGCCTTGGGCAAGTCACTTAACTCTCCATTGCTCAGAAAAATCCAAGTTATCAACGTCCCTGTTTAATGTACATTACCAAGTTTAAGTTACAATGTAAACTGCTTTGATTGAAATGATAAAGCATTATAAAAAACTGTTAAATAAATAAATCTTTCACAGCGAATACCTCTGCTCAATATATAGTCTACTCTTCCTGTAAGTTCATGACTTCCTTCCATCCTTGGGAAATATCATCACAGATTCTTGGGTATCAAGTACAGTCAAAGCAGGCTATCAACTCAGGTTCACCATCCAGCCTCCAGATCAATCCTTACACTGGACTCACCTATCCTACACCTACAGCAGACTGTTAGAAGATGTCTCTCCCCTTCCTTATTCCCACCAAAAGAAAATGATTAGGGCTCTAGATATTTCCTCATTCCAAAGAAGACTGGAGATGTACACCCCATCCTGGATCTCAGAGATCTGAACTTTCACAAGGAAAAATTCATGAAGGAGGACTGACTGTATACCCTAGATCTCAAGGTTCTTTATACATATATACAATTCAATCCTTGTTACAGAAAGTAAATTTGATTTCTCTTTCAGATGAACCACTATCTTTACAAGATTCTTCCTTTTGGCCTGTTGTCAGCTCCAAGAATGTTACAAAATGCCTCATAGTGGTAGCCACCCACCTCCATAAAGGAAGGTTACCTAGTCTTCATGTACCTCAACAACCCGGTTTAGCTGCTTTTTCAGGAAAACCCTGCTATAGCCTTCAGGACTGAGATAGTACACCTAATCCAGAGGCTGGGCTTCATTATCAATTTCAACAATCCATCTTGCACCTTATAAATAGCATTTTCTTTGTAGGTGATTTTCTGGACATAGTTCAGGTTGAAGCTTTTCTTCCAGAGGACAGATTACAGCTCCTGATTTCACATGTCCACAACAGTACAAATCTCATCAATAAACATGGTACAGGTTTACTTATAGATGTTGAGCCACATGGCTGCCATCCTCCATATAGTCCTATTTGCTTGACTGAAAATGAGACAGCCACAATGGAATCTCAAAGTCCAAAGGAATCAGCATATTCAATCTTTTGACTATCCTTCATCCCTTGGTTCAACTTTGAAGTATGCTACCATGGTCAATATCTAAGGTCAGTCTCACAGCAGATCTCCCGTTTGCTCCATAGATGCATCCAGTGCAGGGTGGAAGGTCATATATATGCTCACCACACACAAGGAATATGTGGAGAAGCTTCACAAACTTCAACCATCAATCACTTGGAACTCCAAGCTATTGACTATGCCCTTTGGGTCTTTGTTCACCTAATCCAGGGTACATCACATGTCAACAAACAAGGTAGAATGGAATACTCCATCTCTGCTGAGAAGCAGCAAAGATCTGGGACATTGTCATAGCCAGTCACAGTCAAATAGAAGCTCCTTAAATTTCTGAAGTTCAGAGTCTATTGCCTACAAACACAGGCAAGCTCTGCAGCCTCACAAGTGGTCTCTTTCAGGAATGGAGAAACCTCTTCACCAGGAGCAAGAATGCAAAACTACCTCTCTACTGCTCAATCCTCCCATCCTCCAACCATCTAGCCACAGATGCACTAGCAATTCCCTGGACTTGGCCTCTTCTTTATGTGCATCCCCCCTTTTAAGTCATAGCAAAAACCTTGAACAAATTTCAACAGCAGTCAAGTACCTTGATTCTCATAGCATCATATTGGCCTTAACATAACTTTTTTTTCTTCTAAAAAGGTAGGCGGTTCTGCCCCAATGCAGACTCTAGATATTGCCAACATTAATCACTCAAGACGACAGCTATCTCCTTCATCTCAATCTGAAGTCACCTGCCTTCACAGCATGGTAATTGATCAGTGTATAATCTCTACCCTGAGTTTACCCAAACTGATTCAAGACCCTCTGATAGCTGCATGAAAACCAGTCATTAGATATACCTATCCTTTAAAGTAAAAAAGATTTTCCACCTGGTGCTTCACAAATGGTCATAACCCCATTACATATATGCCTCCCACCATACTCCAATATTCATATCACTTGTATTATCTGAAATCCAAATGTATTCCTTCAGGATACATCTTAGCAGTAGCTAAAAATATGTGTCCTATCCATGAATTTTCAACAGCACTATATGTATAGTCCCAATGAAAATTCTTACACACTATCCCAGCACTATCTGAATAGTGTCAGGGCAAAGCAGCGGCCTTTGACTCAGTGAGCCATGAGATACTCATAGAATGCCTCGAAGAAAAAGGGATACAAGGCACTGCACTAAGCTGGTGCAAATCCTACTTATCCAACAGATGGCAACACGTGAAGACCGGCACCACGACCTCAGAACCATTTCTACAAAAACAAGGTGCACCACAGGGATCCTCATTATCAGCATTAATGTTTAACATTTATATGCAGCCCATCTGTGACCTGATCAGATCTTTCAACGTCGAATGTCTTGCGTACGCAGATGATATCCTTCTATACATACCATTTACGATTGAACAGACAAATTTCTCCCCATTAATAAGATGTTTTGACGCAGTCGCAGCCTGGCTCCTTATGCAAAACCTCCGGATCAACCACAACAAAACGGACATCCTCTTCATCATGAAGAACCAGGTTTTCACCCCGCCATCCTCATTGAAAGTCAACAATGCAGAACTGAAAACCAAATCTACAATCCGTTACCTTGGTATTACCCTGGATCAACGTCTGGACATGAAAACACACATAAGTAACACTGTGAAAACGATATACCATAAAATACAGACATTACATCACTTACGACCACTGCTTGACCTCAGCGACTTTCGAACAATCTACCAAGCCCGAGTAATCCCACACTTTGATTACGCTAACGCAATTCTGCATGGACTCCCGCAGGCAACGCTAAGCCCGCTCCAGCTTGTGATGAACACAGCCGCAAGAGTTCTAACAGGGGTATCAAGGACAGAGCACATCACTCCAGTTTTGAAAAACCTTCATTGGTTACCTATACAGGCCAGACTGCATTACAAGATCTTAGTCCTGACCTTCAAAGCCTTAAATAACCAGCCCCCCACATCCATCAGCCAGATGATTCACACTGTACCGCCTAACAGAACCAGAAGGTCCACAATGACAAATACATTGTGCATTTTGACATTGCTTTTGGGATTACCAAAGACAACGACCAACAGGGCTTTCATGATCTACGCACCTAGAGCCTGGAATGCCCTCCCCACAGACATGCGAAACATCACTAGCGTGACCCAATTCAGGAAAGCACTGAAGCATCATCTGTTCACAAGATACTACCCTGAAACCAGCTGTAGAAATCAAGCAGCGAGCGCTCCGACCAGTCACCTACAGCACCCTAATAAATATACCCAACAAGAAAAAGAATAGCTAGCCCAATTTTCCCCAGCCCAAATAGACCAGAGCCGGAGAATATATGCACCAATATAAATAATTTGTAGATAGTTACCCCTAGTTATATCCAGGTTTATTGCTCCTGTTCAATGTAAATAAAATGCGGTTCGACTGCATGTATAATGTTATGTTGAATGTACACCGCACTGATGTGAATAGTGCGGTATAGAAGAAAAGCTAAATAAATAAAGCGAGGGCAAGATTCATCTGCTATCCACATAGCTAGAAGGTTTAATTTAGGCCAGCAAAGAGGTTGTCCTAGATTCAACCCATTGTTCCTCCAAATATGTATATTTCCTCCCTCCCTGCCAGTTTCTGCTCAAGATACCTTTTCCCATTTTACCAAACTTTGTATTTTTAAAATTCAGGACTTCGAACTTTGTGCGACGTCCCTCCTCCTTGATAATTATGTCAAACCATACAGTCTGTTGGTCACTGGTGCTCAGGAGGACAGTCACCTGGATATTACGAGGGGTGTCCGATATTAAAGGTACAGGCCAAAATTACACTAACATTTCTATTTAAAGAAATTATTCAATACATTCCACCAAAAACTACATACTTTTTTTTACTTCTCCACATAATCGCCGTAAACATTGAGACATTTATCCCAGCGTGACAGTACTTTGAACATCCCTTCATGGTACAGTTGTGTGTCAAGTTGCTTGAAGTAGTCCATAACAGTGTCTTGCAATTCCTCCTGATCTTGTGGAAGTTGAGATAGCATATGATTTCATGCAGGGGCGGCTCTACCATTAGGCCGCCCCTGTATGAAAGGAAGGAAGTCCAAAAAACTGCCAGCATGGTTTAAGGGTGAGGTCAGAGAGGCTGTTGTTGCCAAAAAAGCATCTTTCAGGAAATGGAAAAAAGAGCCAAACGGCGAAACCTGGAAACAGCACAAGCACTGGCAGGTCAAATGCAAGGCATTGATAAAGAAGGCAAAGGGAGAATTTGAGAAGAAGCTTGCTGCGGAAGCAAAAACGCGAAATAAAGATTTTTTTCAAGTACATTCGTAGCAAACAACCTGTGAGAGAGTTGGTTGGACCATTAGATGATAGAGGAGTTAAAGGGGCACTAAGAGGCGACAAGGCGATAGCGGAGAGACTGAATGAATTCTTTGCTTCGGTCTTTACTGAGGAAGATGTAGGGATGTTACCCATGACTGAAGTGGTATTTAAAGGTGCGGAAGAATTGAAGGAAATATCGATACATCGGGAAGATGTATTACAACTATTAGATAAACTGAAGAGTAGCAAATCACCTGGGCCAGATGGTATACATCCAAGGGTGTTGAAAGAACTGAAATATGAGATTGCAGACCTGCTATTAGTAATCTGTGAACTATCATTAAAATCATCTCTAATACCTGAAGATTGGAGGATCGCCAATGTAACAGCAATTTTTAAAAAGGGTTCCAGGGGTGATCCGGGAAACTACAGACCGGTGAGCCTCATGTCAGTACCGGGAAAAATGGTAGAAACCATCATAAAGAATAAAATTACTCAGCATGTAGATAGTCATGGCCTAATGGGAGACAGCCAACATGGCTTTAGACAAGGAAGATCTTGTCTTACTAATCTGTTATGTTTTTTTGAAAGTGTGAATAAACAGGTGGACAAAGGAGAGTCGGTTGATATAGTGTATCTGGACTTTCAGAAAGCCTTTGACAAGGTCCCTCATCAGAGACTTTTGGCAAAACTAAAGAGTCATGGGATAGGAGGCAGTGTACTACTGTGGATCAGGAACTGGTTAAAAGATAGAAAGCAGAGGGTTGGGCTAAATGGCCAATTTTCCCAATGGAGAAAGGTGAATAGTGGTATACCCCAGGGATCTGTGCTGGGTCCGCTGCTTTTTGACATATTCATAAATGACCTGGAAAGTGGAATAACGAGTGAGGTTATCAAATTTGCAGATGACACAAAACTATTTAAAGTAGTTAAAACCCAAGAGGATTGTGGAAAATTGCAAGAGGATCTTGATAAATTGGAAGACTGGGCATCAAAATGGCAGATGAAATTTAATGTGGACAAGTGCAAAGTTATGCACCTAGGGAAGAACAACCCAAACTATGGTTACACGATGCAAGGTTCCACATTAGGAACCACCACCCAGGAAAAAGATTTAGGCGTCATTGTGAATAACATGTTAAAACCCTCGGCCCAGTGTGCAGCGGCAGCCAAGAGAGAAAATAGAATGCTAGGTATCATAAGGAAAGGAATGGAAAATAAAACAAAAGATATTATAATGCCTCTATACCGTTCCATGGTGAGACCGCACCTTGAATATTGTGTGCAATTCTGGTCGCCGTATCTTAAAAAGGATATAGCGTTATTAGAAAAGGTTCAGAGAAGAGCCACCAAAATGGTAAAGGGGATGGAAGGATACTCCTATGAAGAAAGGCTAAAAAGGTTAGGGCTCTTTAACCTGGAAAAGAGACGGCTGAGGGGAGATATGATAGAAGTCTATAAATTAATGAACGGAGTGGAACGGGTAAACGTAGATCGATTGTTTACGTTATCAGAATATAGAAAGACTAGGGGACATGCAATGAAGCTACAGGGTAAACTATTTAAGACTAATAAAAGAAAATATTTTTTCACTCAACGTGTAATCAAACTCTGGAATTTGTTACCGGAGGATGTAGTAAAGGCTGTTAGTATAGCTGGATTTAAAAAAGGTTTGGACAAGTTCCTGGAGGAAAGGTCCATAAACAAGAAGGGACCCAGGATATCAATGCTTGACCCAGTACAAGCATTGTGGAACCTGTGTCTTTTGGGGATACTGCTAGGTACGTATGACCTAGATTGGCCACTGTTGGAAACAGGATACTGGGCTTGATGGACCTTGGTCCGATCCAATATGGCATATCTTATGTTTTTATGAACTGAGGCGGTGGCCTCAGGTGGCAGTTTGCAGGGGGTGGCGTTTTGAGGAATTTCCCACTAGTCTGGCTCTGCAGACAAATCAGTGCAGTGGGAATCAAAGAGGAGGAGCCAGACTCATGCTTTTCATGTGCTGCCGTCTGCCTGGCTCTCCTCTTTGATTGCCACTGCACTGTGATCGCCGCCCTCACCGCCCGGTTCATCAACTTATCCCATCATGAGCCTGCTGCCGTTTCTACCTGGTAAGTGAATAGGGTGAGAGGGAGGGCAGCTGCAGCATTCTCTGTAAAAAAAAATATAAAAAGAAAAGTCTCCCGGCGCACATGTTCCTTCTCCCCCTCCCCCATTGAGAGAGAGCTGAGCCTGCCTGCGAGACTTCTGTTCCTGCAGAGAGGCTCAGCTTTGTGTCAACGGGTGTAGGGAATAAAAATAAAAAAAAATAAAAAATAGGCTCTCTGATCTGCCGCCTTCCTTCTCCTCCCCCACTACCTGTCGAGGCAGCAGGGCAACAGTCACCACTTCATTCTCCTCTTCCCCCCCTCCCCCTGTTGAGAGAGAGCTTCCTGTAGGCAGTCACCAGCATAAAAATAAAAAGTCTCCCGGACCCGGTGCCTTCCTTTCCATCTCCTCCTCCTCCTCTCACCCCTCGAGAGAGAACTGAGCCTGCCCATAGGACTTCTTTTCCTGCAGGCAGACTCAGCTTTCTGTCGAGGGGAGGGGGGGCACTCTGTGCAGTGTAGCAGTCCCCCGGCATAAAAATTTTTTAAAAAGTTTCCCGGACCAGGTGCCTTCTTTTCCTTCTCCACCTCCCCCCTCCTGTTCCTGCTGGCAGGCTCAGCTTTCTGTCGAGGGGGAGAGCACTCTGTGCAGCAGTCACCACCTGGTCATTAAAATTAAAAAAAAGTCTCCTGGCTCCTCCCCCTACTAGAGTTTTGAGGAAGCCCCTCCCACTGCTCCAGCAGGGGGGGGGGGCGCCATTTCATTTCTTGCCTCAGGCAGCAGATTGCCTTGAGCCGCCCCTGATTTCATGAACAGAACTCTTAGGAATGCCATTTCAGCAATTTCACGAACTTTAATGCAACGATCCTCCCTAATCAGATGTTCGACAATTGCGCAGTTGTCATCCGTGTGTGAGGTCCTTAGTCTGCCTCTTTTCTTTTCCGGATCATCATACAACTCCGTTCGGCCATCTTTAAACTTGTTACACCAGACGCTGACTTCTTTTAGGCTTAAAACGTTTGGGCCATACACGCCCTCTAATCTGCGATGAATTTTGCTTTGCTTAACTCCTTCGGCTTGCAAAAATTGGATAACTCCACGGACCTCAGACTTCGAATACTCTGCGATTACACACACCATGTTTGTTTGCTTCCCGAAAACTACTCATAATTTGAGTGTTTAAAAAAGACAACGCTACAGACTCTCCTACTACAAGTACAAGTAGTCCTGCATATGACGGCACTATTGCGCATACGGAGCCAGTATGATTGCCACCTGTACCTTTAATATCGGACACCCTTCGTAGGAACACTCATCGCTGATACTAGCATCAGTTGAACTAGGTGGTTGCCTAGAGCGCCTGCCCTCCAGGGTCTTTGATTGCCATCACTGTCATCCCTCTCCAGGGCCTGCAGTGGTGCTAATGGCTCAGGAAATGTGAGGCAGAGCTTTTCTCAACTCGTCGGCTCTGCCCTGCAATTTCTGCCCCATGGTATGTCTCCTCCACTTCCCTCCAACACAGACTTCAAAACCAGAAGTTGCTTCGGGGGGGGGGGCAGATGGTACATACTACATTGCAGAAACCGTGGGGCAGTGCTAGCAGGTTGAAGTCTGTGCTGCCTCATGTTTTCTGAGTCATTGCCACCACTGCAGGCCCTAGAGAGGAGTAACAGCGGCAGCAATCAAAGCCTGCGGAGGGCAGGTGCTCTAGGCAACCGCCTATTTCATCTGATGCTAGCACTGGCCATGAGCAGGGAAGCAGGGGGGCAGCAGGATAGAGGGGACTACCTAGGGCGCCTCTAATCCTGCATTGGCCCTGGAGACAGTATCTCCGTTTGTGAGCTCCAGGTCCAGTATCACCTCTTAGATTTCGTCACCATTTGTCTGAGTAAAGCTCCTTGAAGGGTGTCCATGATCTCTATTTCTTACTAATTTTGCTGATGGGATACTCCAATTCTCATCTGGCAGGTTAAAATCTCCTGCCAACACCACTTTCCCCACTTCCTTTTAATGTCTTCAGTCAGATTTCTGTTTAATTCTCTATAAGTTGGAGGTCCGTGGACAACGCCAGTATGGATGGAAGGAACATTGCCCCTTTCCAATACAGTTCACAGCACCACCTCCTCCTTTCCCCACAAACCATTCATTTCAGTTGTTTTAATCATTTTGAAGTTGGACTTTAGTTAATACAGTTGACATGAAGAGCTCCCCCTCTCTCTTTTCTTCCATGTCTAACATTCCTGAATAGATTTATTTATTTACATTCTCTTATATACCGCGCTATTCTGCATCAGTGCAGTTTACATTGAGCAAACTGAAATTACATTGAACAGGGCATTATAAAATTTGGAGATAACTATTTTACAGGGAACATGGGCTATGGAGGGTTAAGTGGCTTGCCCAAGACCACAAGGAGCACCTGTGGGACTAGAAACCCCAGTCCTTCCGGCCCAAGGTTGCTGTCCTCTAGTGGGATTTGAACCCCCAACCTTCTGGCCTGAAGTACCTTGCTCCAACCACTAGGCCACTCCTCCACTCCAGGGTGTAGATTGTAGCTCAGTATGGCTGTATCTGATCTACGGGACTCATAGAAGCATGTTTCTATAATAGCAACAACATCCAGGTCACTGCCTAGAGTATGAGCATTTGCGCTCAGAGCTTTCCAGCTATTTCTCCCTGGCTTGCTTATACTCCATATAGCCTCAGAACAGGGCCTCTCTTTCCCTCTGTTGCTCAAGAGAGAACTCGGGAGATTAATTTTTAAAATATGATCATGGCCAGAATAAAACAATGCACAGCTTTATTTCAAAATAGGGTAAAAATGTAAGAAATAAAATAAATAGTGATGAAAAAGAAAGAAGACCTAAAGCTAAAGCCAAGACATCTGTCTGTTTTGAAGATTCGCACTGTAAAAGCGGAATCTCCTTCCAGCATGTTTTTAAGATTCTCCCCTGTCTTCACATGGTAAATTAAAATACTCATCTCTACAGAAATGCCAAACATCATGACAGTGTGAGAAAAGGAATTCTGGTCAGCAGATGCAGCTTCTGGAACCAGAGGAGCACAAGGAGAATTTCTGTTTGCCAACGTGTGTATATAAGGGCCTTTGCAAAACTTAATTTAAAGCCATCGTTTCACCCAGAGAACGGACCAGTCCAGTGAGCCCTCTGGATATTCATCATACACACTTTGCCCTGTGTGCTGGGGCAGGAAGCAGACACTGACACTGAGAAGTCTGGGACACTTCTTCAGGAGTGTGAGAGGGGAAAGAGCTGTGGTGTCTCCCTGGAGAAGGTCTACTAGGGATATCTGGAGGCTCTGATGAGATGTAGCACAGTCCTCTATAACCAGTACTCCTAGGCAAGACCTTTTCACGATCTGTAACTGTGTTTAACTCTTTGGCGAGCCCTAGACAAACAAGCATGTTTCTCCACCCCGCCATTGTAATATAAACACATTTTTAAACTCCTACAAACATGGTCCCGCAGGGTTCTGACTGAAGAGGATAATCAGTAGAGGAGGAAGTAGCAGGTAAAAGCACTGCTCACCAACTTCAGAGTTGCCAAGTTACCCAGTTCCATGAGGGAGATTTTTTGCAGTTCTGTGTTTAAATTTGCCTTGCAATGCAGTATGGTATTTGTAGTCCCTGATTTTACCCATTGAAATCAGTGCTGCAGGTCCCATAATGCAACAGGATGAGCTTCTCAGAAATCCAGAACTGGTTGACAATCTCACTCCTGGAACTGGGTAACTTGGCAACTCTGCAATGCCTCCTGCAGACTAAAGGACAATGTACAAGGGGTGGGAAGAATAGTCAGACCTCTATGGGCAGCGGTACCTCTGGGCCTTGCAGCTCCCCCCCCCCCCCCCCAAATCTTTTTTTTTTTTTTGCCGGAAGCTGACTTACCAGGGCAAAAATCTGCCTTGGAAGCCATTTACTTAGCACATCTGAGAGTGCCACCTTCCTGAACAGGTGGGTCCTACACATGGGCCTTGTTTGCCTGTGCCTTATTCTTGTCCTGCATTTAGCAAGAGAAAGAAAGCTGTGGAAATGTATTTGCTATAGTGGGAAACAGGGCAAAAGACCAAAAACTAGCAAAGCTCTCTTCTAAAGCCCATGTATAACAAATAAGGCCTGGCCCTTTAAAACCAGTGGATAGAGCAGGGTGGCCAACTCCGGTCCTAGTGCATCATGATACAGCCTGGTTTTCAGAATGTCCCTAATGAATATTAATGAGGTATATTTGCATCCATTGCCTCCCATTGTATGCAAATAAATCTCATGAATAGTTATTAGGGATATTCTGAAAACCATGCTGGATCGTGGTGCACTAGGACCGGAGTTGGCCACCCCTGGGATAGAGGGAAACATCCTCATGCACTTTGCAGTTCCTATGGATCTGTTGCTGTAGCCACTGATTTGAATCTGTGGTTGTTTGAGACGTTAGTTATAAGGATTAGTCTCTAGTTCAGTGGTTCTCAACACAGTCCTCTGGGAACCCTAGTCCAGTTGGGTTTTCAGGATATCCACAATAAATATGCATGAGATAGATCTATCTCATGCATATCCTGAAAACCTGACTGTCTTGGGGGTCCCAGAGGACTGGTTTGAGAACCACTGCTCTAGTTTTACAAATTACAAGTAGTTCATTTTTGCCAAAAGTGTTTCTAACTGTTTTGGGACAACACTACTTCCAAGTGGATAACTTCTACTAAACTGGTGATTTTGGAGATGCCAGTCAGGGCTGGCTCTGAGATAAATAATATCCCCCTCCCTTCTCCAGGCACTCTATCCCTCTTCATTTATCTCCATGTATTCTTCCCCTCTCTCCTACTTCATGCCCTTCCTTGCAGGCATTCTCTCTCCCCCTTCCTTCAGGTGTTCTTCCCCCTTTTCCTTTCCTCCTCCCTCTAGCAACTCTCCCCAGGCATTCTATCTACCTTCTTGTGCAGATCTTCTCTTATTCGCTCTCCATCGCTGTCCCATCTATTATTTTTAGACCAATTATTATGGAATTCAGATAAACCAGCCAACTATGACTGTTTACAACTTTTCTTATGTAAACGGGTCTTTAGACATTCAACTAAGGTCCATGCTCCTCTCAGCAAAGGAGTATAGTGGACAGAACCATTTTGCTATGGTACTTCCCCCCGACCCCCCTCCCCCCCCAAAGTGACCACAATGATGCAACCCCAGGGTGTTGGTCAGTGAATCTCCAGAAGATCTTAGTCAGAGGATGTTGGAGCAGAGAAGTAGAAGGTCCATCTCCTGTTCCTGAGTGGTAGGAAGAAGCAGCAGTCTGGTACCTTGCTTCTAGATATTCACGCAGCAGAAAGAAAGGAAGCTAGTGAATGAGGAAGCCTTCTCTGGTCCTGAGCTCTTCTAGCAGGTACAGAGGATCACACAGTAAAGTAACTGTTCCTGAGGATTCAGCCTTAGAGTAGAAAGTGGTCCTGCTCTGAGGGTGTAAATCTCTTACTCTGAGTCTGTCCCTTATGGGGAGAGAAAACCCCAATCTGAGTTCTAGGAGATATTGAGAAGCATGAGTCAAATATCTATCCAAAGGCATCCAAAAGTGTAGAGAAAGAAAGGAGAGAGCTTTCTAACCAATGCTTTATTCAGGAGTACAGAGGTGAAAAGAAATTCAGACTGGAGATTCAAGCATTTATAGTAACAAGTATCAAAAGAATCCTTGGGAAGCCAAATATAAGTCCAAAGGAAGGAAATGGGGTGGCCTAACAGAAAGTGGAAGCAAGAATCAGAATCCCTATTCTGATTTTATATTTGTATGCTGTGATGTTGCACTTGAACTGTTCCTATCAAACTCTTTTACTTTAAAAACCTTTTCCTAGTAAAAGTATTTGATTTTGTATAATGATAACTATGTCTGGACTGTCTTTTAGATGTATTGGGCTCTGATGCTGAGAATTCCTTACCCCCCTCCCCCCACAATGAAGAATTCACATAGGGGTTTGGAAGAGGTCCATGCAACTTAGCCCTGGAATCAAGCCCCCTTTCTAAAGAGGTATAATCGGGGGGGGGGGGGAGGAAGACATGGGAGAGGCTACACAGAAGTGGAACCCAAATGTGGGGCTTGAAGGCATAGGAAACTTGATGTTAGGTGCTTTCCTTACTAAAACTGCAGTAACTGGGATAGTTAGAAATTGCAATTGGAAGAATATTGGTAAACTGTATCTTTTTAAGATGGCCATCATTCCTACTACTGAGGGTAGAAGATGGAGGAAGCATGTGACAACGTAGAGAAGAGCATTCTGTGCATATCTGTGATATTACCCATGACATGAAAGGAAGGCAACTAGGTGTGTTGTGCTCTACACAAAGCAGCATGTGCAAGTGGCAGGTTCAGACTGAAAAGAGGTTCAATGTCTAGCAAAGGAGTATGTCTGGCAGGAGAATGAAGCTTGTTTTGAACTTGAAGCAAGTTCTTGAACTGAACATTCTTGCTAGAAATTCAGTGATTATACTCAAAGAACCACAGTGAACTAGCAAATGGCCAGTCCATAGTAGGAGATGGCAGTACAGCAACATGCTCTGAGAGCAGCCAAGGATCAGCAGCTGTGACTAGAGTCACTACAACAGCTAGTAACAGAAGGGATGGGTATCGGAGACCTCAGTGGAATGCTAACTCACTATCTGAAGTAAAGGTGGATTTAAATCTAGCTGGAAGGAGCTGCATGTTCTCAGATTGCCAGGTCCTACAAAAGCCTCAACCCATAGTTCTGCAGTCCTACCACTGTAGCAGAAATCTATTCATGGAGGCCCTGCAATTGTATAATGGCACTCAACTCATCCATAGTCATGCTAATATACTAGAAGCATCGGGGCTTAGTGAGCTCACAGGTCTACCATTGCTTTAGGGAACACTGGGGTGCAAGAAGCCCAAAATCATCAAGGCCAATAACCAAGGGAATGAAAAGAAAGTGGAGGTCGTTGTATCTGTTGAAATCCCTGTGAAAGGTTCTGTCTCTCCAATTACAGGGAAGTCTGAAAAGGTCCCCGTTATGGTGGATCCTGGTCCATTGCCAGCAAGCAGTAAAACCCCGTGAAACAGAAGTGGCTTATGCATCAGCGAGAAGGGTGAGAGTGAAGGAGCCAGGTCCTGCATAAAATTCCCAACTCCCAGACCTAAATTCCAATTGCTTAGAGGGAGAGGCCATGAAAAATTTAATGAAACGTGATCTGCCAAGAGCACCATTTTGTGTGAAAGAGCCCATCTTGTTCCTTTTGGAGAAATTTTGAAAAGAATCTCTCCAGACCAAAGAATAGCAGAGAGAAAAATATAGACACTCACTGGAATGTAGTATCCCTTAAGTGCCACTTTATATTATGGATTTTGCAAAGGAATATTGTGACACTTGGCTGTGGGAAGAGGCAAGTATGAAGCTGTTTTAAGATTCCAGAAACCCACACTTCATCCATGAGCATCTGAGCTCCCAGGAGACTATGGAGAGGAATATGAAATGAAGCATGGATGGAACATGCACAGATATTGTGCGATCTATTACCTCCTGGAGGTGACAAAAATGATTACCAACTGGACTGTGTTCTTCCATTGGGGTCACTATAAGCAAAACTCATCCTGAGCACTGTTAACTGTTGAGACCAGACTTTCCATTAGTGGACAAGATTGTTCCCGTCTCTAATGATTGATTAGTTCTAATGTTCCAGTCTCTCGCCAAGAGGAGGACAAAAGACTTTCTTTGTTCTCTGATTGCACAGGACCCACAATGATAGGATGCCTTGGATATCCACATCCGTTTGGTCCAAGTTTGGTGAACGTTCCTGTTTACCCTTGTGAAGGTGGGACATGTTTCTTCAATCAGTAAAAGATCTGACTAGTCAAGAGGCCCTTTGATATTTGTTTCAATTGGCACTAATTCATGAGAGTGCATATACTAAGTTTCCCCTGTTTGAGTGTGCTTTGGAAAAATTATAAAGATCTGAAATTTTCCAAAACAGTGTGCTCTTTGGTTTTATTTTGTTGCATGTAAAATTAAATTACTTTTCTCTTTAGGTTGTGGTCATAGCACCAAACCGCCAGCTTTAATTTTTAGGGAAGATCCTGAAGAGTGGTGCCTCCAGACCTCATCCGAGCTGCTTTTCACTGGTTTTAGTAGCTTGCCTAAGCTGAGGCAGGGAAGACCTCTGCTCCCTGTCCTAGGAAACTTCTGGAGGCTTAAAGTTGAAAAATACTGTAAAGATGTTTTAACCATGTATGGTAGTATATATATTTTTTTGGTGTATTTTGTCATCTGAGGTATGGGAATACTTTGTACCTTGCTTTCCATTTCTCACAGGTGTAATGGAATTCCTGTTCTATTTCCTCCCCCTTAATTTTGTTTTTATTGTAAACCACTTTTGTGCTCTCCCACAGAAGATGGTATATCAAGTCACTGAATAAACATTAACATATGTATTGAGATGAGAAAAAGGAGATTCTTCAGTTAATGATATTACTGCTCACACATGTGCAGCTTTCATTTTTGGGCATGAGTTTGGGTTTCAAGATGCTGCAGCTTGGCCAGTTTATATGCTGCCAGACCGGCTGCTAGCAGAGGTCTAAAGCCAACAACTGAAAAGCCTTTGTTTTGAGATGGGAGATACTGGATGGGCAGCAGCAAAAGCACTTTAATTCCTATTGCTGCTATGATCTTCCAATGGGGATCTAGATGGGGCCAGCATGATGGAGAGCAAAGCTAGGAGTACAACCCCTCGCAGCAGAAACAAAACCAAAAGGGAGCAAGGAGTTAGGAGTCCTTTGTTTAGAAACGTCCCAACACGGCTGTGTTTTGGTACGGTTGCCTTCTTCAAGGGACCTCCAGAAGTAACAACATCTGTTTTGAGGATGATTACATTGTAACAGCACGTCTAATGTGTCCTCAGTATTATACTGCAAAAGATGAGCCCATTTGGTTCCTGAGCACATTAAGGTTTTGCAGTCTACTGGATGTCAATTTAACATTGGGAATAGTATCACGGATGAGGTCCCTACAATTTATAATTCAGCAAACATTACATATACAATAGATTTCTATGTCACGCATTAACAGACAACCTTTGCAGTTATATGTGCCCCGCGTATGTTATCTAATTTTAACCCATCTTGAACAGCAAGGTTTGAATATAATTAAGTAATTTTTCCATGTGGAGAGCCATAGCAGCCACAGAGGATAAGAGAAGGAAGACATCTGAGGTTCCTGTTTTCCCAAAACCAACCAACTGGGGTGCGGGTCAGGCCAGGTCTCCAACTCCACTCTCCCAGTCTTCCCTAATCCTTCTGGTTGGACGACAAGGCTAGCCAGTTCCCACTTCCCACCGAGATGTTTCTGAGAAACACTGATGTGGACAGGTGTGTGTGGAGGGGAGAGTGTGACGTCTGGGAGTGAAGGCAAAGAAGGCATCAATTTACGAGTGTTCTGATCCATGACAGGGTTTTGGCTCTTGAATTATTGTACATAGTTTAAAAAATGTTAAATGTTTTGGAAGGTTCCAGACCCCAGGCTTGGGGGATCATCTACATGGAGAGAAGCTAGGGATGGATCATTTGAGCGGGGAACTCTGGGTGATGTGCTAAATTAGGTTAGGATGTGCAGGATTGCTCATGAGAATAAAAGTAGGTTAATGTTTACAATATTGTGAACTGTTTTATTTTTTATTATATGAAAATTACGGTTACTTTTATAAGGAGATGCCTACTTTAATTCTGCATCAGAGGGGACACAAGCAGCAGGCAGGAAGAGATGGAAACCACAATGCAGTGTCGAAGCTCTTAGGTAAGTGCTGTGTTGCTGTTTTTGAGCCATTTCAGGCCCCAGAGAGGGGCAGCAGCGGTGGCAATGGGGGTGAGGTTGAGAGGATGGAAGGCACACAAGTACTTTTTGGGAGGAAAACTAGTCCTCTTGCAAGAATGACTATTACTCAAAGAACAGCATCAGTGAAGTGTTTAAGTACAATAATATAAAATATGGCCCCATTCTGATCGGGGTACATCTGGCCCATCTGGACATCCAAAATCTGGATGGGCCGAAGTTGCACCCGATTCTGCACCCATGGAAGCTAGATGTCCCCACGGGAGCAGAATTGGGCAGGATGGGCCCCGATTCTGCTGCCCTGCACATACGCTTTCTGCCCGTCTAATCCTTCCAATGCATCTGCATGAAGCCTCAGCACCGTGGCGTACCATCGCCATGGCACTGTGATGCCATACAGGAGCCCCGTTCTGCCGCAAAACCTAACAAATGCTTTTCCCCACTACCTGACCCTTGGAAGGGCCTGCCAGGGCTGGGATCAGATGGCATGGAATCCCTGCTGCTCCTCACCTCAGGACTTCCTGTTCCATGGGTGCCGATCGCCTTCCTCAGAGGGACTTATTCCACCTCAGAGGTGGAATAAGTCCCCTGTTCAGCTCTGCCTCCATGGACGTACAGGGCAGAGACCAGAATCGGCCCTATACATTTGGGTTTTGTGCCATGCCCCCACACTGCCATCACTCCTCCCCGTCACCGCCCCTTCCCATTCCAAAATGGAGTTCCTGGTTACAAATAGCAGCACAGGGAATAGTGGGACTTGTATGTCTACTCCAGACGTACATCCCTGCTATTCCTGTTCAGAAAGACCCCCTATGGGTCTGATTCTAAAAGGCAGATAGCAGGGCAGCACGTCCCGCTGGGATGTTCTACCCGCTATCTGCCTGGCTGGTATTCCGCCTCCGCCCCCTGCTGCATACACAGAGCTACTGTGCGAGCTGCGGTGTACATAGGCATGACAGGGTGGAGAGAGGGTGGAGCTGACCCTCGGATGGCCCTGTACATCCAGGGATCACCGGGGGTGGGGACACTCTGCTCATACTACCTCTGAGGTCCAGAGGTCCGAATTATCTATTTGGTTCCAAATAAAACAAAACTGCAGAGAGATCATTCGCACCTCCGGAATTGAAGTGTGCCCATAGCTTTCTGTTTTATTGCAAGGCCAGAGACTTATCAAACCTCCTTCGTATAAACACCACAACATCACTGTCGCAGAAAAGCACTGGGATCATGACCCTATGAGAATTATAGAGAATGAAGCACTTATAATCATCTGGGATGCTTCCAACTTTTTATCAGTCGGAATGGGAGTAGGAAGCCAGATATAGTGTTAAAGGAGAATATCAGAACGGCATGATTATAGAGGTGCCGGTCCCAAGTGACTACTCTGTGAAACGCATTGAGAGGGAGATCTTAAAATGCCAAGAATGCAGTCAGAGACCAAGAAAATGTGGCAGAAGATTCAGAGTTATTTCCCATTGTGTTGAGTGCCACAGGCTGGCTTGATGAAGTGGAATTTGGAAGCACACCTTGATAAATTACCCATACATCTTACAAACTCCAGAAGGAGGCTCTCTTTGGCACGATGCAGGTACTACGCTAAACATTAGCAGTAAATTTGAGAGAGACTAAGAAAATAAAAGCTTACTTGTTCCAAGAGCACTTTAGAAATGAAATGTAGCCAAGACAGTGTCCCCTGACACATTTCTAAATGAACATCTGTCATCTCAGTAGGCCACCAAGTCCCCTCCCCTTGACCTCTATCTCCTTTTACACATATTGTACACGCCCTATTGAATTTACATTCTGTTAAAGTGTCAAATTTACTAAGTAATGTTCTTAAATGTTCCATGTAAACAGCTTTGACTTTTAAATAAAATGGTTTATAAAAGAAATCATTAAATAAATAATATCCTGCTTCCTAAGAACATTTTTAAAAAAATGCCATACTGGGACAGACCAAGGTCCTTCAAGCCCGATATCCTCTTTCCAACAGTGGCCAATCCTGGTTACTTGTCAGTTCCCAAAGAGGTACATAGATTCCATAGTACTTACCCCGGGGTAAGCAATGGATTTCCCTGGTCCTCAATTGTTTATGGACTTTTCCTCCAGAAACTTGTTCAAACCTTTTTTAAACCCAGCTACACTAACAGCTTTTACTATATCCTCTGGTAACAAATTCCAGAGTTGGATTACTTGTTGAGTGAAAAAATATTTTCTCTTATTAGTCATAAATGGACTATATAGTATCCCCCCTAGTCTTTCTACTTTTTGAAGGAGTCAACAGATCTATATTTGCTTAGCCCACTCCATCCATTAATTTATAGACCTAAAAACTGCTTCTTTGTTGGTACTTTTTGCACAGTCAGAAACAGAACTTGAACCAGTGACCTTTAGATTGAAAGACAGGCATTTTGCTAGCTGAGCCATGGGAGCTGTCTGTGTCTGCTTGTCCTCAGTTGCGGGGATGAATGTGGAGGCTGTTGCCAAAAAAGCATCTTTCAGAAAATGAAAAAAGGAGCTAAATGATGACCATGAGAAATGCATTGGCAAGTTAGATGCATTGAAAGGCAGGCAAAGAGAGAATTGAAAAGAACCTTGCCATGGAAGCAAAAATGCATGGAGGGCAATTCTATCCTGGCCGTCCTGCCCCTGTATGGCCAATCAGAATCTGGGCGCACAGTGGTAGCACCTGATTCTGATCCTGTGGGAGCTAGACATACCCACAGTATCAGAATCAGGCCTTCCACCCTGGACATGCAGGCCATGACCCAATTCTGTGTGGCTGCACACCCAGCAGATCCCCAGCTACTTCAGCCAGGCTCCTGAATGGAGCCACAGTGCCATGGCGTCCCATTGCAATGGCACCGCGACTCCATTCAGGAGCCATGATCCACAGCTGCCAAAGAAAAGGTTCTTTCCCCACAGCCTGACCCTCAATCTGGCCTCCCATGGCTAGGGTTGGGCTGTGAAGCTCCCCCTGTTCCCCCTCACCTCTGAGGTCGCCAGGCTCCAACAGTCCCCTGATATCCAGGGGGACATATTCCACCTCCTGGGTGAATAAGTCCCCTGTCTACCCTGTCCACCCTGAACATACAGGGCTGACCTCAGAATCGGCCCTGTACATCTAGGGTCGTGTTCCCGTCCACCGTTGGCTCTCGCTCCTCCATGGCCCTCCTGCCCACGAACAGAGCTTCCCACACAACTTGGGAATGCATGTGGGAAGCTCTTCTGCCACAAACACAAATTAGACCCGTTAAACACAGATCAGAATGACCCCCATAATAAAAATTTTCAATTCCATTTGTAGCAAAAAACCTGTGAGAGAGTCAGTTGAACCATTGGATGATAGAGGGATAAAAGGGGTGCTCAGTGGAGACAAGGGCATAGTGGAGAGATGTAATGAATTCTTTGTTTTGGTCTTTACTGGCGAAGCTGTAGAGAAGTTAACTGCACCCAAAATGGTATATTAAGGTGATGTATTGGAAAATTGAAAGAAAGCAATATCAATATACCGGAAAGTTGTACTAGAACTATTTGATAAACTGAAGAGCAAAAGTCACCTGGACCAGATGGTATTCATCCAAGGGTATTGAAAATACTGAAATATGAGATTGCAGACCTACTATTAGTAATCTGTGAACTATCATTAAAATCATCTGCAGTACCGGAAGACTGGAGAATGACCAATGTAAGCCAATTTTTTAAAAGGGTTCCAGGAGTGATCCAGGAAACTACAGACCAGTGAACATGACATCAGTACCAGGCAAAATGGTAGAAACCATTATAAAGAATAAAATTACTGAACATGTGGAGTGTCATGAGAGAAAGCCAACATGGATTTAGTCAAGGATAGTCTTCTATTACTAATCTGTTGTAGTTTTTTGAAGGTATGAATAAACAGATAGAAAAAGGTGAGCCGGTCAATAAAGTGTATCTGGATTTTCAGAAAGCCTTTGATAAGGCTCCTCATGAGAGACTCTTGGCGAAATTTAAAAGTCATGGGAGAGAAGGCAGTGTACTATTGTGGATCAGGAACTGATTAAAAGATAGAAAGCAGAGGGTAGGGCTAAATTACCAATTTTCTCAATGGAGAATGGTGAATAGTGGAGTACCCCAGGGATCTGTGCTGGGTCCGCTGCTTTTTAACATATTCATAAATAACTTGGAAAAGGGAATAATGAGCAAGGTGATCAAATTTGCAGATGACACAAAATTATTCAAAGTTCTAAAAACACAAGAGGATTGTGAAAAATTGCAAGAGGACCTTGGTCAATTAGAAAACTGGATACCCAAATGGCAGGTGAAATTTAATTTGGACAAGTAGAAAGTTATGCACCTAGGAAAGAACGACCCAAACTATGGTTGCACGATGCAAGGTTCCACATTAGGAACCACCACCCAGGAAAAAAATGTAGGCATTATCGTGGATAACATGTTGAATCCCTCTGCCCAGTGTGCAGCGGCAGCCAAGAGAGCAAATAGAATGCTAAGAATCATAAGGAAAGGAATGGAGAATAAAACAAAGGATATTATAATGCCTCTGTATCATTCCATGGTGCAACCGCACCTTGAATATTGTGTGCAATTCTGGTCGCTATATCTTAAAATAGGATATAGCAGAATTAGAAAAGGTACAGAGAAGAGCAACAAAAATGATAAAGAGGATGGAAGGTTACCCCTGTGAGGAAAGGCTTAAAAGATTAGGGCTCTTCAACTTGGCAAAGAGATGGCTGAGGGGGGATATAATAGAGGTTTATAAATGAATGAATGAAGTGGAACGGGTAAACATAGCTAGGCTGTTTACCCTATCAAAACATAGAAAGACTAGGGGGACATACAGTGAAGCTACAGTGTAACCCATTTAAGACTAATAAGAATTTTTTTTTATTCAATGCATAATCAAACTCTGGAATTCATTACTGAAGGATGTAATAAAAGCTGTAAGTGTTGCTGGGTTTAAGAAAGGTTTGGACAAGTTTCTGGAGGAAAGGTCCATAAATCAGTATTAAAGAGGACCCAGGAAATCCACTGTTTACCCCAGGACGAGCGTTGTGGAACCTGTGTGCTTTTTTGGGAACCTGCCAGGTATTTGTGACCTGGATTGGCCACTGTTGGAAAGAGGATACTGGGCTTTATGGACCTCGGTCTGATCCAGTATGGCATTTCTCATGTTCTTATGTGGCAGCTTTTGCCTGGATGACTCGCAGTGACCCCTGGAGTCCTTTGCTGGTTCTGCTGGGATGGAGACGCAGATACCCTAGCTTAAAAGTTAGGTTCATGACTGTCATGGTATGCACAAGACTAGTTTATACTCACTACTGCACCAGGGGAAAATACTAATTACTCTAACGCAAGCCCTTGACTCTTATCTAAACCTTCCTAAAAAACATTCACAAAATTCTCAGTTGAAAAAGGTGTAAAAAGTAAAAATGATTATAGGTATTATTGGCATTATTGGAAAAATACTTTTGTAATATTGGTAAGAGATTTTGAATTTGTAAGTTAGAAGGGAGTGGCTGGACCCGTGATGTTGCACCTTTTGTAATCCCCTATGGTGATGAATTTCGCCGCATAGAGGGACAGAAAAGTAAAACCTGAGGTCATTTTCCTCCTTATATTTAATTGTAAAAAAGTTGATAATTTATTGTAGGAGAGTGTTAGATACGTTTTTTTCTGAGAATTTTGTGAATGTTTTTAGGAAGGTTTAGAAGCACAAAACTAGCCCATTTCAGAGGCATTGAAACGTGTTTCATTGGGGGGGGGGGGGCAGAGGTTTGCCCCTGGGCCAGCCTTACTCCATGTGGCTGCGATCGAAGCTTCCCCTCCTGTCTGGTCACAGGGATCTGATCTCCCACGGGCAGACAGGAGGGATCTGCGCCATGATCTCAGCTCTCTTCTGCCCATTGGGGTTGGGATCCTCACTGGCAGACTGCTGCTTGCCGGGTCACAATGACCAGCCTTCCCCTACTTCTGCCCACAGGAGATCGAATCCCCACGGGCTGAAGTAGAAGTCTCGAGAGCAGCTGCAAAGTTTTGGTGGGACCAGGGTCCCTGTGGCCCTTCCCTTTTCTGACACCTATGCATTTGGAGAAATTGCCCCAAGAACTAAGAGAGGCCACAGAGAGGATAAGAAGAGCGTGCATTCTTGCCTGTGTAAGATTATGTGCACGGACTGCACTGAAGGCATTAATCGAACTGAGAGGCATAAGGAAGACGGGGCCCTTCCAAAGTCCCACAAGATCCTGACTACAAAGAGGAGAAAGGAGTTGAGGAGGGGGAACGAGAGAGTACCTTCATAGGCACTTATCTAAATCAAGAATCCAAGAGAGAAAAGGAGGGCATGGTACCTTCTCTGCGAAGGACACTGCTGGAGAGAGATGCCCGAGAGAGCAAGGGAGCACCCACTGATCGGGAGCAAGTCTGAGATCTTGTGCCATCATTTAACCTTGTTTTTGCAGGCAGTTTGATTGTTTTCATCGCCCTTCTTTTGTATATTTTTGTTCATTTGAGGCATGCCCATTGTAAATGCAAATGGATATTTTTATCCAACTTACTACTGGACTTCCATATCATATTTTATGGCTTGGGCTGCCTTTTCCCTTCGAAGAAGTGAGTGAAGGAGTCTGCATGCCACCTCTAGAGACCCTTATTAGTGTGCTGTGAGTGGAGGACATTAGTGGTGAGGAGAGAGACAGTTTGGCATAGACACCCACATAACTGTTTCTGTAGCCAGCCTCTGAGGTTGCCCCAGTAAATGGAGGACCCACTACATACAAGGGTGTGAAAACCTTTAGAAGACACACATGTATCTCTCCGTGCATGGGAGGTGCTGGGCGTGCAGGGTGGTATGTTTGTCTCTCTACCTCGGTCTGTGTGTAATGTATCTGGGTGTGGTGTTATATCTGCCCCCAGTCTCTGTTTGGGGGTATCTGTGCCTGTCTTTCTTGCACCTGTCTGAGTGTGGAATGTTTATGTCTTTCTCTGTGTCTGAGTGTGGTGTGTCTGTTTATGGTATGGTATTTGCCTCTGTGTGTTGTGTGTGTGTGTTAGTGCCTTTAAACAGCTGGAATCACTGGTGTAAATTCTGCCAATGCAGTCCTCACAATGTGGGGGAGCACAGGCAGAAAGGGGGCTCACTGCATGAAGGGGGGGGGTGGGGTCATGCCACCACTGTGACAATGGGGTGGCCTCAGCAAATTTTTGCTTGGGGGCTCCTTATTGTAACTTATGCCACTGGCTAGAATTAAAACAAAACTGGGTCTTTGAGCTGTGGCAACATAGTTCCTGGCGCTTGGCAACTAGTCCAAGAGCTGATTGATTGGCAAAACATTTGACATATTTGTGTGTATGTGTGTGTACACACACACACACACAATCTGCAGATCTATACAAACTCATGATGAGTACATCAATACTGTACTTGTGTATTCTGTGTTTACTTGTAGTTTTAAAAGGACACATTAAAAATATATATATAAAATCAAGATTTCAATTCAACAAAACCTTTAAAAAGCCAAAAGCCTGAGCCGTATTAGCTGAAACCTGCCTGTTTACCCCTCGATGCTTGCATTTCGCATCATTTGCTTTATGAAGAGTGTGCTTAGCACTAAATGTGTGTGCCAGATGTAGCTTGTGTGTCTCAGCCATTGAGGTCCAGAATGGTATGGTATTTTTTAAAACTTGCGATGAACTCTAATCTTAAGTTCTTAATTTTTGGGTTCTTATGAAGTACTTTTATGACCCTCAAAGTGTATGAGGTTTATGGTTTATTCGGTTTTTGATATACCGCCTTTCTAATCAAAGCGGTTTACAGTTTCGTAATAAGATTAGATAGAAAGGAACTACAATGTGTAAATAGGAAAGTGCATTGCTTTGGAAGAAAAAGATCCCATGTTTTGGACTTTTACTGAAACTGTATAGTGCAGTCATCTCTTTTAAAAATCAGCTAGAAAAGGCAGCCATAGGTATGTCCTTAGTTAGGTAAAAAACTGTATTCTGACATTTAACTTACAACACAAGGAAATATTGGGAAATGGCTGTGTACTGGAGATCCAACATACATGCCAGTAATTAACTTCTTTGTAGGGATAGAACCTATATATATGATACTACAGTGCCTATATCTTAACAATTCCAAAACTATATTAAAATCCCTCCTTAGGCAATTGTTAAAATAATGATTCGTGGCCTGCCAATTTGCTTAGGTTAAAGTCAATCTTAATAATGTACCATACACGTTACTTCCTGAATTCATTATATCCTCAATAGCTTCATTTATCCCATTTTTGGTGTTAAAGTGGCTAAACAAAAAAAATATCTAGTCAAATTCCATTTTCAGCAATCTATTAATCCAGTCTCCTCTCCCCCCACGCCTACCACATTTCTAATTTTTTCACAACAGCAAAATAAAAAAGGTGATGTTTGAGACTGTGCCCTGGGGTACTCAAGAAAGCGTATGGAAAGACAACGTTCTGTTGTATCTGGTTCTCGAACTGATGCATTCCTGATTGGGTTACATCTATAAGTGTCTTTTACGGCCGAGAGTCACGGCTTCATGTTACAGCTTAAACTGCATGGTGGGTACTGCACTTGCTAAATGACTGAACACAGTATTCCTTATAGGAAAATATTTTTGCAGGAACCACATATTTTCTCAAGCAGAAAACCAATCGTAAACATCTATAAACTTCTTCCAGAGAAAATAAAACCCTGATCTTGATGGATATCTGGACCACTGTATTTGCGGTGCCCCCAAAATGTATTTCACATTCCAAAAGTGTCTATATGAAACAGTTCATCAAATAAATGTATCTCGGTATGGGGTCTGTTCACAGAATATTCCAGTTACATTGTAAAATACAATAGATGAGATGGGATGTATAGAATTGTTTGTTCTACTGTTACTTACGTATGATATATAACCTGTTTTCATGCCATCTTTTGCAATCATTTTGTTTCAATAAAAATTTTGAAGTAAATAGAATGTATTTCACTACATCAGTTAGAAAGAATAATAGACCTGTTTTCTTGTCTTTTTCCGCTACCTTTCTTCCTTAATCAACTTTGGCTCCCTTTTACTAAGCTGTGCTAACATTTTTCAGTTACCATGCATTAATAGCCACAATTAACACACAAGAGTTGCAAAGCCTCTGTGCTAATTGTTGGAGGTGTGCCCAGCATCTCCCATCCACACAGCACAGAGATATTATACTTCTGACATGTTGACTGCATTGCAGGTAACACAGATGCATGCAATTAGTGCTATTATTTGGGGTGGCGTTAACTGCTCCATGTGATCTGCTGCGGGACTATATTGCACAGTAAGTGCGAGGTGCAGTCCTCACCCAGTCCCCGACCCATGCCACATTTGCTTACTCACAGGGGAATTATCGCATGCCCAGTTGCTGTGCTAACAGTACATGCTGATCCCCACACTGAATGCTTTAGTAAAAAGGGGACCCATCTCCATTTAAAAAGCCTTTTTCTGTTTAGCTGCATTTATTCCTGATCTGGGATAATCCTGTTCTGCAAACCTCAATGGCGAGTCTCCTGTATTTACTGCAACAGAGTCCTCCAGCCTAGATTCATTTTTGTGAGCCCCCAGAAATTGTTAGCCTTCAGGGTTATAACCAAAAAATGTGTCCTCTTGCCATGACATATAGAGAGTCAATTCATTAAACTGCAATGGCATTTGTAATTCATCACTGAAGTGGGCAGGGCGAGAGCACACCTCCTGCTGGCTGGGGTAGAGAGTGATTGAGGGTTGGAAGGAGGATAGATGGTCTTCTAGGGTAAACAACAGGTGGGAAGGAAGGTGATCAGGGGTTGGTGGGACGTCACTGCTGTGCTAAGACTGGGCTAGTTAGTACTTGGACTGGGAGATTTATGCTTTAACCTCTAATCCCATGAGGAATCTTCATCTTGTACTCTTTATGTTGAGCTTAGTGAATGCCAGGACATGCAAATGTTTACCATGTGCATTAGATTTGAAAGGCTGGCTAAGGTAAGTCAATTTTTAGTTGCAAGCTAGTCAGCTAGGCTGCAGCTGATAATAGGCTTAATAGGACCAAATATGGCCAGCTAGATTTAAGCCTGCAATTGATTCACCTAAATTTGAGCATGTAGGGGTAGCTGGATAGCACTAAAATCTGGCTCAAGTTGGCTAACTTCCCTCCTTTAGGGCCATTCACTTTCTTGACACCTAAATCTAGCCACTGATAAAAGGGGACATTTTAAGATGAGGTTTAAAAGCTATCTTCGAAGTTATCCAGCCAAGTCTTACCTCTTTGGTTGGCGATGCTTGGTACTGCATCCTAGTATAGCAATTGGATATAATGTCATGCACAGTTAATGCAGGCCCAGTGAGTTCATTAGGCAACGGGCAGCTTTAGCTGTTTGAAAGGAGTAATCTGTTTACAGATTAAGGAAACAGTGATGGGAGTCATGCCGGTTCCAGATGTCTCAAATTTATCGGGTCAATATTTAAACACTGCAGTGGACGCTTCTTTAAAACACCAGCCACGGCTCTTAAATCAACCATGTATGTTCAGCAGCACTATCCAAACAGAGGATATGCTGTATCTTGCACTGGATGTGGAAGATTGGTGCATGGCAGAGATATATCAAACAACTTCTATGCTTTGAGATGGCTCAGCTGATGAACTTATGGAGATTCAGGAATATGTATCAAACACAGGCAAGCAATATGTATTAAACACAGGCAAACAAATGTTCCTTTTCCACTGTCGGATATGATTCAACTCCCTCCAAGATGGCTACAACTAAGAGAAATGTTTCTGCAAATTGTGAGCGAGGGTGCAACGCAGACAGCACTTTTGGTTCCTTATGATGGGACTATAGCATGACAAGATGGTTTTGGGAGGAGACACCAAAGGGATAGAGTAGTATGTAATCTCGCTATAGAGTATTTTTGTTAAGTCAGACAGGATGAAAGGAGGCTTGGAGGCGGATATTTTCTCTAGAGTGCTGCATGTTTCTTTTAGGATATTCAAATAATCACAACTAAATGAGAAAAAAGGAATGGTTGAATGGCTATGATGGAGATTTAAATTTATATGCTGTTTGATCAAAATTAACTTCCTATTTTGAACATATGCATTAACATGAATCAGGTTAGTTACCATAATTCGACCTATTAAGAAGCCTTCCGATTGAAAAAAACTTGACACGTTTTTGGAGCGGTCATCTTCGTGCTTTCAGATAAGCCTTCCCATGAGTCGCCTTTTACAGTCTGACATCTGTCCACCAGAGTTTGAGAGGCAGACTCATTCATTAAGATCCTCACTCCTTGAGACAGATTACACTATCTCCCTAAGTGTGTGTTGAAATATTCAGCTGGGGTCTCGGTCTAATATTTACAGAATCATTCTGAAACATGGATGAGTTTTGCAGCTCAATGAAAAGTTTTTAAATCCTCACCAGGAACAGGAAGAATATTATAGATCACGTTGTTCCTTCCACGCTGTCTCTGTGCTCTTTGGGCATCTCACATACATACCTTGCAAAGTTAGATAGGTGCATGACTTTTTTCATCTGCTCTGGTGTCCAATCCCCTGTCATCTCTCTCCCACCTATCTGTGTTTCTTCTGACCTCTGTTCTCCTCTCCATCTCTCTCTTTTATGGTTCCTCATAATTTTCTCTTCTTACTCCTCATATTCCCAATAGTCTCCCCTCCTACCAACACCTTCAAGCCCCCCCCCCCATCGCCCCTTTACCATCCTCACTTCCCCCACCATCTTGTCCTCTACCCAGGGGCGGCCCAAGGGGGGTGCGGGGCCATGTGCGGAGACTCGGTGCGGGGCCTCATTTGCATAAGTGGCCTTATTTGCATAAATATTTGCATAATGCTAACATACACTAACTTTTAGTAAACATGTCTCTTAATGAGTGTATGGATAAAGACAGACTATAATCCAGTGCCAACCGCCAGGCACATTAGGAACTACTACAAACACTGCCCAGACTACAGTATAATGCAGTGCCAACCGCCAGGCACATTAGGAACTTCTACAAACACTGCCCATTTAGAACCCATAGCAAACCCGCCGTATCCTAACAGCACTACCAGGACTCACAAAGCACCATACCCTACCTATCAAAAAGCAACACTGCAAATATTAAACCAATACATTTCAGAGTACAACAATACATGACCTACTGGGGAAAGAGAACAAGTGGCAATGTCAAATAGGAATTACATAAACAGAATACCTCAGCTCAGTTACACATGCAGAACATAGACCATCACCAAACAAGGAATCACAATTTAGAAACAGGAAGGTAATAATTAAACTGGGAACCCCAAAAGCCAAACTTGGAATGTACAACAACACTGTAGAAATAAAACTATAAATTAATTTACTATTTTAGCAAAAATAGCTCAGACGTTAATGATGCTCATTTCCCAGAGCTTTCATATTCCAGTTAATATATTCTAATTAAAGAGCTATCTTTTTACCTTTTGTGCATTTTTTTTTCAGTTGCAATTGCTCCAGACACTTTCTTCTGGTTTCTTCATGTTTTCTGCTAACTCTCCATCATCTGCTGTCCATTTGTCCTTTCTTCTCTCTTCTAGTTTTTTTCCATTCTCTCTCTCTACATCTGCTTTAACATACTAATCTTTCTCCTTTTGCTCTTTCCTCATTCCTATTTCATCCACTCAAATTTTACCCCTCCATCCTCAATCCCCACTTACTCTCCCAATACCCGGCTAATTGTAGATTTTTTTATCCCTCCCACACAAAATATTTTTCCCCTCTCCATTTTACTCTCCCAGCCCCATCCCATTCTAATCCTCCCCCAACATCAGCTCCCTTCTAGTTCCAGCCTCACCCAGCATCCATTCCCTTCTAGTCCCTGCATCAGCCCATTTCCAGTCCTAGCAACCCCCCAACCCAATACCAGTCCTAGCCCCCCCCATCAACCCACTTCCAGTCCTAACCCACCATCAGCCCACTTCCAGTCCTAACCCCATCAACCCATTTCCAGTCAGCCCCCCATAGCCCATTGCCAGTCCTAACCCCCCCATCAGCCCACAGCCCATTACCAGTCCTAACCCTATCAGCCCACCTCAAGTCCTAACCCCTCCCCATCAGCCCATTTCCTGTCCTAGCCCCCCCCCCCATAGCCCATTATCAGTCCTATCCCCCCCATAGCCCATTACCAGACAGCCCCCATCAGCAACAGCCCATTACCAGTCTTAACCCCCCCATAGCCCATTACCAGTCCTAACCCCCCATCAGCCCACAGCCCATTACCAGTACTAACCCCATCAGCCCACCTCCAGTGTTAACCCCCCCCATCAGCCCATTCCCAGTCCTAGCCCCCCCATAGCCCATTACGTCCTAACCCCATCAGCCCACCTCCAGTCTTAATCCCCCCAGCCCATTTCCAGTCCTAGCAACCCCCCCAACCCATTACCAGTCCTAGCCCCCCATAGCCCACTGCCAGTCCTAATCCCACCAGCCCATTTCCAGTCTTAATCCCCATCACCCAATTTTCAGTTTAAGCCCCCCCATACCCCATTACCAGTCCTAACCTCCCCATCAGCCCACTCCCAGTCCTAATCCCACCAGCCCATTTCCAGTCCTAATCCCCCATCAGCCCATTTCCAGTCCTAATCCCCCATAGCCCATTACCAGTCCTAACCCCCCCCCATCAACCCACTTTCAGTCTTAATCCCATCAGCCCATATACAGACTTAGCTCCCCCATAGCCCATCACCACTCCTAACCACCCCCCATAGCCCATCACCACTCCTAACCCCCCCATAGCCCATCACCACTCCTAACTCCCCATAGCCCCCCCATAGCCCATCACCACTTCTAACCCCCCCCATAGCCCATCACCACTTCTAACCCCCACATCGCCCATAACTTCTTAAACCCCCTTAGCCCATCCAAACTTCGAACCCCCCCCCAATAGCCCATCACCACTTCTACCCCCCCCCATAGCCCATCATCACTTCTAACCCCCCCCCATAGCCCATCAACACCACTTCTCACCCCCCCCATCGCCCCCCCCCGCCCCCCAGCCCGGGAAAATTTTTTTTTTTTTAAGCTGTCTTCTCCGGCTGCCGGGGCCGCCGCGGCAGCATCGAGTGTGCCGCGGGGCCCCCCCTGCCCAGCAGAACCTGCCCTCCCCTTTATCACCTCTGTCTCTGATTGTAGCTTCAGTCAAACGCGCCGGCTTTCAGAGCGCGAAAGGACCAGTTTCCCTTTCGCAGCTCTGATAAGCCCGCGGGGGCTGATGGGAACTTCCCATCAGCCCCCGCGGGCTTAACAGAGCAGCGAGGGAGAAACTCTCCTCTCGCGCTCTGAGAGCCGGCGCGTGTGACTGAAGCTACAACGAGAGACAGAGGTGATAAAGGGGAGGGCAGGTTCTGCTGGGCAGGGGGGGCCCCGCGGCACACTCGATGCTGCCGCGGCGGCCCCCGGCAGCGGAAGAAGACAGCTTTTTTTTTTTTTTTTAAATTTAACTTTAGGATCAGAATGTTTTTTGCGCGGGGCCCCCTGAAACGCGGGGCCCTGTGCAAAAAACATTCTCGCTCAATGGACGGGCCGGCCCTGCCTCTACCCCAGTGTTTTTCAACCTTTTTTGTGCAAAGGCACACTTTTTTCATGAAAAAAATCACGAGGCACACCACCATTAGAAAATGTTAAAAAAATTTACCTCTGTGCCTATATTGACTATATATAAAGTAATTCTCTTGAATAGGAATCAAACACTCACACCAACCCCCCTCCCCTGCTGGTTCACACCAACCCCCCTCCCCTGCTGGTTCACTCACACCACCCCCCCCCCTTGCTGGTTCACTCACACCACCCCCCCCCCTCCACTGCTGATTCACTCACACTCCCCCCCCCCTTGCTGGTTCACTCACACTCCCCCCCCCCTTGCTGGTTCACTCACACACACACACACCCCCTCTGCCCAAGCCGCTGCTTCTGCTTTGTACAGAGCAGCGGCTGCACTACACTTACATTGAAAAGTAAAGAGAAACTGTGTCAGGAGCCCTCCGGTCATCGCAGAGCCCGAGGAAGTGATGTCATGGGGGCGGGCTCCTCACAGGCTGTCTTTCCTTTTCAAATTAACTTTATTGCAGCTAAAGTTAATTTGAAAAGGAAAGACAGCCTGTGAGGAGCCCGCCCCCATGACATCACTTCCTCGGGCTCTGCATGATCGGAGGGCTCCTGACACAGTATCTCTTTACTTTTCAATGTAAGTGTAGTGCAGCCGCTGCTCTGTACAAAGCAGAACCAGTGGCTGCACTGCTATAGGGAATCGCGTTCGCGCCGCGGACTTCGGCACAAAAGCCGTTTTTTTTGCTCGGGCCGCTCCCGATCTTGCGGCCAGAGCAAAAAAACGGCTTTTCAATGGCCGGTTTTACAACTGTGCCGGCAGCCGGCCTGGCCATGGAAAAACCGGCCAGGCCGGCTGAAAACCGGCCGGTTGGCAACCCTAATTTGTGAGCCGAGGCCACATGTTATGGATGAAATTGGAATTTTTCCCACGGCACACCAGACAATATCTCACGGCACACTAGTGTGCCGCGGCACAGTGGTTGAAAAACGCTACTCTACCCTATCATCAGCTCTTGAGCTTCACCACTTTCTCTCTGTCGTTCAGCCATCTCCTCTCTCTCATACAACCTTGCCCTTGTTACCGCCACACTGTCTCCTCTCTGCCCCGTACTCTTCTACTCTGAGTCTGCAAAGATTCTGGTTACTTGTTTGAATTATCTTTCGTCACGCCCGGAGACTGTGGCCTGGAGGGGTGGCACGTGAAGGAGAGATAACAGAACTTGATTTGACTAATTTCCTTGAAACTTCTGATTAAGCAATTACCTCCCGTGCCATCCTGGTTATAACCTTAACCTCTGAGGTAGACAAAATTTCTTTTTTAAAAGCCTATTTCTGCAAGAGGGATTTTCCTTTCTGCGGACAGAAGATAGCTGTCTTCCCGGATGTGTCCCATTATACCCAGTTGAGGAGGAAGTCCTTCCTGCAGCTGAAGCCAAAGGTTTTGGCTGCAGGGTGGGGGCGGGGGGGGGGACTTTCTTCCTCTGTTTTCCTTGTAAATGTTTGGTATTGTTTGAGGGGAAAAAGTATGTTTACACTGATCCTTTGCTTTAGGAGAACTTTTTTATCTAGCAAATAATGCCTGGCCTGAGCTGGCCTTTTTCCTGTTTATCTGTTTTCTTATATTTAATATTCAGTTGGAGATATATATCTGACTATCATATTATAGCTATCTCTGCACCCATTTTCGGTTTGCTCCCTCGAGATGTGGACTATATTTCAGGTTGTTTTTCTTTTCTTATCTAGGATATGCTTTTGTTAAGTCACTTGTTGATTCATTTCTTTTTACTGAAACCTGTATTTTCCTATTTGTTGTTTTGCTGTAAATCCTTTGCAAAAAATAAAAAATAAAAAGAAATGCCATACTGAGTCAGAACAGGGTCCATCAAGTCCAGTATCCTGTTTCCAACAGTGGCCAATCCAGGTCACAAGTACCTGACAGGTTCTCAAAACGATACACAGGTTTCACTTAATGCTCGTCCTGGGGTAAGCAGTGGATTTCCCAGATCCTCTTCAGTAATGGTTTATGTACCTTTGTTCCAGGAACTTCTCCAAACCTTTTTTAAGCGCAGCTATACTAACAGCTTTTATTATATCCTCTGGTAATGAATTCCAGAATTTAATTCCGCATTGAATGAAAAATATTATCTCCAGGAACAAGCAGGAATGTAGTTTTCACATATGTGTATCGTCGGTACCAACGGAGCCTGCGAGGGAACGCTCCCCAGCGTCCAATTAGAAAGCTTTTGGGAGCATCCCACAGCGCCTGCGTGCTGCCTTCCCGCCTTTCCCAACTGCCTCTCTCCAGTTCTTCATTTTCCGCAGAGCCAGCAGGTTGTCGTTCCTGTCACCGCAGAAAATTATCCTATTCTCCTTCTTTTTTGTGGTCGCGTCTGCCTTCCCTCCAAAACTTTTTCTTCTTCAGGTACACGCGCCATTTTGGGCACTAGGCCCAAAATTTCCTTTACTATGGAAAAACCCGCTTCGGGTTTCAAGAAGGGTACCAAGTGTGGCGGTACCATCTCCGTCACCGACACCCACGAGTGGTGCTTTAAATGTTTAGGTCCTGACCAATCCATCTCGAAGTGTATGGCTTATGGGATGATGTCGAAGAGGGGTCGACAAAACCGAGCTGCTAAGCTCAGCACCCTTTTTCCCTCCGATGCAGCCTCTGTGGCATCGACGTCTTCCAGGGCTTCGTCTTCCTCCCATGGATCTCAGGTAACTAAACATAAGTCTGGCCGGTCCTCAAAGGGTAGTCTCCTTCCAAGCATCGAGATGCCTCTGGCGTTGCCCTTGAGGGTCTTGCACTGGCAAAATTGCCCTGGCGGGAGGCTTCAGCTTCCAAAGCATTATCGAGGCTCCAGGATGTTCTCGAGGCCTCAACCTCGGCAGAACTACTGGTGCCATGCTCTGGGGTACCGGCTGCTTTCTCCGGTACCGATACCCAGGCATCGGCAGCGTCGATAGACCAGAGGTTCCTGGCTATTGAACGCAGTCTGGCGGCTCTCCTTGCAGCATTGGCACCCTCGGAACCGCATCAGACAGTTCAACCGGTACCGGCATTGACTCCGGCACCGGTATCGGTACTGGTACCAACAGCATCGGCATCGACATCGGTGTCTGCTTTGCTGGCACCCGGTCATGCTATGCCTTCCAGTACCGATACACCGGTACCGATTCCCCCCAACACCGATTTCGGTCGGTATGGGTATCGTGCTCTACAAGAGCATCCGGATAGAAGATACTTTGAATCCTCGGAGGAGTCTGAGGATTCTGACCGCTCGGTCGGTACCGGAGTACTTCTCCCGGAGGAGCCTCCCTCTCCTAAACGTAGGATGTCTCCTCCAGAGGATATCTCCTTTCAGGATTTCATCAGGGAGGTGGCTCGAGGTCTTTCCATTACTGTGGCTCCTGAAACAGAGCCTAGGGCAAAGGAGTTGGAGATTCTACAATATCCCAAGGCTCCTAAAGAGGCAACTACTTTGCCTGTCCATGAGATCTTACATAATCTCATGTTAAGAATGTGGGAAACACCACTTACCACCTCTCCTCACTCTCGTAGACTGGATACCATGTATCGAGTGCCTCTGCATCCTGGCTTCCAGAAGACTCGGCTTCCTGACCACTCCATTGTAGTGGAATCAGCTATGAGAAGGATCAGAAGTGCAAAGAGGCATGCCTCTAATCCTCCAGGACGTGAGTGTAGAACTTTGGATGCCTTTGGACGTCGTACTTTCCAGGCTTCCATGCTTTCTGCCAGGATCAGTTCCTATATATTTTTTTAATTATTTATTTATGGATAATTTTACAGTATGATACAGTAAAATTAATAACAAAGGAAAACAAAATATATCAAAAGTAATAAATAAAGAAGAATTCTAATACAAAGTTACCACCCACATCATTGGGGAGACATGTCTAAAGATTCAATAAGAGAATATAATACTAAGAATAAACAAGGCTAAACAGAACCCCGAGAGAATTTGTAGCCTACATATACAGCCGGGTAAGAACCCTCCCCCACCAAGCTCACACGCTACCCTTGAGTTTCTCCTGTTCCAAAATCCACTTTTCCAATTCGGAAGGCGACAAGAAAATAAATTTATCATAGCTAGAGGCAACACAACATTTACAAGGGTATTTTAAAAAGAAAGTAGCCCCTAAAGCAAGAACTCTAGGCTGTAATGCAAGAAACAGTTTTCTACGTGACTGCGTGGAATAAGAAACATCAGGAAATATCTGTATCCGTTCACCACAAAACTTCACCTCTTTTCTCCTAAAATATGCCTTTAGAATATCAACCATTTCCTCCTCAGAGGAAAAGGTCACCAATAAAGTAGCCCGAGAGGTGATTGTGTCATGGGACTCTTCTAGAAAGGCCGTCAAATTGAAATTCTCGGGAGTAGAAGGAGGAGCCTCTTCCTGTTCCGCAGAGTTACGCGGTAAATTCTTAACAGATAAAATAGTAACACTTAACAATTAAACAAGTATCAGCCTGCGGAAGTAGAAGGGCTTCTTTCAAGTACTTCCGAAGTAAAATTAGAGGGGATAACAATGAACAAATTGGAAAATTTAATAACCTCTAATTTTTGGCACGAGAAACATTTTTCAGATGCTCAAGTTTCTGGTGCAAAATTAGACTGTCCTTAGCGTGCGCTGCCGAAAAATCGGAAGCAGACACCGCTTGGGACTCCAATTTCGCCACCGCGGAGCTCAAGGCTCCTATTTGAGAATCCAAGGATTGAAATTGTTCAACAGCGTCCCTTGTAAATTGACACAACATAGAAACAGTCCCAGCAAGAGTTTTTTCTGTTTGAGTAACCACTTGCGAAACGTCCGAAAGGGTAATTCCGGATGCTGGAGATTCAGTGGGGGGGACAGAAGGAGGGCTCCAAGAGACCGCCTTCGGAACTACACCACATCGAGATGATACCACACTAGGGGAAAGTTCACCGGATAACTCCAGGAAGCCCGGGGGGAGCGGAGGGGTACGCTCCACGGAGCTTAAACTCGCTCCCTCACTAGAGGGGTCGAGAGACGCAGTACCTGAGATGACAGCATGAGGTGTAGAAACCAAATGTTTCTCGATGGCACCAACTTGGGAAGCCTCAGCCAAAGGCTTCTTCTTCCGCTTTCCACCCGGCATTTTCGGCACTCCAAAACCGGTAGAGCTCCTAATGTGCTCCTAAGGGGCTCACAAGGGGCGTGGCAATACCCCTTTGGAGACGCCCCTTAGGAGATGCGCCGACGGCTGGCGCCGTAGCGAAGAACTTATATTAGGGCTCAAGGAGGTGACGTCAGCTGGGCTGCCCGCTCCAATCGCCAGCCTCCAAACCGGCACCTCTCAGCCCCGAAGGGAAACCAGACTGCAGGATAGACGCTCCCCCAGTTCCTATATTTTATATATGGGAATGTTCCTTAAGGAAGTCACAGGAGATTTGGAGATTTTGAGCCCTCTCCTTCCTGATGATAAGAGGCAGGATTTTCTCACACTGGTTAAACATGCCCAGGATGTTTCTAAGTTTGTCAATCATGCAGCTTTTGACTGTTTTGAGTGCATAAGCAGAACCTCTGCCATTGCCATAGGTGCCTGTCGGATTGCCTGGCTCCAGGCATCTGATTTGGAGCTCTGGGTGCAGGACAAACTGGGCAATATCCCTTGTACAAGTGAGAATCTATTTGGCAAAAATTGGCAAGAGAAAGCCAATGAGCTGGATGCTGACAACTCCACTTTGGACAGATTACACAGGTACACTACCAAAAAACTGCCTCCAGTTTTGCAACTGATTCCTATAGATTTTGGGGTGCTGAATCCAGGAAAAATAGCCAAAATGTTCCATCACGTCACGTTTTCTTGCAAAATTAGATTTCTTACCCATATAAGGAATGTTCACATAATTTCTTTTTAGCCGACTGCAGTTTATTTTCTTGGCCCAAAATAGAGGTTGTAATGGTTAACTAACTAGAAACACTCCCTCATGATATTTTAGAGTGTTTTGTATTCATTTTATACATTAACAGGACAATTGGGAGGCGGGGGGCTAAATCCAGTACTCGCGCTGGCGCATGTTCTTTCCTGTTCGCCTCGCCTCGTTCGCTCGCTCAAACACGGTGGTTGCGACATGAACGTTCCTGTCAAATTTCAGTTTCTTGCAAGTTCATTATTACCTTTTGTTTGTTCAGTCCGTAATCCAGCTTTATTCCGAAGTGGTTCACTACAGTTGTAGTTTGCAGTGCTGTGTATTTGTGATGGCTCACAGAGCCAGAGGTTGCGTCAACTCTCCGGACAGTTTTTGTTTTATTTGTGGGGAATATACCGTGAAAAAGTGGCAGAGGAACATTTCTGCATTTATTAAAAAAGTATATTTCGCCTATTTCGGTTTGAAGTTAGGCGATCAAGACAAACCGTGGGCTCCTCACAAAGTGTGCAAGACATGTGAGGAAGATCTACGCTTATGGATGAAAGGTAAAAAACAAGCATTTCGTTTCGGAATACCTATGATGTGGCGTGAACAAAGAGACCACAGCAGTGACTGCTATTTTTGCTCTTGCATTGTGAAGGGATACAACTTAAAAAATAAGAACGTAATAAGTTACCCCAACCTTCCCTCAGCAATTAGGCCTATGCCTCATAGCAACGAAGTACCTGTGCCTGAACCACCAAAATCTTTGGATCATATTTGTGTGGACGGTTCTGATCATGATGAGACTCATCAGATGGCTTTTCCCGATGAGTCCAGTACTTCCGAGTTTGAAACTGAACCAGATCCGAAACCTAAACTTTCCTCTCAAGCTGAATTGAATGATTTAGTCCAGGATTTAGGACTCCCAAAAGATGCTGCCCAACTGCTAGGTTCTCGGCTTAAACAGAAAAATCTATTGTCACCAGGAACAACTTTTTATTGGTACCGCAACCGCGAGACACAATCTTTGAAGTATTTCAGCAAAGAGGAAGATTTGGTATTTTGCAACGATATATACGGAGTGATGGAAAAGTTTAAACTCAAGTATGATCCTGCTGAATGGCGGCTGTTCATTGATTCGTCAAAAGACAGCATAAAAGGTGTTCTTCTTCATAATGGCAACACATTCGCTTCAGTTCCTATTGCTCACTCTGTTATTCTCCAAGAAAAATACGAGAATTTGGCCCTGATTCTTCAGAAGATTCGTTATGATGAGCATAAGTGGATGATTTGTGGAGACTTTAAAATTCTATCCATGCTATTAGGGCAGCAATCCGGTTTCACCAAATATCCCTGCTTCCTTTGCTTGTGGGATAGCCGGGCCCGCGACCTACACTGGGGGAAAAAAGACTGGCCAATTCGGGAGTATTTGAGACCCGGTGAGAAAAATGTTCTTCATGAGAGCTTGGTACCTCGTGATAAAATTCTATTACCACCTCTCCACATTAAGTTGGGTCTCATTAAGCAATTCATCAAGTCCCTTCCAAAAGATGGTGAGTGCTTTCGGTACCTTTGCTCAAAGTTCCCCCGACTTTCTGAAGCAAAGCTAAAGGAAGGAGTGTTTGTTGGCCCTGATATAAGGAAACTCATTTCAGATGGAGCATTCGCTGAAACGATGTCTGAGAAGGAAAAAGAAGCCTGGGATTCCTTCAAGGATGTTGTTCTCAAATTCTTGGGGAACAGGCGGGATGAGAACTATAAGGATATTGTTGCCAGGATGCTCAATGCCTTCAAAGAACAAGGCTGTAACATGAGCCTGAAAGTCCATTTCTTGCACTCCCATGTGAACTACTTTCCCGAAAACTTGGGGGCGTACAGTGAAGAACAAGGTGAAAGGTTTCACCAGGACATCAAGGACGCAGAGAGAAGGTACCAAGGAAGATGGAACACCACTATGATGGCTGATTTCTGCTGGTTGCTGCTGCGGGAAACCCCAGATGAAAAATACGCCAAGCAGCGCACCAAGAGAAGCATTCGGGGGAAGAAGAAACGGGCCCACCAGGAGATTGATTGACCCAAGAATGACTTTAAAATCTAAACTGTGTTGACAAATATCGTGTTTTTACTAAACTTTGAAATAAAAATTTGCTTGTTATTACCACAGTGTCGGATCTCATTTATTAGAATTTTATTTTCACACTATCGGGTGTTTGTCTTCATGTATTGCAATGGTGCGGTTTGCGTTTTCTATTCTTACATACATACCTGTACAACATTTTTTGCACATTTCTTTGCTTTGCTTTGTGTCTAACCTCGCTCTTATATGCTCAATGTTTGTGCACATGTATGTGGCTGTTTTAAGTGCAGACAATTTTGCTACCATCACAGTGTGTTTTGTTGACATTACTCTATTCTTATGTGCTGCCTTGTTACAATTTTCTTTATTCTTATTTGAATAACTACTAAACAATTAGTATAAAGAATTCATCCAAGAAACTTTTATCTCGATCGCACTCAATCTGAAACGTTCACCTCAAACTGCTAACCCAATGTAGCAAAAAATCTGTACGTGATGGAGCAAATTGGTTACCAGATTTGAATTCAGCGCACCAAAAAACGTAAAAATCAATCGAAACATTAGAGGCAGTTTAAAAAAATTTTTTTTAGTGTACCTGTGTTATCCAAAGCCACAGCTGATCCTGCAAGGAAGAAATCTTTCAAGAAACCATTCTTCTGCAAAAAGAAGAGGTTTTATCCCTCTTATACCCAGCAGGGACGTTCTGCAGGTCAGCCTGCCCGAAAGGGTCAGCAACCACCTAAACAAAGGAAAGCAAAGACTGCTAAGCCTCAACCGTCTCAGCAGTCTCAGCCTTTACAAGGCCTTTGACTTCCATCTAGAGAACTTAGCCTTCCTGGCCCTCAACGGACCAGAGCCTTCCACCATTCCAGGAAGGTTGTGTCATTTTGCCCCCAGATGGGGGCAGATAACAGCAGAAGATTGGACTCTCTCCATTATAAAAGAGGGGTACAAGCTTCACTTTCTTTGCATGCCCCCTCCCACAATGGTAACAGTTCAATTCTCAGACCTCTCTCAACAACCTGTTAGATCAAGAGGTCACTATGCTTCTTTCCCAAGGGGCAATAGAAGAGGTACCCATTCCTCAACAGAGTACAGGGTTTTACTCCCCCTATTTCCTTATCCCAAAGAAAACAGGGGGACACAGACCTATTTTAGACCTCAGAGAACTGAACAAATTCCTGTTCAAAGAGAAATTCAAAATGATTTCTCTGGGAACTCTGCTGCCATACCTTCAGAGTCAGGATTGGCTTTGTTCTCTAGATCTCAAGGATGCGTACACTCATGTTCTCATCCATCCAACTCACAGAAGATTCCTTCGGTTCCTTTTTCAGGGAAAGCACTACCAATACAGGGTGCTTCCTTTTGGCCTGGCCTCAGCACCAAGAGTGTTTACAAAATGCATGGCTGTCGTAGCAGCATTTCTTCGCACTCTAGGAATATTCGTCTTCCCCTACTTAGACGATTGGCTCATTCGAGCCCCATCAGAGTCAGACTCCAGGATTTCTCTATCTTGCACAATGCGTATCCTTCAGTATTTGGGTCTGGTCATAAACATCCCAAAATCCAGCCTAACTCCCACTCAGTCTCTAGAATTCATAGGAGCTTTGCTGGATACCAGAAAAGCAAGGGCCTGTCTTCCACAGCCCCGCTGCCTTCGCATTGTGCAGTTAGCCTCCCAGGCAGTGTTGAAAACTCATCTCACTGCTTGGGAAATCTTACAATTACTAGGCCACATGGCATCTACTGTGCATGTGGTCCCCTATGCTTGCCTCCATATGAGAGCAGCCCAATGGACCCTATCCACTCAGTGGACTCAGGCATCAGGCTGCCTATCAGACAAAATAGCAAACACAAGTTGCCTTATTTTGTCTCTCCAATGGTGGCAATCAACCCAAAACCTGTTGATAGGGTGCCCTTTCCAGCAGCCCCTACCCCAGGTCACTCTAACAACAGATGCCTCACAGTTGGGTTGGGGAGCTCACCTGCAAGGTCTCTCTACCCAAGGCACCTGGACTCCACAGGAGACCCACTTAATATCAATCTCCTAAAACTCAGAGCAATCTTCTTTGCTCTTCGAGTGTTCCATACCCAGCTAAGCTACAAGACAGTCCTAATTCGGACAGACAATCAAGTAGCTATGTTCTATCTGAACAAGCAGGGAGGAACAGTCTCTCTGGTCGCTTTGCAATGAAGCTTTGCGACTTTGGGCCCTTGCCAGACAGCATCAAATTCATCTCCTTGCGGTGTATCTGCCAGGCATTCAAAACTCTTGGGCAGACAGACTCAGTCGAGTTCTGCTCCCACACGAATGGTTGCTCCATGCAGACCAGGTAGCAAGGATTTTTCAAATTTGGGGAACCCCAGACATAGACCTCTTTGCAAGTCCGCTGAATGCCAAACTTCCCCGGTTCTGTTCCAGAATTCCAGCTCAGGGTTGTCAGGCCAGGGATGCTTTCCTCCTCCATTGGGGTCAGGACTTCCTGTATGACTTTCCACCCATTCCCCTAATTCCCAAAACCCTATTCAAGCTTCAGAGAGACAGAGGCCTTATGATTCTCATAGCTCCACATTGGCCATGGCAAGTGTGGTACCCTCTGCTCCTACATCTCTCTCAAGCTCCATCTCTGGATCTCGGATCTGCTCCAGATCTCCTGTCTCAGGAGGACGGGATGTTGTGGCATCCAAATCCCCATGCTCTGCATCTCAGGGCCTGGTTGCTGAGAGCCTAGACCTACATGGTCTTAACCTTTCTCAACAAGTAAGGGATGTCCTTTGTGCTTCCAGGAAACCTTCCACAAGACGCTCTTATGCTTTCAAGTGGAAAAGGTTTCCATATGGGGTTTGCAGAAGAGTCTTGACCCCCTTGCGATACCTCTGGAATCATTACTGGAGTATCTCCTTCATTTATCTAATGCAGGACTGAAATGGACTCTTACTGAGTTAGTCTTAAGTGCTATTTCAGCTTCTTTAAAGCCTTTAAATGGGCAGCCTATTTCCTCTCATCCTCTCATAGCGAGATTTATGAGGAGCCTTCTTCTAACTAAGTCTCCCATTAAGCCACCACCAGTGGCATGGGACCTGAATCTGGTTCTTGGCCAGCTCATGAAGCCGCCTTGTGAACCTTTAGCTACTACCCCCTTGAAATTCCTTTCCTGGAAGGTTATCTTTCTCATTGCAATCACATCAGCATGTCGCATCAGTGAATTGCAAGCATTGGTTGCTGATCCTCCTTATACGACGTTCCATCATGATAAGGTAGTCCTTAGGACTCATCCACACTTTATGCCAAAGGTGGTCTCACCTTTTCATTTGAACCAAGCAGTTTATCTGCCTATATTTTTTTCCAAGGCCTCATGCTTCAAATGCAGAAAGGAATCTTCATACTTTGGACTGTAAAAGAGCACTTGCCTTTTACTTACAAAGAACACAGCAACATAGAAAGTCCTATCAACTCTTTATTGCTTTTGATCCTTCTCATTTGGGACTTCCAGTCTCCAAGAGAACATTGTCCAATTGGATTGCACAATGTATCTCCTTTACCTATCAGAGTAAGAACCTTTCTCTGGAAGGCCATGTCACAGCTCACAATGTGAAGGCCATGGCAGCCTCAATGGCTCATCTTCACTCTGTGTCTATTGACGACATCTGTCGAGCAGCTACTTGGACCTCGGTTCATACCTTCACAGCTCACTACTGCTTGGACAAGGACTCCCGCCTGGATGCCTTGTTTGGTCAGGCTGTTCTACAACACCTGTTCCATACTTAATCAACTCCTACCCACCATCCCCGGTAGGATGCCAGAGATCCATGGGGGGAAGTGGAGCCCTTTCACAGGGGCTCACAACTTCTGGGGTCTCTCCCTGGCATCAGGAGCTAGGGAGTCCCCATATGTGAAGACTACATTCCTGCTTGTTCCTGGAGATAGCATAGTTACTCACCTGTAACAGGTGATCTCCGGGAAAAGCAGGAATTTAGTCTTCACAACCCACCCACCTCCCCTAGGAGTTGTATCTCTCTTTTCTTTCCTTTCCCTCTCTCTCTCTCTTTGTCTCAGCTTTAAAACTCAACTGGAGAGAGGCAGTTGGGAAAGGCGGGAAGGCAGCATGCAGGTGCTGTGGGATGCTCCCAAAAGCTTTCTAATGGGACGCTAGGGAGCATTCCCGCGCAGGCTCCATCGGTACCGGCGATACCCATATGTGAAGACTAAATTCCTGCTGTTCCCGGAGATCACCTGTTACAGGTGAGTAACTATGCTTTCTCTTATTAGTCTTCAATGGTACATTGTAGCTTCATTACGTGTCCCCTAGTCTTTCTACTTTTTGGTGGCTTAAACTACCAATCTATGTTTACCCATTCCATTCCATTCATAAATTTATAGACATCTATCAAATCTCCCCTCAGCCATCTCTTTTAAGTTGAAAAGCCCTAACCTTTTAAGCCTCTCCTCATAGGAGTAGCCTTCCATCCCCTTTACCATTTTGGTGGCTCTTCTCTGTACCTTTTCTAATAATGTTATATCTTTTTTAAGATACAGCGATCAGAATTGCACTCAATATTCAAGGTGTGGTCGCACTATGGAACGATACAGACGCATTATAATATTCTTGGTTTTATTCTCCATTCCTTTCCTTATGATTCCTTTCTTTATGTAGGGATGTTACCCATGACTGAAGTGGTATTTAAAGGTGCGGAAGAATTGTATATAGTTAACCATGATATCCCTTATCAGATAACCCTCCATTGTATTTAGTTTCCCCTATTTTCGCCAAGTTATACTTCCTGTTAAATGTAACTGACCAGACATATGTAAACTGTCGGATGTTTTCTGTTCAATGTAAACCGCGCTGATGTCTAATAGTGCGGTATATAAGAATTGTTAATAAATAAATAAATAAAATAAGGAAATATCGATACATCGGGAAGATGTATTACAACTATTAGATAAACTGAAGAGTAGCACATCACCTGGGCCGGATGGTATACATCCAAGGGTGTTGAAAGAACTGAAATATGAAATTGCAGACCTGCTATTAGTAATCTGTGAACTATCATTAAAATCATTTCTAATACCTGAAGATTGGAGGATCGCCAGTGTAACACCAATTTTTAAAAAGGGTTCCAGGGGTGATCTGGGAAACTACAGACCGGTGAGCCTCACGTCAGTACCGGGAAAAATGGTAGAAACCATCATAAAGAATAAAATTACTCAGCTTGTAGATAGTCATGGCCTAATGGGAGACAGCCAACATGGCTTTAGACAAGGAAGATCTTGTCTTACTAATCTGTTATGTTTTTTTGAAAGTGTGAATAAACAGGTGGACAAAGGTGAGTTGGTTGATATAGTGTATCTGGACTTTCAGAAAACCTTTGACAAGGTCCCTCATCAGAGACCTTTGGAAAAACTAAAGAGTCATGAGATAGGAGGCAGTGTACTACTGTGGATCAAGAACTAGTTAAAATATAGAAAGCAGAGGGTTGGGCTAAATGGCCAATTCTCCCAATGGAGAAAGGTGAATAGTGGTGTACCCCAGGGATCTGTGCTGGGTCCGCTGCTTTTTGACATATTCATAAATGACCTGGAAAGTGGAATAACGAGTGAGGTTATCAAATTTGCAGATGACACAAAACTATTTAAAGTTGTTAAAACCCAAGAGGATTGTGGAAAATTGCAAGAGGATCTTGATAAATTGGAAGACTGGGCATCAAAATGGCAAATGAAATTTAATGTGGACAAGTGCAAAGTTATGCACCTAACAAAGAACAACCCAAACTACGGTTACACGATGCAAGGTTCCACATTAGGAACCACCACCCAGGAAAAAGATTTAGGCGTCATTGTGGATAGCATGTTAAAACCCTCGGCCCAGTGTGCAGCAGCGGCCAAGAGAGCAAATAGAATGCTAGGTATCATAAGGAAAGGAATGGAAAATAAAACAAAAGATATTATAATGCCTCTATATCGTTCCATGGTGTGACCGCACCTTGAATATTGTGTGCAATTCTGGTCGCCGTATCTTAAAAAGGATATAGCGTTATTAGAAAAGGTTCAGAGAAGAGCCACCAAAATGGTAAAGGGGATGGAAGGATACTCCTATGAAGAAAGGCTAAAAAGGTTAGGGCTCTTTAACCTGGAAAAGAGACGGCTGAGGGGAGATATGATAGAAGTCTATAAATTAATGAACGGAGTGGAACGGGTAAACGTAGATTGATTGTTTACGTTATCAGAATATAGAAAGACTAGGGGACATGCAATGAAGCTACAGGGTAAACTATTTAAGACTAATAAAAGAAAATATTTTTTCACTCAACGTGTAATCAAACTCTGGAATTTGTTACCGGAGGATGTAGTAAAGGCTGATAGTGTAGCTGGGTTTAAAAAAAGTTTGGACAAGTTCCTGGAGCAAAGGTCCATAAACCATTATTAAGAAGGGACCCAGCATATCAATGCTTGACCCAGTACAAGCATTGCGGAACCTGTGTCTTTTGGGGAAACTGCTAGGTACGTATAACCTAGATTGGCCACTGTTGGAAACAGGATACTGGGCTTGATGGACCTTGGTCTGACCCAGTATGGCATATCTTATGTTCTTATGTTCTTAGCATGCTTTCTTGGACGCAATGTTCTTAGCAATGCTTTCTTGGACGCAATGACGACTAAATCTTTTTTCTTGGATGGTGGTTCCTAATGTCAAACCTTGCATTGTGTAACCATAGTTTGGGCTGTTTTTTCATAGGTGCATAACTTTGCACTTGTCCACATTAAATTTCATAGCAACATAGTAACACAGTATATGACGGCAGATAAAGACCAGCATGATCCATCTAGTCTGACCAGTAAGGCAGCAAGAGTAGGTGTACTTGCTGCTCCGTGCAGGACACCTCTCCCCATGCCTTTGTTTAGGGGTGTACCCACCGCTCCATGTAGATCACCCCTATTTGTTCAGATATAAGAGAAAGTTATGTTTTTTTTTATTTTATCCTGTTGCTATAAAGGGATCCACTTTGTCTGTCCCATGCCACTTTGAATTCCGTCACTTCCATCGGGAGGGCATTCCAAGCATCCACCACCTTTTCAGTGAAAAAGTATTTCCTGACATTGCCTTTCAGTTTACCCCCTTGCAGCTTCATCTTATACTGTCTCGTTTTACAGCTTCCCTATCTTTGGAAGAGATTTGTTTGTCCATTAATACTCTTTAAGTATTTAAAGCTCTGAATCATATCTCCCCTGTCCCTCCTCTCCTGAAAAGTGTACATATTTAGGTCTTCAAGTCTCTTCTCATAAGTCTTCTGACGCAGGCTCCAAATCATTTTGGTCACCTTCCTCTGAACCGCTTCCAGTCTTTTTATATCCTTTGCAAGATACGGTCTCCAAAACTGAACACAATATTCCAAGTGAGGCCTCACCAGCATCTTGTACAGTGGCATTAGTACCTCTTCCTTTCTGCTGGTAATTCCTCTCTGTATGCAACCCAGCATCCTTCTGGCTTTTGCCATTGCCATGTCATACTGTTTAGCCACCTTGAGATCATCAGAAACAATCACACCAAGGTCTTTCTCCTGGTCTGTGCACATCAAACTCTCGCCCCCTATCGCATACAATTCCCTTGGATTTCTGCTTCCCAAATGCATTACACTGCACTTCTTCACATTAAATCTTAACTGCCAAGCATTAGACCATTCTTCCAGCTTTTGTAGATCGTTCTCATGTTATCCACTCCCTCAGGGGAGTCCACTCTGTTGCAAATTTTGGTGTCATCTGCAAAAAAGACAGACTTTTCCATTCAGCACTTCAGCAATATCACTCACGAATATATGAACAGTACCGGTCCCAAGACCGAACCCTGGGGCACACCGCTAATCACCTTCCTTTCATCCGAGTGAGTTCCGTTTACCGTCACCCTCTGTTGTCTGTCAGTCAATCAATTTCTGATCCAGTTCACCATCTTGGGACCCATCCCCAAGCTGTTGAGTTTATTGATAAGCCTCCTATGAGGAACAGTATCAAAGGCTTTGCTGAAATCCAGGTAGATCACATCCATCGCATGCCCTTCATCCAATTCTCTGGTCACCCAGTCAAAGAACTCAATCAGATTTGTTTGGCAAGGTTGTGCTTTGGTAAAACCATGTTGCCTTGGATCATGCAACCTGTTGGTTACGAGGAAGTCCACTATTTGCTCTTTCAGGAGCGCCTCCATTACTTTTCCCGCCACCGAGGTAAGGCTTACTGGCCTGTAGTTTATCACTTCTTCCCTTTTGTGGAGAGGTACCACATCAGTCCTTCTCCAGTCCTGTGGAACTTCTCCTGTCCACAAGGATCTATTAAAAGCATCCTTTAAAGGCCTTACAAGAACTTCTCCGAGCTCTTTCAGTATCCTGGGGTGTATCCCATCTGGTCCCATACACTTGTCCACTTTCAGTTTTGCAAGCTGTTCTAACACATCAACCTTTGTGAATGGTGTGGAATCTACTCCATTCCCATTTGTATATTTGTCAATCACAGGTGGTCCTTCTCCAAGATTTTCTCTAGTGAAAACAGAGGAGAGGTATTTGTTTAGCATTGTCACTTTTTCAATATTACTTTCCACGAATCCGTTCCCAGCACTTTTGAGTCCTGCAATTCCACCTCTGATTTTCCTCCTCTCCCGAATATACCTGAAGAAAGTCTTGTCGCCACACTTCACATCTGTAGCCATCTTTTCTTCTGCCTTTGATTTTCCTATCCTTATTTCCCCTTTTGTCTCTTTTAGTTTGATCTTGTATTCTTTTCTGTGTTCTTCTGTTTGTGAGCTTCTGAATTTTGTGAAAGCTGTAGTTTTTGCCTTTATTTGTGCAGCCACTTCTTTGGAGAACCAAATAGGTTTCCTTTTTCTCTTGTTTTTCTTTACTTTCCTTATGTATGCATCTGTTGCACCTTTTATTGCTATCTTTAGTTTAGCCCATTGCAATTCCACTTCTCTTAACCCCTCCCACCCTACCAACTCCTCCTTCAGGTACTTGGCCATTTTACTGAAGTCAGCATTTTTGAAGTCTAAGACTTTGAGTTTGCTGTGATTGGATTCCACCTTTGCTTTTATCTCAAACTACACCGTATGATGATCGCTGCTGCTCACATGGGCACTCACCTGGATATTCAAACTATCTCCATTTGTGAGCACTAAATCTAGCACTGAGCTCTCCCTGGTCGATTCCATCACCATTTGTTTAAGTAACGCATCTTGGAAGTCATCCACAATTTTTTTTACTTCTTTCTATATTTGCAGAAGGAACACTCCAATCCACATCAGGTAGATTAAAGTCACCCAATATGATCACTTCCCCCTTCATGGCTATCTTTGCAATATCAACAATCAATTCACTATCCATTTCTTTGGTTTGAGTTGGAGGCCTGTAGACCACACCAGTATGAATGACAGTGCCATCTCCTCTTTCCAACACAATCCAGAGCGCTTCTTCTTTTCCCCACGTCCCCTGCATTTCAGCAGCTTTAATATTGCTTTTGACATACAGGGCTACTCCTCCTCCTTTTCTACCCTCTTCTAAATAGATTATAGCCAGCTATGGCTATATCCCATTCATGTGACTTGTTAAACCATATTTCTGTAATGGCCACAATGTCCAAGTCCATTTCCACCTTTAGGGCTTCCAGATCAGAAACTTTGTTGGCTAGGCTTTGTGCATTTGTACTCATTGCTTTCCAGCATTCGTTGAATGGCTTGCCTGCCTTTTGCATGGATTTGTTCTACACGCCCCTTCCCGCTTGCCATTGATGTGTTGTTCAAGTGTGTGGCTGTTTCCAATGTTTTTCTTTTGCTGGCAGTGACGTACTGAACTTGCTCTTCTCCATCCGTCACCCCCTGTCCCTAGTTTAAATGCCTGTCCACATAATGCATGAATTTTTCACTTAGGATTCTTTTCCCTGCGGCGGAGAGATGTAGTCCATCAGTACAGTATAGTCTCTTGTTGATCCATATGTTCCCCAATCGCGTATATATCTAAATCCTTCTTGTTTGCACCAGGTTTGGGACCATATATTAAAGTTGTTTATGCGATGCAGCCTTTCTGCCCCCTTACCATAAACAGGGAAAACTTTTGAGAATGCTATAGTGTTAACAATGGGCTTGAGTTTCTCTCCCTGAGTCTGGAAGTCCCTTTGTACTGCAGAGGCACTGTTCCTAGCCAGGTCATTTGTACCCAAGTGGATGACAATATCGGTTTTGGAGTGCTCACTTTCTGCACTAACTATACCAACAATATGGATTGTATTTCTGCTGGATGAAGATGCTGGGAGGCATTTGACCATTCTCTCTCCTTTGAGCTGTGTTCCCAAGTTGGTGCCTCTGATGATGGAATCTCCATTGAGTAATAGTTTTCTGTTTTGTGATTTTTTTCTTCCTATTTGGTGCATTATCAGTAGATTTGGTATTAAGTCTATCATTTAAGGGCACTTCAGTTTCCATCGATTGGGCATCCTCATTATCCAAGGTAGAGAAGGCATTATGCAGGGATATCACTTGATGTGTAGGGTGTCTCTGCATTACAGGTCACAACCTACCAGAGCCCACTGTGATCCATTTGTTCCTGGATTGTTTGATTCTTTGTGGAAGCGATGGTGGATTTTGTTTGGTTTGTAACCTAGAGGAAGTGTATTTAATTGCAGCTAATTCTTCCCTTAGTAGAGTCAATTCTTTATATATAGCAGCTAACTTGAGGCATATGGGGCAAGCTCTTAGGATCCAAATGATTCTTCTTGGAATGAAAGCACCACAGTTCTTGCATTGCATATACAACATTCTGACTCAGCTGTCCTAGAAGGAGAAAAGAAGAAAAAGTGGGTGTAACACCTTATTAAAGGACAGAAGTCAACAGGGATGGCTTCTTGACTGCCTTAGGAGCCAGCTGCCATGCGCCACAGCAGCACTCCAGGCACCAGACCCACACTTAAGCCAGTTGGTGGACTTCCAGACTCAGCAGATTGGAAAACCACCTTCTGGAGAGTAGCCCATACATGCTGTCTCCCTTGAGGAGCCAAGACATAAGCGAGAAGAGAGCTGGATCCTCTGACCCTTATGCTTTAAAGCTCCTTTCCCTTACCTCCTCATTCAACCTCCAGCTTTGCTCTACTGCCCTCGCTCAGTGGCACAGCTACTCCCTCAATCTTGTATTCTTCTCTAATTGCTTACACTCAAACTTCTATACCTCAGTTCTTCCTTTATTGGACCATCACCTACTAAGCTTCACTCTTCATAACTCACCTCCTCAGCCTCGCCCTGTCTCCTCCAACCTCTTTAGAAATCTTCATGCCATTGACCCCCTTGGCTCTCTCTCCTCCACTGTCTCATCACTTCTTTCCTCCACTATGTCATCTGAGTCTATTGAAGAGGCAGTAGCTTCCTATAACACTGCACTCTCCTCTGCTCTGGAAGCTCTTGCTCCGCGCATGCCACGATCTGTGAGGCATACTATACTCTAGCCCTGGCTGTCTTCCACTACCCTCTATCTACATTCCTGTGCCCATTCAGCTGAGCATGCTTGACTCAAATCCCACACACTTGTGGACTTTTTACGCTTCAAATTTCATGTTCGTTCTCTTTCCAGTCAGCCATTGCACTTGCCAAACAAGACTATTATGTCCATCTGACTAACCTCTGGCCTCTGACCCTAGCTCTCTCTTTACAGCTCTCAAATCTCTCCTTAAGGTGCCTCTGCCTCAGATCACTCCTTCCCTTTCTGCCCAAACCCTGGCTGACTATTTCCATGACAAAATCCACAAGATCACACTCCAATTCCTCATTGAAAAGGCAGTGCTCCTACAACTTCAAGATCACCTTGATGACCATGATACCTTAGACAAACAACAATACGGGTTCAGAAGAAACCATGGAGTTGAAAGCACTAATGAACAACCTACTCAAAGGACTAGAAGACAGAAAGAAAATGTTTATACTCATTTTCATTGACATCTCCGCCGCCTTTGATACTGTACATCATGGGATCCTCCTTAGCAAACTGGAATCCATAGGAGTTGTGGGAACCCCCCTCAAATGGTTCTCCTCCTACATATCGAACAGAAGGCCTCAAGTACAATTCAATGGGGAACAAGCAGAACCGTTCTCTCAAACACAGGGCATACCCCAAGGTTCAGCTCTCTCGGCACTACTGTTCAACATTTACATGCAACCCCTCTGCGACATTTTTAAAAGTCATAACATCTACTACCACATCTATGCGGATGATATTATGCTCTACACACAGCTAGACGCCGCTGACCCCAAATATACACAGCTCGAAAGCTGCCTGGACGAAATGCTACTATGGCTACAGAAAAATAACATGACGATTAACCACAAAAAACAGAGGTCATGTATATATCCAGTAAACCGAACTTCAAGCCCCCGTCTACAATCACCCTGTGCAACAACACGTACAACGCGAAAGATGAAATCAAATATCTAGGAGTCACACTCGACTGCAACCTAAAAATGGAGACACACCTACGTAAAACAAACAAAGCCATCTTCCATAAACTTAGGGTGATACAACCTCTAAGGAAAATAATAGCACCCTGTGACTTCCGGTCCGTGGCTCAAGCACTCATCATGCCACACCTAGACTACTGTAATGCCATCTTACAAGGTCTGCCTAAAAAATCACTAAATATCCTTCAGATGGCCCAAAATGTGACTGCCAGGATCATAATGGGAACAAGCATTTCTGAACACATCACCCCCATTTTAATCGACCTACATTGGCTTCCAATTGCAGCTAGAATACAGTACAAGATGCTAGTAACCACATTCAAACTTAACAACATAGCCCCCTCATTCCTGTCCACACTTATCAGCACACAACCTGTAAATAGGGACAGAAGAACTACCAACTCGGGCACCCTGCAGGTCCCCACCAACATCAGAACTGTGAAAACAAGTACATGTCGCAGAGCTTTCTCATTCTCTGCGCCAAATATCTGGAATCAACTCCCTTTTGAACTGCGTCTAATCAAGGACATTACAATCTTCAGGAAGGAGATAAAAACCCACCTATTCAAATGCTACTACAATCAGTCATGACTCTCAAGTTCCATGGAATCGTAGCAAAGCAATCAGATAATTATATGCTGTTGAATCCACTTCATGTATAAAGATGTAAAAATGTGTAATCCAAAAATGTGTAAATATGTATGTATAAATGTAAATATGTATAATCCCATCCCCAAGACACTAATCCTGTGTGCTGTGACCTTCCCCTCGGACCTGTGTATTTACTATCCCCCCCCCAGTCCTGATTTGACAACCCCAAAAGAAGAATTGAACCGCTGCTGATCGCTGGAAGCAGCGGTATATAAGTGTGTATTAAATAAATTAAATAAATAAATATCAACTACTTTCCCTCCTCCTCCTCCTCCTCTTCACTCCCAATTCCCCCCCCCCCCATCTCTGCTACCCTCTTTTCCTTTACTATAATCTCTGAGGAGGCAACCACATACCTATTTTCCTCCTCCAAACTCACTACCTACTCCTCTGATCCTATTCCTACCCATCTCCTACGCTCCTATCCTCTACTGTTGTCCTTTCCATCTCTCATAGTTTCAACATATCTCTCTCCACCGCAACTGTCCCTGCAGACTTCAGGCATGCTGTGGTCACACCTCTCCTAAAGAAACCCTCACTAGGCCCTACATGTCTTATCGACCTGTGTCCCTCCTCACCTTCATTTCTAAACTTCTTGAATGTGCGGTTCACCGCCATTGCTTTGACTGTCTCTCCTCTCAAGCTCTCCTGGATCCTTTACAATCTGACTTTCACCTTTTACTTTCAACTGAAATGGCTCTTTCCAGTCTCCAGTGACCTGTTCCTGGCTAAATCCAAAGGCCTTTACTTGATCCTCATCCTTCTTGACCTTTCTGCTGCATTTGACACTGTTGACCACAACCTTCTCCTTGATACCTTGTCCTCGCTTGGCTTTAAAAGCTTTGTGCTATCCTGGTTCTCTTCTTATCTCTCCCATTCCTCTTTCAGTGTTTGTTCTGGTGGATCCTCCTCTACTGCTAGCCCGCTCTCATTTGGTGTACCCCAAGGATCTATCTTGGATCCACTCCTTTTCTCTTCCTATACCCTATCCCTTGGTGCACTCATCTCTTCCCATGGCTTTCAGTACCATCTTTACGCTGATGACTCCCAGATCTACCTCTGTACACCTGAAATCTCTTGGGCAATCCAGGCTGGATCTCTGCCTGCCTTTCTAACATTACTGCTTGGATATCTCACCGCCGCTTGAAATTGAACATGGCCAAAACTGAGCTTCTTATTTTTCTCCCTAAACCCTCCTCTCCCCTTCCTTCTTTCTCAGACTCTGTGAATAACTCTCTACTCCTTCCTGTTTCCTCAGCTCGCAACCTTGGGCTCATCTTTGACTCCTCTCTCTTCTTCTCCACACACATCCATCTGATAGCTAAAACCTGCCATTTCTTTCTCTATAACATCAACAAAATTCGCCCATTCCTTTCTGAACACATTGCTAAGATACTTATCCACTCCTTACTTTCCTCCCATCTAGACTATTGTAACCTACTCCTTGCTGGTCTCCCTCTGAATCATTTCTCTCCCTTTCAATCTGTTTCAAATTCAGCTGCAAGGTTAATCTTCCCCCAGCTTCAATATGCTCATATTATCCCTCTTCTCAAGTCACTGCATTGGCTCCCTATCTGTTTCCACATCCCGTTCAAACTTCCTTGCTGACCTGTAAATGCATTCACCCTGCAGCTCTTCGCTACCTTTTCTCTCTTATCTCTCCCTATAGCCCTCCTCAGGAACTCTGCTCTTCTGGCAAATCACTTCTCTCTGTTCCCTTTTCTTCTTTGTTAACTCCAGACTTCACTCCTTTCACCTTCCTGCTCCTTATGCCTGGTAGAAACTATCTAAGTCTGTACATCAGGCACCTTCTCTGATCCTTTTCAAATCCAGGCTGAAAACTCAACTCTTCGCTGCCGCTTTCGGATCTTGACTCAGCTGATCTTCTTTGTGTTTCCTTACCATTCCTCCTAGATGCATCCCATATGTACAGCTACTGTGTGCTCTGTTTTGACTAGATTGTAATCTCTGATGAACAGGGACCATCTTTTACATGTGTCTGTGCAGCGCTATGTACATCTTGTAGCGCTATTTATTTATTTATTTAACTAGTTTTATATCCCGCCTTTTCCTTCAATCAAAGCGGTTACAATACATTATGAGGTTACAAAGGCAAGGAAAACATACACTACTTTATCATTACATCAAAGCAGTGACAAATGGGAAAACAAACATAGGGAAATACGGTACATACAATACATTACATTACATTTAATAGGCATACCGGCAAACAAAACACATCCATGGAGCAGCCGCTTCCTTAGTCTCGCATGGTCCTATGCCTAAGGGCCCACTCCTGTGCTGGCAGTTAGAGGCAGTTCTTTCACAGCTGATTGGCTATCTCCGGTGTTGAGGAGGGGCACAGAATTAAAAATGTAATAGTAGTAGTTCTACTGTTTGGTCTTGTAAACAATTAGTTTGCAAAGCATTTTGAAATATCGAGCGGTAGTCTCTGGCTCATTATTTGCAGTTTACGACTGAACCATCTCGTCATTTGCCTTGTGAAATCATTTTTCTATATTGAGAAAAAAATTAACCTTCTGAAGTATAAAATGTTTTTATGAATGAATGAGTCATATGTATACCTTTGTGAGTTTTGATTGGATGTCTATAATTTTATTCATGAGAAGCTAGTGTTACTGTACATAGCCAGCTGCAATTCTTCTTATTAGTATAAACTGTATTTACTTTCTTTAGGTGAAGCAAGTTAATTTTTAGAAATAATTGATGTCCCACTACTTGATTAAGTTTCGTAACATTGAATTATATTCCATGCTTTCCACTGCACTTATTTACTTGATATAGCACCGCTCATTCTTCGCATAAGGCAATTTACATTGAAGTGTTTGTGATTCATAATTAGACAATGATGATGGTGACCTAGTCCTGGAGTGCAGGCGTATCCAGAGCTCGTTGGTGTGCTGTGTGTGGGGCCTGACAGCTGGAGTGTGCACCAACTTCCTCCTGGCATCTATTCTGAACAGCTATCTGGCACTGGACTATCTGCGGGGTCCTTGAGGGCTTTATGTTCTGCCCTATGGCCCTCTGGGACGTGGCCCAAAGAGGCGTGGCCAAATGGGCAGGACACGCCCCTTTGGCGCCCCTTCGGCGTCCGTCGGCGTTTTGTAAAGAATATCTTTCTTTGGGTGGTAACAGTGGTTTTGAGTTTAGTGTTTGGGTTGTTTGTTGGTGGAGATTATGGGGAAACAAAAGGTTAAAAAAACTGACGGAAGGCAAGGACTCGGTGAATATGGGGGATGGTAAGGTATTTGGGCCTCTTGACAAACATTTCTTAACTTTGCCTGAATTGGGTTCTCCCACTGAAGGGGCATCCTTGAGCTCCGTGGAGCGGACTCCTTCTCTCCCTCCTATCCCCCAGCTCTCTTCTACTTTGGTAAGCGATGTTAATAAGGTTTTTTTGCCCCCTTATTCTCCGACTCTGTTGCCTAAACCCATGGTGGTTCCTGCTGAAGCACAAACTTCGATTTCTCCACCTGAGGAGATTACTCTGAAAGATCTATGGACTGCTATTGCTAATACTGATGTTAAGGTGTCTGCATCGTTTGATTATGTGTTTATATGCAGGAGTCTAGCCGGACGTTTGCTGAGGTAGATGCTCAGTTAACAGAGGTGGTTAGTACAATTTCTACAATGAATAAGCAGCTTTTGCAATTACAGCACTTTAGTTCTGCTTCTATCAAAGATTTCTTAACTATTCAGTATAAGTTGGAAATATTGGAGAACAATGCTAGGGTGCTGAATCTCCGTTTTTTTTTAACTTTCCTATGTCATCATTGCTTTCTCCTCAGATTTTGCTTGACAAGTATTTTCATGAAGTTTTTCTTTTTGTTGATAAAATTGCTGTACAATCTTGTTATTATATTCCAGCAGGGAAACGTCGGATCGATAAAGTTGAAGGTGGGTTGGATGTTATTTCTATTGATATTGGTAAGGATTTAACTAACATTTTGGAAGATTCATCTGATAGAATAGAAAAAAGGGCCCCTTTGTTGGTTTCTTTCCTTTCTTCTACAGATAAAACTCGGATTTTGAAAGCTTACTTTAAAAATAAAGAGAAGTTGTTTTGTGGTTATAAACTTTACGTATTTCCTGAAGTTTCTAAGTCTACCCAAGTTCGGAGGAAGTGGTTTCTTGTATTGAAGCCTAGAGTAATTGGACTGGGTGCTACTTTTTCTTAAGATTTCCATGTAAATGTATTATTGTTTTTCAGAGTTGTACTTATGTATTTTCTGATGTTGCTCAATTAGAAAGTTTTTTGTCTGATAGGAAGGGATGAAGTTGATCTGACTTTTTTGTGTGATCCTGCTAATTTTGGAGGTGCATTTTCTCTTAATTTCTTAGTCTTTCTTTTTTTTTCTTTTTGTAATTAATTGGGGCATCAGTTCACCATTATGTGGGCTATTGCTGTTCATTAATGTGTGTTCATTTGGAAAACGTATTACTGATTTTGATATTTGTTTTCTGAGAGAAAGGCATTACTTGTTTATGTGTAGATTTTGGATTATATTAAATCTCTAATAAACATATTGATACATAGACAATGATGACTTCACAAGAGTGATAGTATGATTTTGGTGAGAGAAACACAGACCACCTCAGCAAAGTGTGATGCCTTTTTCTGAAGGAATGACACATGATAATCTTGGCAGGCTTCAACTGGATGTTTGTGAAGACATTCATGAGATATCGGTTCCATTCTGGGGATTCTGTTCCTCCCTTTACAGCAACCATTTTATGGGCCATCAAATTTTGTGTACTGGTTGGCACATACGTATAGAGTGGCAACAGGAAAAATTTATGAAAGAGGTATCGATTTTGGGCTCTCTCTTGGTTTGCAGCTTGTCATGCTGTGAGGGCTTGTGTGCATCAGTGATGCTGAGGACTAAGCTATCAGTAGTTTAACTACTGGCAGCGTCTCCCAAGATGGACAGGTCTCAGCTGAGGTGCAAGACCAAGACAAACCACCCATCTGGGCAGCAGCAGAATGGGACAGTGTTGGCGGCAGAGGATCACATTTCTGTGACAACAGCAACAACACTAAACTTAAACTGCGCGGAGGAAAGGCCTGGGAATCTACTTCTGTATCTTGCCATGAAAAACCCAATGGATTGTCACAACAAAACAAATTGCACTATAGTGCTGGAAGATGAGACCCCCAGGTCGGAAGGCACTCAACTAGTCACTGGGGAGGAGCTGAAGACTTTTCAGAGTAAAGCCAGCATTTATGATGTGGTTGGATCAAAACCCTCGGGATGTCTGACTGCTGATGTAGCTGCGCATTGTGACCCCGCTTCTTTAGTGCCCTCCAGCAAGAGCAGGTAGGGTTTAAGCGGGTTGTTTTCTTCCTGAACAGCTACTATACAAGTTCCTAAAGCAAAGCATCTTGGGATATGTAGTTTCTTTCACTGTCCAAGGAAGAGTAGTGTGACTTCAAAAAGTGGTTAAAGCAACAAGGATTTATTTCCCCTCCTGGGGCGGATTTCAACAAGGAAATAAAGGTAACAAAACCAGATACCTCTGGCAAAAGGGACAAAGTAAAGTTTCCAACATAAATAGCTTACTTCAGCCCAAAACACTTGCTTCTCAGCAATCAGAATGAAACAGCTCTGTTTTCCCAGCGCTGTACTTTTTATCTCAATACCTCTGTACTTCTCTGCAAGGCATACATTCAGCGCAGGGATAATACTTCATCAGATATTGTAAACGTACAGTCCATCATATCTTCAGAGACACTTTCAAAACCTGGCTCTATTTCCATTAAGTCCTCCTGAGAGGTAGGAAATGTTTGTACCGTTGTTTCTTGGGCTCCGCCCTTCCTCTCTGCTTTAAGCTTTGTATTATATTCTTGAATCATCTATTGCTTAAAACAGTCAGTCATTTTCATTACAGTCATTATAATCTATGCCCCAACCTTCTGGGTAAGTAGAATCACCTTGATTATAAAAATCCCAGCCTTTGGGCTTACCTCTGTGCCTGGCTGCAAATGGTTTTCTCTGGGCTTTGGACCCGGTTGTGGAATCTCCACCTACTTTGTGCAATGAGTGTTGAAACTGCCTTCCTGGCTTTCGCTCCTCTTGGTAATCCCCAGGATATTGCAGACAGCCTGGCTTGCTTCTGCCGTATCCTTTTCTTGAATAAAGCTTTGTAAACGGTTCTCCTTTTACCTTTGGACTTAGCTCTGGCCCTGGGCTTGAAACCTGGACTCTTCCCTGGTCCTCCTCCTGGGTTGTTAGCTGGCCTCTCACCGGAACCCTCAGCTGGCCTTGTAAGTAACCTCCCAGCTGAGCTTGTGCTGGAACTTTTTCTGGAACTTCTACTGGAGAACCTCTTCCAGCTTCTAACGGAGACTCCCTTCCAGCTTCTAATGGACCTCCTCTTTTTCCCACTGAGGCCTCTTTATGTATCTGCCCTTTAGGGTAGTGCCTGACTCCTCCCCCTAGCAGGTGCTCTGAATCAGCTCTTGAGTCCTGAGCTAACCGGTAGCAAGGGCGTGTTTCTTTCTCCTGTGCTTGGTTTCCCTGGTAACTACCAGCCATGTGCTTTTGTTTATACTCCAGCACTGCCTCTGATTCCTCCTCTTTGGCTCTTTCTACAGGGCTGGAGGAATCCACCATGTCACAGCATGAAATGAGAGTCCGAAGCTGTAAAAGATGTCTTATATATTGGAACATGGAACGTACGAAGCATGAACCAACTGGAGTTGGAGGTGGTCAAGAATGAAATGGAATGTGTACAATTTGATCTGTTAGGTGGCAGCGAACTGAAATGGACTGGCATCAGGCACACTGCATCAGATGATCACATGGTCTACTATGCTGGAAATGAAAGACAAAGAAGAAATGGTATTGCATTTATAAAGAAGAAACTTACAAGAACTGTAATGAAATACAATGCCGTCAGTAAACGCTTAATCTCTATTCGTCTTTGAGGAATGCCTATCAACACAACTATAATTCAAGTATTTGCCCCAACAACAGCTGCAGAAAAGGATGAAATTGATGAACAACTACAAGCTGAAATTGACAGAACATGCAAACAGGATATCCTGCTAGTCAAGGGTGACTGGAACACAAAAGTTGGCAACAAAGAAGAAGGCAACATGGTTGGAAAATATGGACTTGGCAACAGAAATGAAGCTGGAGAAAGATTGATAGAATTATGCAAGACCAACGATCTATTCATCTCAAACACCTTCTTCCAGCAACATAAGCGGCGACTGTACACATGGACTTCACCCAATGGATTGTACAAAAATCAAATTGACTACATCTGTGGCAGTCAACGATGGAAAAGCTCTATAACATCAACAAAGACAAAACCTGGAGCTGACTATGGTACAGATCACCAACTACTAGTATGCAAACTCAAGCTAAAGTTGAAAAAGAGCAAGCCACTCATGAATGTAGCAAAATATGATTTTGAGAATATATAACTGGAATTTAAAGACTGCCTGAAAAATTGATTTGCTGCTTTAGATACAAATTTTATTTATTTTTATTTATTTAACAGTTGCTTATATACCGCTACCTTCCACAGATCAGGTGCGGTTTACATTGAACAAGGAATGAACAGATTTACAAGTCTGTTTTACATGGAACATTTGTTAACTAGGTACAATTTTGCTGTTTTACATGGAACATTTGTTAACTAGGTACAATTTTGCTAAATACATTAAACATGAATGACTAAATATGGTAAAATTTGTTAAATAACAAACGAACTATTTACATATTTTGAACTATTACTTATATCTATTTACAAGATTTACAAGTAGTTATTTAGTCGATTTTAATTGTAATTGTAGTTAGCTAGGAGAATTAGAGTTGGTGTACCCTAGGTCGCTATTAACCATTACCTGTTAGAGGTAAGGTATTTTCAAGTGTGCCAAAATGGGAGGTGAATAGATATGTTTTTAATTTCTTGCGGAGTTCCTTTGCATCGTTTAATGCCCTTATTTCTTCAGGGAGGGAGTTCCATAGGGTGGGAGCTGCATGTGAGAACGCTTTTCTATTAGTAGTCTTTTTAGCAGTTGTGAATTCTTTCGGGATCCTAATTCTATTCGTGTGGCCTCTCCGTAGCGTAGTTTGGGATGTGTCTTTAGTGATAAGTTTTGTTAAGGGGACTGGGGCCATTGTATTTAGAGTCTTAAATGTGGTGATAATCAATTTGTGATTTATTCTGGATTGAATTGGGAGCCAGTGAAGGTTTGCTAGTATAGGGGTAATGTGTTCAAATGGTGGAACCTTCATTACAATTCTTGCTGCTGCATTTTGGGCAAGTTGGAGTCTTTTAATGTTTTGTTTTGTTGTTCCTAGTAGGGTGAGATTTGCGAAATCAAAGTGTGGTGTGATGATGGCCTGTACAATGCTCAGAAAATCATGTAGAAGTACAAGAGGACGTAATTGTTTTAAAATTTTGAGTTTAAAGTAGATCTTCTTAGTGATGTTTCTAATATGTGTGTCCATACTAAGGTGTGAGTCAAGGGTGACACCCAGGTATTTCACTTCATTTTTTATAGTGATGTTGTGATTTTGGAGAGTGATGTGTGTTGGAGGTATGTAGGATTGATTTTTAGTTACTATTAATATATCCGTTTTAGAATGATTGATATGGAGATTGTGTTCCTTTAGCCAGGTTGTTAATTCAGAGAAGCATTCTGTTAACAGTTGTAGTGGGAGTGTTGGGATTGTGAATGGTATGTACATCATCATGTCGTCTGCGTATATGTGGTAGTGGACTTTAAATTTCTTGAAAATGTCACAGACCGGTTGGATATATATATTAAATAGGAGGGCAGAGAGGGCGGAGCCTTGTGGTAGACCAATTTCCTGTTTGTATGTTTTAGAAGTTTCTGTGTTAGTTCGGACGGTTTGTGTTCGATCAGTTAGATATGAGGTGAACCAATTTTGTACAGTTGAGTGGGTTCCTATTTGTTCTAGTCTGTTAAGCATTAGAGCATGGTGTACACTGTCAAATGCTGCAGAGATGTCTAGAAAGAGGAGAATGAAAGCTTGTTTAGGGTTATCAATACCTCGTATTAATGTATCGAGGAGTACTGTTAATAGGGTGTCTACACCATGGTAGGGGCGAAAGCCATATTGTTGGTCATCAAGTGGGGCTGAGGTTTCTATATGATCTTGTGTTTGAGTTTGGACGATCTTTTCAATAAGTTTAGCCATAAATGGAATACTAGAGATAGGTCTGTAGGAGTTGGGTGATGTTTTGTCAAGGGTGTTATTTTTAATTATTGGACGGATTTGTGCATGTTTGAGGGAAGGTGGTAAGTATCCTTGGCGCAGCGACAGGTTGACTATGGGAAGGATAAAGGGGGATAGTGTAGTGAGGGTTTGCTTGATCCAGTTTACCGGACATGGATCAAGTTGAGAGGTCGTAGTGTTCAGGTTTGAAATAGTAGTCTTGATAGTGTCTTTGGTTATAGGGTGAAAGTTGGACCATTTTTCAAATTGGTGTTGGTGGGAAAGGGATAGAGGATTTGGTGTGAATGCAAATGATTTTGCTTTATTCATATAGTGGTTTGCTAGAGTCTGGGCAGAGATATCGATATTATCGTTGCTGGTCCCATATGAGTTATTAGTTAAGTTTTGGACGATACTAAAAAGTTCTCTTGGTCTATTAATGGATTTGTTTAGTATGGTTGAGTGGTAATTTTTCTTTGCGCCATCTGAAGCTTCTTTGTAAATTTTAAGGTGGCTGTGATACGCATTGAAATAAGGGATGGATTTGGTTTTGCGCCATTTAGATTCAATATTTCTCAATTCTCTCTTCATACGTCTTAAGGTGCTGTTGAACCAGGGGGCATCTCCTATTCTAGAGTAGCTTTTCTTTTTGATGGATTGTTTATAAGCAGCTGCATTGTAAATTGTTTTGTGCCAAGTTGCGACAGCTTCATCTAGGTCAGTTGGTACAAGGGTGAGATAGGGTATAGTTAGATTGATAAATTCATCAGCGTTAAATTTTGTGAATCTAGGTGGAGGGGTAATTTGTAGGTTATTTTTATTGTTTCTTCCAGTGTAGGCTAAGGTGAATTTGATCAGGTGGTGGTCTGACCAAGGAACTGGTATACACTCAAGCGATGACTGGTTGAAATGTTTTTGGAAAGCTTCTGGTAAAAAGACTAGATCAAGGGTTCCACCTTTCTTATGAGCTCCAGAAGAATTATGGAATGACATAAAGAAGGTGCTTTGGAAGAAAAGTGAGAAGTCTCTACAAAAGGTGAAAAAGCAGAAACAGCCAAAATGGATGACTGAAGAAACTCTGAAAATTACCCAGAAATGCAGAGAAGACAATCACAGAATTCAGAGATTTCCAACGCACAGCAAGACAGGACAAGGAAAAGTACTACAATGACACATGCAAGGAAAGAGAAGCAAAAACTATTAGAGGAAGAACAAGATTGGCTTTCCTAATAAAAAATTGCAGCCTCGAACTGAAATGTTACAAGATGCTCAAGGATCTATGTTGAATGATGCTGAGAAGATCAAGAAAAGGTGGAAAGAATATATAGAGTTTTTATATGATAAAGATCCAGTGGACCAACAGTCGTTTCAACCTGTACCTTATGATCCGGAACCATTGGTGATGAAAGAAGAAGTCGAAGCAGCATTGAAAGCCTTATCAAAGAACAAAGCACCAGTCATTGATGGCATTCCCATAGAAGTATTACAGCAATCTGATGTAGCTGTTACCATACTTACAAGGCTCTGCCAAGAAATGTGGAAGACAACATCATGGCCAACTGACTGGAAGAGATCTGTGTTTATACCAATACTAAAGAAAGGTGATCCAACTGACTGTGGAAATTATCGCACAATCGCTCTGATCCCATATGCCAGCAAGACTCTACAGAGGATTATTCAACAGAGACTACAAACATACTTGGAACACAAGCAGGGTTCAGGAAAGGGTGAGGAATGAGAGATATCATCGCAGATGTGAGATGGATCCTTGAAAAGACTAAAGAATACCAAAAGGATATCTATTTGTGCTTTATCGACTACTGCAAGGCTTTTCACTGTGTAAACCATGAGAAATTCTGGGCCACATTAAGAAGCATGGGTATACCAGAACACCTGATCGTTCTCTTGCACAATCTGTGCATTGATCAAGAAGCAACAGTTCGAACGGAACAAGGAGAAACAGAATGGTTTCAAATAAGCAAAGGTATACAACAAGGCTGCATACTTTACCCCTACCTGTTTAATTTATATGCAGAACAAATCATCAGAGAAGCAGGACTGTATGAAGACAACAGTGGTGTGGTGGAAGACTCATCAACAACCTTCACTATGCTGATGGTACCACATTACTGGCTGAAAGTGAAGATGGGCTGAAACATTTGCTTCTCACGATCAAGGAACATAGGGGCTTGTTTACAAAGCCGCGGTAGCGATTTGCGATCGTTATCGGAGCCGTGGCCCCATTGAAATCAATGGGGCCACGGCTCCGATAACGATCGCGAACCGCTACCGCGGCTTTGTAAACAAGCCCCATAGTCTCAAAATGAGCCTACATCTTAATGTAAAGAAGACAAAGATCATGACAACTGGCAAAATCAATAAGTTCATCGTTGAAGGAGAAGAAATTGAAATTGTGGACAACTTTAACCTACTTGGATCAACAATCAATAAAGAAGCAACAAGCAGTCAAGAAATCAGACGACGCATTGCTCTTAGCAGAATGGCTATGAAAGACCTAGACAAGATTCTCAAGAGCAGAGATGTCTCTCTCCATACAAAGATTTGACTCGTTCAAGCCATGGTATTTTCAATAACATCATATGGATGCAAAAGCTGGACAGTGAAAAAGATAGGCAGGAAGAAAATTGATGCCTTTGGATTATGGTGCTGGCGGCGAATACTGCATTTACCATGGACTGCCCGAAGAACAAACCAGTCAGTACTAGAGGAGATCAAACCTAAGCTTTCCTTAGAAGCTCAGATGACAAGACTTTGACTTTCATACTTTGGACACATCATGCGAAGAGAGATATCATTAGAGAAAGACATCATGCTTGGCAAGGTAGAAAGTCAAAACAAAAGAGGAAGGCCAGCAATGAGATGGATCGATACAATAACAGCAGCTATGGGTACCAGTCTGTCAACAATGAGCCGCTTGACTGAAGACCAAACACAATTTAGGACAACTATCCAGAGGGTCGCCATGAGTCAACACCGACTCAACGGCACTTAACAACAACAACAACAACATCGATTTTGGGAAGAACTGTTGAGACCCCTGACACAGAATTCATTCAGACCATGGTCCATGTTGGATTGTTTCCAGACAAAATTTTTTCTGAGAAATATAGTTACTCTCATTATGGATGTGCGCAGGCAAATAAAATTGGACTTATGTTTTTTCCAATTTTGTCCTGATTTTCAGGTGTTTTTGTTGATTTGTTTCATACAGTAGTTTTAACAGAAAACCTTTAAAACCTGTTACAGCTTTTTAAGTGCATGGAGGATCACGTTTACTAAGACATGTTAATGGTTAGTGCGGGTTTACCTTGTACTAAAGAATGTAGCCGTGGTAAAAATCCCACGCTAAGCACTTCGTGCAGGTTGGGGTGGAGACTGGACTGTTCAGGGGCAGAGAATGCATGCTGCAGTTAATGCAGGCATCTTTAGTGCATGCTAACCAGAAATATTGTAGTTAGCATGGGTGCACTTCCCACCACCTCCATGGGTGACAGTAAGTGCTGCTGCATTAATGGTGGCCAATGGCTTAATGCGGGAGCAAAGCTGAACCTGTGCTAACTGATGGGGAACAGGTCGGGCACATCCCTGTAAGCAGGTGCTAAGAAAACAGGCCTCAATGCGTGCTGGCTGAGTGCATTTTAGTAAACATTCCCCTAATTACCTTAATGTGCTTTAATTCATAGATGAGTACAAATTATATAAGTTTAGTACATATGATTTGGATAACTGTAATGGTTTGTACTTAGGATTACCGGATAGGCTGTTGGTAAGACTTCAATCTGCCCAGAATGATGCAGCAAGGTTGATTCTGGGAGTACCTAGATGGATTTTGGCCTCTCCATTGCTACAGCATTTGCACCGATTGCCGCTGCGTAGTAGAGTACAGTATAAGGTTTGTGCAGTGACTTTTTAAGTGCTGCGTGGATTAGTCCCAATCTGTTTGAGGAATAAATTACATTGGTAGAACCCTAATAGCAGTGGTGGGATCAAGCCGATTTGCACCAGTTCATGCGAACCGGTTCCCCGCGTTCACCAAACCGTTGCGGACAGGCTCTGTCCCAGCGGCAGCAGCACGAACCAGAATCAAAGCTCTCCAAAGGTCTGTTGAGGGCATCCAGGGGATAGCAGCATGGGCAGCTGCCCACAAGGCTGTCAACATACCTTTGGAGGCTTTGTCGACCACAAGTGCTGCTGTCACTAGGACAGAGTCCATAGGCACCTGTTCGCCAAACGCGGATAATGCCAGAAATCAGCTGCTTCCTGCCATGCACTGAACCGGTTCTTACCTGGCTCTGAATCCAGCCACTGCCTAGTAGGCCATTGCGTTCACTGCACAGGGACAAATTATTATTCCTTCTGTAAGAGATGCAAGGAAGGTGGAGATTTGGAAGAGGACTGTCTCTATTGCTGCTATGCGTCTTTTCTTTTTTTTAATCTCTCTTTATTGGTAGCGCCACAGAGCATGAACAGAATACAGCAATACCCCCACCTGAGGACACAAACACACCCATCCAAGCTTGCAACAACAATAAAACAGAGAAACAGAATGTTGAAGGTACAGTGAATAGTCCAGAAGCAACAGCTCCCATCTGTGGAAACTTAGTTCTCCCAAACTCCCCCCCCCCTTAGTTCCACCCTTCTCCTCCTCCCCTGCACAAATCACCCCAGTCCATTTTGCATGCATTCCTTCATTTCAGACCAGCAGCGAAGGCGACCCACACTTCCCGATGGTTCTGACGCACTCTTAAAGACACTGGAACCCTCCCCCTCTGCATCCACTCTGCCATCTCCTGCATGCAGTATATCCAGTGCTGTTCCCCAGGGCCTGCATATCTAGCAAGTGAGCCAAAATTACTCTCTGGGTGATCATCAAGGCCACTCTGGCAAATTTCTGTTCCACAGCTCCCACCTCCCATTCGTTCATAGGTTTATCACCCCCCAGCAAAAGGGCAGCATATGTCCACTTCACCCATTTGCCTATCACTCTCTGCACATGTGTTAACACCCTCTGCCAATAGGGGCATAAGCACTCACACACTAAGAAGGAGTGTACCAGCGTCTCCTTCTGTGTCTGGCACCTTGAGCAGTCCAAACTTCCCCGCAATTTGAGCCATGCCCCTCATTCTCTGGTAATATAGGCTCTATGCAGAATTTTACATTATGTTTCCTGCATGGAGGCATTGGGTGCAGATATAAAGGCATTCCAAAAGAATTGCTGTAAGTCAGGCCCCTCCACTGGCTCTCCCAGTTCAGCTTCCCACATCCCCGCCAACTGTACCTTCCATACCACCGCTTGGTGTTCCTGACCCATTCTATACTAAATAGGAAAGTTTGTTCAGTTTGTTGGGTGTCTGCAGGAATAGTTTATCTAGGGGTGTAAATCCCAGCTGGTCAGTAGCTTCCTGAAACCTGCCAATTGACATAATGTCTGCTCTGCAGATATGCATCTTATGGTCTATTAGCCAACTCTCACCTTTCTTTCATTTGTTCTAATGTAAGGAATCCCCCTGCCCCCAATTCCAGTATCTGTCCCACGTACTGACACCCCCTGGCCTCCCAGAAGTCAAAAACAGAGTTGCCCTGGCCTGTGGGGAACTCAGGATTTCCTACCAGCTGTCCAGAGGGAGACCTCCCCTGACCTCCTCCCCCCAGCATGATCCTCCACCATCTCCCACCTTTCCCCAAAAGGTGCTAACCACCAGCAGCTGTCCTCAGCCGTTCTCCACCACTCTTGACTCACTTGAAACAGTCTGAAAAACCTGTGTGGCAGACAACTTCCATCAAAGAATCCCCCTAATGCTTAACGCCCCCCTTCCCCTCAGTATGCAGTTCATGGATCCACCTCATAGCCACAACCACATTATAGAGGCGCAGATCTGGTAGGTACATTCCACCCCGATTCTTATCCAAGATAAGCTTGGTATAACTAATGCGGGCCCCCCAACCCCGCCACAGGAAGGCCCGCAATATGCTTCTGTATAGCCGCTCCTCCCTCCCCTGAATCCAGAAGGGTAGCATCTACAATGGATATACTAAGCAAGGCAAGTTATCCAAGTTTGTACCCCTGTTCGATGTAAAACCAAACAGAGTGTGTGTTTTGGTCGTTTTGTTATACTGTAAACCGCGCTGATACCGAATAGTGCGGTATATAAGCAACTGTAATAAAATAATAAATAAAATAAATAAATAAAATATGACCATTTTTATCAGTGCCACTTTCCCCAGTAGGGATAGGGGGAGCTCCCACCACCGCTCACAGAGGCCCCTCGTCCTCACTAGCTTTTCCCTAATGTTCTTCTCAAACCTTCCTCGGATCAGCACAGAGGTGCAGCCCGAGATACTTGAGAAACTCTCCCGTCCAGGCAAGTGGGGAACTAGTCCAGCCCCAACATTTACAGGTCCGGGAAGCTGCCCTGGCCTCCAACTTAGACCAATTGATTTTTAGCCTGGAGAAGGCCCCAAAGCACTGTATAGTGGTCATCACCTTCTCTATCCGTTAACTAGCCGATTAGATTATATGGAGGAAATGCAAGATGTTTGTGCACCAAGGAACTAAAAGAAAGAGCAAGAACCACAGCACAGTTTATAAACTACATTATTTATTTATTTATTTATTTATGTAGACCAGGGGCTTCAAACTCCAGTCACGGAGGGCCGCAAACCAGTCAGGTTTTCAGGGTATCCCTAATGAATATGCATGAGATATATTTGCATACAATGGGGGCAGTGCATGCAAATATATCTCATGCATATTGTGGGACCCTATGCACCCTGGGACTTGTAGTAGATAATTCACACTCAAAGACAAACTGTAGTTGTGCAACCGTTGGTTGAGACAAACAAGAATATTTATTTTGTGGATTTCCAAACGCATTAAAGTTCAGGCACACAAACACAATGGATACTTCTCCAATAACACAAAAGTAAAGTAAGAAAACTGGAACTGAAGGTAAACTGAGCACAAGTCTCTTTAACCAAAACTGTTATCTTCAATAAAGCAAAACACAGCACAGCCTTATAAGCAATTTCAGCAAAGGTAATTTTCTTCTTTTCCAAAACCTTCTTTTAACCCTGCTTACAGTTTTTTTTTCAAGCTTCTTTAAAGTAAAGAGAGCAATCCATTAGAGAGTCCTCTGGATGGATTGTGACTCACAGCAATCAATCTGCATGGGTTCTGGTACTACGGCTGGCTTATCTTTGGTCTCAACAGCTTCTTCAAACTTTCTGGCTTGTAGGAATTCATAAAATTCATTCCATAACTTCTGTTTCTGGTCATGAACATTTACATTCAAGGAGTGAGCTTTCCCTCCTTCTAATGCTTGCTTTAAAGTCTCTACTGTGTCCACATTTACTGCCCTGCTTGTGGCTGGGCTACGGTTCTTTCCCCAAAGGAACGTATCCACCCACCTTCTAGCAGTTGGACCTTTCAGCATAGGGTCTTGAATATTGGGCAGAGGTACCTGTTCCAGCTGTTTTGTAGCCTTTCCAACTAACCGTCTGCTGGCTTTAGGTCTGGGAGTTTTTCCCAGATATGGAGTGCTTCCTTCTCTGCTTTCAGCCTTCAGCAACTGGAAGTCAGCCTCCTCGTGGCTCTCAGCTCTCCTAACTCTCTGAGCTCTTTCCTCCTGGGAACTTTCTTCCCCTTGGGAACTCTTCCCTCTGGGAACTCCTCCGTGCACGCTGAGAACTCCTCTGTGAGCTCTGTAAGCTCCGTGTGCTCTCTCTCTTCTTCTCCCCTGTGCTCTGTTTGGAGACGGGTTTAAAAACCTGTTTCTTTCCTGCCACACCTTCCTCTTTGCACGTGTGCTCGTAATCAGTAAGCAAGCCTGCCTCCTCGTCAGAGCTAGGGCGTGGCTTGGCTTGACTTTTTTTCAAAGTAGTTTTTCTACCTCTGTGCAAAGCTTGGCTGTCAGTAGTTTTAAAGGCACAAGTACCATTTTCCTCTATTTCCATTCTTTCCTGATCACTCTCATCACCACAATATTCATTAGGGATACCCTGAAAACCTGACTGGTTTGTGGCTCTCCAGGACTGGAGTTTGAGACCCCTGATTTAGACAGATTTGTATACCACTTTATCCTTCAGTCAAAGTGGTCACATCACATTGGGGTTATACTGTACTTAACATAATACATCACAATTGGTGGGTTACACTTAACATAAGGGTACTTAACAACATTTAGACAGCACAATTGGGTTACATTTAACATTGTACAATGAACTCATATGTTTAGTTAGTGTGAGTGGGTATCGAGTTGACGGAGATAGTTGTGTTACTGTTCAGGTTGAGACCATTGTCTGTCTGCTCATAGGTTTCTGTAAAGAGCAGAGTGTTAAGGGCCTTGCGGAAGTCTATGATGTCATTTGATGCCCTCAGGCTAGTTGGGAGAGAGTTCGAAAGTGTGGATGCCAGTAGTAAAGGTGCTCTTCTTGATGTTGTTTGTTTAGTTTTGTGATAACCTGCTAGTGTGCCAATCATGTTGTCATTATTAGATCTTCTTGGTCTATCGTTGATATCTCTTGTTATAATGTCTTGGAGTGCATCTGCCAAAAGATGGTGGATGATTTTAAAGATGATCAGGACTGTTTTAAATTTTGCTCTGGCTATCATTGGGAGCCAGTGCAGTTGCTGTAGGACAGGGGTGATGTGCTCGGTTCTTGGAGTGTCAGTAACGATGCGTGCTGCAGTGTTTTGCACCATTTGGAGCGGGTGTAAGGTCTGCCTAGGTAGGCCTTGATATAAAGAGTTTCCGTAATCAAGCAGAGGTGTGATGAGTGCTTGGCACACTGTGCGGAAGTGGTCCTGTCGGAGTATTAGCTTGATTTTTCTGATGGTCCTCAAGCGTTGATAGGCCTTGTTTGCAGTTTTGTTGATGTGGGATTTCATGTTCAAAGCTCTGTCCATTGTGATGCCCAGGTACTTAACTTCATCTTTGACTACTATAAGTTTGTCTAGGATGCTGATGGTTTGTGGTGGAATGAAGGTGGGGTTCCTGGTGACAAACATTGCCTCCGTTTTATCGTAGTTGACCGTCAGGTTATTGGCTGTGAGCCAGTCATTCATGTCTTCAAGGCATTTGATTATTGTGGTGTTAAGTGTTAGTAGGTTGACTGGAGCGTACACCATGATGTCGTCAACATAGATGTGATAGTGGAGTTTATGGCATTTGATGATGTTGCATATGGGTTGTATGTAAATATTAAAGAGCATTGATGACAAGGCTGAGCCCTGTGGTATTCCCTGCGTGATATCTTATTTTTATTTTGTTATAAACTGCTTTATGGTTCTTGCTTTTCTTTTTGAACATATATTTTGCATCCACAGAACCCCCTTTCTCAATAGTGCGTACAGAGCAGAACCAGGACATTCACACAAAGAACTCAAGATCTTAAAAAATAAATAAATAAAATCTGATTCTGATCATTTCACTAACAAACATTCTCCAGTACCATGCATATTGTGAACTAATATAAAACTCTACAACAAAGTCACTGAGTATCTATAGAGCAAATCTACCATACTATACCATATTATATTAGTTCCCTTCCAGTCACAGTCTTTTTCCAGTCTCATCTCCCCAGGCCTACATATTAGCCCATTTCCAGTCCCCCCAGCCCCAATATCAGTCCATTGTCAGTACCAGCCCCCCACCCCAGTATCAGGCCATTTCCAGTCCCAGCCCCCATTTCCAGTATCAGTCAGATGCCCCCAATCTCTGTATCAGTGCATTTCCAGTCCCCCCAGCCCCAATATTATTCATTGCCAGTCCCACCAGCCCCTTCCTGCAGGCCCATTCCCAATCCCCTCAGTCCCAATATCAGCTCATTTCCAGCCCCCAGCCCAGTTCCTGTTCACCCACAGCCCCAGTTTCAGCCATCCCTCCCTCTGCCCTGCAGCAACACTGCCGTGGGAGCATTTCATTTTGCTCCCATGGTTGTATTAATGTTCAGCACAGCCAGGAGCATTTACTTTTGCTACCGTGGCTGTGCTATATTCCCATGGGAACATTTACTTTTGTTCCAGTGACGAGTATAGCACAGTAAAAGCAAAGGCTTGTGGAGCTGTGTTAATGCCGCAGCTGGGGAGGCAGAGGGCAGGCTGGAAGCAAGCCAGTGAGGCAGGCTTCCTGTGCCCCTAGGTTGTGTGCCCTGCGCCATTATCTCATTGGCTCACCTCTTAAACTGGCCCTGCCCCACCATTATTGGCTCTGATACATGGACTAATCAGAGGCCAGAGTGTATAGGGTAACCTGCAATTCTTCCAAACATGACTGATCACAGCTTGTGCTAAAGAACTATTGCAAGAAAACAGCTTAAATAAATAGTATTTTCCAGCCATTTCTAGCTACTTTTAAAGAGACAGTAATGTGAGTCCACCACACCCTTTTTGGCCAGTATTAGTCTGAGAAGGCTAGCTGAAGTAAGGAGGTAATTGCTCAGCACAACTGCAACCCATCTCATGCTGAGTTCTCACAATTAGCAGCCTGTATGAAAGGGGTGCAAAGAGGGTGGTGCTTTGTATCGAACTAAGATAAATCTGTATTTAAGGTACACCTCATTGGCTCTAAGAGTGCATCTTTTATGCACAATTAAGGAAATGCTGGGCCTCCCAGCCAGAATATATAATCCAATTAGTAGTAGTAGTTGTGGGGCAGATTTGGAGGAGCTGACGGATAGAGATAACATTAGTAGATCAAGGTTGACCAGAGTTCTCATCTTCTACTGTAACTCAGCGAGATGTTTTCTGAATGTATGTTATCCCGTCTAAGCCATCCTTGCAGCTTGTCTGTTGAAATAAAAATGATATCCGCTTTGTGTGCGTTGGCTACTGGCTCCATGCAGAGGGTGGCAGGAGACAGCTGGCATCTTCTCTGACTAGAGAAAGTAGCCAAGCAGAAGGGTGTACTGTAAAAGCAGGTGCTGAGGATTGTGACGGGGCCATTGCTGATGGCCCACTACTCCAGTTAAGAGGTCTCTGAAAGATGTATATTGTAAAAGTGTTTTTATGACAAAACTAATAATATACAAATACTATTTACAGAAAAATGTACAGTAAGAGCTAGCTAGTGGAAAGCTTCTTTGCTACCCACCTTCACAATATATGAGGGGCAAGGGTCTAAAGTAAAGTTGAACAAAACCTCACTTAGAGGGTCGTTTACTAGCATGACCATATTATATTTTTTTAATTGTAAAAAGACTATAGGATTTTTCTACTCTTTATCTGTTGCTCCATAGGTTTCTGGGATAGCTTGCTCCTCTCTCCTCTCTCTCAGTGATATCCTTATGACTAATTCGTGCTGTAAATGCTCAGGCATGGTAACAAAATATAAGGCTGGTTTTCTTGTACCAGGATATCAGAGGTCATTAGTGATTCCTTAGGAAAGTTGCCCAGCAGTATCAAAAACACCTTAAAATCTCTCTTGGTCTATTTTCTGTCCTAATAATTGAGTTTGCTTAGAATTTTCTCTTTGCTTTAACAAGTAGGGCTAAATATCATCTGCTTTTCAGATTTCTGCCTAGCATGAGTTAGTGCTGTTTTGGTTTGGCAAGTTTGCTACATATTGTAGCTTTGTTGCAGGGTTTTTGTGTTGCTTCACAAAGGTACAGTATCTGGTACTGGGAATCATTTGTGTCACTGTTTACTGAGGTGACACCAGAATTGTAATGTTTTTTTTCAATGCTCGGTGGTAAGGGAACGCATTCACCCAGCTATTACAGAGATTAATGTTAACCAGTACTATATAGGCTCCATCTCTGACCCTATTCAAATCCAGGCTAAACACATACCTCTTTCAGGCTGCTTTGGGATCCTGATTGCCTCATCACCTATCTTGCCATTCCCCTAGACTTCCCCTAGTCCCCAGTTGTTGTGTAACCTGTCTTGATTAGATTGTAAGCTCTGACAAGCAGGGAATGGCTCTTACTTGTACATGTACAGCGCTGAGTATGTCTTGTAGCGCTATATAAATGATTAGTAGTAGTAGTATGGATTTCTTTTCATTTATAGATTAAGGTATTTGTTCTAGGCTTCCTGCACGGGCAGAAGGAATAGACAGTGACATGACTTTGTTGTCCTCTTTTTTGGGACCATCTCTGTTGGCTGCACCCCTATAGTATGCCATGTGGGGGAAGCTATTTATTTATTTATTTATTTACATTCTCTTATATACCGCGCTATTCTGCATCAGTGCGGTTTACATTGAACAAACTGAAATTACATTGAACAGAGTATTGTAACTTGGAGATAACTATTTTACAGGGAACATGGGCTAAGGAGGGTTAAGTGGCTTGCCCAAGACCACAAGGAGCACCTGTGGGACTAGAAACCCCAGTCCTTCCAGCCCAAGGTTGCTGTCCTCTAGTGTGATTTGAACCCCCGACCTTCCGGCCTGAAGTACCTTGCCCCAACTATGGCATCTGTTCACCTTGCACCGGCTTTTCCAATGTTGTTTTGTCCTAGTTTCCAGCGTATCGGAGCTATCAGGGTAATGCGGCAATAGAACGGTAGTATTCTGCTTCCTTGAATTCATCACGTTTATCCGAGTAGGGTATATCACATCTTTGTGTCTGTGGCAGCTCTTAAATCTATAAGATTGCGGAAGAGATATTATTTGAAAAAAAATTTGCTGAACTGCCTTTTGTGTCCCAGGATACATTAAAGCAATTTACAAAATCAACCAGACAAATGCAGTAAAATAATACATAACCAGCCCTGTAGATCACTTAGGTACACATCTGCTTATGCAATACAACAGCTGCCTTTAAGATGATATTGACTCCTGGCAACCCAGCACCTCCTGTGATTTCTTGGCAGTGTGAACAGAAGTAGATTAACTGGCCTTTTTCCCAAGGCAATGGAGGGTTAAGTGACTTGCCCAAGGGCACAAGGAGTACCTGTGGGAACTCAACACTGGTCTATTTGGTTATCAAGCCAGTGCTCTAACCACTAGGCTACTCCTCCACTCTGTTATGTCTGCCTCTAAAGCCTGTAATACATCATGTTGGTTCCTTCCAAGTCATTGATGGTAAGGTTTCCCTATCAAGAGCAGGTGAATGGTCAGTTTTTCCCTAGTCATTCTTGTGGACCTGGGATGAAAATCTGTACTTCCGCAAATATATAGATAAGACAATGTAATGATGAAAATGTGGTCAGGCCTTTTTGGTGATTTGTCTTTAGATCATGGTCAAAGTACATTCAGAATAATCTCCTTACCTTTTCCTATTTTCTTCAATTAGTAGCCAACATACCGGAGTTGTAGCTAATGCATTCTGAGGTCATGCATCTGTTAATGCTGTTACTGCACATTATCTACCACAGGGCTAATTCTATAGGATGGGTCCTGCAGAAGGTAATGTGCAATAATAATGTTAGCCTGTGCTAAATTTTACTCAGAACAAGGCAGAAATTCCCCTTATTCCCCCTTTTCTCCTCCACCTACCCTCTTTTGTAGTTTCTGGAATCTAGTGGGTTACAGGATCTGAGGCACCATGGTTTTACTAGAGGCAATAAAAATACCAGGTCTTGTCAAGCAAATCCGATTCATTTTGTTGACTGGATGCCCAGAGAGCTGGATTGTGAGACAGCACTAGATGTGGTGTACTTAGATTTCAGCAAGGCCTTTGACATCATTCGATATAGGTAACCTATAAATAAATTGAGCACCATTGGTATGGGCTCTAAGTGACTGGGAGATGACAAAGGGTAGTGATAAATGGAGCTCATTCTGAGGATAGGAGCATCACCAACGGTGTGCTGCAGGGATCAGTACTTCCTCCAGTTCTATTCAATATTTGTGCAAACAATATTTAGGAGGAGCTGTCTGGAAAAGATTATTTCCTTGCAGATGATACTAAAATCTTCAACAGGATAGATACTCTGGAAGGTGTGGAATATATGAGAAGGGATCCACTGAAGCTTAAGGAATGAGCTTGAATTGGGTATCTAAAATTAATGCTAAACATGCAGGGTTATTCACTGGACTGCAAAAATATGAAGGAGAGGGGACAGTATAGGTGATGAAGTACTTCTATGCACAAAAGTAGAGCAGGACTTAAGGGGGATCATATCTGATGACCATAAAGTGGCAAACAGGTAAAAAAGGTGACGGCAAAAGCCAGAAGAATACATGGGTGCATAAGGAGGGTAACAAGAAAAAGCAGTGATAGGGCTTCTATATAAGTCTCTGATGAGACTTCATTTGGAGTACTGTGAAATTCTTGAGACCGTACCTTCAAAAAGATATAAACAGAATGGAGTATACTGTGGACAAAAGGCAGGAGAGGACAAAAATGATAAAAGACCTGTAAATTCCTCTGCATAAATGCACAGGAGGCTTTGGAATGTGTGGGTTGTAGAATAATGGTGAAAGTAGGTAGACTTTGGAGTAATCTAAGGAAATATTTCTTACAGAAAGGGTGGCAGATGCATGTGTGGATGGTTCTTCTTGCCAAACCCCTGGAGTTCCAACCATCATGGTTCCTGCTTGTGCTTCTGGCTGGTTTCCCCAGGAACAGACCTCTAGAAGATCCACCTACAAGGACTTCACCTGGCCATTCTGACACCACAGATGGGGGCGCACTGAGCCTTCCATCAGCAGATCTCATGTCCAACTTCACTTCTTTATCAGGATAGCTCGAGCAAACACAATTTAAACAATGACTTTACTAGTTAAGCAAAGTCCAAAATCAAAGTAGCTTTCCTGGAGATCAGCTGCAAACACAAGAAATTCATACAGGAGGTTTACTCCCCTCCCCCATGGGCCTGGCTTCCAACCACACTGTGCCTCCATAGCCTGGATTTTATGTGACTGCTATGCCGTCTCTTCTCAGTCTTCAGGCTTCTTTTTAAATAGTCTCTTCTGTGCTACAACTAGGGTTACCAACTGGCTCCAGATGCGCCCGACAGGCTTGATCCAGTCCTGGGTTTACCCCATTGCATGCAGGGACATGTAGTTCTGATTTCTCCATTGCACTCCATAAGAAAACCAAGACTACATGTCCCTGCATGCAATGGGGTAGACCCAGGACTGGATCAAGCTTGTCGGGCGCATCTGGAGCCAGTTGGCAACCCTAGCTACAACCCCGAATCCTATGCTTTACCACAGTAACATTAGTCTCCTCCTCTCTCTTAGCTGAAGTCTAGTTAGCCCCTTGCAGAGTTCTCAGCTTCCAGTAACATCAGCTGAAAATGCAGCCAGTGTATGTAGCTAAGTTCAATTTCATATAGTTGCCTTTCACAATTCCTGTTTAGCACAGCATCACGTTCTTATCGATGACATTCAATTGTATTCCCCACACTCTCATAACTAGGGTTGCCAAGTGGCTCCAGATGAGCCTGACAGGCTTGATCCAGTCCTGGGTTTACCCCATTGCATGCAGGGACATTTAGTTCCTATTTCTTCACTGCACTCCATATGAAAGGGAAAACTACAAGTCTCTACTTGCAATGAGGTAAATCCAGGACTGGATCAAGCCTGTTGGGCGCATCTGGAACCAGTTGGCAAGCCTACTCATAACCCCCTTCTGAGAGTGGGGTGGATAGCCCCTCCCTTTAGCAAATAAGTTGTACCTTCAGCTTCAGCTAGCTTTCTGCCTCCCTCCAAATGCTCTCTCTGTCTCTTGTGTTTAGCTCTAGAAGTACACTTGCAGCTCCTACCTTCATTGGAGCTTAGCACCATTGTTCCAGGCTCATCTCACAGTTGAAGAACAGATACTTCATTTATCTCCAGTTCCATATCCTCACCCTAGTCAGCGTCTGCTGTATAATCCCAAGCCTTCTGGCTCTGGCAGTTCTGTCCTGCCCCTGAGCAACCATTTCCTGCTCATCAACTTCCCCCTGTTACTCTGACCCTCAGCCTTCCTGCACCTCCTAAAGCTTGGCTTGAGAGTTCTCCTCCCCAGCTCTTAAAGGGCACTATGCCCCCTTAACACAGGGTATATGTAGTGATGCAGTGAACACCACCATAGGGGCGTCGACCACATCAAAGCGTGGAGCAGCCTCTCAGTAGAGGTGATGGAGTTGAGAACTGTATCTGAAATCAAGAAAGCATGGAACAAGTATAGAGGGTCTCTGAGGGAGAGGAAAGGATTGTAGAATTTACTGTAGTAGTTGGTATGAATGTAAGGTTACCAGAGTTTTTGCAGGCAAATCTTGGACACTTATCCAAAGTGTAAGGAGGAGGAGGGCGGGGGAGGATATCTTAGTTCCAGATATGAACATCAAAGCATGTAGGAAGGGCGAGGAGTCATTACCCTGCCCTCCCCCCCCCCCCCCACCCTGCAATCCATCCTGTGACAACAACAATATCACTTCCAAGCAGACAAAGCAACAGAAAAATAGAAACAATGATGTATTTCCTCCATACTGTCCAAAATATAAAAATAAAGGATATAAAAATTCTTAAAAGCTGACATATTCAGATCACTAAATCTAAAATACAGTTTTTATGTACCCTCTCTGTCCTCATTGCTGGGATCAAGGACAGGAGGCTGGCAAATAGGTAGGGAACAGGGACATAGCTCTAAAGTCAAGGATAATCCCCAAAAATGGGGACATCTAATAATCCTATATGGATGGGAAGGCTGGATAGGCCATGTGGCCTACGTCTTCCATCATTTTTTATGTTTCAGTATAAAAGCTTTTCATCTTCAATTGCTTTCTAGTTGTCAAAATGGGTGAATCAGCCCCTGTGAATTTCCTTATGACTCTTTGAATTTATTAGAAACTGTAATTATGTAATCTTACCTTAGGCATTTAATTAAAAAAAAATTAAATCATATAACTTTATCCACATAAGGCTAAAGTCTTCAGAAACTGTTGATTTTCATATGTTCTGTGATGACATAAAATAAAAAGTACCAACATCCTAATATTTTTCTTCTATTGGTAAACTGCTACCAGTATGTCCTATAGTTCCTAGGTCTCCCTATTCAGCACTAACCACAACCAAACCTATGCAGCTTTAGTGATCCTTCAGGTCAGAGCCGAAGTTGGCTTAAGTGTGCTATCTGCAGGTCTGGTGCTAGGGTTCTGGTGCCCCCTGCGACCTATAAATCAGCACCCCCTTCCTCATTATTATTATTAATTATTATTCTGAGACTCTTCACTACCTTTCTTGTCTTATCTCACTCTGCACTCCTCCTAGGGAACTCTGCCCTCTGGCAGATCCCTTTTATCCGTGCCCTTCTCTGCCACTGCCAACTCCAGACTTCATTCATTCCACCTTGCTGCTCCATATGGCTGGAACAAACTACCTGAATTGGTACGTCAGGCTCCTTCTCTGGCCCTATTCAAATCCAGGCTAAAACCTAATCTCTTTGAGGCTGCTTTTGGATCCTGATGCCCCTCACTCTTGCTTTCTACTTATGTGTATCTTACAATACTCTAGTCCCCAGTTTTGCAATGTTTTTTCATCTTGATTAGATTGTAAGCTCTGATGAGCAGGGACTGTTTCTTACATCTTTATATACAGCGCTGCGTACGCCTTGTAGCACTACACTAATTATTATTAGTAGTAGTAATATGCATTTTAATATATTTTATAAAAATATAAAATATCAATACATTTGTAAACAAAATACAAGTAGTGGAAATCAGTTTAAAGATCTGTAAAGGGGGTATGTTCTTCTTTTGTGAACAATGCAAATGATCTCACAGAAAGAGAGGCTCCAGCCCTTGAGTTTATGAAAAGTGACCTTTAAAGACATACCCTCTTTTGTTTATGTCTTTACAGACACAAATCTTGGCATGGATGTTTGTTACAAGCATTGGGAATTACAAACCTGAGCATACAAATTGCTAAAAGCAAATCGCAAAGTGGATTACAGCAAGCAAACTTTTTAAAACTGTCAAAAATGCTAGTCTATCTATTTAGTTAGCAACAGGAGGGTTGACGCTTGCCCTCTGTGATTAGTTGAAATCTCCTAATGTTTTTTTTAATCAAGGCAGTCAGTTGCTGGCCAGCTTCTGGTCAAGCAGCATCAAGAACTTACACCTAGTTTGGGAGAGAAAAACCTAGGAGTTGGGCTTCAACTCCCCTCCAGAGTTCCAAGCCTTGGACTCAGATTAAAAAAAAACAAACAAGGATTTATTCTGTCCTAGCTCTGGGTCAAAGTTCAGAAGGAAAAGATTCTGTGTTTGCTAACAACTCTGGAACTTCAAGGTTCCCTTGGGAAAGAGTTGAGTCTTGCAACTTCTAGAGATCCAATTGAACTGTCATCCAAACGGTAAGATCTAACCATATGTAAACTAAAGAAAGCTGGATTTTCCCTAGCAGGAAAAAGCACCAAGGATTTGGATGGGACTGGGCTTGCATCCAAATTCAAACAGAGTATACAGCACTTGTGCAACATTCTCAAAAATCATTGGGTTTCAGTTACCAAACTGATTACTTTAGATAGGCTAAAAAAAACTGCCTTGGTTTCTGTTGTCAGTCAGCAAATATCCATAAACCATTATTAAGGTAGACCTGAGGGAAAGTCACTGCTGATCCTTTGGCCAAGTAGCTTGGAATCTGACTAACTTTGGGATATGCAAATACTTGTGACCTAGATTGGCCACTATTGGAAACAGGATACTGGGCTTGATGGATCTTTGGTCTGACCCAGAATGGCAATTCTTAGTTCTTTGAGCTATATTTTTTTTTTAAATAGTACGATATCATTTACTTTTTTACTAAAGCTAAGGTATTAAGCACTATTAAAAATAAACAACTAACAATTAGGCTACTCCTCTACTCCATTCATTAATTTATAGACCTCTATCATATCTCTCCTCAGCTATCTCTTTTCCAGGTTGAAGCGTCCTAACTTTTTAAGCCTCTCTTCATGCAGTATCCTTCCATCCCCTTTACCATTTTTGTCGCTCTTCTTTGTACCTTTTCTAATTCAGCTATAAACCTTTTAAGATATTGTGACCAGAATTGCACACAATATTCAAGGTGCTGTCGCACCATGGAACAATACAGAGGCATTATAGTATCCTTGGTTTTATTCTCCATTCCTTTCCTTATGATTCCTAGCATTCTATTTGTTTTCTTAACTGCCACTGCACACTGGGCAGAGCATTTTAACGTGCTATCCACGATGACGCCTAAATCTTTTTCCTGGATGGTGGTTCGAGCTAGTTATTTATATATACAAGTTGAAAAGTGCACACATAGAGTGTGACAAAATGGAGTATTTCCTCTTTCCTCCATTTGCATGCTCAGGCATACCTGTGTGCGAGATTTGATCAGTCATGATAAAGTGTGACTCAATAGGGCAGCAGGGAAACTGGATCCAAGATGGCGGATGTAGGACGTGTTTGAGCGGTGTGCTCTTTGAATGGGGAGGAAGTGGAAGGCAAAGGGTGCCACTGCTCCTTCCTTGGCCTCCTCAACCTCTATGCCATTACCTTTAGTGGTGGGTCCACTGGATACCTTTGTCTTGCGCTCTGCTCAGCAACCAGTAGATTCTGGGGAGTTAAGCTTGGCTGTGTTGTCACCAGAGTCTGGTGGCTTAGCACACACCTCAAATGATTATTCTGTCTCCCAGGATTTGCAGTGTCCAATGAAGTAGGTATGTCTGCAGGAATCCTCCAAGGAGCAGTGGCTGGTGGAACAGCTCATGGAGGGGGTTCCCAATGGCTGCCGAGGGACCATTGTGGGGTCTCCTATGTGGGGTGTGGTTGCCCCCCCGGGTCAGCAGCATACTGCTACCTCTACAGGTTCAGCAACAGGAGTTCAGGCAGCAGTGTTGGCTGCCCCACGGGTCTATTCTCAAGTGCCTGGTGAAATGGAAGGTCCTGTTGCATTTGTTGGGGAGTCTCTCCCTGCCGCCAGAGATCTTCATGCTGGAGTCAATTTGGACAGCCATAGCGCAGCTGGGGGCAGCTTTGATACCTCAAGTTTTTTCATTGAATCAGAAAGTTCAAGCTAACACTGTGGCTATTGAAGAGACTGTTTCTAAGATACTATCTTTGCAAGATTCTTTGTCTGGTGTTCAAACTCAGGCTAATGCTTTTGACAATTGTTTGGAGTCTTTTATGAAAGAATCTTCTGTAACTAAGGTTAAGCTAGAGTTATTAGAGAACTCTGTTAGAGCACCTAACTTGTGGTTTGTAAACTTTCCCAGAGAACCATTAGTTTCTTATATGTTCTTTTGGATATGCTGCGGAAATATTTATCTGATGTCTTGGGCATACCACCTGAATCTCATCCACTGATGGTGAAAGGTGTAAAAGGGAGTGCTTGTTATGAAGGTACCACCATCTTGGCAAGTATGTAAATTAACTGTCTTGCAAAGGATTGTGGTTATTGAAGTCCATTCACACAAAGCTTGCCTTTTAAAATAAGTAAAGACTCTTGTAGTTGGTCGAGTATAAAGCAAAATTAGAGTTTATTTATGGGGTGATTATTCCACACACAGATATGCTTGATAACACCATCCAGATAACTTCTCCAGGGTTTATTCAACATAAATAAGGCAACTGAAAAACTTATGCAAATAAGTATCAAAAGTCCTTTATGGAACAGAAAGGCTTCCTTACAGCCACTGCTAATAAACTCCTTAGCAGTGCTGAGGTAGAAATAAATCAAAGAGGAAAACGTCTTTATACAAAAATTTAGCTCACTTTCTCCATACAGAAAAGAACTTTTAAATCCCACATGTGCACGGCTTGTGTTGGGCTCTCCTCTACCAACAGGTGACAATTAACTGCAATCAGTAGCTTGATTTCAGCCCACGTGCAAAACTTTCCCAAAAGCTTTTTCTTTTCAACAGAACTTTATGGAAAGCTAATATTTAGAATGTTTCCTTTTGATGTTTGCTCTTATATTTAGGCTTTTCCTAAAATAACAACCTACTCAAAGAGCAGTCCATATAAATATCCTCTGCATCAGATATTAAATCTTGATCATGAAATTGCATAGATTCAGTTTCTCCGTCTGGCTCAGAGGGCTTTAGGAACTGACCTCTATACGGGGAGAAACTGTTTCCCTGCTGTTTGCATTGCTCAAAGCTAGAGAAATGTTCAGTTCGTACCTGAATCCAGGCAAGCATCAGGCTGCTTCTTCTGGTATTCTGGCCAGTATGCAATAGAGCTTCTGTGTCCTGTCCTCCAGTTGGTATCTCTGGACCTCAGGATCTTTTCTCCAGACGTCCTCCAAGAGTTATTTGGACTCCTTTTCTCCTTAGCTGCAACAGACCTCTTCCTAGGTGTTGCTTGAGGGTCTCTGGCTGTGGATCTCCAGACCTCTGGCTTTCTCCAGTCCTCTGAAGGTTCTTTCCCCCAGGTATCTCTCCAAGCATACGTACTGCTCTGAGCTTCTCTCTTGGACTGTCTGCTTCATTGTCCTTGTTCCTTCAGGTTCCGGTTGTTCTTCCTTCTGTTCTGGTTCTCGCCCCCTCTGTTCTGATTCCCTTTCTTCTTCTCTGTCTCTCTTCCTGAAGATTCCCCTCTAGTTTTAAAGGGCTTAGATTGCAACTCCACCCTTGCATTCTTCAGGTGTTGTGGATTAAGCTCTCTCCTAGGGGCTGTTTGATTAGGGATGACATAATGCTTTCTCTGATTAGACTCATGCTTTTCCACTCTAGCTCCCCTAGGGACTTTCTGCATACTAGTGCATTCTGGAACATGCAGTCTTTTAGGGAAACATGCTGTTTTATTTCTATAACCTGCCAGCACAGGTCCCTTGATAAGAGTAAATTCTCCTCTATTGTCATTACTCCCTGAGCTTTGATAAGCTTCCTTATCACAAAGGCTATTATCTTCCATCTTCTAAGAGATCTCTTACTGCCACAGCTGAGTTGGGGCAAGTAGATGTGTTGGCCATTGCTAATTTGGAAGAGTCAAGGGAGGAAGCTGTGACCCCTGCTACATTGTTGGTTACTTTAACTTTAATTTCAGAAAAGAATGGCGGATGAAGCTGTTCTTTAAGAAAAAGAATCTCCAGTTTAAGGGCTTATTAGTCTGTATATTTCCAGATCTTGCCCGAGATACCCAGCAGAGGCAACATGAGTTTCTCCTCATGCGTCCGGGGATTCAGCAGTTGGGAGCACTTTTCTTCTTAAAATACCCATGTAAATGCTTGGTAAAATACCAGACTGTTTTCTATGTTTTTTTCCAGCCCTCCCAATTGCTGACTTTTCTTAACACCAGATGCTTGGAGAATCAAGCCCTTTCTTCTGTTCTACCGCCGTGATATATAAGTGAACCGGTTCACGTTGCTGAATTTCCTTCAGTTTGAGTATATTTTGTTTTTCCTTTGCTTGGAGGCTAAAGTGGAAATGATCAATATTGTGTTACCTAGAATTTTGTTATGTGTTTTGTTTGTATTGATTTCATGATCATGTCTCAATTTCTGTCCAAGAGATGTTCTTCATTATATTGTAATCTTTGCATAAATATCAAAATTTTTTAAAAAGGGCAGCACGGCGTGTGTAGCTGAATGGCCAAGGTTACCAGATGTCCCTGATTTTTGGAGATTGTCCCCAGTTGTAGAGTTATGTCCCTGACTCCCACCTGTTTGGCAACCTCCTATCCCGATTCCAGCAATAGGGATAATGGGAGTAGAAAAAAAGCTATTTTCAATTTAGTGCTTTGAATATGTCAGTTTTTAGAATTTCCATCCATTACCTTTAGATTTTGCACAGTATGGGAGAACTGCATGCATTACTATTTCCATGTCTCTGCTTGGAAGTGATATTGTTGCTCTCATGGAATGGATGGGTGGGGGACAAGGAAATTAATCCTCTTCCCTCCTTCATGCCCTGTTGCTCAAACCTGAAACTAAGGTGTCTCATCCTCCTGCCCCGTCTCCCTCCACCACAAATGTCCCAGATTTGCCTGCCAAAAATGTGGTAACTTTATGCATGGGCATATAAACTGATGGTGCACACGAGGTGTGTGTGTGTGTGTGTGTGAATCACTGGTATGATATGCATATCTTATTTCCATGGAGAGAATTTAACTGTTTATCCTTGAGATGTGAGGTTTGGCTTTCAGAGGCTGGGGGTTGTGCATGTGTGTGTTCAGGAGCTGGAGGTATGTGTATTGGGGGTGGGGGTGGGGGTGGGGTAGGAGTGGCTGTCAGTATTGGAGTATGTTTGTCAGGGATAAACAGGGTATGTATGTGTGTGTGCATGTGTGTGAATGCATGGCGGCGGCACATGTGTATGTTAGACTACATGTGTGCGTGAGTGTATGGGGGCAGGGGCTGTGTGTGTGTGTGTGTGTGTGTGTGGTGTGTGTGTCAGGAGGCTGCATGTGTCAGGAGACTGTGTGTGTGTGTGTGTGTGTGTGTGTGTGTGTGCGCGCGTCATGTGTGGCTGTGGAATATAGATTCCTTTTTCCCTTGCCCTTCCCTTCCATCCAGTCATGCACTCTCCCCCTCCCACCCAACTTTACCGTTTCTCTCCCTTCCCTGCCTTTCGTGCCTTCCCTTCTACCATCTCTTTGGTTCTCCTCCATCCCTGCCTCTCTCCTTATACACCACACCTTCTGTCGTCTTCCACCTCTGCCCTTATTCTTATGCTCTACCCCTCCTCCTCTCTAGCCCTATCTCATCCATCAAACTCTGCCTACTTTCCCTCCTTTCTAACCCCCGCCACTTGATACCCCCCCCCCCCCTTCTCTTTCCAGCCTCTCACTCTCTTATTGTGGTCTTAAAATACCGGACGCCTGCTGACATTTAAGGTCACAGCTCCTGACGGTTGCAAACTCCTTTTCTTGACCCCAGCAGCAGCCTTGGATCCTTCCTTCTGCTGGTGGGGGATAGAGTCCCCGCTGGTGGTCGCTGCACTTTTTGGCCATCATGGTGGCCTTGGGTCCTTAATTGGCACACAGGTTTGTTTGCACAAATGCACTGAAACCTTCTGTAAATCGGGGCTCCATGGGGCTCTAAATAGGCGTTACCCTACTTTTCCTTGATGTTATGAGTGTCACGGGTGGCTGAGTCAGGTAAGCCACCAATGGAAATTCCCAGCTTACAGAGAAAATATTTTTCATTTTTTTCTACAACGAATTTTAAGCTTCATGACCCTCAAATTGAAATCAGAACTTAGCAAGGGATGAGAACTCTCTCTCAATGAATCACTAAAACAAGTTTTACTTTTGGAAAAATTTATAATTTGAATTTGAATAAAAATAGTATAAATTACATTTTTGTAAACACACAATAACAGTTTTTATAAAGCTTTCAAGTAGATTCAGTTTCTACAACAATCAGTCTTCACCAACACATTTGTACACTGCACTATAATATAATATAGTCAAGTATAGTCTATGAACTTATTTTTAAATGCTTCTATTATTCAACAGTGATACAATATAAACTCTTTCAACAACAGGCAAGCATTAGCTAACCTGCTTAAAGCTTGAAGTTTCTTTACTCCTTAGTAGAAGAAAAGTTTTAACACTGTTTCACATGCACCCCTGCAGGTGAGTGGGTGTTACCATCCAGGTAATGAAACCTTTTGTTTCAAAAAAATATATACTAGTGCACTAGTGTGTTTAAAAGAAAACAGTTACTGTGGTGTGTCATTCATTTATTCTTCTTTCCAGGTCTTAAAGCTTTCTTGGATGCTGGGCATCTTAGGATCTTCTCTCTGCTCCCGTGATGTCCAGTTGCAGTCAGGATACCTACTACTTAATTTTTAAAAAATCAATAAAAGAAACTGCCTCCCTAGCTATGTGTGTAGTAACTAGGCAGTGTTCCTATTCTTCTTTTTCTTTTTCTGTTTCTTGTGAAGCTTGCTATTCCCCCCCCCCCCCCAAAAAAAAATATATATAATCAAGTTCCCTATCTTTCCCTTCCACAGAATTCTCTGTATAAAAATATGTTTTTTCTTTAGATACGTGCCAGAGTCAAATCCTTTAGAACTGCCACTCAGTTCAGGAATGGCTCTTCTGATGGTCTCTTGTCTTCACCATTGTGAAAATGGAACAGAGTGAATGTGGCCATTTTAAACATTAGAGCCATCATTCATTGGTTGATTCAAGTCATGTGAGTATTGACAATTGATCACAGGTGCATCTAATTTTATTGCAGTGGGAATGTGGTTCTTCTGTTCAAACTGATTTGAATTGTTTATAAGAGTGCCAATAATCATGTCCTGGCAATGTCCCAGTTTTTATACTGTAGCAGATAAACGAGTGAAGAAAGAAACACCCAAGGAGTCTTAGAAGGAAACAACGGTTTAATGCGCACAGACCCAGAGAAAATAGTTTTTCCAAATTCAGGGCCTCCACCAGAGGGTTCAGAGAGATTATATAGACCTCTTATCAGGTTATTACAGCATTTCTTCATGATTGGTCACTTTATTACAGTATAGTCCCGATTGTTGAAAGTCTACTGCACTCTTATCTCTAGCGAAGCAGAGGGAGAGTAGTTATCTCTAGCAAGCGGAGAGAGCAGCAGACAAAGGAATAGGGGAGGGACAAGCATGTACCAGGGTATGACTTCACCAAGAGGGGTGTATCCTTTTCACTTAACCCTTCCAGCTCTCAGCCCTGCCTGGATTTCTACCTCATTCCCCACTTTTTAAGGGGAAAATTTGCCTTGTAATGAAAGAGGCCAATTTTTCCTCATAGCAGTTGATCTGACTGTGGAAGGGATTTGTATTTGCATACTGCCATCACATGGGCAGCATTTTTCCGCTCCACCATGGTCTCAATGGTGGAGGTAATAAATCGGATAAGGATAGGGATACAGCATGGCAGGATGACACATAGCAGGAGAATAAGGAGAACCCCTACCACTAGGGTTTTAAGTCCACCTAACCAATTGAACCATTCCGCAAACCACCCAGCACCTATAGAAGGGGCGGTGATATGATTAGCTAGATTACGTAGCTCTTGAATAGAGCGTTCAATGGAAACACTCTCATCAGTGAGATTAAAACAACACATACCCTTAAATTCCTCACAGCCATGATTTAACCGTAGGAGCAGAAAATCAATGGTCATCCCATTCTTCAGAATCGCCGTCCGCAGACCGGACATCTCATGATTCATAGTGGCTAGGATGGTTGAGGTAAGATTAATGGATTTGGCCAAGGAGCAAGCAATATGGCTTACTTCCATAGCATTGTGCAAAGCTAACCCAGGTGCTCCTACAATGGATATTGCCAGTCCTAGAGCTGTCTGATCACTATAAGGTTCCACATTAGAGTTACAGGTAGGAGGCATAGGTTTTGATCAAGGATAGCGAGAGTGGGAACTAACCTTACTAGGGGTATGAGAGAAAGCAGCAGTAGTAAGTCTGCCAAAAGTGCAAGGGCCCCCAGTAGCGTTTATGGGAACATAAGTGTAAGCAGTTTTACCACATAACAAAAACCATCCTAAGGGAAGATACATTTCTGAGTAAGCATATGATACCTTCGTAATAGACTTGCATGATAATATGGTGTTAGGCACATTAAAAACCCCTTTAGTTGCATTTACAAAAATAAAGCAATCTGTAGCTTTAAGCGTGGAGACAACCTGCAAGGAGAAAGGGGCCTTGTTAACCCTTTCCAGGCCATGCCCAAAACTCTCGGGATCCAAAATTCTGACTAAATATTCCTATCAAATGGTATATAATACATGACCATAGCAGAAGGAAAATCACTATTAGAACATATTGAATAAGACGGATACAATTTTCCTGAAATATGCAAAAATTAACCCGGCTGCAGAATGTGGATTAAAAATTTAAAGTAGGCCTTCAAAGGGTTAAAATAGGCTGAGGCAGGACGAGTAACACCAATGAAGTAGAAAAATGTAGAAAAGGTTAGCTTTGGCTATTTGCAGTTCAGATTATGCATTACAGTAAATGTTTCCATTTCACACAAAGTAGTGGGTACAGCAATAAGGCATGTTGATAAAAAAAACTCCAGGCTGCAATGAGCTGTGTACACAATAGTCCGAAGTATTCAAAGCAGTCCTGGCAAGTAGTGTTACTACATTTATAGTTCCTGAGGCCAACAAGGGAAGGCCCCACATGAATGCCAGAACAAAAGTCAGCATGAGCAGGTGCATACTGACCATGGAGCTTATGCCCCACTAACAGTATCTGAAGATGACTCCTCAAGCTTCTGCCGTGCGTAGACTAGCCGGCTTCCGGTATGCAGCTAGCGCAGGGCTCCGTCGTCTGCCGGTTCCCTGGTTCTCTGCAGCGTGAGGCATAAGGGATCCTGAGAATGTGCGCTGTCCACTTATCATCCAAGTCAGGAGCAGTTTTCTTAAGACGAGTATGATGAATCCACGGGGTAACCTCTGCGACCTTGACTGCAGTCGGTGTGGCTAGGAGAACTGTGTAAGGACCTCTCCAGGTAGGGCACAGTGGTTCACGTTTCCATTCCTTAATCCACACACGATCTCCCAGCTGGTGGGGATGGAGTGGCTCTGACAAAGAGATAGGCAGTCGCTCTTGTATCCATCTGTTCAAAGACTGAAAAACAGATCCCAATGCCAGTAGGTGTTGTCTTGTAAGTTCATTACCTATCTGCTCTAGGTCTCCCTTAAGGCCCTGAACAATAGGTGGTGGTCGACCATACAGTACTTCATAAGGGGATATTCCCAAGGTCTGAGTTGGGGAGGACCGGACCCCGAGAAGGGCTATTGGCAAAGCCTGATCCCACTTAAGATGAGCTTCCTGACAGAGTTTAGACAACTGGAGCTTCAGAGTTCGGTTCATCCTTTCCACTTTTCCCGAACTCTGTGGGCGGTAAGCAGTGTGAAGTTTCCAGGTGTTCTGGAGGGCCTTCGAAAAGTCTTGAAGGCACTTAGCAACAAACGCAGGGCCATTATCTGACCCTATAGTAAGAGGTAGGCCAAATCTGGGAATGATCTCTTTCAGCAGGGCCCTGGTAACCTCACAGGCTGTCTCTGTTCTACAGGGATAGGCCTCAACCCATTCTGAAAATGTACATACTATCACCAGCAGATATCGATAACCCCTTACTCGGGGCAACTCAGTGAAATCAACTACAATATTCTCCATAGGAGCAGCACCAACCGCCTGTATGGAAACTGGGGGTAGAGGCCCTTGGCAGGGGTTATTCCTGGAACATTGGAGACAGCGACATGCTGCAGCTGCCGTTAAGGCAGACAGATGTGGGACATAGAAATAAGACTGTAGAATGGTTTGCATGGAGGTCTTGCCTAAGTGGGTGGTCTCATGAAATCGTCGGACAAAAGCAGGGGCTAGACTCTCGGGGATAACATATTGGGGTAGATCTCCCAGTAATCGCAACCACCCAGCAGTAATGAGAGTAGCCCCTTCCTGAGTGAAGAAATCCATCTCTTTCTTGGTATAACGTGGGTCCCACTCTGACATAGGAATTGGAAACAGGGGGGCTTGAACACTTACTGGGACTGTTCCTTGCTGGGCTGCTAACTTGGCCTCCCTATCTGCCCTGCGGTTACCCTGGATGACCAGAGTGTCTCCTCATTGGTGTGCCTTGCAGTGAACAACAGCCACCGCTTCTGGTGCCCACACAGCCTCTAGTAATTCCAAAATCTCCCTCCCATACTTTATAGATTTCTCGCTTGAATTTATGAGTCCCTTCTCTCTATAGAGGGCCCCATGGGCATGGAGTGTAGTGAACGCATACTTAGAATCAGTGAAAATGTTTGCCTTCAGACCTGCAGCTAACTGGAGGGCTCGAGTAAGGGCAATGAGTTCAGCTTTCTGGGCGGAAGTCCCTAAGGGTAAGGGCTCAGCCTCCACAACAACCCCAGGAGTGACCACAGCATATCCGGCCTTCCGCTGTCCATCTTCCACGAAACTGCTGCCATCAGTAAAGTATTGAACATCAGTAGAGGCCAGTGGTACATCCTTTAAATCCGGACGGCTGGAGTACACTTCATCCATAACCTGGATACAATCATGTTCAGGTAGCCCAGGTGCTACAGGGAGTAGAGTAGCAGGATTGAGTGTTTTCACTATCTCCAAGTGAACCCGAGGATTCGCACACAGCATGCTCTGGTACTTTGTCATCCGCTCATTGGTAAACCAATAATTGCCTTTGTACTCCATCAGTGTCAGTACTGCATGCGGTACTTTAACATACAGTTCTTGCCCAAGGGACAATTTATCAGCCTCTGTTGCCAAGAGAGCTGTTGCTGCAACTGCGCGGAGACAAGAAGGCCACCCTCTTGCTACTGGATCCAGCTGTTTGGACAGATAAGCCACTGGTCATTGCCAGGAACCTAGGCTCTGAGTGAGGACACCAACTGCCATCCCCCTTTCTTCATGAACGTACAGATGGAATGGATTTTCCACGTCGGGCAGTCCTAGACTGGGGGCTGATAGCAAAGCCTTTTTCATATTCTGAAAGGCCTCCTTTTGGTCCGGGCCCCAGTCGAAAGGATCTCGTTCTCCCCCCTGTTGTAACTGCATACAGGGGCTTTGCCAACACTGCATAGTTGGGTATCCAGATTCGACAAAAACCGGCAGCCCCTAAGAAGCCTCTTAACTGCCTGAGATTTTGTGGCTCAGGAATAGAACAAACGGCCTCCCTCCGCTCAGAGCCCAATCTTCGAAGGCCTTGGGCAACATGGAATCCCAAGTATCTGACTTCAGTCTGGCACAATTTGGCCTTACTCCAGGACACCTGATAGCCAAACATCCAAAGTAGGTGTAGAAGTTCTGAAGTAGCGGTTAGACATTCTTCCCGGGAAACTGCAGCAATGAGTAAATCAACCACGTATTGTAGCAACATGCGTTGAGAAGGGCAAGACTGGAACTGGCGCAAATCTTGACTAAGTGCATCCCCAAACAGTGTGGGGGAGTTTTTGAATCCTTGGGGTAACCGTGTCCATGTCAATTGACCCTTACTGCAAGTAATAGGGTCTTCCCATTCAAATGCAAACAGTGACTGGCTAGGAGTGGCCAATCTCAAGCAGAAAAAGGCATCCTTTAAGTCCAGAACAGTGAAGCAGGTTGCTTGTGCAGGAATCAAACTCAGTAAATTGTAAGGGTTTGGCACAACAGGATGGATGGTAACAAAGGCTTCATTGACCTTCCGTAGATCCTGTACAGGTTGGTAATCATTAGTACCTGGTTTTTGAACAGGCAGCAAAGGGGTATTCCAAGGTGATTGGCATGGTTTCAGGAGTCCAAATTCGAGTAATCGCTGGAGATGTTTATGAATGCCCTCAACAGCTCTTCGGGGCAGGGAGTATTGCTTAACACGGATGGGACAGGCATTTGGTTTTAGTTCCACTATAATAGGCGGGATATTCCGGGCATGGCCGGGAGGATTACCTTCTGCCCATACCCCAGGGTAGTTTTGCAGTTCTGATGGGAGGGGTTGTTGCCGATCAGCTTGGGAGTACAGCCGCCACTCTTCTTCCCTCGGAATCTGTAGAGAAAATAATCCCAATACTGGAGGCCCCAAAACCATTTTAGCCTCTCCTGTGGGGGTAAAGGAGATCCGGGCATGTAGCTTTGATAGGAGATCCCGGCCCAGAAGTGGTACCAGACACTCAGGCATGTACAGAAATTGATGGGCGATTTGCTGTCCACCTACTTCGCAGACTCGGGTATGGAGAAAGGGGCGGACTGCCTGGTTTCCGGTTGCCCCCACCACTGTGACAATCTTTTCGGAAGCACTTGCTAGTGGTTGGGACACAGCGGAATGCTCTGCCCCAGTATCAACCATAAATGGTATTTGCTGGTCCCCGATTTTGATTGTGACCATGGGCTCATGGGGATCGAGAAGAATCTGCGAGCCCGGTCTATCCTATTCATGATCATCCTGGTTCTGGTCCATAGTGGTCAATCCAATGAATCCCGCTAGACCCTCACGCTCCTCGCCGGCGCCCTCAGCTGGTCTCCGAGTATATATTCCTCCTTCAACTCACCCTCAGAATGCTGGTCGACCACGGTTTCCTCTTCCTGCATCATTTCGGCTGCCTTTGTTGGGACAATCGTTTTTCCAGTGGCCCATTTCTCTACAATAGGCACATTGATCTCGTTCCAATGATCTTCGCTCCATCAATTCATGCTGGGTTCCTCTACCCCGGCCTCGGCCGCTCGGTTCCCACATTGACTTTCCTTTTCCTTTCTCAACTAGCGCCGCTGCTAACATATCAGCTTTCTTTTTCATCTTTCGTTCACATTCACGCTTCATCTCCTGATCTCTGTTCACAAATACTTTCATAGCAACTTCCATCAGCTGGGTTATATTCATTCCAGCAAAACCTTCAAGCTTCTGAAGTTTCCTTCGAATGTCCCCCTGTGATTGTCCCACAAACGCTGTATTCACCATCCGCTGGTTTTCAAGTGCTTCGGGGTCAAATGGAGTGTAAACACGGAAAGATTCACAGAGTCTTTCATAAAACTGGCCAGGGCTCTCATCAAGGGTTTGCAGGACCTCAGATATTTTCCCCACATTCATCACTTTCTGGCCCCCTTTTTTTAAGGCCTTCCAGGACAGTCCGATGATAGCTATCCAGGGCAAGGTGGCCTGTATCACTGTTTGCAGCCCAGTGGGGTTCTAGGTCAGGAAAGTCTCTCAGCGCTGCTTGCTGGGGATCCTATTCACCTGGAGGGTTCTCTTCTAACCATTTCATGGCTGACCGAGTCACCCGGTATCTCTCTTCAGTACTAACTAAGGTTAAAAGGAGCTGACGGCAGTCTGCCCAAGTTGGACGATGGGTCTGAATAAGAGACAAAAACAAATCTATCATAGCTTGAGTTTTATCAGTATAGGATGGATAATGAGTTTTCCAATTCAACAAGTCGGTTGTAGAAAAAGGTACATACACAAAAGTTGGGGGGGCCTTCCACAAGTTCTCCCTGGGCATTAAAGGCAGCTGGTCCTCGAGCCTCTCATAGGGGTAGGTGGAGACTAACCTCTGGAGTCTGTTTGCTAACACGTATTGTGCGGTGATTTCTCCTGAAGTCGCAGTGCTCTAGTACGGGGGGGGGGGGGTGTACGAACGTGGAACTGACCTTCTTCAGATCTGGTACTCAGGGAACTTTCTGAACTGCTGGGCAGGTCTGTATCTGAAATCGGCATTGGTATGCTTCCCTCACTGCTCTTCTGACTGTCAGAAAATGTAGTATCTGTTGAGAGGGGCGGGGGAGAACTAGTGGAATTCCCTGCTGAGACTGCCGACCTAGCTGAAGTCACAGAAATCTGCCTGGGAGGAGGGAAAGGGGGGAATTCTTCTGTCTCTGGCTCCTGTACTAAAATGGGCTATTGTGATTTTAATTTAGGCTGCATTTCCTGTGGGCTACGAGACAAAAGTATGCGGCAGTTTTCCTCATGACATCTCCTAAGCCATTTAGGTCTCTGCCGACAAACATCCAGCCAGGAATCAATATAAGGGAATTGATCAGGATATTTAGCTACCACAACTTGGTGCGCTCGGCTAACCAAGTCATAATCAAAGGTTCCTTCAGGGGGCCAACCAGTGTTAAAGTTGGGCCACTCCCTCTGACAATATTTCGTTAACAGGGCGGGAGTCATACGAACACCATAATCTGCAGAGAATCCCTTCCTGAAATGCTTTACCATACACTTTAAGGGGCTGCATTGCGTCTCTGATCCCCCCATATCTTTCTTCCAGGCTTTGAAAACACAGAGGGAAAGGAATGCAGACAGCCAGGAATCTGGCTGCTCTAGTCTCAAGAAGGGTAAGTAACAAAATGGCGCTTTCACCACACCCTAACAAAATGGCGCTTTCACCACACCCTAACAAAATGGCACTTTCGCCATTTTTTCCCGACCTGGGCGCAGTCGCCTGGCCAGGAACTGCACTAATCAGGAGTCTATTCTCACTGCACAAGCCTCTGCTTGTGCCAAACACATAAATCAAGCACAGACCAACACATAGACAGCCTCCAAATTCCCTAGAAAACAATCTAACCAGGGCCGGCCCGTCCATTGAGCAAGAATGTTTTTTGCACAGGGCCCCGCGTTTTAGGGGGCCCCGCGCAAAGAACATTCTGCTTTTTTTTTTTTTTTTAATTACATTTTTTAAAAAAACCTGTCTCTGGCTGCTGCCGCTGCCGCGTCCGTCGCAGCAGCGGCAGAATGGAGTGTCCCGCGGGGCCCCTTCTCCTCGTTGAGCCCTCTGCAAGGGCTTTCAGATTCGCGAAGGGAGAGTGCTCCCTCGCGTCTCTGTAAAGCCCGCAGGGGCTAATGGGAAATTTCCCATCTGCCCCTTTAGACGCGAGGGGCTGATGGGAAATTTCCCATTAGCCCCTGCGGGCTTTACAGAGACGCGAGGGAGCACTCTCCCTTCGCGAATCTGAAAGCCCTTGCAGAGGGCTCAACGAGGAGAGGGGGCCCCGCGGGACACTCCATTCTGCCGCTGCTGCGACGGACGCGGCAGCAGCTAGAGCCAGGTTTTTTTTTAATTTGCCAGAAGGGAAGGGAAGGGAAGGGGGGGTTAAGACTGGTAATGGGCTGGGGGGCTGATGGAGGCTGTCTGGAAATGGGCTGGGGGGGGTGTTAGGACTGGAAATGGGCTGGGGGGGTGTTAGGACTGGAAATGGGCTAGGGGGGGTTAAGACTGCTAATGGGCTGAGGCTGACTGGACATGGACTGTTGTGTGTTAGTACTGGAAATGGGCTGGGGGGAGTAAGGACTGGAAATGGGCTAGGGGGGGTTAAGACTGCTAATGGGCTGGGGCTGATGGAGGCTGACTGGAAATGGTCTGGGGGGTAGGACTGGAAATGGGCTGGGGGGGGGCTGGTAATGGGCTGGGGCTGATGGAGGCTGTCTGGAAATGGGGTGAGGGGGGTTAGGACTGGAAATGGTCTGGGGGGGTAGGACTGGAAATGGGCTGGGGGGGGTTAAGACTGGTAATGGGCTGGGGGCTGATGGAGGCTGTCTGGAAATGGGGTGATGGGGGGGTTAGGACTGGAAATGGGCTGGGGGGGTTAGGACTGGAAATGGGCTGGGGGGGGTTAAGACTGGTAATGGACTGGGGGTTGATGGAGGCTGACTGGAAATGGGGTGATGGGGGTTAGGACTGGAAATGGGCTGGGGGGGGTGGTTAAGACTGGAAATGGGCTGTGGGCTGATGGGGGCTGTCTGGAAATAGGGTGATGGGGGTTAGGATTGCTAATGGGCTATGGGGGGGTTAGGACTGCTAATGGGCTATGGGGGCGCTAGGACAGGAAATGGGCTGATGGGGAGGGGTTAGGACTTGAGGTGGGCTGATGTGGTTAGGACTGGTAATGGGCTGTGGGCTGATGGGGGGGGGTTAGGACTGGCAATGGGCTATGGGGGGCTGACTGGAAATGGGCTGATGGGGTTAAGACTGGAAGTGGGCTGATGGGGGGGTTAGGACTGGTAATGGGTTATAGGGGGGGCTTAAACTGAAAATGGGTTGATGGAGGGCTAGGACTGGTAATGAGTTGGGGGATTGCTATGACTGGAAATGGACTGAGTGGACGGGGAGGCTTGAACTGCAAATAGCTGATGGGGAGGGAGCTTGGAATGGAAATGGGCTGTGAGGGAAGGGAGCTAGGACTGAAAATGGGCTGATGGAGCAGCTAGGATAGGACTGGAAATGGGCTGTTGGGGGGAGCTAAGATTGGAAATGGGCTGTGGTGGGGGCTTGAATTGAAATGGACTCATGGAGGGGCTAGAACTGGAAGTAGGCTCATGGGGGGGCTTGGACTGGAATTGGGCTGAGTGGAGGGGAGCTAGGATTTGACATGGGCTGATGGTGGGGCTAGGAAATGACTAGAAATGGGCTGATGGGGGGCTAGGATTGGAAATGAGCTGATGAAGGGACTCAGACTGAAAATGGATGGGGGAGCTAGGACTGGAAATGGGTTGATGGGGGAGCTAGGACTGGAAATGTGTTGATGGGGGGGCTAGGACTGGAAATGGGCTGATGCAGGGACTAGAAGGGAATGGATGCTGGGTGAGACTGGAACTAGAAGGGAGCTGATGTTGGGGGAGGATTAGAATGGGATGGGGCTGGGAGAGTAAAATGGAGAGGGGAAAAATATTTTGTGTGGGAGGGATGAAAAATCTACAATTGGCCGGGTATTGGGAGAGTAAGTGGGGATTGAGGATGGAAGGGTAAAATTTGTGTGGATGAAATAAGAATGAGGAAAGAGCAAAAGGAGAAAGATTAGTATGTTAAAGCAGATGTAGAGAGAGAGGATGGAAAGAAAACTAGAAGAGAGAAGAAAGGACAAATGGACAGCAGACGATGGAGAGTTAGCAGAAAACATGAAGAAACCAGAAGAAAGTGGCTGGAGCAATTGCAACTGAAAAAAAATGCAGAAAAGGTAGAAAGATATCTCTTTATTTTGAATTTATTAACTGGAATATGAAAGCTCTGGGAAATGTGCATCATTAACGTCTGCGCTTTGTTTGGTACAAGAGGAAATTGATTTATAGTTTTATTTCTACAGTGTTGTTGTACATTCCAAGTTTGGCTTTTGGGGTTCCCAGTTTAATTATTGCCTTCCTGTTTCTAAATTGCGATTCCTTGTTTGGTGATGGTCTATGTTCTGCATGTGTAACTGAGCTGAGGTATTCTGTTTATGTAATTCCTATTTGACATTGCCACTTGTTCTCTTTCCCCAGTATTCTCTGAAATGTACTGGTTTAATATTTGCAGTGTTTCCTTTTGATAGGTAGGGTCTGGTGCTTTGTGAGTCCTGGTAATGCTGTCAGGATACAGCGGGTTTGCTATGGGTTCTAAATGGGCAGCGTTTGTAGTAGTTCCTAATGTGCCTGGCGGTTGACACTGGATTATAGTAATGTAGAAATCTTTTAGTCTTTCTTTATCCATACACTCATTAAGAGACATGTTTACTAAAAGTTAGTGTTTGGTAACATTATGCAAATATGTATGCAAATAAGGCCACTTATGCAAATGAGGCCCCGCACCGAGTCTCCGCACATGGCCCCGCACCCCCCTTGGGCCGCCCCTGAATCTAACTATTAGGAACGTGGTTTCCCCCAGCTCAGCTCAGCTCAGGATACTGGGGTGATTCCCTCGAGAGGTGATCAAGCTCTCCTTCTCCCTGTGGGAAGGACCGATTTTTATGAACTGCAGATAGAGACAGACCCCCATTATCACTTACCCCACTCAGATGTCCTCCGGAGTTGAATGGGTTGTTTCCTAGACCCCAGAGTGGGTTCGTAGGTGTCTGTCGGAGAAAGCCAGCAGCAGAGGTGAATCAGGAAGCAAAACTTTCCAGAACAACTGGTCTGATGGCACCTTGTATTCTACCCTGCGTTCGCCACCAGTCCAGCTCAAACTGATTGAACCTAGAGGTAGCAAGATAACCTTTTCTTTCTTATCTCGCTGTCTCAGCCGGTCAGGGAACCAAAAATGTAGCAGATAAACGAGTGAAGAAAAAAACACCCAAGGAGTCTTAGAAGGAAACAACGGTTTAATGTGCACAGACCCAGAGAAAATAGTTTTTCCAAATTCTGGGCCACCACCAGCGGGCTCAAAGAGATTATATAGACCTCTTATCAGGTTATTACAGCATTTCTTCATGATTGATCACTTTATTACAGTATAGTCCCAATTGGAGAAAGTCTACTGTACTCTTATCTCTAGCGAAGCAGGAGAACAGAAGTTATCTCTAGCAAGCGGAGAGAGCAGCAGACAAAGGAATAGGGGAGGGACAAGCATGTACCAGGGTATGACTTCACCAAGAGGAGTGTATCCTTTTCACTTAACCCTTCCAGCTCTCAGCCCTGCCTGGATTTCTACCTCAGTACTATTTCCTAATATTTCCTATTTTAATTGGTCTTGTTTTATTTGAATCTTTTATGTGTCAAATATGTGTGAATATATAATCCAAAGCCATTTCACTGGCCACTTTTTTTAGGAGATATTAGACATTAAGAGTTGAACTGCAAGGATACTACTAATGTTGACCACAACTGTATTCAATGCCAGTGGGCGGGGAGACCCTCTGATGCAGCCACACTGCAGCTGAAACTATTCTCTATGGGTGTTTACATCAATATTTTGACCTGTCTGGGAGTCCTGCCAAGGCGTGATAAAAATGGAAAGACAGAGTCTTTATTTAAACACTTGATAGCCCAACACAGGCCGTGTTTCGTTTCCCTTCGTCAGGGGCTTGTCAGGTATAGAACTAAAAATATAAACATATAAATACTTAAAATCATAAAAGAACAGACCAGCAAATCAATAAATAATTAAAAAATAAATAAATCAAATCGGGCAAATAAAATGTTAAAATCTATCATGTACAATAAATATAAACAAACAGAACAAATGTGCTCGAGAACTTAAAAAAGCTAATGCAAAATATACATATATATATATATATATATATATATATATATATAAATACCTCTGTTGAAGACCATAAAAAGGACGGTCTTATATCATACTGTCATAAAGCAGACTATGAAAACATTCACACTAAGAAAAACATAAATAAATATGTTAAAAACAAATAAATAAGAGCAATACATCAATGTACTAAACATAATACAATAGTGGAACTTGGAGAGAGAAACATATTAATTGAATGGGAATCTCTGTCCATATCGGAAGAGCAGGAGTGAGTCAGTAAGAGTGATAAAAATGAACAAATCTAATGTCCTTGTAAAAAGCTATATGTAGGCAAAACTACCCGTAGCATTAGAACCAGAATAGTGGAACATAAAAGTTTTATAAAAAGAAGTTTGGTTGACAAACCCCTAGTCCAACTTTGGCAAGAGGTAAATCACAAAATTAGTGATTTAAAATTTTTTGTTATTAAAAAAGTAACAACTAACTGGAGGGGTGGTGACATCAACAAAACCATCAACCAAAACCATCAACAAAACCACTTGTCTACTCGACCCATTCCCCTCCTCCTGGATTCTTAATCCGTCACTCCACTTTATTTCATATGTTCTGCGACGCTTCCGCTTGGGCCCAAGAGCTTACAAGCAGAAAACAGCCTTATGTTGTCCACTTTTGAATAAAGCTTCCCTTGTTGTCCCCAGAAGTATTCTGGGACTTGTAGTTAGTTTATTCTTTAAGGACAAATTGTAGTTGTGAGTCGGTGGTTCAAGGCAGCAAGAAAATTTATTTTGTGGGGATTTCCAGGGCATTTAAGCTCAATACACAAAGAAGGCAAAAGGATGCTTCTCCAACATAAAGGATAAATCAGGTAACAGAGAATGACGTAACAAAAAAAAACCCTTTTCACTGTTCAGCTGTTCTTATTCCCACAAGCTCACACTGAGGACTGCCTCGTGTGGTCATTCAACAAAAATACAGATAAACTTGCAACAGCTGTGATTTTCTTTTCTCAAAGCAAACTTCTTCTAAGCACTGCTTCTTAGCTTCAGAAGGCAATTAAGCTTAGTAAAACACAGTATTAGCTTTCCTTAATTCTAAGCAGGTACTGTACTTATTCTCTATATTGTTTCCCAGTCTCTCAGCTCAGTTCAATAATGCAGACTCTTCTTTTAAACACAATGAGCAATCCATTGGTACAGGTTCACACTCAGAGCTTGGCAAACATGAATCTATTTGCATTCCTTCTATGGCATCAGGATATAGGGTATCTCTATCAAAGTTACCAACTCTCCCAGTCTTTCTCTCCTTTAGAAATTCCTGGAACCGATTCCACAGCAATTCAGCTTGTAAAGGCACGGTTGAATTAGGGGAGTGAAATTTTCCCTCAGCAAACAACTCTCTCAGTGCTTCTAGCTTTGAAGACTCAGCTGTTCTGCTTTTATCAGGGCTATGACTTTTCCCATAAGTAAAACTTTCCACCCACCTCTTAGCAGTAGACGGTGAGGGCTCTGCTTCCTGGGCCTTAGCAATAGCAAACTGTTTCTCTGTTGATTTCCCAGCTCTGAAACGGCTGGCTTTACCTTGGGGATGGTTCCTCAGACAAGCGCTGATTTCTTTCTCCCTGGGATCCTCCAGGCTCTGAAATTCAGCCTCCTTATGTCCTTCTCCAGGCCCTCTTAGGTAGCTGCTTTCCTGGGAGTTTTCTTCTTGCTTTCTCCTCCAGCTATGCTCAGCCTTGCTCTCTCTGTTGTCCTTTGCCTTCCTCCTTCCTTTCTCTTTCTGCTCTGCTCATGGTTTTAAGAACCGTTGGCTGCTAGGCACTCTCTGTTCTCTGCACCTGTGTGATCAATCATCAGGCAAGCTTGTCTCCACCCCTGAGCTAGGGCGTGGCCTGACCTTAGCAGGGAGCTGGGTTTTTTCCTGATCTGGCTTGCAAGTCTTATGCACAAGTGAACTGTCATTCATTTCAAAGGGGAAACTAGGATTTTCTTCCACTTCCATGTCTTCCTGGGAGCTTTCATCACTACAGTTCTCACCATTCTCAATGCTAGTCTCAACACTGGATGCTTTCCTTCTAGGTGGAAACATGCTATCGTTCACCCCCTCCTTAAAAAGCCCACCTTAGACCCGACCGTTCCTGGTAAGTGGCGCCCAGTTGCCAATCTTTCATTTCTTTCTAAGGTTCTTGAGAAACTGGTCTTCTCTCAGCTTTCTGTTCACCTTGACACCACCTTTTCTCTTCACCCCCGCCAATCAGGATTTCGCGCCGGCCACAGCACTGAGACTATCCTCCTGGCACTTCTCTCTGAGATACACCGCTCTCACGACCATGGTGACCTCTCCCTTGTTGTATCCTTAAACCTCTCCGCTGCCTTTGATGTTGACCACCGCACACTTTTATCACGGTTGGCTGACCTGGGTATTTACGGCACAGTTCTTCGATGGTTTCGATCTTTCCTCTCCTCCCGCTCCTTCACTGTTCATATGGGCTCCAACGTCTCCCCATCCCTCCCACTACAATGTGAGGTTCCCCAGGGCTCTATCCTTGCCCCCCTTCTTTTCAACGTTTTTCTTGCTCCTCTCACCCTGCTCATCCAGCAAACCGGTATTTCTTTCTACATCTATGCTGACGATATTTTACTGGTCTTTCATGTCTTCCCCTTAGCACTTGACCTTGCCCCACTTAACAATTGCCTTGACCTTATTGCTTCATGGTTTGCTCAAAACGTCCTGCATGTCAACCCTTCCAAGTCTTCAGCCATTTGGTTCTCCTTCCGTAACCCTCCCCCTGACCTGTTCCCCACTATGTCCTCCCAACCCATTCCCTTGGTCTCTTCCCTCCATTATCTGGGCGTTACTTTGGACTCTTCTCTCTCTTTCCATCAGCACATCTCTTCCGTGGTGCGTTCCTGTTTCTTTCACCTTCGTCGAATCAGATCAATCCGTCCTTTCCTTTCATCCTCCGCTGTCACCACCCTCGTCATGTCCCTTGTTATCACTCGCTTGGACTATTGTAACTCTATCTTTGCGGGTCTCCCCTGTCACCAGTTACGCCGCCTCCAGTTAGTTCAGAACACCGCTGCCTGCCTAATCACCTATTCCCCTGTTTCTGCTCACATTACTCCCTCTCTTCTTTCTCTTCATTGGCTTCCAGTCAAAGTTCGGTTTATCTATAAGCTCCTCACTGTCACTCACAAGGTCCTCTTCACCAGCACCCCTCAATATCTGGCCGATTCTATTCACCTCCAACCTGCTCCTCATCTCCTCCGTTCCACGCATGGTAACCGTCTTTTCCTTCCCTCTCCCTCTCAGGCCCACCTTGAAAGCACCCGGCACTCTGCCTTCTTCTTTCTTGCTCCTGCCTTGTGTAACTCGCTCCCTCACTCCCTCCGTATTGAACTCTCTTTCCTACGCTTCAAAGCCCTTCTTAAGACACACTTATTCTGCCAGGCTTTCGACCTCCCTCCACCCAGCGATGGCTCTGGTCTCCCTTCGTCTGACCCCCTCCCACTGGTCACTTTGCCACCAAGCCACCCCTACTTCTGGTACACTCTCTTTTTCAGCTATCCACTGTTCCTTCTCTCTCTGTCTTCTTTCCTGTCTTCCATTGGCGTTCCTTTCCTTTCTATGTCCTCGTGGCTATTTTATTGTTTTATTGTACACCGCCCTGACAGCTTGCCATGAGCGGTATATCAAAAACCTGCAAATAAAGAATAAATAAAGAATTATGAGACTTGAGCAGAGATTTATTTTTCAATTGGATACGATGGCACTCAATGGATTAAATCTAGACAGAGATTTATCTGTTTTTCTTTAGTTTTTATTGTTCATTTTTGAGTTATCTTTTTTTATTATTAGTATTCATTTTTCTTGTTCATTACCTTATACTTCCCCCCTCCCCCTCTTGCGCATTGGAGCACAGGGGTCATTATATATTTTTTTTTGTTTTACTAGTATCCTTTGGTTTTCATGTTTACCATCAGTATGCCCCTTATAAGTTACGTCGTAATTATTCTATGGTACCATCATACTTGAATTTGTAGCCTTGGTCTTACTTTTTTATCGATATTATATATTTTTTATATAAAATTTTTTTTATCATGCTTTGTTTTTTATCATCTCCTTATTATTACCAACATCCTCATTACTTTTTATGGTTTTATTTGGGTTCTAATGATATTAGTTATTTATGTTTTTTAGTTCACTTAACGATTTATTTACAAGCTGAATTATGACAGTGCCCTTACTGGTCACAAGTACTTCATAGCGATAGATATTTATTACGTTTTCACATGCTTTTATGTACCAAGTTTTTCGTTACATTTTGATCTGTTTTATGCTGTTTTATGCGGCTTATTTTATATGCGCATGCTGTTTCCACCCTTTGTTTAGTAAGTATTCATAGTTGTTTGGTTCATAATTCTAATGCGGCTCTTATGGACACCCTTATGATCACACATGAACATTTGTTCTTTTTCTTTTAACAATTATATGAGCCAATTTCACTATTCCTTCACATTTTTTTCACTCTTTGACAAATCTCGTCTTGACTCTGCTACATTATTTTGACAAAGGACCACTACATTTTCCCGCTCTCTCGCAGTTTAGCTCTGCCCCCTTTTGTTATTTCTTCTTTAAGCGCATGAGCGGGCGTTCTCCAAGTTCATTGCAAGTTTTACAGTTTGCGAGCGGCGGCTTTGGAAGGAAAGGTATCCTTTTAATATGTTTTTTGCATTCTTGGAGATTTAGAAATCCCTTGTTATGCTATCTAATATTATTTATTATACATTTTTCATTATGCTGACATAATTAGGTACTGGTTACTAGCTGTCATCACCTTTTAAAAGTTTTAGCAATCATGTATGCCGATTTTAAAGGCATTTTATTTATGATGGTTTCCTTTTTACAATGATAAAGTGTTTTAACTGTGCCTTTCATGATTTTAAGGTTTTATGCCTTGGTCTTCTTGAGGATTTTAAGTCCTGATAAGATGTCATCACTTTTTATTAGTTCTTTTAGCAAGCATGTATGCACGTATTAAATACATTCACAGATAATGGTTTTTCTTCACACGTTTCAACTGTATTTTTTGGCATGCCATGTCCCACATAGTTTTATGCCTTGGTTATCTTGAGGATTTTTAGCCCTTATAAGATTTGTTCATTTTTATCACTCTTACTGGCTCACTCCTGCTCTTCTGATATGGACAGAGGTTCCCATTCAATTAATATGTTTCTCTCTCCAAGTTCCACTATTGTATTATGTTTAGTACATTGATGCATTGCTCCTATTTATTTGTTAACTTATTTATTTATGTTTTTCTTATTGTGAATGTTTTCATAGTCTGATTTATGACAGTATGATATAAGACCGTCCTTTTTATGGTCTTCAACAGAGGTATTTATATATATATATATATATATATATATATATATATATTTTGCATTAGCTTTTTTAAGTTCTCGAGCACATTTGTTCTGTTTGTTTATATTTATTGTGCATGATAGATTTTAACGTTTTATTTGCCCGATTTGATTTATTTATTTTTTAATTATTTATTGATTTGCTGGTCTGTTCTTTTATGATTTTAAGTATTTATATGTTTATACTTTTAGTTCTATGCCTGACAAGCCCCTGACGAAGGGAAACGAAACACGGCCTGTGTCGGGCTGTCAAGTGTTTAAATAAAGACTCTGTCTTTCCATTTTTATCACGCCTTGGACTGGTTTCTATTTTTCTGCATGATATCTGCTTCTGGTGTATTGTATCCTGTCTGGGAGTCCTACAATACCACCATAGTCTGTCTGCCTGCCTGCCTGCAAGAACCCCTGAAACCGAGACCTGCATGGAAGCTACACCATGGGCTAAGTAGCTACTAAAACCAGACTCTTCCATCTACCTGCCTGTCTGGGACCTCCCCCCCCCCCCCAACTACCATCACAGTGCCTCTTGCCCGCCAGAGAGCATCTCCTCCACTGCCACTGAAGTCACTCTATGCACCCCCTCCCCCCCCTCCCCCCCCCCCCCACACACACCTGTATGCTTGGGATCCTCCACTGTCTGAGGCACAGACTGGGAGACAGACCACAGGTCGAAAACACTTTTTGTGTGGTCAACTAGTAACACCCTAAGGATAAGCCTGCTGGGATAAGGGTGATGCAGAGGAATGATGTGGCCATTACATCTCTATATCCAGTAGCAGGATGCAAAAGGGAATCCACAGGTAGCATTTTCTATAGTATTGAACAGGGAGCTTGGACAAGGAGACATTTCAGGAAAAATAACATACAGGAGGAAAAGACTGCCCACAGCCCAGAGGAATGGAGAGAATGTGGGAAGAGGTCCAGAGGAAGAAGATATGCATGCTAGATACACATAAACAAGACCTGTGATTCCCATAAAGATTCATATAATTGACAGAAACCATGGAAACAAAAACCAAATATGAACTACAGTCAGGGTGGCCTGCGGACTCTGCTTTGGCAGAACAAGCCAATCTAGACCTGTAGTTCTGCTTTCCCTAATGAAATTAAGATTATATCTCTCTACATGCCCTGCAGTAAAAGCAGAAACAGATCAGCTGGTCCGATGAAAACAGTCAACGGGTTTATCCTACAATACAACTTCAAGAAGAAAAAACCTTCATCTTATCCGGAGCCACTCCAATAAGTGTATGGAACCCAGACCAGCACAGAATAAATTCCAAAGCCCTCAGTTTCCATTAATGGGAAACTTTTTTCATGCGTATGAAAAGCAAAATGAGTACATACAATTTATATCACTCACGCTTTCGTCTTGTTTTTGCTTGAGATCTGCTTTGGTGGCAGTAATGTCATATGATACTGAAATACAAAATATTTGTCCTAATAACTTCAAGATTTACTCATAGGAATATTGGCCTTTCAAAATTCCACCCCATCTCTCCTGCTGACCTGATAAATTTTGTCCAGTCAACTTAAGAAGAGTTCTTGAACGGGGTGTGGTTTTATTTTAGCCAATTAGCATAGACTATCAGGAAATAGTTATCCAAAAGTGATTCTGATAAATTTATCTACATAACTTTAACCAATTAATATGCAGTAGTTAGGCTTATTCTCTCAGGACTGCTGAATATCTAGGTAACTCTAACCAGCCTGCTCAATGTCAGTAGCCCTATGTCTTTAGTCTACCATGTTGAATGATGGTCCCAACTTTTAGGAATAGTCAAATATATCTTAGCTCGCTCTGAGCATGAGAATTGGATTTAGTGCACACTTTTCTCAGAAATTTAAGGTCAGCTACATTCAGATACAGGATGTATTTTCTCCGAGGGTTTACAACCCAAGGGGCCCTTTTACTGAAGTATGCTTGTTTTGTCACCTAACCTAACGCATGTTTTGTGCCAAAATCAGCATGCACTAGGTGGAACTGCTCTATGGTAAGTGTTGGGGACATGGCCAGCATGTGCCTGATGGTTACTGTGCAGGTAGGCCCCTTAGTGCGCGTTCTGGCTTTTATGAATTACTGTGGGTACATTTATCTCCACCCACTGAAATGGCGTTACGGCATCCGCACTAACTGCAACATTGACAGCATGATATGCTCACCATGCCCACTCACCACCCCTCACCTGCCCACTCACCACCCCAATGCACAATTGACAGCACATGAATCAACTCACAGTAACTCTCATGCCCCGCCCCCCCCCCACCCCCGTGGTAAGAGATACCATGAGCCCTTGCGCACAGTTATCTTGCACAAAAACGTGCATCTTCCACTTAGTGCAGTTTAATAAAATGCGCCTAGGTTCCTCACGCAATGTTTCCACAGGTGGGTCTCTATGAAGAGGATAACAGGAAGTTGCTTTTGTTGGTGTCGTGTATACAGTGTACACACTGTTGCACATTAGTGAAATGCTATCCATATCCCTTCCCTGCAATGCTCATGAGAACTTCCCTTCCCAAGCACTGCAATGGAAATAAGAACATAACAGAAGAACATAAGAAATGCCATATTGGGTCAGATCAAGATCCATCAAGCCCAGTATCCTGTTTCCAACAGTGGCCAGTCCAGGTCACAAGTACCTGACAGGTTCACAAAAGTCACACAAGTTCTAGAATGCTTGCCCTAGCAATGGATTTCCCAGATCCTCTTTATTAATGACTTATGGACCTTTTCTCTAGGAACATGTCCAAATTTTTTTAAACACAGCTACACCAACAGCTTTTACTACATCATCCAGTAACGAATTCCAGAGTTTGACTATGCGTTGAGTGAAAAAGTATTTGCTCTTATTAGTCTTAAATGAGTAACATAGTAGCTTTATTGCATATCCCCAGGTCTTTCTATTTTTTGATGGCATGAAGAACTGATCTACGTTTACCCGTTCCACTCCATTCATTAATTTATAGACCTCTATCATATCTCCCCTTAATCATCTCTTTTCCAAGTTGAAAAGCCCTAACCTTTTAAGCATTTCCATCCCCTTTACCATTTTTGTCGCTCTTCTCTGTACCTTTTCTAATTCTGCTATATCCTTTTTAAGATATGGCAACCAGAACTGCACACAATATTCAAAGTGAAGTCACACCATGAAATGATGCACAGGCATTATAGTATCCTTGGTTTTATTCTTCGTTCCTTTCTTTATGATTGCTAGCATTCTATTTGCTCTCTTGGCCGCCGCTGCACACTGGGTGGAGGGTTTCAACATATTATCCACGATGACACATAAATCTTTTTCCTGGGTGGTGGTTCCTAAAGTGGAACCTTGCATCGCGTAACCATAGTTTGCCTTGTTCTTTCCTAGGTGCATAACTTTGCACTTGTCCACATTAAATCTGCCATTTGAACATCCAGTCTTCCAATTTATCAAGATCTTCTTGAAATTTCTCACAATCCTCTTGTGTTTTAATAACTTTGAATAACTTTGTGTCTTCTGAAAAAGTCATCATCTCACTCATTATTCCAATTTCCGAGTCATTTAAGAAGATGTTAAAAAACAGCAGACCCAGCACAGATCCCTGAGATCCCCACTATTCACCTTTCCCCATTAAGAAAATTGGTCATTTAGCCCTACTCTCTGCTTTCCATCTTTTGTTGTTGTTAAGTGCCGTCGAGTCGGAGTCAACTCATGGCGACCCTCTGGATAGCTATCCTAAATTGTGTTCGGTCTTCAGTCAGGCGGCTCATTGTTGACAGGCTGGTACCCATAGCTGCTGTTATTGTATCGATCCATCTCATTGCTGGCCTTCCTCTTTTGCGTTGACCTTCTATCTTGCCAAGCATGATGTCTTTCTCTAATGATCTCTCTCTTCGCATGATGTGTCCAAAGTATGAAAGTCGAAGTCTTGTCATCTGAGCTTCTAAAGAAAGCTTAGGTTTGATCTCCTCTAGTACCGACTGATTTGTTCTTCGGGCAGTCCATGGTATACACAGTATTCGCCGCCAGCACCATAATTCAAAGGCATCAATTTTCTTCCTGCTGTCTTTTTCACTGTGCAGCTTTCACATCCATATGATGTATTTATTTATTTATTTATTTAGCAAACATTTATATACCGCTGCTTCCAGCGATCAGCAGCGGTCTGATTACACAAGGAGAACATAAGGAGGACTGTCAATCAGTACAGTAAAATTTGGGTGTGTACAGGTTGATCAGGAGGGTAGGCACATCACACGAGGGGTTTGTTAAGTATATGAGTACTAATTACATATATACATATATACATTATACATAAATGAGCAGGAGTACATAAATATGTTCTGGACTTAGACCTCTTAGGTTAATTCAAATTATAATGACTCTGGAAAAGATGAGTCTTGAGGTTTTTCCTGAAGACAGTTAGGTCTTTGCAATCTCGTAACTCTGGCGGCAGATGATTCCAGAGTGTAGGTGCTGCGTATGAGAACGCTCTATTACTAGTAATGGTTTTAACAGTTCTTATATCAGCTGGAATGAGGAGGGTGTTGGAGTTGCAGGTTCTTCTGCTTCTGTTGGGTGGTTGTGAGCATATCAAGGTGGAGAGGAAGGATGGAGCAATGTTATGTAGGAGCTTGAAAGTGGTCGTGAGTGATTTGTATTTTATACGAGCCGTGATGGGGAGCCAGTGGAGCTCAATCAATACCGGGGTGATGTGATCAGCAAAGCCTTTTTTCATGATGACCCTAGCGGCTACATTCTGCGCCATTTGCAGAATGTTCAGAGTTTTCTTTGGGAGACCCTGCAGGATGGCGTTGCAGTAGTCGAAATGTGGCATGATGAGTGCCTGGGCAATGGTCCTGAAGTCCTGAGGTTCGATAATGCTCCTTAGCGGTTGGAGGACCCTAAGCTTGTGGAATACGGCTTTGTTTGTTTTGCGGAGGTGTTTCTCCATTTTTAGATTACTATCGAATGTTACTCCCAGATATTTTATTTCCTCCTTCGTTTGGTAAGTATTGTTACATAAGGTGATTGTTGCGGGGGGATCGAAGTTTGGCTTTCTGGAGATGTACATTACCTCTGTTTTTTTGTGGTTGATCGTCATGTTACTTTGGAGTAACCAGGCTTGCATCTCACTTAGGCATTCTTCGAGTTGGGTGTAGTTTGGGTTGTCAGTGTCGAGTTGAGTGTACAGCATAATATCGTCTGCATAGACGTGGTATTTGATATTATGATGTTGGAAGATTTTGCAAAGTGGTTGCATGTAAATATTGAACAGGAGTGCTGAGAGAGCCGAACCCTGTGGTATACCCTGTGTTTGCGTGAATGCTTCTGCCTTTTCTCCGTTGAACTGGACCTGTTGCATTCTGTTTGATATGTATGAGGAGAACCATTTTAGAGGGGTTCCTGTTATTCCAATGGATTTAAGCCTGTTTAAGAGGGTGCCATGGTGAACTGTATCGAATGCTGCAGATATGTCTATGAATATGAGTAGAAACATTTTCTTTTTGTCTTCTAAACCCTTGAGGAGGTTGTCAAGCAGCGCAAGGAGTAGTGTTTCAACGCTGTGATAATGTCTGAATCCATATTGTTGTTTATCCAGGGTTTCGTTGTCATCCAAATGGTCTTGCAGTTGTAGTAACACGGCCTTTTCAATGATTTTGGCCAGGAACGATATGCTCGATATTGGTCGATAGGAAGCGGGGTCTTCTCTATTGCTTGTTTTGTTTTTTAAGACAGGTCTTATGATAGACTTCTTTAGTTGTGTGGGCATGATTCCTTGTTGCAGTGATAGGTTTACTATGTGCGAGACAAGTTGAATGATGTCCTGTTTCACTGCCTTGATCCAGGTGGCTGGGCAGGGATCTAGTGGGGAGGTGGTGGTGTTGATGCTTGTGATTATGTTAGTTATTTGTTTGTCATCAAGTTTGTGAAATGCGTTCCATATCATGTCTTGACTGTCGGTGGTTGCCATGGTTGGGTTTGGCACTGGGGGGGTTGGGCCCAGGTATTGCGTGGGAGTTGAAGCCGTGAGTTTGCTTGCATAGTGGTTTGCCAAAGTTTGAGGCTTGATTACGTTGTCAGCATGGTCAACCAGTGTTGTTTTTGTTAGAGATTTGACCAGTTCGAATAATTCGCGGGGCTTATTGATGGCTTTGTTCAGTAAATTTGTATGATGAGTTCTTTTTGCGGAGTTCATCTCTTCTTTATATTTTGCGAGGAGGGTCAGGTATTCTGACTTGTGTACAATGGATTTTGTTTGTCTCCACTTCCTCTCTGATTTACGGAGTGCCCTTTTCATTCCGGTCAGTGTAGCTGTGTACCAAGGTTCCGATCGAGGTTTAGTTGAGTCTGTAGTGGTTTTCCATGTAGGGTTTGATGTTTTTTGTATACCTTCGTTCCATCTGCTGGTTAGAACCTCAAGGTCCGTACATTCCATATCTAGGTGGGAGGCAATGGAGCCTATGAGATTTTCCTTGTTGAATTTGTTGAAACTCCTCTGCGTGTGTGTTGTCCTCCTGGATTTTGCATTTTTGGGTGGGGAGGGCAGTTTTACTTTGAGATCTACTTGGTGGTGGTCTGACCATGGTACTGGAGTTATTCTGATCATGGGTTTCACCTCGCCCGTCCGTTGGTTGGTGGGTAGGAAAACCAAGTCTAGGGTATTTCCCTTCACGTGGGTAGCGTCAGTTATGATTTGCTGGTACCCCAGTTGTTCCATGGCTTCCATGAAATTGTTTGCATGACTAGTTGGTAGTGATGCTAAGTTCAGGTCTCCCAAGATGATTTGGAATTTTCTGATCTGAGTGGTGGAGATGCTTTCTAGTGCTGAGGCAAGTGTTTCGTGCATTGATGAGGGGGACCTGTACATAAGACAGATAGAAAGAACTGAGTTTTCTACTTTGAGTATGTCTATGTCCATATTTGAGTTTAGGGAGGTGGTGGATGTTATTGAAAATACCATGGCTTGAACAAGTCGAATCTTTGTATGGAGAGAGACATCTCTGCTCTTGAGAATCTTATCTAGGTCTTTCATAGCCATTCTGCCAAGAGCAATGCATCGTTTGATTTCTTGACTGCTTGTTGCTTCTTTATTGATAGTTGATCCAAGTAGGTTTAAAGTTGTTCACAATTTCAATTTTTTCTCCTTCAACGATGAACCTGTTGATTATGCCAGTTGTGATGATCTTTGTCTTCTTTACATTAAGGTGCAGGCCCATTTTGAGACTATGTTCTTTGATTGTGAGAAGCAAATGTTTCAGATCATCTTCACTTTCAGCCACTAATGTAGTATCATCAGCATAGCGAAGGTTGTTGATGAGCCTTCCACCGATCTTCACACCTCTGTTGTCTTCATACAATCCTGCTTCTCTGATGATTTGTTCTGCATATAAATTAAACAGGTAAGGGGGAAAGTATGCAGCCTTGTCTTACACTTTTGCTTATTTTAAACCATTCTGTTTCTCCTTATTCCGTTCGAACTGTTGCTTCTTGATCAATCTACAGATTGTGCAAGAGAACGATCAGGTGTTCTGGTATACCCATGCTTCTTAATGTGGCCCAGAGTTTCTCATGGTTTACACAGTCAAAAGCCTTGCTATAGTCGATAAAGCACAAATAGATAACCTTTTGGTATTCTTTAGTCTTTTCAAGGATCCATCTCACATCCGCAATGATGTCTCTCGTTCCTCGCCCTTTCCTGAACCCTGCTTGCACTTCAGGTAGTTCTTGTTCCAGGTATGGTTGTAGTCTCTTTTGAATAATCTTCAGTAGAATCTTGCTGGCATGTGGGATCAGAGCGATTGTTCGATAATTTCCACAGTCAGTTGGATCACCTTTCTTTAGTATTGGTATAAACACAGATCTTTTCCAGTCAGTTGGCCATGATGTTGTCTTCCATATTTCTTGGCAGAGCCTTGTAAGTAAGGTAAGAGCTGTATCAGATTGCTGCAATACTTCTATAGGAATGCTATCAATGCCTGGTGCTTTGTTCTTTGATAAGGCTTTCAATGCTGCTTCAACTTCTTTCATCACCAATGGTTCCCGATCATAAGGTACAGGTTGAAACGGCTGTTGGTCCACTTGCTCTTTATCATATAAAAACTCTGTATATTCCTTCCACCTTTTCTTGATCTTCTCAGCATCATTCAACATAGAACCTTGAGCATCTTGTAACATTCCAATTCGAGGCTGGAACTTTTTCTTTAACTCTCGTAGCTTTAGGAAAGCTGATCTTGTTCTTCCTCTAATAGTTTCAGCTTCTATTTCCTTGCAAGTGTCATTGTAGTACTTTTCCTTGTCCTGTCTTGCTGCACGTTGGAAATCTCTGTTGAGTTCTGCAATTGTCTTTCTTTCTCCTCTGGCTTTAGCTTCTCTGCGTTTCTGGGCAATTTTCAGAGTTTTTTCCATCTTTTAGCCAGTTCCTAATCCACAATAATACATTTCCTGCAATCCCATGACTTTTAATTTCACCAAAAGTCTCTAATGAGGGACCTTGTCAAAGGCTTTCTGAAAATCCAGGTACACAACCAGCTCACCTTGGTCTACCTGTTTATTCACACCTTCAAAAAAATAAAATAGATTAGTAAGATAAGGCTTTCCTTGACTAAATCCATGTTGGCTTTTTCCCATTAAACCATGACTATGTAAATGTTCAGTAATTTTATTCTTTATAATGGTTTTTACCATTTCTCCCGGTACCGCGTGTCAGGCTCACCAATCTGTAATTTCCTGCATCCACCCTGGAACCCTTTGGCAAATTGGCCTTACATTGGCCATGCTCCAATCTTCAGGTATTACAGATGATTTTAATGATAGCTCACAGATTACTAATAGTAGATCTGCAATCTCTTCATTCCGTTCTTTCAACACCCTTAGATATATACCTCAGTGTATCACATACTTGTAATACATCTTCCCGGTTTATTAATATTTCTTTCAATTCTTCCGATATATCGCCTTTAACCTCCCTACATATTCCCTACTTATTCTTCAGTAAAGACCGAAGCAAAGAATTCATTTAACCTCTTCGCTATTGCCTTGTCCACCCTTAGCACCCCTTTTACCCCTCTATCATCTAATGGTCCAACTCACTCTCTCACAGGTTTTTTGCTATAAATGTTCATGAAAAGATTTTATTATGTATTTTTGCTTCCTCGGCAAGCTTTTGTTCAAATTCTCTTTTTGCCTGCTTCATAAGTGCCTTACATCTAACTTGCCAGTGTTTATGTTGTTTCCTGTTTTTGTCTTTTGGCTCCTTCCTTCCATGTTTCTAAAAGTGTGGAATGCATCTGATCTGAGCTTCCAAGATAGTATTTTTAAACAATACCCATGCTTGATGTAAATCTTTAACCTTTGCAACTGCTCCTTTTAGTTTTTTCTTAACTATTTTTCTCATTTTATCATAGTCTCCCTTTTGAAAGTTAAAAGATAGTACTGTGGATTTCCTTGCCATCCTTTTTCTATTTATTAAATCAAACATGATCATGCTATGATCACTATTGCCAAGTGGCCCCAACACCCTTATCTCCTGTACCAGATCCTGTGTTCCACTAAGGACTAGGTCCAGAATAGCTTCCCCTCTTGTTGGTTCATGAGCCAGCTGCTCCAAGAAGCAGTCATTTATTGCATATAAAAACTTTATCTCCCTAGCATATCCTACAGTGACATTGACCCAGTCGATACTGGGGTAATTGAAATCACCCATTATTACTGTGTTGTAACTTTTGTTAGCTTCCCTGATTTCTCTTAGCATTTCATCATCCATCTGTTCATTCTGGCCAGGTGGTCAGTAGTACATCCCCACTGCCATTGTCTTCCCCTTTTTATATGGGATTTCTATCCATAGATATTCTACTGTTGATTTTGTTTCCTGCAAAACTTTAAGACTGTGTGACTCAATGCCCTCTCTAACAGAGCACAGTGCCTCCACCAATTTGATCCACCCTATCATTGCTATGTAGTTTTTATCACAGTGTCCCATTGGCTGTCTTCCTTCCACCAGGTCTCTGAGATGCCAATCATATGTAACTTCTCATTTAATGCTATATATTCTAGCTCTTCCATCTTAATTTTTACACTTTTAGCATTTGCATACAAGCATTTTAGAGGTTGTATTTTATTCATATTAATCAGGTTATCAGTAGACAGGAGTAATTTGGAATGTTTCAGTTCTGCTCTGTACTTAAGGGCATCTGGGTTACTATTATCTTTATTGGAACCTCTCTGTCAGGATGCCTAATTTCCCTCTTTTGCTTCAGAGATACATCCTTCCGAACCTTGCTCTCTTGGGTGACTGTCGGCTTTCCCCTACTATCTAGTTTAAAAACTGCTCTATCTCCTTTTTAAAGGTTAATGCCAGCAGCCTGGTACCATCCTGGTTAAGGTGGAGCTCATTCCTTTGGAAAAGCCCCTCCCTTCCCCAGCATGTTGCCCAATTCCTAATGAATCCAAAACCCTCTTCTATGCATCATCATCTCATCCACGCATTGAGACTCCAGAGCTCTGCCTGCTTTTTGGGTCCTGCGTATGGAAGGGGAAGCATTTCAGAGAATGTTGCCCTGGAAGTTCTAGATTTCAACTTTCCTACCTAAAAGCCTAAATTTGGCCTCCAGAACCTCCCTCCCACACTTTCCTATGTCATTGGTACCAACATATACCAAGACAGCAGACTCACCCCCAGCACTATCTAAGACCTTGTCTAGGTGGCGCATGAGGTCCGCTACCTTCGCACCAGACAGGTATGTTACGAGGTGATCCTCACGTCCACCAGCCACCTACCTATCTACATACCTAATGATCGAATCACCAACTGTAATGGCCGTCCTAATCCTTCCCTCATGGTCACATGGCCCTGGAGAAACCTCATCAGTGTGAGAGGGTTTTACATCACCTGGAGGACTGGTACTAACTACAGGATCACTTCCAACCACACCAAGGTGATGCTCTCCTTTCACGCAACCTCTCTCCTCCATGGCAACTGAGAGGCTGCCAGACTAGAGGTGGGACTTCAATGCTACATCCCTGTAGGTCTCATCTATATACCTCTCTGTCTTCCTTATGTCCTCCAAGTCTACCACTCTAGCCTCCAGAGATTGGACTCATTCACTGAGTGCAAAGAGCTCTTTGCATCAAGTGCACAAGTAAGACCCCTCACCAACTGGGAGAAAATCATACATGTGACACTCAATGTAAAAGATTGGATAGTCCCCATCTCGCTGCTGGTCTGCTGTCTGCATTTTTATTATAAGGTTTTGTTTAGTTATTTAAGTTGTCTACTTACTTAAAGTTGCTAGGGATACTTCTGCTGATACTACTGCACCTAATACGTTTAAGGGACTTAGTTTACATCAAGATTAATCAATCTAATCTTGGTGAGGATATCCAGATGAACCTGAAGTGAATTTGATTACCTCTTCCCCTTTAATAGTTTTAAGAGCCTATAAAGCCTGGATTATGCCTGGGGTGGGTGGGGCAGTCTGAAAAGTTGTCACTTCCAGAGTGAAGTAAAACTCACAAGTCCAATAATCAAATAATCACTCTACTATATAATAGGCTTAACTTAATATCATATATCATAGGCCTTTTCATTCACAGGCATTTGAAGAGGAGAAAAAGGCCTCAGAATACAAGGATTTGGTTAGAGTATATAAACACACCTATACCTACATCCACCATATCAGCGACCAGAAAACATTGGCAAGATACATGCAACACTGTACAAAATCCCCACTCTACTGCAGAGGTGTAAGCTTGCATGTCTCCATAGCGGCACACACGTTCTTTCTAAAATGCACAGTTTTGTATATCTGGATTTCCAGAAGGTATTTGATGAAGCCTCTCATGAGAGGCCCTAAAGAAATTAAAAAGTTGTGGGACAGGAGACAAAGTCCTGTTGTGGATTGGAACTTGTTTAAAAGATAGGAAACAGAGATGGGATTAAAATGTCAATTTTCTCAAAGCAGAAAAATATATTTATTTACCTGGTTTATCCCCACTTAGTCACAAAAGTCAAATCAGTTATAAGTAATATATATTATAATATAACACACATTAACAAATGTGTAAAAAAGCTTTACAATGACATACTCCTACCAACATAGCAACAGACACTCATAAGTAATAGTTACAAATTCTGCTGTTACAGAGAGCGATTCTCCATCCATGTAGTATTCAGGGAATAGATATGTTTTTAACTTTTTACAAAAAACCTGGATATCTTTTGTTTCTCGTATGTTGTCAGGTAGCAACTTCCATAACCCCGAAGCATAAAGGGAAAATGCCATAGCGCAAGCAGTTTGATTCCTCTTAGATCGAAATGATGGAATAATGTAAGTATTGCAGGAGTGAAGTGCCCCAGGGGTCTGTACTGGGACCAGTGCTTTAAAGGATCTGGAAAGGGAGTGACGAGTGAGATAATCAAATCTGCAGATAAGACAACATTATTCAAAATTGTTGAATCACAAGCAAATTGTGAAGAGTTTCAGGTAGACCTGGCAAGGCTGGGGAACTGGGTGTCTAAATGGCAGATGTAATTTAATGAGGACACGTGCAAAGAGATGCACATAGGAAAAAATAATCTGGACTATAGATACATGATGCTCTTTCCTATTAGACATTGCCACTCAGGAAAAAGATGTTAGTCATGGACAATGGGATGAAATCCTTGGTTCCGTGTTCCATGGCGGTCAACAATGAAATTGAATGCTAGGTATTATTAAGAAAGGAATAGAAAAGAAAATAGAGAATATTATATTATCTCTGTATTGATCCATGATGTGACCATGCCTTGAATATCAGCTAATAGCAGAACTAGAAAAGGTACAGAGAAGGGTAGCGAAAATGATAACGGGAATGGAATGGCTTACCTATGACGAAAGGCACAACAATGTTAGGGAACTTCAGCCTGGAAAAGAGACACGATAGAAGTTTATAAAATCATGAGTGAGATGGATTTATCAGTGGTGTAAATTCTGCCTAAGCAGCCCTTGCAATGTGGGGGGCGCCTGGGCAGAAAGGGGGTCATACAGCGGCAGCAGCGCAACAAACTTATTTATCACGCTTGCCGCATTCCTCTGCTCTTGTAAGTCTGCCACGGGTCCAGCGGCTCTTCCTCGCCAGGTTGCAGTCTTGCGATTACAGCTACACCGTGAGACTCCAACCTGGCAGGGAGCAGTTGCTGGGCCCGCAGTGAACTTACAGAGCAGAGCAGAATGCCAAACACAATGAGGTAAGTTTGCCACTGCTTGGGGGTTTGCACGATCGGGGGCCCCACATGATGGGGAAATGCACCACCACTACAATGACAGTGGGGGACCCTCAACCAAATTTTGCTTGGGGGCTCCTCATTGTAACTTATACCACTGTTATTTACCCTTTCCAATAGCACTAGGATGAGGGGATGTTCCATTTATTTAACAGTGTTTTTATACCACTTTATCATTTCTATCAAAGCAGTTTACATTGTAACTTAAACTTGGTAAATGTACATTAAACAGGGACATTGATGACTTGGATTTTTCTGAGCAATGGAGGGTTAAGTGACTTACTCAAGGAGGGCTAGTGGGACTTAAACCCTGGCCTCTTGGCTCTCAAGCCAGTGCTCTAACCACTAGGCTACTCCTTGACTCTGCTCCATGCAGCCAATAGATAGCACTTCCAATACAAATCGGAGAAAAGATTTTTTTCACTCAGCACACAGTTAAACTGTGGCAGTTAGAATGGTTTTAAAAAGGTTTAACGCAATGTATCTTCCCCTCCAGTTAATTTCTAGGCTATGAAACTTCTCTCTTGCAACATCATATTATTTCTTTAAGCTTATGCATCAATATTACACCACAGAATTCCCTACTATCTGTGGTGTAATATTGATGCATAAGCTTAAAGAAATAATATGATGTTGCAAGAGAGAAGTTTCATAGCCTAGAAATTAACTGGAGGGTAACATACATTGCATTGATCAGCAGTTACCCTCTGTAAGAGGATACTTCATTTTGAGTGATTAATAAAGGTTTAGACAAGTGTAACCTGGGTATCACTAAGCCCTTGCAGCATAAGATATTTTTATTTTTTTGCATGGAAGCAGCATTAGGAATCTTCAAGCCGAGTTCCCAAATAAAGAAGAGCCCAGGGGATGAGCTAGAGGATGAATCAGGCGATAAAAGGCCCAGTTTGGAGGGTTATTTGCCTTTTTCTTCCTCCTAGAAGCAGGTCGAGTGCTCAATAGCCAGGAGCCTCAGCCCAGTGGAGGGTGGGCCCTATAACTTGCTCCCTCCAAGGGCAAATGAAAAGCAAGAGTTAGAGCCTAGCGGAGGGAGGTTTGTCTTTGCTCCCCCCGTGCATGGCTTATTGGGTTTGTATTTGCCCAGGTCTATGGGAGCTGCTTAAGCCTCACCAAATATGAGGAGTCCAAGAGAGTCTGTAGGATTGCCCCAGCTCCAGTGAGGAATCCAGTGGTATGAGCCTGGAACTGCATCGAAGGGTGGAGAATCTGTCTTGATCTATCCCATCTGTGGTGCAGAAAACAAGGTTTCCTCTAAGAGTGTTAAAAGAGAGGAGGAGACTGGCAGAGAGTGGAGAAATTATAAAGGTGCATGAGAGAGGTCCCATTTAAGAGTATCAACTACAGTTGCATGCAAATATCTCTCAATAATATGCATTAAAGATATCCTGAAAATCTGAATGGTTTGTGGCCCTCCAGGATTGCACTTTGACATCCCCAAGTTAGAGATTCTCTCCAAGATGACATGAGAAGTCCACATTAAGTTTAACTTGTCCCAGATCTATCTTCTAACAGTTCTATTTTTTCTTCTGCTTTGTCCACATGGCTCATCCACTCGCATTGCTATTTCTGTACTGGCTCAGATTTGGGCAGCTCAGGAGACCCCCAGCAGTTTGAGGGCTGGAAGTCACCTTCTCCTAGATACAACCTCAGTGCCCATCGTATGACCAACAGAAGAGCACCACTTCCTTGACTCCCAGGATGACCAGCTCTTATGGTCAGGGGTCCAAACAAGGATTCCTCATGCCACTAAGCACAACGTACTTCTGTTTCATTTTAAGGGTGCTTTCATTAGGGATGTGCTTTTGTTAAAACAAAAAGAAAAGAAAACAAACAAAAGTTTGGAACAGCAAGGAGCACTGTGGGGTAGAAGTGAGGTGCATGGGCAGAGCTGCATGTGTGGTAAGAGACTTGCGGGCATCAGTGGGTTCCAAGACAAATTAGCACACGGAGCAGATGGCCACCCCCCCCCCCACACACACACACACACACACTGGGCTCACACAGCAGAGGCGTGCGCAGCCAATGCACCTTAACTTTCTTGCTGGATTGCCCCACTGCCTCCGCTACAAGTCCAGTGGCTATTCCATCCCAGGCCGAAGTCTTGCGGTACTATCATGAGACTTCAGCCAGGAGGAACCAGCTGCTGGTCCTGAAGCAGAGACAGTGGGCAAGCCAACAAGGAAGAGAAGGTGGAGGCACATGGGGCAAACACACCTTTTGGGCTCAGAATTATGGCAGTCTCCCCTGCCCTTGGTACACCACTGGGGCATGCTTACTAAAGTGCTGTGACTAGCATGAGGCATGTGACCAGTTGGCACACAAATTTATCTTGGAGGGGGTATAGCAGCCATGGTACAAGCATCCCATGTTCAGTGCAGGGATTATATATATCTGCTCTAAGCCAGTAGGCCCAAGACATATCTTCCAAGGTTCAGGCCCAGGATCCATCTATCCACTGGAATAGAGCCCATGGCACCCGCAGATTCCCCCAGCTGTATGTATGCAGGGCTAACTGGCCTTCATACAGGGGAGGTGGTGATCTGATGGCATATTTTGGTGCTAAAGCATCATTTTGCCAGTAGTTGCAACACCTCATTTGCATGCCCTGTCCCCAGCTGTGCTCTGCAGCTCCAGCCCTGGCTATGTGGCCAGATCTGGTTATTTCACTGAGCATAGACCCTATCTCCTAACTCCTCCACGGTTCATCACAATAGCAGCCCTCCCACATCTGGCGTTGTGCTATATGTAGATGTGTGCAAGCCCCATTTTTTTTGGCTGTCAGGATGTAGTGATCCACTGCCATGGCAGATGAACCATGCTGCTCTCCAATACTGGTTGCCCCAGGCAAGTGCATGGTTCACTTATGCACATTACCGGCCAATGTTGTCAATCTTGGTATATGTGGGATGGTTCTAGCTTCATACCATGTGAGATTTTTGCCCAGATTGTGTGTCAGCAGCATACTAGCAATGCGAGTGCAACTACCGCCTGGTCAGAATATGTTGGTAGTTGTTCACATGCTAGCAGCATCTTTCATGGCCAGACACCCCACTAGCATGGCCATGCCAACTGTGCACAGCAGCTACCATTCACTTTCCACCCTAACCCCTCCTATTCACATGGGGGGCATTCTGAACAGTGAATAGCGGGGCTGTATGTCCGGTTTGGACATATAACGCCCGCTACTCACTTGCGCTGAATTCTGTCTTCCAGGCTCCCCACATGCACAAAAGGCTTGTGCGAGGAGCACTGGACTGGGGCGAGAGGGGGAGGGCTGGGCAGAGAGTGGGCAGAGTGGGGTCGGGCTGACTCTCCCGAATGTACAGGGCCTATTCTGATCAGGGCACTGTACGTCCGGTGTTGGGAAGATGGACGTGGGACTTATTCCACCTCGAAGATGGAATAAGTCCTACTGACAGCAGCAATCAGGCCAGACAGCCCCACCAAAGACATGGCACGGGTGAAGGTAAGCCTGATCCTGGGCCTGGCTGCCCCTGCCAAGGGTCGGGCAGTGGGGAAAGAAGCCAGTGAGCGGCATCGGGCTGTCAGCGCTCCTGCTGGGCGTCCCAGTGCCATGGCATCAGCACACCAGCAAGAGCATAGGGTGGGCTGGACGGGCAGGAGGTTGCACATCCTGCACTGTGGAATCAGGGCATGCCTGGACTGTCTTAAGTGCCCAATTCTGCACCTGCGGGAATGTCTAGCTCCCGCGGTTGCAAAATTGGGTACAAGTTTGGGCCATCCATTTTCAGCCATCCAAACAGCCTGGATTTGCTCCGATTAGAACTGGCCTCATAGTGTTCGGGTAGCATGGTGTTTTCAGTGTGGTCACATTTTGGAAGTGCGCTCCTGGCTATATCACAGCCAAAAAGCACATTAGCCCCATTCTATAGCCTGCACTTCCGGCTACCGTGATCCTTGTCCTGAGCTGTTATGTTGTCTGTCTTGACTAGACTGTAAGCTCTGAAGGGACTGTCTTTTATATGTGTTTGTACAGAGCTGTATACGCCTTGTAATGCTATACAACTGATCAGTAGTAGTATATTAAATATGATTGCCTCTATGCTGCCTGCACTATTTCTGGCTCTGGTTCCAAACTGCCTGCAATCAATCCCAACTCCCAAAAAAACAAACAAGGAGGCATGTCCTCAGAAGCAGGGAGGCACTTTCTGAGAGAAATAGGCAAAAGATGGCTCCTTTCTGCCCTCTCTCTGTTTTCACAGACGCTGCTGGAGATATTCTACCCATGGCTCTCTCTCCCAGGACCTCTTGGCTTGCTGGAGCGAGGACATAGGATTCTTGGGAATCTTTAGAAATTCTCATCTGTGAAGTGCTTCCATGGCACTGACTCATACACAGAAACAGAAAGCGCCGGCACTGGTCACCCCTTTGGAATTGTGCAGGTCAGTTTCAGGGGGTTGGGCAGGGCTCAGAAGGCGCCATTGTTGGTTGTGTGAAGGACTGACGAGAGATCTGACATTTAAACAATCAAGTGAAGCCATGTCCGCAGAGGTGGAGAGGGTCACACACGTGTCTCTGCACTGACTCACCCTCAGCTCTGCCAACTCTCCCCGCACCTGCTGTGTTTTCCAGGCTCAGGGGGGAGGGGGTGTTTTATAATTTACAGTTACTGACTTGCATTACCATGAAAGATATTCAAGACTCAGAGCTATTCCAGATCATCTGTATTAACTGCATTCCCTGTATGTATTAGTCCTTTGTGCCTTTTGAGTCTGTGTTTTAACCTTGCCTTCAGCAGCAGCTGTGCACATGCACTAGAGGAAATTGATGCACACTTTTTGGAAATAATGTTCACTAATTACACATTTTATGCACCCCACTGCACCAGCTTTCCAGGAGGTAAGGTACTCTGGGCCTTCAAACTCTCTGTTTAATTCCCTGCTTGCCTCCAGGGAAACCAAGGACTTAAAAGACAGGAGTGATGGGGGTGGTGGTGGGGGGGGGGGGGGGAAGATGCATCAATGTAGAGGAGGAATAGGATTGCCAACTGGCTCCAGATGCGCCGACAGGTTCGATCCAATCCTGGGTTTACCTCATTGCATGCAGGGATATGTAGTTCTGATTTCTCCATTGCACTCCATAAGAAAAGGAAAACTACAAGTAACTGCATGCAATGGGGTAAACCCAGGACTGGAGCAAGCCTGTCGGGTGCATCTGGAGCCAGTTGGCAACCCTAAGGAGGACGTGATAGGGAGTTATAATGGGGTGGGCAGAAAGCCAGTAGGAATGATGGGATTTTTGACAAGTTCCACTAATACAGTGCGATCGTAAAGTCCCTTCTCAGTGAGCGTTGTATGTCAAGATAGTCCTTCATATAACTTATATTGAGAAGAAGAAACAGCAGTTAACGTCCAGCTGGGACCCACACAGGCCCTTTTTTTTCCTTTTACCTGTACCAGTATGACCCGCCAGGGAAATCTGACTGACATCCCTCTGAACGCACAAAAACAGAGGACAGAGTAAAGGTGATCGATCGTCTCCAAATGCCTTCAGCTTTAGAGTCCTTTTTGCCGCAGTGAGTATTTCAGCATCAGCGATCAGCTGTTTTTGGGAGGGTTGCATTTTTTTGGCTAGTCAAGTAAAGTAAAGTCACCATGGGACCCCTGGACAAAGTGGTAAATCTTCCCGCCAAAACCGTGGCAAGCGCAGCCAGAGCTGAGCTACCCCGGTTTTGGTGGGAAGGTTTACCACTTTGTCCCAGGAACCCACAGTGACTTTACTTTACTTGACTAGCCAAAAAGTGCAAAAAATAAACCCAGCCAATTGGCAATGCCTGAAATACTCACTGCAAATTTACAATCTCCATTGCAGAGTGTGGTGACACTTATACACTCCACATCGTCGTCTAAGAGGATCACTTGATACCAATGAAAGTAAAAGACTAAACACCCTTCCCAGCCCGCTCCCCCAAATGGCCAATACCTAAAGTAAATAAGTAAACCAGCCACTGGCGACCCAGTGTCAAGTACAAGTATATGTCTGGCAGGCTTTAAAGAGGTGTGCCGATTGTCACCACTCATGGTTCACACGGTTACAAACAATATAACAGTTCTAAATATTCCTGCGCAAACCTGTTAGGATCCGAATATTGGGTTTGATGAACCTTTGGTTTGAGTCAGCATGGTAATTCTTATCTTCTGAAGCTAAAGGAGTAGGAGTTTTTTTCTGTCAGAGAGTATCTTTTTGTTTGGAAGGACGTTTTATTTACCCTTCTTTTCCACAAGAAGATGGCAGAGAGCAACCACAACATATCACAAGGCGTCAGTTCTTCTTAAGGGGACTTGTTTCTGGTGAGAAAGAGCCTGTCAGCCTTTTGATTTTGGAAGTAAGGAGTTTTATTTTTGTTACTTGATGTAATGGCAGAAGAAAAAAAGTTTAAAATGCCTGGTCATGTTTTTAAAATCAGGGCAGGTTCAGCCTGAATTTGTGCGGTAGGGAGGCACAGGTTTGCCACATCATCAAGGTGGTGCTGGGAGGGACAAATAAAAAGGAAAAAGAGGTTGGCAATTAAAATTAACATAGTAACATAGCATATGACGGCAGATAAAGACCAGTATGATCCATCTAGTCTGCCCAGCAAGGCGGCAAGAGCATGTGCACCTGCTGCTCCGTGAAGGTCACTCCTCCCCATGTCTTTGTTTAGAGGTGTACCAACCGCTCCATGTAGGTCACCCCTATTTGTTGAAATAGTTAGTTATGTTTATTTTGATGTTATCCTGTTGCTATAAAGGGATCTTCTGTGTCTGTACCATGCTGTTTTGAATTCTATCACTGTATTTGCCCCACCACTTCCATCGGGAGGGCATTCCAAGCATCCACCACCCTTTCAGTGAAAAAGTATTTCCTGACATTGCCTTTCAGTTTACCCCCTTGCAGCTTTATGTTATGCCCTCTAGTTTTACAGATTCCCTGTCTTTGGAAGAGGTTTGTTTGTTCATTAATACTCTAAGTATTTAAAGGTCTGAATCATATTTCCCCTGTCCCTCCTTTCCTCTAGAGCAGGGGTCCCCAAACCTGTCCTGGAGGGACGGAATCCTGGCAGGTTTTTGGGATAGCCCTAATGAATATGCATGAGATATATATGCATTAGAAATATCCTCCCAACCTGACTGGTTTGTGGCCCTCCAATACTGGATTGGGAGACCCTTGCCTTACACCTCTGTCATTTAAGATTGTGAGTGGGCAAGGTACAGATGTCCTAGAAGTGCTCCGAGCCTTGATCTCACAAGTGCTGACCTACCGCAACAAAGCCAGTCAAGCTGGATTGGTGCTGCCCCGCCCATAACTGAAATGAAAGACAACCTGGAGCCTGGTACAGTGGCAGAAGTGTGAGAGATACCAGTGGTATCACTTCTTGACCTTCTTGTCAAAATAGTACGAGGAGTTTTCTCACACCAGGAAGAAGCCAGTGCTCCTGTGCTGGGGGAATTGAGGACCATCCACGAAGAAATGCAAAAACCGAGACGATCACAATTGTAGCTTAAGAGGAAGTGGGAAGAACTGATCAATGCTATTGATCAATTGGCTAGGTTACAGCTATAGGGGTTCAAACGCCACCATCCCTCGCACTGACTTGCCCCCTCCACCCCTTCACCAAGTGCTGCAAATGCTCTTCCAGGTAAGTGAAGGCTTTCATCCTCAATGCCAGAATGGTGCTCTCCTGTATGGTGTGTGATGCTCTGTTCTTGTCTGGTTTCCACAAGTCACAAGGATCAAGCCTTAGGCACCTCCCCCACCAGGAATGAGCAAATGATGGGCGTTGTGTGTTATAAGTTGTTTGGTTTATCATAAGTCATCCATGTATGTTCCATTGTATTTGTGATCTTTAAATTTTAAATAAAGATTTGTTCCATCTATGTGCTTATTGATGCTTTCACTTTAGTATGCGCATATTTTAGGCGCAGAGATGGCATGTAGCATAATGGTCTGCCCTTGCTAGCACATCTGTTTTGTGTGCTCAGGTGGGTGCTTGTATCACCTGGGCCGGATGGTATACATCCAAGGGTGTTGAAAGAACTGAAATATGAGATTGCAGACCTGCTATCAGTAATCTGTGAACTATCATTAAAATCATCTCTAATACCTGAAGATTGGAGGATCGCCAATGTAACACCAATTTTTAAAAAGGGTTCCAGGGGTGATCCGGGAAACTACAGACCGGTGAGCCTGACGTCAGTACCAGGAAAAATGGTAGAAACCATCATAAAGAATAAAATTACTCAGCATGTAGACAGTCACAACCTAATGGGAGACAGCCAACATGGCTTTAGACAAGGAAGATCTTGTCTTACTAATCTGTTATGTTTTTTTGAAGGAGTGAATAAACAGGTGGACAAAGGTGAGTCGGTTGATATTGTGTATCTGGACTTTCAGAAAGCCTTTGACAAGGTCCCTCATCAGAGACTTTTGGCAAAACTAAAGAGTCATGGGATAGGAGGCAGTGTACTATTGTGGATCAGGAACTGGTTAAAAGATAGAAAGCAGAGGGTAGGGCTAAATGGCCAATTTTCCCAATGGAGAAAGGTGAATAGTGATGTACCCCAGGGATCTGTGCTGGGTCCGCTGCTTTTTGACATATTCATAAATGACCTGGAAAGTGGAATAACGAGTGAGGTTATCAAATTTGCAGATGACACAAAACTATTTAAAGTTGTTAAAACCCAAGAGGATTGTGAAAAATTGCAAGAGGATCTTGATAAATTGGAAGACTGGGCATCAAAATGGCAGATGAAATTTAATGTGGACAAGTGCAAGGTTATGCACCTAGGGAAGAACAACCCAAACTATGGTTACACGATGCAAGGTTCCACATTAGGAACCACCACCCAGGAAAAAGATGTAGGCGTCATTGTGGATACCATGTTAAAACCCTCGGCCCAGTGTGCAGCGGCGGCCAAGCAAGCAAATAGAATGCTAGGTATGATAAGGAAAGGAATGGAAAATAAAACAAAAGATATTATAATGCCTCTATATCGTTCCATGGTGAGACCGCACCTTGAATATTGTGTGCAATTCTGGTCGCCGTATCTTAAAAAGGATATAGCGATTTTAGAAAAGGTTCAGAGAAGAGCCACCAGAATGGTAAAGGGGATGGAAGGATACTCCTATGAAGAAAGGCTAAAAAGGTTAGGGCTCTTTAACCTGGAAAAGAGATGGCTGAGGGGAGATATGATAGAAGTCTATAAATTAATGAACGGAGTAGAACGGGTAAACGTAGGTCGATTGTTTACGTTATCAGAATGTAGAAAGACTAGGGGACATGCAATGAAGCTACAGGGTAAACTATTTAAGACTAATAAAAGAAAATATTTTTTCACTCAACGTGTAATCAAACTCTGGAATTTGTTACCGGAGGATGTAGTAAAGGCTGTTAGTGTAGCTGGGTTTAAAAAAGGTTTGGACAAGTTCCTGGAGGAAAGGTCCATAAACCATTATTAAGAAGTGAACGAAGATATCAATGCTTGACCCAGTACAAGCATTGTGGAACTGGTGTCTCTTGGGGAAACTGCTAGGTACGTATGACCTAGATTGGCCACTGTTGGAAACAGAATACTGGGCTTGATGGACCTTGGTCTGACCCAGTATGGCATATCTTATGTTCTTATGTTCTTCTGTGCAAATGTAGCAGCATATGGAGTGGCATGTACATGCTCCGTTGGGGCATTATAGGTTTGCATGCTGCATATGCTATACTATAACATGGCTCCACGAGCACGCAATTGCCTCAGAATCCATCTGGTGGAGCTCATCATTAAGTATAAGCACAAGCTCTTCCCCACCAGAGGACCTGAGTGACTGTGTAGGAGCGCTTCAACATGAGCACTGACATCCCCAGGAAGGTGAGTTGAAGCTGGGGTGGGGGCATGGATCGGGTAAGCTGGTGGTTGGCACAGGATACCGCAGATTGTAGTTGGTGATATGACAGTATTTTATTGGGGTTCCAAGGAAAAAGGTAATGGTTGAGAGAGTACTTCTTTTAGCATACCTCGGTTTTCACTATTGTACTTGTTTCTTTCAGATTGAGGACATCCAAAAAAGAAGGCAAGGTACCTCTGCCTTCATAGCCTGGCCTGGCTGTAGGAGGTACATGGACCTCTCAGCAGGTAATTATTGCAATGTTCAGGACGAGAGCGATGGATAGGTTAGTGTCTTCATTGTTAATGAGGTGGGGGGGGGGGTATGCGGTCTTTTGTAGTGCTCCAGACTGCCAGCCACTAAATCAGTTATCCTTTATTCCTTACCTTGAATCAGATCCTTTGTCCCTCACCTTGAGTTGCCCATGCCTTATGCCCACCTCTGCACATCGCTTATTGCAGCAGAGATTACAAATGCGCTTTCCTTTCCTTCCACAGAGACATCAGATGAGGAAGAAGGGGAGGAGCCACCAGTCGCTAGCCAGCTTCCACCACCAGCTGCTGCTGATCTGGCTGCCCCACTGGCACCACTACCACTGCCACTACCGGAAATGCACCACAGGAGCCCCCACCCTTTTCCCCTCCACCTCTCCTGATGCCACGACTGGGCGTTATCATGTTCGGCCTACCCGCTGTCTCTTCTGCCCCTCCTGCATCTCTTAATGGAGATGGTCCCCCAAAGACTGAACCTGGTCTGCATCCAGAGGCAGAGAATGCAGGTACATCAGAAGCAGCTCAGGTCACAGCATCCTAGTGGAGATCAGGGGATGGGACAGCAGCTACAAATGGTGTGCAACATTTACGGCCAGATGAATAAAACGGTCGACTGGATCAACGAAGCAGTCTAGTGCATTGCACACCATCTTATGACTGCTACAGTGCTAAATCACCCTCCCAGCCTCGGATCATGCAAGTCTCCTTCTCCCCATGTACCCTTTTTCCTTCCTGCCATCCCCACCTCTATTTTGTTTTTTGGAAGGGGGCTTATGTTTTTTTATTGTTTTTATCACTATTTTGTTTACATTCATTGGATATTTATTTCCACTACAAAAAAAGTTGCTATTAGTCTGTGCAGACTGTTAGCTGTTTTCTCAGAGGGGGGGGGGGGGGGTTGGGTTGGGTGTGGGGTGTGATGAGTAGGAGGGTTTGAAATCGAGGAGAGATTGGGGCTTTGAGCCTTTTAAGGGCTATTGAGACAGCATTTAAATACTCACTGGATGTAATTCTCTGGAACCAATGCTGCCCATTCCCTTAGGTGGCAAATAACACAGGAACTCCCTCCCCCTCCTCCAATGGAAACCAGCAATTCCACCACCACCGCAACCACCAAGCCCTTGTCCTAGTGAATTGCAGAACAAAAATTACAGCAGTGTTGGCAGCTACAGGGTTTATTGCACTTCATCATAAACAAGAGAAACCAAATATTCTGAGAGAAACCATGCCACTGATGACCAAGGGGAACTGCACCAGCAACCACAGGGGCTGTGACCTCCTCCAATCTATTGCCCCTTGTACATAAAGATGGACAGCAAAATTGTTATTAGTGAGGCTATAAAATCTCATCTTTTAGGCCCCTTTGACCTAGTGCAACATTTGCTCATGATTTTCACACATCAGTCTTGCTCTTTGATGCAGTTGAGTTGCACAGGAAAATCATGAGCAAAGCCGACACACTAAAGCAGCCTGGGCATGCCAATCACATGGAAAATGGTGACTATCTAAATGGAAATCAGTGAATATTATTAATATAATGACTCCCAATGTACAAAGACTTTTCTTAATGCTACATCTTTATGCCAGCTTCAGGTAGCTATAAAGATGCATCAGGGAGCAAACAGATCATCAGGCAAAAGGGGTTAGCAGACTGATTGACCCTGCGATGTACAGCCCAGGATGCACTGTGAGGGGGCTCGGGATCAGCAGGGGATGGGGGCAGGGGGTCTGTTGTGGGCCTGATCTGGTCTTCTGACATTCATCTTGCTCACAGTGACAGTAGCAGTAGACTGTGTGGGGATGCACCCGCATTTATTTGTGCTAGTTTGCACACAACAGATTTCCTTGTTTTTTGTTGCGGCATCCATGAGCAAAGGTTGCCAGTGTTGAGCCACAACACAAACACAATGTTGTGCCATGTCTGTCTTGTGCCGAACGCCCTATAAAGCAACCTACCTTTACTAAAGATGTTTTAGAAAGGAATGGGATCATACCATGCTGATCTGTATTATGTACATGAAAAGTAATCCTCAACAACCTTCTGTCGGAGCTCATTCCCCCCTCACTGCATCTGGAACAGCGGCTAGGGGAGAGATGAAAGGTTCAGGCAGCAGGTCTGGATCTATGTCATCTGCCATTCCATGGCTTGGGGCGATGTTGTGAAGCATACAGCCACAGACGACTGTATCTGCAACTTTTTCAGGTGCGCACTGCAGTGCTCCTCCAGAGTGATCCAAGCACTGGAAATGAACCTTTAGTACCCAAAGGTTTGCTCAACAACTGACCTTGCGCTGTGTGCCTCATTATACTGCCTTAGCAGGTGTGTGTGGTATGTGTAAGGGGGGGATCAACAACTAGGACTCACACCCATATCCAGCATCCTTTGTAAAAACAAAAGCCATGATGGTGAACATGTATTAATCCCTATCATGGCAGCTCCCTGGAAACTTGGCGACCACATTCAGGATCTTCATTTGTGCATCACATACCACCTGAATATTCAATGAGTAGAAATGTTTCCTGTTGTGGAACGCCTGTTCTCTATCAGATGGAGTTCTAAGAGCAACATGGGTGCAATCTATGGTGCCCCTGCTTTAAGTTTTATGTAGGGAAGACAACCACTCAGCCAGGGGACCAGCATGACCGCCGCGGGTCGCTACCCTTCCCCCCCCCTCCCCCCTTTGCCCCCCCTCCCCTTTTTCTTGCCTGCAATAAATACCATGTATCCGGACTTGCAACAAAAGATGTCTTTATTCATATTTGTCAACGATAAGTGGAAAATACAGTATTGAGAAACTGTTGGCCACAGCATAACTTAACAACATCAAACATTGTAACACCCAAGATTTATATAACAGCATTACAACAATATACATCAAAAAACCTCGTGAGTCTTACTTCCCTTATCCTCATCCTTCCCCGAGAGGCACAGCCCCATCTTTCAACAGTTCTTCGGCCGCCCGGCAGGGATATATGGAACATGGCCGTCCAAGCCACTTCCCCACTGCCGTCGGTCCCAACTAACATGACCGTGGACAAGGGGGGCGTTGCAGCGGGCCCCCTCCCGGCCCTTCAGGGCTCCGTTACTCTTCGCAGCAGTGTCTGTATCAACCTCTGCCCAGGGCCCGTCAAAAGGCATGCGCAGAGGTACGCTGAGAAAGGTGTATGCTCGCCTCTCCGGCCGTGAAAGCGTCAGGAGGTCTTCTAGGCACTATTGCTGCTTACCCATCTTTGTACTCTGGAGGACCCGTCAGTTCCCATGTGCCCCACTCCCCCTTCTCATGTCTGGGCTGTGCGCTCTCTCCTAAGGATGGGGTCCCTATTTCTCTGGCTATGCCGTGACGATAGCTATTTTGTGAGAGGTGGGTTGGGTGGGTCAGTTGCCCACTCGTGCCGCTGGGAGGAGGAAAAGAGGACGAAACGTGGCGTGCCCGGCTCTTCTATAGCCGGAGGCCGCACCGCCCTCTCTCCCCCCCCACCCCCCCACCAAGGTTAACCCTTGGCTTGCTGGCCTGGCGGCTGTGTCCGGTCGCGGTGATTCGCGGCCGGAGCTGTTCCCTCTAAGCTGTGCGCATGTGCGCGCGCACACACCTCGCCGAGCGAGCGCACATACTTTACAACAGAGCGCACAAAAATTACGGCTCTGATTCTGATAGAAAACAACACAGACGTCTTAAAATTTAAAAGTTATGATTGTAATTACTAGAAATTTCCCGCTTCATTTAGTAATCGCCTATTTTCATTTAATTTGATTAAAATCAATGTGGTGTACATACTGTATTCTGACGTGTAGTCAAATTTTAAAGTATATAACTCTGAGTGTCGTTATGTGGCGCACAAAAATTTAACCTTCCTTCAAAAGCTGCACACAGCTGATACTTTATGCGCACACAGCCTACAGAAAATTAGAGGGAACATTGAAGACAACACATCCTTTATGGACTCGTTTGACTGAACATAAATACAGTATTAATAAGGCAAAGATAGAGACACCATTGGTACAGCACTTTTTATCTTTTTATCATGTTTTGAAGATCTACGGTGCACAACATTGGAATATGTCCCCTTGCATATTCGTAGAGGAGATAGGGGGCTTCTACAAAAAGAGCAGAAATGGATTTATGAATTAAATACACTGGACCCGAATGGGTTGAATGACAAAATTGACTGGATGTTATTTATGTAAGATTAAGTGGGGTGCCTTTGAAGTTCTGATCCTCTTCCCTTCTCTTATTTTTTTATTTTTTATTGTGTGTGAGGATTTTATTACAATGGAGTGTGCTTGTTGTAGTTAGTAAAGTTAGGAATAAAGTTAGTTGAAGGTATGATGTCAGATTTGCTGTCAATGATTCTATTGGTGGTTGTTTAGTTTAGAATAGCTGACATCAGACGCCGAGGATACGGCAATAATGAGAAGCATTTTTGTTGTTCGAAGATATTTTTGAAGTCTGGTGGAGCGAGTGTATCCGTAATCCTTGAAGAAGCCTAGTGGCGAAACAAAAGCTTTTGTTGGATAACTCTTTGTGAAGATTAAAGTAGTCGTGTGTTATTGATACCAGCGGGATCTGGATATTGTTCAGATAAGTGATTATATACCAGCACTGTGAGCATAGATTTGCTGATTTGTAAGAGTGTTTTCTCTGCTTTATTATAGGTGAAATGGACTGCATTCCGTGAATCGAGTTGCATTTCATATGTTCTGGTGGTGGGTATCGTTTGATTTACCATATAGAACTGCGGACACTTTCTTTGTAGTAGTGTTTGTGTGTTTTAGTAGTGAAGGATCCTAAAAAGTACTTTTGTGGATATTATTGAATTTGGCTATAATTGGAATTAAAGATTTATGTGAAAATATTTTTAGACCTATGATGTGAGTGTCTGCCATTTCCCTATGGTGACAAGTTTCGCCATATGTAGGGTAAGGCTATCCTGAGCTCTTTGTATGCCATATTGAATTGTAGTAGAATTAACCTGAGTAAATAAAGTGCATATAATAGAGGATTAAGGCATGAAAGTTACTAGGGGCGTTCTGTTGGATTGTGAGTTGTAGTTTTCCCTTAGGCAGTTATATTTATTGATTTGCAATCTATTGCACCCATCACATCTGCCTTCCTCTCCCACCATTGTGCCTATTGCTCTGAGTACTGTATATAGACTCAGGCATGTTTTTTTCAAAGCTCGCAATACCTGAATGAAATGTCAAAAAGAATGATTAGTCCATTACAATGGCTACCCCACAGCATTCTGGAATGATCCATTGCCCAGAAATGCAAAGTGCCAAGTAACTTTACCAACTTGAGTACGGTATGCCTGCAATCTATGAAATGGTCTATATCGCTCTTGATTTCATCATAGAGGGACAAGATAGTTCTTGTGCACAAACGATAGGTATGTAACATATGTCTCTCTGGTAGTCCCCCTTGTCTTGCCAGTCTGAAGAGTCTTATGATGTTCTGATCCTGCCCTTCTCTCCTCCTTTGTTCAGCTTGGTTGGCCTGCTCTCTCTTCTATCTTCTCTTCAGCTTCAATGTGCCTGTTCCTCAGACCTGTGAATAAGAAAAAAAGTGACACATAATTTACCCTCATAGGAAACATTTTTGTCTTGGGCACAAAAATCCACAGCAGATTCCACTTTGACCCTCATACTATAATTTCCTGTACTACCAGATCTTTCTCTTCCCCTTCTGGATCCTGTGCATCTGTGATGACTTCATTTAAGTACCCTTAGACTCCATAATATGCATTACCATGCAATTAGAATATGCCTCGCTCAGCTTTTTACGCATATCTTAGGTTTGCATTACTTTCGTTTCTACATTCTGCATTCATGGCTATGCAAGAAATTTGCGGTAATGTTGCACTGTGGTCTGTGCTACTGTGTGCATGTTTTTCTGCATCAGGCTATCATTGAGAGAGAGATCTAGGCTGAGGCATTGCTAGGAGAGAAAGGGAGACCTGACCTCTTAGGAGAGAAACTGGAGCCAGTGTGAGAAAACTGTTGTGTGAAAACCAGCTGGACATAAAGAGAAATTGCCGAGAAATCCTGTGCTTACACCACATCTAGTTAGGGACACTAAATGTTACTTTTATCTTTCCGCTAGAGAATCACTAACGTGCACCAAGATTCAAGTCCATGGAATAAGGAACAATTACCGCACGTTTAGAACAAAAAGAACAATCCCAGTGAGTGTAGTTAATTTTGCCTCCTTCCGATTCTCTTAAGATAGAGAAGCAGGTACCAGCTTGAAGCAAGATCGAAAAGAGCTACATCATGGGAGAGGAGCCGGCTACCAGAGGAGTCCAGGAATCATCTAGGTTGCATCAGCACAATTCAGAGAGAAGAGCCCCAATGACAAGGGAGCTCAGTCTTTTCTTTTAATGACTGTGGACACTCACACACTTTATTTTCGGGATGGAGGGTTGTAGCCATATTATCTTTATTGAATTATGTGGTAAAGTTCATATTTGAACATTAGGCTTTTATGGGGCACTTAAGAGACATCACACTAAAGAGTCAGTGTCCTCCTGAAAGGAGAATAGACTGCAAGATACTGTGAGAGTGAGTCAAGGCTGAGTCCTAGTATTGAGTATCACCTCCCATATTTGAGACAGGCCCATGACGGAGTTGCAATTGAAGCAAGATTTTGACTGATGGGTTAAATGAAGCTGAACAAGTTGAAAAGTGCTCATTTACGGTGTGACACAATGGCATGGTTCCCTCTTCTCAATTCACAGGAAGGTGTCGGTGGGGAGAGACATAGGAAATGTTCTCAGTTGGCTGGAAGCAGCTGTGTGGGTGAGTGGGCGAGTGGCAAGCGGGAGACTGTGTGGTGACTCTTGGCGCGTGAGTGTGTGTCAGCGCTTTGTGGTGTATATTTGTGTCTGTGGAGACCTTATTTACAACTGCAAGATTTTTGGGCAGTGATCCAGGCTACAGTGTTAAGTCACTGGATTATCGCAATGCTATCTACTTAGACTTGCCAAAATGGTTACACAAAAACAATTACAGTGGAATCAAAATATTGCCACTAAGACGGTAACTTTTAGTAAAAGGACAGAAAGAGTTACCCCATTGCTTATAGCATTGGAAGCCAGGATTCGGTTTCAAATTGTATGCCTGCTGGTTACGGCTATTTAAGGATTGGGCCGCCCTATTTAAGTGATAAACTTAGGGGCCCTTTTACTAAAGGGTGCTGCTGCACAGTCTACATGGGTTTTGGTGCATGTTCAGTGTGTGCTGAAGCCTGAGTAACCGACAGTGTGAGGCCAAGACAGCGTGGGCTGATTTACACACAAACTGTGCTGCACGCACTGGGGTGGTAAAGGAGTGGAGAGTGGGCATGGTAAGCACTGTGCATTTAGCATACCGCATGCAGTTAGCATGGTTTCACCTAACGGCACCTTGATAGGTGACTTTCCCGGCACCCATGATGATAGTGCACGTTGCATCAGCGAGTTAGAGGACTGCTCTGTGCTGTAAGTGCTGGGAACATGCTGGCCACACACCTACTCATAAGCACACAGCAGTTGCAACCACTCTACAATAGCTTTAGCACCAAACGTAAGTTAGCTGCTAAACTCTGGCACACTTTAGTACATAAGAGCATAAGAGATGCCATACTGGGTCAGACCAAAGTCCATCAAGCTCAGTATCCTGTTTCCAACAGTGGCCAATCCAGGTCACAAGTATCTGGCAGGATCCCAAAAAGACACACAGGTTCCACAGGATTTATATTAGGGCAAGCAGTGGATTTCCCGGTCCCCTTTAATAATGGTTTACGGACCTTTCCTCCAGGTACTTGTCCAAACCTTTTTTAAACCCAGCTACACTAACAGCTTTTACTACATCCTCCAGTAACGAATTCCAGACTTTGATTATGCGTTGCGTGAAAAAATATTTTCTCTTATTAGTCTTAAACGGGTTACACTGTAGCATCATTGCATGACCCCTTGTCTTTCTACTTTTTGATGGCGTAAACAATCAATCTATATTTACCTGTTCCACTCCATTAATTAATTTATAGGGCCCCTTATCGTGCATGTGCCAAAAAGAGCCCTTAGATCAGGGACTACTTTGAACTTGACTTTACCCCCAGAAAAGCAGCTTAGACTGGTAAAGATACAGGCAAGTTGCTTTTCAGATGCAGTACCGTTTTTCTGGAATAAGTTACCCAATGAGCTGCAAAGGTGAAACTTGGTTGTTTTGTGAGTTTTTAAAAGGATGATAGCAAGTATATATGGAGGTTGGAGTCCGGGGGTAAGGGTGATATCACGATATTTTTATTCTACAGAAGGTGTAATTTTCAGCTTTGTTTTTAACCTCATGTTTTGGAATAATTGATATTGTATTTTGACTGTGTTATCCACTGTGTATTGGCTGAAAGAAGCGGGTTAATTAAATTAAATATATGTATGTGTACGTGTTTCTGGCTGTAGACATTCTCTCCCCCTCCCCCATATATTCTTCTCTGCCCCCCTGCACTCACATCCTCAACTTCCCACCCCACCTTGCATTCTCTCCTCCAATCCCCCGTTCGCCTTGCACTCTGTTTTCCTTGGCACTTCATCTCTCCCCTCTTCATCTTTTCCCCCCTTGCATTCTCATGCCTTGCACACTCCCTGCCATCCATCCCGTTCCTTCCCCTTGCACTCTCACTTCTAGTACTCATCTTCCCTTCCCTTCTCCTCCCTTGCATTCCCCCCCTTCCTTCCATCCCTTTCCCCCCTTGCATCAGCATTCCCTCCCCTCCCCTTGTATTCCCAATAAGTTATTTGATGGCTGGGTCCTCTCGTCTCGTTCTCCATCACCAGGCATTGGGTTCCCAGTGGCATTCTGGCCTCTTCTTTGCTGCAGCTGGGCAGCCGGGAGTTGGATCCCTGGGCAGTTCACTGATAATGGCACAGTCACACTTTTTTTCACCCTTTTAATACCTGGGAGGAGGGGGGTCGGGGTTCTTGAGGAATCAACATTCTTAACTCCTTGCTCATCTTTGGATGCAGTGGTCTGACTTCTCCGCTGTCTCCTTGTGCTTTAATCCATCCACATAGATTTGTTTGTATATGGACAGAAAGACAGAAAGCAAAACACACCTAAAAAAAAGGTGTCCCCCCCCTCCCCCCCAACAATATTAGAGAATATACTTAAACTGGATTTTAACACTACTCTCAAATCATATAATTCATTTCTTATAGGCAAAAAAAAAAGAAAAACCCATTAATTAGTGGTCTACAGAAATCCATCTGACATGGGAGTTTTCCAGTTTGGAGGACTTCCAATTTCTCTCGGTTCAATTTTAACGTGTTCACAGTTGCCTAATCCTACAGTATTTGCAGATATAAACGTAACCAGCCCCTGGGCTTGGCTAAACTCTGCAGATCCCATCTTCTATCTCCACAAATACACTTAATCCTTATGTGTGAATCGATTTTGCTTTGGTGAAAAAAATATATGTAAATATTACCCACACATATGTACAGTATTACTGAAGCAAAATGTTTTGCAAAGTTTTCTCTTTTCAGTTCCCAGTTTTTAAATGCAATATTTTAGAAGTGGAATAACACACCATTAGGGTAATTGTATAGACTATTTTATTTTTTTTTTGCATATATGGCTACGTAAGCGTCAGTGACCTCTTATAACATACTGACTGGCATAAAAGTATGCATAGTGGCATGAACGCATGTACTTTGCTAGTAGGCGTAGCTAGGGGGTGGTCTGGGCAGAGGGTTAGGGTTAGGGCATTTGCAAGCATGAACATTGATTATAAAATACCTTGCACAGTCGCGGCAGCAGCATGGCCTCCAACTTCATACAACCAAACTTACTTTAAAATGTTCGCCACGCTGCCTCCGCTCTGCTTTTAAGTTTTGAGACCCAGCAGCTGTCACCTCCCAGCAGCCGTTGGGTCGAAGTCTTGCAATGAACTGACCTTATGTACTTCATGCATGTTCATTCGCACTTGCTCTCAAGCAGCTGTAAATGTCCGCCTCTGCATTTAAGTTGCGATCTTTGCTTCTTATGCTACCCCATTTATAAAGACACGTTGCCATCTATGTGTCTTTATAAAACTCGTGTCTAAATAGGTGCCTACTAGGTAGCCCCTTATAAAATGACCTTCTATAAGTTCTGTGGTCCTAACGCTATATGAGCAGGTCTCAGGTACTGAGAGCGTTCGGCAGCACAGGAAGATTATGTTCGTGGATCTTTATAATAGCACCCGCGTAGTTCTGTAATCCGAAGATTTACTTCTGCTTTTGACGGGATGTGTGTGGATATAGAAAGATTAGAGTTGTGTGTTCCACAAGATTGTACATAGTGTTATGATTAACTGTTAACCTACACTGAAGGTGAGGAGGTAGGGCAGCAAATAGCAGAAGCAGCAAACTGGGAATTAATTTACCTGCCTTCAGCTCCTCCTTCATCTCCCTCCCCCCTCACCCCCCCCCCCCCCCAACACACACCTTTGCCATGCTGGCTGCGTATTGTCTTCATACTGGCATCCACCCATAACCTGTGTCTGGAAAGCAATACCTAGCGAGGCCTCAGGGCCATTTCCGATTCTGCACCAAACCCCAAATTACAGAATGATGACAACTCGCTCTTCTGCAGCCAAGTTCGGCTTTTGCTGGAACAAAAGGGCTCTTGTAACAAAGAGATGGGGGGGTTACAGAACCCCCCAAACAGCTGACACCAGAAAGGAGGCAGAACAGGTACTGTGCACGCTACACTCTGCAACAAGGGAGAATGGCGTGCTGTGTTCCCTCTCTCATTCAAACTCTCTCGCTTTCCCTCCCCCCTCTGATTCATCCTCCAGGTCTGAAAATGGTATTCTTCTGCGAGAGTTGTTACTTCATTATTCTCCTATATTAATGATGTTTATATCTGGATACTAAGTAGCTCTCATGTATGGCTGTGTATTTTTTTTGTCCAGGTGTGGTTTCTTTTGGTACTTTTTATAAAATAAAAAAAATGCTTGTTTTCACTTTGCCCGCCTAGGCAAACTATGACCCTGATGTCACAGGGGAGAAGGAAAGTAGTGGCAAGTAGATGCACTGGGGGGGGGGGGGGGGGTTTGAGGGAGTATGCGGCGGAATGGAGTACCAGCACCTTTTTCATTATTTACTAAAACTGACCCAAGATTCTCATGTATTAATGAAAGAGCCTGCATATGAGTACCGGCACCTTTTTATTCTAGGAAAACTGCACTGAGCTGGGCCAATCAGAAAGTAGTGGTCGAGCGGCAGAAGAGGCTTGGCAGGGTTCCATGAGCACCATTGGTTGAAGAAGAGAAGGAACCACTGGCTGCCAATCACCTTGTGGGAGGAGCTACAGCCCCTAGGGGTCACTCCTGCCTCATGCGTTTTGCTCTCTACAAGCATAGACCACACCTACTCTCAACATTAACCTCTCCATACCAATAGTTTTAGATTTTAAAAACCACGGGCCCTTAGGGGTGAACCTAGCCATGGACCGGGCAGCTCTTTTTAAGGCTAACTATGATCCCTTGCTTCGACAGGTCCGGCGGGACTTAGAGGTTTGGAACGGTCTGCTTCTTTCCTGGTTTGGGCGTATAGCCGTAGTCAAGATGGTGATTGTCCCCCGCTTCCTTTACTTCTTTCAGGTTTTCCCGCTCTCCATCTCGCGAGCCACGCTGGCGACCTGGCAACAGTTGCTTATGAAGTTTGTGTGGCATTATCGTCGCCCGCGCCTAGCGCGGCAAGTTCTCTTTGCCCGCACGCGTTCCGGCGGTATAGGAATGCCCAATTTACATTGGTATTATGCGGCGGTGCAATGTCGGGCAGGGGTGGAATGGATGATTGCTGATAGCACTAAGCGCTGGGTGCAGATGGAAATGAGTTTGGCGGGGGGAGCGGGGTTAGGGGACTGGCTGTGGTTTGGGCCACAACTTCGCCGCGGCAAGTGCACCAGTAATCCCTACGTCCTTCATACCCTCCGATGCTGGGACCAGCACTTTCGACCCCATGACGTGGATCTATCCCCTTTAGCCCCTATAGTTGATAACGCTTCTTTCCCACTGGGTTTGAGTGACATGGTCTTTCGGCGCTGGGGGCACCTTGGCCTCAGCCGGGTCGGCCAAGTTTTTGCTGATGGTCGGCTACAACCCTTTCGTGCGTTACAGGATGAATTTGACCTTCCGGCTGGGCATTATTATCAATATATGCAAATGACGCATTGGGTCAATTCTAGGTCCGTCCGGCCCCAGGTTGCTCGGGACCTGACGGATCTGGAGCGCTACTGTGAGGGGTGCACTACTACAAGGGGTCTGGTGGCGACATTATATGCCCATTTGCAGGGGGCCCAGGCGCGTCCCACACGTCATAGGGTGCTTTGGAACTCTGACTTAAGTCTCTCTTATACTGATCAGCAGTGGAAGGCAGTGGAAACGCGTCTGTGGAAGAGCTCGGTAGCGACTAATGCCCGAGAAACAAACTACAAACTGCTGTACCATTGGTATATGACCCCGGCGCAGATTGCTCGTATGTATCCCGGGGCTGGGGGTCTATGTTGGCGTAACTGTGGGCAACGAGGTACCCTGGGACATATTTGGTGGGCGTGTCCCCGTATTCGTGCTTTTTGGATAGGTGTACAATCCCGGATACAGATGCTTCTGGGACTGAGTATCCCTTGGGACCCGGGGATTTTTCTTTTTGGGGCCTCCGTGCCAGGGGCCCGGGCTCTGCAACTTGCCTTACTCCGGCACGGCCTGAATGCGGCCCGACTATCCCTGGCGGCGGCATGGAAGCAGGCTCTGGCTCCCTCTTTCCAGGTCTGGCTGGAACGCATGTGGGATACATACTCCATGGAACGGGGGGTAGCGGTTAACAGGATGCGTCTGGCTCGCTTTGAACTGGTGTGGGCGCCCTTCGTTTCTCGTTATGGTGCGTGATCGTTCTGGATAAATGTGGGTAATATGCCGTCCGCTCAGGAGGTATGCTCCCTAAGTGTGTTTCTTAGCTCACCTCTGTCCCAAGCCCTAGCGTTAGCGAGCCATAGTAGGGGGGGTTGGGAGGTGGGGGTGGGGGGCCCCAGGATTGGGATGACTTGGGGGGGGGAAGGGTGGTTGGGGGGGGTTGGGGGTCCCGGTTTTTCTTTATTATAAACGTGTAAAAATGAAGACATATTGTAGGTTACTCATGTGACCTGATGCTGTGTTGTTACTGTTGCACTCTTTTTGAAGAAGCTTTGTGATTCCTGTATCATTGTATTCTTTGGCAGTCTTTCAATAAAAAAAAAAAAAAAAAAAAAATCCACGGGCCCAATATTCAAAGGCAATTACACGGTATACAGACCTGTAAATCATGTAACTGCCTCTAAGCGGGATGTTCAGTGGCAGTAACACGATTAGTGCCGCTGAATATCCCCAGATACCACCGCTATATCCCCGATGCCACCGCTATATCCCCAGATACCACCACTGTATCCCCGATGCCACCGCTATATTCCCGGATGCCACCGCTATATCCCCAGATGCCACCACTATATCCCCTATGCCACCACTATATGCCCCGATGCCACCGCTATATCCCCAGATACCACCGCTATATCCACGATGCCACCGCTATATCCCCTGATGCCACCGCTATATCCCCGATGCCACCGCTATATACCCCGATGCCACCGCTATATGCCCGATACCACCGCTATATCCCCCGATGCCACCGCTATATGCCACGATGCCATCACTATATGCCACGATGCCACCGCTATATCCCCCGATGCCACCGCTATATGCCCCGATGCTACATGATTAGCATCGGGGCGTTCCAGAGGTGGTCTTGATATTCAGCCGCTGCTCGGTTATCCCTCAGTGGTGAAAGTTAGGTGCAACAAAATCCGTCCTAACTTTTGCCACCGAAGCTTACCAGGCAATGACTGAATATTGCCGCTGTCCAGTTAGCTTCTGGGCTCCACGGCTGACCCGGATAGTCAATGCTGGTGGCCGGATATGCCCCAGCGTTGAATATCCAGGCTAAAGGAGTCATTCTGCGTAGTGTTAAGCAGAATGTCCAGTTTGCACATATATCCCCTGCTAAACACCAGGGGCCGATTCCCTATCCTTTCCTTGCACATATAGAGGAGATGAGTGGTGAGCTCTGCACGGGGGTGGGAGGGGGTGGGCCGGAGGCAGAGCGTGGGCATGACCCCAATCCCGGACGTACAAGGCCGATTTCAGTCTCGGCCCTGTACATCAGAGGCTTCTGAGTTAAACGGGGGATTTATTCCACCCGGAAGTGGAAAAAGTCCCCCCTGACATTGCAGACAGACACGGGGGGAACACTGGAACAGGATTGGTTTCCCTGCTGCCACATACTGGCCTTGGCAGTCCTCTTCAGGGATTGGGCAGCGGGGAAAGGCACATTATTTGTGGCCAATCGGAGCTCCTGCATAGTGTCCCAGTGCCATGGCTCCGGGGCTCCATGCAGGATCATTGGGTGGTTTGCACGGGGAGGGGGCTGGACATGCAGTGGGCCATAATCAAGGCACGTCCTGCCCATCCAGGCCCAATGCACTCAATTATGATCCCACAGGAACATCTAGCACTCACAAGTTCAGAATTGAGTGAAAATCTGGCCCGTCCAGATTTGGACATCTGGACAGGTTCCGTTCGGAATTGGCCTCTAACTGTTCAGCGATGACAGCTAGGTGCTGTAATCGCGTTAGCTACAGCCACTGAATCAGGCCCTATGTGCTTACATTTCATGGCAAATCCAGACACCCAAAACAGCATTGCCCTATTGTGGATTATAGTAGCCAATACATTCTAAAAGCCCCAGTGTCAGATATCTGCTCTGCTGGAGGTCATTAGCAACATTCTGGTAGATGATATTAATTGAAGCGCATGAGGATCTGATCAGATCCAGAACTTTGGGCTGTGAAAGCTGAGTTATACATATTCCAACCCCTGATAATAGGCCCAAAGGAGTTTAATTGGGCACAGAGTAAAACAAAATGAAGCCCCAAAGTCAGGGAGAAACCCTTTAGTAAACAGGCTCCTAAGGGGCAATTTTATACGAGGACACCTATGTCAAAGCAATGAAAAAACACCTATTTGAAACCTATTTTTTTAAAGGCAATGAAGGATAAAATAAGCACCGAGGACTAGCCCCAATAATGTGTGAATGCCCCCATGTGCATTCACGTCCGCTCCAAAGAGAACAACTGTGTGTATGTAACTGTGTATCACGTACATCGCAGCTTGGCCATGCCCCAGGAAAGCCTATACACAACGCATATCTTTATCTTTATCTTTATTTAAAAAACTTATTATACCGCCTAAACCTGAAAGGCATACAGCGGTGTACAATAAAAACAGGAGACTACTGGGGAAACAGAAGAGAACCCCAATTATTTACAAAAAGAGACAGCAAAGAAAAGAAATAAGAAAACAGAAAATGCAGAAAGGGGGAAGAAGACCAATCAACTGTGAGCAGGAGGGGAAGGGATGTCAAAAGCAGTACAAAAGAGGTGAGTCTTGAGAGAGGCCTTAAAAGTGCAGAAAGAAGATTCCAGACGTAAAGCTAAAGGGAGGGAATTCCAAAGGCGGGGGCCGAGGAAAAAGAAAGCGGAAGAGCGTGTCGATTCAAGACGAGCCCTAGAAGGAGGTGGAAGAAAAATACGGTTAGCATGAATCATCCGAAGAGTTCTGGAGGGACAGTGAAAGTGGACCAAGTCATAGAGATAAAGAGGAACACCAGTGTGCAAAGCCCTATGAACGAAAATCAGAATCTTATATTGAATACGGAAAGGAATAGGCAACCAGTGTAAACGGATGAGAAGAGGAGTGATATGATCTGAACGAGAGGAGTTGGTCAAAAGACGGGCAGCGGTATGGTGGACCAGTTGAAGACGACAAAGCTGTGAAAGAGGAAGGCCGGCCAGAGAGGCGTTACAATAGTCTAGACGAGAAACAACGAGAGAAAGAAGAAGTGTGGTCAAAGAGGAGAAAGAAAGAAAAGGTCGGACAGCGCGAAGTCGCCGCAGTGAATAGAAGGAACGCTGAACAATAGAGGAAACGTGATCTTTAAAAGTTAAGGCCGAGTCCAAAGTGACACCAAGATATCGCATAGATGAAACAAGAGGAATAGGCCCAGCAGATAGAGAAGGGGTGAGGGTGGGAATGGGGGCACCGGCAGTGAACCAGATAGCGGAAGTCTTAGACAAATTGACGTGCAGAAAGTTCTCAGAAAACCAAGAAACAGCGTAAAGACAGACATTGAGGGGACCAATATCAGGGGTAAGAGGGCAAGTGTGGTAGAGGAGGATGATATCATCTGCGTAATAGTATGCAGAGATACCGTGCTGCTGGATAAGTAAAGCAAGGGGGGCCAGAAAAATGTTAAACAACAGAGGGGCTAACACAGAACCCTGAGGGACACCACAAGGCAGAAGTGAAGGAGAAGACGAATTAGAGCCTGAGAGAACTGAGAACGACCGCTCGAAAAGAAATGAGTGAAACCAGCAAAGAACCGAACCAGAAAGACCAATAGAACGAAGCCTTAGGAGAAGGGTACAGTGATCAACGATATCGAAAGCGGCAGAGAGGTCAAGTGAGACAGCCAAAGAGATAGAACCGTGATCGTGGGCAACGTGTAATTCGTTAAGAAAAGAAATGAGAATAGCTTCAGTACTGTGCTCAGGACGAAAAACAGATTGGCGGGGGTGAAGAACCAAAGAATCCTCTAAGTGTGAAGATAGCTGAAAGAAAACCAATATATATATATATTGTGATGAAGCTGACACTACTGAAGCTATGGAGTTAGGGGAAAACTCTGTTTCTTTTAGAGAAACTGATTTACAGAGAGTGCAGTTACCAAGAAGTGCAGCTAGAGGGAGTAGGCATGAGGCTGCAGAAGGTAGGCTGACACACCCATATTGTAATGATGCAATAGCTAATCAAACACACCTGAGTAGAGGGCCAGAAAGCTCACTAGAGAAACGACTTTATAAGCAGTGCTCGGTCAGGAGAATAGAGAGAGGACCACGAATAGAGAGAGGACCACAAATGCAGAGAGGACCACAAATGCAGAGAGCAACAGAAACCCCTGCTACTAAGGAGAGAGAAAGGGGAACGCTCCAACTACGGAAGGAAAGGCAGTTAAGCTTGCAGTCCTTGCAGGGAAGGGACAACTTCCAGGAAGGACAAGCCCATGCTGAAAACCTCCAGAAAGAAGTCTCCAGGGAAGACAGAGTAAGCAGGAAAGTGCCTGGTAGAGGGAATACCAGCAACGCACATCTCAGAGAACAAAGGTACATTCACACCTCCTTTCCTGAATGTGTGCCAGGTCCTAGAAAGGCTTGTAAACCCGAGAGCCATAGCTATGAGAAACAAAGCTGGGGAAAGCTTTGGAAACCTGTGCAGAAGGTCCTAGATAAAAGCTATATTAATTGTTTGCCAGACCAGGTCCAGCCAGGCTGGAAAGTCTCGGAGAGAACTACTGAAGTACAACCAGTTTTGCCTAGGGAAAGCTCAGGCTTGGCAGACACCATATCTGAACAAGAGGATATGCAAACTGACCTTGTAGAACCAGAACCATTGCTACCTGAATATCCTATGGACTGTACTCTTTGTGTAGCTGAGAATATAGAATCTCTCACAGAGTCATAGCATAAGACATGCTCTAAAATGTCATTGCTTTGTTGAGCTGAAAAGAAGAAGCTTTTTTTGTTTATTTAACCTGTTTATATTGAAAAATCCTGCTTGAATGGAAAAGACTGTGAAGCTCTTATAACAGTTTTGGACTTTGTAAATACTTTGGTAGAAACCCTGAATTAAGGTGAATTCTGTTGTCTTCTTGGAGAACCTTAGCGCATCAAGGGAATAAAACCTTATATTTAACCCTGCACAAGGTTCACACAACTATTCTTTATAAAGAAGGGAACTCCAAGGCCCATAATGCACCTGGTCTAAGTTAGAGTTTCCGGCTTCAACAAACAATAAATGTCCGCCCTGACCCTTCAGCACACTGCCACCGAGAGGGGCTGTGACAATATATATATATATATATACACACACACACACAATCCTCCTGGCACATGTATATGCTGCACTACTGTGCAAAGCCTTGTTTCCCTGGGCAAAACTGGCTTCACATGCAGAAAAATCTTCATCAACTGATTCTCTAAATGAGTTAACCTGAGATCTAATGGGTATAAGTTTATAAAGTCATTCTCAGGCATATCTGGCCACAGACACGCATAAGCAGCCTCTTATAAAATACCAGCTGGCCTTCAAGGGTGCATCTTTGTTTTCCGATGTGACAGTGGAGGGCATTGGGGGCAGTCTGTACCCTGGTTGCATTCTGCATGTGGCTGCAGAGAAGCAGACATATAATTGCACATATTTTGGGTGTGCAAGGGCTGATTAAATCATTTTGTACTTTAACTCAGGTATTCTAGGTTTCCCCAAGAGATTTATTTGCTTATCTATGGCTTTGTAATTATAATGTGAGCCTTAAAGTGCATAACTGGAGAGGAGACAAGGTGAACAGACTGTGGGATCTTCTTTTTCTAGCTAAGGAGGCCTCACCTCGAATGGTAGACTTTCAACGGCTTATTCTCATCAATGAAACAGGTTGTGATTATGCAGTTTTGGTAACCAAGTGGAATGGCAAGCTCAGTTGTCCATTAGATGCAGACAAGTTTAATATCAGCATCCTAGATCTTAAGGGGCTGTCAAACAATATATTAAATTGCAGCAAATGCATTATTACTGTAATTGTTGTTTAGATCACTTCTATCTGCAAATAGGGAGTCATTCTGAGGCACGAATAGCTATTCATGCCAGCTCCTGCCCCTATATAACTTCCCTGCCGGTTGTGCAGGGAAGTTATATGGAGGCGGGGAAGGGGCGGCATGGGGGCGGAGAGTGGGCAGGCAGTGGGCGGTCGCCAGCCCTGGACGTACAGGGCCGATTCTGATGTCGGCCCTGTACGTCCAGGGCCAGCGAAATGCTCTGGGACGTTATTCCACCCCCGGGGTGGAATAACGTCCCTGGACGTTTCTTTTTGTCTGCATCGGGGCGTAGAAGGGGCTGGGGGGACAAAGTTAATTCCCTGCAGCCCGATCCTGGCCTTAGGAGGCCGGATCGGGGGTCAGGCTGCGGGAAATTAACTTTTGTAACAGGCGGCCAGCATTGCGGCTTTTAAATGGAGCCACGGTGCCATGACAACATGATGCCATGGCACCGCAACTCCATTTAAAAGCCCTGGCTGAATTAGCCGGGCAGTGCCTGTATGTGCAGGCTGGGACTGAATCGCAGTCCCGGCCTGCACATACAGGCTTGTTTGCCATTCTGATCCCGCAGGGCTAGACGTGTCCCATGGGATCAGAATCGCGATCTCCTTTGTACGTCTGGGTCAGCCCGGACATACAAAGGAAATGTACGTCAGGATCAGAATCGGGCCCATAGTGTATTTAAGGACAAAATTGTTGATGTGGACAAATGTAAGGCATGTTAGGCCTTGTTAGGACATGCTTTTGGCAATGTCTGGAGATGCAAGCTTTTTGGAAGACGGTTTACTATTTTTTGAAGGTATCTTTCAAACGCTGTTCCCAAAAACTGTTAAAGTTTGTCTGTTCAAATACTAGAGGAGTGGCCAAGATGGCAGTGTGCTGCTGTTGCTCTCTGCTGTTTCCTATCTCCACAAGAAAAGGGAAAGACAAGACTGGGAAAAAGCCTCCACGTGCCTAGCAGAATCTACCTAAGGGCCCCGAGGGAGCGCTTTGTAGTGCAGAGAGGCACTCTAGGGAAGGACTCCAGGATGTGTCCAGTAGTTTTGATGCCAGGGGTCAGAGGACCCAGTATCATTCTCAGACTTAAAGATCTCGTTATCCCTGGAGGAGTGCATTTCCCCCCTCCCCCTTCCCCTTGAATATCCTCACTGCTGAAAAGCAGATCGGGAAAACCTCTGTTGGAAGTCAGCTTTTGTGGTACTCCTGTTTGAGCGGGGCTTTGTGATAGTGCTGGTGTAGTGGTTTCCTGTAAAAACTCAGTCAGAAGCATTGAGTTGGGGGCTATGGACAGGGCCGGCCCCAGAGTTGGTTCAAGGTTTTGGTGCCCTAGGCAGAGCTTAAGCTTTACACCCTCCCTGGCTATCAAAAGGTATTGTTTAACTTTGAATGCCCTGCTCTTTGCCGCTCCCCAGACGTTGCCGCCTTAGGTGACCGTCTAGTTTTCCTAATGATTTGGCCAGCCCTAGCTACGGAGGTGTTGTGCGCTGCCCTGGAAGAGAAGCAGAGAAACACTGGTGCTGTCAGTGAAGACCCTGTGCAGGTCCCAGGTTTACCTTTACATTTTCATAATGCTGGCAAGGTCGCTCTTTCGAGGCTTCAACAGTTTGCATCCGAAACAATTTGGGCAGCTATTGCTCAGCTGACTTCTGCTCTTTCAGTGCATTCCCATGACATAATGGTTAAAATACAAGAGCACTCCAGTGCAGCTACAGAAAATTAAAAAGCAATTGCATCATTAAAAGTTACATCTGAGCACCATGAAAGAAAGCTGCCCTCTCTACAAGAGTCTAATTTGGCTTTAATTAAAGAAAGTCCTACTATATCATTTAAGTTGGAGGCTATGGAGATTGTTTCACTCACCTCAAACCTTTGTGTTTTGAATTTTCCAAAACCACCCTATTCATCGAACAATTCAATGAAGATCACCAATCACCAACCACCCAAATCACCCCACAAGCAAACATAAGCCACAACAACCACACCAAACAAACACCCCATTACTCTTAATGTTACTGTTGATATTTCAAGCTCCTGGAATAAGCTGATATATGCAACCCCATTATGAACCTCCTATATCGGGGTAGAGCCGGCGGAGCCAGAAGGCGAGGCACATCAGACACTATCATCATACCCAGTGCCTTTGCTAAAACAAGAAAAGACACTTTAAGAAGAGCACTATCCTTGGCCGCTCACGTGCTCTGGAACTCACTCCCCGACAACCTGAGATCAACAAAAGACCTCAAAGACGTCCAGAAGATGCTAAAAAGAACGCTCTTCACAGAACACTACAATGACATCAGATGAACTGCCCAAACAAAATGTAAAAATGTAAATGTAAACATAAATGTAAAAATGTAAATAGTTCCTGTACATAGCTCATACTGTATACAGCTCACCACGCAATCAACCTCCTCACACCATTCACATACACACGCCCTGATTTTTCACTGCATGCCCACACCCGCACACCCAACCACTTGATTTGTTTGTTGTGTAATTGATTTGATTTGTTTGCTGCGTAATCTGCTTTGATTTCAGGATAAAGCAGTATATAAATACTTGTAAATACAAATAAATAAAATAAAATAAATCTCTGCAAAGGAGATGTTCAAGCAGTATATGATGGGGGCTTTACTTATTCCAGAGGAGATTATTCCTCCCATATCTCTCCCCCTTTCAACTCCATGCTAAGGGGCTCACCTCTTTGAGGCTGCTTTTGGATCCTGATCTGCTTAGTCTCCTATAAGTCGCCTTACCTTTCCCTAGTTGTGTCCCTGTATTGTCTGTCTTGACTAGATAGTAAGCTTTAATGAGCTGGGACCATCTTTTTACATGTGTCTGTGCAGCACTGTGTATGTCTTGTAAATGCAATGCAATGTGTGCCTTCAAGTCAGTCCTGACTCCTGGTGACCCAGAAGCTCCTGGGTTTTCTTGGCAGTGTCACTGGAAGTAGATTGCCAGGCCTCTCTTCTGAGGCAATGGAGGGTTAAGTGACTTGCCCAAGGCGTGCTAGTGGGAATTGAACCCTGGTTGCTTGGTTATCAAGCCAATGTTCTAACCACTAGGCTACTCCTCCACTCCAAGTGCTATATAAATGTTCAATAGTAATAGTAGTAGTAGTATATCTACAGCATACTATCTTCCTTCTGAGAAAAAGACTGTTTCTGATCAGGTTACTGAACTAGATATATTTAATGTTACTTCTTTACTGGAGAACTCAGATTCTGGAGTGATTATTGCAGTTACATTGCTGGTTATCTGAGTTTTGACCACTGACCGGGATTGGGTACTAAGGGATATGTCTACTAAACTGCGGTAAGGTTACAGACTGCGCGTTAGGTAACGTTAATGCTCATTAGCTAATGTTAATGCACAGTATGTAACGTTAACGTGCATTAACGTTACCTAACGATCATTAACGTTCCCAGCCACGGTAAACACCACAGAGGGTGGAGAGAAGGGGTCAATGGGCGGGGAGTGGGCGAGGAGAGACTCCCTGCACACTAACGCGCTGAACTGAAGGGCTGAATCCTACCATGAATGAAAACCTGCCGTTACATGCATATTTGCAGGAGAGTTAAACCATTTAAGTGTCAGCAATGTACAGCATAGACAGGGAGCCCAAGGAACGTGATAGTAGTGCTCCATTTTCAGCAACAGCATAGTGCCCAAGTATCAAAGGCCACTATGGCAATGGTGCAAATGGGGCATAAGGGGCTGCAGGCGGGACATGTAGCAGGGGGCGGCTGGGGCACAGGGTGGACTAGGCGGGCACCTAGGTGGCACATAGGAAAATAGAAACCGGAAATCAGCATGACAGCAGCTGACAAAGACTCTCTGTTGGACCCAAACACAATCCACCTACATCTACCTGGTCCATCCAAGCTAACAGTTGCCAGGGCACTGACCTAACATCCCCCCAGCCAACCCTCCCCCAAGCAGAAGGGACATACTGTTGGTAGGCGGTGATGGGGGGGATGTGAGGATGCTCATGTATGCCCCCTGCCCCAGACCCCACTCCCTAGGTGACCATCTGGCTGCTTGGTACACATAGTTTCTCTGTGAGCATGCATTATGGACTGGCTAGTGGACCGTCTGCAGTTAGACTGTGCATGGTTGGAACACCTATAAGGTGCAGTCTGACTGTGCTGTCTGCTGGTGACAGGCAGACAGTGGTGTGAGGCAGTTGGGTTTTCCAGACCTAATTCCAACATTGATGCTGATCTGCCACTGCCCCAGTCACAGGTATCTCTCTGGCCCACCAACCCTGGAGGGCTGTCTTATACCAGCAGGATGGAGGTTGCTTCACTGGGGCTGGGGCACCTGTCCCTTACCTACAAGAAGGGTGATGTGGGCCCTTTGGGATATGTAGTGTATACCACTGTGACCTATGACACAAACCACATGCAATTCTAGAAACCCCTCTGCCCTGAAAACAGATGCCCATGTCAGCCAGACCCTAACACAGGGTACACACTAATCTGGGTGGTGTCTGGTCCCAGAGGGCCACATGTGACTGCAGAATACAGATGGACACCAAATTACCTTCAGCTGCACTGCAAGGAACACCTGTCACACACTGGTATTGATGGGGATGTACAGTAGGACCTATCTCTAGCATCACATGTACTGCAGACCTAGTGCTGGGCACCCATCCTATCCCTCAGGGTGAACACAGAACCTGAACAATGGCATGGTCTATAGCTACACTGTGCCAGTATCACGCACTGTCAGTTCGTCTTTCCAAGCTGAGGTACCGGAGAGGTGCAGACCCCATTTGGTGATCAGCTGTAGACAGCTATTCAGCATGTGCATTGTATCATGGGTACTGGTGGGGTTACCCTATCCTGGCACTCAGAGCAGACAGTTTGTGCGGTGACCTGTAGTCCTTCTGTACCCAAACCAAACCAAAAGGCGAGCAGGATAAGGGTCACTGACACTTTATTAGTGACCCTTATCCTGCTCGCCTTTTGGTTTGGTTTGGACTCCTTGCGAGTTTGGTGCTCTCTCTGTGTTTTTGTCCTTCTGTACCCAGTCATTGCTGTGACATGCCCCATTGAGGTATAGCCTACTGGTTAATACAATGCCATGCTCAGCAGTGTTCATGAATTCAATTCCTCATTGTTCTCTCCTCTCATGCCTGTCCTACTCAAATAGTGTGCATGCCTGTAACAGTTATATCTGGTGCACCATGCTTGTGTGGCAATAGGGGAAAAGGCTAGCAGCAGGTATGTGGCATGGAGGGTAAGATGGAATGCTGTACCCAGGAGCTGCACAGGGGGATAGCTGTTGAGGGCAACATAGGTCAATGCATGTCACAAGGATGAGCGATGGGTGACTACAAGCGCTAGTGAAGAGTGATCAGCCAACTGAAGCAAGCCACCTTTGTCTGCCTGTGCCACATGCAAGCCTATGTAGGAAGACAGCCACGTAGGCCCTGGTGTGGGCAGGGAGAATGGTCACACATGTGTGTCCAGTGCTGGAGAGTATATGGGGTGGGAGAGGGTGACAGATCCCTACACCAGACATGTACCACCGTGAACATCTTCCTGGGCAACGGGAGAGGACAGGGATACCCCCCACGCATAGGGGTGGCGACCTGCCACAGTCCATGGCACACAGGGCATGGTATAACCTATGCATGCTGATAGGTGGCAGTTAAGACACCCCACCCCTGAGGGGCATGGGTAAGGCACATGTGGGCAGGGAGACAACATGAGGTGTAGGGTACGTAGGGGACCACAGTGCCACACATTGGAAACAAACATATAGGATGTAATAGTTTATGATAGTTTATTCGTACTGCTCACATCCTCTGTGGCCGGCCACGGCGACCACGGTCCAACCCACCCCTCTGTTGCGGGACTGCTGGTGCAGCCTCTGGTGCCGGTGCTGGCTGCTGTATCCGAGCTGCTAAGGCCTCCTGGGCATCTGCAATACGGAGGAGCGCCCCTGCTATAGTGTCTGCTGTGGTCCACAGCTGTTGGATCTCTTGGTTAGTGGCCAACAGATAGTGGTGAATGGCCAACAGAGCCTGACGAGTGCCTGTGGGTGGGACACAAGGTGATATGTGAGATACCTCTTTCAAACCCCACCGTCACACATGCACATGTCAGGCATATCCCACCAGATCAGTCTGCAGAACAATCATGCATGCCACAAGTAGCAACTCATGACCATGTTTAGATCTGTGTGTCCCATGAGCCATTCTCATGCCTGGAAGGGGTCTTGATGAGGGGTCATGAGAATCACAGATCTCACACATGGCACAGTGTTGCAGTTTAATCTATCAATGCTAAATCTGCACACTGGTCATCTGAGATCGGTCAGATGATGTGAGGGGTCATGGCACACACACACATACATATATCTGGGGGACCCTCTTTTCTATAATGCTGCTGCACAGTGCAGATTATGTTGACAAACTATGCTGCATAACAATACCCATAGAGAGGTGTCTGCTTTCTATCTTTTAACTAGTTCCTGATCCACAATAGTACACTGCCTCCTATCCCATGACTTTTTAATTTTGCCAAACGTTTCTGATGAGGGACCTTGTCAAAGGCTTTCTTAAAGTCCAGATACACTATATCAACCAACTCACCTTTGTCTACCTGTTTATTCACACCTTCAAAAAAACATAACAGATTAGTAAGACAAGATCTTCTTTGTCTAAAGCCATGTTTTCTGTCTCCCATTAAGCCATGACTATCTACATGTTCAGTAATTTTGTTCTTTATGATGGTTTCCACCATTTTTCCAGGAATGACGTCAGGCTCACCGATCTGTAGTTTTCCAGATCACCCCTGGAATCCTTTTTAAAAATTGGCATTACATTGGCCATCCTTCAATCTTCAGGTATTACAGATTATTTTAATGATAGTTTATTTATTTATTTGAACATTTCTTATATACCACCCCTTCCATTGATCAGAGGCGGTTTACATTGAACAACATTCCAGGGTCCTGGTTACAGGGAACATTTCAAACTATAATACAATAAACTATATATATATTACAAATCAGTTTAAATAAGCCGAGATGTAATGAAGGCTAGGTCTGAACTATTTACATACCGTATTTACAACAGAGCAGAATACAGGCAGTTATTTGTACTAGGAGGGGAGGCTGGAGGAGGATTACTAATAGTAGGTCTGCAATCTCATATTTCAGTTCTTTCAACACCCTTGGATGTATACCATCAGGTCCAGGTGATTTGCTACTCTTCACTTTATCAAATAGTTGTAATACATCTTCCCGGTGTATCGCTATTTCTTTCAATTCTTCCACAGCATCACCTTTAAAAAACATTTCAGTCATGGGTAACATTCCTACATCTTCCTCAGTAAAGACCAAAGCAAAGAATTCATTCAGTCTTTCCACTATGGCCTTGTCCCTCTTAGTGCCTCTCAGATGTTATTGTTGTTAAGTGCCATCAAGTCGGTATTGACTCATAATGACACTCTGGATAGCTGGGGGTTCTTTGTGGTTGGCTATGAGGAAGTGCTTTGTTGTTTCTGTTCTCTGGGTCTTTGACATGTCATTGAGGAAGCCATAGAATGCTGCCATAAGGTTCTGGTGTAGGGTTGGAATCTCCTTCAGGAGTAATACTGCTGCTTTGGGAAAACTTTGAGAGTTCTACCAGTTGTTTGAAGTGTGGTCTGCTGGCTGTGTGGATAGCTCCTGCACTGTCTAGGCTTTTCTGGCCTATGGAGAACTATCCATCCCTGGTGCCGTTGAATGATGTCCCCATTACCTGCATGCCTGCATTCATCCTGGTTGTTGACAGAAAATGTAATGGTCCTTCAATTAGTATTTTATAAGTAAGTCTATCACGTTTCACTATTCAAGAAAAGATGCAGAAAATATAACAGACTTTTTTAAAAAACCTGTTCTTGGGATCAGTGATTGTGATTTGGGCATGCACAAACTGCAGCGATTATGAATTTCTTTGGTATTGGTGTGCTCTTCTGAAGCTCCTTTTGATTTGTTACCAGTGTAATTTTCTTAAAATACACACATGCCATAAATCTTTTACATGAGGATTTGGGTGTTGTAATATAGTCTGACAAATCATCAGAGAAACAGGACTGTATGAAGACAACTGAGGTGTGAAGATTAGTGGAAGACTCATCAACAACCTTCACTATGCTGATGATACCACATTACTGGCTGAAAGTGAAGACGATCTGAAACATTTGCTTCTCATGATCAAGGAACATAGTCTTAAAATGCACCGTAATGTAAAGAAGACTAAGATCATGATGACAACTGGCAAAATCAATGTTCATCATTGATGAAAAGAAATTGAAATAGTGGACAACTTTAACCTACTTGGATCAACTACCAATAAAGAAACAACAAGCAGTCAAGAAATCCGACGATGCGTTGTTCTTGGTAGAATGGCTATGAAGGACTAGACAATATTCTCAAGAGCAGAGATGTCTCTCTCCATATAAAGATTTGACTCGTTCAAGCCATGGTATTTTCAGCAACATCATATGGATGTGAAAGATGGACAGTGAAAAAGATAGGAAGAAAATTGATGCTTTTGAATTATTGTGCTGGTGATAAATACTATGTATTCCATGGACTGCCCAAAGAACAAACCAGTCTATACTAGAGGAGATCAAACCTAAGCTTTCTTTGGAACCTCAGATGACAAGACTTCAACTTTCATAGAGAGAAAGAGATCATTAGAGAAAGACTTCATGCTTTGCATGGTAGAAGGTCAACATAAAAGAGGAAGACCAGCAATGAGATGGATTGATACAATAACAGCAGCTATGTGTGAAACTCTGTCAACAATGAGATGTCTGAAGACCAAAACACAGTTTAGGACAACTATCCAGAAGGTCGCCATGTGTCAACATGAATCGATGACACTTAACAACAACAATATAGTCTGAACAAAGTAAAACAGTATGGAGGAGTAGCCTAATGATTAGAGCAGTAGGCTGGTAACAAGGTAAGCCAAGTCTGAATCCCACTACTGCTCCTTGCTATCTTTCTTAAGTCACTTAACACTCCATTGCCTCAGGTGCAAACTTAGATTGCAAGGACAGGAAAATACTGAATGTACTATAACTTACCTTGAACTTCTGAGAAAGGTGTGAGCTAAATCAAATCCCCCTCACAACTGTTTGTATTATAGTTTAGTTTTATCTCTGCCAATACCTATTTTATTATTATCAGTGACCTTACGTTTTCTTTAAATAAAGCCTTCAGTTCAGAATACAATTTCTGACCTTGACACTGTGCTTGAGAGAAAGGGGAGTGCAGTGACAGTGCCCAAGGCCTCCCAGTGTATACTGGTCCCGCTTCAGGAACCCTAATTTTCCCAAGAGTTGAGACTGAAAGGGCAGCATTGCTCTTGGAAGCTGTGGCCCCTTTCTGCTATACAGTAGACATGGTCAATGTAAGGGACACATACAGACAGGGGGTTACATTTGAATGAACATTTTTTTGTCTCCCTTGTCAGTGCGTGAACCAATCCCTGATCATGATCTGATAGGAAGGGAGACAGAACATCTGATGCAGTAAACCACAATCAAGTCAATGCTGACTCCTAGCAACCCCTGGGTTTTCTTGGCAAGGTATGACCAGAAGTATATTGCCAGGCCTTTTCTTCTGAAGCAATAGACAGTAAAGTGACTTACCTAAGGTGTACCAGTGGGAACCAAACCCCAATCATTTGGGTGTTAAGATTGTTGCTCCAACCATTAGACTACTCCTCCACACAAGCAACATGCATTTCTTTTTTTCTGTTACTGCAGTTTTTTAACACTATGGCAACCTTCATGCCATTAGTGGTGGAAGTTTTGGGGGTAAATACAGTGACAGAATTCAAAATGGCATGTGACAGACATAGTGTAAGTTAATCCTGCTTCCTTGCCTAGACAAACCATCCTATAGGTCAATTCTGCTACCCTGCCTGGACATTCTATTACTTGTAGATTAATTCTGCTACCTTGCCTAGACAATCCATTGCTTGCAAGCTAATTCTGCTACCTTAGATTAATTGTATAGAACTTACTACCCACTGTTTGCATTGCTATTGCTTGTAGATTATTTGCATAGAACTCACTACCCAATGTTTGCATTGTAAAACAACTCACGCTGCATAACCTATTAACCCTATTAACCCCAGCACTACCACATAGATAGACTGCTAACCAACCACATGTAACACAACACACAGAGTAAAGACAACAATACCAATGCAGAACTACAACTATATGACCTAACTCAAGTTTAACCCAGGTCAGTAAACCACAAACCTAATCCCAGGTCAGTAAAATACAAATTACAAAATGCACTGCACTACCCACTACTTCATGGCATACCTCACACTCCTTCATATATTCGCACCTTCCACATATAGCATCAGATTTAATTAGCAAATCCCCTTAATCAACCTGTTGTTGTTGTTGTTAAGTGCCGTCGAGTCGGAGTCGACTCATGGCGACCCTCTGGATAGCTATCCTAAATTGTCTTCGGTCTTCAGTCAGGCGGCTCATTGTTGACAGACTGGTACCCGTAGCTGCTGTTATTGTATCGATCCATCTCATTGCTGGCCTTCCTCTTTTGCGTTGACCTTCTATCTTGCCAAGCATGATGTCTTTCTCTAATGATCTCTCTCTTCACATGATGTGTCCAAAGTATGAAAGTCGAAGTCTTGTCATCTGAGCTTCTAAAGAAAGCTTAGGTTTGATCTCCTCTAGTACCGACTGGTTTGTTCTTTGGGCAGTCCATGGTATACACAGTATTCGCCGCCAGCACCATAATTCAAAGGCATCAATTTTCTTCCTGTCTGTCTTTTTCACTGTCCAGCTTTCACATCCATATGATGTTATTGAAAATACCATGGCTTGAACAAGTCGAATCTTTGTATGGAGAGAGACATCTCTGCTCTTGAGAATCTTATCTAGGTCTTTCATAGCCATTCTGCCAAGAGCAATGCGTCGTCTGATTTCTTGACTGCTTGTTGCTTCTTTATTCATAGTTGATCCAAGTAGGTTAAAGTTGTTCACAATTTCAATTTCTTCTCCTTCAACGATGAACCTGTTGATTATGCCAGTTGTCATGATCTTTGTCTTCTTTACATTAAGGTGCAGGCCCATTTTGAGACTATGTTCTTTGATTGTGAGAAGCAAATGTTTCAAATCATCTTCACTTTCAGCCAGTAATGTCGTATCATCAGCATAGCGAAGGTTGTTGATGAGTCTTCCACCAATCTTCACACCTCTGTTGTCTTCATACAATCCTGCTTCTCTGATGATTTGTTCTGCATATAAATTAAACAGGTAGGGGGAAAGTATGCAGCCTTGTCTTACACCTTTGCTTATTTTAAACCATTCTGTTTCTCCTTCTTCCGTTTGAAGTGTTGCTTCTTGATCAATGTACAGATTGCGCAAGAGAACGATCAGGTGTTCTGGTAACCCATGCTTCTTAATGTGGCCAAGAGTTTCTCATGGTTTACACAGTCAAAAGCCTTACTATAGTCGATAAAACACAAATAGATATCCTTTTGGTATTCTTTAGTCTTTTCAAGGATCCATCTCACATCCGCAATGATGTCTCTCGTTCCTCGCCCTTTCCTGAACCCTGCTCGCACTTCAGGTAGTTCTTGTTCCAGGTATGGTTGTAGTCTCTTTTGAATAATCTTCAGTAGAATCTTGCTGACATGTGGGATCAGAGCGCTTGTTCGATAATTTCCACAGTCAGTTGGATCACCTTTCTTTAGTATTGGTATAAACACAGATCTTTTCCAGTCAGTCGGCCATGATGTTGTCTTCCATATTTCTTGGCAGAGCCTTGTAAGTATGGTAACAGATGCATCAGATTGCTGTAATACTTCTATGGGAATGCTATCAATGCCTGGTGCTTTGTTCTTTGATAAGGCTTTCAATGCTGCTTCAACTTCTTTCATCACCAATGGTTCCCGATCATAAGGTACAGATTGAAACGGCTGTTGGTCCACTTGATCTTTATCATATAAAAACTCTGTATATTCCTTCCACCTTTTCTTGATCTTCTCAGCATCATTCAACATGGAACCTTGAGCATCTTGTAACATTCCAATTCGAGGCTGGAACTTTTTCTTTAACTCTCGTAGCTTTAGGAAAGCCAATCTTGTTCTTCCTCTAATAGTTTCTGCTTCTATTTTCTTGCAAGTGTCATTGAAGTACTTTTCCTTGTCCTGTCTTGCTGCATGTTGGAAATCTCTGTTGAGTTCTGCGATTGTCTTTCTTTCTCCTCTGGCTTTAGCTTCTCTGCATTTCTGGGCAATTTTCAGAGTTTCTTCCATCATCCATTTTGGCCGTTTTTGCTTTTTCACCTTTTGTAGAGACTTCTCACTTTCTTCCAACACAACCTTCTTGATGTCATTCCATAACTCTTCCGAAGCTCTGTCATTTGTATCTAAAGCAGCAAATCGATTTTGCAGGCAGTCTTTAAATTCAACCTACATACCACCCAACCCAGATACACACCAGCAATATACTTATCCAAAGAATGCCAACAACAAAAGCATACAGCCCACAAATCATACAAGGCCACATGTAATACACTCACACACCACACAAATAACGAACACACAAACCTTATCATAACAACAAACATCAGGTGTGCTCTTCTAAATGCCAGATCTATCAGGAACAAACCAAACACTATCCTTGACCTCATCCATGACAAGAAGCTGGATATAATATGCATCACCGAGACCTGGCTAGATGACTCGGTCCAGGTCATACTAAACCAAGTTACCCCAACAGGATACTCGGCATTTAACTGCATCAGAGTACAAAAGAGAGGAGGAGGAGGAGTATTAATACTTACCAGAAAAGAATACAGATTCAAAACAATCACCACCACTAACACAACTGAATCTAACACACTCACTATATCCAACAAATATCTAAGCATCTCCCTCACATACAGACCACCTGGAACCACAACTGAACACCTATCCACCATAATAGAAATGATATGCGCACAAAACAGAAGATACAAACCTCTCATTGCACTAGGAGACTACAACCTAACATCTGCACCCACCAGAGAAACCGCAACATTCTTAAAAACCTTGGAGTCATTAAAATATTGCCAGACAATTAATGCCCCAATGCACCAGCATGGTACAACTCCGGACATGATCTTTATACCAATGCAATTAGTGGAACAGAACAAGACCACAAAACCAACAATCACGCCAGTCCCTTGGTCAGACCACCGTGTGATTGAATTCACCATGACCCTAAACAAACCCACCCAACGCAAAGAAGATGAAAAAACAACTAGACCGTTCAAAACATTTAACAGAGACTCATTCATAAACGAAATCACTCCACAACTTCAACAAGAACACAACACCTTTGACCTTAACATAGAAGAATGGAACACAATAATATCCAGCGCAGCATCTGCCCCAACCATCAAAGAACCACAAACGCGCCAGAAACCAAGCGCCCCATGGTACTCACATGAAATCAGAGTTGCAAAACGCACACTCAGAAGACTGGAAAGAAAAGAGACGAAACAAATCACACAGCCTCCTAACCCAGTACAAAGACAAACAACGGGAATATAACAACCTAATAAATGAGCGTAAACAGCAACACCATACCAACCTAACCATGAAATCTACCAATAGACCAAGAGAACTCTTTAGCATCGTCCAAAAGCTCACCAAGGATGACATGCAACAAAGTACCCACCATCTTGACCCACAAAAATACGCAGACTACATGAAATCAAAAAACATCAACCACATATGCACTACTACACCACAAACAAACGAACATATGATAAAAGAGCAACATCAAACATGGGAGAGCTTCAACATACCAACAATGCCGCAAGTAGAAGATATTATATCTGGACTAAACACAACAACCTCACCATCAGACACATGCCCAGTGACGTGGATCAAAGCTACAAAAAGCCAACTCTCTCATCACATTCAAAAAATCATCAAAGATTGACTCCAACAAGGATACATGCCGCAACCCCTAAAGCATGCAATGATAGACCAATACTTAAAAGTAGCAACCTGAGCCCCTCCGAACCAAAATCTTACCGTCCCATCTCCAGCCTACCATTCCTTGCTAAAATCGTGGAAAAGGCAGTGCAAAGGCAACTTTAGGACCATATTGATATAAATGCTCCGCTGGACATACATCAGCATGGATTTAAGCCCCAACACGGCGGAAACACTACTCACCTTCCTCTTTGACAATCTCCTAAGACGCATGGGCAACATAAAAAACGGCTTCCTGCTAGTGTTCATGGACATCTCGGCAGCCTTCGACACTGTTTCACACACCAAGCTATTGCAACGCTTACAACAGATAGGATTATGCAACAACACCCTGAAGTGCTTTACATCATACCTGGAAGAGCGAACGCAACAAGTCAAATGCAACCAAAAGAAATCACTACAATTCCCCATCAGGCAAGGAATACCTCAGGGCTCAGCTCTATCATCAATGCTCTTTAACATCTACATACAGCCCATATGCAACATCATCAAGTACCCATAAACTTCACTATCACATTTATGCTGACAACATCATGGTGTACGCTCCAATCAACCTACTAGCACTAAACACCACAACAATGACCAAATGCCTCGAAGACATGAATGACTGGCTTATAGCTAACAACTTAACAGTCAACTATAATAAAACGGAGGCAATGTTCATCACCAGGAACCCCACTTTCATACCCCCACAATCTATCAGCATCTTAGACAAACACATAGTAGTCAAAGAAGAAGTTAAGTATCTGGGCATCACACTAGACAGAGCTCTGAACCTGAAATCCCACATCACCAAAACCGCAAACAAGGCTTATCAACTATTGAAAACAATCAGACAAATCAAACCAATGTCCATCAGGATCACTTCCGCACAGTGTGCCAAGCACTCATTACACCACTCCTTGATTATGGAAATTCACTATATCAAGGCCTTCCTCAGCAGACACTCCACTCACTACAGATGGTACAAAACACCACAGCACGCATCAATACAGACACACCAAGGACCGAGCACATCACTCCCGTCCTACAACAACTGCACTGGCTCCCAATGGTGGCAAGAGCTAAATACAAAACACTCATGATTATCTTCAAAGTCATTCATCACCTCTCAGCAGACATACTCCAAAACATTATAACAAGAGATATCAGCAACAGACCAAGAAGAACCAATAGCGACAACATGATCGGCACACCAGCAGGCTATCACAAAACCAAACAAACAACTTCAAAAAGAGCACCATCACTACTGGCATCCACAATATGGAACTCCCTCCCAACAAGCCTTAGGGCATTAGATGACCTCACAGACTTCAGCAAAGACCTCAAAACATTTTTATTTATAGAAACATATGAGCATCCAGGCAACACCGCATAACCAAACTGAAATACTACTCCCGCCGCCAACCAAGCACGCACCCATCCTACCCACACACACAAGTCTAATGCCGATAGTAACTGTACCGTCCAAATGTTTACACGTACCCTAATGTTAAATGTTTACACGTACCCTCATGTTAAATTTTACCTTCAAATGTACTGTCTAAATGCTAATAAGTAACTGTACTGTCTAAATGTTTACACGTACCCTAATGTTAAATGTAACCCTCCAATTGGGATGTGACATGACCACCTTGATTGAAGGACAAGGTGGCATACAAATCTGTCTAAATAAATAAATAAATAGTGGATCCCTTTATAGCAACAGAATGAAATCAAAATAAACATAACTATCTCTTATATCGCAACAATTAGGGGTGGCCTACACGGAGCAGTGGGTACACCCCTAAACAAAGGCATGGGGAGGGGTGATCTGTAAGGAGCGGCAGATGCACCTACTCTTGCTGCCTTGTTGGGCAGACTAGATGGACCATACTGGTCTTTATCTGCCGTCATATACTGTTACTATATTAGCTTACTGCATCAGGAGTGTAAGTTTGTTCAGCAAGTGCATGCACTGTTCTAATGCTTGGCTTATTAATTGGTCCCTCAGTGTTTGCAAATGTATCTCATGCATGCAGGACCGTACCAAGCTAGACATTCACCCTGTGCGACTAATGAATCTGGTACCCTCTCTACCCAGCCATGTTCAGTAACTCACTCTTTTTGAGCTTCCCGGAAGCCCAGTGATGATATCAACGCCCCCTTCTGTGCTTGCACCCTGTATGGCTACACCACTCGCAGAACCCTTGGTACGGCCCTGCATGCATGTTTACTGAGCCTATCCTAAAAAACAGACCGATTAAGTATATCTCCAGGACAGGACTAGGTAACACTGATTTGGAGTACAGAGCTTCCACTGTCACCTTCATCCTTCAACAAGCAACCACAAGATGGTTCCTTAACCCTCCTGTTCTCAGAAAGAGCCAGCAGACATCTCATAGTAGGTGTTTAGTCATGTTTTTAGTCTTGAGGACCAGGCAGTACCTGCTTCTCATGATTAAGCACATGGTATCGCAACACCTCCCCCCTCCAGCAGCACCACAGGCAGAGGGTGCCTACAGAGCTTCGTGAGAACTTTGCTCATAGTATCTTTTGGCCGACCCAGACAATGTTCAACACTTCTACAACAAATTGTCATGGAGGTGAATGCATAGCATTCATCAGCAAACCTGCAAGAACCTTAGGAGTAACCTCTCCAGAATGAGGTACATTTTGATTTCCTGAGTCACCGCCATCCTGAAGAAGGATTTTCCAAGCAGTTGAGACTGAGATGCCTAAAGGCCCAGCTGATGATTCTGAGCGACATGGAACAGAACATGACGGTGAGTCAGGGCTGCTCACCTGGATTCTGACTCATAGCCGAGGAGCGGAAAGCACCCAGGCGAGAGTGAGAGCAGCTCCCAAACCCACATACACTTGGCTTCTGCACGTCCCCCAGCTGACCTGTCTGCATCAACAGTTTCCCAGCCACTGACCCCTGATAACCTTTCCAGCGAGTGCATCTTGTTCTTACTCTGCGTAAATGGCAACCGCCTACTTCCATCCCCGAGACGGCGGCCCGTCTTTAGGTGTACAGAATGCTGTAGGCTAGAGTGCATCAGAAGCCAGAGAATTCATCAGAAAAAAAAACCATGCAGTGTTTGAAAATGACTTGCTAAGTAATTATTTGCTAAGTCCTGCAGCCCCCGCACATTGCTTAGGTCTTGCCACACACAATAGCCAGCCCTCAAAAGATCAGATTGATGCTAGCTGGGGAAAAAACCTGAAAAAAAAATAGAAACCCACCACAGAGAGAGGGAGAGAAAGTAAGGAGGAGCTGTACAGGGGATAATCGAGGGGAGTGACTCACGCAGGCTATATTTAGAGCTGTGCTCTGCATGGGACATTAGCCCTATTTCCTCATTGTTTCTAGAGGGCAAAGAGCAGGAAAGCTACTAAAACTAGTCTGGCACTCGGAAATGCCGCCTTGTCTGGCAGTACCCATCCGTCTGAATGCTTTTGATGAAGATGGGATTTGTGCTTTAGCTGAGCATCTGGGTGCACGGGTGAACCTGTGCTGGTGTTTGTGTTCAGCATATGGGGCCCCTTTTAATATGATTCTCATGTCTGATTCCCGCATTCTCTCTCTCTCTCTCTCTCTCTCTCTTCACTTTAATCTCAACCCCCATCATTCTTGCCTTGGCAACTATCAGTTCCCTGAGGGGCTGGAGTGAAATCTCCTTAGAGATTAGACCCCTCGGTGCCCTCCTTAACCAGCAGGGGTCACCAGAATAGCATAGCAGCCATTACCTTTTCCCTCTACTGCCTCCCCACCCACATACCTCCCTGACTCCCTAATGGGACAATTGAGCACTTCCCCTCCACAATCTGGGTGGGATTCACTGGAAGGAAAACTCAAGACTCAGTGTCAGCTTTGTCTTTTTATTTGTCTGCTCCTCCTGAAAGGACTCGCACTCTGCTGCTTCCTTAATGTTCTGTTGTGTATGCATCCTATATTTTGCTTAATTTTAATCTTCATATTTCCCGCCCTATAAAAAACAAATGGTGCAGAGACCTCCTCCAGCCAAGGCTCCGGGACTCTGAATCCTCGAGAGCTGCTCTCTCTTGGACAAGTCTCCAGGAGCTGACTCACAGTCTGTCCCATGTGCATTATTTGGGTGTCCTGTGTGCACTTAAGCAGGGGCAGAACGTACAGACAATGAGTGACGTGATTTTCTGCTGGCAATAATCAGTCACAGAATGTGAGAAAAGACAAAAAAGCCAATAAATTATAAGCAGCATAACTAGCTATAGCCAAACAGAACATAGCTTCTTTAATATTCCTGTTAAAATAATAAATTGTATGAAATAACTAACATGTAGTGTAATGAAGAGCACCCTGGAACATCCTCTGCCTAAGGAGAGAAGGTGGGAGAGGAGGGGATATGGACAGGGCTGACCCTAGAGTTGGTTCAAGGTGTTGGCCCCCTAGACAGACCTTAAGCCTTGGTTGTCAAACTCAATTGTTTAGCTTTGAATGCCCTGCTCTTTTTTGCCACCCTAGGCATCTGCCTAGTTTGCCTAATGGTTGGCCCGGCCCTAGGTATATATATGGGGTAGTCTCCAAAAATTAAGGAGAGAAGGGTGGGAGAGGAGGGGTATTGATAGGGTATTCTCACAAATTCTTAGGAGAGAGGTACAGAACAGGAGAGGTATGGATGGGGTAATCTCCCAGAACTGACTTTAGAAAGACCTATGACATAATTGAATCAATGTATTCATCCATCAGCTATGAGGTAAAAATAAACAAAATGCAGACAGAGAGCTTCAGACAAAAACAAGGAGTGAGACAGAGACATAGCCTGAGCCCCGCCCTCTTCAACATCTACATCAATGATCACAGTGCTGAAGAGACCTTCAGCCCCAACAGAAACTAAATGCCTCAGAAATCAAGTGACTGGTTATTCTCCCCTACTTCAGAATGTCTAGAAGAGAATCTAGACCTACTAGAGACCTAATGCAAATCCTGGGCCTTACAAGCGAACCCAGAAAAAAAAAAACACCTCCAGCACAATTTCACATTCTTCATAAATGAGCTGGAAATAGAACATACTCTAGAATATAGGTACCTTGACCAGAGATTAAACACATCTGGAAATTTTCAACTGTAAAGACACTACAAGAAAAAGCTCTAAGAACCCTCTATGCAACAAAGAAACCTCTGGATAAATGCAACCCCCAAGTACAACTGCAACTAAAATGATTTGATGGCATTATTCAACCCATCCTATTATACGGGAGTGAGGTCTGGGCTCTAACAACCCAGAATGCCTCAGAATGGGACAAATCCAATAAAAATCCTGCACCTCCAGTTCAGCAGATACCTGTGTACACAGAAACGCCCCCAATAATTGTTTCTTATTTAACTGGGGCTTTTTTATACCGCTTTATCATTTCAGTCAAAAGTGGTTTAAATTATAGCTTAAATTGGTAATGTATATTAAACAGAGATATGGATGCAGAGCAGAATTAGGACGCTTCCCCTTGCGAATGTACAAATTCTAGTGTCCTCTCAATAACAGCAACATGGCCAGTGCAAGGACTAGAGGCGTCCTAGGCAGGGCCTCTATCCAGGGGTGGCTAAAGGCAATCTGCTGCCTGATGCAAAGAATGAAATGATGCCCCCCCCCCCCCCACACACACACCTTAGAGGGGGGCAGGGATTTTTGGGAAATCCAGTCAGAGACTGAACCAAACCAAAAAGCCGATTAGATTATATGGAGGAATTGCAAGATGTTTGCACAGGGCCGTATGAAGCTTCAATCGCACCCTGTGCGACTTGCAGCTCGGGCGCACGCCCCCCTCTCCCCTCTCCGTCCAGCGCTGCCTGCTCTTTCCCTGCTGCTGCCATCCTCTGTTTTTTTCACGGTGGCGCCGGCAGCAGGGAAAGAGCAGGCAGCGCTGGACGGAGGTATGGGGAGGAGGAGGGGGCCATATGCCCGATCTGAAAGGAACCGGCACTTTAAGCAGATCTGTCCCTCCCTACTCTGACATTGCGTCGCAGGAGGGAGGGACCAGACATGCTTAAAGTGCTGCGAAAAGGCTTGGGGAGTGCATTTCGGCTGCCTGCTATTGTTCTGCCAGCAGTGGCAGGGCAACAGCATACAAACGAAATGCGCCCCCCAAGCCTTTGCACCCTGTGCGGCTGCACCGCTTGCACAGGTCTAGGTACGGTCCTGTTTGCACACCAAGGAACTAAAAGAAAGCAAGAACCAACAGCACAGATTATAAAACTGCGTTATGGTTCTCCCTTTTTCTTTTTCAATATATATTTTGCATCCACAGTAGGTGCAGAGCAGAACCAGGGCATTCACCCACAGAACTCAATATTTAAAAAAACAATCTGATTCTGATCATCTCACTAACAACAACAACAACAACAACCACTATTCTCCAGTACCAGGCATAGTGTGAACTAATACAAAACCCTACAACAAAGAGCAAACGGTACCATACCATATCAGCACAAACTTCCAAAACTTCCACATAAGGAGCCCATCCAAAAAAAGCATCACTGTAAATACTACAGTGGGCCCTGGAACATCCATACACCTATCTGAAAAGCTGAACAAGTCAAATTACTACAGTACAGTATAGGTCTTTATGTACAAACTCCATGTTAACAGAACACCTGACCTCAATCACACACTCACATCAACCCTCACCAAGTACAGAATAAGTAACTACAATCTAAAGTAAAAATAAAAATATGTAGACAAAATTTAAATTGAAACCCCAAGAAGCCAGAGTCCACATGCAGTGCAACATCAGATAAATAAGAGATGCAGTTCCCCAATACTGTGTAAAATATAAAAATAGCAGAAAGTCCAATCACTAAAATTTAAAAAAATTATCTTTTCTACCTTTGTTGTCTGATCATTTTATTCTCTGATCATGCTGGTCCCGATCTGAGGCTTCTGCTTTCCTGTCTTCTCTTAGCTCCCTTTCTGTGGTCTATGGTCCATGGTCCATCTGCCATTTCTTATCTCTTCTTTTCTTCATTTCCTTCCATCAACCCATTTCCAGTTCCAGTAATCTTCCCCAGTATCAGCTCCCTTTCCAGTCCTCCCCTCCCAGTACTTCCAATGTCAACCGCCTTGCATTCCCACGACTGCCACTGGTGTCCATTCCCTTCCAGTCCCCCTCCTTTCCCACTGTCCAGCCCCTTCTAGTCCAAATACCATCCCAGATATCAGCTCATGTCCACTCTCAGTGCCACCCCCCCAGCCAGCAACCTTCCAATCGCCCTACCCTCTGTCCATCCCCCTTCCAGTGCCATTTGCATGTCAGCTCCCTTCCAGCCGCCTCCCCATTACCCAACCACCTACTACTCCCATCCCCAAGTGTCAGCTCCCTTCTAGTCCCCCTTCAGTACATCCCAGGTGTCAGCTCCTTTCCGGCCCCCTCCTTCCCCCATGTCAGCTCCCTTCCTGTCCCCTCCTTCCCCTTGCAGACCCTCTTAGTATCCGCTCCCTTCCAGTCCTATTCTACCATCCTCCAGCATTAGCCTATTTGTAGCCCTAGCCCCCTGGTTTTCTTCCAGGGCCAGCAGAACTCTCCTCCCCTCCCCCATTAGCCCATTTCCAGTCCCAGCCCATTTCCAGTCCTATCCCCCTTATCAGTCCACTCTAGTCCTAGCCCCCCAATCAGCCCATTACCAGTCCTACCCCCCCCCATAAGTCCATTTCCTGTCCTAGCCCCCTAATCAGCCCATTTATAAGCCTAACCCCACCAATCAGCCCATTATCAGTCCTAGCCCCCCCCTCCTGATCAGCCCATTTCCAGTTCTAACCCCCCTCCCGATCAGCCCATTTCCAGTTCTAACCCCCCATCAGCCCATTTCCAGTCCTAGCCACCCCCATCAGCCCATTTCCAGTCCTAGCCCCCCATAGCCCATTACGAGTCCTAACCCCCGCCCCCATCAGCCCACTTCCAGCCCTAGCCCCCCATAGCCCAATACCAGTCCTAACCCCCCATCAGCCCACTTCCAGTCCTAACCCCCCATAGCCCATTTCCAGTCCTATTCCCCCCCCCATAGCCCATTACCAGTCCTAACCCCACATCAGCTCACTTCTGGTCCTAACCCCACCATAGCCCATTTCCAGTCCTAGCCCCCCCATAGCCCATTACTAGTCTTAACCCCCCCATCAGCCCACTTCCAGTCCTAGCCCCCCCCATCAGCCCATTTCCAGTCCTAGCCCCTCCCCCCCCCCCCATAGCCCATTACCAGTCCCACCCCCACCCCCAAATGAGCCCAGGGAAATTTAAAAAAAACAAACCTGGCTGCTGCCTCTGCCGCTATGGCAGAATGAAGTGCCCGGTGGGCGCGGCCCCCCCTGCCTCCCTGGCAGAGCCCTCCTTGTTTTATTTCCCTCAGCGCCGGCTTTTCAGAGCCGCGAAGGGAGAGTTTCCCTTTCTCGTAGCTCTGTTAAGCCCGCCGGCAATGATGAGGAACAGGAAATGCCTGTTTCCCATCAGAGCCGGTGGGCTTAACAGAATTGCGAGAAAGAGAAACTGGCTATGAAAAGCTGGCGCTGAGGCAAATAAAACAAGGAGGACTCTGCCGGGGAGGCAGGGGAGCTGTGGCCACGGGACACTTCATTCCGCTGCTGTTGCGGCAGCAGCGGCTCTTCTGAACAGGTTTTTTTTTTTTGAAGGCCGAGTGAGGCAGTCTTTTTGGGGGGCAATTTTTGCTGCCCCCCAAAAGTTGCCCCCTGAGGCCGCCGCCTCACTCGGCCTCATTATAGAGCCGCCCATGCCTCTATCCTGCCGTCCCCATTGCCTCTGCTCAGCCCCTCTCTGGGGTCTGCAGCAGTGACAATGTTTAGGAAACTGTGGTGCAGTGCTTACCTTAAGCCTCCGGTGCTATTCCGCAGTTTCGGTCTTTTACTTTCTGCTTCTTCCACCCCCATCCGATGCAGACGTCTGGTTTTTAGAAACAAATGACCACCTAGTTTGAATAATAGCAGCATCGGCCTTTAATAGCAACACCATTTCCCTCCACTACCAGACACTTTGAGCCCATTTTAGAAAGGGGCATGTCCGGACGGCCCCGAGCAGGACAGGCCCGTTAGGACCTGATTCTGTAAAGTGGGAGCAAAACATTCCTGCGGCATACAGAATCGGGCCCTAAGATGATCCGATGTGCTCCTGCACACCCGCGGGGACATGCTCCCCGCAGGCCCCCCTGACTCCCGCGGTGCCGACCCTCTGTTTCCCCACCACCCAACCCATAGCTGGGCCAGGATTGGGAGGCGGGGACCTACCTGCTTCCAGCCCTGGCCTCTGGGGGGGGGTCTAGCCCTGATTGCCTGATTAAAGCTGCTTATTCCACCTTCAAGGTGGAATAAGCAGCACGTTCCCCTTGACCCCACAGGATGTTCAGGGCCGTGACCTGAATCGGCCCTGAACATCCTGCCCCCTTGGTCTGCCACAGCTCTGACCCCTCCCAACCCCCCTCCCCCCCCCCGCTGCCCCCCCCCCTCCTGGCCCTCCCCATACTGCTGCTCGGACCGTGCGGGGAGAATCGGAGAGGGACTATGGGCAGGACAGCTTGCGAGGTTCACGTCGCCTCTCAGAGTCAGGCCTTATGTGAAATAACACAAAATCCTGAAAAAAATGCTCTGAACACATACCGTAAAACCTCTAATTGACCGCCATGGCGCTCTATTTTTCAACCCCTCTGCCAAGGTGGTGGTCTATTAGAGGTGGCGTTCAAATAGAGGGTGGCGGTTTATTTTTCAACTATCTGGCCAAACGTTTAAGTGGACAAACTTTACACACAGCCGACTATTGTAACGTGCAGAAAATGCATCTGTGAACTATCACTTTTTGACAGCCAAATCAAGCTAGAACGTTAGCGGTGAGCACTGCTTTTACATTGCGCAATACAGCATAGTACGGTAGAAAACACATGAATTATTGCATCAGAAAAAGGCGCCAACAAGACGTCTACATTAACATTCATAAACTACAAATCTTTTTATCGTTTCGAACAAAGAAAGAAACTCTATGAGAAAATCTTTGTTTCTTTTACACATGAATGTTAAATGCAGTAAATTTACATAAGGTGAGAGTGGCGGTCTATTAGAGGTGGCGCTCTATTAGAGGGTGGCGCTCTATTTTTCAACCTCTCTGCCGGAGTGGCGGTCTATTAGAGGTGGCGTTCTATTAGAGGTGGCGGTCTATTAGAGGTTTTACGGTATATAGCAAACCTGCCCTACAAAGCCAGCATTAACACCCAGAACCCAAACAATGATAGCAGGATAAACAAGTAGTCCAAACAGGCTCCTGAACACCAGTACACCTCCACTTAGGAGGCACAGATTGGAAAACAGGTGAGACTGGATGGCTACTGATCCCTGCATAAAAATTACACACTAGTGGAATACTTTACCTTAGCCACACATGCAAAACATAGACAGACCCTCACTAAATATAGAATAAGTGACCACAGACTAGAAATAGAAAGATGCAGGCAAAAACTGAACTGGAAGGCCAAAGAAGACCGTCTCTGCTGCAATACAACGTGGCAGAAATAGAAACATTTCCTACTGCACTGTGCAAAACACAAAGATATCAGAAAGACACAATTCCCTTAACTAACAGAAAATCACAGACTTCCCACACAATAATAATAATGAGCAGGAAAACCTCTGTTTAATCCTGGGGGAAAGAGGAGAAAGAGCGGCTATAGTAGCAAAATATGTCGCATCCTGCCTTCAAGCAAAGGAATATGACCTAACGAGAGACATTGCAGACCAGGAGCAGAACCTGGAAGTTAATTCTTCTTGCTGTTTTCCTCTCTGTACTATGCTGTAATTTTACTTTATTCCGTACACTGTAAATTCATTCTGCTGTTGTTACCTTCTAAATGATCTCCCTCTGTCTTTTTCTCTTTTGTTTGTTACCTTACCTGTATTACTTCAGCAATGCATGCAAAACTGTCATGCCAATAACATTATCTGAATCTGAGAGGGGTGGGAGAGGAGGGGCATGGATGAGATAGTCTCCCAGAATAAAGGAGAGAGGGGGAGGACTGGAGGTGTTTGGCTAGAGCAGGACCGGCCCATCCACTAGGTGAGCTAGGTGGCCGCCCCCCTCCCCCCAGCTACTGACCATTCTGTCTCAGGAGAAGAGGTGGGCAGCGGCAGTATTTCCAAAAACAGTTGCCTGCCTCCCCCTCTTGAGACAGAATTTGCAGCAGCTGGGGGGGGGGGGGCAGTGCCAGCTGGGCCTAGGGCACTAGAAACCCTTGGGCCAGCCCTGGGCTAGAGGGTAGGGTTACCAGATTTTTGAAGAGTAAATGTGGGACACCTGAACAGAGCTGAGCTGGGCTGGGAGGGGCAGCGGTCCTCCCTCTTGGGGCACACCCGTGGAAGAGGCTATTTGTGGATATTTAGCACATTTACCATCTCCCCATGTATTTTGAAATGACCAGACTAGGTAATATTTAGTAATTTCAAAAGTTTAAAAGTTTAAAAAAGACAGCAGCAGCCCTTCTTGAGCTATAAGCATGCATACATACAGTTATGCTCAAACTTTATTTTATACATATAGATAAATATTCTATATATTTCTAAAATTCCTGCTCCTTTTTCAGAAAAGAAATGAAATTTACACTACCAGGATAGAGAAGACTGCTTTAGAGGAGTTGCAGTAGAAGCAATGTCCTCTGCCTCTGTCCTCACTGACATCAGAGACGGGAGGTGGTTATAGTCCATGGAATCGGGGACACTACCTCAAAATCGAGGACAATCCCTGAAAACTGGGGACATCTGGTAACCCTACTACAGGAGTCTCCTGGAACTAAGTAGGGCTAGGAAAGGAGAAGTGTAATTATCTCCTATCATTTTTTTTCACCTTAACTGCTAAATATATTAATTTGTTAACACATATAAGGAGTGGAGGAGTAGTCTACTATCCAGGAGATCTGGGTTCAATTCCCACTGGCACTCCTTGTGGCCTTGGGCAAGTCACTTTACCCTCCATTGCCTCGGAAGAAAAGGCTGGCAATCTACTTCCAGTCATACCTTGCCAAGAAAATCCAGGGGTCAGCATTGACTTGAAGGCACTTAAAAAAAACCCAACAACAGTATATATAAAGTTATCCAAATCTGAAGTGTGCTTGGAGGACTCTGACAGCACTACAGGAGGCTTGTGCTTGGGGAGTCTTCCAGCACTAAGGAGAGCGAGGTCGGAGAGGAGGAGTTGTGCCTCAGATAATCTCCCCGTAGCGTAGATGGTAATCAGTGTGCGTTAAGGTGGTGTATGTTTGTGTAATCTGATATGTGTGTCCCTTGGTCGTGTTGGTACTGCTACTGAACTACCATGGGACCCAGTTTCTGGAGAGATACTTAGAATCAATCCAGATTTTTTATCAACCCCCTCCTTCCTACATTAACATTCTTCCCTTCAGTACTGATTTCAAATAGGAAAAGCTGGAACTACAAATACCACAATTTAAATTCAGAAACCAGGATGGAGCAAAAACTTTCATCCAGAACTATGTATTTCCGTGGCGGGAGCGATATTCACAAAGAACATGGGGAAAGTACTTTTTTCTCCTGTGCAGGCGGTAGACACCTGGAATAGACTTCCAGCAAAGATTATAGGAGCCGAAACAGTGACAGAATTCATGCATCGAACAGGAGGGCAGCAGAGGCTGAACAGAGCTTGCAGCTGCACAGTAGGAAGGCATTAATGTCAGACCTGCTGATCCTGATTGCCCTTTCCCTCCCAGCGTCTGCTCTGCCACATTTTTTGGGTGTGTTGCGCATGTTTATGAATGTGTCATGTCTGCCTGCTGTATTGTGTGTTTTTGAGCATCATGTCTAGGAGTTGTGTGTTGAGCAATGTCACTAGGCATAGATTGGGATGAACACAGGAGACGATGCCCCTCTCCCAATGTTGCATAAACTAATGCTGAACCGGTACCTCCCCCCCCCCCCCTCCCTCCTGCCAATACGGCTTCTTCCCCTTTGCCTCTCCAAAGTAAGCAGGCAGACTACACCGATGGGAATGTGTCATGTTGGTGTGCTGTATATTTATGCCAGCTTTTATTTTTAGCAGGGTAGGTGTGGGCGGGGAGTCAGACATGCCCTTCTCCGTCTTCCCCTCTGTTGGTTTATAATAAAAATAGCTGAAGGCAGTGGATTCCATCTGACTAGAGCAATGATGTCATCCAAACAAGTCCTGCAATAGGCTTCACAGTCTGAGAAAAGGAAGAGCCGGAGACACAGAAAGAGAGAGGAAGGAACAACTGTCTCAAAGAGAATGACAAGTAAAATAGAAAGAGTGAGAGACCCAGGGCTTTACTAGCAAAGATGATTACAGCTCATATCACTTGCACTTCTTGTATCTACCACAGGAGGCACCAGCAAGGACTTCACTCAGTCACTGCTGATGTTTGATGAGCTTGCAAAGGCTCTTTGCGCAGCTGCGCTGAGTCCTCCCTGGCTTGACCTGCGGGACTTGGGGGGAGGCTCTGTTTCCATCCCACATTTGCTCAAGCTGTCAGTTCACATGTGTAGAAAAAGGGACACATGTAACAGAACATGCCTTGTGTGTGGCATTCCTCTTGGGCTTGTCACACCTCTCGTGCTTAATCTGAGCTCTTGGCAATATGAAAGAAGGGAGCAGGATGGGGAAGATCCAGAAAGGGTCACAGGCACCTCGGTCTATTGCTCTTCTGCTGCCCCTACACCCAATTAGATCCAGATCACTTTCTGTCATCCCTTGATATGCAGAAGGATTGAATATTTTCTGTGAAGTTCTAAGACGAGACATGCTACCCTTGGATTCTTCATACAGACACTAAGTTACACAACACCCTCCTCCCCTTCACTGTGATGGCACGAAATAGGGAAGGATGGCAATGGTAATTCACAAAACACCACAGCCAAGCTGATAACAACAACGCCAAGACATGGACATCATCCCAAAACGTCACTGGCTCCCTAAACAGATATGAATCAAATACAAAGCAATTATGATCGTTTACAAGTCCATTCACAGCCATGCTATAGACTGACTCCACAACCTACTTCAAAAGCCCCCAAACACAAGATCAAGAAGACAAAATAACCAGAAATTGCTAAGCATCCAAGCACACAAGACAAGCACCCAAGCAACTTGCCAGAGATCCCTCTCTATATATGGTCCCACACTTTGTAACTCCCTACCAAGTACCCTAAGAAACACCAAAGATTGTGGAGACTTCCATAAAAAGCTAAAGACCTATTTATTTCAAAAATACTTTGGGGTCTGACACCTAACACTCAACACCCCTCCATGCACTTCAGACCCTCATGGACCCCTCACCAAAGTAACCCATAACTACAATCACACCCACTCATTAAGTGTAATGATGCTTCTTTGTATATAGTTCAAACCCTGTTTCCGCATCCCGTCAACCAGTACCACTATTCAAGTGTACCCAAACTTGTAGCTTTAGTTTATTGTATTACAGTTCAATATACATCTAAGTTTTATGTTCTATGTAACCCGTTTTGATAATCTGAAAGGAGGTATAAAAGAAACGTTAAATAAACGTTCAGTCTCTCTCAGCACAGAAAGTAGCATTACATGACTCCAGATGTGTTGGCCATCACCTGCTAGTGCAATTGCAGATGAACTGGAAGTTGGTGCTTTGATTCCAGTTATGCCTAATGTGAATAGGCACTGTAAATCTATGTATGAAATAAAAGCGCAATTGCAAATGTTCTGAAGGCCAAGCAGTGCCGTAATTTCAGAATAATTCATTTAAGTGGTTCCAGATGTGTTGATCTAAGATAGCTATGTGATTCCAAAAGTACTGGCTATGAACTCAGGTGATTCTCTATGTGATAACCACATGATTCCAGATGAGAAATATTTTAAGCAGCCTCAGATGTTGGGTTAAAGTCTATGTGTTGCACCAGGCATTACTGTCATTGCAACCCCTCTCCATTTAACCCCTTTCTTCCTCCCCTCTCCCCCTTTAATTGCCCCCTCCTGCCTTGAATCCCTCCACCTCTTCTCCATTTATGTATTTAACAGCTTTTCTATACCGCTTTATCCTGTGGTCAAAGCGGTTTACATTAAACAAAACAGTTTAGATTACAACAGGGTAGTCAGCTAGGAGAGTACTTAAAATCTGGGGGTGCAAGTTATCAGGGGAAGCATTAAGGGGAGGTTAACAATTGGATTAAGGTAGAGGAGGGAGGGATAGGGGGACAGAGGATGTTGCATGGTGGGCGGTTATGTCTTGTTTTCAGTGAGGCGGTCTGTGAACAGGTGAGTCTTAAGGGCTTTCTGAATGCTATCATGTCCTTTGTGGCCCACAGCTTGTGAGGGATCGAATTCCAGAGGGATGGTGTGAATAGGGAAAAAGCTCTCTTGGATGCGGTGGAGTTGGTTCTGGTGCAGAATGATGCGGTGCTTAGTGCATTCTGGGATCCAGTTGTCTTGAGTTTCGTGTATTGGTGTTTGAAGATGGGTGGAGGACAGGCTATTGATGACTTTGGAGGTTGTGAGGATGGATTTATATTTTATTTGTTCAATGATGGGTAGCCAGTGCAGTTGTTTGAGCAAAGGCACTATGTGTTCAGCTGAGTGTGCATTGCAGAAGGTACATGCTGCTGCATTGAGGGCAAGTTGGAGCGGGTGAATGGTTGGTGTACTTGCGCCCTCTTTACTGTACTTACAGATAAGCCGCCACTGAGGCAGAGGGGGCAGGATGTGAATTTGTGCTTTCATTCCAGTCCTAATGCACATGGAGTAGCAACCCTGCAGTCTGGGTAATGGGGAACTCCAGGTGTAAGCCACAGCTCCACAGAGGTTTATTTTGTGGCCTCTGGGAAGGGGGAGAGGAGTCCCATGTGTAATCACTCTTGCACTCAGCTAAGCTCTTCAGAACAGGGGAGGGATGGGGGGGGGGGGAGAAGAACTCAATCAAGATGAGTCTGTCCTTTTCCTCCTTAAATACACATTCAGTTCCCATGTGTGAGTTCTCCGATGTGGGGGGGGGGGAGGCGGATAATTCGAATTGGAATGATTTTAGGTAAAGCAAAGACTCACAGCTGGAGGCTGGAGTGGAGGTCCAATATAATATTTATTGATGTGATACGAAGTGAAGATAGTGGTGCAAAATAAACAATAATATTCAGGTTGCTAACTTTTACCACTTCTACTAGGGTCGGCTCAAGGGTATGAGGTGCTCTAGGCAAACCTTTAGCCTTCTGCCCCTTCCCCCTATCTTTCACACCCCAGACCCCCTTCAAATATTGATAGTTAAACTCGACAACACCCAATACCACCCTTCCCAGAACAGTCCTGTAAAAAATCAATAGCTGGGCATAAATACTTTTATATATTTAAGTTTGTTTTGTGTGTGTATGTGTTCATAGATCAATAAATATTAAAAATGAGGGTAATATCCATTTGAAACTAACCGTTCTCCCTATGGGAAATCATATAGGCTGCTAGCAATTTTTGCTTTTTTGGCTGTCAAGATCTATTGTTTTGCTTTGAATGAAGCTGCCCTCCCTAGGCAACCAACAAGTTTGCTTAATTGTTAAGCTGGCCCTAGCTTTCATACTCTGAAGCAAAGATTCAAGCGAGCACAGAGGGAAAGGCCAGTTCCTCCTATCAAAAGTCACAATGATAAGAATCAGAACTCTCTCTCCTCGAGCTCCTGCACGCTCTGAATCCTAAATAAAACAGCAAGAGGGATGAGAATCATCACTGCTAAAGTTTCCACTTCCTCTGAAATCCAACTAAAATGGCTACCAGGAAATAAAAAGATCATCCTGCACCCTTGACATTAAGTAAAATGGCCACATAGATATTAGGGCTAAGACTGAAGCAAACACCCCAGAATTGACTGTAGCAAAACGGCCCCGTCCTCTAGCTACTCTCATTTGGTATGACCTAAAAGAGACCCACTCCGTTAGTAGGGACCCAGGTGGAACCTACACACGCAGCAGAAGAAATCCACTTTGTCCCCTCCATTTTCATCCTCTGCCAGGAAAAGGCAAGGGATGGGAGGGAAGCATTGGTAATAAGATCCATTCCCGCATCATGATCGGCGGCAGTAAGGACCAGGAGATGGAGAAGAGATACACTAGTGAGTCAATAAAAGCCTTCAAAAGGCAGAACTGCTCGCCACAACCACATAGGAGCAAGGATGCCCCTAGGAAGTATAGCATCAATCGATCCCAAAAGACTGCTCTAGTCTTGGGTTTCTTCCATTTTATGCAGGTCTAGGCCTACTTTTCATAGGGAAATCAGAACTACAAACCTAAGCGTAGCTCCAGCTACAGCTTTCTTGACTGCTCCATGCCTTATGTTTATGTAGGGTCTATACCTTTGAGCTCCTATAGTTTGAGCCTGGAGACCCTTAGTATGTTGAGTGCTCAGACCTCTAGTGCATTCTTGTTTGGTGCACAGTTCTGCATCTCTCTGTAGAAATCCTAAGAGTCAGCCCAATGTTTTATTTTGTGCTCCTGATCTCCCAGCGTGGAAAGTTTTCATCTGCTGTCTACATCAGCAACCAGCCGAACTATATACAATGCCTGGCGAGTAATCTTTCCGATCCTTTGGAAAGGCACTACAAGACGTACGCAGCACTGTGCATGGAGGACTAAGTGATTTAGTACCTGGAGCTATTGGGGGAACATTTGGAGAAATGGAAGATAGAGAAAGGAGCTCTTCCTAAGACCAGAGGGATGAGGGCTTCAGCTTTTAGGATCTGGAGGTCCCTAGCAATGTTCCCATGCAGTTGCACAGGAGTCATCTGCCCATGCTGCTGCTGCCAGCAAAGGGGGGGGGGGAGGTTCTGCAATAACAGCACAGCAAAGGATTCCTTGCAGCTTTACAGAAACATTGGTTCATAGACTCCTCAATAGCATATTATCCACTAGGGAATATATTTTGGGAAGTACATCTTGCATGACAGCACAGTGGAATCAATCAAATTGGTTGTCTTCACTCTGCAGTGTATATTTGTTTTTATTTATGATGGATTAGCTCATACCTTTCCCATAGTAGTTCAAGGCAAGTTACACTGAAGTGCAGTAGATAGTTCCCCATCCCCAGAGGGCTCACAATCTAAGCTTTCCAGCTGAGGCAACGGAAAGTTAAATGACTAGCCCAAGCAGTGCCAGTGGGATTCAACCCCAATTCCCTGGTTTCCAGCCAGTTACACTCACCACTAGGCTACTCCTTTGAGCTAGCACTGAATAGCCAGAATCCCTTGACAGCAAAACAGAAAAGACCAAGCACATCAGCCGTAGCTGACTCTACTGAACTTGTCTGTGAGTAACTTAAACAGAATCCAGGCCTAATTACATATGTAACTGGAGATTACTATGCTTGTGAACTCTCAGCTAGGGACTGGATGCCTACTGAGGTGCAAGACCAGTCACACAGGACTGCAAACTCCTATGAGTTCAGTGACTGTCCCTTGCACGTCTTAGGGTGCTCTCGTACTGCCATGCCTTTTATAACTTAACCACTTGAAGAACTAGCATGCTGATCTGTAACACCAAAACTGTAAACAAGTACAGCTGATATCCTCCAGAACCAGCTAGCAATATGTGAAGCCCCTGTAGCATTTTAGAAGGGACATCTAGGGAGCATCTTGAACTTCCAGAGCAGAACGTCCAAAAACCTGGGGGAGTGGCTACAGCGAAGGGAGGGATAGCTGAGAAACCTGGGGGAGTGGCTACAGCGAAGGGAGGGATAGCTGAGAAACCTGGGGGAGTGGCTACAGCGAAGGGAGGGATAGCTGAGAATGCAGACAGGTCTGTGAGGCTGGGTACGTGCCTGGTTGTGGATCATTTTAGAAAGGTGGATGTCCCCCAGATTGGATGACTGCCAAAATGGCCTCTTGAATGTCCCGGCTGGTGATTTGGAGGACATCCATGGTCAGTGACAGTGCAGACACTAAGGTGCGCGGTGGTGGTTTACTAATCTATTTGGGGGTTAGATCTACATGCAGGTTTCTTTCCCCGGGAAATACTGAGTGTGGCAATGACAGCGCATTGTGCTCTTCCCCCTGGAAGTATTGCAGCACTTTTTTGTTCCTTATTCATGGTCAGGAGCAGGTATAGGCATGGACGCCTCAGGGTCAGACGAGCTTGCGCCATTCTGAAATCTCACCATGACGTGCATCTCCCTTGCTGTACCCAGGATACGCCTCCACCACATCCTCATTCTACTTGGGCATCCTCATTTTATTTATTTATTTAGACAGTTTTGTATACCACCTTATCCTTCAAGCAAAGTGGTCACAACACAATTGGGGGATACATTTAACATGAGGGGATATGAGACACATACACTAATACTTACAGGGAACATGGGCAAATTGCCAGGGATATCCATATACCAAGCTTCTAAAATGGCCCCAGAGACGTCCTTGTGACTTGGACATCTGTATGCCCATTTTTAGAGGTCCAAAATAGGAGCCGGTCTTCCAAAATGACCTCTTAAATCACTAGGCATTCTGTATAGTTTTTATAACCCTTAGAGTCAATTGCCTCCCACCACCTTCTACACCCATAGCACATTCGACAGTTGATGTATATGCAACAATTTCAGCCCATGAGGCCTAAGCCCAGATCAGGTCTTCAGAATGTCTTTAATGAATATGCAGAAGATAAATCTGCACACCTAATACCCTAGTAAGCATGCCGATAACCTGTATGGTCTTTATTTGCCATCTTTTTAATGTTCTATTTATTAGGGATATCCTGAAAAGCTTACCTGGCTGCGGCCTTCGACAACTGAACCTGTGCACCCCTGATGTAAAATATTTAACTTACTGTTAAACTAAAAAGCTCATTTCCCTTAATCACTTTTTCTCTGATTGTTTTCTCTCGATCGTGCAACTTTGCAGAGCTTCATACCTTACATTCATGCTTCTGGAAGGCGCCCTGGTCAGGATGACGTACAACAACAGAATTCAAGAAAGTCTGAGATAAGCGCAGAGGATTCCTAGCTACCAGGAAATAGAGAAAGCCACAAATCAAGCAGAGTCTATGCTATTGCAGTTGGTTGTATGTGCTGTCATAGTTTCTGTTTTTTCTTATATGCAGCAATATAAAACATAGAACCTCCTAAGACTAGAGGCTGTATAGTCAGTTCTGCACCTGGCCACCAGGTGGAGGCACCACCACAGCACTATCGTCAAGAAGGTACGTTTTAAATCCTGCTTCATTCCCAAAGCCACACAACAAACTCTTGGCCCACTGGCACTAAAAGGCCACTGCAGAAATGTTAGTGTGCCGTCTGAACATAGAAAGCACAACATATGTGCATATTTTTTATGCTGCAGAAAAGGGACTGGCTTGAATGTAACCACTGCGCAGAAGCCAGCGCCAATGCCAGCGCACAGCCCATGTAAATCCATTCAAATTACATGATAATCACGCAATGATCTATGCCACCTGGATGCAGAGAAGTGCGCAGAAAAACGAAGACTGAACTTAACGCTGCAACTTTAACGCTTACTCAAGGAGACGTAAGGGGTTTGTGCTCAGTGCCAAGGAGGAATTTACGTCTTTTTCACAAACAGACAACCTCCCATTATATTTTCTGGGCTTTGCTGAAATGAGTTCTTTTTAAAAAAAAAAAAAAAAAGGCAGGGGAGCTGTGCTGGAACGAATGTCTGCGCATATGATGGAACTCTAAGTGGAATTCCATCGCATGTGCACCAATGCCTTTTCCTTTGTAGGATCTAGACGCTGCTAGCGTAGATGCTTTCGCGAATGTGCCTGCCAATTTAGTTCAGACTATCTGAATCTACCTCATTTGCATGCTATTTGCTTGCTGCATACAGGCACACAATATCTACATTACTCTTACACTGGAAAATCTGTGCACATGGCTTTTAGCACACAACTCCAATGCCAGCTTCCTGCATTGTCCCCTAAGTGATCAGCAAGGCCTGCAGGGAGCAAGAATGTAAGTTCCTCCCCGCTCCCCACCAGCATCACCAATCAGCCCAACATCATTAAATATCTACCCCATGACATTGTCTAACATTAGCATCATCATCTTCACCCTACCCCTAAAATCAACAACTCAGACAGACCACCACCAGGCAGCATGACACTTCAGACATTTCAACAAGAACACCTTTCTTGAGGACACATTGCCACACCTAACCACGGACACATCAGACACTACAATATTGATGGACAACTGGAATAAAGTACTCAGAACCGCAGCTAAACCACCACCCAGTCAACAGAAGCCTTTCAAAAATGATCACATCCACAAAACACCCTGGTACTCACATTCTCTACAGCAACTAAAAACTGAACTAAGGCAAATTGAGTGAAAATGATGGAAGACCACCCTAGTTGAAGACTGCAACAGCTACTTCACACTACTACAGACCTACCACAACACTGCAGATAAAGCCAAGAAAGACTATCATACAAAAATCATCAATACCATGATAAATCATCCAAGAGAACTATTCAACCTAGTCAGACGCCTCACAGAACCACCCACAAACCACAACCCAATACCCACCATCACCCATCAACAATTAGCTACACACTACGAACAACTACACCCCCACTCCAACCTCACCACCTCCCTTCACACACCTGCTATTCCTAATAACAATTGCTGGCTCACATTTCAAACAGTCAGTAACAAAGATATTGAGCATATACTAGCTAAGCTAAATACCTCCACCTCACCACTTGACCCTTGCCCAGTGAACTGGGTCAAAGCAGCAAAAACCAAATTTAGCCCAATTCTAGCCAAGATAACAAACAAAGCACTTCAACAAGGTATAATGCCAAACTGTCTCAAGCTCTTATCTATTCGCCCTACCCTGAAGAAATCAAGCCTTGACCAATCAGACCCTTCATCATACCGACCCATTGCCAGCCTCCCATTTCTTGCTAAAGTCATCAAGAAAACCATACAGCTCCAGCTCCAAAACCATATTGATGAAAAACACCTACTTGATCCTCATCAGAACGGTTTCCGCCCGATGCATGGAATAGAAACTCTAATGACCTGTCTCATTAACACTCTAACCAAAGGCATTCAAGACCACACACAAACCTACCTCCTGATATTCCTGGACCTCTCTGCGGCATTTGATGCAGTCGACCATAATATGTTATTTCAAAGATTACAACTATTTGGAATTCAATACATCGTTCTCAAATGGTTCCAGTCATACCTCACAGAAAGACAACAGCAAATAAAGATGGATTCAAACATTTCCAAACCTTTCCAACAAATGCAAGGAGTACCCCAAGGTTCAACACTATCCACACCCCTTTTCAACCTATACCTTCAACTCCTATGCTCTGTTATCAAAAACCCACTTTCACCTATATGCTGACAATATTATGCTTTACTGCCCACTCCGCTCCAAGTAACCAGATTACACATAAATTCAAGACTGCTTCACAGAAGTCACCTACTGGCTCTCAATAAATAACCTAGCAATCAACTTCAAAAAGACTGAGGCTATGTTTATCACAAGAGATACCTCCTTCATGCCCCCTCCCAGTATAACAACATCCAGATAAATGTAAAAACAGAGCTGAAATACCTCAGAATCATTATTGACCAGCAACTCTCCTTCAAAACCCAAATAGCAATGACAGCCAGAACAATCTATTTCAAAACAAAGACCCTACAATGACTCCGTCCCCTTCTTGAACCAACAGATTTAGTTCAGCACTTCAAGCACTTACTCTTCCCCATGCAGATTACTGCAACATTATCTATCAGGGTCTACCTCAATCCACACTTCTCCCACCTCAAACTGCACTACACACAGCTGCTCGTACCATCCAAGGAGTTGCTCAATACGTCAATATTACCCCATCCTAAAACAATTACACTGGCTACCTCTTACCAATAGAATCAAATATAAATATATCCTCTTCACTCACAAAGCTCTTCACTCCCACAATCATCCTCCAGTCCCTGCTACAGAAACCCTCTATAAACAGACCATGAAGACATACTACAATCAACAAACTTAACATGTCGCAATCCAAAACCAAATACAACCTACATACATGCCGAAAAGCTTTTGAACTCTACACTCCTTCTCTATGGACACCCTAAGAAATATCAGTCTTCCCGCCTTCCGTAAACTCTCAAAGACCCACCTATTCACTGAACATTTTGGTCCCACTACCTAGTCTATTATACACACTATGTAAGCATTAATATTACTTTGTTATCAAAACTGTTAACTGTTTCATTGTAACTGTTATTCTGTTCCATATAGGACATATGTTCATTATAAAAAAAATGTTCTGTTCCATGTAAATCACTTTGACCCGGTGAAAAGCGGTATATAAGCCTAGCTAAATACTGTAAATAAAAAGAGGAAGACTGATCTTTGCCATGCTTAAATGCCAGCAGTAAGCTGCACATAGCTGCAGGATTCATCCAGATTAGTTTTGAAAGTGCTAAGTGGCTTCAGGTACAATTTTTTAAAATAATGTTTAAGTCATTTGTAATAACTATAATATGAGCAAACAGAAGAAACATTTCATAGAAACATAGAAAATAATAGCAGATAAAGAAGACTGATGTCAATGCACATTTATCCACGTCAGCTGAATTATATTCTACCAAAGAGCATTTTGAGGGATCTTTTGCGGTGCAAATAAGGAATATGTCTTAAAACTCCATTTGAGTGCACTGGACTGAATGAACTGTTTTGTGGAAAAAGCAAAACCTCTGATTTCTCTTTTTTTTTTTTTTTTTACCAAAATGCAAGCAAAAACTGACCTGGAAACTGCCAAGAAGCTGGACTCTACATGCAAAATAGAAACAAATGCATTTCTTTCTGTACTCTAGAACGATGTCAAAGATACAAACAAGGCCGGCTCAGCCATTAGGCAAGACGAGGCAATTGCCTAGGGCAGAAGCTTCTGAGGGTCAGCAAAGAGCAGCAGCAGTCAAGGAAAAACAATACACCCCGACAGCCCCATGAACTCAAAGAGCCATCCAGGGCTGCTTTAATCGCTCAAAGGGCCCTGGGCAAATTTGTGTGGATGGGCCCCACCTTTTATTTTTTCCCTATTAGATACCACTTTCCATTTTCTACTTGACAACCCCCCCCCCCCCCAAAAACCCTGTTAATCTGATGCTGTCAGCTCACTGCTGCAACTTTCCTCCTCATTGCTACTATTGCTACTAATCATTTATATAATGCTACAAGACATATGCAGCACTGTACATATAGATGCAAGAAACAGTCCCTGCTTCATAGAACTTGAAATCAGGGGCTGCCTGAGGCGAAGTATGAAAAGGCGCCCCCCCCCCCCACGTTAGAGGGGGCGGGGCTTTCTCAGAAATCCAATCAGAGACTGAACCAAACCAAAAATCCAATTAGATTATATGGAGGAAATACAAGATGTTTGCACACGGGGCCATATTGAGCTGCAATCACACCCTGTGAGACTTGCAGCTCGGGCGCACGCCCCCCCTCTCTCCCCCCATACCTCCATCCAGCACTGCCTGCTCTTTCCCTGCTGCTGCTGCCCTCTGCTTTTTTCACGGAGGCGCCAGCAGCAGGGAAAGAGCAGGCAGCGCTGGATGGAAGTATGGGGAGGAGAAGGGGGGCGTGCGCCTGATCTGAAAGGCACCGGCACTTTAAGCAGATCTGTCCCTCCTTGACACCGAGTCGGAGGAGGGAGGGACCAGACCAACTTAAAGTGCTGCGGAAAGGCTTGGGGAGCGCATTTTGGCTGCCTGCTATTGTCCTGCCAGCGGCGGCAGGGCAACAGCAGACAGCCAAAATACGCCTCCCAAGCCTTTCCGCCCTGTGCGGCTGCACCGATTGCTCAGAGCTCAGTACAGTCCCATTTGCACACCAAGGAACTAAAAGACAGCAAGAACTAACAGCACAGTTTATAAAACTAAATTCTAACTCATTTTTATTTTGTTGTTATAAACTGCATTATGGTTCTTGCTTTTTCTTTTTCAACATATATTTTGCATCCACAGTAGGTGCAGCGCAGAACCAGGACATTCACCCACAGAACTCAATATTTTAAAAATAATCTGATTCTGATCATCTCACTAACAACAACAACCACTATTCTCCAGTACCAGGCATATTGTGAACTAATACAAAACCCTACAACAAAGAACAAACCTACCATACCATACCATATCAGCACAAACTTCCAAAACTCATGTAAGGAGCCCATCCAAAAAAAGCATCCCTGTAAATACTACAGTGGGCCCTGGAACATCCATACACCTATTTGAAAAGCTGAACAAGTCAAATTACTGCAGTACAGTATAGATCTTTATGTACAAACTCCATGTTAACAGAACACCTGACCTCAGTCACACACTCACATCGACCCTCACCAAGTACAGAATAAGTAACCACAATCTAAATAAAAAAGTAGAGAACAGCAGCTGTGCTGTGATTGCAGTTTTAAACAAAAACAAAACCGGTGCGGAGCCTTCCCGCATCTGTGAAAGACCCTGTGCAGCTTTGTCCCGCCCCCAAAGGAAGTTACATGTAATTTCCTTTGGGGGCGGGGCAAAGCTGCACGGGGTCCTTCACGGAGGCGAGAAGGCTCCACACCGGTTTTGTTTCTCTTTAGAACTGCAGTCACAGCACAGCCGCGGTTCTCTAAGAGGCAGGGAGCCGTGGCTGCCTGGAAAAGGAAGGTGAGTTTGCCATTGCCGAGAAGCAGACTCGGCAGCAACTTGTGCACTTCTTTTTTTGGGATTTTTTTAAACTTTTGAAGGCGAAGTGAGGCGACTGTTTTGGGGGCATTTTTTGCCACCCGCAAGACTTTGCCGCCTGAGGCAGCCGCCTCACTTCGCCTCATTATAGAATCGCCCCTGCTTGCAATCTATGCATGACAGACAACACAACAACTAGGGACTAGAATAAGTCTAGGGGACTGATAAAGATACACATAGTTGGTGAACAGGAGAAGAAGGAGATCAGGATCCAAAAGCAGCCTTGAAGAGATGAATTTTTAGTATGGATTTGAATAGGGCTAGAGAAGGAGCCTGACGTACTGACTCAGGTACTTTTTTCCAAGAATATGGAGCAGCAAGGTGGAATGAACAGTCTGGAGTTGGCAGTGGCAGAGAAGGGCACAGATCCAAGGGATCTGCCAGAAGAGCGGAGTTCCCAAGGAGGGATGCAGGGTGAGAAAAGAGAGGAAAGGTAGTGAGGAGCCACGAAGTGAATGAACTTATAGATCAGCAGGAGAAGTTTGAACTGGATGCGGAAATGGATAGGGAGCCAGTGCAGTGACTTGAGAAGAGGGGTTACGTGAGCATAACCATCCCATCCTCAAAAAGCCTCATCGAGATCCTCTCGATCCCTGGGCCTACAGACCCATAGCTAGTTTACCTTTTATAGCAAAAGTAATTGAGAAAGCCATACAACATCAACTCCAAGACAACCTAAACAAACACAACATACTTGATGACCAACAACACGGCTTCTGTCCCCATCACGGAGTAGAGACACTTCTGACCTCCCTCCTCAACAAACTCATAGAAGAGGTCCAAAAGCCAAATCACAGTTTCACCCTCTTATTCCTGGACATTTGAGCAGCCTTCGACACCATCAACCACAACATCTTAATTTAATGACTACAAGCAATTGGAATAGAAGGCGCAGTCGTAAACTGGTTTCAATCCTACCTCACAAACCGGCAGCAACAAATGAAAATTGGAACCTGCTCCACAGCACCATATACCCAAACGCAGGGTGTCCCACAAGATTCCACGCTCTCTGCCATGCTTTTCAACATCTGCATACAACCACTCTGTGAAATCCTCTGATCCCATAAAATCTTCTTACATATATGTGCTGATGACATTATACCATTCACCCCCTTTAACAACACCCACCCATCACACCACACCCTACAAAAATGTTTTACAGATGTCACCACATGGCTTGAATAAAATCATCAGTCAATAAGCCTTGAAAAAACAGAATCACTACTCATCACCAAGGACAAAACTTTCACACACACCCCCCCCCCCCCCATGACCATCACGCTGGACAACAACGATATCCAAGTCAAGAATGAAATCAAATATCTCGGCATCACCCTCGACCAGCTTCTAACTTTCAAACCACAAATTGCCAAAACAACAAGAACAGTTTACTTCAAAATCCGTACTCTGCAACACCTCCACCCACTGCTAGAATCCTCCAACTTCAGATCCGCCCTCATTATCCCCCACATTGACTACTGCAACTCCATATACAATGGACTCCTACAATCTACTCTCCACCTCCTTCAAGCAGCCCTCCACACCGCAGCCTGTACAATTCAAGGTGCAGCCAAAATCGACCACATCATACTCATCCTCAAACATCTCCACTGGCTCCTTCTCACAGTCAGAATACAATGCAAGGCTCTCCTACTAACTTTCAAAACCATTAACAATCTCTCTTCCACCTAACTCCGAACACTCCTTCACACCTACTCATCAACCAGATCCAAGAAAAACACCCCAGCAATACCAACCAAAAAACCAAGAAGCAACCAGCAAGCCTGCCTGAGATCATTCGAACTATACACTCCATCCCTCTGGAATTCCCTCCCGGATGACATCAGGATCTATTTCAACCTCACCAAGTTCAGAAAACTGTTAAAAACCCACCTGTTTGCACAACACCTCGCTAATGTCAATTAACCATTATAATACTACCACAGATGGGTATACACTTGCATGTAAATAGTTCACTTTCCCCATGTTTTCCTAATGTTATTGTACAAAGTTCAAAGTTCTAAGTAAACTCAATTTGACTTGTTCCATGTACACCGCTTTGACCCGGTGAAAAGTGGTATAGAAATCCAGCTAAATAAATAAATAGCAACACTCATGGAAGATTAGCCATGAAGCTGAGTTTTGAACAGACTGAAGAGGAGAGATGATTTAAGGGGAGACCAGCAAGGAGCAGGTTGCAATAGTCAAGAACATAAGAACTCCTATATTGGGTCAGATCAAGGTCCATCAAGCCCAGTATCTTGTTTCCAGCAGTGGCCAATCCAGGTCACAAGTACCTGTCAGGTTCCCAAAAAGGTACACAGATTCCACATTGCTTATCCTGGGGTAAGCAATGGATTTCCCTGGTCCTCTTTAATAAATGTTTATGGACTTTTCCTCCAAGAACTTGTTCAAACCTTTTTTCAAACCCAGCTACACTAAAGGTTTTTACTACATCCTCCAGTAATGAATTCCAGACTTTGATTACATGTTGATTGAAAAAATATTTTCTCCTATTACTCTTTAATGGGCTACATTATAGCTTAATTGTGTGTTCCCTAGGGGTATGTTTACTAAACGGCGCACTTGTGCGGGGCGCACTTGAGCGCCCTAAAATGATGCAGTTAAGTGCTCTTAAGCGCCCCGTACGCGTGCGTGTCACATTAACGGGCCCCGCACGCGTGCGCTGAAAACGCGCACGTTTGCGGGGCGCTCATGTGCGATAGAGGCGTGGAAAGGCGAAATGAGGGCGGAGGAAGGCCCCCGAGGGGCGGAGAGACGGGGTCAATGGGTGGAATGTGGGAGGGGAGAGACTCCCCGCACAGGAGCATGCCCGAATTTACAAGGAAAAAATACCGCGAGTGAAACACTCGCGGTAGAGCGCATTTAAAGGGAAGAGAAACCATTTCCGTCAGCAATGTACAGCAAAATCGGGGAAACCTAAACGTGAGCAGTGTGATACATGTGCACAGAACAAAATAGCAAATATGATATGAAAATGACCACAACAAATTCTAAGAAAATTATAATCCAGCTGGGCAACAGTGATATTAATGGGCAACCATACAAAACACTCCCAGGAAATCTCCAAAAAAAAGAAATTATTTTTGGAAGGGTCTACGCTCCGTAGACTCATTCAAAAGCACTGCAGTTTAATGGAGCTTTCCTGGGAGTGTTTTCCAGGTTGCCCATTGATATCACTGTTGCGCAGCTTGGTTATGGTTTTCTTCCCCTTTTTTGGAGGGCATTTGTGAGGTTTATTTGCACCTTTGTCCCCATACAAGGTCAACGAGCCCACAGTACAATTGTGAAGAGCAGGGTGTCTGACTCGTGCGGCCAGGTATCACATCTCCAGAGACTGCACTGTTTCTGTGGCCACAGTGTGGTGCAGCAGACACAGCCAGTACCTGTAGGACCAGAGGGCCACAGGTTCAAAGCCCAGCTGGGGCTCCTGCCAACCCAGTCCCCATCATGTTACCCACCACTAAACAGTGAGAATACAGACACTCTTTTATTGCAGAGAACATAAGCATGGTCCCAACACCTATATTTTACCCTACACCGCACACAAACCATAACAATGGGCATTGCCTACAGCCGAGTCCCCCAAAGTCAGTCCTGGAGTGCCACAACTCACTCAGGTCATATGTTTTTCCCAGATAGGAACATGTCTGCATGTTTGCGGAAGGGTACAGGTGGCGGAGGGGGCAGTGGCTGCAAACCACAGTAGACAGTGGCCTAGGCCTGTGCAGGCTGGCACCGTCCACCGCAACAGACAGGCTCTGTCGGATGTACAGTCATGTACTCCCCAGAAAACACAGTATATCTGTGGCAACGCAGTGGTGCAGTGCACACAGACAGTCTGCTGTGGTTTGCAGTGCACACAGACAATGTGTGCAGGAACAGATGGTCACAGGTTCAAAGCCCAGCTGGGGCTACTGCCAATCCAGTCCACATATTTTTCCTACAACTAAACCGTGATAGTAAGGACAAAACTGTATAGCTAGGAACATATGCATGATTAATATGCCTATATTTTACCACAGCACTCACAGACACCATAAACAGGCGCATTACCTGGAGCAGAGTCCCCCAAATGCAGTCCTGGAGGGCCCCACACCATTCAGGTTCCATGCTGCCTCTAACAAAGATGCCTGTGCTGCATAGCTATGCACCACCCCCATGGTATGCAGATGTAGCTCATGCATATTTATGAGGGATAGCATGAAAACCAGAACAGTGTGTGGAACACCAGGACTGGATTTGGGGAACTCTGCCGTAAAGCAGCAGCCAACAGGGCCAGACACCCCCCCACAGGCCCCATTGGCCAATGCCTCCTGGAGAGGCAGGACATTGGGCCCTGCCTGTATCTCCCAATACTTACAGTTGCATACCTCAACACTGCCACCCTACACCTGGGTATACGGTACACAGCTATCAAGCGTTTCCCATTATAACTGGCAGATCTCCAGTCCTACGTAAAGCACAGTTTGCTCATTCAGCTCCACCATAACACTCAAACAGATGTCTGCGGTGTGTGCTGCAGGTCTGGTCCCTGACAGTGTTTACCACCCTGAGATGTGACCCCCAACAGTAATGCGTACCATATCCATGCATGTACTGTGTCCAGGACTGGTGTGGTGGGTATGGCTGCTGAACCCCTCTATAGTAGCACAATGCTGGCATAGGTGTGGGGGTGGCTGTCTGTCCATCCAGTGTGTGGTGGCTGCAAACACCTTCTACAGCCCACACTGCCAGCAATGTTGCCAGTATTGGGCTGGCAATGTGCATAATGAGGAGCAAGGTACCATGGGTATAGGCCGGACAGGGTGGCCTGGCCAGGGTGCATCTGCACAGGGCATAGGGCACTGACTGGGACATTGTAGTGCTTGGCTACCACCGACACAGACAGGGTGACCTCAGTATGTCCTGCTGAGAGATCACTCTCACCCTGACTGTGCAGTGACCACAGCATGGCTAGGCACCACCATAGTGCTATTATAGTATTTCTCTCATGTGATAGATATGGGTTTCCATTTGGGGCCCAGTCACTGATTCATCTGCTTGCTGTGTATGCTGACAGCCCAGTTCTGGGTGCATGCATCTCCACTGGGAACATGCACTATGGACTAACTAGCAGACTGTTTGTAGCTGGTATGTGTCTTGCTGGAGTGGCTTGTAGGGTGCAGTGGCTGTTGGCTTGCTGCAGGGGAATAGCTTACCATATCCTGGTTGTCTGTTTGCTATTGTGGTATGGCTGTGTATAGAGCTGCACTGACTGCCCTGTGGGGGGGTGGTGTGGTCCTCAGCAGGCCTGGGGTTGATGTTGCCCTCTACTGCCACCTTTGCAGGGAGGTAGAGTGTGGATCTATTGATGGGAGACCATGTTTGCCACACACACAACCCCCCGGGGGCTGCACTTGACTGAGGCAGACAGACAGAGATATCCATGGTGTTTGTGCAGACACTACCTATCTTACACATTAACAATGCTCTAGACCTCCTGCATGGCCTCCATCAGCCATGGGAGGTGTTGTGGACCTGGTCCTGGGCGCCTCATTGCACACTCAGGGTGAGTACAGTACCCGCATGATGTGACGGTGTGTAGCTACTCTGTGCCAGTAAAACACCCGGTCACTTCCCCCAACCAGGCCGAGGTGCTGTGGGGGTGCATTCCCCATCTTGTGTCCATCTGTGGACAGCTGATTTGCATGTGCAGTGCATCATGGGTATGGGTGGGCTAACCCTATCCTGGTGACCACAGCAGACTGTCTGTGTGGTGACGTGCAGGCTTTCTGCAGCCAGCCAGCCAGCCACCATTGTGCTGTGGTTCTATTCCTGTGTTTGCACATCAGCGCGCCACCTTATGCCTCCTCTTATTAAATAGCCTCCTTAAGCAATAGCCTAATGCCCATCTGCGCGCTGCCTTATGCCGCCCATTATTTGTATGCCTCCTAAAATATCACCTCACCAAGCCCTGTTCATTGAGCACAGTGGGGGATCGAACCCCTGATCCCTGCACCATTGGTAAGTGCCTTGACCATTGCGCTGTGGCTCTGTATTTCTGTTTGCACATCAGCGCCCCACTTATACCTTCCAGTATGCGATTGCCGCCGAAACCGGCGCGCCGCCTTATGCCGCCCAGTAGTTATATGCCGCATAAAAACATCAGCGCGCCGCCTTATGCCGTCCAGTATTGATGTGCCGCCAAAAAAAATCAGTGCGCTGATTTATTCGGCCCAGTATTTCTCTGCCTCATAAACTAACGCCTCAGCAAACCATTGAGCATTGTGGGGGTTTGAACTCCTGATCCCTGCACCATTGGTCAGTGCTTTAACCATTGTGCTGTGGCTTTGTTCTTCTGTGGCTCTGTTCTTCTGTTTGCAGATCAGCGCAACACATATGCCTCCCGTTCAGCTCTCAGTTGCGGTAAGGTGCGGGGCGCACACGGGCGCCGCGCACCTTAGCGCATCTGTCAATCACGGCTTTTCTTCTTCAGGACGGAACGCCCACTCCTTATACGGCACACGCACTCTACCGCGGCCCGCACTTTACCGGCCTTTTAGTAAACATACCCCCTAGTCTTTTTACTTTTTGAAGGAATAAACAAAAAATCTATGTTTACCCATTCCACTCCATTAATTATTTTATAGACCTCTATCATATCTCCCCTCAACCATCTTTTTTCCATGTTTAGGAGCTCTATCCTTTTAAGCCTTTCCTCATAAGAGTGTCCTTCCATCCCTTTCCTATTTTGGTGGCTCTTCTCTGTACCTTTTCTAATTCTGCTGTATCCTTTTTAAGATATGGCAACCAGAATTGCACTCAATATTCAATGTGCATACATTTCATTCTGCCTTGCCTACAGATCACCCACAGCAGATGAGGTTGAACTTTCTACCATATTAGAAGTAGCTTGTGCAAACACCACACAAAATAAACAACTTACACTACTAGGTGACTTTAATCTTGGACACTGTTGCAGAAGCAAGAAAAAGTATTCCTACAAGCTATGGGAAGCATTAGACTACAGACAAATTGTCAACAACACTCTAGACCTAATTTTCACACCAACACAATTACACAACCCAGACATAAATCTAGTGTCTCAAATCACACAAGTACCAAGGTCTGACCATTATACCATATCATTACAGCTAGCTTACAAAAACTCAATATCCAATCACAACTCCAATATGAATATCAAACACCGGTTCAGACACTTTCAGAAACATACCTTCTTAGATGAAATCACTCCCACTCTGAACACTGTCAACAAACCTGTCTTGATGAACTCATCTTAAACTGGAACAGAGACATAAGTGAAAAAGCTATAGTACCATAAACTAAACAGGACAAGACTAACTATAACACCAACTGGTACAATCCAGACTTAAAACACCAGAAGACTGAGTCAGAAAACTAGAGCAGAAGTGACGTCACACACAAAACAACCAGGATAGAAATAGCTACCTGAACAAACATAATTCATATCGGAACAAAGTCAATGATCACAAGCGAAAATAACATACCAAGCTCATCATGAGCTCTATAAATAAGACAAGAATGTTCTTCAACATCAACAGAGCACTATTAAAACAAGATGACAACACCAAAACGTACAACACACCAACACCACAAGAACTGGTGAACTTCTTCCAATTGAAAATTGATAGCTTCCCCCCCCCCCCCCCCACCATCTCAACGATACCACAATATGGCAGAGCAGCCAAGAATTCATTACAAAATCTCAGTCCTATTTCTCTGGATAACTTGGAATATATAATACTGGATTAGAATACTACTACATCCCCTCTTGACCCTTGCCCAGTCAGCTAGATTGAGATGGCTCGCTCCAAACTGGCCCCATTCATAATCAAGATAATACAGTGTTCCTTCACACAAAGCTACCTATCCTCCTGCCTGAAGCAAGGCTCCATCCAACCAATCCTAAAGAGTCACAAATTAGTAACAAGTGATCTGAGTTCTTACAGACCCATCACCAGTCTACCATTCCTATCAAAAATCATTGAAAAAGTAGTATAGATACAACTACAGGACTATATTAACACACATACTCCACTAGACATACAGCAACATGGATTCAGATAATATCATGGTATAGAAACACTGATTACCTCACTTATTGATAAGATTACACAGGTACACTACCAAAAAACTGCCTCCAGTTTTGCAACTGATTCCTATAGATTTTGGGGTGCTGAATCCAGGAAAAATAGCCAAAATGTTCCATCACGTCACGTTTTCTTGCAAAATTAGATTTCTTACCCATATAAGGAATGTTCACATAATTTCTTTTTAGCCGACTGCAGTTTATTTTCTTGGCCCAAAATAGAGGTTGTAATGGTTAACTAACTAGAAACACTCCCTCATGATATTTTAGAGTGTTTTGTATTCATTTTATACATTAACAGGACAATTGGGAGGCGGGGGGCTAAATCCAGTACTCGCGCTGGCGCATGTTCTTTCCTGTTTGCCTCGCCTCGTTCGCTCGCTCAAACACGGTGGTTGCGACATGAACGTTCCTGTCAAATTTCAGTTTCTTGCAAGTTCATTATTACCTTTTGTTTGCTCAGTCGTAATCCAGCTTTATTCCGAAGTGGTTCACTACAGTTGTAGTTTGCATTGCTGTGTATTTGTGATGGCTCACAGAGCCAGAGGTTGCGTTAACTCTCCGGACAGTTTTTGTTTTATTTGTGGGAAATATACCGTGAAAAAGCGGCAGAGGAACATTTCTGCATTTATTAAAAAAGTATATTTCGCCTATTTCGGTTTGAAGTTAGGCGATCAAGACAAACCGTGGGCTCCTCACAAAGTGTGCAAGACATGTGAGGAAGATCTACGCTTATGGATGAAAGGTAAAAAACAAGCATTTCGTTTCGGAATACCTATGATGTGGCGTGAACAAAGAGACCACAGCAGTGACTGCTATTTTTGCTCTTGCATTGTGAAGGGATACAACTTAAAAAATAAGAACGTAATAAGTTACCCCAACCTTCCCTCAGCAATTAGGCCTATGCCTCATAGCAACGAAGTACCTGTGCCTGAACCACCAAAATCTTTGGATCATATTTGTGTGGACGGTTCTGATCATGATGAGACTCATCAGATGGCTTTTCCCGATGAGTCCAGTACTTCCGAGTTTGAAACTGAACCAGATCCGAAACCTGAACTTTTCTCTCAAGCTGAATTGAATGATTTAGTCCGGGATTTAGGACTCCCAAAAGATGCTGCCCAACTGCTAGGTTCTCGGCTTAAACAGAAAAATCTATTGTCACCAGGAACAACTTTTTATTGGTACCGCAACCGCGAGACACAATTTTTGAAGTATTTCAGCAAAGAGGAAGATTTGGTATTTTGCAACGATATATACAGAGTGATGGAAAAGTTTAAACTCAAGTATGATCCTGCTGAATGGCGGCTGTTCATTGATTCATCAAAAGACAGCATAAAAGGTGTTCTTCTTCATAATGGCAACACATTCGCTTCAGTTCCTATTGCTCACTCTGTTATTCTCCAAGAAAAATACGAGAATTTGGCCCTGATTCTTCAGAAGATTCGTTATGATGAGCATAAGTGGATGATTTGTGGAGTCTTTAAAATTCTATCCATGCTATTAGGGCAGCAATCTGGTTTCACCAAATATCCCTGCTTCCTTTGCTTGTGGGATAGCCGGGCCCGCGACCTATACTGGGGGAAAAAAGACTGGCCAATTCGGGAGTATTTGAGACCCGGTGAGAAAAATGTTCTTCATGAGAGTTTGGTACCTCGTGATAAAATTCTATTACCACCTCTCCACATTAAGTTGGGTCTCATTAAGAAATTCATCAAGTCCCTTCCAAAAGATGGTGAGTGCTTTCGGTACCTTTGCTCAAAGTTCCTCCGACTTTCTGAAGCAAAGCTAAAGGAAGGAGTGTTTGTTGGCCCTGATATAAGGAAACTCATTTCAGATGGAGCATTCGCTGAAACGATGTCTGAGAAGGAAAAAGAAGCCTGGGATTCCTTCAAGGATGTTGTTCTCAAATTCTTGGGGAACAGGCGGGATGAGAACTATAAGGATATTGTTGCCAGGATGCTCAATGCCTTCAAAGAACAAGGCTGTAACATGAGCCTGAAAGTCCATTTCTTGCACTCCCATGTGAACTACTTTCCCGAAAACTTGGGGGCATACAGTGAAGAACAAGGTGAAAGGTTTCACCAGGACATCAAGGATGCAGAGAGAAGGTACCAAGGAAGATGGAACACCACTATGATGGCTGATTTCTGCTGGTTGCTGCTGCGGGAAACCCCAGATGAAAAATACGCCAAGCAGCGCACCAAGAGAAGCATTCGGGGGAAGAAGAAACGGGCCCACCAGGAGATTGATTGACCCAAGAATGACTTTAAAATCTAAACTGTGTTGACAAATATCGTGTTTTTACTAAACTTTGAAATAAAAATTTGCTAGTTATTACCACAGTGTCGGATCTCATTTATTAGAATTTTATTTTCACACCATCGGGTGTTTGTCTTCATGTATTGCAATGGTGCGGTTTGCATTTTCTATTCTTACATACATACCTGTACAACATATTTTGCACATTTCTTTGCTTTGCTTTGTGTCTAACCTCGCTCTTATATGCTCAATGTTTGTGCACATGTATGTGGCTGTTTTAAGTGCAGACAATTTTGCTACCATCACAGTGTGTTTTGTTGACATTACTCTATTCTTATGTGCTGCCTTGTTACAATTTTCTTTATTCTTATTTGAATAACTACTAAACAATTAGTATAAAGAATTCATCCAAGAAACTTTTATCTCGATCGCACTCAATCTGAAACGTTCACCTCAAACTGCTAACCCAATGTAGCAAAAAATCTGTACGTGATGGAGCAAATTGGTTACCAGATTTGGATTCAGCGCACCAAAAAACGTAAAAATCAATCGAAACATTAGAGGCAGTTTAAAAAAATTTTTTTTTAGTGTACCTGTGTTATCAAGGGCATATAAAACCATGAAATAAGATTTATCCTAATTTTCCTAGATATAAAGATTTCATTTGATTCTGTGTCCCATAAGTTACTACTCGCACGTTTACAAGCCATAGGAATCCAGAGCACTGTCTTAGAATGGCTCCGCTCATATCTGACTGGATATCATCAGCAAGTATAAATAGATCCCTGCAATTCTACCTCATACAGACAGAAGCAGGGAGACTCCCAGGGCTCACTACTTTTCAACATTTATATACAGTCCATATGCAGCATCATACAGGCTCATAAGATCTTATATCACATCTATGCTGATGGCATTATGATTTACACACCATTCTCCACAACAAAAGCCTGCTATGCTGCACTAGTAGATTGTTTTAATGCAATCTCTCACTGATTACTGGAGTACCATCTAAGAATAAATTTCAAGAAAACAGAAGACCTGAACATAACCAGGAATCAGAGCTTTACTCCTTCCAAGATCTTAAAAGTCAACCAAGCTGATTTAGAAGTGAAGGCAGAGGTATAGAATCTCGGAATAACACTGGACCACTGGCTAACACTACAATCAGGGCCAGCCTGTCCACTAGTGGACTAGGCGGCAGATCTCTGTGGGCGGCATGCCATGTGCTGTGGCACACATGGCCTGATGTCTCCCCCCACGTGCCGAGCCATGCTACCCTTCCCCTCCATGCTGAGCCATGCCACGCTGCCGCTGATTCCAGCAGCAGAGGGATAGCTAGGTTCAGCAGTAGGCCATGTGCTTTGGTACACATGGCCTGCCACTTCTGAACCCCCGAAGTTATGCCAGAGGGGAGTCAGAAGCGGCAGATCATGTGTGCTGAAGCACATGGTTTGCTGCTGAGCCAAGTCGCCCTCCCTTGACCCCCACCACCAGAATCAATCGTAGTACAGCTCAGCACGGGGAGGGGGGGGGTAGAATGGCACGCGAGGGGGGAGGGGCGGCACGGCCAGCCCTGATTACAATCTCACATTAACAAAACAGCTAGAACAATTTACCAAAAAATTTAAACTCTTTAACAACTATGCCCTCATTGAAGCACATGATTACTGAACAGTTTTCCAGGCAATGATATTAACACACTTTGGGGTATGTTTACTAAACTGCGGTAGGGTTACAGACCACGCATTAGGTAACGTTAACGATCGTTAGGTAACATTAACGCATGGTATGTAACTTTAACGCACGTTAATGTTACCTAACGAGCGTTAGCGTTCCCGGCCACGGTAAACACCACAGAGGGTGGAGAGAGGGTGGCGAGAAGGGGTCAATGGGCGGGGAGAGGCTTCCTGCACACTAACGCGCTGAACTGAAGGGCTGAATCCTACCGCGAATGAAAACCTGCCGTTACATGCACATTTGCAGGAGAGAGAAGCCATTTAAGTGTCAGCAATATACAGCATAGGCAGGGAGCCCAAGGAACATGATAGTAGTGCTCCATTTTCAGCAACAGCATAGTACCCAAGTATGAAAGGCCACTATGGTGATGGTGCAAGTGGGGCATAGGGGGCTGGAGGCAGGACATGTAGCAGGAGCAGCTGGGGCACAGGGTGGACTAGGCGGGTGCCTAGGTGGCACATAGGAACATAGAAACTGGAAATCAGCATGACAGGATCTGACAAAGGCCAAACACAATCCACCTACATCTACCTGGTCTACCCGAGCTAACAGTTGCCAGGGCACTGACCTAACATCCCCCCAGCCAACCCTCCCACAAGCGGAAGGAACATAATAGTGGTAGGCGGTGATGAGGGGATGTGAGGATGCCCATGTATGCCTCCCCACCCCAGACCCTGCTCCCTAGGCGACCGCCTTCCCACACAGTGGATGGCCCGTGACTGCACACTACCAGCACCTACAGTATATGGTCATGTCAGCATGGCAGGAGGGGTGTGCCTGTGCTGGAGGGAGCAGTGGCACCTGCCTGCAGTGGACCTAGGCCATGCCCTGTACCAATAAGTGGTGTGCAGTGCAACAGAAAAGGTCTGGCTGAGGAAAAGTACAGGTAGCTCTAGGGACTACTGTGCATCTGTGGCAACAGTGTGGTGCAGTACACCCAGTCAGTATGCCCAGAAGCAGAGGGTTGCAGGTTCAAGTCCCAGCTGTGGTTCCTGTAGAGCACATCCCTATATTTTACCCTACAATGCGGATACAACAGCAACATGTGCAAAGGCCAAAGCAGCAGCGAACACGGGTACAAACACCCACTCACACAGGCTCCACAATCCAAAGATGCATGGAGAGTCAGGCTGTTGGCCCCAGCATTGAGCTGCAGTTATCACCAGAGCACTACTACTACTTCCTGCACAGTTTAGCAATGTCGGCACTGTGATCAGGACCAGTGTGGCGGACAGGGTTGCCACCACCCCTATCTTTGCACAATGCTACAATAGGAGTGTGTGCGTGTGTATGTCTATCCATTGTTCTGTGGCTGCCCACCCCTCCCTGGGCCCAAAATGTCCCGCTGTTACCAGTGTGAGCCTGAATATGTGCATAATGAGTAGCAAGGTATTGTGGGTATGGTCCAGACAGGGCAGAATGGCCAGAATGCATCTTCACAGGGTGTGGAGCAATGGCTGGGACACTGTAGTGCCCAACCACAGCCTACATGGACAAGGTGGCCACAGCATGTCATGCTGGGAGGGCACTCACTCTAACCGAACAGTGACCATGGCATGTCTAGGTTCCCACATAGTGCCCTATGCTATCTGCCTCCAGTGATCTTTTTGTGGTTTCAGTGCTGGGCCCTCAATCACTGAGATGCCTGCTTGGCGCACATAGCTCTTCTGTGAGCATGCACTATGGACTGGTTAGTGGCTTGTCTGCTGTTGGCCTGTGCATGGTTGAGCTGTTGCTGGTGACTGGCAGACAGTGGTGTGAGGCAGCTGGGGTTTTCTAGACATTAACCCCAGCATTGCTGCTGGTCTGCCACTGCTTCCCATCACAGGTATGGTTCTAGCCCACCAACTCTGGAAGGTGTCTTATGTGGTAGGCTATGGTCTGTAATAGCCTGTACAATACATGTATGAGAGGCCTGTAAGCTAGGCCTGAGTCCCCACCCCCACTTAGAAATAGTAGTGCTGAGAAAGACCAAAGTCAGTGAAGGTCTGAGTATCTGCCTTAAACCGCTCTAAACTGCTTTTGATAAGTTCGTATGAATCCTTTATTAAATTCTTTTATGCTGATGATAGATATGTTCCAGTGTTTTGCATTTTCACATTCTCTGAGCCTAGAAATGACCTTGTAGAAGGAATGTATCTATGTCTAGAAACTGAGCCTTTGTTAGAATAGCCCAAGAAGGGGGAACAGCGTGCTAGGCCCAGAGGGGGTCCCTGATTGGATGGGTGCAGGGGGCGTTGGGACCAATAGAAAGTTTGCCTGTATCAGACTGTGAAAATTGTATATAAGGAATTTGTTTCTGTCCTCATTGCTCAGTCACTTTTGGATGCTTTCCTGTCTGAGCCTTGTGCACAATAAATTGGCTTGGATCCTTGAACTGACTCCTGGTATTATTTATTGCATGCTTATCAGCTGCTACATATTCTGGTGCATTGGCCGGGAATGTGTGAGTAGTGTGATGGTATTCAAGTGAATATACCACGACTTCTCGCCTCAAAAGGTTTGGTCCGGCTGGAGCCACACCTGACTGATCGCAGGAGAGCCTCTGGCGCTACCGGTCCTCTTGTATCGGGGAGGACTCCTCCTTGCCTCCACAGGTTGCTGGTTCTGGCTTGCCAACACCTCCGAACCTGAGGGGAGTCCAGGATCCAACCCATGTACTGGTTTGGTATCGGGAACAGGATCCAGTGAGTAGAAGTTTTCTGTACTACTCAGATAGTCAGTTTTGAGAATACGGTATGGTAAATAAAGAGAGCTTGATCACCTCTCAAGGATGGTCCTAGTACGCTCCGCATAAGGGTTAGCGGAGCAGAAGCCACCGATCCTTTGGTATAGTTAGTCAGTAAGGCCTTGGAAATTTGAAAAAAAACGTTGCTAAGCATGCTTGTCTGTGTGTGACTGAGAGGTCTGGAATGGCAGACCAAGCGAGAGCGGACTCCTGAGTAGCGCAGTTCCTGGCCGGGTGACCGTGCCCAGGTCGCGAAAAGGAGAAAGTGTTTGGCGTTTGTCTCCCTTATTGTCTGTTGTTTGTATTTGGTTTTGTTATCTGTTGAAACCGCTGGTTTCCCTTCTGGTATAATGTAAGATTATTCTGTTGGGTAATTCATGAAACAGTTTACCGATTAAGGAATAGTACTGAGAGAGGAAGAGAAATAAAACAGAAACAACTCAGGAGTCACTTCTAAGCACAAAGACAGCTGTCTCACTGATTTTATTTTGTTTCCAGCACAAGCCGAGAGACTGTATCGTTAGCAGGCAGAGGGAGAAGGGGTGTGTCTTTCACACAGCCCGTAGAAAGGAATGTTTTAGTATCCTTTAACCCTTTGAAGGCTTACTTTCCATTTTTAATCCATATTCTGCAGCTGGGTTAATTTGTGCATATTTCAGGAAAATTGTACCTGTCTTATTCAATATGTTCTAATAGTGATGTTCCTTCTGCTATGGTCATGTATTATATATTATTTGGTAGGAATATTTAGTCAGAATTTTGGATCCCAACAGTTTTGGGCTCAGCCTGGAAAGGGTTAAGTTCTTATTAACCCCTTTCGAGCTTCTCAACTGTTCTTGTTATATCTCAGCCCTACTTGTCTGAACAGAATGATAGAGAAATTAAGGAAACTGATTGTGTTTTTCCTTTGACCTTCGAAGTAGAGGTTAAGAGCCCTGACAGAGCTATGAAGCATCCCGAGCCAGTAGTTACCAGATCGCGAAAATGATTTAAATCCTGAGTGAATGAGGAGTTAATCGTGCTTGAATTTTATTTTTGATATATATATATATATATTTGATTTTGAGCAAAATTAAAAGTAAAACTGATATATGACTAGGAATTTTAGCAAGGGATTTGCTGGAGACTATGAAATAGAAATGTCTCTGTCCCGATTAGAAATGCTTTGTGATAGGGAGTGGCCAGTACTGGTCTCATCATGGCCCCCTGGTGCTACCTTTGTTGTTAGTATCATATCCTCAGTTCACCAGATTGCACGAAAAGAATATCCTGACCAGTTCCCTTATATGGACTTCTGGTTAAATGTTTGTGAAAAAGAGCCCTCCTGGATGAAACGTTGTTATAAGGAACAGTGTAGGATATTTGTAGCAACTACCCAAGGGGCCCAGAAGCCTGGAGAAAAGAAACTGCCTGTCTATTCAGCCCCAGAGTCCCCAGACATTCCGTCCCTTCCACCTCAGTTCCTCTATAGGCCAGTCCCCTCGGCTCCGCCACTATCCCAGGCAGAGCCTGTCCAGGAGGAACCCATTCCTGAAGTGTTACCCCGGGTGTCTTCCCAACAGCTCCCACGGCTGGAGAAGGCGTTCCCTTCCCCGGCCGGAAGCCCCGGCTCAGTTCAAAGTACTCCGAGTGGGCCACAGTCCACCGATGACACTACAAGCAGGGATTCATTCGCCAGTTCAGGGTTACTCACAGTCAGTGCCCAAGAACATGAAGTGGAACCCCAACAGTCCCAATTGCCGTATGCCTTCAGAAGTACAACTACTGATGGTCACGTTATACCATTGCGCCAGGTCCAGGGCCTGCCCACCCTTAATACCGAAGGCCAGGTCATGGTGGGGCCGGCCAGCCTTGTTTATGTGCCTTTTTCAACCACTGATTTACTGAACTGAAAGACGCGTTATGCCTCCTACACCGAGAAACCTTAGGATTTGATTGAACTAATGAACAGTATTATGCAGATCCATCAGCCTTGATGGCCCCAAGTGGGATCCAAATAGTGCAGACAGCCCTCAATCGGTTCCGCCAAGCCCTCAGGCAAAGCCTAAAGAAGGGAGGCCAGAAAGTCATGAATATTGGAAAAATATCTGAAGTTCTCCAACGACTAGATGAGAACCCAGCAGCCTTCTATGATTGATTATCTGAAGTCTACAGACTATATACCCCATACGATCCAGCAGCCCAGGAGAATTTGCGTATGGTAAACGCAGCTTTTGTCAGTCAGTCCCAGAGAGATATAAAACGAAAATTACAGAAAATGGATGGATTTGCGGGCATGAATACAGCACAGTTAATGGAAGTTGCCCAGAAAGTGTTTGTGAATCGTGAAAATGAGCGTTACAGAGAAAGTGAATGGAAAATGAAGAAGAAAGCAGATATTCTTGCTGCCGCTTTAGTTGAACAACATGGAGGAGGTTTTCCTAATCGAAGGAGCAGAGGACGTGGGAGGGGCCGGGGAAGTAGCTGGCCCCCACTGGGTGCGAATCAATGCGCCCATTGCAGAGAAGAAGGACATTGGAAAAATGAATGCCCACATCTTGACTCCACCCCCCGAAGGGGAGGAGGGAGTACTAGGAGAACAGGAGGTCGATTCCAGAGTTGTGGAGGGATAAACTGAGCACAGTTCCAACAAGAGAGGGAAGAAGCTATTGAGGGAGTGGCAGCTGCAGAAGGCTATGATATGGACGAAAACTAGGCCAGACCGGGCTCCAAGTTCACCCTGGGTCTCCAGGAGCCTATGGTCAGTTTGAAAATAGGGGACCAATATATGGACTTTATGGTGGATACAGGAGCAGAACGTTCAGTAGTGGCGAAGCCAGTGGCCCCTTTATCCTCTCGATCTGTCACCATTGTTGGGGCCACTGGGGCTCGGGCCACCAAGCCTTCTCTGCAGAACCGCATGTGTGAACTAGGGGAGCAGAAAATAACGCACCAGTTCCTGTATATGCCTGAATGCCCTATTCTACTTTTGGGCCGAGATATGCTCCAGGCGCAGATATCCTTTGCTGAAGGGGGAGAAATGCAAATGACTGTGAACTCAAGGCCTGCTGGATAGATGGTGCTGACTGTCCCCCGAGAAGCAGAGTGGCGGTTCTATAGTGCATCTCCAACCAAGACAGTTAGTTCCTGTATACCCACCAACCTTTCAGCTCCGCACGGAGTATGGGCGGAGGATAATCCACCTGGCCTAGCGAAGAACATAGTCCCCCATCGTTGTCACCCTCAAATCAGGAGCAGAACCAGTGCATGTGAGGCAGTGTCCTCTTCCTCAACCAGCCATTGAAGGTATCCACAGCCATCTGATGAAATTGCTGAAGTATGGACAACTCACCTAGACTCGATTACCCCAAGGATTCAGAAATTCACCTACCCTCTTCAGTGCTGCTCTAAATCAAGATCTCTCAAGCTACCCGGTGAACCCAGGGAAAAGGGTTCTTCTCCAGTATGTAGATGACTTGCTAATAGCCACCAACTCGGAAAGTGAATGTTTACAAGCCACCAGTGATCTCTTGCATCTTCTGAATGAAGCTGGATACAAGGTCTCAAGGGCCAAGGCACAGTTATGTCAAACTGAAGTTAAATATCTAGGATTCCAATTGTCCAGCGGAATCTGACACTTGGGACCAGAATGCAAAGAAGCTGTATGCAATATTCCGACCCCAACCACCAGGAGGCAAGTGAGAGCCTTTTTAGGAGCTGCAGGTTATTGCCGTATATGGATACCCAACTTCGCACTGTTGGCAAAGCCATTGTATCAAGCCACCAAAGGAATGGAGAGGTCTCCGTTGGAATGGGGACCTGAACAGGATGCAGCATTTCAATCTTTGAAGGCCGCCTTGATGTCATCACCAGTTCTGGGTCTACCAGATGTCCAGAAACCTTTTCGCCTCTATGTCCATGAGTCACAAGGAAATGCTTTGGGAGTGTTGACTCAATCTCTTGGATCTTGGCAGCAACCAGTGGCCTATTTATCAAAACAATTGGATACAGTTGCAAAAGGCTGGCCCCCTTGTTTAAGAGCCATTGCAGCCACAGCCCTCTTAGTGAGCAAAGCTGACAAGCTCACTTTGGGACATAATCTTCAAGTCATCGTACCACACTCTGTCTTGACCCTTATGGAGCACAAAGGGAACTTCTGGCTCACAAATTCGCGAATGTTGAAGTATCAAAGTATGCTGTGTGAGAATCCACGATTGCAATTGATGGTCAGTCAAGCTTTGAATTCTGCTACGTTGTTACCAATTGGTCCTGGCCCCCCCGATCATGACTGTCTGGAAATTATGGACACTGTATTCTCAAGTCGCCCGGATTTGACTGATGTTCCTTTGGGGAACCCAGAATGGACTTTCTTTGTGGATGGAAGTAGTCCCATCCTCAATGGACATCATTATGCAGGGTATGCAGTGGTGACCCTTGATCTGGTGGTTGAGTCCTCAGCTTTGCCCCCAGGGACTTCAGCACAGAAAGCTGAACTGATAGCTCTCACTAGAGCACTCATAATAGGAAAAGGGCTCCGTCTAAATGTGTACACTGATTCCAAGTATGCTTTTACAACTTTGTATGTACATGGGGCCCTGTACAAAGATTGAGGGTTGATAACCTCAGGAGGCAAGTCCCTTAAGTATGGCCCCGGGATATTGATATTATAAGATGCATACTGCCTACAGACCTCAGAATTTAGGAAAAGTAGAACGTATGAATAGAACCCTGAAATCTCAGTTATCTAAACTTTGTCAAGAAGTTCACCTGAAGTGGCCCCAGGTTCTTCCTATAGCCCTTCTTAGGATATGCTTAGCCCCTACTAAGTCTTTAGGAGTTTCCCCTTTTGAGATTCTGTATGGGCGACCCCCGCCTATTGTACAAGGAATACAAGGAGATATGAAACAGATTGGATCTGAAATTACTAGACAAGAACTATTGGCTTTAAGTTCTGTTTTGCAGAGTCTTCATATGTGGGTACAAGATCAGCTGCCCATCAATCTAACAGAACATCTGCATCCTTTCAAGCCTGGAGTCTCGGTGTGGATCATAGAGTGGAGAAAGACACCGTTGGCACCGCATTGGAAGGGACCTTATGTTGTCAACCTATCAACGCCAACTGCAGTTGAAGTTGCAGAGCTCGAACACTGGATTCATCACAGTCAAGTAAAGCCAGCAGCCGTTGATGGCACTGTAGAACGGAAGACAGCTACAAAAAGTATTAGCTATGTGGCAATATTACCCTATACCCCACAATGATGCTTTTACGCAAGTATAATGTGTGATTTAATTCTCACCCTTTCTCACTTGCGGGTGAGAATAATCAAAGGGGGGGAATGTGGTAGGCTATGGCCTATAATAGCCTGTACATGTATGAGAGGCCTGTAAGCTAGGCCTGAGTCTCCACCCCCACTTAGAAATAGTAGTGCTGAGAAAGACCAAAGTCAGTGAAGGTCTGAGAATCTGCCTTAAACCGCTCTAAACTGCTTTTGATAAGTTTGTATGAATCCTTTATTAAATTCTTTTATGCTGATGATAGATATGTTCCAGTGTTTTGCATTCTCACATTCTCTGAGCCTAGAAATGACCTTGTAGAAGGAATGTATCTATGTCTAGAAACTGAGCCTTTGTTAGAATAGCCCAAGAAGGGGGAACAGGGTGCTAGGCCCAGAGGGGGTCCCTGATTGGATGGGTGCAGGGGGCATTGGGACCAATAGAAAGTTTGCCTGTATCAGACTGTGAAAATTGTATATAAGGAATTTGTTTCTGTCCTCCATTGCTCAGTCACTTTTGGATGCTTTCCTGTCTGAGCCTTGTGCACAATAAATTGGCTTGGATCCTTGAACTGACTCCTGGTATTATTTATTGCATGCTTATCAGCTGCTACACTTATACCAGCAGGATGGAGGTTGCTTCATGGGGGCTGTGGCACCTGTCCCTTACCTACAAAAAAGGTGATGTGGGCCCTTTGGGGTATGTAGTGTGTACCATTTTGACCTATAAAGGCACTGCTACACAAATCTCATGTAAATCTGGAAACCCCTCTGCCCTGATAATAGGTGCCTATGTCAGCCATACCCTAACACAGGGTACACACTAATCTGGGTGGTGTCTGGTCCCAGAGGATCACATGTGACTGCAGAATACAGATGGACACCAAATTACCTTCAGCTGCACTGCAAGGAACACCTATCACACACTGGTAGTGATGGGGATGTACAGCAGGACCTATCTCTAGTACCACATGTACTGCAGACCTAGTGGTGGGCACCCATCCTATCCATCAGGGTGAACACAAAACCTGCACAATGGCATGGCCTGTAGCTACTCTGTGCCAGTATCACACACTGTCAGTTTGTTTTTCCAAGCTGAGGTACCGGAGAGGTTCAGACCCCATTTGGTGATCAGGTGTAAACAGCTATTCAGCATGTGCATTGCATCATGGGTACTGGTGGAGTTACCCTATCCTGGCACTCAGAGCAGACAGTTTGTGCGGTGACCTGTAGTCCTTCTGTACCCAGCCATTGCTGTGACATACCACATTGAGGTATAGCCTACTGGTTAGTACAATGCCATTCTCAGCAGTGTTCATGAGTTCAATTCCTCATTGTTCTCTCCTCTCATGCCTGTCCTACTCAAATAGTGTGCATGCCTGTAACGTCATATTTTTGCAGATTTGTGCTGCCAGCCCATAATACCCTCGCCACAATTGCCAACATTCCCTCGGTCCGTCTATCTGCGTCTGTCAGCTGTGTAGAGTCCTGTCTGCCTGTGCAGGCTGCCACCCCATGTCCTGCACTGCTACCCTTTCCTGCATTGTGCCTCATCGTGCTTACCTTGCCAGTGCCTGATCTGCATGGTACCACCACTCCTCTGTCCACCCATCATTGTAACTATTCTGCCACCTCCGCCTTCACTGGGGGACACATATTACCATCGTCTGCCACCAACTGTCTTTCCAGTGCTTTACATTGCCAACACCCTGTGCTGTGGTACAGTTTCCCCCACCATGTTTGTCATCAGTACTGGCAGCCACATGGGATGCCCGCAGATATGGCAGGTCCAGCGGCTCCCAGCTCTCCCTCCTTCACTCACCTGTTCATTGCCTTTCCTGAGTGCTCTATCTAGTGTTAGGGCTACATCTGTCTCTGTTCCTCACAGGTCATGCATGTCATCCTGAAGCACCTTGCAGCCCTTAGGGCACACTAACCTAGGGCACCGTAACCTTGTTAGGCCACCTTAACCTATGGTTCCATAGCCCAGGGTGCCTTCTACGGTGCCTTGTCCAGGGTTGCCTAATACGGCCCTTAGCCTAAGGAGCCCTATAGGGTGCCTTATGGGGCATCTTACATGCACCTTATAAAGCACCTTACAAGGCACCTTACAAGGCACCTTATAAGGCACCTTTCAGGAGACAGGTGGGAATAGGATCAGAAGAGCAGGTAGTGAGTTTGGATAAGGAAAGAAGGTGAGTGGTTTCCTCCTCACAGATCATAGAAAAGGAAGAAAGGGTAGCAAAGGTGGGGTGGATGAAGTTGGGAGTGAAGAGGGTGAGGAGGGGAAGTAACTGACGTCATGGGGAATTGGAGTGTGATGTTGTGGATTTTGTTATGGAAATAGTCAGCCAGGGTTTGGGCAGAAAGGGAGGGAGGGATCAGAGGTGGAGCAGAGAGTCGAGTGTTGTCAAGCGAGCAAGGATCAGAGGCAAGAGAGTTAGTCAGATGGACATAAGTCTTGTTTGGTGAGTACTATGGCTGACTGGAAAGAGACAGGCATTAATTTGATGTGTAGAAAGTACGCAAAGGTGTGGGATTTGAGCCAAGCATGCTCTGCTAAGCGGATGCAGGAATATAGATAGCAGGTAATGGAAGACACCAGGGCTGGGGTATAGTACGCCTCACAGGATATGGCATGGGTGGAGCAAAAGCATCCAGAGCAGAGGAGAGTGAAGCATTATAGGAAGCTACTGCCTCATCAACAGACTCAGATGACATTGTGAAGGAAAGAGGTGATGAGACAGTGAAGGAGAGAGCCAGCGGGTCAATAGCATGAAGATTTCTAAAGAGGTTGGAGGAGGCAGGGCGAGGCTGATATCAATTAAATCCTTTCCCTGCTCTTCCATACAGACATTCACTCTGGCACACCTTACCCCATCAAAGTCTTCTTTCCCATCCTTTTTCTAAAGTTCCTGCACCAGAATTATATCTGCACTGTAAAAGTGTTCTTACACCTACAGTAGCTCCATTTGAAAACAGTCCCCTATTATTAGCTCCATTTCAACTCACACAATACTCTGTTTGTGTTTTAAATCCCCTAACAGACCTTTGCACACATAAAAGTAATTCTATGGGCCATTTTCTTTAAAGTTTGCCTAGTTTGTGTATTATTTACTTAAATTACTGCATGCTTTCAGCCTTCTATACTCCACAGTCTTCGCTGATTACCCGCATCCCTCCGCAGCTAGTAACACCCTGCACATGGATACCATAACCTATACATGCACTTACTAACACATTTACACATGCACACACATTGGCAATTATTACATTTTACTTCATTTACATGCTTATTTCCTTTATTTTCAACTTTTCAACTTTTCTGGCACTTTGATTTATTTTTTATGTTGCAGACACTTTGGGGGATGTTTACTAAACATTCTTATCGTGCAGGGCCGCGGTAGTGTGCCTGTGCCATATAAGGAGTGGGCGGATCAGGCTGAAAAAAGAAAAAAACCGGGAGTAAGCAACCGGACGTGTGCGCGTCGCGCTAATGTGCGGGGGTCGACATTAGCGCGTGGAAAGGCAAAGTGGCGCGCCGTTGGGTATAGAAAACAACAGAGCCGTAGTACAACGGTGAAGACACTGACCAATGGTGCAGGGGCCATGGGTTCAATCCCTCATTGTGCGCAAGGAAAAAGGCCAGCTGAGGCAGCAACTGTAATGGGTAAAATTGTTTTAGGAGGCAAATTAATTTGGAACGGCATAAGGCGGCGCACAGTTCTTTTTGGGCGGCATAAGGCGGCGCACAGATCTTTTTGGGCGGCATAAGGCGGCGCACTGGTCCTCGGGCGGCAGAAGGCAGCGCGCTGATAGGCACAAGGCGGCGCGCTGATGCACAAGCACAGGAACAGAGCCACAGCACAATGGTTTAAAAACACTGACCAATGGTGCAGGGATCAGGGGTTCAACCCCTCACAATGCCCAGTGAAAAATGCTTGCTGAGGCAGTATGTATTATGTTGTGGAGTACTGTAGGAGGCATGATAATTTTATTTTGTTACCACTACTAGCAAACGCACTCTCCCAGCATGTTAACATACGGCGGCCCATAAGGCACATGTTACAGTGCACTGTTCGCCAAGGCACCCTTGAATGTCCCCTATAGGGCACCATGTATGTTGCGACACAGGATAATGTATAGTGCACCCTATATGGATGGCAACCATAAGGTGGCCTACAGGGCACCCTATAAAGCACCCTCAGAGGCACCTAATGGGTATAGTAAGCTGAGGGTGGTCTTGCCGGCATAGACATATGTACAGTAAATAAAAATAAAGCTGTGGACATCCCTATCAAAGGGCCCCACTGTGGGTTTGAACCCATGACCTCTGGCTGCACAGGCAGTGACATAACCATTGGGCTACAGCTCCATAGCTGTAAGCAAGCCCCTGGCTGGCTGCAGATAGCCTACACGTCACCTCACAGACAGTCTGCTGGTGTAAACCTGATAGGGTAGGCCACCCGTACCCATGATGCACTGCACATGCAAATTAGCTGTCCACAGATGGACACAAGATGGGGAATGCACCCCCACAGCACCTCGGCCCTGTTGGGGGAAGTGACCAGGTGCACCCACACAGCACCTTGGCCTAGTAGGGGGCACTGACCGGGTGTTTTACTGGCACAGAGTAGCCACACACCGTTACATCGTGTGGGTACTGTGCTCACCCTGAGTGTGCAATGAGGCGCCCAGGACCAGGTCCACAACACCTTCCATGGCTGATGGAGGCCAAGCCGGAGTTCCAAAGCAGTGTTAATGTGTAAGATGGCTAGTTTCTGCACAAACACCATGGATATCCCTGTCTGCCACAGTCAGGGGGCCCCCCCAATGTGGCAAACATGGTCCCCCATCAAGAGATCCACACTCTACCTCCCTGCAAAGGTGGCAGTAGAGGGCAAACAGCAACCCCAGTCCTGCAGAGGAACACACCACCCACCCCCCCCCACAGGGCAGCTCCATACACAGCCATGACACAATAGCAGACAGACATAAGCCCAGGCTATGGTAAGCTGCACTCCACCACCAGATATTCCCCTGCAGCAAGCCAATCCAGCAAGACACATACCAGCTACAAGCAGTCTGCTGGTTAGTCCATAGTGCATGTTCCCAATGGAGATACATGCACCCAGAACTGGGCTGCCTGCATACACAGCAAGCAGATAGATCAGTGACTGGGCCCCAAATAGAAACCCATATCTATTACATGAGAGAACTACTATACAGCACTATGGGGGTGCCTAGCCATGCTGTGGTCACTGCACAGTCAGGGTGAGCGTGATCACCCAGAAGGACATGCTTTGGCCACCCTGTCTGTGTAGGTGGTGGCCGGACACTACAATGTCCCAGCCAATGCCCTATGCCTGGTGCAGATGCATCCTGGCCAGGCCACCCTGTCCTGGCTATACCCATGGTACCTTGCACCTCATTATGCACATTGGCTGGCCAATACTGGCAACAGTGCTGGCAGTGTGGGCTGTGGAAGGGGCTTGCAGCCAACACCCACTGTACTATAGACAGACACACACTTCCACACCTATGCCATCATGGTGCTACGATTGAGGGGGTAATTAGCCTTGCCCACCAAACCGGTCCTGAGCACGGCAAGGCATGGATATGGTACACATTACAGCTGGTGGTCACTCCCCAGGGTGGTAAACACCGTAGAGGCCAGGCCTGGAGCACACCCCGCAAACACCTAAGAGATTGTTTGGATGGGGTCAACTAGCAGTATGTACGTAACGTATGGATATCTATCTGCCTGTGCTCCTAGCAAACGTCTCAGAGCTGCTTACCATATACCTCAGGTGCAGGGTGACATTGGTAAGTTATGCAAGTGCTAGTTTTGGGTGCTGCATGCAGGGTCCAATGTTCTGCCTTTCCAGGAGACATTGGCCAATGGGACCTGTGGGTGTGGGTGTGGGTGTGTCTGCCCTTGATGGCTGCTGCTTTACGGCACAGATTCCCAACTCCAGTCCAGGTTTGCATCACACTGTTCGGGTTTTCCTGCTGTCCCTCATGAATATGCATGAGCTACATCTACATGCCATGGGGGTGGTGCATAGATATACAGCACAGGCATTTGTATGAGTGGCATCATGGAACCTGACTGGTGCGTGCCCCACCAGGACTGCATTTGCGTGATTCTGCTCTAGGTACTGCCCCTGTTCATGGTGTCTGTGCTCCGTGGGGTAAAAGATAGACATATTGCCATTGCATATGTCCTCGCCAGGAAAGGTGTGCCCTTACTATCAATGTTTACTTGGGGGAAAAATATGTGGGCAAGATTGGCAGTTGCCCCAGTTGGGCTTTGAACCTGTGGCCTTCTGCTCTTGCATACAGTGTCTGTGTGCACTGCACCACCGTGTAGCTACAGATTGGGTGGATTCCCTGGAATGTCCATGACTGTGGATCCGACAGGGCCTGTCTGTTGCAGTCTGTTGCAGTGGACGGTGGCAGCCTGCACATGGCTAGGCCTCTTTCTTCTGTCGCTAGCAGCCACTGCCCCCTGCACCACATGTACTCGTCCGCCAACATGCTCCCATACAAAGCAGGTGACCTGATTGGAATGTGGCAGTACGGGACTGCATTTGGGGTACTTGGCTGTGGGTAATGCCCATTGTTGTGGTGTGTGCGCATTGTTGGTTAAAATATGGGTGTTTTCCCCATGCTTCTGTCCCCTGCAATACAGGGGTGTCTGCGCTATCTGTGTTTAGTGGTGGGTAAAATATAGAAACTGGGCTGGCAAGTGCCCCAGCTGGGCTTTGAACCTCTGACCCTAGAGGTACTGACTCTGTCCGCTGCACCACACTATGGCCACTGAGACAATGCAGCCCCTGGAGGTAGTAAGCCTGGCAGGATGGAGTCACAAACCCTGCTCTACGCAATTTTACTGTGGGCATATGCACCCTGTCTGGTGGCAAACGTGCACATAAACCCCGGAATTGACCACGGGAAATGGGGGACACAATATCACCATGCTGAGCAACAGTGATATTAATGGGCAACCATAGCAAACACTCCGAGGAAAGCTCCAAAAAAGGAAATGTTTTTCGGAAGTGTCTCCGCTCCGTAGACCCTTCCAATATTCATCTCTTTTTTCTGAAGCTTTGCTGGGTGTGTTTTGTATATTTGCCCATCAATATAACTGTTACCCAGCTGGATTTCTATTTTTAATATCTTTGTTGTGGTCATTTTCGGGTTCTATTTGCAATTTTGTTCTGTGCACATATTTCACACTGCTCACGTTTTATAGGTTTCCACGGTTTTCCTGTACATTGCTGACGGAAATGGTTTCTCTTCCCTTTAAATGCCCTCTACCGCGAGTGTTTCACTCGCGCTATTTTGTACATGAAAATTCGGGCCCAATACTGTGCGGGGAGCCTCTCCCCTCCCACTCTCCACCCATTGACCCCGTCCCTCCGCCCCTCCGGAGCCTTCCTCCGCCCTCCTTTAGCCGTTCCACGCCTCTATCGGACATTTGCGGGCCCGCACTTGCACGGGGCCCGTTAGTGTGCCGCGTACCTGTGCGGGGGTGACACGCACGTGTGCGGGGCGTTTAAATGCGTTTCTGCGCGTTTCAATGCCGCGTTGCCGTGCTCTATTTTGCGGCGCGCAAATTTGAGGGCTTTAGTAAACATCACCCTTTGCTTATTCATTTCTTTTACTTTTTCTTTGAAACTACCCTTTGAGGGGTGGAGTTGTCTTCCCGACCTGATTCGGTTCCAGAACAAGCCTTTTATTGCTTTGCTTTTATTTATCAGTTTTTTTTCCTTTTGGGGCTTTCTCCCTCCTTGCCGACGCCCCCTTTTCCGGAGTGCACTGCACATGCTCGTGGATCACATGCAGTTACTTCTGGGTTCGAGATGGACATAAAAATTTTTTAATTTCACTGCAGATGAGCTCCAGAGCTCTGGGGCACCAAGGGGCTCAGATGACTCCAGAACAGGTCCTGGGCCCAAACATGACATCACCACGATCGAGGCCATGCCCCCAGCACCTCCTCCGATGCCGTGGGAGAACTGGGGAGCCAGCAAGCATGCTCCTACGGCCTCCCCACAGCACCAATTAGCCCCAGACCCTGCAAACGGTTTATGGCAGATCAGTACAGGCATTTTTAAACCTTTCTGTGCCATTATGCTAGAGCAGTATGTTAAAGGCTAGGGAAGCCAGAGTTCAAATCCTACTAATGCTCCCTATGATTGTGGGTAAGTGAATTAACCATCTATTGCCTGAAGTGCAGACTTAGATCATAAGTTCACAAGAGACAGGAAAATACATATTATACATTAATGGTCCCCTCCCTAATTGTAGTTAATCCTCTTAATTTTTTTCGTTAGCATTTATGGTCTGTCTGTTTCTCGCTGCATTGAATTCATAAATAAATTCATCCTGGCATATAGCTGCTTCGGGGACATTATCTTGTTAGCTTGGAATGTCTGCACCATTGCTACCATCATTAACCCTGGTGGGTATCTAGAAGGACATGCCTTTGAAAAGTTAAGAATATATCTTAAGAGAATATAGTATTTTCGAGTCCTACAGGTGCTCCTTGTGGCCTTGGGCAAGCCACTTAACCCTCTGTTGCCTCTGGTACAAAAACATAGATTGTGAGCCCTGTAGGGAAAAATCTATCTATCATTTATTTTAATTCTCTCATATACTGCATCAGTGTGACTTACATTGAACAGGGCATTATAACTTGGAGATAACTATTTTACAGGGAACATGGGCTATGGAGGGTTAAGTGGCTTGCCCAAGACCACAAGGAGCACCTGTGGGACTAGAAACCCCAGTCCTTCCAGCCCAAGGTTGCAGTCCTCTAGTGGGATTTGAACCCCTCAACCTTAAGTACCTTGCCCCAACCACTAGGCCACTCCTCCACTCCACCTTTGTGGTGTTTGTTACTTGGGATATAGGGAGAGGTGATGGTCTAGGATGACTCCCAGGTATTTTACTTTAAGACATACTTGGATTTCGTAGTGGTTGAGGGTGATGGATGTTGGTGGGGTGAATGTGCCCTTCTTCATGATATATATATATACATACAGTACCTAAATGTACACCGCTTTGACTTGTAGAAAAGTGGTATATAAATCTAGCTAAATAAATTAGATTTGCAATTGTTTTATAGAAGAGCATTTGCTTTATTAGCCTTTGATTTTATGTGGCTCTACAGTATATTGTTCTTTTCCAAAAATGAATGGTTAGCTCAGAGCAGGAGCTCTCAACCCAGTCCTCTGGACACACCTAGCCAGTCAGGTTGTCAGGATAAACTCAATGAATATGCATGAGAGAGATTGGCATACACTGCCTGCACTGTATGCAAATCTCTCTTATGAATATTCATTGTGTTTATCCTGAAAACCTGACTGGCTAGGTGTGTCCTGAAAACTGGGTTGAGAGCCGGCTTAGAGGGTAAGTGTGGAGGGGGAAATAGTTTCCACATACCAGTGACAAGGCAGTTTTTTGGAGAGGTGAATTGGACTGAGTGTGAAGATGCAACATTTGGTTGGCAATAGTCTGTGATAGTGGAGAGGGAAGGAGGTTTGGTAAAGGGATTCAATATCTTTCCTCAGGGAGAGTTGTAAGATTAAGGGAGGTAGAATTATGTGCTGTATATCATATTCTTCAGCTCCAAAAGGGACTATGGCACTCTATAATTAAAGATTCTATTCTTAGATGTATAAAAATTAGAAAGTTAGGTATTTATTTTCTAGTTAATCAGGAGTTCTTTGAGGGTACAAATTCTCAGTGTTTTTATGAAACAGGTATTATTGCCGAGTACCTTTTGCAGCTAAATAAAATATGTATGTTTGTGTAACTTAGAAGTCATCAGCGCAGAAAAGGCAAAATATTGAGTGGAGAAAAGAAGACACAACAAGGGAGTGATGAGCGAGTACTAGGGAACTGATGTTTTTCTCGTCTTTATCCAATGAACTTCTATTTTAATTTGTTTTTGCATCAGGATTGTTTTAATGATATTCTTCTGTTCAAACCTAGAATTAGAAATCCTAAATATAATATTGCTTCCTGGAATGGTCATGGGAACAGCAGTCCTGTGAAATGATCTAAACTATTGATGATTTTGAAGTCCTTGTCCATAGATGCTGCACACAACTCTCAGACCATAAACTTTAGAAACATGGCTGTGCGCTTATTTGAAACAAAATGAAAAATGCAACATAATGGCTGTTTCATTTCACTTTCAAATGAAACAAATAAAGGCTGCAGCAAAGATGCCAGATACAGATTTCCTTCTCAGGAAAATTTACAGAAACCTCTGACATTTAAATTTGATCTGAATAAAATTTTCTATCAGAAAGTTGAGCATACAGTCTAAGGAGTAAAATACAGATACCACTTCCTCAATCAGAAGAGTGTACATAGCGGCCAGGGGCAGCCCAAGGGGGGTGTGAGGTCTCATTTGCATAATGTTAACATGCACTACATTTTAGTAAACGTGCCTCTTAATGAATGTCTGGATAAAGAAAGACTACCAGATTTCTACATTACTATACTCCAGTGCCAACCGCCAGGCACATTAGGAAGTACTACAAACACTGCCCATTTAGAGCCCATAGCAAACCCGCCATATCATAACAGCACTACCAGGACTCACAAAGCACAAGACCCTATCTATCAAAAGGCAGCACTGCAAATATTAAACCAATACATCTCAGAGAATAGCAATACATCTCACTGGGGAAAAGAGAACAAGTGGCACTGTCACATAGAAACTACATGAACAGAATACATCAACTCGGTTACACATGCAGAACATAGACCATCACCAAACAAAGAACAAGGGATCACAATTTAGAAATAGGAAGACAATAATTAAACTGGGAACATACAACAACACTGCAGAAATAAAACTATAAATTAATTTCCTTTCGTACTAAACAAAATGCAGACGTTAAAGATGCGCATTTCCCAGAGCTGACATATTCCATTTAATACATTCAAAATAAAAAAGTATTTTTCTACCTTTTGTTGTTTGTGCATTTTATTTTTCAGTTGCAATTGCTCCAGCCACTTTCTTCTGGTTTCTTCGTGTGTTCTGCTAACTCTCCATTTTCTGCTGTCCATTTGTCCTTTCTTCTCTCTTCTAGTTTTTTCCCATTCTTTCTCTTCATCTGCTTTAACATACTGATCTTTCTCCTTTTGCTCTTTCCTCCATTTCTTTCTTTATTCCTTTTTCATCCACTCAAATTTTACCCCTCTATCCTCATTCCCCACCTACTCTCCCAATACCCGGCCAATCATAGATTTTTCTTCCCTCCCACACAAAATATTTTTCCCCTCTCCATTTCACTCTCCCAGCCCCATCCCATTCTACTTCTCCCCCAACATCAGCTCACTTCTAGTTCCAGCCCCACCCAGCATCTGCTCCCTTCTAGTCCCTGCATCAGCCCATTTCCAGTCCTAGCTCCCCAACAGTCCATTTCCAGTCCTAGCTCCCCCATCAGCCCTTTCCAGTCCTTTCCTAGCCCCTCCATTTCCAATCCAAGCCCATCCCATCAGCCCATTTCCAATCCTAGCCCCATCATCAGCCCATTTCCAGTCCTAGATCCCCTCCACTGAGCCCATTTCCAGTCCTAGCCCCCTCCTTATTAGCTATTTTCAGTCCTAGCTCCCTCCACTCAGCCCATTTCCAGTCCTAGCCCCCCCCCACTCAGCCCATTTCCAGTCCAAGCCCCCTCGCCATTAGCTATTTTCATTCCTAGCTCCCCCCACTCAGTCCATTTCCAATCCAAGCCCCCCAACAGCCCATTTCCAATCCTAGCTCCCCTCCCCATCAGCTATTTCCAGTCCAAGCCCCTCCCACTCAGCCCATTTCCAGTCCTATCCTAGCCCCTGCATCAGCTGATTTCCAGTCCAAGCCCCCCCTCAGCCAATTTCATTCTAACTCCCCCCCCACAGCCCATCTCCAGTCCAAGCCCCCCCATCATCCCATTTCCAGTCATACCCTAGCCTCTCCATCAGCCCATTTTCAGTCCTAGTTCTCCCCATGCAGCCCTTTTCCAGTCCAAGCCCCCCACTCAGTCCATTTCTAGTCCAAGACCCCCCCCCCACTCAGCCCATTTCCAGTCCTATCCTAGCCCCTCCATCAGCTCATTTCCAGTACAAGCCCCCCCCCCCCTCCTGAAAGCCCTGTGGCTGTCTAAAAAGCTTTAGAGGGAGCCGGAGAGGCCCCAGCTCACCTCTAACAGCTGCTGAAGTGAAGACTATGTTTTTTCTTCACTTCGACGACTGTACTGTAGTTTAGAACACTGCTGCGCTGAGGTCAAAGGGGACTTCCTGTTTGCCGGCACTCAGTGTGGCAGCTCTCCTAAACTACAGTACAACTGCCAAAGTGAAGAAAAAAGTCATTCTTCACTTCGGCAGCTGTTAGAGGTGAGCCGGGGCCTCTCTGGCTCCCTCTAAAGCTGCCCTGCCTGCCGGTTCTGAATGCGGGATGTTGTTGGCGTGTGGCCCCCTGAAGCACGGGGCCCTGTGTGAACAACATTCTCGCACAATGGACAGGCCAGCCCTGATAGTGGCCTAAAGGGTGAGGTTGGCCTGGTGGCTCAGCGGGAGGGTCCTGGGTTTGATTCCTGGTTTATATTTTCCACTCACCAGGTCAACTGGGATGCTAAGAAGATGGTATAGTCATTGAATAAGGGTGACACCAAGTGGCCGGATTCAGGGCACATAATTGCAGGGTGCTGGAAGGATAGCTGGTGCATGTCTTCCAACCAAGAACCGTAGCTGCAATAACTGAACTAAATTTAGTTGAGAGGGGATATAAAATAAGGAAAAAATCTCCAGGCAGCTAGATTTGGGGTTAAATGCAAATAAAAGCCCATAGTGCCGGATTTCAGCCCTGGTTCTGATTGAGCTGGATGTCCATAAAAGAAAAAGGAAACTGCTGGATAAATTTTAAAAAAAAAACAGTAGCAGGACTCAATGTGTTGGTAAATGTAATGTAGCTATTAGAAGCATGGATATTTGAATAGCTGTAGAGCCTGGCCCTATCTATAAGTAATCTGTAAAATTCTGCTCTAATGTAAATGAGTCTCATCAGTTTATAAATGAATAATCGCATGCGCAGGACCCAAGACAGGAAAACTGAACTCCTTAAGAAGCAGAAATTCAACAGTTTACCGACCGCTAATCCTGCTACAGCTTACAGCTCTCCCCCGTGCTACCTTACTGCAAGTATTTATATATACCACTGGCTGTTACAATTATTGTTACCAATACTCCGATACGGTTATATTGTAATTCGCTACCTCTGTTACCATGCCCTACTAGTATTTTGCCAGTAAGTTGCCTCTATTAGCCTTTCATCACTTCGCCTACAGTGTTGCTACTAGCTCTTGCCAGTATTATTGCTGCTAGCTCTTGCTAATATTTTTGCTACTATTCCTCTTGTCAATATTACTGCTATTATTATTATTATTTTCGACTGCTTTGCCAGAACTACTGCTGATAGTTCTCCCTCAGATATATCAGCCCGCCAACACCTTAACCATCACTCCACACGTCAACCCCAGACTGCCGAATCACCATGTTACAACTCACCTCAATCACACATGCCTATGCCCTTCCCATGTGCTACATACTACTCACCCTAGCACTCGACTCTCAAGCCCTCACCCCTCATTACAACTCCATCCCAATATTACACAGCCCCTGGAAGAGAAGCTTTAACCACCATAGTCAACAGACAGCCCACCAACCAGGCCATACACCTTATCCCCACCTCATCTATATAGCCCTTCAGCAGTCCAAATCCCACCAACAAGAACACTATACCCCCCCCCCCCCCGAGACCTTAAGTGTGCCTTAATAAATGCACGCTCCATCCGACAGAAATAGCCAGCAGTTGTCGACATGTTAGACGCCCTCAACCTCGATGTCCTATGCATTACCGAGACCTGGCTGTCAGCCTCGGACACCGTCCTCCTTCACCAGTTTGTCCCATCCAACTTCTCTGTCCAGTCATGTCACAGGAGTGATAAAAAAGGAGGAGGAACAACTATCCTGACCAAGACAGATCTACAATTTCATCTGATGTCCTCCAGTAGCACCCCACATCTTGACTCCATCACCATAGCCAATAAACATAGCACCATTAATCTACTCTACCGGGCTCCTTCCCCCTCACCAGATGACCTATCCACAATTATTGACCTCGCCTGCAACCCCCCAAATCCACGCACACCTAACTGGGTATTAGGTGACTTCAACCTCCCTGCTCTCCAAGACACTCACAACAAAGCCTTCCTCGATGCCCTAGAAATGCTAGGATACACCCAATTAGTTAACACACCAACTCACATCAAGGGAAACATGCTTGACATGATTTTCGCACCATCAGCTTCTCTTAGCTCCACCTACGACCCTAAGATTACTATAAGCCCAGTACCCTGGTCTGACCATAGCTTAATCAACTTCTCAATGCCAGGATGCCCTGAGCCCACCATCCCCCAGTCTCCGGACAAATCTTATGCCTCAACACCTAAGTCATTCCATCCATTTAACAAAGATGAAATCCTGAAAAAAGCACACCTTCTCCTTAACCCACCTGAACAGAGCCTCGATGATATGATTACAGCCTGGAACTCAAACCTAGATGCCTGAATTGACCTGCCCTCCATCACCAGAGAACCCCGCAGGAGAACAAAAGCACCATGGTACTCACCCGAGTTGAAGAAGTCCCTACAACTGCTCAGACGTCTCGAAAAGCGCTGGAGGCGCTCAAGATCAACTGAGAGTCATGAAGCCTACACCACTCACCTAGCTAAACATCGTGCAGCAGTCTCGACAAGCATGAAATGATACTACGCTGAAAGGCTGCACCAATCATTGAACAAGCCACACGATCTCTTTAGCATTGTCAGCTCACTAGCAAAAAAACTTCCCCCAACCAACCTAACCATCCTGACCCCCAAGAATATGCCAAATACCTCCGAACCAAAGCCAGTCAGGTCAGCATATCTTCCGGTACCTGTGCCCTGGATGACAAATCCAGGCAGCTCCCCTCCTCTACCTTAACCTCTGACTTAACCGTCACCCAACAAATGCTCACGTCATTCACAACCCCATCTGCTAGAGAACTCCAAGACATAATCAACAGCATAAATACCACCACAGCACCGAATGATCCTTGCCCAGCACAATGGATAAAAAACACTACGTGTTGAACTCAGCCCATTCCTTACCAATCTTATTAACACATCCTTCCTGACCGGAACCTTCCCCAACATCTTGAAGCAAACTTCAATCAGACCCCTGCTCAAAAACAACAGACTTGACCCTGCTAAAATGGATTCCTACAGACCAATATCAAGCATCCCGTTCCTAGCCAAAATTATGGAAAAAATAGTCCAACGACAACTAGACCACCACATTGAAAACAACTCACCCCTGGACACCTGCCAACATGGGTTCCGCGAGTCACATGGGGTTGAAACCCTTTTAACCACGTTATTCAATACCCTAACTGTAGGTATTGACAACCTCAGACAAGCCTTTGCTCTCATTTTCCTAGACATCGCGACTGCCTTCGACTCCGTCAGTCACGACCTACTTCTCTCCCGCCTTGCCGAGAAGGGAGTGCACGGCACAGCGCTATTATGGTGTACATCATACCTAAATGAAAGATGGCAACATGTTTGCTCCGGCCCCTCAAGATTAGATCCATTCCTGCAAGCGAAGGGTGTGCCACAAGGGTCCTCACTTTCAGCTCTTCTTTTTAATGTTTACATGCAACTCATCTGTGCCCTCATTAGATCCTTCCACATCAACTGTCTAATTTACGCTGATGACGTTCTAATGTACACAACAATATGAACTGAGCACCCAGATCTCTTCCGCCTGTCCTCATGCTTCGACGCGGTTACAGACTGGCTACACACCCAGAAGCTCAAAATAAACTTCAAAAAAACAGAAGTACTATTCGTCTGCAGAGACCAAGCATTCACCCCACCATCATCCATAAAAGTATGTGATGCTGAACTCTTCGCCAAACCTATGATACGATACCTCGGTATCATTCTCAATCAACACCTCAATATGAAGGAGCAGATATCCAACATGGTAAAGGCAGTATATCATAAAATCCGAACACTGCGCCACATTGGACAACTGCTAGACCCAGTTGACTTCAGAACAGTATTTCAATCTCTAGTAATGCCCCATTTTGACCATATTAACTCCATACTGCACGGACTTCCGAAGAGCACCCTACATCCCTTGCAGTTGGCAATGAACGCTGCAGCAAGAACTCTACACGGAGCCTCCAGAAGAGAACATATTACCCCCATACTAAAACACCTACACTGGCTCCCCGTCCACTACAGGATTTCATTTAAGATTCTAACAATGACTTTCAAGGCCATCTATAATTGCACAGCCACCTCCCTCTCTGACTTAGTCCAGATAACCCCCCCCCCCCCCCAGCAGGATAAGGAGATCAGCTGCTACTAACACTCTCATCCTTCCCAAAGCAATCACTAAATGCTCCAAGACTACAAGCAACCATGCCTTTGCCTTCTATGCACCCTCCTGCTGGAATGCTCTTCCACCTGACATCTGCGCCATCAACAACCTTCTCCAGTTTAGGAAAGCACTGAATTGTCACCTATTTACCCAGCACTTCTCCATCCCAAATGACAGCTCTCAGCCACCATCCCTCATGTCCAACTCTCACCGCATGAGCCTCATGTCCAACTCTCACTGCATGAGCCCCTTGCCCACAACACCACTTTCCAAAGCCACCTCTATTTAATTGTCAGAATGTCATTGCCATATCAACTGTACTTACTGATGAGATAGGTGTATAAACCTGCATGCAAATGCAATGTGTGCCTTTGAGTCAATGCTGACTCCTGGCAACCCAGCAGCTCCTGGGTTTTCTTGGCAGTGTAATTGTAAGTAGATTGCCAGGCCTTTCTTCCAAGGCAATGGAGGGTAAAGTGACTTGCCCAAGGTCACAAGGAGTGCTAGTGGGAATTGAACCCTGGTTGCTTAGTTACCAAGCCAGTGTTCTAACCACTAGGCCACTCCCTCCACTCCCTAAACCTGCATACCTAATTGTAAATAGTTGTTACCTGTTAACCTGTTATCCATGTTTTATTTACCCTGTTTATTGTAAGTGCATTGAACTGCCCTCTTTGCACAAATACGTTCCCTGTAAACCGCCCTGATAATAAATAGTGCGGTATAGAAAAACAATTAAATAAATAAAATAAATAAATAAGAGACAGGCAGAGCTCCTTAGTCTCAATGCATAGATGAGACAATGGTGCAGGGAGGAAGGTTTCAGATTTGCTAAGAACTGGGCTGCATTCTAGGGAAGGAGGAGCCTATTCTGCAAAAATGGGCTTAAGCAGGGCTGTACTAGGCTGCTGGCGTTAACATTTATAAAGGAGATAGAGCAGGTTTTAAACTAGAACCTGTGGGAAAGCCAACAGCCATTCAGGAGCATATGGTTCGGAGTGTGGTATCTTTGAAACAGGGAAGTTAAGGCATCCCGATGGAGAGGTTGCAATAAAGACTGAAATAGCCCAGGTGCCTTTAAATAAAGAGCAGAAAGAGTTGAAAGACTGCATATTATCCCTCTCTACTGCTATGAAGGCTGTAAATTCAAACAAAATGAAATGTCTCTATACTATTGCTAGAAATCAGATTTAAGAGTGAGAATATATAGCACTAAACCGATAGATTTAGGCATCTTGGAGACCCAGTGGAAGGAGGATAACCAATAAGGCTCTGTGCAGCATGGTACATATTATAACACAATGATAGGATAGATCAAAAAAGGGGGAGGAGCAGTGCCAGCACAAGGAGATGAGACACCCTAGGGCAAACCTTATCCCTCCCCCCAGCACCCATTACCACCACTGCCATCCCTCTCCGGGACCGACAGGGGCCACAATAGCCACAAATATCCCCATGGAGCTTTCCTTCAAATTGCGGCACCATGGGACTGTTTTCTTCTGCTCCTCTCCATCTCTTGATGCCGACTTCCCAGGAAATTTAGGAGGGAGAAGTGGCCTAGTGGTTAGGAAAAGGTACCTCAGGCTGGAGGGACAGCAATCTGAGGCCAGAGGGACTGGGGTTTCTAGTCCTATATGCATTCCTTGGGCAAGCCACTTAACCCTCCATTGCCTCAGGTACACATAGGGGTATGTTTACTAAACGGCACAGCGGCGGCTGACTAATGGCACAGCGGCGGTATTATCGCGTGATAAGTGATGTTATCACACGATAATGGCGCTTTATCGCACAATAACATCACTTATCGCGGGATAATGCGCCTGCGGCGTTAAGGCACCCTAACGCCGTGAAATCCGGCCCTAAAGGGCGGAGGAAGGTTTCCCAGAGGACGGAGAGAGGGGGGTCAATGGGTGGAGAGTGGGAGAGGAGAGGCTCCATGCACACTAACGCTGTGGAATCCGAGTCTGAAAACTAACGCCAGTGAAACCCTGGCGATAAGGCACATTTGCAGGAAAGAGAAACCATTTACGTCTGCAATGTACAGCAAAGCTAGGGAAATCTACAAAAAGTGATAGTTGTGATACATGTGCATGGAACAAAAAGGCACAAAAACACAGAAAATGGCCTGAACAAAATTTTAAATCCCCATAACCAAGCTGGCCAATAGTGATATTAATGAGAAACATTAAAGAACACTACTCAGAAAGCTAAAAAAAAAAAAAAAGATATCATGTCTGGAAGGGTTTATGCTCTGTCCCCCTACAAGGTGAATGATCCCACATTGAAATAGCGCTGATCAGGGTTTTCCCTTTATATTGGGCAGCTTTCTTATGGCATGCAAATGTGCCACAACAGCAGGGTGGGCATGTAGGAAAGGGCTGGAAATGGGATACAGAGGGCTACAGGCAGCACATGCTGTGGTCCAGCTGGGGCACAGTGTAGACTAGGCATATGCCTAGGTGGCACATAGGAATGCTGAAACTGTAGAGCAGCCAGACAGAAACTGATGAGGGCCCAACATGGGCATGAGTGTGTTTCTCACAGTGTCACAGGGGATAGTACCCAGCAGGTACCCGCAAGAGCACAGAACATTGGCAGGCGGTGGTGGGGGGGAAGCGCAGACATCTATGCAGGCACCCCTACCCCAGATCCCACACCATAAGCAGCTGCCTACCGGCACACTGGATGGCCTGAGACTGCGCACCACCAGCACTACCAGCAGAAGGGCATGTCAGCATGGTGGCGGAGGGGGCAGTGGCATCTGCCCACAGCAGACCATGGCCTAGCCCCGTTTAGGTGGATGCCGTGCACTGCAACAGACAGGGTCTGTCTGATGAATAGACATGGTATCCCCAGGGAATGAACCATTCTCTGTGGCAACAGTGTAGTGCAGTACACACAGCTAGTGTGTTCAGGAGCAGAGGGACACAAGTTCAAGTCCCAGCTGTGGCTCTTGCCAACCCAGTCCCCATATTTTACCCAGTACTAAACCATGGTAATAACGACAGAACCTTTATTGCAGATAACATTAACATGCCTGAAACACCTATATTTTACCCTACAGAGCACAGACACCATAAACATGTGCAATCCCTAGAGCAGAGTTTCCCAACTCCAGTCCTGGAGGGTCAAACACCATTCAGGTGTCATGCTTTCCCTAATAAATATGCCTGTGCTGCATTTGCATGCGTCACCCCCATGGTATGCAAATGTATCTCATGCATATTCATTAGGGACAGCATGAAAACCCAAACAGTGTTTGGCCCACCAGGACCGGAGTTGGGAACCCCTGCCCTAGAGCAGAGGCCAACAGGGGTACAAACACCCACACCCATAGGCTCCACTATCCAACGCCTCATGGAGAGGCAGGCTGTTGGGCCCTGCGTGCAGCAGCATCTCCCAATACTAGCACTTGCATACCTTAGCAATGCCGCCCTAAACCTGGGAATACGTTACACAAATATCAAAAGGTTGCTATGATTAATGGCAAATAGCAATTCCTAAGTTAAGCACAATTTGCTGATAGAGCTTGCATCATATCAACTTTTCTGACATCTGTGGAGTATGTTTTAGTTCTGGTTTCTGACAGTGTTTATCACCCCAGGGAGTGACCCCAACAGTATTGCGTACCATAGCCATGCCCACACCATGCTCAGAACTGGTGTAGTGGCCAGGGCTGCCAAAAGCCTCTATATTTGCACAATGCTGGCATAGGTATGGGAGTGTGTGTCTGTCTATCCAGTGTGTGGTGGCTGCCAACACCTTACTCAGCCCACACTGCTTGCACTGTCTCCAGTGTAAGGCTGCCAATGTGCATAATGAGGAGCAAGGTACTGTGGGTATAGCCCGGACAGGGCGGCCTGGGCAGGATGCATCTGCACAGGGCATAGAGCAATGGCTGGGACATTGTAGTGCCCAGCCACCACCTGCACGGACAGGGTGGCCACAGCATGTCCTGCTGGGAGGTCACTCTCACCCTGACTGAGCAGTGACCACGGCATGGCTAGGTTCCCCCATAGTGTTAAATGGTACTTTTCTTAAGTGATATTTGTGGGTTCTTTGTTCTGGGGTCTAATCACTGACTTATTTGCTTGGTGGGTGTGCTTACATCCCAGTTTTGGGTGCACAAATCTTCTCCAGGAACATGCACTATGGACTAGCTAGCAGACTGTCTGCAGTTAGTATGTGTATGGCTGGAATGCCTTGCAGGGTGCAGTGGCTGGAAAATGTCAGATAATGGTGGGGGGCAGCTGAGCATTTCCAGGCCTACTGTCTGTCTGCCTGCCATTGCCTTATGGATGTGTACAGATCTGCATAGGGTGTCTGTTCCCCAGCAGGCCTGGGGTTGATGGTCCCCTCTACTGCCACCATTGCAGGGATGTAGAATGTGGATCTGTTGGTGGGAGATCCTGTTCCCCACCCTGAGCCATAGAGAGCAGGTTGGGTGGTGGTACATAATCTGCCTATGGGTCCAAACACCCCCCCACCCCCACCCCCACCCCCATACCCCCCTCCCCAATTAAATGCAAAATGGGTGGATATGCAAAGTGGGTGTTTTACGGGTCGCAATGGGATGATTATGACATTAAAACTAGTCTGGATGAAAAAGAACCCAAGGAGAGGATAGCTTCTCTAAGCTCTGTAATGGGGAAAAATCTCACATTTAGCAGCATGTCACGCTGTTTGAGGCGAACAGGAGCTTACTGTAAAAGTACTTGACTCATTCAAAAGTCATTTCCAGCCCTCCCACAATGTTCCGTATGAGCGATATTTTTCATTTATTGATCTCATACAAACCACTAGGCACACTCTGAAACCACTGGCAAGTATTTTACCAAGCTACAGCAACTGGCAGCAATATCTGAAAATTGGAGGCCAGCACCGGTCATTTAAATGATGCTGCTCAAGATGCATAACTGGCAACTGCATCACTGCTCATACACATAAGTTAACTCTGCTTTCTTGCTAGCCTAACTTATTCATATAAATTATATGCAGAATTGCTGAATTTTGCCATGCTGCATATAAAACCTTTGTGTCAGCCCCCAATCCACCCTTAACCCCCATCTCCTGGAATAAACTTAAGGGGCTCTGTCACTAAAGGTTAATTTGCATTAATGAAGCTAATGTGTGCTAAGTGCCATTATGCCCATAGAAATAAAAGGACTGTGGGCACTATAGGGGGGTTCTGCACCCAGTCCTTGGGACACACTGAGCCAGTCAGGCTTTCAGGATAATCACAACGGATATGCATGAGAAAGATTTGCATACAATAGAGGCAGTGCATGCAAATCTCTCTCATGCATATTCATTGTGGTTATCCTGAAAACCTGATTGTCTAAGTGTGTCCCAAGAACAGGGTGGAGAACCTCTGCTATAGATTATAGATAAAATGTTTCCAGTATGGTTAAATGGTGAGGTAAAAGAGGCTGTTAGAGCCAAAAGAACATCTTTCAACAAGTGAAAAGCAGATCTAAATGAAGAAAATAGGAACGTACATAAAAAAGGCAAATTAGAAGTAAAGCTTTAATAAGGCAGATAAAAAAAATAAAAGAAAAATAAGCTTGCCACAGAGGTAAAAATTAATACAAATATTTTTTGAGATACATTCAACGCAAAAGCCCTGTGAGGGAGTCAGTTGAATGATTAGATGACCAAGGGGTAAAAGGAGCACTCAGGAAGGACAAGGCCATAGCAAAAAAACCTGAATGAATTGCTTTGGTCTTTATTGAGGAGGATGTCAAGGGCATACCCATGGTAGAAGCACATCATAATGAGGCTAAAAGATGTAATGGAGAAAACTGACAAACTAAACAGTAACAAATCACCAGAACTGGATGGTATTCATCCCAAAGTTCTGAAATTGTAGATTTATTGCTGGTAATCTGTAATTTGTCATTAAAATCATCTACGGTACATGAGGATTGGAGGGTGGCCAGCATAACACCACTCTTAAAAAGGACTCCAGAAATGATCTGAGAAACTACAGGCCTGTGAGCCTGATATTTATTCCTGGTAATGGTAGAAGCTATTTTGAAAAAAAAAATTATTAGCCATATGGATAGACATGGCTTAATGAAGCAGAGCCAATGTGGATTTAGCAAAGGGAAGTCTTGCCTTATTAATTTGTTAGATGTTTTTGAAGGTGTTAATAATAATGCAGGTAAAAATGATCTAATAAATATAGTATATATCTGGATTTTTGGAAAGCATCTAACAAAATTCTGCCTGTGAGACTCATAAGGAAATTAAAAAGTAATAGGATAGGAGCCAATACCCTGTTGTAAATTAGGAAATGGCTGAAAAATAAGAGAGAAAGTAGGACTAAGTGATCAATTTTCTCAGTGGAGAAAGCTAATAGAGGAGTACCCCATGGACCTGTACTGGGACCGGTGCTTTTAAACATATTTATAAATGATCTGGAAAGACGCGGCAAAGTACGACTATACAACTCCTCTACTATTTCAGCATCGCTGGTTTCCGGTAAAATTCCATGTCCAATACAAGATTCTTCTTCTCATCTATAAGCTCTATATCAAATGAACCCAGAGTACCTATCATCCGCCATCATCCTCTACTGTCCAGCTTGTTCTCTCTGATCTATTCACGGTAACAGGCTCTGCCTACCCTCACCAACCCGTGCTAGGTTCAAGGTTATGAGGTATTCTGCCTTTTTCTTCCTTGCCCCATCGCTGTGGAATGCTCTTCCTACCAACCGTCGCCTCTAATCTTCCCTAAATCACTTCAAGGCCGATCTGAAAACTTACTTGTTCAGGCAGGCATTTGATCTTCATGGATAACCAAGCATGCCAGGGGGGAGTGTCATGGGTCCCCCCTCCCCCCCCCCACCTGTAAGACCTCTTGAATGTGACTGACTCTCTTGTCTGAATGTTCTTCTGACAGTTGCTCTTAACATAAGATATGCCATACTGAGTCAGACCAAGGTCCATCAAGCCCAGTATCCTGTTTCCAACAGTGACCAATCCAGGTCACAAGTACCTAGCAGTCTCCCCAAAAGACACAGGTTCCGCAACGCTTGCATTGGGTCAAGCAGCGATATCCTGGGTCCCTTTTAATAATGGTCTCCCTTTTCTCCCTTTTTCCTTATCCTCCCTGATCTATCAATTCCTTTCATCTTTCGTTCTTCTTATTTTATTTTGTAAAACTCTTTGTATACTTGGCAAAAGGCGGTATAGTCAATTTAAATTAAACATTTAAATCAAGTGATTAAATTTTAGATGACACAAAGTTATTTGAAGCAGCAAAATCTTGAGCAGATTGTGAAATGTTGCTGAGGGGCCTGTCAAAACTGAGGGACCGGGCATTTAAACGGCAGATAAAATCTAATATGGATTGATGCTGGGTTAGAACAGTAAGATAAATTTGGAGATACGTAGGTAATACTAAAAATAATATAAAACAAGGTCAGTAATGTACACATTGAAACAGCACTGTAGAAGATTTAAGTAACAGAAACATGCTACAATGTCAGCAGAATACAAATGATATACCTCAATAGGCAGCACAGTAGAGCATTCAGATAACATAGATCGGATACTCACAATGATACGCCATAAAAGGCAACATGGTAGCACTATTCAGAGGGGACAGGTGTAGTTGTAACATACAGTATAGACAGACAAGATGAGTAAGACAAACGGATGCATAAAAATGGGTATCTAGACTGAGGGAAAATTATAAATACAGTAATATTAGTAAGATACGTGAATCTGGTCTATCAGTATATGCAGCGAGCTAGACCTGAATCAGAATGAGCGAATAGAAGGTTAGTCACCACGGCCATTAAAGGCTTGGAAGAAGAGCCAGGCTTTCACCTGCTTCCTGAAATAGAGGTAGTATTATTGAGTTAGGCGTAACCGCTCTGGGAGTGAGTTCCAGAGTATAAAGCTACTCCTGTGAAAGCTTGCTGACAGGTGTAACAATGCATAATTTCCTTTGACGAGGGTGCAGTTAGGGGATGCTCCTTGAGACAACCATAAGGATCTCAAAGGTGGGTAGAGGGCTAAGTTATTCTTTAGGTATTTTGGCCTATTTAATCTGAGGGCCTTGAAAAAGTTATGGTGCTCAGCCATCCTATATAGACTCCAGATTTCACTCCCATATGGAAGAATTGATCTTTTTCTTATAGTGTCTTTTATAGACAATATAAAGCAGTGGCCATGTTGTGGGAGCAGACAGAGTGTGGGAGAATGACTGTTTGCCACATAGAGCCCCCTCCACGTGCTTAGGTCAGATGTGGATCTCACAGAGCTTCTCTAAGAAAGAGAATGTCCTAGGTCTTCTGAGGGCCAACGAGTTCTCTTCCACTAGCTGCAGGGTCTGCAGGAATCCGGCATGTGGAATTCCTGGCCAGGTTTCAGAGAAAGCTTGTGGAGGCAGGAGACTCCAAATTCCTCTTTTCTTCACAAATGGGACCAAGGCCAAGTGAGAACTGGGAAAGGAAGGGGCAAAGTCATCACCTTTTCAGCTTCCAGGAGGCCTTTTTGCTACATGTGCATCCATCCCTCTAATCCCCCAAGAGCAGGAGCAGTAAGAACAAGGGTTTCTCTTTTTCCATTTTCTCAGATCTCAGTCCTAAGCCAGAATTATGCCTCTATCCTGTGGCTTACTTTGGGTCCTGTAACTAGATTGTGGGGATGAATGGGATGCCGGAATATGTCCAGGTCAGCAGTGACAGTCAAAGCCATGTCTGATTTTACTCAATTGCATGAACTATCTTGTAATTTCAGTTTCCTGAAGGGGAAAATAGGACTACATGTTCACCAAAGGCATATAGAATAGGCTGGAAATGGTTCGGAAAAAGGCACTGACATGCTGCAGGGTCTATATCCAAAGGCATAAGGGGTAAGACAAAGGGATCATATTTATACATATCTATGCACAGAGCGGCATTTACACATATACACTGCAAAACATGCAATGGCGATTTTAGAAAGCCACAAGGTATATGCATAGATGAGACACAGAGATTCTGAGCATGATATGTGCAAGCCAAAAACGTATGTGTGCATTTCCCATTTTGCAGTGCAGTGTAAGTATACTTTTAGAGATTTCCGGCCAGGTTTTGCATCTGTTTCCAAGGCCCACGCAAGCCCCAACTACCAGAGCATTTGGGCTCGGGTTGTCCTCCAGTGAATTGGGGGACAGTTATGGACCCCTCTGTGGTGTCTAAAACCACCCCGGAAAAGTACGGATTGGACCCTCTGCTATATGCGGATTTGTAAAATACCCCGAGAACAAGCGTAAGTGCCTGAAAATGCGCATGTACAGTGTGCCACAAACCTGGCACAGAAGCGGGTAAAGCCTTGGATGCCGCCGGCACCTGTACATTTGCAATATCTCTGCTCCTGCTGTTTGTGCTGTCAATGCGCATGTATTTCCCAGCATCTTTATTCCTATTTTACAAAAGGCTCGCTGCAGATATATATAAACCGGATGTTTAGCACCAGTATCCAGATTGTGGCTGGCTCTGAATATCTGATTAATGCTGGCACTATCCATACAGTGGCAATACCCTACATGAATGGGGTAGTCGGATAGGCATTAGAATGGCTCTTTTCTGTCCTACGTTATCCGGCTAGCTACCTTATCGAGGCGCTGAATGTCGCGACTGTAAGGAAAATTCCTGGTTCCACCTCCACTCTGCCCAAGGCACATCCCAGCACTATAAAGATCGTGCTGAGGCGTTCTCTCAGGACATTCAGCAGCACTCTCTTATGTTTCCTCTAAGCAGCTTGAAGCGGCACTAGATTCCTCCACCAGCATTCCTGCCGGTGGCGGGAGGTGCAAAGCGATTGCGCGACATAGACAGGTCCCGAGGGATGCGGGTAGAATGCCGGCGGACGTCTCCAGCACAGCTTCAAGCTGCTTAGGGGAACAGTGACTCTCTCCCTTTCAGCCACGCGTTTCCAGGTGCTGCTGCCCAGATAAGGGCTTTTGAAAACAGACCCATCTGTGTTCTGCACGGCCTTTTGTAAAATGCTCTGGAAATGTGAATGGCCCAACCTGCAGCCCCTATATAAAATGTGTTTTTTAAGAACCTAAATATGTAGATGTAGATATTCATACCAGGGCGGTCAGAGCTGCTAAAGTGCCTGAACACCATAGCCAAAAATGAAATTGGATATTCAGTGCCAGAGCCTATCTGACATCTGACACTGAATATCCAGTTTCACCAGCTAACAGTCTTGCTACCTGGTTAACAGTGATATTAAGCTGCTACCCGGATAGCAAGATCCACATAAAGTTAGGACAGCCAATGGACAGACTAATTGGGCCTAATGATTCTTACCCGTCATCATATTCTGGGATAGGATTAAGAAACCGGTCCTGTTTTCACTGGATCCCTGATGAACTGAAGCTATATGGTAATCCTACTACACACACACACACTCTTCCCAGAAACCTGCACAGAGCCTTCTGACCATCTTTCCACCACCTGATGCTTCTCCAGCCATCTTGCAGTTGCTGTAGAACTGTGCAAGGCTCTGCTGTCTCACAGGACTTAGTGCAAGATGTCTGGAGTAGCCCCAGGTAATAGAAGGCAATCGGAGGCTCTTCCGCAGATTAATGGAAAACCGGATGCAAAAGAATTAGTTTCCAAGGAAGAGGGGAAGAATGATCAAATAACCTCATTACTGTACATATAGAGGGTGATTTTTAGAACGAATATCCAAGTTAAATTGGGGACGTCCAGGGCCAATCATGCAAAAAACGCCACGGATGTCCCTGTCTCCAGCTGATTTTAGGAACATAGACGTCCCCGATGTGGATGTACCACTAGAAGCCCCCAATAGGGACACTTGGGTCAGGAACGTCCACCTATAGCTTCAAGAGTAAAGTATAAAATCATCAAAACAATCAGCCAACAGACTCAAGTCTTTAATAAATACAGTTCCTGAATCCAGATCCTGCAGTCAAAACCTATTTTCATTGCCGTCACTCAGAACAAAATGTAACCAACAGACATGCAAGAGAGCTTTTACCCTTTTCACCCACTCGATCTGGAATTCCCTATCCGATCCCTACAAACCGCTGAGACACTACAGGACTTCAGAAAAAGACTCAAAACACTTATTCCTTGAGCACTTTGGGTCTGATACCAGTGCTTGCCTTACTGACATCCTAAAGTCAATGCCTTGTTAAAACCCCTGTTAGATATTATTCACACCTGCTGCAACATCCCTACCATTCGTTAATTCGCATTGTTATACCCCAGCATGTTATCCAAGTTGAATGTACCCCATTTTCTTCATTGTAAAACCGAAATCCCTCGAGTTCACTGTTTGTTCTATCTAAACCGCTTTGACTACTCATAAAAGCAGTATATAAAAAGTGTCAAATAAATAAATAAATCTCGGGCAAGCTAGCATATGGGGACGTCTAGCAGCCTAGCAAAGTGAAACCATGAGCCTCCGTTCCCCGTCTGCATTTGTTGACGCAGTGGAAAATACAGGGGGTATTAGTGTAGCTCCTTCCCCGTGCCTTCCAGACATTTGCCTGACAAAATGAGCATTTTTCAGATGCCTGTTCATGCCTGGAACAGGTTTAACCTTAGACGCAATTTGGGATGTCCAGAGCATTTCTGAGATCAGGCGGCAACATCCAGGTTCTTAGGAACACCCCGGCCACTCCTCCACCACACCCCTGTTCAGATTTGGACATCCTCATGCTGGAAAAGTCCACAGACCTGGCTTCTAAAATGGCTCTGGGGACATCGCTGTGATTTCGACATTTGCATGCCCATTTGCAGACGTCCAAATTGTGAAAAGCACTTTAAAAATAATAACATTACATTGCCACCAGCTTAATCTCTCTCTCCATCCAGGATTCCCCTGCCCTTTTCAAGTCACTGGAAGCCCTAGAATGTGCCTTTTAATATGCCAAGTTTCCTGCAATGAAATGTTTTGTCTTTCTAACTTATCGGCGTAATTCTGGGATCTAAAACAAGAGCACCACTGGTGTCGATGTAGGCAACTGGCTCAGTTTGAAAGGCATCAGTCATTTTACGATGGTGTCACTCTTGCAAAAAAGAGGTTGTCGAGAGGCACAGCAGCAGTGCCAAAAACACACACATGGCTCCCAAATTACCCTTTCTTGGTCACGTAACGTCAGTCAAGCGTCCCGGGATCGGCCTGTTCCAGAGCTCGGAGTTTGCACTGCCAATAATAACAAGAAAGAATAAAAGACATTTTTTTCAGGATGAGTTCAAGTGGGGATGAGGCAGAAGAAGGTATTGAACAGAGAGCAAACCCAGACCAGCCCGAGAAGAGCACCTGCTGCACGGCAAAGAGCTGGAAAGCAACCAAGCCGCCGTCTTTTGGCACTTCACAAAAATTCCTCTGCAGAAAAACAGAGAATCCCTTTGAAATTAAAACCTGGCAAAGAAGTAAAAAAAGAAAAAAACGTCAGTGGGAAAATGAAGAATAACTTTGCCTATCTGCAAGAAAAAATAGTTCCAGCAAACAATAAAACAAGATGTATATGTAAACAATAAAACAATTAATTATTTTCCTTTCCACGGCTTGTCACCCTCACTGTTATTTTCTTTCATGTATGTGTGCATCACCAACACACCTACTTAAAAAAAATGACACAAAAAGAAAAACAAAATGTCGCTATTTCTGCTATGTGGTAAAATAAGTTGCAGGAGACTGAGGAGGTGCCCTTCCTTCCATAGATAAAAAAGTAGGTCTGATCTGTCATGCTGTACAATTACTCACAGGTCAAAGGGACAAGGTTAGGGTAGGAAAGTTGTAGTCACCACGAGACGTCCGGCAAGCTCTGCTGGGTTATCGGACCTTCCGCTCACTCCAAGGGTTGATTAAGGTTAACAACTGGCTCCAGGGCTGGCCAAGTCCTGGGTTTGCCCCATTGCATGCAGGAACTTGTAGTCTTGCTTTTCTTAGTGAATGTGATTGGGAAATCAGAACTACAGGCCCCGACATGCAGTGAGGTCAACCCAGGACTGGATCAGTTGTGTTGGCAAAATCTAGGCTAACAGAACAATTTCATGAGGGCAGGATGTGTCCCTTCGGCTCACATTGGAGCAGTAGGAGAAAAAAAAGAAAATAAATTTGTGAGGAAAATGAGCTCAAAAAGTAACATTGTGAAGGCAAATGGACTACTAGATTGGAAGCAAAACAAAGCAGGACTCCTGTGATTTTCACAATAGCATAGTAAGGAGTCGGGGGCAGATATTCAGCGGTATCAGCTAATGTGGTTACAGTGGCTAGCCATCACCACTGAAACTTGAATCCAAATATTCAATGCTGCTGTCGTTGAATATCCAGGTTGGCATTTATTTATTTATTTAGACAGTTTTGTATACCGCCTTATCCTTCAATCAAAGCGGTCACAACACAATTGGGGGATACATTTAACACGCGGGGATATGAGACACATACACTAATACTTACAGGGAACATGGGCAATGGAGGGTTAAGTGGCTTGCCCAAGACCACAAGGAGCATCTGTGGGACTAGAAACCCCAGTCCTTCCGGCCCAAGGTTGCTGTCCTCTAGTGGGATTTGAACCCCCGACCTTCTGGCCTGAAGTACCGTGCCCCAACCACTAGGCTACTCCTCCCTCCCACTAGGCTACTCCAAGGGCAGATAGGGTTGCCAACTGGCTCCAGATGCGCCCGACAGATTCAATCCAGTCCTGGGTTTACCTCATTGCATGCAGTGATATGTAGTTCTGAGTTCTCCATTGCACTCCATAAAAAAAGGAAAACTACAAGTCACTGCATGCAATGGGGTAAACCCAGGACTGGATCAAGCCTGTCGGGCGCATCTGGAGCCAGTTGGCAACCCTAACGGCAGAGTGTAAAGTCATTTAATTGTCCCAAGTTTAGGATAACTGGCTAGTGGCTGGATATTGCTGCTAGCTGGCTATCCCTGGGTGTCGCTTCTGCTTCGCCCCCAGAACGTCCCGACACTAGTCAGCTAGTATCGGAGTGCTTAGTGGCTGCAGTCGGGGATATTCAGCTGCACTAACCACATTACTGCCACTGAATATCTCACTGAGCAGCATTTAGGTGGTTTGCAAACCGCCTAAATGCCTTTGAATATCCCTTCCCCTTTATTCTTTCTCACACATATTAATAAATTTGGGGTTTCTTGGGATGACCACTGTTGGCACTTGAAGGGGGTCATTTTCTAAAGCTCTTTCCATGTGCTAAGCATGTTTTACACATAGAAAGTGGCTTTTATAAAATTGTGTAGCTGTGAATGTGTGTAAAAAGCACACACACAGAAACATGTACAGCCGCTTTTAAACATTCCCGGGTGCCTGTTTGAGCAGATTGGAGGTAGAATTGCAATGTAATGCATATGTTATAAAAATAGATGTGTACACACATATAGTGCATGCACAGATTTTTGGAGCAAGTATAAATGTGTACATTAGCATATGTGCACTATAGGGGTGGGTCCTGAGCCTAATTTATAAAACATATCAGTGCCTTTGTTGCATTTATAACAAGTAGGGAAAGCATGTAGCAAATGGCTCAGGGAGTTCTTTCCAACTCCTCTATGTGTGTGTGTGTTTGGGTGTGTGCACATCTATCTGCATCTGCATTGCCTGTGTGTGGATGTATATCTTATGTATGCATTTTATATGTGCATACTATATTTCTGCTTTGTAAATTTATCTGTCTTAAGCTTGTGTGTGTATTTTTGTGGACTGGTATGTCTGTGTATGTGTTTGTATGTCACTGCATTTGTGCTTGCATGTGTGAATGTTTGCATGCATGCGTCTGTGAGTGCATGGACATGTTAGTATGTGCATGTACATGTGTGTATTTATATCTGTGTTGGTTTCTCTGTATGTCTGTGATTGAGAGAGGAGATAAGAGGGAAGGACTGTTAAACAGGTGCAAATCTGCAATCACTATGGGGGTCATTTTAAAAGTCTTAGTTGTGATTTGGATGTCTGAAGATGTGCACGTGGATGTCCAAATCACAGATGTCCCCAGAGCCATTTTACAAATGACTTTTAAAGGTGTCAGCAGTGCAAGGACGTTGAAGTAGGCAGGGGTGTGTCTGGCAAGGTGCAATGGACTTAGATGTTGCCGTTCAATTTCAGAACCATCAGGTAGCTCAGTGTTGTTCTCTGAGCATATGAGACCACCCTTCGAACCCCTGGAGTCAGCCTCACTCAAATAGCTTCCATGGAATATAGTATTCCTAGTAGCCATCAGAAGGATCAATGAGTCACAGGTATTAGTCCACTATCCTCCCTACACTCAGTTTCTACAAAATAAAGTCATGGGATGAGGCTGTGGGATGAGTCATGGGATGTTGACACAAAAATATACATAATGAATCAGCAAACTGCCTCCACTCTCTCCTTTCCAGACTGAATACCGGCGACAGACTCCACAGGCACACCTCACTCAATCTCCTGACTGTCCCGACTCGCATAACCAAATGCAAACAATCCAGTTGTAACCGTGTCTTCTCCTTTCTTGCACCTACTACCTGGAACTCCCTCCCAACTGACTTGAAAGAATGTTTGGACCTCTCCACCTTCAGGAAGAAGCTCAAAGCACACCTTTTCCAAGAATATTTTACCACAACATTAAACCACGAGCCACAACCCAACGTGATCTAACTGAAATAGCCTTTCAGCCTAACAAGTCCTGCCCTCCTTCCCACCCTCAAATATATGCCCCACAACTCCCCCTACCCTCACTCACCCCCTTGTTGCACATAGTTTAATTACAATGACCTCAGTTATGTAACATAGCATATTATGCTGTTATATATTCTTGTTCTTGTTCCTTGTAAAGCAGTTGTCCCCAAACTGCTCTGTTGCGTTCTATGTACATCGCCTTCAACTGTAGAAAGGCAGTATATAAACAATTTAAAATAAATAAATAAATAAAAGTTGTCTCTGAATTTCATCTCAATCGGTCAATCATTTTGCTGGCCTTCTTCCTGATGCATCACACTGGGATCCTGGAAGAAACTGTTCATTTTCTGGATTGCCGGAGAACCTTCTTGCATTACCTGCAGGCAACAAAGGACATGTGGGCATGCACACAGCTCTTTGTCAAGTACTGTATAATCCCAGCAATTCAGGACAACCAGCTTCCAAGCTCACCATTTCTTCTTGGATAGCTGACTGCATCATCTTCTGATATGCCCAGGCCAAAATGCTGTGCCCCGGACGCTTTGGGCTCTGTCTGCTTCAAGCTAAAGCAACGTCTGTAGTCATCCTCACTTCTGTTTCTGCCATGGACATATGCAATTATCTGGTCTTCTGTTTTCTCCTCTGTCTTGGATTCTGCTGTTCCCTTACGATTGAAAGTACCTCATCATGCTGTCTCCAAACCCTGGTTCCACTCTGGACTCTTTGCCCTTGATCACCAGGTCCGCTCTCTGTGAGACACTAGTGGAAATCTAGCTTACCTTCCAATCTTGTCCATTGGAGGGAGGTTGCTTTTTCTTACAAATGTGCCCTTCATTTCACCCGCTCCACCTTCATACAAGAATGATTCTCTTCCTCTGCTAATATACTTCGGCAGCTTTTCCACCCTCTGGATTTCTTGGCCCCTACCACCAATCCTTCTGCTCCAGCTGCTTCCCCATCCCAACTACCTCTGCTTCTTTTTTGTTCAATAGGAGCTCTTCTCTTTGGACTTCTGTTTGCCCCAATCCTCCTGTCTCTATTTGTTCTTATTCTCCTCTTCATGGCTCCTTCACTCTCTCTTCTTCCTGGTCCTCCTTCTCTGCTCTTTTTCTCCCTTTTTTGGAACTTGCTTTCACCTTTCCTCTTCTCCCTTGGAATCCTGTCTGCCCAACTGTTCTCCAAACTGTCTCCTTCACTTTCTGCTAGTATTCTTCCTCTGCTTCACACCAGCCTTGCTGAAGGTTATGTCCTTCTCCCCTGGAAACATGCTGTCATTTGGCCTCTCCTAAAGAAACTCTCTCTTGACAGTTCTTCCCTTTCTAATTTCCATCCAATCTCCAACCTTGCTTTTCTCTCTAAGCTCTTGGAATGCATCATCCTCTCTTTACTCTCTCCTTTTCTGGAAAAGTCCTTGGTCCTGCCCCCACGGCAGGCTGTCTTCCACTCAGGTCACTCAACGGAATCTTTACTTTGTGCTCTCACAAATGAAATCTGGACTTCCCTTAACCATGTTAATTCTGTTATTCTCGTTTCCTTGCATCTTTCTTCTGCCTTCGACCTGGTTGATCATTCTCTTTTTCTTCAACGCCTCCACTCTATTGGGATCCAGGGTTAGGTTTTCAATTGATTTTCTGCTTTATCTGTCAGATTGCACCTTCCAGGTGTTCTCCAATTCTAGATTCTCTGCTTCCCCTTTTCTCAGGGGTCCCTCAAAGTTCCCTGCTGGCGCCCATTCTTTTTAATATCTTCCTGTCACCTCTTCCTCTGTTAATCCACCTTCTGCTGATGACATTCAGATTCTTTACACTGTTCTTCTTCTTCATCTGATGTCTGTACACCATTGGCTCATAGACAATCGTCTTCTTTTAAACATCTCCAAATGTAAGGCTATTGCGTTCCATTCCCGAGCAGCCTCTATGCTTCCGTCTCTTGCCATCTTTTCCTCTCCCCTTCCTTTTCACAACTCTATAAGACCTTAAGTGTCACACTTGATTCATCTCTCTCCTTTAAACCCCATCTTGATTCCTTATCAAATCAACGTTTCTTGCTATTTGACGCATATGCTCGAGTCTGCTCTGTTTTCTCCATCACACAGTTTACTCAGCTTGTTCCGGCCCTTGTTATTCTGCACCTTGATTACTGAAATTTTCTCTTTCTCGGGTTACCTTAGCACTCTCCCTGCTTTTCATTGCTCTTCACTGGCTCCCTGTTCCTTTCCGTATCCACTTCAAACTTATTATCTTGGTCCATTGTGCACTGTTTGCCTCTTGCGCCCTGTAAATTGGCCACCCTTTTTTCTCCTTATGTTCCTTCCTTCGCCCTTCTAATACTGCCCTCCTGTCTCTGCCTTCACCCTCAGCCTTTTGCCTTGTCATCTCCAGAAACTCTTCCTTTTCCTTTGCCGGTCCTTCCCTCTGGAACACCCTCCCTCTTTCACTTCACACTGAACCTTCCCTCCCCACCTTTAACCCTTTCAAGGCCTACTTTAAATTTTTAATCCACATTCTGCAGCCGGATTAATTTTTGCATATTTCAGGAAAATTGTACCCGTCTTATTCAATATGTTCAAATAGTGATTTTCCTTCTGCTATGGTCATGTATTATATACTATTTGATAGGAATATTTAGTCAGAATTTTGGATCCCAAGAGTTTTGGGCTTGGCCTGGAAAGGATTAAGAAGAATCTCATAAATCTGCTGTTTCTGTAAGCTTTTGCCAGTCCGCTGATCCTTAACTCCCCCCACCTCGGAGAACTGCCTGCCCTCTTTCCTTTTGCCTCTCAGCTTCCCTCCCTGTATATGAATTGTAATTTCCCCTCTCTTTTTTCTTTTTGTTTTATCCCCTTCTTCTTTTTGTACTGTTACCCCTTTTTTTATTGTTTGTAAATCTCTGTGAAAGCCCCTTCTTGGCTCTTAAACTGAAATCAAATGCCCTAAATAAATAATTAAATACAATAAAATGGAAGATAAATAAAAATAAACATGGTCAGCCGTAAGAAGGAAAAAATGAAAATCGCCATTATTGCACTCTCGTTTAGATCACAAGCACTAAAGAAGGGGAGGAGAATCAAAAAGAGTGGAATAGAATATAAAGAAAGATAGAAATTTAAGGTAATTGGCTGTAAGTGTACAACAATCCTTTATTTATCCTTCGTCTGAAGTAGAAACATTAGGTGACTTGGGAATAGATGTTCCTGACATGAATTTCTTCATATCTAAAAAAAGTTCTCAACTTTTCCAGAAGAAAATCATATATCTAACCCCTGCAAAGCTGATAACATACTTGCAGAGGTAGTGAAGCTCAAGGGCAAAAACCTCATGCTGCATTATAAGAAATCCTTTCTTCCTCTCCTGAGCTGAATGTGTCACATAAGGGTATATCCTTACTGTTTGACCCAAAAAAGGATTTTGAATTTTCTTAAAGTACAGACGTAAATGTTACGCATATCTTGTTCACATATGAAATTAGATTACAACCCGAGTAATGGTCTATGGTTTGTGAGAGTAATAAGGAAATCCAAATCAAATCAGAAATATACTCTCAATAATATTGTAGAAAGTGAGAAAAGAAATATGTGATTTAAAGTCTTGTAATACAATGAATAAATTTTTTGGGAAGGGTAAGGTCTCAGAGCATTATGGGCCGTCAGCGGCTAAAATTAACGCTCACTGAACAAACCTTGTAGCATACATCACCGACCTACCACCATCCCTTCCACTATTAATTTTTTTAAAAACTTCTTCAGAAAAAGCTAAGTAACAGCTTATTATTTTGAAAGAAGATTGCCAGCCTTGAAAGTAGTTTTATGGACTGCACAAGTTGCACTGTAGTTTGAACAAAATGTTTTTAAAAAAATTAATAGTGGAAGGGATGGTGGTAGGTCGGTGATGTATGCTACAAGGTTTGTTCAGTGAGCGTTAACTTTAGCCGCTGATGGCCCATAATGCTCTGAGACCTTACCCTTCCCAAAAAATTTATTCATTGTATCGGTAGTTTAACTACTGGCAGGGTCTCCCAAGATGGACAGGTCTCAGCTGAGGTGCCAGACCAAGACAAACCACCCATCTGGGCAGCAGCAGAATGGGATAGTGTTGACGGCGGAGGATCACATTTCTGTGACAACGGCAACAACACACCAAACTTAAACTGCGCGGAAGGAAGGCCCGGCAATCTACTTCTGTATCTTGCCATGAAAACCCAATGGATAGTTACAACAAAACAAATTGTGCTATGGTGCTTGAAGATGAGACTCCCAGGTCGGAAGGCACTCAACTAGCTACTGGGGAAGAGCTGAAGACTTTTCAGAGTAAAGCCAGCATTTATGATGTGGTTGGATCAAAGCCCTCGGGAAGTCTGACTGCTGATGTAGCTGCGCATGAAATGAGAGTCAGAAGCTGTAAAGATGTCTTACACATTGGAACATGGAACGTACGAAGCATGAACCAAGGGAAGTTGGAGGTGGTCAAGAATGAAATGGAACGTGTACAACTTGATCTGTTGGGTGTCAGCGAACTGAAATGGACTGGCATCGGGCACTTTGCATCAGATGATCACATGGTCTACTATGCTGGAAATGAAAGACAAAGAAGAAATGGTGTTGCATTTATAATAAAGAAGAAACTTGCAAGAACTGTAATGAAATACAATGCAGTCAGCGAACGCTTAATCTCTATTCGTCTACGAGGATTGCCTATCAACACAACTATAATTCAAGTATATGCCCCAACAACAGCTGCAGAAGAGAATGAAATTGAAGAGTTCTATGAACAAGTACAAGCTGAAATTGACAGAACATGCAAACAGGATATCCTGATAGTCATGGGTGACTGGAACGCAAAAGTTGGCAACAAAGAAGAAGGCAAAGTAGTTGGAAAATATGGACTTGGCAACAGAAATGAAGCTGGAGAAAGATTGATAGAATTCTGCAAGACCAATGATCTATTCATCTCAAACACCTTCTTCCAGCAACACAAGCGGCGACTGTACACATGGACTTCACCCAATGGATTGTATAAAAATCAAATTGACTACATCTGTGGAAGTCAACGATGGAAAAGCTCTGTAACATCAACAAAGACAAAACCTGGAGCTGACTGTGGTACAGATCATCAACTACTAGTATGCAAACTCAAGCTAAAGTTGAAAAAGAGCAAACCACTCATGAATGCAGCAAAATATGACCTTGAGAATATACCACTGGAATTTAAAGACTGCCTGCAAAATCGATTTGCTGCTTTAGATACAAATGACAGAGCTCCGGAAGAGTTATGGAATGACATCAAGAAGGTTGTGCTAGAAGAAAGCGAGAAGTCTCTACAAAAGGTGAAAAAGCAAAAACGGCCAAAATGGATGACGGAAGAAACTCTGAAAATTGCCCAGAAACGCAGAGAAGCTAAAGCCAAAGGAGAAAGAAAGACAATCGCAGAACTCAACAGAGATTTCCAACGTGCAGCAAGACAGGACAAGGAAAAGTACTACAATGACACTTGCAAGGAAATAGAAGCAGAAACTATTAGAGGAAGAACAAGATCGGCTTTCCTAAAGCTGCGAGAGTTAAAGAAAAAGTTCCAGCCTCGAATTGGAATGTTACAAGATGCTCAAGGTTCTATGTTGAATGATGCTGAGAAGATCAAGAAAAGGTGGAAGGAATATACAGAGTTTTTATATGATAAAGATCAAGTGGACCAACAGCCGTTTCAACCTATACCTTATGATCAGGAACCATTGGTGATGAAAGAAGAAGTTGAAGCAGCATTGAAAGCCTTATCAAAGAACAAAGCACCAGGCATTGATAGCATTCCCATAGAAGTATTGCAGCAATCTGATGCAGCTGTTACCGTACTTACAAGGCTCTGCCAAGAAATATGGAAGACAACATCATGGCCAACTGACTGGAAAAGATCTGTGTTTATACCAATACTAAAGAAAGGTGATCCAACTGACTGTGGAAATTATCGCACAATCGCTCTGATCCCACATGCCAGCAAGATTCTACTGAAGATTATTCAAAAGAGACTACAGCCATACCTAGAACAAGAACTACCTGAAGTGCAAGCAGGGTTCAGGAAAGGGCGAGGAACGAGAGACATCATTGCGGATGTGAGATGGATCCTTGAAAAGACTAAAGAATACCAAAAGGATATCTATTTGTGCTTTATCGACTATAGCAAGGCTTTTGACTGTGTAAACCATGAGAAACTCTGGGCCACATTAAGAAGCATGGGTATACCAGAACACCTGATAGTTCTCTTGCGCAATCTGTACATTGATCAAGAAGCAACAGTTCGAACGGAACAAGGAGAAACAGAATGGTTTAAAATAAGCAAAGGTGTAAGACAAGGCTGCATACTTTCCCCCTACCTGTTTAATTTATATGCAGAACAAATCATCAGAGAAGCAGGACTGTATGAAGACAACAGAGGTGTGAAGATTGGTGGAAGACTCATCAACAACCTTCGCTATGCTGATGATACCACATTACTAGCTGAAAGTGAAGATGATCTGAAACATTTGCTTCTCACAATCAAAAAACATAGTCTCAAAATGGGCCTGCACCTTAATGTAAAGAAGACAAAGATCATGACAACTGGCATAATCAACAGGTTCATCGTTGAAGGAGAAGAAATTGAAATTGTGAACAACTTTAACCTACTTGGATCAACTATCAATAAAGAAGCAACAAGCAGTCAAGAAATCAGACGACGCATTGCTCTTGGCAGAATGGCTATGAAAGACCTAGATAAGATTCTCAAGAGCAGAGATGTCTCTCTCCATACAAAGATTCGACTTGTTCAAGCCATGGTATTTTCAATAACATCATATGGATGTGAAAGCTGGACAGTGAAAAAGACAGACAGGAAGAAAATTGATGCCTTTGAATTATGGTGCTGGCGGCGAATACTGTGTATACCATGGACTGCCCGAAGAACAAACCAGTCGGTACTAGAGGAGATCAAACCTAAGCTTTCTTTAGAAGCTCAGATGACAAGACTTCGACTTTCATACTTTGGACACATCATGCGAAGAGAGAGATCATTAGAGAAAGACATCATGCTTGGCAAGATAGAAGGTCAACGCAAAAGAGGAAGGCCAGCAATGAGTTGGATCGCTACAATAACAGCAGCTACGGGTACCAGTCTGTCAACAATGAGCCGCCTGACTGTAGACCGAACACAATTTAGGATAGCTATCCAGAGGGTCGCCATGAGTCGACTCCGACTCGACGGCACTTAACAACAACAGGGGAAACCCTCCTCCTGCACTACATTCTTTTAGTGTACTTCAGAGCTGGAGGCTGCTGTAGACACTCCTCTTTGTAGCTCCTGACTCTGGGTGTCACTTGCTTCTCTGGGTTCACTCCTTTCTCCTTTGGACATGCAGTTCCCAGATGTTCTGTTGCTTTATCCCTTCTCCTCTTCACTGTAGGACTGGCTCCTCTCCTCCTGAATATAGGGTGTGCAGGCAGTGCTTACCAGGACACAGTGGATATTGGGTGCAAGGACTCTCCAACCCTATGCTCCCTTCTGATGCAATATCTAACCAGGTGGATCCATCTTGATTTGCCTTTGGATGGGAATTTTAAAGTGGTTGAATTTTAACTCCCAGAATCGTCTCCTTCTAGGCTGATGACACTGGGTAAAAGTAACCTCCCCTGTTTTGGAAATTACCAGAACACTTCCAGGTCGCATTGCAATAATTTGATAGGACCACTGGAGGTCTCTGCTGCTTAAAGGAGCAGAATATAAGGGATCTCTAACAAGGAATAGGTACGTGTATTACAGGTAAGACTATCTCATAGCAGGCAAAGACAGTTATTCCGTCAACAGAAATGCGTCAAAGTCACTGCAACTGCTGGTCAAATTGCCTGTCAACCACAAAAGCCAAAGGGAAGACACACTCTACATTATTGGTTTTAATATATTGCTGCAACAGGATACTTGGGGGGGGGGGAATAGCTGAGTGGTCTTAGGTTCTCAAAGAACTGGGTCTAGCAGGTGCTCTAGAGGACTTCAGGTGCTTTAAACTCAGTGCAAGAGCTCTCCTCCTCTGTGGCTGTACCTGCATTCCCTGTGTGAAAATGCCAAATGACAGCAGAAGGATCGCAGGAGTGCTTTCAAATTGGTCTGACTTTACTTAACAAGGCAGCAGATAAATAATGAGTCATAACAGTTCTCAATTTCTGTGCAAAACAGCTGAACTATAATACAACACTGGGCTGGGGGTTTCTTCCTTCACACAGACCCCAGAGACTGAAGAGGCCACGAGCATTGTTGGATCCCTCCAGGGCCAGGTGCTGGCAGCCTAGGCAAATCTTAAGCCTTACACTGTCTCCCCCCCCCCCCCCCAGCTCAGACATGCCAAGTCGCACGTACTAAGTGTGTAACACATGCATTTGGCCGTCCTCTCACTCTCACACACCAAGGGGTATGTTTACTAAACCGTCTTAATGTTACCGGCGTTAGTTGCAGTCTTACTGTGATGAATGCCATATTAGGTAGTGGGCGTTCCGGTCTTAAAGCAGCATTTCAGGTTATTGCGCGATAGAGGGAGCTGTGGCACGTTAACGTGCATTAGCCTTAATTAGGTGTGCTGAGCTGTAAACACAGCAACAGAGGTGTAGCACACTGGTTAATACAATGACAGCTGAATGTGGGGCCCTTTTTTGTGGGATACAGGGCCCCACACTGAACCAGGGGTCATGAGTTTGATCCCCAGTGGGCTTAATGAGTAAGGCTGTCTGAGGCATTACCCTTTACTTTAAATCAGTGCTGTCTGAGGCATTTTCTTTTTTAAGTTAAATTAGTGCTGCCAGCAAAACACACTCACAGTGCCGTAACCTAAGGTGCCGCATAAGACGCCCTATAAGGCACTCCAGAGGGCACATTATAAAGTGCACTGTCTGCCAAGGCACCTTATAATGTTCCCTATAGGGCACCTTATAAGGCGCCTTATAGGGCGCCTTATGAGGCACCTTAAGGTTACAGCACTGTGAGGGTGTTTTTGCTGGCAGTACTAATTTAAATTAAAAAAAGGAAAAGCTTCAGACAGCCCTATCAAATAACACCACTGTGGGATGAAACCCATAACTTCTGCCTCCACAGTCAGTGAAGTAACCAGTGGGCTACACCTCTATAGCTGCCAACAAACCCCTGGCTGGCTACAGAAGGACTGCAGGTCACCACACAAACTGTCTGCTGTGGCTACCAGGATAGGGTTAACCCACCCGTACCCATGATGCACTGCACATACAGCTCAGCAGTCTACGGATGATCACAAGATGGTGTATGCACCCCCACAGCACCTTGGCTTGGTAGGGGGAACTGATCATGTGTTTTACTGGCACAGAGTGGCTACAGACCATCACATTGTGGGGGTACTGTGCTCACCCTGAGGGCGAGGTGGGGCGCCCAGCATCAGGTCCGCAGCACCTGGCTTAGCTGCGATTGGCTATGCTGCAGGTTGCTATCAGTGCCAGTGTGTGATAAATAGTCCTTGCAGACACACCTAGGATAAATCTGTGTCCGTCTGTATTTCCCAGTCACGTCTAGCCCTTGTGGACTATGATGCGCCCAGAATAGTGCATAGTCTGTGTGGGTGCCATGGTCATATGATTTAAGTGAAGGGGGGTGTTTGGACCCATAGGCAGTTTATGTAGCACCACCCAATCTGCACTCTGGGGCTCAGGGTTGGGGACAGGATCTCCCACCAACAGATCCACATTCTACATCCCTGCAATGGTGGCAGTAGAGGGGACCATCAACCCCAGTCCTGCTGGGGAACAGGCACTCTATAGGGCAGTAAATGCAGATCTGTACACATCCATAAGGCAATGGCAGAAAGACAGTAGGCCTGGAAATGCTCAGCTGCCCCCCACCACTATCTGACATTCTCCAGCAGCGAGCACAGTGAGTCTCCAGCCACTGTACCCTGCAAGGTGTTCCAGCCATACACATACTAACTGCAGACAGTCTGCTAGCTAGTCTATAGTACATGTTCCTGGAGGAGATACGTGCACCCAAAACTGGGATATGAGCGCACACACACCAAGCAGATAAGTCAGTGATTGGGCCCCAGAAAAGAGAACCTATAAATATAACTTGAGAGAAATACTATGTAGCACTATGGAGGAACCTAGCCATGCCGTGTTCACTGCTCAGTCAGGGTGAGAGTGACCTCCCAGCAGGACATGCTGTGGCTGAGAAAGGTGTAGGCAGCCACAACACACTGGATAAACAGACACACACTCCCACACCTATGCCAGCATTGTGAAAATATAGAGGCTTTTGGCAGCCCTGGCCATCATACCAGTCCTGGGCACAGTGCAGGCATGGCTATGGTACACAATACTGTTGGGGTCACTCCCTGCGGTGGTAGACACTGTCAGAAACCAAAACTGAAACACACTCCACAGATATCAGAAAAGTTGATATGATGCAGCTCTATCAGCAAATTGAGCTTAACTTAGGAATTGCTATCTGCCATTAATCATAACAACCTTTTGATATATGTGGAACGTGTTTCCACGTTTAAGATGGCATTGCTAAGGTATGAAGATGCTAGTATTGGTAGATGCTGCTGCGCGCAGGGCCCAACAGCCTGACTCTCCATGAGACTTTGGATAGTGGAGCCTGTGGGTGTGGGTGTTTATGCCCCTGTTGGCCGCTGCTCTAGGGCAAAAGTTCCCAACTCCAGTCCTGCTGGGCCAAACACTGTTCGGGTTTTCATGCTATCCCTAATGAATATGCATGAGATACATTTGCATACCATGGGGGCAGCGCATACAAATGCAGCACAGGCATATTTATTGGAGACAGCATGAAACCTGAATGGTGTTTGGCCCTCCAGGACTGCCGTTGGGAAACTGCTCTAGGGATTGCACATGTTTATGGTATCTGTGTTCTGTAGGGCAAAATATAGGCCTTTCAGGCATGTTTATGTTATCTGCAATAAAGGTTCCATCTTTATTACCACGGTTTAGTACTGGGTAAAATATGGGGACAGGGTTGGCAGGAGCCACAGCTGGGATTTGAACTTGTGATCTTCTGCTCATGACCACACTGGCTGTGTGTATTGCACCACATTGTTGCCACAGGGACAACTCATTCCCTGGGGATACCATGACTGTTCGTCAGACAGACCCTGTCTGTTTCAGTGCATGGCACCCACCTAAACGGGGCTAGGCCATGGTCTGCTGCCCCCTCCGCCACCAGCACCCCTCCGCCACCATGTTGCCATGCCATTATGCCGGTGGTGCTGGTGGTGCACAGTCCCAGGCCATCCAGTATGTCGGTAGGCAGCTGCCTATGGTGTGGGTTCTCGGGTAGGGATGCCTACATGGACATGCGTGCTTCCCCCCCCCCCCCACATCGCCTGCCAATGTTCTGTGCCCTTGAGGGTACCTGCTGGGTACTATCCCCTGTGACACTGTGAGAAACACACTCGTGCCCATGTTGGACCCTCATCAGTTGCTGTCTGGCTGCTCTACAGTTTCAGCATTCCTATGTGCCAGCTAGGCATCTGCCTATTCTGCACTGTGCCCCAGCTGCACCACAGCATGTGTCACCTGCAGCTCTCTGTATCCCATTTCCAGCATCTGTACAGTTGCCCTTTCCTACATGCCCACCCTGCTGTTGCGGCACATGTGCACGCCATAACAAACCTGCCCAATATAAAGGGAAAACCCTGATCATGCTATTCCAATGTGGGATCATTCACCTTGTAGGGGGACAGAGCATAGACCCTTCCAAAAATGATATCTTCTTTTTTATGTTTTCTCAGTAGTGTTTCTTTATGTTTCTCATTAATATCACTATTGGCCAGCTTGGTTATTGGGATTTTAAATGTGGTTCAGGTCATTTTCTATGTTTATTTGCCTTTTTGTTCCATGCACATGTATCACTACTATCACATTTTTGGGTTTCCCTGGCTTTGCTGTACATTGCTGACTGAAATGGTTTCTCTTTCCTGCAAATGTGCCTTAACGCGAGGGTTTCACTGGCGTTAGTGTTCAGACCCAGATTTCACAGCATTAGTGTGCCTGGAGCTCCTCCCCTCCCACTCTCTGCCCATTGACCCCTTCTCTCCATCCGCTGGGAAGCCTTACTCCACCCTTAAGACCCGGATTTCACAGCGTTAGGGTGCCTTAACGCCGCAGCCGCATTTAGACCCTCTCTTACCATGCCTTCTCCCGAATCCTGACCCGACCTTCTCCCACCCATGCACTCTGCAGCAGGAAATGCGGCCGATCACTTCCTGCTGCCATGGGGTCAATCAAGGGTCTCATGATGCTTGCAGCCCTTGTAAGTGCACTGCCTTCAGCCAGTGTCCTCTTAATGACCACTTCCATGGGTTTTTAATGTTTGCACACATGTTATCTTTTAAAATCTCACTTCAGCTTCCCATACTGTATTTGTCACACATATCCCCAGGTGTCTCAAAATGCATACGGGGAGACTCGGGGAGGAAAAATACTGGGCACTTTTGGAAATGTTTGTTTCTTATTGTTATTTCCTCATGTGGGAGTTTGTTCCCCAGTGTTGCAGAGCAGGCAGATTCTCGCTTCAAGGAGCTTCCAGTTCCACCTTTGCTTTCATGCTTCTGTTTCTAATCTTTGGGTCCTTAGTCTGAACTTGAAGGTCTGTTCATGTTCTGTATGTAGCTGTTTGGCCTCTTCTGCTTTCCTAATAAGATGTGCCTTGGTATTCGAGAGTAGGGTTGCCAACTGGCTCCAGATGCGCCCGACAGGCTTGATCCAGTCCTGGGTTTACTCCATTGCATGCAGGGACATGTAGTTCTGATTTCTCCATTGCACTCCATAAGAAAAGCAAGACTACAAGTCCCTGCATGCAATGGGGCAAACACAGGACTGGATCAAGCCTGTCGGGCGCATCTGGAGCCAGTTGGCAACCCTATTCGAGAGCCTGGCATTGTTGTAGTCCTAGGACTTAGTGATGCTATGCTATAGCAGCTTTTCTTTATAGGCTTTGAATGTCTTTTTGGAAGAGTTTTGTGTTTTATGTCAATGTGTCTAGGAGAGAGAGAATCTGTATACCCCAAATGTACTGCGAGAAAAGCCTCACTCAATGGAGCGGCACATCTCACTCTTGGGGATGGGCCACCCTTGGCATCTCTGCTGACTGTCTGCCCTGCTCTTTGCCCCTCCCCCTTCCCTCCCCTTTCCCAGAAGTTGCCACCTTAGGCAACCACCTAGTGGCTAAGGCTGGCCCTGGATCCCACCATTTAAGCACCACAACAAACAGTATTGAGCAAAATAACATCAAAAAGATCTGTTGCTTCGTTTCCTGTCATTTTAAAAATGAAACAACAGAAAAACAATGAAATGTTGTTTTAGCCTGTGGTTAAACAAAACAAAATTAAAAGAAAAACAAGCAAAATGAAATAAATCAGAAAAAAATGTTTTGTCTGCACGCCCCTAGTATTAAGGGCTCCTTCAGTGTTCCCCTGTGAAAGGAGTCTCTCTGTGACTCCTTTCAGGGTCTAATTCATACCAAGATCCTGGGCAACATTTCACTTCACTTTCTGCTCTGTTGGAAGGGGCTTATCTACACTCACGCTTTTGGCTCTAGACTGGGAGAGGGTTTCCAGAAAGCAGGTGTTACACTTGCTTGGGTTTCACAATCCTCCCTAGGAGCTTCAGTCAGCCTTGCCAGGGAGCTAGTTAGCGTCTGTACGCTCCCTTAGACTAGCAGCGGGCATCTCCTTACTGCAGAGAGTGGCTACTGATACTTCTTTCAAACATAGCAGGAAACCAGATCTCCAGAAAAACACTGGAAATGTCCATGTATCGTGTGTCAGCAGGAAAAGAGATCATCAACTGAAAATGGAAGGGTAGAGGCCGTGGTGGCCACAGCTGCACAGGTGTCTAGAGGTTGATGAGTTTGGGCCTAGAAACAGAAAGGATGGGGAGTGGTGAGACTGAACCTAGGGAGGAGGGAGAGAGAATACATAAATGTGTGAGAGAGAGAATGTGTGTGTCTAGGTGTGAAACAGTGTGAGAGTACAGGCTGAATGTGTATGTGCAAGAAAAAAGTGCGTGAGTGAAAGAGCCTGAGTGTGAATAAGGAAGTGTGTGAGTGAGTCAGAGAGAGTCCGTGGAGAGCACATTCCCCTCCTCCTAGTATTCCACCCCAATCTCAGGGTGAACAGAACTCAAATATTCCCTGGTATGCTCTTAGATTGTGCCAGATTAGGAGGCTACGCTCCCCTGCATGCTTAGACGCCATCTTTCCAGAACCTTCTCAAGAATTGTTAAACTGAACAAAACATACAAGGGGCCTGGTATTCCAAGCCACATACGCGGCCAGCAGCAGCAGCACAGTGGCTTTTTCTTGTCCAGCAGTTACACACATTATGACCACAGTTTATACGCAGAGAGGGGAAATAGCAGGAATAACTTATCTATATGAGCAGCAAGCTGGTCCCTGTTTCTACATAGATTCAGTGGCACCATTTAAAAGGCTGATACAGCTGAATTCACAGCATGAAGCTATGTGGCAGCTCTTAACTTTATGCAATGGATCAGTGGGCCGTAGGGGTGGGTCTCTAGCACAGGGGGGGGTCTAGCAGGAATGGGACGCAATTAACCTTACTCAGGAGTCACATTCCTGGGACATACTTATCCTTAACTAGGATTACACTGGAAACCACACACCAAATTCTTGTGATTTCATAGATGCTGCGTGTGACTTTTATAAGAAGAAAGATCATGCTGAGCGTGTGCATGAAATCCTAGATGTCCAAGAAGGGAAAAAAGGAGTTGCTTAAGCAGTACAGACCTCCTGCACATGCTTATCTAGCTTGCTGAAGGGCCTTGGCAACTCAGCAGAGCACTACATTATTCATTATCAGACATTTTGCAGGCAAATCTGGGGCGCTTATCGAAATTGAGGGAGGGAAGAGGAGGAAGGAACACCTCAGTTCCAAGTTTGATCAACACGGCGTGGAGGGGGGAAGAGGAGTCATTACCCTGCTCCCTCCCGTCCCCCACCATCCATCCCCATGACGGCAGCAATATCACTTCCAAGCAGACAAATCGACAGAGAAATAGAAACAGTGCTGCATTTCCCCCATATTGTGTAAAATATAAAGAGAATAGATGCAAACTCTAAAAACGACACAGTCAAATCGCTAAATTGAAAAAATGTCTTTTCTACTCCCTTTGTGGGGACACGACACTAAAATCAGGGATAATCCACGAAAAAGAAGTACATCTAGTAACCTTAATATTAAGCTTCAGCGCCACTGAGGAATAGAAATAGGCCTCCTCTGAAAAGCCTGGTTCCAAGCACTTGAAATCTGACTCTCAGGAATTCTGTCATCTTCAGGAAGGTCTAGTGAAGGTCATACTCAGCAAATTCACTGAAGCCTTTGCAAAAAATGTGGGAACTTTATGAAGGATAAAAAGCATCCCTGAAGTTGGTTCTAATTACAAGGAAAGCATACAGTTTTGCATTCTTATTGAAACGAAAACTTGACGCAAGGATTGAATGTGTTTCACAAAGTACTCAGAGTAATTTTACAACAGGCAACCTATGTGAGCAACACCAAGCCTATGTTTGTAAAATACTAGCAAAACTCCTGTAGAAATCAAGGCTAAATGAAGCCACAGACATCTACACTTGCTCAGGAGCAGATGTAAATGTGCATGAACATTGTGACTCCACGCATGCTCCATCCAAACTTCTCCTGTGAACATGCCTAGAGCTAAGACCCGTAAAAATACATGGGTTCTTCTCATCACATTTCCTTAAGCCAGGGGCATAACCACAGGTGGGCCTAGAGGAGTTCAGGCTTCTCCTGTGGCTTTCCCTGACTACAGTCACGGCACACATGTCCTATTTTAGTGTGCATGCTGATGGCTGCAAAGTGTGAAAGGACAGCCTGAGAGCTCCTGCTGAGGAAAGGGTGAGTGTCATGGGAGGAGGGGAAGACCCAGAATGCCATTGCCCCCCCCCCCCCCATGTTAACCCTGGGCACCCAAAAATTGGGTTCTGGCTACTCTCCTGTCTTATGCCTGGGATAATTCCACAGGAGGCTTTTTACTGCATATACTGACATACATGCAAAGTGAGCAACACCCACTGTGGGCAGTGGAGAAAGCAGGCGGAGATGAATATGCCCTTCACAGCCACAAGGTCACAATCAAGCAAACTCTTCAGGAAGGAGTCATCTCACATGTGACTTCAGCTTGTAGAATATTGTTCTGCATGCTCAAAGAGGCACTTAGAAACACACATAAATATAGGTGCTCAGAAAACTGTGCTTTATGGGAATCTATTTATTTGTTTATTTAAACAGATTTATATACTGCTTTATCCTGAAATCAAAGCAGTTTACACTTCAACCAAATCAAAGTTCAATGTCAGTCGGTGTAGGCATGCAGTGTTAACGCGTGTCAGGATATGTGTGTGTGATGGCAATGATTTTTTGGGGAGCTAGTTACGGAGTGAGCTATGTACAGGGAGCTATATACAGGGAGGGTTAGGGGGGTACAGAGGGGGTCAGGAGGATTGGGAGGTAGACCGCGGGGCCGTTGGTCAGTTCACGTGATGCCACTATAGTGTTCAATGAAGAGTGTAGTTTTGAGCTGCTTCCTGAAGTCCTTGAGGTCCACAGTTGAACGTGGGAATCATTTCATAAATTTCTTTCTATATGTAAAGCGTGCTTTACACATGGAAAATGGCTTTTGTTAAACTGTGCATGGGAATGTATGCATAAACAGTAAGCACATGGCAAATTAGCATGCAATTTTAGATGATCTTCACTTAGGCGTTCCAGAAGGGCAGAGCTTGAGAGGAACTGAGGCAGAGTAGTGATGTAACCGCGTATTTCAGTGCGCGCGCTCACTTACACCTTTGGAGCAGGGGTCATTGTCCAAGCATACTTTAAAAGCACAGAGGCACATTTCATACTCTTCATAACGATATCTCCCACCCCCCACTCCCACATACACAGGTACTCCTGGAGAAGAAGAATAGGTGCAGCGGGGACAGGATTGACACTTACGCGCAAATTTTATAAAATACCATTTCTTGCCAGCGTATACACACACAAAGATACTCCTGCCTCTGAGCAAGTGTAACTTTCTGTGGGGAAATATCAGGGATCGAGATTAGAAAGACGCATATTTATTTTGTTATTAGTATTTAGCTCACATCTATCCAGTAGTAGTTCAAGGGAAATTCCAGTCAGCTACTGTAGATATTTCCCTGTCCCTCAGAGGGCTTACACTCTAACTTTATACCTGAGGCAATGGAGAGTTAAGTGATTTGCTCAAGACCAAAAGGAGCGTCAGTGGGATTTGAACGACGATGTTTCAGATCCTACACTGCTGCCCAAACCACCAGGCTCCTCCACTCCTTTTTTTAAAATTAGGAACAATATATGTGCCCAGATGCCTTTTCCATCTAGGTGTATTACTAAAGAACTTTTTTTCCCAAAATGGATTTAGATCAAACTAATCTGCAACTGGAAGTCAATGAAAAGTCCACAGATGCATAAATCCTTATCCTTATAATGAATTGAAAAGCATTCCATGTTAAACGTCTGCAGTCCAACGTGGCAGCTGCACCAGCAATGTTGCAATATTTCCTGCACTTCTATCTTGATTCTCACCAGCTCAGAAGAAAAGATAGCTGCACATTTTCTGAGACTGTGGAAAGAACTTTGATCTCTAGAACTATTTGATATCACCCACAGATGTACATCATGTGTTAGAATGTAAATCAGGAAAGGAATAGTGGTTGCATGAATGACTGACTGGTCCAAATGAAAGTTGCTACAGATGAAAACGTTTGTTCTACTGTGCAAGTCTTTTTCATGTGCTAAATTGTGCTGAATTCAAAATTAATGAGCTGCTTTATATGATCTTGCATCACCACAGCTCATTAGTTTTGAATTCAAATAAACATTTGTGCATAGCAGACTATGAGGCCTGTTTACTAAAGTGCCGTACGTTTTTGCACTTATTATGCATTAGGAGTAAATATTAATGCATGCTCAATGCAAAACCCATGTGGTAACTGTGGGGGGCATAGCCAACATCTGCCTTGCAGATACCACACAGGCATACACGTGGAGGCCAATTCAGAGTGGTGGACATCCGGGCTGTCCGGATGGCCCAAAGTTTGATGGGGTCATTTTGTACCTGACTTTGCAATCACAGGAACTATACGTTCCCGCGGTTACAGAATCAGGGCACTTGGACGAACCAGCATGCCCCCTATTCTGCCTCTGCAGACATCCGGCGCTGTGCCCATCCAGCCTTCACAGCACTACTGCTTGTGTTCCGGTGCCACCAGGACGCCCAGCAGGAGCAAGCAAGGCCCAACAGCATAATATCTCTCTATTCCCCACTGCCCGACCCTCGGCAGGGCTTGCCAGGGCCAGGATCGGGCGGCGGGGAATCATCTGCCTCTGCTCCGTGTGTTTGTGGGGGCTGCCTGGCCCAATCCTGCTGCTCCTGGGACAAGTCAGACGCACATCCTGCCCCCGGTGAATGTACAGGGTCATGACCAGAATAGGCCCTGTACATCCGGGTGCTGCGGCCCTCCCCTGCTCTGCCCACTCTCCACCTCCATCTTACCCCCTCCTGCAGGTGGAAGAGCTCCACTGTCTAATGAACCAGTAACTTTAATGCAAAGTGGTTTGATAACAACTGTGTATTCTTTCTTGGGGAAACATGTCACATAAGAACAGCGAGCTGACCTGATAACTCAGTAACATGCAGGAGTCCCAGGTTCATTTATGTACAGCATATGTATGAATATGAATGTAATGTAATGTACAGTACATTAATCATATTGGCCCTCTTCTATCGCCCCTACCCCTTCCCCTCCCTACACTGGAGTTAACCAAAAAGTCATGAGCTTAGTGACTTTAGAAAAGTCCCCATAATTTGAGAAACTCTGTCTTCACCAAGCGTCCAAATTATGGAGCAGACATCCTTTCCACTTCTAATGGATGGTGCATTTGATTGTGCCATATCATCAGATTAGGGAGAGATCCACTGAATCAGAATGTGCTTTTTAGCTAGTAAACATGCTTTCCACACAAAAAGCATCATTTCATTGGAGCCTAGCGTAAGTTTATCATCAGTCTCCAGCAAGCACATTTCTGGAGTTATTCCTCCCTTCCTCCTAAAAGTCCCATAGCAAGGTATTCTCCACATTCTGAACAATTGTTATCACCCAGCTATAACCAGTGCTTCCATTATTGGCTGAGACAATAAAGCAGTGCAGTAAGGCCACCGGACGCCCCCTGCCAGATGAGGTTAGAGTGCAGCTCCCGTGTTCCTTTGCACGGTCTTATTTATAAGCTATGACTGTTTTTTTGTCTGGGGTTTATTTATATACACAGATGTCTGTATGTATGGATGCGTTCTCACTTCTCTTTTCCCCACTTTTCAGGAAATGCACTCTGCTGTTCTCTCTCCACAGATGGCTCTGAACTCACACAAGCACGCACCCGCATTTCTGCAACATTTGCAAAACTTCTCCTGCTCTGTTTCATTAAAGAAAAGTGACGAAGCCTGTTACTTTTGTTGTTTGTTCTCGCTGTTTCCTTTCTCATCGCTGACTATCGTTTTAAGGCTACAGTTTTGTCAGGTCAGCAATGATCAGCCTCCTCAAAACAATCCCAAAACAGATTTTTTTTTTTACAAAAATTGTTCACATTTTTCTTTCAAAAACATAGTGAAATTCCACATTCTCAGCACTTTACCCAAGTGTGTGACTCCCTCTTGAATCCAACAGATGCTGGTACAAAACGGCAATGCCACCTAACTCCAGGTCAGTCTGAGCGAATGAGGGTTAGTTTAGAAGTCTTAGACACGATTTGCATATGTATAATCAGGCATATACTCATGTAACTCACATCTACATGTAAATGGCCATTTTAGAAAGGGTCCAGTTTACACATGGATGTCCTTAGCACATGGATGTTTTGAGGGGACATGTTGGGGCTGTGGTCTGAGTGTGGCCTAGGAAGGACAGATATTTAAACATGCATTCCCTATACGAAATAGGGAATGCACGTGTAAGCCCAAAAATCTCCATGTTAAAATTTATACCTGCACTCAGACATGTGTAGGTTTTCCCAAAGTGTGCATTTCAGCCAGCCCCTTACAGGAGAGATTAGGGAAGTTATCTTCTTTAATCCCTCCCCTAGTTTATTTCTCCCTTCCAAATTAAACAAATTAAATATAGCACCATCTGTAGTTAAGTGGCAACAGCTACATGTTTAACTTTGCAAAATGGCTCACATGCACGTTGGAGTGTTGACATTGAGTGCTGACATTTACGTGTGCAAGCTGTGAAATGCCGGGACTTACACGTGTAGATTTCCCTGCTTCTTCTGCTGATTTTTCCCATGGGTAAATCTGGGCAGCAGCAGAATGGGACGATGTTGTAAGGGGAGAATCATATTTCTGTGACAAATGCAACAACATTGGAATTAACTGCGCGGAAGAAAGGCTTAGCAAATCTACTTCTGTATCTTGCCTCAAAAACCCAATGGATAGTTACAAAACAAATTGCACTATAGTGCTGGAAGATGAGACCCCAGGTTGGAAGGCACTCAAAAGGCTGCTGGGGATGAGCTGAAGACTTCTCAGAGTAAAGCCAGCATTTATGATGTGGTTGGATCTGCTGATGTACCTGCGCATGAAAAGAGAGTCAGAAGTTGCAAAGATATCTTACATATTGGGACATGGAAAGTATGAAGCATGAACCAAGGGAAGTTGGAGGTGGTCAATAATGAAATGGAACGTGTTCAACTCTATCTGTTGGGTGTCAGTGAACTAAAATGGACTGGCTTTCGGCACTTTGCATCTGATGATCATATGTTTACTATGCTGGAAATGAAAGACAAAGAAGAAACCAGTGAAATACAATGCAGTCAGTGAATGCTTAATTTCTATTCGTCTACGAGGAAAGCCCATCAACACAACTATAATTCGGGTATATGCCCCAACATCAGCTGCAGAAGAGGAAGACGTTGATGAGTTCTATGAACAAGTTCAAACTGAAATTGATAGAACATGCAAACAGGATAGCCTGATAGTCATGGGTGACTGGAATGCAAAAGTTGGCAACAAAGAAGAAGGCAAAGTAGTTGGAAAATATGGACTTGGTAACAGAAAAAAGCTGGAGAAAGACTGATACAATTCTGCAAAACCAACGATCTATTCATCTCACACACCTTCTTCCAGCAATACAAGTGCTGACTGTACACGTGGACTTCACCCAATGGATTGTACAGAAATCAAATTGACTACATCGATGGAAGACAACAATGGAAAAGCTAGATAACATCAACAAAGACAAAACCTGGAGCTGACTGTGGTACAGATCACCAACTATTAGTAAGCAAACTCAAGCTAAAGTTGAAAAAGAATTCATGAATATAGCAAAATATGTCCTTGAGAATATACCACTGGAATTTAAAGACTGCCTGAGCAATCAATTTGCTGCTTTAGATACAAATGACAGCATTCCAGAAGAGTTATAGGATGATATCAAGAAGGTTGTGTTGGAAGAAAGCAATAAGTCTCTACATAAGGTAAAAAGGCAAAAATGGCCAAAATGGATGACTGAAGAATCTCTGAAAATAGTCCAGAAACGCAGAGAAGCTAAAGCCAGAGGAGAAAGAGAGGCAATTGCAGAACTCAACAGAGATTTCCAACGTGCAGCAAGACAAGACAGGGAAAAGTACTACAATGACACATGCAAGGAAATAGAATCAGAAGCTATTAGAACCAGGAGCAGGACCTCAGAAAACACCCACAAATAGGAACAGAAGCGAGGGACATCTTGAACAATTTTCAGAAGACTGTGTTCGTGAGAAACTAGCTCAACTTAAAGTAGACAAAGCGATGGGACCGGATGGGATACACCAGAATACTGAGGGAACTTGGGGACGTTCTAGCAACTCCACTGACTGACCTTTTCAATGCCTCGTTGGAGTTGGGAGTGGTGCCAAAGGACTGGAGAGAGGCTCATGTGGTGCCTTTACACAAAAGTGGAAGTAAGGATGTGGTTGAAAACTACAGGCCGGTTAGTTTAACTTCGGTGGTGAGTAAATTATTGGAAACGCTGCTGAAAGAGAAAATAGTGAGGTTTCTGGAGTCCAGCGGATTACAGGATCCGAGGCAGCATGGATTCACCAGAGGCAGGTCTTGTCAGACAAATCTGATTGATTTCTTTGACTGGGTGACCAGGGAGTTGGACCGAGGGAGAGCACTAGATGTGGTGTATTTAGATTTCAGTAAAGCCTTTGACACTGTTCCTCACAGGCAACTTATAAACAAACTGAGCACCCTAGGGATGGACCCTAAAGTTACTGCTTGGGTTAGAAATTGGTTGGGTGGGAAGCAACAAAGAGTACAAGTAAATGGAGCTCACTCTGAGGAGAAGGATGTTACCAGTGGTGTACCCCAGGGATCTGTCCTTGGTCCGATTCTTTTTAACATCTTTGTTAGTGATATAGCGGAAGGGCTGTCAGGTAAGGTTTGCCTCTTTGCAGATGATACCAAACTCTGCAATAGAGTAGACACCCAGGAAGGTGTAGATAACATGAGGAGGGATCTAGCTAAGCTTGAAGAATGGTCTAGAATTTGGCAGCTGGGATTTAATGTTAAAAAATGTAAGGTCATGCATTTGGGCTGCAGCAATCCAAGAGAACAATACAGTATAGGAGGTGAAGTACTTTTGTCCACTAAAGAAGAGCGGGACCTAGGCGTGGTTGTGTCTGATGATCTTAAAGTAGCTAAACAAGTAGAAAAGGCGATGGCAAAAGCTAGAAGGATGCTTGGGTGCATACGGAGAGGAATGCAAGAAAAAAGCAGGTGATAATGCCTCTGTATAAGTCTTTGGTGTGACCTCATTTGGAGTATAGTGTGCAATTCTGGAGACCGCACCTTCAAAAGGATGTGAACAGGATGGAGTCGGTGCAGAGGGTGGCTACTAAAATGATTAGTGGGCTTCATTATAAAGCATATGAGGACAGACTTAAGGATCTTAATATGTACACCTTAGAGGAAAAGCGGAATAGAGGTGATATGATTGAGATGTTTAAATACCTCTGTGGTATAAATGTTCAGGGAGAGAGCCTCTTTCAATTGAAAGCAAGTTCTGCTACGAGGGGACATGGGATGAGGGTGAAGGGAGATAGATTCAGGAGTGATATGCGGAAATATTTCTTTACGGAAAGAGTAGTGGATCCATGGAATAGTCTCCCAGTGGAGGTGGTAGAGATGAGGACAGTAACTGAATTCAAAAAAGCATGGGACCAACACAGAGGATCTCTAAAGGTAAGAAGTGGACTGTTGTAGTTGTTGATATGGAAGGACAGACTAGATAGGCCATGTGGTCTTTTTCTGTCATCATGTTTCTATGTTTCTATTAGAGGAAGAACAAGACCGGCTTCTCTAAAACTATGAGAGTTAAAGAAAAAATTCAGCCTCAAATTGGAATGCTACAAGATGCTCAAGGATCTAGGTTGAATGATACTGAGAAGGTCAAGAAAAGGTGAAAAGAATATACAGAATCATTATATTATAAAAATCAAGTGGACCAACAGACGTTTCAGCTTACACCTTATGATCAGGAACCATTGTTGATGAAAGAAGAAGTCGAAGCAGCATTGAAAGCCTTATCAAAGAACAAAGCACAGGGCATTGATGGCATTCCAATTGAAGTATTACAGCAATCAGATGAAGCTGTTACCATACTTACAAGGCTCTGCCAGGAATTTTGGAAGACAAATTCATGGCCAACTGACTGGAAAAGATCTGTGTTTTTATCAATACTGAAGAAAGGTGACCCAACAGACTGTGGAAATTATCGCACAATCACTCTGATCCCACATGCCAGCAAGATTATATTCAAGATCATTCAGCAGAGATTACAACCACACCTGGATTGAGAATTGCCTGACGTGCAAGCAGTGTTCAGGAAACGGCGAGGAATGAGAGACATTATCATGGATGTGAGCTGGATCCTTGAAAAGACAAAAGAATACCAAAAGGATAACCATATGTCTTTTATTGACTATAACAAGGCTTTTGGCTGTGTAAACCATGAGAAACTCTGGGCCACATTAGGAAGCATGGGTATACCAGAATAGCTGATCGTTCTCTTGAACAATCTTTTAATTGATCAAGAAGCAACAGTTCAAACAGAACTAGGAGAAACAGAATGGTTTAAAATCAGCAAAGGTGTATGACAAGGCTGCATACTTTCTCCCTACCTCTTTAATTTATATGCAGAACAAATCATCAGGGAAGTAGGACTGTATGAAGACAACCGAAGTGTAAAGATTGGTGGAAGACTCATCAACAACCTTCGCTATGCTGATGATACCACATTACTGGCTGAAAGTGAAGACGATTTGAAACATTTGCTTCTCAAGATCAAGGAATATAGTCTTAAAATGGGTCTGCACCTTAACGTTAAGAAGACAAAGATCCTGACAACTAGCAAAATGAATAAGTTCATCGTTGATGGAGAAGAATTTGAAATAGTGGACAACTTTAACCTACGTGGATCAACTATTAATAAAGAAGCAACAAGCAGTCTAGAAATCCGACGATGCATTGCTCTTGGCAGAAAGGCTACGAAGGACCTAGACAAGATTCTCAAGAGCAGAGATGTCTCTCTCCAGGGCCGGCCTGTCCATTGAGCGAGAATGTTTTTTGCACAGGGCCCCGCGTTTCAGGGGGCCCCGTGCAAAAAACATTCTGATCCTAAAGTAAAATTTAAAAAAAAAAAAAAAGTTGTCTTCTCCGGCTGCCGGGGCCGCCGCGGCAGAATCGAGTGTGCTGCGGGGCCCCCCCTGCCCAGCAGTGCCTGCCCTCCCCTTTATCACCTCTGTCTTCGCAGCTTCAGTCAAACGCGCCGGCTTTCAGAGCGCGAGAGAAGAGTTTCTCCCTCGCTGCTCTGTTAAGCCCGCGGGGGCTGATGGGAAGTTCCCATCAGCCCCCGCGGGCTTAACAGAGCCGCGAAAGGGAAACTAGTCCTTTCGCGCTCTGAAAGCCGGCACGTTTGACTGAAGCTGCGAAGACAGAGGTGATAAAGGGGAGGGCAGGCTCTGCTGGGCAGGGGGGGCCCCGCAGCACACTCGATTCTGCCGCGGCGGCCCCGGCAGCCGGAGAAGACAGCTTCTTTTTTTAAAACCTTTTCCCTGGGCTAGGCTGGGCTGGGCTGGGCTGGGCTGGGTTGGGGGGGGATTAGGAGTGGTGATGGGCTGGGGGGGGTTAGGAGCGGTGATGGGCTGGGGGGGTTAGAAGTGGTGATGGGCTATGGGGGGCTAGGAGTGGTGATGGGCTATGGGGGGCTATGGGGGGGCTGGGGGGAGTTAGGAGTGGTGATGGGCTATGGGGGAGCTAAGTCTGTATATGGGCTGATGGGATTAGGACTGAAAGTGGGTTGATGGGGAGGTTAGGACTGGTAATGGGCTATGGGGGGGCTTAAACTAAAAATTGGGTGATGGGGGATTAGGACTGGAAATGGGCTGGTGGGATTAGGACTGGGAGTGGGCTGATGGGGAGGTTAGGACTGGTAATGGGGTATGGGGGAGCTTAAACTGAAAATTGGGTGATGGGGATTAGGACTGGAAATGGGCTGGTGGGATTAGGACTGGGAGTGGGCTATGGGGGGGCTAGGACTGGTAATGGTTTGGGGGGGTTCTAGGACTGGAAATGGGCTGGGGGGATTAAGACTGGAGGTGGGCTGATGGGGTTAGGACTGGTAATGGGCTGTGGGCTGTTGGGGGGTTAGGACTGGTAATGGGCTATGGGGGGCTAGGACTGGAAATGGGCTGCTGGGGGGTTAACACTGGAGGTGGGCTGATGGGGTTAGGACTGGTAATGGGCTGGTGGGATTAGGACTGGGAGTGGGCTATGGGGGGCTAGGACTGATAATGGGTTGGGGGGGTTGCTAGGATTGGAAATGGGCTGATGGGGGGGTTAACACTGGAGGTGGGCTGATGGGGTTAGGACTGGTAATGGGCTGTGGGCTGATGGGGGGTTAGGACTGGTAATGGGCTATGGGGGGGTTAGGACTGATAATGGGCTATGGGGGGGGGCTAGGACAGGAAATGGGCTGATGGGGAGGGGTTAGGACTTGAGGTGGGCTGATGGGGTTAGGACTGGTAATGGGCTGTGGGCTGATGGGAGGGTTAGGACTGGCAATGGGCTATGGGGGGCTGACTGGAAATGGGCTGATGGGGGGTTAGGACTGGAAGTGGGCTGATGGGGGGTTAGGACTGGAAAATGCTGAAACATCTAAATGAACCTCCTGAGCAGAATCATCCTGACGAAACCTGAGACTTGGCCTCTAAAGTCACATAGTATACACTAGAAAACTTAATAGCTTCCACATCCTCTATCAATAATATTTCTTTAAAGTATTTTTGCAGCAGTATCGTAGGAGACAAATGAGTACAAAGAAAGTTAATAAAATTCTTTGCCCGTGCTGTATTCTCCAATGATTTCAATTCATAATGGATCACAGTACTATCCCGAATAGATGAGGAGATAGCAGCTTGGGTAACAGCCACCTGACCATCTAATTTATTAACAGACTTCCTACAATTAGAAATACTAGCTTCATGCTCGGTGAACTTAGCCACTACATCAATAGAAACTTGTGAGATCTGGGAGAGTGATGACCACAAAATGACCTCCGTACGTAATGATATATTATACGGAACAGCTAAATTCTCCACCAGAGCAGGAAAAGACAATGGAGCTGGCATAATTATATCAACAGCAGACGATCGACCGTCCATAGGAGGGATATCCTGCTGGGCCAAGGGAGATGTTGTCCCCGCCTGGACTTCCTGACCAGAGGGAACAACCACCTCATCAGTACCTTGCAAGCCAGGTGGGGGTAAGATCCATTACCAGGGAAGACACATTCGAGTCAGTACTCAGATTTCCTGAAGAAATATTCGGGCCACCCAAGAAGGCATTAGATGGAATAGCCTGGAGATGACGATCCATGGGCCCAAAACCTTTCACGGTCTTAGCTGCAACCATCAGAAAAAAAACGCTTCTTACGTTTTCCCATCCAACATGGACACGGACTCCTCTGGACTCCAAAGGGGCAGGTCATGCCTCTTCAGACATGTGCCAACAGGCACATGCCCTCGGCTGCGTTCTGTGGTGTGGTGAGTTCTTATGCCAACAGTGGGAGGGACATCAGAGAAGCTCCTCCTCCTCCTACCGGCGTCTCACAGGTGTTCACAGCAGCCAAGAAAGCAGGAACAAGTAGGCAATCCCAGAGAATAGCGGTGCGGCGAGTTCTTTGCCAGCAGTGGAAGGAATGTCAGTGAAGCTCCTCCTCCTACCAATGTCTCATAGGTGTTCACAGCAGCCAACAAAGCAGGAACAAGTAGGCAATCCCTGAGAACAGTGGTGCGGCATGTTCTTATGCCAGCAGTGGGTGGGACATCAGGGAAGCTCCTCCTCCTCCTCCTACCGGCATCTCACAGGTGTTCACAGCAGCCAACAAAGCAGGAATAAGTAGGCACTTCCTTCTATATATTTTAGAAATAGCTACACCTTTAGCAGAGCCATTTCTAAATTACAGTCAGAATTGATTACATCCAGACCTTGACATCTCAATTCTGATCTGTAAGTACTATCTAAAATGTGCCTTCACGTGTCCAGTCCTGGTCATCTCCCTTCCCAATACAGTCTGATCCTTGTTGCCCTGGAAAACTTTTTAAAGTGAGTTGAATATCCAGGACCGGATCTGAATTCTGAGTTTAAGTTAGACCTTTTGGGTTTTTTCCCTATGGAAACACTTCATAAACCTTCCTGCAGCATATACAAGTTTATTCTCATATAGAGGTGTTCATGAACGATTCATCTTATCAAATGAAAATTGACGCTTCTCTCTATAAAGAACAACTATGGCCTTATTATCATCATCCTTTAAGTTGTTGCCATTGTTAAGTGCTGTTGAGTTCATGACGACTGATGGCGACCTTATGGATAATTGTCCTAAATTGTGTTCGGTCTTCAGTCAGGTGGCTAATTGTTGATAGAGCGGTATCCATAGCTGCCATTATCATATTGATTCATCGCACTGCTGATCTTTCTCTTTTCTGTTGACCTTCAATCTTGCCAAGCATGATGTCTTTCTCTAATGATTGTTCCCTTCAGAAAATGTGTCAAAAGTACAAAAGTTGAAGTCTTGTCATTTGAGATTGCAGGAAAGTCAGATTAAGCCTTGCTTTCAACATGATCATGAAGGCACAGAGAACAAACATAATTTGCCCAAAGTCATATAGAGAGAGTCCAGAAGTAGAACAGACAGTTTTGCATTCATGTTTCAGGACGTTTTCTGAATTACAGTCCAGTGCCATAAAGAGATAAGTATTGATTACAGCACACATGTGAAGCAGACACTTATTCAAGAAATGGGCAATTCCTTAGCAATGAAGACTCACAACTAAAAAGAGCAGTGGCATGCATTTGGGGTACAGAAATCCAAAGAACTAGTACACAATGGAGAGTGAGGTACAGTCATCCACAGAATATAAAAGAAATTTTGGAGTTAGTATATCCAGTGATTTCAAGACAGTGAAACAGTGTGACAAAATGGTGGCCAAAGTACAAGGTATGGTAGGGTGAACAGATTTTTGTGATATCTCATTTGGAGTGCTATGCCCAGTTCTGGAGGACAAACTTCTAGAAGGACATAGACAGGCTGAAGATGGTCTAGAATGGTACAGACCCTGCTCCTAAAGCCCCAAGAGAAGAGCCCTAAGGATATAAAATATGTATAACCTAGAAGAAGAAGGGTAAAAAAGGAGAACTATGACAGACATTCATTTTGTAAACTGCTCTGTATGGCTATTATCAAACGGCGGTATATCAAATGTAATGTAGCCCCACCCAGAGGAGGCACCGTCAGACTCCTACAGCAACACTTAAGGTGTATTGGTGTAGTCAAACCTAGTCAAGTGGGTACCTCGGAGTCTGACACTCACTCAGCTGAGAGGATAGCCAAGAAGTCACTAACCATGTCCCAGATTCCTCTACAAGTAGGTATAAAGAAGTTTAGGAGGAAAATACAATCTAGGTTTGGATAAACCCAAAGTCAATGTGATGTTACAGACTTGTTCTTATAATTAAGCAATAAAATTTCACCACAGAACTAAATAAGCTAAATAAATCCACAAAATACCCTTGAATTTGAATTTAAATTTTCTGTCAAATTTATTACAAATATATGATAAATTATTAAATAAAATCTTCTAAAACTGAGCGCTTCAGAATTGTGTACGCTAGTTAAAATTTCAGAATAAATAAATTTCTTTCCAAATTGCACAAGTAACATTAAAATGAATTGCATCTTAAAAACAATAGTCTTGTTATTCCACAATAGTGTTTTTTAACAATGTAGTATTAATATATCAGCTGAGTATTTTTCAACACCTCAATTGTCTGATTGTTCAACTTTTGCAATTACCAGTTTTCTCAAAATTTAATTTCCCTGTTGTTACAGGCTTAGTAAAACCTGTCTTCTTCAGGTAACTTAAATTAATCTTTAAATCAGAACTAAACTGTTTTTTTCTGAAATTTTCTTTTTCAAATCCTGCTAATGAATTCTTCTTTCCCTTTCCAGGATTCCTTCAATTCTTTCCACCTTTCTAACAGGTAATTTTAATATTAGGACCTGTCTAATTTCTTTGTGTGTGTTATTTGAGCTCAAATGTGTTTGTTTTATTGTGCACAGGTACCTCTTCCTGTTCTCTCTCTTGCAAGGGGGCCCAAGTTGCTGAATCCCTCTGTCACTAGATTGGAGTTCCTTCTGGATTCTTCAGAAATGCAGGTTCTTCTTGATCCCTTGTTACAGCTGCTGCTTCTTTGAGCAGTGACCTACTCCCTAACTTAAAAGAAATTAATAAAGGAAAACCCTAAGGCCCCGATTCCAAGAGGCAGATAGTGGGGCAGCACGTCCCACTGGGACATACTACCCCGCTAACCGCCTTGCCGGTATTCCGCCTCCGTTCCCCGCTGCACGCACAGAGCCACTGTGCGTGCTGTAGGGAATGGAGTGCATGATGGGGGCAGAGAGTGGGTGGAGTGTGGGCGGGCTGACTCCTGGACGTACAGGGCCGATTCCAGTGATGGCCCTGTATGTCCTCTGAGGTGGAATAAGTGCAGGGTGCCCCTCCGATCTAATCCTGCCCGGCATCCCTCCTCCCCCCCCCCCCCCCCGGAGCAACAGGCAGCACAAGGTGGGTCCCCGCCGGCCATCTGGGCCGTGGCTGGCCCCGTTGGGGGGTCAGGTGGCAGGGTGCAGGGGGACAGGGATGCAGCAGACTGGCTGGGAGGCGGTGTGGACATCTCCGGGCAGCCGCAGGGGCACACCAGGCTGTCCTTGGGCCCGTTCTGAATGCCGCAGGAACATTTTGATCCCGCATTTCAGAATCGGGTCCAAATGGACCTGTTCTGCTCAAGTCCGTCTGGATGGCCCGGATGTGTCCCTTCCTGAATCGGGCTCCACCTGTCTTAACTATTGGGGGGAAAAAAACCCTTTTTTTAAAAGATAGGTAAATAGGGTTTTTCTTAAACTCACTAATACTTTCCCTCCCTGGTGTTAAAATAAAAGATAATTCGATTACCCTTCTTCTATTAATCCTTCCATTCAATCATTCTCTCACCCATTCACACCTTTAGCTGCAGCCTCTTACACACTTGCAGCATTCACTTCAGCACAGCTTCAGTTACTCTCAGCCAAAACAAGGATTCTAAGGGGTATGTTTACTAAACTGCAGTAACGTTACATACCGCACGTTATGTAACGTTAACAATCATTATGTAACGTTAACGCGCATTATGTAATGTTAACGCGCATTAACGTTACATAACGATCGTTAGCGTACCTGGCCGCGGTAAACACCGCGGAGGGTGGAGAGCGGGCAGAGAGAAGGGGTCAATGGGCGGGGAGAGGGTGGGGAGAGGCTCCCTCCACACTAATGCGCTGAACTGAAGGGCTGAATCCTAACGCGAATGAAAACCTGCCGTTAGATGGACATTTCACTGGTCAACAAATTTTTACAAAAGTCATGTTACTGAAATAAAAATAGTCATTTCTTATCAATTTTTATATGCTGAACACGAATATGACAGTGAAATTGCAAAGTTTGCTCTAGTTTTTTTGTAATCTACAAGAATTAATGTTTACATCATGAAATGCATGTCAATAGTAAATATAATAGGCCTTCGGTTAATACCTGTAAAAAAACAAGTCATAGACTACTTCTTAGATTTTTTTCACCTGTCTCTTGTACAGCTGTTCAGGAGCTTCTCTGGGGAGTGTCCAGCAATAGTCAGCCAGCATTGTAGTGGACCATTTTCCCTGGTATCTTTGCTCCATCGTTCCGATATCCTGGTGAAAACGTTCGCCCTGTTCATCACTAACCATACCACAGTTGTCAGGAAAGAAATCAAGATGGGAATCAAGGAAATGGATCTTTAGAGACATATTGCAGCCAAGTTTCTGATACTGCATCAGCATGTCCTCTACTAGTTCCTTGTAGTTTTCTGCCCTAACATTCCCGAGAAAGTTTGTTGACACTAGGCGAAAAGCATTCCATGCTTGTTTCGCATCACCCTGCAGCAAGTTGTTGAACCGGTCATCTTTGAAGAGCTCTCGAATCTGAGGACCCACAAAAACTCCCTCTTTAATCTTTGCTTCACTGAGTCGAGAGAATTTTTCATGCAGGTATCGGAAAGCTGGCGAAGTGCAGTCCATGGCTTTTACGAAGTTTTTCATCAAACCTAGTTTGATGTGAAGGGGTGGTAACAGGATTTTGTGAGCCTCAACCAGAGCTGAGTGCTGGATATTCTTCTCTCCAACTGTTACATTTTGTCTGCAATTCCATTCCTTCCGCAAGTGCTGCCAATCCCTTGCGCGACTATCCCACTCACATAAGAAACACATGTATTTTATATATCCCTGCTGCAGTCCCATTAAAAGGGCAACTACCTTCAAGTCACCACAGAGGTGCCAGCTGTATGTTTATGTTTATGTTTATTTATTTGATATACCGCCCTACTTTATCAATCAGAGCAGTTTACAATTCACAAACAATTAGAAACAGGCACAGGGCCAGAAAGGAGGAAAGGAAGTTACAATTGTTGATATACTAGAACGAGAGTAAGGATACAGGACTATACGTAGGGGACAGGATCAGACAAGTGTCTCATGTTTGCTGACAGGACACTACACATCAAAGTTTGGGTTACACGCAACTCACCATTCCTTGGACCTGCGCCACTGATGGCTGACCATGATGACGTGGTGATGGACGTAGTTCAGCGACATCCGCAGCCTCTACTGTGGCCCCTTGTGCCCTTTGCCTGGCTCTGACAGTCCCCATCAGACACCTGCTGTACAATTAAGGTAGGTTGCACCTTAGATCTTATGTGACTAACATCCACGTGTAGATGTTTCATTTGGGCTGTTTGTATCATCGTGCCTTTCTGTGGGATCTCTGTGCACCACCACTGCTGGACATGCTGTGGACCTCTGGGATGCCTGTGTGACATGGGCATTGACATGACCATGTTGAGATGGTAACCTGGTCTGCAGTGCCATCTGCTGCTGTGGTCAACATGTACTGTGCTGTGTGTTGTGGCCATGTCATGTTTTAATATCTGGGCATTCATTATGCACATAATGTGCTGTCACTGTCTGTATTGTGACATGATGGTGGATGTGGCATACCTTTACTCTTTCTCTACTCCTTTAAACACAGCGCACAGCCAACACACATGGAACATATACTACGCTGCATATGGAGTCCCTATTGCCCAGATGTGGTTGGACAGGACACCTCCATGCAATGGTTCCTGGGTGATGGTGCCAGTGGGAGATGGACCTATGCAAGTCGGACACATGCCTATGTTGGATATCATTGTTGGCCTTCTACTTTGGACATCACCGGGGGGAATGACACACCGTCGCTGCCATGCTCTGTCTGGGTGTTGCATGGATTGCAGCAGAGAAACATCACCTTTGCATTGTTGTGGAACATTGAGACGTTACTTGTGACTTTGCATGGCCATGTAATCTGGCATGGTCATAGGCGGACTTGTAGGGTCACAGTTGGCATTTGCACTGTGGACACTTGTCTGTACATCTACAGAAGGAACTCACATGCATGCTCTATGTTGTACATCCATCTGACATTGTGTAGCTGTGTGTGGGCAATGTGTGGGGCTCACATCACAAACATTGCACCAATATTTGGCTACACAGATACATGCAGCCACGTATGTGGCACAGGAAGTACATTCTGTAGGTCCTGCTTATTTGTGTGGCTAACATCCACTTGTACATTACACACTATTTTCCTACAGAACACTGTGGTGCATGCCACCATCTCTGATTGCTGTTTGACCGTCGCAGGGGGTGTTACAGTGGATATGGGGCAGCACTCTGTGGTGTTTAAACGTACATGGTGCATGCGCATGTGCCGGACTTATCTCTTACACTGGTGCATGTGACGGGGCGAGGTTTGTGTGGGTACATGCACCATTGTGGGCGTCTCTTTGTAGCTCTACGTACATGTTATTGTTTGTGTTTACTGGACAGATGTGGCAATGTACATTGATTTGCTGGCTAATGTTTGCATGTGTGCGCAGTCCTCTTTCTGACATGACATTGCTCCACTCACATTGCGCCAGTACCTTTGCACTGTGGTGGCGGGTGTGTCCATTTCCAGGCTCCATTTGTGCAGTCCCTGTACATTGCCATATTGTGACTGCTCCTGTTTCCACGGCACCCATTGCGGTGTGACTTCCACATAGTGCTACCTCTGTATGCTAGTGGGAGCCCATCTTCTTTGCTGTTTTCCCACATGTGACTCTCGTCCTGATACCATGTCCTCATGTTGCATTGTGTCACTGTTGTTGATGCCATGTGTGCATTAAAGGTATTTTTTTACATGACTACCTGACGTCTGGCCTTTCTCAGAACATCACATGTTGTTCTAGGGACATCTACACTGCTGTATGACCCACTGACACCCACACATCAGGTCTACACATCTGATGGGTGTTTCTGGGCCTTTGGGACATGACATCATTGGCATGTTTGTGCATTTGCCTGTGCACTGCGTATGCACTTCACTGTGTGGCTGTATCACATTACATCTCTGTATCTTCCCTTCAGACCTTCTTGCCTTGTGTGTGTGCTGTCAGCCTGGTGTGCCTGCATGATACATGCCACCTGTCAGCTGTGTGTTCTGGTACTGGGGCCGTGATGGTGCAGACATGTACTTCTACCACTATGGAGCATTTGCATAGTGCTACATGGCGAATGCAGCGCAGTGCCGACAGGTGGATGACATGTTCTGTGCATCAGTGATTACTATCTAGTCAGCACAAACACAGATGGGGTGGGAGGGATACCACTAGGGACAGTGGGGGTGTGTCAGGGGGATCATGCTTCTATGGCTGCAGCGAGGACGTGTGGTTTCATCCTGGATCCGTGGGGGGTTGGAGACGGTGCCTGCAGTACGTACAGTGGAGGTTTGCTCATGGTGTACGTGGTATCACGGAGAAAGGGGCAGAGTGTGGGGCTGCCAGTAGGGGTGTACTGCACAGGTGGTGGGTGTCTGCTTGGGCCAAATGTTTTCAGGGGTTTTTGTATGGGAAGATGGGAGATGGGGGTGGTGGGTAGCCACAGAGTCTCTGTATCTGGGCCTCAGCAGGGGGGGTTTGACATGGGTATGGTAAAGGTTAGGGAGGCTTTGACGTGACCGGAAAAAGGGGGTGGTGTGGCCATGACTGGCCTGGCGCACGGTTGGATGCAGGGGGCAGACTACTGAGATACTGATGGGATGCGATTGGGCAGTGCATGGCCATATTGGTGGTGTGTTCAGGGTGGATGGGGTGGGTATCACTGCTGTTGTGGAGGAAGGGGGCAGGTGTTAGCTATCAGATGGCTGTGTGTCGTGGACAGGGGTGAAGGGTCAGGGATGGGCCCAGATTGCGGCCTGGGGACACTGGGTGAGGTACAGAGTTATCCACAGACACCGACAACAATAGGGGGGGGCATGGAGGTGTTATGATGATGGATGGGAGGTACGGTCGTGGCCATGTTCACTTTAAGGCCATGGTGAGACATCCAGGCAGCGATGTCATCACGACAGGCGTGGATCAGGGTTTGGTTAGCCGGGGAGAGTTCAGGTGTGCGTAGGTGGCTCTGTGAGCCATCAGTATGTAGCTGGTACAGCCAGCCATGGGTGCTGATGGCCACACTGGGGGACTGTATATGGAGGGGGAAGGGGGTATCCATGCCAGATCCTTGGGGTACACCATCCGGTGTCATGTAGAAGATCCTTCCGAGGCTATGGAACTGGCTGAAGCAGAAGAGTTTGCTTCAGAAACTGACAGGCAGGCAGAGCACATGGCCCAGGGTTGCCAAGGGAAACATAAACAGAGTGAGTCACGAGGGGAGCAAACACGCCCAAGCTGCAACGTAGCCCCGAGCTCAGGGATTAAGGAGAAACACCTGGTTGGGGGAGGGGCGCAGTTAAGCTCTCAGAAACAGGGATATAAAAAGTACTCACTAGAATTGAGTGATAGCTTGAGCTTCAGATTCGGAAGGAGAGGAGGAAGTGGTGGAGAAGCAAGAAAGGCAAGAAAGACAAGGACAGGAACAAGCAGCTGGGAGAAAGCAGAAGCAGCTGAGAGAGAAACGGGAGACTCAGCTCAGGAAGCCAGAGCAACAAAGATTCACAGAGCCCGTGCCCAAAAGCCAGGTGGGAGCAGCCAACGACGGGAGCCCTATCGTGAAGGCAGCTGGAGGGAGAGACTGCCTGGGAGGCTGGTTTGGGAGCACTCAGAAACTCCTGAGAAAGAGAGGTGCTGGCCAGATGATATTTGTATGTCTGAGGAAAAGGAGAAGCTAAAAGGCAGGAAAACACAGCCAGTGTTTGGAATCCTTTCTGACCCAGCCGTGCTAAGAAGTCCTTCCTTAAAAAAGCCAAAAGGTAGGCTGTATAAACCTTATAGAGAGGAAACTAGGTTTAAAAGTTTTCCTTGTGATTGCTAAGATTTGCTGGACTCCCTCTACGCTAAATCCCATATATACGGTAATGCTCAACCCTGCTCTTTAGAGTGCTGTGAAGAGAGGCCTCGGGGAAATAGAGAGGGACTACATTTTAAAACACTGTATAACTGTGCACAAACTTACCCAGCTGAGAGTGATGTTGAGGAAATGCAGACAGGGTCTGTTACCGAAGAGATATCAGATGAACAAATGGACTGCACGCTATCATTAGCTGATCACGTCGTATCACTTTGCTGAGCTGGCTGTTAACAAGGCTGTTTGAACAGCAGTGGAAGAAGCAAAGTGCTGCCTTTGTATGAAAAGGGACTGTTACCTTTAAGTTTGTTCTGAGCACAGTATGTTTGAAGCTGAAAGCCAAAGAAGCTGTTTTGTATTATGAGTTCCTGAGATGTTTTCTTTATGCCAGAAGTATGGTAATTTTATCCTAAGTTTCATTTGCAATTAATCCACCCGGAAGGGGAAATAAAACCTTGTCATTGTTTTGCCTGAAACCACTCGACTACAATTATTCCTGGCTTAGTGAGTACGAGGAAATACAACTCCCAGAAGGCAGTGCATGATCAAGTGTACTGCCCTGCTTCCTAAGTTTGGATATCCCAGGCTGACCTACCCTACATGCCTTGGCTCTGGGGAGGTTACTGGTGACACCAGGTGCGGGGTTGTGGGGGAGGGGGTCGGTGTACAGGTATTGTTACTGTGTACCGTGTATGGGTGTAGTTACAGCACAAAGTTTTATATCACTACTTTCATTACTACCACACCTACTGCACCTGCACAGTGAGAGACATGGCCTGTTGGTTAGGAGGCAGTACCTCAGACCAGGGTGCCGTGGGTTCACATCCCACCTGGGGACAGCAACATTGGGACTGGGGTTTCTAGTCTTTTTGCCATTCCTTGTGGCCTTGGGCACGCCACGTGTCCCTCCATTGGCAACTGCTTCATTTGATAGACAACTGGTTACTTACAGAGATAACTCAGTACTTATGTCTGTCACTGCCCCTTGTACACAGCGCTGCACAGACATGTCGAGCAGACACCCTACTCACCACAGCTTACATTCTAGTTGTGATAAGTGAAGGAATGTGGGAGCAGGGGTAGGGGAGGCAACGGTGGAGGGGGGTCAGGGTAGTTAGAGACCACAGGCAGCAGCGGGTAGGTGGGCCCTCAGCATGAATTGGATGTGTGTTTGCGGGGGGGCCTGGCACACAGACCCCGTGGGTTTATCCAAGGCAGACGGTACATCAGGGTGAGGGACACGATGTCTGCTGTGCTCCAGTGTGTGCCTTTTGTGGTAACTTGTCTGCATTGTGCTTGTGGGGGTTCTTTGGGATAGTGGTCAAAGACACCCATTGGCAATCCAAAGGTTACTGGTTTGATTCCCACATGTTCTTTTCCTTTTCCTTTCCTGTGTTCTGCTAACCTGCCCATGTGATGGCTGCAGCCTCGTCACCTCTCCACACACCCCTCCATCTCTGCAATGTGCGCTACAGTGTGCCCTCTCTGCAGCCTATCTGTCACATATTGTGTGCTACATATGGCTATTTCTTTGTAGTGTCCATGTGACCAGTCTGCTTGGTGGATTGGTACTACTGTTGTTGGCTGGTCTGTGCCACATCACTGTGCAGGTTGGATTCTCACATGCTCTTTTTTCATTACATTGCACTGGTCCACGGGCCATCCACTTAGCTGTCCCTTCAGCTGGCCCCTGACACCCTTCGTCTATCGTTCCCATGCTCTTTTGCATGCTGTTTACACTGCATTACATCTCATGGTGTGTGTGCATGTGTTTCTATGTGGCTCCCGTCCCACTTACAGGCTGTGATATGAGCTGTGGATGCCTGTTGTACATGTGCAATGCATCATGGTGACTGTCTGGGTTGGCCTCTCCTGGCACACAGCAGGCATTTTGTGTGGTGCCCTGCAGTGTTCTTGTATGCAGCCATTGCTGTGGACCTCACAGTGGTGGTGTGGCCTATTGGTTTGTGCAGTGCTTTTTCAAGCCAGTGGTCATAGGTTCGCCCCCTCTTTTTTCTCCTTCTCATATGCCTTTCCTACACCGGTACCTGTCATCCCTGTAACAGTCATATCTCTGCTGATATTTGCTGCCAGCACATATTACCCTCATCACAGTTGCCAACCATCCTTCTGTCCATCTATCTGCGTCTGTCAGCTCTGTAGAGTCCTGTCTGCCTGTGCAGGCTGCCACCCCATGTCCTGCACTGCTACCCTTTCCTGCATTGCGCCTCTTCATGCTTGCCTCGCCTGTGCCTGATCTGCATAGCAACACCACTCCTCTGTCCACCCATCATTGTAACTATCCTGCCACTTCCGCCTCCACTGGGGGACACATATTCCCATCGTCTGCCATCAACTGTCTTTCCAGTACTTTACATTGCCAACACCCTGTGCTGTGGTACAGCTGCCCCCACCATGTTTGTCATCAGTACTGGCAGCCACATGGGATGCCCGCAGATATGGCAGGTCCAGCGGCTCCCAGCTCTCCCTCCTTCACTCACCTGTTCATTGCCTTTCCTGAGTGCTCTATCTAGTTTTAGGGCTACATCTGTCTCTGTTCCACACAGGTCATGATGTCATCCTGAGGCACCTTGCAGCCCCTAGGGCACACTAACCTAGGGCACCATAACCATGTTAGGCCACCTCAACCTATGGTTCCACAGCCCAGGGTGCCTTCTGCGGTGCCTTGTCCAGGGGTGCCTAATAAGGCGCTTAGCCTAAGAGGCCCTATAGGGCGCCTTATGGGGCTCCTTACAAGGCACTTTACTACGCACCTTATAAGGCACTTTACTAGGCACCTTATAGGGCACCTTACAAGGCACCATACAAGGCACTTTACTAGGCACCTTATAAGGCACTGTATAGGGTACCTTACAAGGCACCTTACAGGGCACCTTATAAGGCACCTTACTGGGCACCTTATAAGGCACCTTACTAGGCACCATACAAGGCACCTTACTAGGCACCTTATAAGGCGCCTTACAAGGCGCCTTGTAATATTCCTTATAAGGTGCCTTATAAGGCGCCTTGTCACGCTCATTAGTGTATGGCGCCTTGTAACGCTCGTTAGTTGCTACAGCTTGCTGTAATGATGCAACGCCCACGCCTTTATATGAGCATCTCTACCTCTACCGCGGAACCTAACGCTAATGACATTACCGCAGTTTAGTAAACATACCCCTAAGAGTATAGTTTCCACAATTCCAAACAGAGCCAACAGGAATTCAACAAGCTCTGTATTCACTTTTCTTTCCCCACACAGACAGTGCAGTTACATCAAAAGTTTAAACCCTTTTTCTCAGAGTTAATACTCTCAGCGGCACTACTCCAATTTCTGGAGCCTATTTTTTCCTTTTAGTTGAGAAGATATTCCTAAAGCAATCATCTCCTGTTCTTTTCAGAGGTTTTAATTATCTTTAACTTTATAGTTCAAGCTCAGTGAGACTTTTTCCTGCTTTCTTGACCGACGCCCTGAGAGAATTCAATTCCATTCAAGAAACATTCTCTTCTCTATAACTTCCTCAGCCTGTCAGCAGGTACACTCTGTCACAAGCAAAGACCAGTGCTACAATCTGTAATTAAATTCAAATCATTCAACAACTCTCTCTCTCACTCTCAGCTATGATCATTTCACACATTGGAGTGGAGAGTAACCTAGTAGTTAGAACACTGGTTTAGGAACTAAGTGACCAGAGTTCAGATCCCACTTGTACCCACTGTGGCCTTGGGCAAGTCACTTAACCCTCCATTGCCTCAGAAAAATCCAAGTTATCAATGTCCCTGTTTAATGTACATTACCAAGTTTAAGTTACAATGTAAACTGCTTTGACTAACTTATAAAGCAGTATAAATGAACTCTCTCTCTGTATTTAGCTTTTCTCAAAAATCCTTCTTTCAAACCCTGGTCACAGGACAGTCACACACCCAGCACCTTCACTCTTCAGTGGCAAGCTCCAACTGCCAGTTTCTCTGCTACAACCAACAATCCCTGAGCCGCAGCAGAAGTGCTCCTCTACTCTAGCACTGCAAAAAAGCTCCATGCTGCACTTAGCAGCCCCCCCCCCCTCCCCGAGGCAGCGACTCCAGCGTCTCCTGGCCTGACAGGTAAAATTTTAACCCGCTGGTTACAATAAAAAACGATAAACATCCAAAATGAGTATGCAAAGAAGATCTACTGTGTCAGCATTTAATTTTCAAAAAGGAGACTAAGATAAAATAAGTAAGAAGGTTGGAAAAAAAATAAAATGACCAGCTGCAAAGGTCAAGAGTTTACATCAGGCATGGGCATTGTTTAAAATACAATCTTGGAAGCCCAAAGAGATATATCCCATGCATTACGAAAAGCAGAAGGAAGGTCAAATGAAAGCCAGTGTGGTTAAAAGGTGAGCTGAAAGAGGCCATTAGGGCCAAAAAACATCTTTGAAAGCATGGAAAAAGGAACCAAATGAAGAACGTAAGAAACAGCATAAATACCGGCAAGTTAAATGCAAGGCACCGATAAGGCAAGCAAAAAGGGAATTTGAAAAGAAGCTTGTCGTAGGGACAAATACAATAAAAACGTTTTCAGGTACATACAAAGCAAGAAGCCGGAGAAAGAATTAATTGGACCATTAGATGATCAAGGGGTAAAAAGGACTCACGGGGAGGACAAGGCCAAAGGTGAGAGACTAAATGAATTGTTTCAGTCTTTACTGAAGAAGATGTGAGGAAGCTACCCATGGCAGAAAGGGTATTTAGCAGTGATGAGTCAAAATAGCTGACGGAAATCTCAGTGAACCTGGAAGATGTAGTGAAACAAACTGAAACACACAAATAGCGAGGGGAATTACCCCACAAACAGTTCTTTTACTCTCCATACAAGTTTCATTTCTGCCCTCATAAGTCTCCTTTTTGCCCCCTGGTCCTGGTTTCTCGCTGTTGTCTCATACTTGGTTAATTTTGTAATATACATTATTTTACATTAAATTATGTTGTTTGTGATATGATTCCAGCTTTCACTTTAGGTATTGGTTAACATCGGTTGCTGTGCAATTTATAGTGGTTGTTGACCAATTCTATCTGTAAGTATTGCCTTATTTATTGCATATACGTTTTACTATTTATTTTTTAGTCCTTGTTGTACATTTATATTATAAATCACATTGGATTTATATATATATATATTCTTTATTGTTATTTTTTGAAGTTGTCTATACATGTTGTTAGACATTATATTAATAATTATGTTTTATTCTTCTATTCCTCTTTTATTATTATCTATATGATTTATGTTATATTTTTCATATTCTATATATGTTTATGTATTATTATTATCTATTTGTTGGTTTTGTAGTTCTCAGCCCCCTGATGAAGGCTTTGCCGAAATGCGTTCGGGCGTTTTAATTAATAAAGCATTGGTAACCACCGAATTCCCCTCGATATTTGTGTGTTTCTTCTGGTGATTGCGAGAGGTCGCTTCTCTTGTGGCTCCCTTCCAGTGAAACAAACTGATAAATTAAAGAGCAGCAAATCACCTGAACCAAATAGTATACACCCAAGAGTGCTGAGAGAACTCAAAGATGAAATTGCAGAACTACCATTAGTGATTTTCCATGGTGATTTTCCATGGTTCCATGGTGAGACCGCACCTTGAATATTGTGTGCAATTCTGGTCGCCGTATCTTAAAAAGGATATAGCGTTATTAGAAAAGGTTCAGAGAAGAACCACCAAAATGGTAAAGGGGATGGAAGGATACTCCTATGAAGAAAGGCTAAAAAGCTTAGGGCTCTTTAACCTGGAAAAGAGACGGCTGAGGGGAGATATGATAGAAGTCTATAAATTAATGAACGGAGTGGAACGGGTAAATGTAGATTGATTGTTTACGTTATCAGAATATAGAAAGACTAGGGGACATGCAATGAAGCTACAGGGTAAACTATTTAAGACTAATAAAAGAAAATATTTTTTCACTCAACGTGTAATCCAACTCTGGAATTTGTTACTGGAGAATGTAGTAAAGGCTGTTAGTGTAGCTGGGTTTAAAAAAGGTTTGGGCAAGTTCCTGGAGAAAAGATCCATAAACCATTATTAAGAAGGGACCCAGGATATCAATGCTTGACCCAGTACAAGCATTGCGGAACCTGTGTCTTTTGGGGAAACTGCTAGGTACGTATGACCTAGATTGGCCACTGTTGGAAACAGGATACTGGGCTTGATGGACTTTGGTCTGACCCAGAATGGCATATCTTATGTTCTTATGGTTTTTACCTTATCATTAAAACAGTCTGTGGTACCAAAAGATTGGAGGGTGGCCAGCGTAATGCCTATTTTTAAAAAAGGCCTCTGGTGTGATTTGGGAAACTACAGATTGGTGAGCCTTATGTTGATGCCAGGCAAGATAGAGGAAACCATTTAGAACAACATTTTTGAACACATGGACAAACATGGTTTAATGATGCAAAGTCAACAGGTATTTACCCAAGGAAAGTCTTGCTTCACCAATCCGCTCCATTTCTTTGAAGGTGTGAATAAACATGTGGATATAGGTGAGCCAGTTGATATAGTGTATTTAGACTTTCAGAACGCATTTGAGAAAGTCCCACAACAGAGACTCCTGAGGAAATTAAGAAGTCATGGCTTAGGAGGCAATGTCCTATTGTGGATGGGAACTGGTTGAGAGAGAGAAAACAGAGTAGAGATAAATGGTTATTTTCTCAATGGAGGAAGGTGATTAGTGGAGTACCCAAAGGATCTAAACTGGGACTAGTGCATTTTAACATATTTATAAATGATCTGTAATTTAGACAACAAATGAGCTGATTCATTTTGCATATGCTATCAAATTATTCGGAGTTGTTAAATCGCATGTGGATTGTGAGAAACTGCAGACGCATCATGTGAGAATTGGAGACTGGGCATGCAAATGGCAGATGAAATTTAATGTGGACAAATGCAAATTGATACCCAAACTATAGATACACAGTTAGGTTCCACATTAAGGGATATGTTTACTAAACTGCAGTAATGTCATTTGCGTTAGGTTCCGCAGTAAAGGTAGAGATGCCCATATAAAGGCGTGGGCGTTGCATCGTTACAGCAAGCTGTAGCAGCTAACGCGCGTTACAAGGCACCTTAGACTAACGAGCATTACAAGGCGCCTTGTAAGGTGCCTCATAAGGTGCCCTATAGGGCCTCCTAGGCTAAGCGCCATATTAGGCACCCTTGGACAAGGCACCCCAGAAGGCACCCTGGGCTATGGAACCATAGGTTAAGGTGGCCTAACAAGGTTATGGTGTCCTAGGTTAGTGTGCCCTAGGGACTGCAAGGTGCCTCAGGATAACATGCATGACCTGTGCGGAACAGAGACAGATGTAGCCCTAAAACTAGATAGAGCACTCAGGAAAGGCAATGAACAGGTGAGTGAAGGAGGGAGAGCTGGGAGCCGCTGGACCTGCCATATCTGCGGGCATCCCATGTGCCTGCCAGTACTGATGACAAACATGGTGGGGCAGCTGTACCACAGCACAGGGTGTTGGCAATGTAAAGTACCGGAAAAACTGTTGGTGGCAGACGATGGGAATACGTGTCCCCCAGTGGAGGCGGAGGTGGCAGAATAGTTACAATGATGGGTGGACAGAGGAATGGTAGTGCCATGCAGATCAGGCACAGGCGAGGCAAGCATGAAGAAGCGCAATGCTGGAAAGGGTAGCAGTGCAGGACATGGGGTGGCAGCCTGCACTGGCAGACAGGACTCTACAGAGCTGACAGACGCAGATAGACGGACCCAGGGAATGTTGGCAATTGTGGCGAGGGTATTATGGGCTGGAAGCACAGATCTGCAAAAATATGACCTCTACAGGCATGCACACTATTTGAGTAGGTCAGGAGAAGAGGGAACAATGAGGAACTGAACCCATGAACACTGCCAAGAATGGCATTGTATTAACCAGTAGGCTATACCTCCATGGTGTATGTCACAGCAATGTCTGAGTACAGAAGGACTGCAGGTCACCGCACAAACTGTCTGCTCTGAGTGCCAGGATAGGGTAACCCCACCAGTACCCATGATGCAATGCACATGCTGAATAGCAGTCCACAGCTAATCACCAAATGGGGTCTGCACCTCTCTGGTACCTCAGCTTGGAAAGACGAACTGACAGTGCATGATACTGGCACAGAGTAGCTACAGACCATGCCATTGTGCAGGTTCTGTGTTCACCCTGAGGGATAGGATGGGTGCCCAGCACTAGGTCCGCAGTACACGTGGTGCTAGAGATAGGTCCTGCTGTATATCCCCATCACTACTAGTGTGTGAACAGGTATTCCTTGCAGTGCAGCTGCAGGTAATTTGGTGTCTATCTGTATCCTGCAGTTACATGTGGCCTTGTGGGACCAGATACCAGCTAGATTGGTGTGTACCCTGTGTTAGGATCTGGCTAATATGGGCAGCTGTTATCAGGGCAGAGGGGTTCCTAGAATTGCATGAGGTGTGTGTAGCAGTGCCTTTATAGGTCACAGTGGTATATACTACATACCCCAAAGGGCCCACATCAGCCCTTTTTGTAGGTAAAGAACAGGTGTCCCCACCCTGGGGAAGCAACCTCCATCCTGTTTGTACAAGACAGCCCTCCAGGGTTGGTGGGCCAGAGCCATACCTCTGACTGGGACAGTGACAGACCAACAGCAATGCTGGGGTTAGGTCTGGAAAACCCCACCTGCCTCCCAGTCACCAGCAGACAGCACAGTCAGACTGTACCTTATAGGTGTTCTGATCATGCACAGTCTAACTGCAAACAGTGCAGCACCCAGGCCATAGTGCATGCTCACAGAGGAACTATGTGCAGTAAGCAGGCATCTCAGTGATTGGGACCCCAGCAGTGGGGAACACAAATATATCACTGGAGGCAGATAGTGTAGAGCGCTATGTGGGCACCTAGACCTGCCATGATCACTGCTCGGTCAGAGTGAGTGCCCTCCCAGCATGCCATGCTGTGGCCAACCTGTCCATGTAGGTGGTGGTCAGGCACTACACTGTCCCAGCCATTGCCCCACACCCTGTGAAGATGCATCCTGGCCAATCTGCCCTGTCCGGGGCCATACCCAAAATACCTTGCTCCTCATTATGCACTTATTCAGGCTAACGCTGGTAACAGTGGGACATTTTGGGCCCATTGAAGGGTGGGCAGCCACAGAACAATGGATAGACATACACACACGCTCACTCCTATTGCAGCATTGTACAAAGATAGGAGTGGTTAGCAACCCTGCCCGCCACACTGGTCCTGATCTAAACTGTGCAGGGGTAGTAGTAGTGCTCTGGTGATAACTTTAGCTCAATGCTGGGGCCAACAGCCTGACTCTCCATGCATATTTGGATTGTGGAGCCTGTGTCGGTGGGTGTTTGCACCCCTGTTCGCCGCTGCTTTGGGCTTTGCACATGTTACTGTTGTATCTGCATTGTAGGGTAAAACATAGGGACATGCTCTGCAGGAACCACAGCTGAGGCTTGAACCTGTGACCCTCTGCTTCTGGACACACTAGCTGGGTGTACTGCACCACATTGTTGCCACATATGCACAATAGTCCCTGGGGCTACCTGTACTTTTCCTCAGCCAGACTTTTTATGTTGCACTGCACACCACGTACTGATGCAGGGCATGGCCTAGGTCCACTGCAGGGAGGTGGCACTGCCCCCTCCAACATGGGCACACCCCCCCTGCCAAGCTGACATGGCCATTTCCTGTCAGTGCTGGTAGTGCGCAGTCCCAGGCCATCCACTGTCTAGGTAGGCGCCCGCCTAGGGAGAGGATCCTGGGGTGGGGGGGCATACATGGACATCCTCACATCCCTCCATCACTGCCTACCAATATTGTGTCCCTTCCACATGGGGGCGGGATGGCTGGGGGGATGTCAGGTCAGTGCCCTAGCAACTATTGGCAAGGGTGAACCAGGTAGATATAGGTGGATTGTGTTTGGCCTTGGTCAGCTGCTGTCTTGCTGATTTCCGGTTTCTATGTTCCTATGTGCCACCTAGGTGCCCGCCTGGTCTACCCTGTGCCCCAGCTGCCCATGCTACATGTCCCGCCTGCGGCTCCCTATGCCCCATTTGCACCATCGCCATAGTGGCCATTCATACTTTGCCACTATGGTGCTGCTGAAAATGGAGCACTACTATCACATTTCTTGGGCTCCCTGCCTAGGCTGTACATTGTTGACACTGAAATGGTTTCTCTCTCCTGCAAATGTGCATCTAACGGCAGGTTTTCATTCGCGGTAGGATTCAGCCCTTCAGTTCAGCGCGTTAGTGTGAAAGGGGCCTCTCCCCGCCCACTCTCCGCCCTTTGACCCCTTCTCTCCGCCCTCTCTCCACCTTCTGCGGTGTTTACCGTGGCCGGGGACGTTAACGATCGTTAAGTAACGTTTACGCGTGTTAACATTACATACCGCGCGTTAACGTTACCTAACGATCGCTACCATTACATAACGCGCGGTATGTAACGTTACCGCAGTTTAGTAAACATACCCCTAAGAGTTGCCACCCAGAAAAAGGATCTGGGTGTGATCATAGACAATACGTTGAAATCTTCTGTTCAGTGTGCAGCAGCGGCCCAAAAAGCAAACCAAATGTTAGGAACCATTAGGAAAAGAATAGAAAAGAAAACAAAGGCTATGATAATGCCTGTATCGCTTCATGGTGTGAATGTGGTAAAAAACAGTAGTGTAGCTGGATTTAAAAATTCCTGGAGGAAAAGACCATAAACCTTTATTAAGTTAGACCAAGAGAAAAGCATTGCTCATCCCTGGAGATAAGTTGCATGGAACTAGCTACTTTGGGGATATGTGAGGTACTTGTGACCTGGATTGGCCACTGTTGGAAACACGACACTGGGCTTTGTGAACTTTTGCTTTGACCCGGTATGGTAGTTCTGTGTTCTTATAGTACCAAGAAGTAATTCCTTTCATTAGAAAAGATCCTCTACAAGAAAGAGTCATGATACGAAGCTTTGAGAGGTGCTATACTCAGGAGCAATATCAGGGCAACATTTTTCAGAGTGGTAAATGAATGGAAGATTAAAACAATAACAGACTTCAAAAAGAAAACGCAAGGAATAATCATAGAGGATTGTTCATTGTAAAAAAAATTAAGAGATAGCAGAAGCATAAACTAGCAGCATATGTTTATGTGTTAAAACTCCCTCCTTGAATGTGTCAGCCGTGAGTATTGGACTTGCTGAAATGAATGGCAAGATGGGCAATATGAAATAGTGGAACGAGGCCTGGCTGTAGGCCATGGAGGTAACCAGGGGAAACGCACAAACACATCTGCTCATCAGGCATTAAAAGAACTTCAATATGTTTCTATATTTAGTCGCATACATACCCACCACTAATTTGACGATGACTCAGTCCGAACTTATGATTTTGCGTTTAGTCTTTTCCTGTAACCACAAACCTCCCCACATGACACTGCTGCCTTGGAAAAATAAACTCATGTTTCCTACAAAACAATGTACAGAGAAGAGTAAATAAACATACAGTGATGAAACTTGTAACAATGGTCTGCGGGGTGACACACACTTAGAAGAGTCAGTTTGGTTGAAAGAAACCACCAGACCAGAGAGTGACATAATAGTCAGCCTTCCTCAAACTAGCCACATTTGTAGCTGTGGTAAGCCAACAAACGGCTAAAAAGAAAACACCTCCAGAATGGCAACCAATTACATTTTCCAACTGAAAAGGCTTCTTTCCCTGCTGATAGTAACCCCAACAAAGGGATAAGGGGAAGTACCTAGATTTGTGTCAGTTAATTAGAATCTCACCAGCTCTGAGCATTCAGTAACTTCATTAACTTCAAGAAGAAGTTCATATAGAACACTATTAAAACCTAACTACAGCGATTGAAATTCTTTCAGTTGGTACCTTAAGAAAAGCTAAAGAGAGTAATTTTGTAACACGTCCGACCAGGGCCGGATTTACCTTGAGTGAGGCCCTACACCAACAAAAATTGTGGGCCCCCAGCAGGGGCGGCCCAAGGGGGGTGCGGACCTCATTTGCATAAGGGGCCTCATTTGCATAAATATTTGCATAATGTTACCATATACTAACTTTTAGTAAACGTGCCTCTTAATGAGTGTATGGATAAAGAAAGACTAAAAGATTTCTACATTACTATAATCCAGTGCCAACTGCCAGACACATTAGGAACTACTACAAACACTGCCCATAGTAAACCCGCCGTATCCTAACAGCACTACCAGGACTCACAAAGCACCATACTCTACCAATCAAAAGGCAACACTGCAAATATTAAACCAATACATTTCAGAGAACAACAATACATGACCTACTGGGGAAAGAGAACAAGTGGCAATGTCAAATAGGAATTATATAAACAGAACACCTCAGCTCAGTTACACATGCAGAACATAGACCATCACCAAACAAGTAATCACAATTTAGAAATAGGAAGACAATAATTAAACTGGGAATCCCAAAAGCCAAACTTGGAATGTACAACACTGTAGAAATAAAACAATACATTAATTTGCTCTTGTACTAAACAAAGCACAGATGTTAATGATGCACATTTACCAGAGCTGACATATTCCAATTAATAAATTCAAAATAAAGAGATATTTTTCTACCTTTTGTGCATTTTTTTCAGCTGCAATTGCTCCAGCCACTTTCTTCTGGTTTCTTCGTGTCTTCTGCTAACTCTCCATCGTCTGCTGTCCATTTGTCCTTTCTTCTCTCTTCTAGATTTTTTTCCATTCTCTCTCTACATCTGCTTTAACATACTAATCTTTCTCCTTTTGCTCTTTCCTCATTCCTATTTCATCCACTCAAATATTACCCCTCCATCCTCAATCCCCACTTACTCTCCCAATACCCGGCCAATTGTAGATTTTTTATCCCTCCCACACAAAATATTTTTCCCTTCTCCATTTTACTCTTCCAGCCCCATCCCATTCTAATCCTCCCCCAACATCAGCTCCCTTCTAGTTCCAGCCTCACCCAGCATCCATTCCCTTCTAGTCCCTGCATCAGCCCATTTCCAGCCCTAGCCATCCATCAGCCCATTTCCAGTCCTAGCCCCCCCATCACCCCACTTACAGTCCTTAACCCATCACCCCATTTTCAGTCCTTAACCCATCACCCCATTTTCAGTTTAAGCCCCCCCTATAACCCATTACCAGTCCTAACCCCCCATCAGCCCACTTCCAGTCCTAACCCCATCAACCCATTTCCAGTCAGCCCCCCATAGCCCATTGCCAGTCCTACCCCCCCCCATCAGCCCACAGCCCATTACCAGTCCTAACCCCATCATCCCACCTCCAGTTTTAACCCCCCAGCCCATTTCCAGTCCTAGCCCCCTATAGCCCATTACCAGACAACCCCCATCAGCCCACAGCCCATTACCAGTCTTAACCCCCCAAAGCCCATTACCAGTTCTAATCCCCCCCCAACAGCCCATTACCAGTCCTAACCCCATCAGCCCACCTCCATTCTTAACCCCCCCGCCCATTTCCAGGTCTAGCCCCCCCCATAGCCCATTACCAGACAGCCCCCATCAGCCCACAGCCCATTACCAGTCTTAACCCCCCCCAAAGCCCATTGCCAGTTCTAAGCCCCCCCCAACAGCCCACAGTCCATTACCAGTCCTAACCCCATCAGCCCACCTCTAGCCTTAACCCCCCCCAGCCCAGCCCATTTCCAGCCCCAGCCCCCCAATAGCCCATTACCAGCCCTACCCCCCCAGTCCATTTCCAGCCCCAGCCCCCCCAATAGCCCATTACCAGTCCTACCCCCCCATTGCCAATTACCATTCCTACCCCCCCCCCATCGCCCATTACCCTTCATACCCCCCCCCCCCTCGCCCATTACCATTCCTACCCCCCCCCCCCATAGCCCATTACCAGTCCTACCCCCCCCCCATAGCCCATTACCAGTCCTACCCCCCCCCCGGCCTAAAGTAAAATTTAATTTAAAAAAAAAACCTGGTGGCTGCCGCCGCGGGGCCCCCTCTGCTGCCGCGGGGGCCCCGTCTACAAGCTGGTCGGGTCCGGTCGGGTCTCTCTCCCTCCCTCGCTGCAGGCTGCAGGCTGCGAGAGACGCATCTTCGCGTCTCTCGCAGCCTGCAGCGAGGGAGGGAGGGAGAGAGACCCGACCGGACCGACCCGACCCGACCCGACCCGACCAGCTTGTAGACGGGGCCCCCGCGGCAGCAGAGGGGGCCCCGCGGCGGCAGCCACCAGGTTTTTTTTTAAATTAAATTTTACTTTAGGCCGGGGGGGATAGGACTCCTACCCCCCCCCGGCCTAAAGTAAAATTTAATTTAAAAAAAAACCTGGTGGCTGCCGCCGCGGGGCCCCCGCTGCAGCCGCGGGGGCCCCGGCGACAAGCGGGTCGGGTCGGGTCCGGTCCGGGCGGGTCGGGTCGGGTCTCTCTCCCTCCCTCCCTCGCTGCAGGCTGCGAGAGACGCGAAGGGAGAGCGTCTCCTCGCGTCTGTGTTAAGCCCGCAGGGGCTGATGGGAAATCCCATCAGCCCCTGCGGGCTTAACACAGACGCGAGGAGACGCTCTATCTTCGCGTCTCTCGCAGCCGGGAGGGAGGGAGGGAGACGAGACCCGACCCGACCCGACCCGACCGGACCAGACCATACCATCTTGTAGACGGGGCCCCCGCGGCAGCAGAGGGGGCCCCGCGGCGGCAGCCACCAGGTTTTTTTTTTAATCGAATTGAAAAAAAAAAAACCTGGTTCTATTTTTTGTGGGCCCCTGCCGGTTGTGGGCCCTACGCCATGGCGTACATGGCGTATACGTAAATCCGGCCCTGCGTCCGACAGGTATGTCTGTTTTATAAAGACAAGTTGATAGATCTCTATCATATCTCCTTTCAGCCATCTCTTTTCCAAGATGAAGAGCCCCAACCTTTTATACCTTTCCTCATAGGGGTACCATCCATCCCCTTTACCATTTTGTTGCCTCTTTTCTGTACTTTTCTAATTCTGCTATATCCTTTTTATGATCACAGAATATTTAAGGTGCAGTTGCACCATGGAGAGATACAGAGGCATTATAATATCCTTGGTTTTATTCTCCCCTCCTTTCTTTATGATTCCTAGCATTCTATTTGCTCCCCTGGCCGCCACTGCACACTGTGCAGAGGGTTTCAACGTATTATCCACGATCACACCCAGATCCTTTTCCTGGTGGTCATTCCTAATGTGAAACCTTGCATTGTGTAACTGTAGTTTGGCTTGTTCTTCCCTAAGTGGTAGATTCTGATCCGCTTTTAGCGGGGATATATGTTCAGGTTGGACATATATCCCCGCTAAATGCCAGGGTGCTAATTCCACCCACAAAGCTCCCCACATGTACAGCATAGATGTGCGGACAGCTCTGTATGGCAGTGGGAGGGGCGGGCTGGAGGCATGACCCCCTACCCCAGACATACAGGGTTGATTCCGTTGTCGTCCAGGGTCAGCGATTTGGATGGGGGACTTATTTCACCTTGGAGGTGGAATACGTCCCCCTAGACAGCAACAAAGGAAGAATCTGAGCCCAGAAAAAGAAGTGAGGGGTGCAGTGGATTCCCCGCAGCCCGACCCTGGCTTCGGAAGGCCAGATTGGGTGTCGGGCAGCAGGGAAAGGATCATTGCTACATCTGCCAGGGATTGGGGCTCCTGCATGGAGCCACAGTGCCATGGCAATGGAACGCCACAACACTGATTCTCCATGCAGGAGCCTGGCTGGGCTAGTCGGGGAAGAACTTGTATGCCCAGAGGCCAGAAAAGGGGCACAGCCGGCCTGTCCAGGCCGGATGCACTTGATTCTGATCCCACGGGGGCATCTAGCCCCTGCAGGATCAGAATTGGGTGCAAATCAAGCATGTCCAGATTCTGGATGCCCGGACGAGCCAGAGGCACCCAGACCTGAAATGGCCTCCACGTGTATAACTTTGCATTTGTCCACATTAAATTTCATCTGCCATTTGGATGTCCAGTCTCCCAGTTTCTTAAGGTCCTCTTGCAATTTTTCAGTCTTGTGTTTAAACAACTTTGAATAATTTTGTGTCATCTGCAAATTTGATGTTAAAAAGCAGTGGGCCCAGCCCAGATCCCTGGGGTACTCCACCATTTACCTTTCTCCATTGGGAAAATTGGCCATTTAGCCCAGCCCTACCAACTGCTTTCTGTCTTTTAACCAGTTCCCAGTCCAAAATAGTACACTGCCTCCTATCCCACAACTTTTTTCATTTCCTCAAGTCTCTCATGAGCAACCTTGTCAAAGGCTTTTTGATACAATATCAACCGGCTCACTTTTACCTACCTGCTTATTCACGCCTTCAAGAAAATAAAGCAGATTAGTGAGATAAGACTTTCTTGAATATGTGCATAATGAGGAGCAAGGTGTTGTGGGTATGACCCAGACAGGGCGGATTGCCCAGGATACATCTTCACAAGGTGTGGGGCAAAGGCTGGGACACTGTAGTGCCCAACCACCGCCTGCATGGACAGGGTGGCCACAGCATGTCATGCTGGGAGGGCACTCACTCTGACCAAGCAGTGACCATGATAGGTCTAGGTTCCCACTATCTGCCTCTAGTGATACTTTTGTGTTCTTGTTGCTGGGGTACCAATTACTGAGATGTCTGTTTGGTGCATGTAGTTTCTCTGTAAGCATGTACTATGAACTGGCTAGTGGACTGTCTGCAGTTAGACTGTGCATGGTTAGAACACCTATGAGGTGCAGTCTGACTGTACTGGTGACTGGCAGGCAGTGGTGTGAGGCAGTTGGGGTTTTCCAGACCTAATCCCAATATTGCTGCTGGTCTGTCACTGTCCCAGTCACATGTATGGCTCTGGCCCACCAACTCTGCAGGGCGGTGTTATACCAGCAGGATGGAGGTTGCTTAACCAGGGCTGGGGCACCTACAAAAAAGGTGATGTGGGCCCTTTGGTGTATGTATTGTGTATACCACTTTGAACTTAAAAAGACACTGCTATACAAACCTCAAGCAGGTCTAGAAACCCCTCTACCCTGATAACAGATGCCCATGTCAGCCAGCCCCTAACACGGGGTACAAACTAATCTGGGTGGTGTCTGGTCCCAGAGGGCCACATGTAACTGCAGGATACAGATGGACACTGAATTACTTTCAGCTGCACTGCAAGGACCACCTATCACACACTGGTAGTGAGGGGGATGTACAGCAGGCCCTATCTCTAGTACCACATGTACTGCGGACCTAGTGCTGGGCACCCATCCTATCCCTCAGAGTGAACACAGAACCTGCACAATGGCATGGTCTGTAGCTATACTGTGCCAGTATCACACACTGTCAGTTCGTCTTTCCAAGATGAGGTACCGGAGAGGTGCAGACCACATTTGGTGATCAGCTGTAGACAGCTATTCAGCATGTGCATTGCATCATGGCTACTGGTGATGTTACCCTATCCTGGCACTCAGAGCAGACAGTTTGTGCGGTGACCTGCAGTCCTTCTGTACCCAGCCATTGCTGTGACATACACCACGGAGGTATAACCTACTGGTTAATACAATGCCATTCTCAGCAGTGTTCATGGGTTCAGTTCCTCATTGTTCCCTCCTCTCATGCCTGTCCTACTTAAATAGTGTGCATGCCTGTAGCAATCATATTTTTGCAGACCTGTGCTGCCAGCCCATAATACCCTCACCACAATTGCCAACATTCCCTCAGTCCGTCTATCTGCGTCTGTTAGCTGTGTAGAGTCCTGTCTGCCTGTGCAGGCTGCCACCCCATGTCCTGCACTGCTACCCTTTCCTGTATTGCGCCTCATTGTGCTTGCCTCACCTGTGCCTGATCTGCATGGCACCACCACTCCTCTGTCCACCCATCATTGTAACTATCCTGCCACCTCCGCCTCCACTGGGGGACATGTATTCTCATCGTCTGCGACCAATTGTCTTTCCAGTACTTTACATTGCCAACACCGTGTGCTGTGGTACAGTTGCCCCCACCATGTTTGTCATCAGTACTGGCAGCCACATGGGATGCCCGCAGATATGGCAGGTCCAGCGGCTCCCAGCTCTCCCTCCTTCACTCACTTGTTCATTGCCTTTCCTGAGTGCTCTATCTAGTGTTAGGGCTACATCTGTCTCTCTTCCTCACAGGTCATGCATGTCATCCTGCGGCACCTTGCATCCCTTAGGGCACACTAACCTAGGGCACCGTAACCTTGTTATGCCACCTTAACCTATGGTTCCATAGCCCAGGGTGCCTTCTACAGTGCCTTGTCCAGGGGTGCCTAATACGGCGCTTAGCCTAAGGAGCCCTATATGAGGCACCTTATGTGCCTTGTAAGGTGCCCTGTAAGGTGCCTTAGAAGGTGCCTTGTAACGCGCGTTAGTCTAAGGCGCCTTGTAACATGTGTTAGCTGATATGGCTTGCTGTAATGATGCACCGCCCACACCTTTATATGGGCATCTGTACCTTTACCGCAGAACCTAATGCGAGTGACATTAATGCAGTTTAGTAAACATACCCCTATGTGTCATACAAGCAATGTGTATACTTTTACGCTAGTCAGTATTTTATAAGCAGTATTTTATAAGAAGAGAAGGGCACAGATAAAAGGGATCTGCCAGAGGAACGGAGTTCCCGACGAGGAGTATAGAGTGAGAATGCAGAACATTATAGTCTTCAGCCCTATTCAAGGAGGATCATTCCTGAGAAGGAAAAGAGGTGGCAAACAACGTTTTAAAGCCAGTGTACTGCAGGGAATCCCCCTCTTTGCCTGGACCGTGGCTCCGATCGCAACATGCACAGCTCCATCTGCAGAGAGCCCGAAGGTGAGATCACTTACAAACTCCACCTCTCCTCCTGATCCTCCATCAGAGTGATGCTGCCTGTACGCTCCAGCCTGCCGACTCCACCTCCAGCAGCAGCATCATCAGCAGAGGCGGCAAACAATGTTTTTATATATTTTATTTATGAAATTTCCAAAAGTTACTACAAATCGGAAAACATACAAGAAAATCAAATGATACCACATAAGAAGCTTATAAGAAAAAGAAAACAGGATAAAGCCCACATTACGGGAACTGGTTGTGATCATTCATTAAGAACAAAAAAATATATATATATGAGTACATATTTCAGAAATCAAAGCAATTACTTGCCCATCTTAGGAGGTGTATAACAATCATCACCCTGAATTGCCCCTGAAACCGCCTGTCGTTCAGAAATAAACCCTCCTAGATGAGTACTATCAGTAAACACATAAGAAGCGCCTTCAAAATTGACGACGCATTTACAGGGAAAACGTAAATAGAACGTAGCTCCCAAACTCAATACCTGAGGCTTCAAAGCTAAAAAAAGCCTCCGTTTGAGTTGGGTGCTGTGTGCCACATCAGGAAAATATTAACTGTGTACCCACAAAATTTAGCAGCCTTACACTTAAAAAAGGCCTTAAGAATACGATATTTAAGATCAAGAGACCCGAGGGTCACCAATAGCGTAGAACGTGAATGTATTAAATCAAGGGAGTCCTCAAGAAAGGCTGTCAGATTGGCTATAGAAGGCTCCAACACATCCATCTCTCCTTCAACAGGGTGTACCTTTTTGGATCGTGGGGGGAGGTAATATACAGAAGATACATCTACAGGATCAGAAATAGACAGAACCTCCTTCAAATATTTATCCAATAAAATCCGGGGAGCAAGAAGAGATGTACATGGAAAATTCAGAAAACATAAATTATGTGCCCGCATGGAGTTCTCAAGAGCCTCTAACTTGGTATGCACAACTAAAGAATCTTTAATACCAACGACATTTGCAGCAGTAAGAGGTGCAACCTGAGCCTCCAATTTAGAAACGGCTCTATCCATTAATATAACCCTCTCATCCAACTGCTGCAATGAAGCAACGGTTTCTTGAGAGAAGGTACTCAGTAATTTAGAATTAATCGTTATCTTACTATCAATACATTGACGTGCACCCCACAGATCCTTTAAGGTAACTTCAGTATCTGGAGAGATGACAGGGAGCTCAAAAATTGGACTTAATAAAGAAACTGGTTTAGGTAAAACCAAAGAGGAATCAAAATGACTTACCGAACCTGAGGGCTCCTGAGATAAAGCGTCAGACAGAAGAGGCCGAGGACAGGGAGCAAAACTCAGGGAGACTCCTTCCGGAGAGGACTGCGCCAGCGGACAGGGAGCAAAATGCCTATCTAAGGAGCCAGCTGTTTTCCCCCCACTTACCACAGCAGCTTGCACCTTGTTCCCTGTTTTAGCCTTCCTCTTCTCCATCTTATAATCACTGCTGTAGCAAAAACACAAACAACAAAACTTAACAGTAAGACAATATTGTGGTAAGGAGAGTGCAGCCCAGCCAGGAAAAAGTGAAGAGAAGAAGAATTTTTCCTCTTTGCGGGGGATGGGTACACAGGATCACATAGTCCACAGCAGAACCCCAGAGAGAAACCTAGAGGGCAGACCTAGTTGTAAGCCACGCCCACACTCCAGGTCAACCATAGATAGGAGTGGGAGGTACAGATGGGCAGGGCCAGGAAGGGAGTTGCCCTGCTCAATGTTTAAATTGGAGCAAACAAACACCAGAGATAGACACGGTTGGAGATACAGGGGGAGACACGATTGGAGACACAGTTGCAGTTGCAGTGGCAGTTGCTGTCGGAGTTGCAGTCCAGGTCCAAGTGGGAGTTGCAGCTCAGGTTCCAGTCCAAGTTCCAGAAGGTCCAGAGAGAACAACCCTGTAGCCAAAGTAAAAAGGAGCTTTGCAGCCAAAGGGAGCAGCAGAGAAAGGAACAGCTATAAAGGCAGCCAAAGAAGGTACAAAGGAAGCCACAATAGTCAGCACAGTAGCCACAGAGGACATAGGGAAGGTTCTTGGGAGAGAACCACCTACCCTGGCAAGAGAGCGGGAAAGTTTTGCCAAAAGTCTCTGCCCTACTCTGAGGCAGAGGGAGTCCTGACTGGCCGAAGTTCCAACCAAGAGAATACTGCACCATAAACCCCAAGGTAGGAGAGGGGAGGCAGTAAGGCCTTCAAAGTGAGTTTCCTGTTCTGACTCTGATGAAACTGTTGTACCCCAGATAACACAGCGTAGAAAGAAATGTTTCACCAGGAAGGTTAAACAAGAACACCCCATAGGAGACCTGCCCAGAGAAGGGAGGGCAAGAAAGTGGGAGAGGTTGTTTGACCTGTTGAAAACTTTAAAACAGAAAGTTCCTGAGCGTTTCTAAGCAGGATCCTGCTACAGCTCAGCTGAGAGCATGGAGGTTGAAGCAAAAGAGGGTGATGTAACTTCCAGTGTTTCAGAGATGGAATGTGATGCATGCACTAAGGTGAATTAGTGTAAGCCAGAAACAGTTGAACCTTGAGAACGCTACTATAGGTGTGAAGGTAGTTCTGAAGCTGAAAGAAAGGAGAGAAGGAGTCATATAATTGAAAAGGGCCTAGGAGTCTTTCCTTCGAAGCTTATCGGCAGTAACTCAGTTGGGGTTGAACAGCTGAAACTGTTGGTGTTTGCAACGGCCTTGAATAAGCTGACAGCCTGTTTGAAGAGTTTTAAGAAGAAGGGCATATTCCTTCATGTGCAGAAACGTTAAACAGTAAAAGACTGGGGCAGAAGCTTGTATGGTTGAATTCGCTGTTACTCGGTTGGACATTTGTTTACTGGAGAAGTTATCCGTTATTTTTCTTTTGTCTGGAGAATAAATGTGCTTGAAGAATTTGTATCCACTTACCAGCAAGGAAGCTGAATAAATTCCTGTGCGCTTTGATAAACCACTTGGCTCATTATTCCTCACACAACTACAAGCTTAGGAAAAGATAAGAGGTGGCTACCCATCCCTACTTGGCGGCCGCCTGGTAGGGGATCGAGCGCCACAATATAGAAAAATAAATTATTCCGACATCGCGGAGAGGCTGTGAGGCACCTAGATGGCACCGAAGGGGCGCAAAAGGGGCAGAACCTGCCCCTTTAGACATGCCCCTTCGGACCACGCCCCGCGGTCACTCTGCGCTGTCGCGAAAAACCAGAATCAAATTTATAGAAAAGGACTCCCAAGCACAGCCAATCCTACAGTGCCTGCCCGATCATCCACAGCAGGAGAGGGCGTCATCAGCGGCGTGCAAACCGCTGCAGCAGTCCCAGGAGCCTGCCACCAGGCTCCATGCACCTCCTCACACTCACAATGCCAGATCCGGTGGGAAAACGCTGTGGCGCGATTTTAAAGTTGCAGCTCGGGTCCTCGCAGAACCAGGTAGCCTCAGCAGTACCTGCCCGATCGTCCATGGCAGGAGAGGGCGTCGTCAGCAGCGTGCAAACCACTGCAGCAGTCGCAGGAGCCTGCCACCAGGCTCCGTGCACCTCTTCACACTCACAATGCCAGATCCGGTGGGAAAATGCTGTGTCACGATTTTAAAGTTGCAGCTCGGGTCCTCGCAGAACCAGGTAGCCTCAGCAGTGCCTGCCCGATCGTCCATGGCAGGAGAGGGCGTCGTCAGCGGCGTGCAAACCGCTGCAGCAGTCCCAGGAGCCTGCCACCAGGCTCCGTGCACCTCCTCACACTCACAATGCCAGATCCCGGCAAACAATGTTTTAAAGCCAGCGTGCTGCAGGCGTGCCCACGACTGGCGGGGCCATGCCTGAGGGCCTCACCAGAGGGCCCTTTGGCGTGGCCCTTAGGCGTGGAAAGTAGGTGTCTTATACAGCTATATCACGAAAGACCCAGATGTGAACCAGCACCACTCAAGACAACCTCTGAACGCTAAATACCTCTTAACCCACTATCTTATTCAGGCAAGTAGCCAAAAGCTACTCCTTCCTGCAATACGTCCGATCTAGCCTGCCTGGACATTATATCTGCTTTAGATATATCAATACTGTGAATGTAGCTCTACTATCTACTCTGATAAAATATGATATTGTAATTGTTACTGCAATTGAAACTTTATTACATTGCAAGACGTGACTGTATAACTGCAACTATCCAATACACAAACTCTATCCCCTCTCCCTCCCCCCCCAACTTCACTTTCATAAAACATTACCCTACCCAAACATGGAAAAGAAAGCAATCTGGCTAAATCTCATTCTATTCACTCTTATTTGCTCCACTATACTCAACAATGCCTACAATACTTCAAACTACAAAGTAATCCCCATTGTACACTCGATACATAGACAACTGCCCACGCACTACTACCACAAACATGATTACCACTCGAAACAAAATTATAACAGACTCATTAATATCAAACTACACTCAAACCCTCAACAAACCCCGGAGTCAGCTATACCCAATACCAGGTACCTCTCCTTCTTCCTCATTAACGTCAAGTCAATTTGAAACAAAATACCTCTCATTCAAGACATCATTTCTGAAAACACACCTGACTTAATATGTATCACCGAAACATGGTTATCAGACTCAGACCAAGTACTGATCAACCAACTTAAACCACCAAACTACCAAATTTTTCACACTCATCCTACATGCAAAAGAGGAAGAGGAGTCCTCATAATCGTTAAAGAGGACTTAAAAGCAACCCTACTAACTCAAACAACACTAAAAATCTAGAAATTTTAACCCTACGAACAAAAAATCTCCACATCTGTCTAACTTATAGACCACCTGATGCAACATTAGACAGCCTTGAAATGCTAACAGAGATACTATGCTCATCCACCCACAAACATCCTCTATTACTTCTAGGTGACCTCAACCTTGCGTCACTCCCTAACTACCAATCAACAGCATTCCTATCAACCATCCACAACTTGAACTACCACCAAATTATAGATACTAAAACTCATAGCAAAGATAATACACTGGACCTAGTATTCTTACCTAACACAATCCTAAAACTCTTGAGGTAACACCAGTACCCTGGTCTGACCACTACCTCATAAAATTCCAAATCCCCATCAAACAGACTGCTATTCCACAACAAATAAACTCCACCCAAATACATAGGTTTATGAAATTTGACAGAGAAAACTTCTTAAACCAAACAACCCAACACTTATCCACACCTACACTCAACCTTGATGAAGCAATAGCAAAATGGAATGATACAATATCAAAAGCTGCCATCCTCCATCTACACCCCCCAACGACCACAAAAAAACACAACAATGCATGGTTCAGACCAGAACTAAAGCAACTCAAAAAAGAACTGCGCAAAGTAGAACGCAAATGGTGCCACTCAAAATCCACAACATATCAATCTTTATACATGGCTAAACTAACACACTACAGAAAAACCATAAATGATCTAAAGAAAGAACACAACTCTAATATTCTATCAAAGTATATCAACCGTCCAAGAGAACTCTTCCAAATCATAAAATCCTTAACCAATAATAACACAAACAATGATACAACAGATACCACTATTGACCCCCAAAACCTGGCTAACATCTACAAAGATAAACTAACACAACATATCACAAAACAATATAAACAAGATGTCCAATGCTCAACAATAATCCATACATGGTCAACATTCTCCCTCACATCAAAGGATATGCTAGAGAATATTATCACCAAGGTCAATACAACCACCTCATACCTAGACCCCTATCCAGTAAGCTGGATAAAGGCAGCAAAACAGAATTTACCCCTTTCATTCTTCCTATCATTAACACTTCTCAACAACTCGGATATATGCCTCCAGCCATTAAACATGCAATAATACGCCCAATACGCAAAAACAATACAATGGACAAAACCAACCTTACATCTTATAGACCTATCTCTAGTCTCCCACTACTGACCAAACTAATCAAGAAGGCAATACTTATCCAACTCTGACCACATAGAGCTGCATGCCCCTCTAGACGAGCAGCAATATGGCTTTAGGCCATACCATGGAGTGGAAACACTCCTCACTGTTCTATATGACTGTATCCTACGGGGCATTGACAACACCGAAAATGTATATCTTGTCATCTTCCTAGACATCCCTGCAGCCTTTGACAGTGTAAACCATCACATCATGCTACCCAGATTACAACATATAGGCATCAACATTATAGTACTACAATGGTTTAAATCTTACCTATCAGAAAGAACACAGCAAGTAAAAATAGGCAACAACTTCTCCAAAACTTACAACCAAGAACAAGGTCTCCCCCAAGGCTCAGCACTATCCGCACTATTATTAAATATGTACCTGCAACCTATCTGCTCCATATTTAAAAATTCAAAATACTATATCACATATGCACGGACGATATAATGTTGTATCTCCCATTCAAAATAAATAACTCCCCAACCCAACAAATCACAGATTGCTTCACAGAACTAATCAACTGGCTTTCATCCCACAATCTCAAGATTAACTTTAACAAAATGGAAGCCCTCTTTATAACTCGTAACCAATACTTCACACCACCTTCAAATATTCAAATTCAAAACACAACTATAACTGTCAAAGAAAAAATAAAATACCTTGGGGTAATCCTAGATCGCACCTTGGACATGGTCATGTTCATAAAACACACAACAAAAAAGATCTACTACAAACTTAGGGGCATGTTTACTAAACTGCGGTAATGTCATTCGCGTTAGGTTCCGCGTTGATGAAACAGATGCCCATATAAAGGAGTGGGAGGGGCAGCACTAAAGCTGTGTCAGATAAGGCGCGTTATAAGGCACGTAAGAAGGCATCCTATGAGGCTCAGTGCAAGGCACGTTATAAGGCACCTTATTAGGCGCAGTACAAGGCACGTGCCTTAACGTGCCTTGTACTGTGCCTATTGAGGTGCCTTATAATGTGCCTTGCACTGTGCCTCATAGGATGCCTTCTAACGTGCCTTCTTATGCGCCTTGTACTGTGCCTAATAAGGTGCCTTGTAACGCCCTATAAGGATTGTTGCCAACTGTGGTGAGGGTACTATGGGCTGGCAGCACAGATCTGCAAAGATATGACTGTCACAGGCAAGCAAAATATCTGCCTTGGACAGGAGGGAACAACAAGGAACTGAACCCATGATCTCTGCTTCCACAGTCATCAAAGTAACCAGTGGGCTACATCTCTATAACATCAAACACACTGCTGGCTGGCTACAGAAAGACTGCAGGTCACCACACAAACTCTCTGCTGTGGTTACCAAGATAGGGTAAACCCACCTGTACCCATGATGCACTGCACATGCAGATCAGCAGCCTACATCTGATCAAAAGATGGGGTATGAACCACTATAGTACCCCGGCCTGGTAGGGGGAACTGACCGTGTGTGTTACTGGCACAGAGTAGCTACAGACAGTGACATCATGGGGTTCCTGTGCTCACCCTGAGGGTGAAGTGGGGGGCCCAGCACCAGGTCCGCAGCACATGGGATGGCTGAGATAGGCTGTGCTGCAAGTTCACATCACTGCCAGTGTGTGATGGGTAGTCCCTGCAGACACACCTGTATCTCCCAGTCATAGCTAGGCCTTGTGGACTATGATGCACCCAGAATAGTGTATATCCTGTGTGGGTGCCATGGTCATATGTTATAAGTGAAGGGTGGTGTTTGGACCCAAAGCAGATTATGTAGCACCACCCAACCATTCCCCTGTGGGTCAGGGTCTCCCACCAACAAGATCCACATTCTACATCTCTGCAATGGTGGCAGTAGAGGGGAGGGAGTACCCCACTAGGGAGATCAATGCATATCTGTACACATCACATAGGGCAGTAGGCCTGGAAAAGCTCAGCTGCCACCCCCCACCCCTAACTGACATTCACCAGCAGAGGGCATGGTCAGTGTCGACCCGCTGCACCCGGCAAGGTGTTTCAGCCATACACATGCTAACTTCAGACAGTCCACTAGCTAGTACATGTTCCTGGGGGAACCATGCACACCCAAAAATGGGATGTGAGCACACACACCAAGCAGGTACATCAGTGACTGGGCCCCAGAAAAAGGAACCCATAAATATCACATGAGAAAAATACACTATAACACTATGGGGTACCCTAGCCATGCCGTGGTCACTGCACATTCAGGGTGAGAGTGACCTCCCAGCATGACATGCTGTGGCCACCCTGTCTATGCAGGTGGTAGCCTGGCACCACAATGTCCCAGCCATTGCCCCATGCCCTGTGCAGATGCTACCTATCCAGGCCGCCCTGTCCGGACCATACCCACAGTACCTTGCTCCTCATTATGCACATTGGCAGGCTAACACTGGAAACAGTGCAAGCATTGTGGGCTTAGTAAGGTGTAGGCAGCCACATAACACTGGATAGACATACGCACACTACCACACCTATTTCAGCATTGTGCAAATATGGAGGTGGTTGGCAGCCCTGGCCGCCACACCAGTCCTGGGCGCAGTGCAGGCATTGCTATGGTACTCAATACTGTTAGGGTCACTCCCCGGGGGAGTTAAACACTGTCAGAAACAAAACCTGAAACACACTCCACAGATATCAGAAAGGTTGATATGATGGATCCCTGTCAACAAATTGTGTTCAATGTGGGATTTGTTATCTGACATTATTCATAGCAACCGTTTGATATATGTGGAACGTGTTTCCACGTTTAAGACAGCATTGCTAAGGTATGCAGGTGCTGGTATTGGTAGATGCTACTGCGTGCAGGGCCCAACAGCTTGACTCTCCATGAGCCTCTGCATAGTGGGGCCTGTGGGTGTGGGTGTTTGTGCCCCTGTCGGCCGCTGCTCTAGGGCAGAGGTTCCCACCTCTGGTCCTGATGGGCCAAACACGGTTCAGGTTTTCATGCTGTCCCTAATGAATATGCATGGATACATTTGTATACAATGGGGGCGGTGCATGTAAATGCATCTCATGCATATTTATTAGGGACATCCTGACAACCTGAATGGTGTTTGGCCCTCCAGGACTGGGGATGGGAAACTCTGCTCTAGGGATTGTACATGTTTATGGTGTATGTGCTCTGTAGGGTACAATATAGGCGTTTATTTTATTCATTTATTTATTTTATTTTAACAATCGCTTATATACCGCGACCTTCCAAAGATCAGGTGCGGTTTACAGTGAACAAGTTAAGAAACAGTGTAACAATACTGTTTTATACATGAAACGTCTGTGAACTATTTACAGGAAACAGTGTAACAATACTGTTTTTTTACATGAAACTTCTGTGAACTATTTACAATAGTCTGTTAGTTACATATTAACGTTAGGTAATATTAGGTAACCTTATCAAACTATATACAGAGGTATGGTACATATAGACAAAACTCCCTTAATGTAAGTTGGAGTAGCGACTGAAAACGAGGTAGTTGTGTCTGAATGAAGAAAGAAAAGAGGGAGAGATATTTGTGAGTGTGCAGAGTAATTTGTGTTACTGTTAGATTAAGAAGTAGATAAGAGCTATTCATTTGGGCTGAGAACAATGTTGCAAGTGTATTGGTAATATTGAAATCAAGTTGGTCTAAGGTGGATATAACTTAAGGTCGTCTAGCCATTTGTTATCCATTTTCTGTCTGGGATAAAGAGTTTATAATTGGTCCATAGTGTAGGCTGAACAGATGGGTCTTTAAATTCTTATGGAGCTCTTTGAGTTCAATTGATGTTCTTATTGCTTCAGGGAGGGAGTTCCAGAGAATGGGGGCTGCATGAGAGAAAGCTTTTTTGTTAGTTATCTTTTTGGCCTTTGTGAAGTCTTTTGGTATCTTTATTTTATTTGCGTTGCCTCTCCTATGAGCAATATTATTTGAGTCTTTAGAGATAAGTTTGTTTAAGGAGGCAGGTGCCATATTATTTAGTGCCTTGAAGGTAGTTATTATCATTTATTATCATTTATCGTTTATGGTGTGTTACTTTTATCTGCAATAAAGATTCCGTCTTTATTACCACAGCTTAGTAATGGTAAAATGAGGGGACATGGTCTGCAGGAGCCACAGCTTGGACTTGAACCTGTGACCTTCTGCCCCTGCGTAAACTGGTTGTGTGTATTACGCCAAGCTGTTGCCACAGAAGCAGGCTATTCCCTGGAGATAGCATTACTGTTCATCAGACAGACCTTGTCTGTTGCACTGCACGCCACCCACCTGAACAGGGCTTGGCCTTGGTGTGCTGTGGGCAGATGCCACTGCCCCCTCCACCACCAGTACTCCTCCGCCACCATGCTGACATGCCCTTATGCCGGTGGTGCTGGTGGTGCACAGTCCCAGGCCATCCAGTGTGCCAGTAGGCGGCTGCCTATGGTCTGGGGTAGGAGTGCCTACATTGACATCCGCGCTCCCCCCCGGCACCGCCTGTCAATGTTATGTGCCCTTTGGGGTACCTGCTGGGTGATGGCCACTGGGGCACTGTGGGTCACATACTCGTTGCCATGTTTGCCCTTGGTCAGTTGTGGGCTTGCTGTTTTTCTCTTTCTGAGTTCCTATGTGCCACCTAGGCATCTGCCTGGTCCACCCTGTGCCCCAGCTGCCCCACTACGTGTCCCACCTTCAGCCCCCTGTGCCCCATTTGCAGCCTCACCGTCGTGCCCACTCGTACTTGGCCACTATGCTGCTGCTGCTGCACATGTATCACTACTATCACTTTCATTGGTTTCCCTGCCTTTGCTGTACATTGCTGACTGAAATGGTTTCTCTCTCCTGCAATTGTGTGCTAACGCCAGGTTTTCAGTTGCGTTAGGATTCAGCCCTTAATTTTTCTGTATTAGTGTGAATGGGGCCTCTCCCCGCCCACTCCCCGCCCATTGACCCCTTCTCTCTGCCCTTTCTCCTCCCTTTTCTGGCCTTAACGCAGCCGGGAACGTTAAGGCGCGTTATGTGCCGTTAAGGCGCCTTAACGTTACATACTGCGCCTTAACGTTACATACTGCGCCTTAACGTAGCCGCTGCTACGTTAACGCAGTTTAGTAAACATGCCCCTTAGATTACTAAAACAGCTCCATCAACTTCTCCACTCTAATGACTTCAAATCTGTACTCAATGCTATTGTCACCCCCCACTTCGATTATGACAACTCCCTACTCCAAGGATTGCCTAAACAAACATTAAGACCACTCCAGATCGTTCAACATATTGCAGCTAGGATTACAACAACTGCCAATCCCATTGACCACATCACACCAATCTTGTGCAATCTCCACTGGCTCCTGATACAGTACCATACCCAGTACAAAATTATCATAACTACCTTCAAACTAATTAATGACATCTCCCCATCCCATCTTTCATCCCTCATCACTAGCAAAAAGAACACACGCTCTCAAAGGGACTGCAGCAAAAACAAACTTACAACAACTACAGACTTCAGAAAAGCTAAGAAAACTACAAACAGGGCATTTTCCCACTGTGCTTCCACCCTCTGGAATAAACTACCAGATTGTCTAAGAACCATAAAAGATCTTTCCACCTTCAGGAAAAATCTCAAAACATATCTATTCACACAGCACTTTGGCTCGATAACATAACTAATGCCCATAATCTAAGTACCCATCGCCTCAAATCAATAACCTTCTAGCAATTTACCTCAGCAACGCAAGTACATTTTGTATATAGTTAACACAAGAACACCTTGTATATAGTTATCAAAGTTCCGTTATCGTTATTGTACATAGTTGTTACTGTTCCATGTAAACTGAATTGTACTACCCTGTACTGTTCACATTGTAAACCACAATTGATCTGCAGGAAATTGCGGTATAAAAATGTTAATAAAATAAATAAATAAATAAGCAGTCATTTACATGCTTATCTGGGTATTTACACGAGCTGTACTGTATGTGCCTAGAGCAGGGGTTCTCAAACCTATTCTCGGGACATACCTAGCCACGCAGGTTTTCAGGAAAAACACAGTGAATATCCTTGAGGTAGATTTGCATGCATCATTTCCATCGTATGCAAATCTCTCTTATGCATATTCAATGTGGTTATCCTGGAAACCTGACTAGCTACAGTAGGTGTGTCCCAAGGACTGGGTTGAGAGCCCCTGGGCTAGAGGAAAGGAAACAATGTCTCCAAGTCCCACGTTCCACAAATCTGTGTGTGGGTGTATGCACAGGGTGAAAAAAGAGACCTTTGGCTTGCCAAAGTCAGAAGCCTTCGGCCTGTAGATAAACAGAAGCACTGCATTCAACTTCTGACTGCCCCACTGTTTCCTCATGCAACCTGTAGCCACTTTTACTGAACCAAGAGAAGCACAACTGGAGAAGAGGGAAGGAGGATCTCACCCTCCCCCCCCCCCCCCCCACACTCCCCACTCCCCACCCCTCCAGAGTCAAAACATAATTAACACAGTCCTTGATGTAATTGTAGAGCAATTCTGCACAGTGGTGATTTTCTTGAAGAAAATAAAGTACCCGGTTGGTTGGTAGGGAGGCAGAGGAAGGTGGGGGGAAATGTTTCTCTGCTGACCTCCTCTCTTTCCTCCCCGATCAGACCTTCTTTCCTTCCCTCTGTGCACTAAGGATAATGTCCACCATCATTGTGTGCTGTTTTTCTTTCCCAATCTCTTACCTACTACCCTCCTTCTCTTCCCTCTACCCCAGCCTCCTCCTGCACCCTTTGGAGGCTGGTGGGAGGGACTCTGCCAGCCACCCCCAATCTTCTCCTTTCTTTGACAGTCAGCAGATAGGGCTGTCAGCTGTCCAGGTTTCAGCTCCTTAACTCTACAGTAGCTGATGGAATCAGAAGAGTTACCTAACAACAAAGTTCTAGGAGTGAGATTTTAAACTCATTCTGATGCATTATGGAACCTGCAGCACTGATTCCAATGGGTAAAATCAGGGACTACAAATACCATACTGCACTGCACTACAAATTAAGAACCTGAACTGGCAAAAAAATCTCATTCCTGGAACTGGGTAACTTGTCAACTCTGAATCAGTGTCACTCGTTGCTACTGGCCTTCTTCCTAAGCAGCAGAGCAGGAGGATTCAACCAGAAGCACTGTCACTGATTTCCTCCTACTGCTCGTCAGGAGGGAGAACATTTCAAACTTTTTAAAGTAAGTTTCAGCAATTAAACTTGCGAAAAATTTAGCTTTCTCCTCAATCTAGAAGTAAGTTAGAATCTATGGCCAAGTTACTCAGGTTCCAGGATGGATATTTTTTGGCCATTCTTGGTTTTGAGTTTACATCCCAAAGCAGTGTGGTATCTGTAGTCCCTGACTGAAATCAGTGCTATAGGTCCCATAATGCATTAAGATAGGGTTATCAGAAATCCAGGATTGGAATCTCCTCCTGGAACTGGGGAACTTAGCAGCACCCCTGCATTGCGTCCCTTTTAGAGAGGAGATTGACATTGTTTTTGTTCTTTACAAAAGGGAATATTGAAATCCTTCTTCACATTTCCAATGAGGAATGTCAGAAATATTTATGTATAATTTATTGCGCTATCTTGGTTTTCATTCTGATGGCTGATTGTATTACTGAAAGGTGAGAAGGGATGGTTTTCGAAAAAATAAGTTTGTATATCTATAAAAAGGTTAAAAATGAAAACTAACAGCTAATTTATGTTTCTGAATAGGCATCGTTCAGAAACCTTCACTGTACAATTTTGCTGAATTTGGCTGAAAAAGGTTTAATGGGACACTATTTAAATTCTGCAGTTGGCTTTGTTTTTTTAAATGTCAGTGTAGCATTTAAATAAAATCCAAACATCCAATGCCCTTATCGATATTCAAGGCTGGCCACCAGCACCATCTGGATAGTGGCAATTTTATGGTTTATTCTATTTGCTATACCACTTTTAATATGACAAGCAAAGTGGTGTACAATAAAACTATAATTAGCGAAAGATTAGACAAGAACTACAAATCTCATACAGGAAAAGAAAAGGAAGAGAAAGGGGTACAAGAGAAGTTTTAAAAAGTTGAAGGGGATTGCAGGCACACCTGCGGCTGTACCATCCCCAGGGCATCACTGGTCCTCAAATGCTAGGCCAAAAAGGAGGGTTTTATAAGATTATAGCCATGTATGGCAATATCCCATTCATGGAAATCATTGAGCCATATCTCCATAATGGCCCCAGTGTCCAAGTCCATTTCTTATCAGGGTTTCTAGGTCAGGAGCTTTATTGCTTAGACTGTGAGCATTTTTGCTCATAGTCTTTCAGCAATTTTTGGATGGCTTGCATGTGTTTTATATACTTTTTATTCCTGTCTCCTTTTCCCATTTATTGTTGATGAGCGAGTTAAGATGATATCTCATTCTATTTTCTGCATCACTGTAATTTTTCATTTGGGAGGTGATATCCTGAGCTTGTTTTCCTCCATTTGCCACTAGTTTAAACGCCTGTCTACATATTCCTTTAATCTTTCACTTAGGATTCTTTTTCCTACCACAGAAAGAAGTAGTCCATCATTACAGCATAGCCTCTTGTTCCTTCGATTGCCCCAGCCACCTATATTTGTTCTCAGATGTATAACATTAAGCCAATATTCAAAAAAAAGCTGAGCTCCTAAATTTAGCCTCCTTGATTTTCACTCCACTATCTAGATAGCCCATCCAGATAGCTTAGGAAAACTTGCTTTGCTATCCCAAGTTATACAGACAGTTGTCTAGATAGTGGCACTGATATCGCTATCCAGATAATTGCCCGCTCCACGTTAACGCCGCTCATGGACCACCAGATAGTCCACAAGAGTAAAAGGCAGCAGACAGTAGAATCTCCATAGGAGAAAAGCCTTTCCTATCTCCTCTCCTCTTGTGCATTTATGCCACAGAAGTATTTAAACGTCTCTATCATATCGCCCCTATCCCAACTTTCCTCTAACGTATACATATTAAGATCTTTAAGTCTGTCCTCATATGCTTTATAACAAAGACCATTTTAGTAGCCACCCTCTGCACCGACTCCATCCTATTTATATCCTTTTATAACTGTTTATATCCTTTATAACTCTTTCACTGTGTCTGAGATGGAGTAATTTGTGTTAAATTTAGCACTTCTCTATCAGTTTTTTAAACTTAGCTCTTACGGGGCTACACAAAGACCCCCTTTAACTGGGGTCTTTGGTGCATTGCATTACCAGTACCAGTTCTGGATCAGTTTCAGCCCTGGCCACCCCTATGTGCATCTGGATGACTCTGCAGTGTCTGAAATGAACAAAAACATCTTGTGCACCTCTCGATTTGCTCAGGGAGAAATTTGTGAGCTTTAATAGCTGGAATATTATTTAAGTGGATGGTGTCATTTGTTGCAATGGATATCAGCTTCCAGATCAGCCATTTGTGAATGGTTCTGCCATCGATGTTCCCTGCCAAGCTGCAGAGGGAGTCCTCTGCCCACGTTGCTCCCAGTAAGGGGAGCTGCTGCAATATTGTGTTTTTAATCCCAAAGAGACTGCAGCCACAGCTTGGTAGAAAGGTTGCTATAGAGGTCAATGACTTTCATAAGAAGGTTTCTTTCTTCCAATAAGGGTGCCACTTTTGCAAGGAAGGGGAGTTGAGAGGTGATTCATAAACTTAATAAACATGACTTAGGTGCTACAGAAGGAACAGATTTCCACAGCATCATCGGATTTTAACAGGTGCATCAACTTACTCAACGAGATGAAAATGTCAACCCAGGATATTGTTTTATTTTATTTATTAGTATTCAGCTCACGCCTTTCCAGTGGTAGTTCAAGGTGAGCTACATTCAGGTATGTAAGTATTCCCCTGTCCCCAGAGGGCTTACAATCTAAGTTTGTACCTGAGGCAATGGAGGGTTAAGTGATATGCCCAAGGTCACAAGAAGCATTATATCTCTTGGGTACTAGGCTGTTGTTCTAACCACAAAGCTACTCCTCCACTTCTGCTTGGAGTTTTAAGTAACCCATAAAATCATTTCAATCCTAAAAGAAGACAGGGTGCAGCAACTATCTAGTTCCCCTCCTTTCTTCAAATCATCTCATCAGCATGTTTGAAAACGGCCCCTGGAGCTCCCACAATTAGCTTCACAAGTGTTGCTGCCATCTGTCTTAGCTCACCGGTCTACAGTCTTTAATCAAGGAGACAGGAGGAGCATTTCAGCTGTGGTGAACAAGGGATTCTGGAGCTTTCTGATTAGCGTGAGCAGAAGGGCTGGGCTAACATGTTACCTGTGTGCAATTTTCCCTAGGGGGACAGGAATGCACAGTGTTTCCTTAATAAAATAACCTTTTGCTTGAAACCCTGCACACCTCTCTCTGGCCCTTGTCAGACTATGACAGCCCTGAAGGAAAAAGAATCAGGGATGAGAAAAGGAGACGGCAAGTTCAGATTTTAGTTATGACAATGCAGACAATTGCCTATGGCACTAAATGCTGAAGGCATCAGACCACCATTTGGGCCTGATATTTTCCTAATACAGAAAATACAGCCAGATGTAATCTGCAGCCAGTGCCTCAGCAAGAGAAAGCCACAAAAGAGTGAGCTATAGTGGGATGTACTCAGATGCCTTGCAGCGGCCCTGCATGTCAGTGGTTTTGAAACACAGAAACATAGAAAATTATGGTAGATAATGACCATATGCCCTGCCTTGTCGGCCTATCCACACCATCTGCTAAACTCTATAATCCCTTCCTTTCCCTCACAGACCCTCGGTGTTTGTCCCATGCAGATACAGTTCTCATCTCCACCACTTCCACTGGAAGGCTGTTTCCAAATACATCCTGCTAGACCAGTCCAGACTAGTGAATTGTGTCCCCCTGCCAGCAAATGGTGAGACAGAGAAAAATTCCCGAAGCTTTGTGACATCATCCTTGGTATAAAAACCCATCCTCCAAGGGGAGCTTCAGTATTTTCTCTGTCTCCGCAGAAGGCGGACTTCTCCTAGCTCCTGGATTCTCTGAGAAGAGATTCGGTGTCAGTGTAGCTATCTTTGGCAGCTGTGCACACTGTGGTTCTCCTTCTTTGCCGACAGGTTTCCTTTCTTCACTTTTCAGTGCTGCTCCTCATCAAGAGGACCAGTAGAGCACCGCTGAAGGGAAGTGCTCCTGCTCATGAGGAGCAGTTGCAGCCTTCGTTCTGACTGTTCTGCAAGCAAGATTTCTATCAGCTAAGTTGGCAGTCACCTTTTATTATTTTTCTAACTCCTTAAAGTTTGTTAAAAAAAAAATAAAACCTTATTCAAGGACCCGGTTTTCTCAGGCAGTTTTTTCTTCTCCAGACCCTTCTTCTTCATCAGTTTTTTCCCTCCTTCGAAATCAGTGAGTCTTTTATTTCTTTCATGATTCTCTTTTAAAGCAGCATACCAATCTGTTTTTTGGTGGTATCTTGTTCTTCTGAACACATGCGCCTCCCTTCTTTTTTCGGTGTGCTCCATTTTCTGCAGTTGCCTTTTTCCTGCTTCTCTTCACATGGTCAGTCGGTGTCTGCTTCCTGGCTCTGTTTTGCTGTTTCTCACCATAATTTTTATGCCGCAGCTGCCATTTTTTCTTAAGAGTCTGTTGATTTTTGGCTCCCCGGCTCTTCCTGTGACTTTTTCTTTTATCCTGTTGTGAAAATGTCTTCTTCCCTACAGCGCTGCTTGGGCTTTGGGAAGAAATGTAAGAGTTTGACATGTAGTTTATGTTCCTCCTGTGGTTCTGATCAAGGGGGTCCTTCTGTGTCAGTAGGTCCTGTTGGGGAGTCCTGATTCTGGTAGCCTTTCGAGATCTCTTGCTTTAGCTCCCTCTGGGTTTCCTCAGAGTGATGCTAGATCTCAAGATGCCCTTTCTCCAGTTTTGTGGCCTGAGCAGCCTGCTCACCCTCTACATCTCTCTATTCAGCCTATTCAAACTTCAGCTGGCTGCTCTGATCTACAGTTTATGCAGTTATTCCATCAGGGCTGGGATATGTGGCACTTGGGGACTTCGGTTACTCCAACTGCCACTGATCTACTGTCTAGAAAGCATGCCAACTGAAGTTTGGCTGGAGTTTCTTTATATCTGGCCAAGGATACCTCCTCTCCTCCAGGGAACTGGTGCCCTGCAGGGGAAGACGGTGATGGTCCTTCAGATGAACATTCTATCACTTCTGAGTCCGGCCAGGAAAAAGGAGAGCTCTCGCCATTGGAAGATGACCAGGAGCCTAGAGAAGACAGTCAGGATATCTGGTTATTCCATAAAGAGGAGCTTCCTGCTCTCGTTGCTCAAATTACAGAGGCTCTGCATTTCTCAGACTCTCAAGTGCAACAGCCTTCGGATTCCTCTAAACCTCAGGCAAACCCCATCATCATGGACATTAGAAGGTGATGGTAGTACAGGCTAGGCCTGGTGGTACAAGCTTTCTGAGGTGGACATGGCAAGAGAGCTGAGAAGTGGACACTAGTCAAGCTTTCTGATCGCAAGTTGGAGGGCCTCTTAAAAACACTTTCTCATCATTGACCTTGGCATTTCCGGCTTCTATTTGCCAAGCTCTCGCTGGACACACTCTGCTCTGATGGCTTCAGTCCCAGATGATCCAGCTTTGTCTCGTTTAGAGTTTGTCACTGCCTTTCTTGCAGATGCCTTTTATGATCTGTTGCGATTATCTGGTCAGTCTGTGGCTGATGCTACAGTGGTTTGGCGTTGACTGTGGCTCCATCATTGGAATGTGGATGCTGCTTCCAAGTCCCATCTTGCCAAGCTTCCTTTCAAGGGCCACCTTCTATTTTGGTGAGGATTTGGAAACACTTGTGAAGGATTTGGGGGAAGTCAAGCCTCAACGTTTGCTGGAGGATAAGCCCAAATCCAATTTTTGTTGTCCTGTCCCGTTGTTGTCCGCGTCCTCATCTTATAGAGTCCGCTTCAGAGATGTTCATTGCTACCGGGCTGGCAAATCCGGTTCTTCTTCAAATAGGGCTGGTTCTAAGCCTCATCCTTTCAGGGTATCCATCGCAAGCAGGACAATTTCTCCTCATCCAACAGTTTTTCAGTTCCGGCAAATCTTCCCGTTGACGGTTTCCTGGTCCATTCTGGTGGGTAGACGCTTATGGTATTTTTCCTGTGAATGGACCCAGCTAACATCGGATCGGTGTGTACTCGAGGTAGTAATACAGGGTTATGCTCCCAGCCTCACTAAGTCCATGGCAAATATCTTACTCATCTCTCCATGTGGTTCCACGACCCAGGCAGTGGCTGTACGCTTGACTCTCCACCACCTTCTTCAGCTCAATCTGTATGTCCAGTTCCTCCCTCAGAAAAAAAGGTTCTGGTCACTATTCCATTTACTTTGTCATTCCAAAAAAGGCCGGCTCTTTCCATCCTATCCTGGGCTTCAAGGGAGTCAATCGTTGTCTTCAGGTGCCGCAGTTCCAGATAGAAATCCTCAGGACAGTCATTCAAGCTGTTTGGCCAGACAAATTTCTCATATTCCTGGACCTGGCGGAAGCACATTTTCACATTCCAATCCACCAATATCATAAGCAGTATTTACGTTTTGTGGCCCTCAGTCAACATTATCAGTTTCATGCCCTGCCCTTTGGTCTTGCCACAGCTCCTTGCACTTTCTCCGTGGTGATGGTAGTAGGGGCATCTTCCCTGCAGCGATAAAGTATTCGGGTTCTTCCTTATCTAGATGATTGGCTGATTAGAGCAATGAGGAAGCTACATCTGTGGTCTCTCAGGTCCTCTCGTTTCTGGACTGTCTCGGCTGGATGGTCAGTTATGCAAAAAGCAATCAATGCCCAGTTCAGTCTCTGGAATTCCTCGCACCCACTTTGACACGAGAGTGGGTCATATCTTCCTCTCTTATGACAGATGCAAGAAGCTCTGCATTCAAGTCCATGCTTTCTGGCACCTGGCAGCTTCCACTGCTTGGGATTACCACAACTCCTCGATATCATGGCTTCTGCTCTCAACGTAGTCCCCTGGGCCTGTGCTCACATGCGTCCACTTCAATACTCTCTCCTGTCACGCTGGTCCCCATCCACCCAGGACTATCAGATTTGTTTTCCCCTTTCTTCATTGGTTCACCGCAGTCTTCACTGATGGCTTTGTCCTCATCACTTACTGAAGGGCATTCCCTTGGAAATTCCATGTTGGGTGGTGGTCACCATGGACACCAGCCTTGCAGGTTGAGGAGCGCACTGCCAGAGACCTTGGTCCATTCAAGAAGCCTCTTGGATCATCAATCACCTTGAAGCCCAGGCTGTTCATCTGGCTCTACTCTTCTGTCAATCCCACCTCCAGGATCGAGCAGTCCGAGTACTTTCTGACAATTCCACCACTGTGACTTATCTCAACAGACAGGTTGGGACCAAATGTCCTGGAGTGGCCCTGGAAATGAGTCTTCTATTTCCCTGGGCAGAATCCAACCTCTTTTGACACAGCACATTGTGGGAATGGAGATTATTCAAGCGGATTTCCTGAGCCATCATATCCTGGACCCTGGCAAATGGGAGCTAGCTCTGTGATCGTTTGCGAACATTGCACGTCGGTGGGGTTATCCGACTCTAGACCTAATGGCCACCTCTTCCAATGCCAAGACGTCAATCTTTTTTCAGAAATTGAAAAGAACCAGACTCTCATGATTAGACCTGACCCTCGAACCAGCTTCTCTACAACTTTCCTCCTTAGTCGCTAAATGACTGTGTACTCCGTCGGATAGAGTCGCACTCTAGACGGGTAGTGCTGGTGGTCCTGGATTGGCTTTGGCATCCACGGTATGCCACTCTAATCCACCTCCTGCAGGAGGCATCCCTACTCCTCTTTCAGGGGCCAGTTCTCATGGATGACCCCACTCCTTACTCACTTATGGCTTGGCTATTGAGTGACATCATTTGCATCGCAAATGTTATTCACCACAAGTAGTGGCCACTCTACTACAGGCTCGACGGTCTTCTACCTCATGTGCCTATGCTCGGATCTGGTGTCTTTTTTCTTCTTGGTGTTCTAAGAGATCCCTCTCCCCTTGGTGAGTTGATATTCTAGACATTCTTTCCTTCCTTCAGGATGGATTTGATAAGGGTCTCGCCCTTAATTCTTTAAAGGTGCATACCGCAGCCTTGACATGCTTACAGGAACCTCTCCATGGATTGTCTCTTGCTTCTCATATAGATGTTTCCTGTTTCTGAGGGGTGTTTGCTCCCTGAGGCCCCCCATTTGTCCAAGCGTCCCTTCTTTAGATCTGTCCTTAGTGCTTCCCACGCTCACCTGTGCCCCGTTTGGGCCTCTCCATAGGGCATCTCTCAAAGATTTGACTCGCAAAACTGTTTTTCTTATAGCAATCACCTCGGCATGGCACCTCTCAGAGTTCCAGGTACTTTCTTGCCAGGATCCTTTTCTTTTTCCCAGAAGGGGTTATCATTCGAACAGTGTTCTCTTTTCTGCCTAAGATCCTTTCGGATTTTCATGTCAACCAATCAATTATGCTTCATTCTTTTTTTAAGGAGCAGTCTTTGGGTGACAACCGAGTCCTTCACCTATTGGATGTTGGTAGGGCATTACGCCGTTACCTCAAACTCACTAATATATTTCATCTCTCTGATCACCTTTTTGTCCTGGCTTCTGGTCCACAAAAAGGAGTGGCCACTTCCAAAGCGACTATTGCACGCTGGATCAAACAGACCATTGAGTCAGTTTATATTTTATTGAACAAACTTGTGCCTGTGGATCTTCAAAGAACAGTCTACATGGGCCCAGGCTACCTCCTGGGCAGAATGCTCAAGGGTAGCTCCGCTTGATATTTGCAAGGCGACCACCTGGTCCTCCCTCTCTACTTTTGCAAGTCACTATTGCATGGATATCCAAGCTCTAGGAGCAGCTTGCTTCAGAGCCTCTGTTTTGGCTGCAGCTGTCTCTCCCCGTCCTGGAGTGGTTTAGCTAAGGTACTCCCCACTAGTCTGGACTGGTCTAGCAGGATGTATTTGGAAGGAGAAATTTTTCTTACCGATAATTTCCTTTCCTGGAATCCTGCTAGAACATTCCAGGACCCGTCTCTCTAAACTGTTTAGTCTGTCACCTAGCTAATACTCTCTTTACGTATCAGTGACATTGCTGTACCTCGCCATGTACATACTCCTTTGGCCTACTGGTCCTTTTTCACATTCTTCAATTTAGCTTCTTATAAGAATTATTCGTTTATGAACTCATTTTTAGTCTGGTTTTGTCCTTCCTTGGCAATTTGAACTCCTGCTGCTTGTTATGGTTATACTGAAGCTCCCCTTGGGAGATGGGTTTTTATACTAAGGGTGATGTCACAAAGCTTTGGGAATTTTTCTCTGTCCGCCATCTACTGGCAGGGGGATACAACCCACTAGTCTGGACTGGTCTAGCGGGATTCCAGGAAAGGAAATTATCAGTAAGTAAAATTTCTCCTTCACACATCTACCAACCTATCCATAAAAAATATTTCCTCAGATTACTTCTGAGACTATCCCCTTTCGCCTTGATCTTATAGCCCCTCATTCCAGAGCTTTCTTTCAACTGAAAGAGGGCCACCTTCTCTGCATTCATACAACAGAAATATTTAAATGTCTCTATCATATCTCTCCCATTTTTCTTCCAAAATATACATATTTAGATCTTTAAGTCTATCTCCATATGCCTTATCATGAAGACCACTGACCATTTAGTAGAAACATAGAAATATGACAACAGAAAAAGACCACATGGCCTATCTAGTCTGTCCTTCCATATCAACAACTACAACAGTCCCTTTTTTTCCTTTAGAGATCCTCTGTGTTTGTCCCATGCTTTTTTGAATTCAGTTACTGTCCTCATCTCTACCACCTCCACTTGGAGACTATTCCACGGATCCACCACTCTTTCCGTAAAGAAATATTTCCGCATATCACTCCTGAATCTATCCCCCATCACCCTCATCCCATGTCCCCACGTAGCAGAACTTGCTTTCAATTGAAAGAGGCTCTCCCCCTGAACATTTAGGCCACAGAGGTATTTAAACATCTCATCATATCACCTCTATCTATCCTTTCCTCTAAGGTGTACATATTAAGATCCTTAAGTCTGCCCTCATATGCTTTATAATGAAGACCACTAAACATTTTATTAGCCACCCTCTGCACCGACTCCATTCTGTTTTTTATTTATTTATTTATTTATTTATGGTTCTTATATACCGCACTCTTAAAAATCAGCGCAGTTTACATATAACAATATTGTGCAAAGTAGGCACTTACAATGAAACAGGGGATTGAACTTGGAATTCAACAGGGGAACTATATACAATTTAAGATAGTTATCTACAATTTGTATCTGCAATATGTACAATCTTTGACAGCATTTCAAATGGTCTTTGTTGTGCGTGTGATAGATGGTGTTAGGTTGGTGTATTGCGAGTAGTGTAGGAGAAATAGGTGGTGCTTTAGCGCCTTTCTGAATTGGGTTAGGTTTGTTATGGTTCTGATGGATGCTGGGAGGGCATTCCAGCAGCTAGGGGCATAGAGACTAAAGGCTCTGTTTTTTGTTGATTTGTTGCATTTCGTTATTTCTTTGGGGATCTGTAGAGTGTTAGCTGTGCAGGATCTCCTCTCTCTGTTTGCTGATATAGGGTGAACAAGGTCCATTAAGGCTGTAGGGGCTGTTTTGTTAATGACCTTGAAGGTTATGATAATTGCTTTATAAGTTAACCTACAGTATATCGGCAGCCAATGTAGGTTCATAAGGACTGGGGTAATGTGATCACCTCTAGCAGCTCCACTTAGGACACGGGCAGCCGCATTCATGGCAAGCTGTAGGGGGTTTAAGGTGCTCTTGGGTAGGCCTTGCAAGATTACGTTGGCATAGTCAAGGTGGGGGATAACCAGAGACTGAAATACTGATCTGAAATCATCGGGCTGCAACAGGGTTCGAAGATGTCGTAGAGTTCTTATCTTGTGGTATATTTGTTTGGTGGTGTTACTGATGTGTGCTTTGAAATTGAGCTGATGGTCCAATGTCACTCCTAGGTAGCGGATGCTAGGTCTGCTCGTGAGTTCTGCATCTCTTGTCTTCAAGGTTGGTGGGGGGGAGAAGGACTGGTTTCTAGTCACAAACAGTATGTCAGTTTTGTTGAAGTTGATCTTGAGGCTTTGTGAATGGAGCCAGTCGGTTATGGCATCAAAGCATTTTGTCAGTTGGGTGAAATCCGGGTTTTCAGTCGTGAATGGAGAGAAGAGCAGAACGTTGTCTGCGTAGAGCAGACATGAGATGTCGAATGAGCGGATTATGTCGCATATAGGTTGCATGTAGATATTAAATAGGAGGGAGGAAAGGGACGAGCCCCTTTTATTAGCCACCCTCTGCACCGACTCCATTCTGTTCACATCCTTTTGAAGGTGCGGTCTCCAGAATTGCACACTATACTCCAAATGAGATCGCACCAAGACTTATACAGAAGCACTGTCACCTCCTTTTTTCTGCTAGCCATTCCTCTCCGTATGCACCCAAGCATCCTTATAGCTTTTGCCGTCGCCTTTTCTACCTGTTTAGCTACTTTAAGATCATCAGACACAACCACGCCTAGGTCCTGCTCTTCTTTAGTGGACAAAAGTACTTCACCCCCCTATACTATATTGCTCCCTTGGATTGCTGCAGCCCAAATGCATGACCTTACATTTTTTAACATTAAATCCCAGCTGCCAAATTCTAGACCATTCTTCAAGCTTAGCTAGATCCCTCCTCATGTTATCTACACCTTCCTGGGTGTCTACTCTATTGCAGGTTTTGTTATCATCTGCAAAGAGGCAAACCTTACCTGACAGCCCTTCCGCTATATCACTAACAAAGATTAGTGATATAGCAGAAGGGACTTTCTGGACCAACTCCATCCTGTTTATATGTTTTTGAAGAAGCGATCTCCAGAATTATGCACAATATTCCAAATGAAGTCCATCAGAGACTTGTACAGAGGCACTAGCACCTCCTTTTTATAGAGCTAGCAGTGCTGCTGCTTCTGTGGATAGCAGCACTGAATATGCGTAATAGATTTAAACACTGTGGCCAGCATTTTAAGAACCCACTGGCTGAGGTGTTTGAATACTGAGGCCAGTTAGTGCTATTAGACTTCAAAGTTATTGCTAATGTTACAATGCCTGATTTATTGTGGGGAAGGGGAGCTTATACATGAGTGAGTATAGCATTATATGTTTACTTATCTCATGTATTTTTTTGCTGTTAGAGTTCTTGTTTCTTTTCCTCCTCTAGCCTTCAAGTTCAAAGGGTTAAGCAGACTCTTTGACCTCATTGGGTGTTAGTGGTCTTAATTAGCTTGCATAGGAGCTAGGCAGCTGAGTGCTGTATAAAGGTCTACATTGCCTTACAAGCACTGCCATTCCTAAAAGGGTCTCCACTGCAATCAAGGTAATATTGTATGGCTCTGAATACAAGCTCTATGCCTGAAAACACTTAAAGGAGTTTTGTTTTTCATTTTTAATAGCTAATTCTTTTTCTGCTGTATTGCAAAAGGGGATTTTTTTTGTGTTCTTTGGTAAAGCAATTTTTCTGCTGTTAGAATTCTTGGTTTATTTCCTCCTCTAGTCTTTAAGTTCAAAGGGGTAAGAAGGCTCTTTGCAGTCACTGACCTCATCAGGTATTATCTTCATTGCATGTCCCCTAGTCTTTCTATATTCTGATAAACAGTCAATCTACGTTTACCTGTTCCACTCCATTCATTAATTTATAAACTTCTATCATATCTCCCCTCAGCCATCTCTTTTCCAGGTTAAAGAGCCCTAACCTTTTTCGCCTTTCTTCCTAGGAGTATCCTTCCATCCCCTTTACCATTTTGGTGGCTCTTCTCTGAACCTTTTCTAATAGTGCTATATCCTTTTTAAGATACAGCGACCAGAATTGCACACAATATTCAAGGTGCGGTTTCACCATGGAACGATATAGAGGCATTATAATATCTTTTGTTTTATTTTCCATTCCTTGGAAGTCCATTCAAAAGCGAGGGTCTAGACTTTAGGAAAACTCAATTTTCCAGGATAGGACAAATATCTCAAGTAGCAATTAGCAGGATGGGTACAGCTGGAGGATGTAGAAAAGCAATGGGCAAAACTGAAAAATAATATTTTAAGGGCAACAAACCTTTTTGTTAAAAAGGTAAATAAATGTAAAAGAAAAAGGAGGCCATTATGGTTCTCAAAAGAAGTAGCTGAAAAGGTGAAGAAAAAGAGGGTGGCCTTCATGAGATCACAGAGAGAGGAAGGCAAACATCAATATTTCGAAAAACTTAGAGAAGCTAGGAAAGTAGTCAGGAAGCAAAGATACAAAAAGAAGAAGAGATAGCCAATACAATAAAATGGGGGGACAAGATATTTTTCAGATATATTAGTGAGAGGAGGAAGTGCAAAAGTGGTATTGTCAGACTCAAGGGGAAAAGGGAAGAATATGTACAAGATGATGAGGATAAAGTGGAATTGCTTAGCAAATATTTTTGTTTTGTGTTCACAGATGACGGGCCAGGAGCAGGACCTCAAAAACACCCACAAATAGGAGCAGAAGTGAAGGGGATCTTGAATGATTTTCAGAAGACTGTGTTCATTAGAAACTAGCTAAACTAAAAGTAGACAAAGTGATGAAAACAGATGCAACACATCCGAGAATACTGAAGGAATTTGGGGACGTTATAGCGGCTCCACTGACTGAAATTTTCAATGCTTCCTTAGGATTGAGAGTGGTCCCAGAAGACTGGAGAAAGGCACATGTGGTCCCTTTAAACAAAAGCGGAAATAAGGATGAGTTTGAGAACTACAGGCCAGTTAGTCCGACCTCTGTGGTGAGTAAATTAATGGAAATGCTGCTAAAAGGAAGGATAGTGAGGTTTCTGGAGTCCAATGGATTTCAGGATCCGAGGCAGCATGGATTTACCAGAGGTAGGTCTTGTCAGACAAATCTGATTGTTTTCTCTGACTGGGTGACCAGAGAGTTGGACCGAGGGTGAGCACTAGATACAGTGTACTGGATTTCAGTAAAGCCTTTGACGCTGTTCCACACAGGCGACTTATAAATAAATTGAACAACCCTAGGGAGGGACCCTAAAATGACTGACTGGGATAAAGATTGGTTGAATGGGAGACAAGAAAGGATACAGGTAAATGGAGCTCACTATGAGGAGAAGGATGTTACCAGTGGTGTGCCACAGATATCTGTTCTTGGCCTGATTCTTTTTAATATCTTTGTTAGTGATATTGTGAAAAGGCTGTCAGGTAAGGTTTGCCTCTGTGGATAATACCAAGATCTGCAATAGAGCAGACACTCAGAAAGGAGTAGATAACATGAGGAGGGATCTAGCTAAGCTTGAAGAATGATCAAGAATTTGGAAGCTGAGATTTAATGCTAAGAAATGCAGGGTCATACTTTTGGCCTGAAAAAATCCAAGTGAGCAGTACAGTGTAGGGGGCGAAGTTCTTCTGTCCACAAAAGAAGAGCGGGACCTGGGCATGATTGTTTCTGATGTTCTTAAAGTAGCTAACCAGGTAGAAAAGGCAACTGTGAAAGCCAGAAGGATGCTTGGGTGCATAGGGAGAGGAATGGCCAGCAGAAAAAAGGAGGTGATATTGCCTCTTTATAAGTTTCTGATGCAACCTCATTTGGAGTATTGTGTGCAATTCTGGAGACCACACCTTCAAAAGGATATAAAAGGATGGAGTCAGTGCAGAGGGTGGCTACTAAAATGGTCAGTGTTTTTATATATATATCATATTTATTTATTTAACAGGTTTTTATATACTGCCTTTTAGCCAAGGCAGTTTATATCGACCAACAGTGTACAAGCTCAAGAGAGTTGTGTTACATAGAACATGGGAGGATAAACTTGGACTTAAATATGGGGGCTAAACAATAATGAACAGTGAGTGGGAGGGATAAGTGTTAAGTAATGTCATTGGGACCAAAATGTTCAATGAAGGTATGCGTTTTTAGCAGTTTCTTCATTTCTTGTGGAGGCTGCACAGATCTGATGGTTTCTAGCAGTGAGTTCCAAATTGAAGGGGCTAGGTGAGAAGGTTGTGTTGCTTGTTTACTGCATACATTTGGTCCTGGGGAGGGGGATGGTAAGAAGATTCCAGTTTGATGATCTTCTGGGCCTTGTTGTAGTTGTTCTTATAATTAGGTCCTCTAGACATGAAGGTTATGGAGAATTTTGTAGATGGTGGTTGCGGTCTTGTGCTTTATCCTTTGGGCAACTGGGGGCCAGTATAAACTCTTGAGGGTTGGGGTTATGTGTTGACATTGAGATGTGCCTGTTGGGATTCTAGCAGCAGTGTTTTGCACTAATTGGAGTGGATATATTGCCTGCTTCGGTAGTCCTTGATAGAGTATATTGCCATAATCGAGATGGGGTGTGATGATAGCATGAAAAACCGCTCTGTAATTGTTGTCTTGGAGAATAGGACATAGTTGTTGGAGGGATTTAAGTTTTAGGTATGCAATACTGGCTGATCTCTTGATGTGAGAGAGCATGTTAAGGTTGTTGTCCAAACTTATGTCGAGGTATTTAACTTCCTTTTTTATGTTGATCTTGGTATGTTGGAGTATGAGTTTCTCTAGCAGAATGAAAGTTGGGTCTCTAAATTAGTAGTGCTTCTGTCTTCTTGTTGTTCACTACTAGATTTAGTTTTGCAAGCTGTTTTGTGACTGCCTGGAAACAGTCTGATATAACTGAGAAGTCAGGGGTGAGTATATGGAAGGGCATGTAGAATACAGTATGATGTCTGCATATAGATGAAGGTTGCAAATAGGCTGAATGTAGATGTTACATAAAAGGGCAGATAGGGCTGATCTCTGAGATATGCCTTGTTTTAGGTTGAAATGTTTGGAATTGAGGGGTCCGACTTTTACTTGTAGCATTCTAACCGAGAAGTAGGATGTGAACCAGTTTAAAGTGATGTTGTGGATGCCTATCTTACTGAGTTTGGTTAGCAGGGTGTGGTGTGATAGAGTCAAAGGCAGCACTGTTGTTCAGCAAGATCATAATGAATCCTTGATGAGGTTTATCTAAACTTCTGATGAGGGGGTCAAATAGAGCAGCGAAGAGGGTGTCAACACCATGCTGAGGGTGAAACCTGTGATAAGGAAGCTTATCATAGCTCAGGAAGGGGCTATAGAAAAGGTGAAGTGTCTCTGAACAAGCAACCTGTCAGTGCTGGTAGAAATGAGAAAACAAAATTTTGCCATAAAAGACTACCAGTCCCAGAATGCACCAGGTTTCCAACAGCCATGAGAGGAGCTGAAGTGAGAAAACGTGTGTTCAATCAAAAGGGCTATGAGGTAATCCCCAAGCACTCATTGCAAAGGGCAGGGCTTGATTCAGCACAACTGCGCTGTGCTAGGATGGAACACTCATCTCAAAGGGCAAGGCCTGATTCAGCACAGCTGCGCTGTGTTAGGGAGGAGCACTCATCTAAGCAGAATAAGAGTAGAGTTTATTCTACAGATGACCATCTTCATGATCACCTTGGATATCCAGAGAATTGTCCTCAATATCCTGAGAATCAGCTTGAGTTTGATCATCAGTTTCATCTGAAGGATCAGCAGAAGCAGAAGCCAAACCGGACGGATAGAGAAGGAAAGAAACCCTCTGGAAGGAAGAGGAGAAAAGCCTTTGAGAGGTCTAGAAGAGTCCAAGGCAGTACGTATACTGGGAGGTATTTCAAGGGCCAGCATATACCACTGGACTGGGGAAAGCCAGAGGAATGGTGCTGCAGAACAAGGAATCACCAGAGGCTACCTGTGAGGGAAACGGCTGCACGTGGAAGGGACTCTAAGACCTATGCCAGAAGGTATGTGAAGAGAGATCCAGTGTCCAGGGATCAGGACTGGAAGGCTGGACATAAGAACTGGACTACATACTGGCCAGGCTATATAGAGAGGAACTATAGCAACAATGGAAGTTCAGGTATGAACACTGATCTATGCCCTAGCTATAACCTTGAAAGACAGCAGGGAAATAAGTGTTCTCCTGAAAGTGCTCCATTGAAAGATTCATCTGTGCCAATTCATGATAGTGACCCTATGCTTGTTGATGAAGGGGAAATAATAGCAGATCAAGATATTGTTTATATGGACTGCTCTCTATCCAAACTCCGTTGGTAACTTTCTGTGATAAAGCACAGCAGCCATCACAAAGAAATATAAATTTGTTCTTTATTCCACTAAGAAAAGCTCCTGAAGCAGGATTTGACTCACACAGTAGAAAGCCAGCCTGCTAAAGGGTTTCAGCTGGATAACTGATAGCAATTGAGCTGCACCTAATTGCTTGTGAGCTAGAAGAGAATTACTTCTGGATCTGTGTGGAAAGTAATCAGAAGTTAACCTTACAAGAACAGTTTATTTATTTCTTTGTGGCTTTTTGTTTGTTAGAGATATGCTAAGAAAACATTAGCTAATTGCCTGACAAGTTTGAAGGTTGTTTTCCTGATTTTGATTTTTGACTTTGTTTTACCAAGTTCAACACTGCAAGCAAGTAACCTAATTTATGTGCTACCAAGCATATCTGTGCTGGGAGAAATAACCCCATAAATAAAGAAGTATCTTATTGGCTTTAACACTTGTGCACAACTAAATTATTGTCAGCAGCTGTGTCTGGTGTGAATGAACTACATTACCCACAATACCTTGCAAAAATCATATAAATATATGCATTGTCAAGACTGTGAAGATTCTCACCCAGGCAGCCGTCTGACAAATGGCGTTAGTTTTTGGATTGCTTTTGCACAAAAGGGGATTTACTTGCTGAGGATTACAACTACAGTTCAAGTTTAAAGCTGGAAAAAAAGATTTTCCCTCAACTGCACTTTGGAGGAGAGGAAGCTGTCCCAGGAGGAAAAGACCCTGTGCAGAGTTGGATTCATCACTGAGACAAGGTAATAAGTACCTGGGCATGTCTAGTGGTGGATGGGAGTAAGCACAGGGTAATTGAGAAAAAAAGAGTGTAGAAAAAAAACAAGAAAAAAAAAACACCTGTTTGGAAGGTGGTGCACTGTGTTTTTTTTCTTTGTATTTCTTACAGGGTTCAAGATGGATTCAAAGGAACTAGCTCAGTGGATGGCAGCCCAGTTCAGCAGGCAGCAGGAGCTAGCACAGCAGGCTCAGGACACTGCTATGAGAGCTTTAATGGACCAGCAGAAGCCAGTGCTTGATCTGGTGCAAGCCCTAGTTGAGCTGAAGAACCAAAGTGGAACAGATGCAAGACCAGCAGTGAATACTGGTACACCACATGTGGACAGTGTGGGACTCAATCAAGGGATTGGGGCATTTAGTTTTGGGAAGCTAACTCCAGATGATAATGTTGATGATTTTCTAGAGTCTTTTGAAAGAGTGGCACAAGCATTAGCATGGCCAGAGACCCAGTGGGCAGTAAGGCTGGCAGCCTCATTAACTGGAGAGGCGCTTGCAGCTTACAGAGCAATGCTAGCAGCCCAGGCTTTGAATTATAAGGATGTAAAGGCTGCTATTAGAGATCGCCTAGGGTTGTCTATTTCAGAGTATAGGCGAATGTTTAGAGCTACTACATTGAAAGTGGGTGAAACACCCAGGGCTCTGAGTCAGAGAATCAGAAGTTTAGCTGTAAAATGGTTGGAGCCTGAGCAAAAGACGGTAGAAATGTTATTAGACATTATAATGTTGGAACAATTTATGTCTGCGGTCCCTAAAGATTTGCATACTTTCCTTATACAGCAAAATTGCCAAAATCTTGGAGAGGCAACCATGCTAGCAGAGAGATTCTTGGAAGCCACGCAGGCTTGCCATAGAATGGGTGACCCTCTGAAGATTGGTGCTGAGGCTAGATGTGCTGTATCAGAAAAGAAAATAATTAAAAATGTTTCTGAAAATGAATGTACTGTATCAAACCAGATGACACAGTGGAATAGAAAGAAATGTTTCAAGTGTGGAAAATGGGGACATTTAAAAAAAGGATGTCAGACACACACTAGCTTAGTGGGTGTGTGGATTTAAAACAGCCCAAAGAAGGATTTCTTTTGATGGTTGATGTGCAAGGAATTACCACAAATGCTTTGTTAGACTCTGGGGCAGACCAGAGTATGATGTCAAAAAGGCTTTGGAAGAGGATAGAGGCCCAAGAAGGATTTGTGCCTAGAACCCCTGAAAGCCAAGTTCACATCAGATGCATTCATGGTGCTGCAACATCATATCCCACCTATAGGCTAAAGGATAAGTGCCTGGGGGAAACAAGAGGAAGTCCTGTTAGCAGTGGTGCCTAGGCTACCCTTTGATTTGGTTCTAGGAAGAGACTGGCCAAGATTTAAGCAGGGTCTAGTGGAAGGACTAGGAAAGAAGGAGGGAGAAGGTTTAATGGTAATAGCTCCCGGGCCTTTATTTGGAAGTCCTCAGACCCCAGCTAAAAAGATGGTTAAGCGTCCAGAAGACCAAGCTACTCCAAAGCAGACATTCGTCCTAAAGTACCATAGGGTCACAGAGAAGGCCCAAGCTCCTAAGCGGGCAACCCCTCAAGCTGCTGGGTTTGACCTATGCAGCATAGAAAATGTGACTGTACCTAGCCAAGGGAGAGCCCTGGTGGACACTGGTCTCCAAGTGGAAATACCTATTGGATGCTATGGGAGAGTAGCCCCAAGGTCCGGATTAGCCCTTAAATATTTCATCGATGTGGGTGCTGGAGTAATTGATCCCGATTACAGGGGCAATATTAAAGTTCTGTTGTTTAATTTTGGACAGAATGATTATCACGTGAAGACAGGAGACAGAATTGCCCAATTGATCTGTGAGAGGCTGGGTTTTCCACCAGGTCACATCCCTGGAGAATTCTGAACGTGGAACCAAAGGCTTTGGTTCTACTGATGTCAAAGGGGTTAAAAGCCTAGCTGCCACCTGTGCCCGAGAGAGGGAGGTGAATGAAGAGGAAGATTTGGGACCCCAGGTATCAGATTGTAAAGAAAAATCAGAGCCCCAAATAGGTGAGGACCTGACAGTGGTACAATAGGAAGAAATTAGGAAATTGCTCAAAGAATTCCCAGATGTGTTGACACCCATACCTGGGGAGACACATTTGGTTGCCCATGAAATAATAACTCCACCTGGGAAATTAGTTCGTCAAAGGCCATACCACTTGCCTGAAGCCAAAAGACAGGAAGTAGTGGCACAAGTCTAGGAGATGTTGGACATGGGAGTAATAGAGGAGTCAAAGAGTCCCTGGAATAGCCCCATAGTCCTGGTGCCGAAGCCTGATGGATCTTTAAGAATTTATATTGACTTCCGGCAGGTAAACGCCATATCAGTTTTTGATGCATATCCAATGCCAAGAATTGAAGAGCTGTTGGACCAGCTGGGACAGGCTCAATACTTAACCACCCTTGATATGATGAAAGGATATTGGCAAATCCCTCTCACCAGGGAGTCGAAGCCGAAGACTGCGTTCAGCACCCCCGTTGGCCTTTTCCAGTTCAAGAGGATGCCTTTCGGACTGCATGGAGCAGCGGCTACCTGCCAAAGGTTAGTGGATCAGGTACTTCGACCCCACCAAAATTATGCTTTTGCATATATGGATGATGTCATAATCCATAGTAACACCTGGGCGGAGCATCTAAAGAGGATCAGGGCAGTCTTGTTCTCCATGAAGCAAGCGGGAATCACTTTAAACCCGAAGAAGTGTGCCTTTGCAAATAGGGAGGTAAAATACCTGGGCCACCTAGTGGGAAGAGGAAAAATTAAACCTCTGATGAGTAAAATAGATAGCATCAGGAATTTTCCTCCTCCAACAACAAAGAAACAACTAAGAAGTTTCTTAGGACTTATTGGATACTACCGCAGGTTTATACCGCAATTCGCAGAGAAAAGTGCAATTTTCACGGATATGCTGCGGAAGAATTGTCCAAACCAGCTAAAGTGGACACCTGAAGCTGAAAAAGCGTTTTCAGTCTTAAAAGGAAAATTGTGTACAGGACCGGTACTGAAAGGGGTGGACTTCAAGAAACCCTTTCTGGTTCAAACCGATGCATCGGATGTAGGGCTAGGAGCGGTTCTATCCCAGTGTCATGATGGGGAGGAGCATCCTGTGATGTACCTGAGCAGGAAGTTGTCACCGGCTGAACAAAAGTATTCCACAATAGAAAAAGAATGTTTAGCTATCAAGTGGTCAGTGGAGGCGTTAAGGTTTTACCTTACAGGGAGAAAGTTCCAGTTGGTCACGGACCATGCCCCACTTAAGTGGTTGCAGCAAATGAAGAACCACAATGCCAGGTTGACACGCTGGTACATGGCCTTACAGGCATTTGATTTTCAAGTTGAACATCGTGCTGGGAAGTTACACAAGAATGCGGATGCCCTTTCCCGGATTACGGACTGTAGAGAAGAAGTTTCACCAGTTACACCAGTCCGTAATAACTTAAGCAGGGGGGTATGTGATAAGGAAGCTTATCATAGCTCAGGAAGGGGCTATAGAAAAGGTGAAGTGTCTCTGAACAAGCAACCTGTCAGTGCTGGTAGAAATGAGAAAACAAAATTTTGCCATAAAAGACTACCAGTCCCAGAATGCACCAGGTTTCCAACAGCCATGAGAGGAGCTGAAGTGAGAAAACGTGTGTTCAATCAAAAGGGCTATGAGGTAATCCCCAAGCACTCATTGCAAAGGGCAGGGCTTGATTCAGCACAGCCGCGCTGTGCTAGGATGGAACACTCATCTCAAAGGGCAAGGCCTGATTCAGCACAGCTGCGCTGTGTTAGGGAGGAGCACTCATCTAAGCAGAATAAGAGTAGAGTTTATTCTACAGATGACCATCTTCATGATCACCTTGGATATCCAGAGAATTGTCCTCAATATCCTGAGAATCAGCTTGAGTTTGATCATCAGTTTCATCTGAAGGATCAGCAGAAGCAGAAGCCAAACCGGACGGATAGAGAAGGAAAGAAACCCTCTGGAAGGAAGAGGAGAAAAGCCTTTGAGAGGTCTAGAAGAGTCCAAGGCAGTACGTATACTGGGAGGTATTTCAAGGGCCAGCATATACCATTGGACTGGGGAAAGCCAGAGGAATGGTGCTGCAGAACAAGGAATCACCAGAGGCTACCTGTGAGGGAGACGGCTGCACGTGGAAGGGACTCTAAGACCTATGCCAGAAGGTATGTGAAGAGAGATCCAGTGTCCAGGGATCAGGACTGGAAGGCTGGACATAAGAACTGGACTACATACTGGCCAGGCTATATAGAGAGGAACTATAGCAACAATGGAAGCTCAGGTATGAACACTGATCTATGCCCTAGCTATAACCTTGAAAGACAGCAGGGAAATAAGTGTTCTCCTGAAAGTGCTCCATTGAAAGATTCATCTGTGCCAATTCATGATAGTGACCCTATGCTTGTTGATGAAGGGGAAATAATAGCAGATCAAGATATTGTTTATATGGACTGCTCTCTATCCAAACTCCGTTGGTAACTTTCTGTGATAAAGCACAGCAGCCATCACAAAGAAATATAAATTTGTTCTTTATTCCACTAAGAAAAGCTCCTGAAGCAGGATTTGACTCACACAGTAGAAAGCCAGCCTGCTAAAGGGTTTCAGCTGGATAACTGATAGCAATTGAGCTGCACCTAATTGCTTGTGAGCTAGGAGAGAATTACTTCTGGATCTGTGTGGAAAGTAATCAGAAGTTAACCTTACAAGAACAGTTTATTTATTTCTTTGTGGCTTTTCGTTTGTTAGAGATATGCTAAGAAAACATTAGCTAATTGCCTGACAAGTTTGAAGGTTGTTTTCCTGATTTTGATTTTTGACTTTGTTTTACCAAGTTCAACATTGCAAGCAAGTAACCTAATTTATGTGCTACCAAGCATATCTGTGCTGGGAGAAATAACCCCATAAATAAAGAAGTATCTTATTGGCTTTAACACTTGTGCACAACTAAATTATTGTCAGCAGCTGTGTCTGGTGTGAATGAACTACATTACCCACAATACCTTGCAAAAATCATATAAATATATGCATTGTCAAGACTGTGAAGATTCTCACCCAGGCAGCCGTCTGACAAACCGTGTTGCTGTGAGTCCAGTGGATCATAGGAATCAATATGTTCTTGGAGCTGATGTTGTACTGCCTTTTTGATTATCTTGGACAGGAATGGGATACTGGCTATTAGTCCATATGAACTTGGGTTTGTTGGGTCCAATGATGATTTCTTCAGGATGGGTTATATTGAGGTCTATTTCAGGGTGGGGGGTAGGTATCCTTGAGAGAGGGAGGTGTGGAGCATCTTTAGTATAGTCGGGGTGAACTCAATACGAAGGGATTTTATCCATGTCACTGGACATTGGTCGAGTGAAGAAGTTGTTGTATTGATACTACGGATGATAAAAACATAAGAACATAAGATATGGGATACTGGGTCAGACCAAGGTCCATCAAGCCCAGTATCCCATATCTTATGTTCTTATGTTTTTATCCCAAGTTATTGTTCCTGTTTTATGTAAAAAAACAGATAATTTGTATCTTATCTTATCTGATGTTTTCTTGTTCTATGTAAACCGAGCTGATTATGAATAGTGCGGTATATAAAAGATGTCAAATAAATAAATCCTGTTTTCAACAGTGGCCAATCTAGGTCACAAGTACCTAGCAGTTGCCCCAAAAGACACAGATTCCACAATGCTTGTAATGGGGCAAGCGGTGGATTGTCTGGGTCCCCTTTAATAATGGTTTATGGACCTTTCCTCCAGGAACTTGTCCAAACCTTTTTTAAACCCGGCTACACTAACAGCTTTTGCTACATCCTCCGGTAATGAATTCCAGAGTTTGATTACACATTGAATGAAAAAAATATTTTCTCTTATTAGTCTTAAATAGGTTACCCTGTAGCTTCATTGCATGTCCCCTAGTCTTTCTGTATTTTGATGGCATAAACAATTGATCTATGTTTACCTGTTCCACTCCATTCATTAATTTATAGACCTCTATCATATCTCTCCTCAGCCGTCTTTTTTCCAGGCTGAAGAGCCCTAACCTTTTTAGCCTCTCTTCATAGGGGTATTCTTCCATTCCCTTAACCATTTTGGTGGCTCTTCTCTGTACCTTTTCTAATAACGCTATATCCTTTTTAAGATACGGCAACCAGAATTGCACACAATATTCAAGGTGTGGTCGCACTATGGAATGACACAGAGGCATTATAATATCCTTTCTTTTATTCTCCATTCCTTTCCTTATGATTCCTAGCATTCTATTTGCTTTCTTGACCACCGCTGCATACTAGGCAGAGGGTTTCAACATGTTATCCACGATGATGCCTAAATCTTTTTCCTGGGTGATGGTTCCTAATGTGGAACCTTGCATCATGTAACCATAGTTTGGGTTGTTCTTTCCTAGGTGCATAACATTGCACTTGTCCACATTAAATTTCATGCCATTTGGATGACCAGTCTTCCAGTTTATCAAGGTCCTCTTGCAATTTTTCACAATCCTCATGGGTTTTAAAAACTTTAAAAACTTGGTGTCATCTACAAATTTGATAACCTCACTTGTTATTCCCTTTTCCAGGTCATTTACGAATATGTTCAAAAGCAGCGGACCCAGCACAGATCCATGGGGTACTCCACTATTCACCTTTCTCCATTGGGAAAATTGGCCATTTAGCGCTACCCTCTGTTTTCTATCTTTTAACCCGTTCCTGATCCACAATAGTACACTTCCTCCTATCCCGTGACTTTTTCATTTTTTAGTCTCTCGTGACGGCCTTTGTCAATGGCTTTCTGAAAATTCAGATACACTATATCAACTGATTCACCTTTGTCTACCTGTTTATTCACACCTTCAAAAAAAAACATAACAGATTAATAAGACAAGACTTTCCTTGGCTAAAATCATGTTGGCTCTCTTCCATTAAGCAATGACTATCACCATGTTCAGTAATTTTGTTCATTATAATGGTTTCTACTGATGTCAGGTTCACCGGTCTGTAGTTTCCTGGATCACCTCTTGAACACTTTTTAAAAATTGACATTACATTGGCCATCCTCCAATCTTCAGGTATTACAGATGATTTTAATGATAGTTCACAGATTACTAATAGTAGGTCTGCAATCTCATATTTCAGTTTTTTCTTGGATGTATACCATCCAGTCAATGTGATTTGCTACTCTTCAGTTTATCAAATAGTTGTAATACATCTTCCCAGTGTATCGATATTTCCTTCAGTTCTTCTGCGGCATCACCTTTAAATTCCATGCCAGCAGGACAGTGCTAAGCCCTGTGCGAATGGTACGGCCGCACAGGGCGCAAAGACTTCAGGGGCGCATTTCGGCTCTCTGCCTTTGCCTGCCACCGGCGGTGGCAGGCAATGGCAGAGAGCCGAAATGCGCCCCTGAAGTCTTCCCACCGGTACACTAAGCAGATCTGGTCTCTCCGAGAGGGACCATACCTGCTTAGCGTGCCGGCGGCAGACGGCTTGCACATCGGGTGTGCGCCTCTTCTCTCCCGCCTCCATAAAGTGGCTAGATGGGGGTACGGGAAGGGCACGCGCCCAATGTGCAAGTCGCATAGGGCGCATTTCACCATCTGTACAGCCCTGCATGTCAGTCATGGGTAACATCCCTACGTCTTCCTCAGTAAAGATTGAAGCAAAGAATTCATTCAGTCTGTGGCCTTGTCCCTTCTTAGTGCCCCTTTTACCCCTCTATCATCTAATAGTCCAACTGTCTCTCTCACAGTTTTTTGCTACAAATGTACTTGAAAACGTATTTATTATACATTTTTGCTTCCACAGCAAGCTTCTTCTCAAATTCTCTCTTTGCCTGCCTTATCAATGCTTTGCACCTAACTTGCCAATGCTTATGTTGTTTTCAGTTTTCATCATTTGGCTCCTTTATCCATTTCCTGAAAGATGCTTTTTTGGCAACTACGGCCTCTCTGACCTCACCTTTAAACCATGCTGGCAGGTTTTTTGGACTTCCTTCCACTTTTCTTAAAGTGTGGAATACAGCTGGTCTGGGCTTCCAAGATAGTGTTTTTAAACACCCATGCTTGATGTAAATCTTTAACCTTTGCAGCTGCTCCTTTTAGTTTTTTCTTAATTATTTTCCTCATTTTGTCATAGTGTCCCTTTTGAAAGTTAAAAGATAGTACTGTAGATTTCCTTGCCATCTTTCCTCCATTTATTAAATCAAACATGATCATGCTATGATCACTATTGCCAAGTGGCCCCAACACCCTTATCTCTTGCACCAGACCTTGTGTTCCACTAAGGACTAGGTCCAAAATGGCTTCCCCTCTGGTCGGTTCATGAACCAGCTGCTCCAAGAAGCAGTCATTTATTTCATCTAGAAACTTTATCTCCCTAGAATGTCCTGCCGTGAGACTGACCCAGTCGATATCGGAGTAATAGAAATCACCCATTATTATTATTATTATTGTGCTGTAACTTTTGTTTGCTTCCCTGATTTCTTTGAGCATTTCATCATCCATTTGTTCATTCTGGCCAGGCGGTTGATAGTATACTCCCACTGCCATCGCCTTCCCCTTCCCCTTTTTACATGGAATTTCAATCCATAGTGATTCTACAGTAAATTTTGTTTCCTGCAAAACTTTAATCCTTTGTGATTCAATGCCCACTCTAACATAGAGTGCAACCCCTGCACCAATTTTATCTGCTCTATCATTACAATATAGTTTGTACCCAGGTATCACAGTGTCCCACTGGTTGTCCTCCTTCCACCATGGCTCTAAGATACCAATCTTATCTAACTTCTCATTTAGTGCTATATATTCTAACTCTCCCATCTTATTTTTTAGACTTCTAGCATTTGTATACAATCATTTTAGAGGCTGTATTTTATTCATATTAATCTGGTTTATTGATAGGCAAGGGTAACTTGGAATCTTTAAGCTCTGTCTGCTCTGTACTCCCAAGGCGTGATGTCTGTGAGTTCTCTCTGAGTTATTAATCTAAAGGTGTGCCAGAGGTGAGCTTGGGGTGGATTATCTTGTTGGAGTATGCGCTCATGGGGTAATGGATACATCGTGGATTGCTTGTTGCAGAGAGAGTCGGCCTTGATCTGGCGGTGTAGTTGTTCTTTTGCATTTCAGTGGTGTGTTGAAGTGGGGTCAATGGTAAGGGAGGACACAATGGAGAATAATTCCCTGGGATGGTTGAGTGATTTTGTGAGGATGTTGGTATAGTATTCTTTTTGACAATTATTGGTCAGCTTATTGTATTCGTGTTGCTTGGAGAGGAATTGTTGCTTGATGGTTGCATCTTGTGACTGCTTCTATCTTCTTTCCAGCAGTCTGAGCTCTTGTCTAATGGTAATGAGTTTGTGAGAATACCAGGGTGGGTGAATCGAATTAAGGGGGTTCGTAGCATGTCGTGATGTCAATGCTGCAATTTTGTTAATCACTGTGTTCCAGGAATGAATGAAGCTGTCAAGATCAGTTACGTCTGTTTCAATAAGTGGGGAGACATTATTGAGAAAGGTTTGCGAGTTGAATGCTTTGAATCGACCTACCTGGTGTTATTACCGAGGGAGGTGTGGAATCTGGGTACAATTCAGCAGTACAAGCATGAACATGGCATGGTCTGACCAAGGCACTGGATCAATGCGGGGGTTTAGATTAGTTGATGGTAGATTTTTAGGTGCAAAGATAAGATCTAGGAGAGCACCTTTAGAGTGGGTGGGTGCATCGATGACCTGAATTAGTTGTAGTGTTTCCATGGTGTTTATCAATGCACTTTTTTGCTTCATGGATGTGGATGGAAGGTTGAAGTCACCCAGTAGGTGAAGAGTTTGTTGGATGCTGTGTGTGCGCAGACTTCCTCAAGTAGATCAGATAGCTCATCCGTATTAGAGGATGGTGTGCATCCATTCATCTCCAGGAATATATGCCTCGGTCTTTACCCTCAACAGGGAGGATTGAAGCGAACACCACATGCGCACCTATCTGCTTCACCCTTTGTCCCAGACCATGAAGTCACTCTTGATATCCTTGGAGGGATATCTAGCAGTATCATTTGTGCCGACATGGATGAGCAACATTGGATAATAATCAGTAGGCTTGATGAGTCTCGGCAAACTCTCCTTAACATCTCAGGTTTTGGCACCTGGCAGACATCACACCTCCTGGGACATAAGTCTGGTCAGCAGATGGATGCCTCAGTACCCCTCAGAAGAGTCACCAACCACCACTACCTTTCGCTTTCTTGTGGTCATTGATTCTGCAATTTTGGGGTGCTTGAGCTCTGGTTCTTCCCTTTCCTGGGATGCTTTCATCTCCTCCGCTCCTATGCTTCATATGCATGTGTTTGCCACTCTCCCTGCAAACAAAAGTATACACTGATGACTCTTGGAGATTGTGGGGCTGTCAGAATCTATTCTTTTACTTTGACTACTGCTGCTCTTTGCTGCCCCCTCAAAAGCTGTTGCCCTAGGGAATGACCTAGTCTTTCCTAATGTTTGGGCCAGGAAACCAGTCAGCAATTAAACAGTAACAAGGGCAACTTATGCCACTGCACTACTACTGCAGGAATACAGGAGAAAGTAGGAGAGAAAGAGTCTTGCAGTTAGAAGGAAAAGCAGGGATGCCTGATTCCAGAGCCAAAGAGGCAGGGCCAGTACTCCCATTAGGCAAACTAGACGGCTGCCAAGAGTGCAGACTTAGGAGGGTGGCAGAAAATGCCCCTCAGAAAACCGGTATCTGATCATCCACCCCTGACATCATCGTTGCTGCCACCTCTCTCCGGGACCAGCAGCAGTAGCAATGCAATAAAATAGAACAGAAGTGCAATACAGAGGGAAACCTTTGAACCCTGCATACTGCTCTCTGAACGTGCAGCCGGTGCTGTCCTCTCCCATGCAGACTTCCTGTTTGCATCAGAGTGGGACTGGCTGCATGTTCAGAGGGCAGCACATAGGGGCTCAGAAGTTTCTCTCCACTCCATAAAACAGCACAAAACTGGCCAGTCATATAACATGACATTGATAACAGATCCGCAACAGGCCCAAGCAATTTCCATTTTCCTTTTTCAGTTATTTATAGTTCTCTCTTCTGTTTTATTGTGATTGCTGCCACTGCCTTTCCCAGAGAGATGTAACAGCAGGGTCAGCAGTAAGGGCAAGAACAAGGACGGGGCAGCAAGAATGAGGGCTGCCTAGACCAGCTAATGTCCTTGCACCAGTCTTGCAGAGAGGAAGAGGCTACAGTGGACATCCCTTGGAATGAAGACCAGGCATAACAGGGAACAAGGTCTGTGATCACATCCAAGTCCCTCATCCAGCTCTTCAGAGGTACTCTGGGAAAAGGAGTACAGAGACAAGAAATCACTAAGGAGGGGATCTCCAACTGGTTTAGGGCAAACTTAGAGGGAGTGTAAATGTAATTTTGTGTTCTGCCATTATATTATTTTTGCTGTTGTTAGTGACCCTTTAATATATTTTTAGTGAACCCTTGGTTCGGAACACCAAATTCTGGTCTAGACTTCTTTATTCAAAATAAAAAGTGGAGTGAGTGGCCTCCCAGTGATTACTGGTCCCATTACAGGAACCCTAATATTCCCCAGGGCTAAGCCTGCAAGGACAGTGGTGATTCTTGGAAGTTGTGCCCCCACTCTGCCACATAGCTGCAAAAACAGACAATCTGAGGAATCCCAGACTGGCATGACTTATCTTTAAGGTTTCCAATATTAGGTTTTAATCAGTAACACCCCTAATGCAAAAAAAGGTGTTTATTGGACAAACACTGCTTCCCCTAATACTTTCTCACCCTTTCCCTGGCTTGCCTTCGATCCTTCACTCTGTTTTTGAGCTTTTTCTGTGCTGATTATGCCCATCCCTAATTAGCTGGAAATAAACATACAAATATAGAAATCCTCATTATAAATATGTCTCCAGAGTCTGGAGTAATGAAATAGGGAATGTGAAAGGAAGCTAGAGTAGATAGAAGGGCTGGGAAAAGCAAAGATGAAAAAAATCCCACATTTTCTGTTTTTGACCCTTCTACTCCTTTGTGCCTCCAGTAAAACAGGAACCAGAGCTAGGATCTGCAGGGCTGGTGCTCCCATTAGGACTAGGCAATCACCTAGAGTGCCAATAGTCTAAGGGTGGCCCATTGCTGCCGCTGTCATTCCTCTCTGGGAACTGCGGTAGTGACAATTATTTTAAACAGCACCACAGCACTTGCCGAAACCTCCAGCACTGTGGTGCTTGTTTGTGCTTCTGCGCCCTCCAATGCAGACTTCCTGTTTAAAAGGGACAGAAGCAGCTGGACTTCCTGCATCGGAGGGGTGGAAGCACAAACAGCACTACAGCGCAGAGGTTTCAGTAACTGCTACGGAGCTGCTTAAATAATTGCCACTGCAGGTCTCGGAGTGGGTGGCAGCAATGGGGATGAGGAATGGGAGCAGGAGGGCACAAGGAATGAGGTTTACCTGAGGTGTCTCAGATCCTTGCACCAGCCCGGAGGATCTGGCACCATAAGCCTTCATTCAGAACTATCCAGAGGTGAGTAACTGGAGGTTTGAGGGGGGGGGGGGGGGCGGTCCAAGGCACCAACTGTGCCTAGGGGCAGCTGACAGCTAAATCTGTCAGGGCAAAGAACTTAATGCAAATACTGAAAAGGAAGCCTTAATTTCTGCTCTCACTCCTTCTGTTTGGGAGGGCAAAATCACAGCTCTAAAGAAATGGCAGCCAAGGCAACTCGCACACTCAGAGCATGTGTATGGCTACGGATTTCAGTGCTGGGAAGAAAGTTCTACCTCCCACCTGTGACTCTTCTTAAACTCCTCACATTTGGAGTACTGGGCACAGACTTCACAGAACATTTGCGTTTCATCACTGGCACTGGAAAAACAAAACAAGGCTGGAGAGGGGGGTGACACATTCTGTATTCACGGCAGTAAGGATGGGAGACATACCACAGCAAAATATGCAAGTCTTGATGGGAGCAGAATCCCTAGAGGCATTAGTGTAAGCAGTCCTTGCCATCTTATTTACCTCAACAATAGTAGCTTTGTTTGAAGGAAGCATTTCAGCGGAGACTGATTCACAGTGCCCTCTCTCTGCCACACCTGGACACTTCATTTCCAGACCTCCAGAACGTTTCAAACTGTATGAGGAGATCTGATTTCTTTCTTCTGAGTAGCTCGCAATCCTTCTCGCAGCACAAAATAAGTCATTTTACAATTCAGGCCAAAGGACATAAACGTTCAATATAAATGCCTTAGTTCAGAGATGCAGAGCCCTTAAGAGAGTAAATTTATAAGGGGGTGGCTATTTAAAGCGCATTGCAAGGCACCTATGCTGAGCCCATTTGATAAAGGCAAATAGGTGCCTACTTATCTTCATAAACTAGTAGCATGACAGAGATTGCACCTTAAGTTAAGGCACAGACATTCATGCCAGCCCTAGAGCTACAGTAAATGCCCACACCTCTAGAGGGAGATTTTAGAAAAGACATCCAAGTTAAATCGAGGACGTCCAGGGCAGAACGTTCATAAAAACACCAGAATGTCTATGCCGCTGGCTGATTTTAGGAACATAGACATCCTCGACATGGACATGCACTTGTGTGACCACATAAAAAAGGGAAAAACAAAGGGGAGCCCCCCTCCCCCCTCCCCCCCTTCCACTCTACTCCCTCCCTTCCTCCCCCGTCCCCTCTCCCCCCACCTCCTCCCCCCTCCCCTCCCCCCTCCCCCCTCTCCCCCCCCCTTTTTCCCTCTCCTCCCTTATCCTCCTCCCTCCCCCTCCTCCCCCCCCTCTCTTCCCCCCCGCTCTCCCGTCCTTACCTTCCCTTCCTTTCCCCTCCTCCCTCCCCTTCTTCCCCCCCGTCCTACCAATCTTATAACAAGTTTCCTATTCATATATATATATTTTTTAAACATACAATATATTTCATTTGAACATTAACTGTTTATTTATTTTCGTTATTCCACCCTGCTTTTCTTCGTTTATTACAAATGTATGTGTTTTTAAATCTTCGGATTTGTGAGTCTATATTAATCTATTGAGCACATGCACATGAAATGTTTTTTATGTATATATTTATAACATTGGTCCATTTTCATAAGGCAAACATGATTTTAAATATATTTATATGTTTTTTATGTTGTATGTCATTTAGCTGTGTGCCCCCTGAAGAAGGCTACGGCCGAAACGCGTAGGGGTTAATAAATTTTGTTTACACCCACCTACGACTCTTGCCCTTTGTTGCCTACCTTGTGTGACCACATAGACATCTCCATTAGGGACGCCTGGGTCGGGGGCATCCATCTAAAGCAAGCTGACATAAGGGAACATCCAAGTGAAAACATGAGCCCCCACTCCTCATCTGTGTTCATTGACATATTGCAAAATGCAGGGGGTATTTGTAGCTCCTTCTCCGCACCTTCCAGATGTTTGCTTGATGAAATGAGCACTTTTCAGATGCCCCTTCATGCCTGCAACAGGTTTCATTAGATGCAAATTGAGATGTCCAGGGTATTTCTGAGATCAGGCGGGGATGTCCAGGTTGTTAGGAACAACCTGGCCACTCCTCCATCACACCCCCATTAAGGTTTGGACATCCGTGTGCTGGGGACATCCACAGACCCAGCTTCTAAAATGGCTCTGGGACATCTCTGTGATTTGGACAGCTGCATGCCCATTTGCAATGTTCAAAGTGCAAATAGCACTTTCAAAATAAACATAGAAACATGATGGCAGATAAAGAGCACATGGTCTATCTAGTCTGCCCTTCCATATCAACTCCAAGAGTCCTCTTTTTACCTTCAGAGAGCCTCTGTGTTTGTCCCATGCTTTTTTGAATTCAGATACTGTCCTCTTATCCACCACCTCCACTGGGAGTTTATTCCACACACCTACCACTCTTTCCGTAAAGAAATATTCTGTATATTACTCCTGAGTCAATCCCCTTTCACTCTCATGCTATGTCCCCTCATAGCAGAGCTTGCCTTCAACTGAAAGAGACCCTCCTGTGCATTTACACCTCGGAGGTATTTAAATATTTCTATCATATTGCCCCTATCCTGCCTTTCCTCTAAAGTATACATTTTAAGATCTTTAAGTCTGTCCTCATATGCTTCATAACGAAGACCATTAAACATTTTAGTAGCCACCCGCTGCACCGACTCCAACCTGCTTATATCCTTTTGAAGGTGCAGTCTCCAGAATTGCACACAGTACTCCAAATGAGGTCGCACCAGAGACTTATACAGAGGCATTATCACCTCCTTTTTTCTGCTGGCGATTCCTCTCCCTATACACCCAAGCATACTTCTGACTTTCGCAGTTGCCTTTTATACCTGTTTAGCTACATTAAGATTGTCAAACACAATTTCGCCCAGGTCTCGCTCTTTTTTTGTGGACAGAAGTACTTCACCTCCTACACTGTACCGCTCCTTTGGATTTTTTCAGCCCAAATTCATAACCCTGCATTTTATAGCATTAAATTTCAGCTGCCAAATTCTAGACCATTTTTCAGGCTTAGCTAGCTCCCTCCTCATGTTATCTACTCCTTCCTGGATGTCTACTCTATTGCAGATTTTGTATCATCTGCAAACAAGTAAACCGTACCCGACAACCTTTCCTCAAATTCACTAACAAAGATGTTAAAAAGAATTGGACCAAGGACAGATCCGTGGGGCACACCACTGGTAACCTCCTCCTCCTCAGAGTGAGCTCCATTTACCTGTACCCTTTGTCGCCTCCCACTCAACCAACTTCTAACCCAATCAGTAACTCTAGGGTCCATTCCTAGGGTGCTCAGTTTGTTTATAACTCACCGGTGCAGAATGGTGTCCAAGGCTTTACTGAAATATAAATACACCACATCTAGGGCTCTCCCTTGGTCCAACTCCCTGGTCACCCAGTCAAAGAAATCAATCAGATTTGTCTGACAAGACCTGCCTCTGGTGGATCCATGCTGCCTCAGATCCTGCAATTCATTGGACTTCAGAAACCTCACTATTCTCTCTTTTAGTAGCCTTTCCAATAATTTACTAAACACAGAGGTTAGACTAACCGGCCTGTAGTTCTCAAGGTCATCCTTACATCCACTTTTGTTTAAAGGGACCACATGTGCCTTTCTCCATTCCTCTGGCACCACTCCCAACTCCAAAGAGGCATTGAAAAGGTCAGACAATGGAGCCACTAAAATGTCCCCAGGTTCCTTCAGCATTCTTGAATGTATTCATTATTGGGATTTAGCCCGGTTTGCATGAATCTGTTCCTGCCACAGTCCGTGTTCACTGAAACAGGCCAAATACAGCATTGCAACGCCAGCTCTGCATCCTCGGTCCCTTTGGATGACTTCACCACCTGTATGACTGCATCACCCTGCTTGTTGACAGAGAAACATCCTACTTCTGCTCTGCACCTATAGTTGGGGACGTTTTATTGATGAGTCTGGGAATGTTCCATATGAATGAATAATTATATTCTGTCAGGCTGATATTCAAAAGCTATTATGCATTGCTGGCAAACACATAATTCGTCTATCTGTGTAGTTAAAAAAAATACCAAAATAATGTCAGAGCATTTAGATTTCTAAATGGCCAGATATCTGCACGTTTGTGGGCCATGATAGGGAAGGAGCAAGGCCAAGCATCCCAATAGTGTCAATATCCAAACACTCTCCGATTGAGTTATGCATTTAGTTTAGGTGTGCTGAATAGCAGGCCTAAATTAAACAGAGTGCCGGTGTGATCACTGCACTATCCAAACAGTCAGCACCATGACCTATATGGAGAGGGGCAAGAGAGGGTGTGAAGACAGCAGGGGAAGAGAGGTGGGATAGAAAGAGGAGGTGTGGGATGAGGTGGAGGCAGAGAATAGGGGCTGGAGCAAGGGGATGAAAGAAAAGGGAGAAGCTGTTTGGCATAGTGCACAAGGAAAAAGCAGATTGGGAAAGGGTACTTGTGGTGATTGAGAAGGGGTACTTGTGGTGATGTTGTGTTGGAGGCACCGAGCAATCATGAGAGTGGTGGGAGAAGAAAGGTAGGATATATGATTCCATGCCCTGGATCTTTTAAGTGCCTAGCAATGCCTCTGGATCGAATATTAGTAATAATGGGGTGCATTTTCAGTGGCAGCAGTGACCATATATTCTGCACTGTTATATGTATGACAAGCAGTGCTGACTACACGTATAATGTGGTCGGCACCACTTGCAACTAGGTCTGCTATTCAGCAGGTCTGAGTAAACCTAAAGATTGTCTGGATAGTGGCTGAATATTTCTGCTAGCCAGATAATTTCACAGCTCCGCCCTCTCTTTGCCTATTGCCTATTTGAATAGTATTAGACTGGTTAGAGGGATTTTCGGCCCTATACTATCAATATAGCAGCCGAAAATCCATGGACAAGGAAGTTATACATTCACTTGCCACCAGTGAATATATAACTTCTTTTGAATTCCAGCCTAAATATTTCTATGAAGTTGGCAACTTTGCCACACTCCAGGGAAGCCTACTACCTACGTCTCATCGCAGCATCCACCTGTTGGGTGATCAGTGTGGGTAAACGACAGCGGTGGGTGTGTCTGGTACACTCGCTTTCATTCACACTCCCCCCTCCCCAATACATTCTTGCTTCCTCTCTACTCCCCTTTCTATCTCCTTCCCCCTACCCCCTCTCCCCTCTCCCTTTCTGCTCGTTTCCTCTCATCCCCTCTCTTACACAATTCACTTCTCCCATCCCACTCCCACCACCCCCCCTTCTGTCTCCTTTTGCTCTCTCCCTCTCACCCCTTCCCCTTTCCTCTGACTGGCATCCATCTCTCCTCCTTCCCTTCCCTCTCTCTGATATTTCTCCTTCCTCCTCTCTCACTTACATCCCATCTTCAGTCTCTTCTCTTTTGTCAACTCTCATCCTCTTTTCCACACCTCACATTTATTTATTTATTTGACCAGTTTTCTATACCGCTTTATCCTTCAATCAAAGCGGTTTACATTATGTAATCACGACAAACAGGTACTGGATACATTCCCTTGTCCCCAAAGGGTTCACAATCTTTGCGTACCTGAGGCAACAGAGGGTCAAGTGGCAGATCTCCTCTTCTGTCAGTGGGATGAAAAACTTGCTGGCACTGCAACCTCTCTGCGCATGGACCTACTTAGTTGGGAACTGTGTGTGAGAGAAAACTGCAGCCAATCTGAGCACTTTTCAAATCATTTAAAATCCCTTCAGCAATGGCGCGCCCGTGCCTTGCGGGCCCGCGCCTGAGGGCCTCGCAAGAGGGCCCTTTGGCGTGGCCCTTAGGCGGTGGACCGTGCGAGACCCACTATCTGCTGCTATATGCTCATTTCTGTTCAGCGATATGCTGTTTGTAGTTAATGTAAGGTAATGTAATGTAAGTTATGTACTGTGTTCCCTGTTTGTACTCCTAGTGTTTTGTTGTGATGTAATGATAATGCAATGTATGTTTCCCTCACCTTTGTTTAACTTTGTGCTGTATTAACCGCTTTGATTGAAGGAAAAGGCGGGATACAAAACATGTTAAATAAATAAATAAATAAAATAAAATAAAAAAAGTAAGCATAACTCTGAAAGCTGACCTAGCCAAAGGCAGGAAAAGTTTGGTGGGCTGTAAAGATGTGCTGCTCTGTGTGGTAAGTCCAATCTACAAGCTATAGTTTGAGGACCTCTGCCTTAGCAGTATGGTTTTCTAGATATGTATAATGAATACGCATGCGATGGAGGCAGTGCATGCAATCTGTCTTATGCATATTTGTTATGAATACCTTGAAAACCAGACTGACAAGGACTTACACCAAGAGCAGCATAAGAAACGCTGCAAAACTTGCTCCTTTGGTTGAGTTTTTTTCACAATGTACAAAAACTCCTGGAAGTAAATGACTGCTTGTCAAGATTGCCTGTCCTTGCTTGGTTTTAGGGACTCTGTACTATCCTGGTTCTCCTCCTATCTCTCCCATCACTCTTTCAGTATGTGTTCTGGTGGCTCCTCCGCCTCTGCTACCCCGCTCCCAGTTGGTGTACCCCAAGGATCTGTCTTGGGTCCGCTCCTTTTCTCTCTCTATGCTCAATCCCTTGGTGCGCTTATCTCTTCCCATGGCTTTCAGTGCCATCTATATCAGTGGTTCTCAATCTTTTTTGTACCGTGACCCCTTTTACCATTGGTCAACTTGTGGTGACCCCCAATGATAAAATCAAATGCGTCTCTCTTCCTTTACCGTTAACACATTGTCGCTATAATCATTTGTTGAATTATTAATATATTATAGGCCTTTGCAATATGTTTTTATTTATAAAATGTACTTATTTAAACCACAGTAATTAATCACAATAACAAGTAACAATATTTGATTTCAAAATTATTATGATTTTGTAGTCAAATCACTAATATGAAATAAAATTATTTTTTCTACCTTTGTGGTCTGACCAATTTATTCTCTGATCATGCTGGTCCCGATCTGAGGCTTCTGCTTTCCTGTCTTCTCTTAGCTCTCTTTCTGTGGTCTATAGTCCATTTGTCATTTCTTATCTCTTCTTTCATTTTATTCACTTCTTTCCATCAGCCTATTTCCAGTCCCAGTAACCCCTCCCCAGTATCAGCCCCTTTCCAGTCCTCACTCCCAGTACCTTCCAATGTCAACTTGCATTCCCATTACTGCCACTGGTGTCCATTCCCTTCCAGTCCCCTTCCTTCCCCACTGACCAGTCCCTTCTAGTACAAATACCATGGCAGCCCCTCTCAGATCCACTCCCTTCCAGTTCCTCCCATCCCCTCATATCAGCCCATTTGTAGCCTTAGCCCCCAGTTTTCTTCCAGGGCCAGCAGCTTTATCCTCCCCTCCACACAATCAGCCCATTCCCAGTCAAAGCCCCCCAATCAGCTCACTTCTAGTGCTAATCCCCCCTCAACCCCATTACCAGTGCTAGCTTCCCCTAATCAGCTCAATACCAGTCCTACCCCCCATCAGCTCATTACCAGTCCTAGCCTCCACTAATCAGCTCATTTCCAGTCATAGCCCCCCCCCCCCCCGATTAGCTCATTTCCAATGCTAGCCTCCCATCAGTCCATTACCAGTCCTACCCCACTCCATCAGCCCATTACCAGTCCTAGCCTCCCCTAATCAGCTCATTTCCAATGCTAGCCTCCCATCAGTCCATTACCAGTCCTACCCCACTCCATCAGCCCATTACCAGTCCTAGCCTCCCCTAATCAGCTCATTTCCAGTGCTAGTCCCCCCCCCAACCCCATTACCAGTGCTAGGCTCCCCTAATCAGTCCATTACCAGTCCTACCCCCCTATCAGCCCATTACCAGTCCCAACCCCCCTTGATCAGTCCATTCCCAGTCCTAGCCTTCCCTAATCAAACCATTACCAGTGCTAGCTCCCCCATCAGCCCATTATAATCCTAACCTGCACTGTCTCTCGCCTCTATCCAGCATTTATCCCGTCTGTCCAGTATGTCCCCTTGTCTCTCCCCTTTGTCCATGCCAGCCCCCCTACCTCCATCCATCCATCCATATTAGCCCCCTCCCTCCATCCCTCTCTCCATGTCAGCCCCCCTCCCTCCATCCATCCATATCAGCTCCCTCCCTCCATGTCAGGCCCCCTCCGTCCATGTCAGCCCCTCCTCCTTCCATGTCAGCCCCCCTTCCTCCATCCCTCCCTCTATGTCAGCCTCCCTCCCTCCATCCATCCATCCATATCAGCCCCCTCCCTCCCTCTGTCCATGTCAGTCCCCCTCCCTCCATCCATCCATCCATATCAGCTCCCTCCCTCCATGTCAGCCCCCCTCCGTCCATGTCAGCCCCTCCTCCCTCCATGTCAGCCCCCCTCTGTCCATGTCAGACCCCTCCCTCCATCCATCCATATCAGTCCCCCCCCCCCTGGCGATGTCAGCCGTGTTGCAGGTTCCCTGCCCCCTCTTCACCTCTCCCCATGTCTGCCTCCCTTCTAATGCAGCTGCGGCTCCCTGCCTCTTAGGGAACCGCGGCTGTGCCTGTAAAATCGTTGCGGAGCCTCCCTGTCTCTCGACGGGCTCCGTGCAGCATTGTCCTGCCTCCAAAGGAAGTTCTTTACCACTTCCTTTGGAGGCAGGACAATGCTGCACGGAGCCCGTCGAGAGACAGAGAGGCTCCGCAACGATTTTACAGGCACAGCCACGGTTCCCTAAGAGGCAGGGAGCCGTGGCTGCATTAGGGAGTGAGTTTGCCGCTGCCGAGAAGCAGACTTGGCAGCGGCAGCAACTTGTGCGTGTTTAAAAAATTTTTTTTAACTTAGCGGAGACGAGGTGACCCCCGCTAAATCCTGTGGCGACCCCCATGGGGGTCACGACCCACAGGTTGAGAACCGCTGATCTATATGCTGATGACTCCCAGATCTACCTCTCTATGCCTGAAATCTCTCTGGCAATCCAGACCCGGATCTCTGCCTGCCTTTCTGACATTGCTGCCTGGATGTCTCACCGCCGCTTGAAATTGAACATGGCCAAGACAGAACTTATCATCTTTCCCCCTAAAACCTCCCTTCCTCTTCCTCCTTTCTCAGTCTCTGTGGATAACTCTGTACTCCTTCCTGTTTCCTCGGGCCGCAATCTGCGGGTTGTCTTTCACTCCTCTCTCTCTCTCTCTTTCTCCACACATATCCATCTGATAGCTAAGACCTGACGTTTCTTTCTCTACAACATTAGCAAAATCCACCCTTTCCTTTCTGAACACACTACTAAAACGCTTATCCACTCCTTAATCACCTCCCGTCTTGACTACTGTAACCTACTCCTTGCTGGTCTCCCTTTGAATCATCTCTCTCCCCTTCAATCTGTTCAACACTCTGCTGCGCAGCTAATCTTCCGCCAGCCTCGTCATGCCCATATTACTCCTCAAGTCATTTCATTGGCTCCTTATCCATTTCCACATCCAGTTCAAACTTCTCCTGCTGACCTATAAATGTATTCACTCTGCGGCTCCTCACTACCTTTCCTCTCTTATCTCTCCTTATAACCCCCCTCGGGAACTCCGCTCTTCTAGCAAACTGCTCCTATCTGTGCCCTTCTCTTCTACTGCTAACTCCCGACTTTGCTCCTTTCACCTTTCTGCACCTTACGCCTGGAACAAACTACCTGTGTCTGTACGCCAGGCACCTTCTCTAACCCTCTTCAAATCCAGGCTGAAAACTCACCTCTTCGCTGCTGCTTTTGGAGCTTGACTCACCTGATCTCCTTTATCTTTCCCCTTGTTTTATCCCTGCCTACACCTTCTGTGTTTGTCTTGACTAGACTGTAAGCTCTGACGAGCAGGGACTGTCTCTTACATGTCTGTGCAGTGCTGCATATGACTTGTGGCGCTATACAAATGCTCAGTAGTAGTAGTGAGATTGCATATGGGTGTCCTATATGCATGTTGGATAGCTGCCAAGTTACCCATTTTCAGCAGGGAGATTTTAGGCCAGTCCTTGATTTCTGACAGTCCCATCCTGATGCATTATGGGACCTGCCATACTGATTTCTGTGGGCAGAATCAGAGGCCACAAATCCCACTCTGCTATGGGATATAAGTTCAAAACCAAGACTAACTAAAATGTCTGTCTCCTGGAACTGGGTATCTTTGCAGCTCTGGACGTTGTTAGCCTTCATTCATATTCAGTACATTTTTCCTAGAAAAAAGATGTTGGTATTCATATGCAGGGCATGGGCATAGTTTGCTTCATTTGGGAGGCAAAGGATGGGGAGATGTATTTGCATATTCATTTGCATATTTGCATATTCATTTGGTAATCTTTAAAAAAATACTAGATGGATTTCAAGCCAATATATCAAAGAGGTGAGAGATGAGTTGGCGCCCCCAAGATACTCAAAGAGGGAACAGAGGCTTTCATTCAGTGGCTTTGCCAAAAAAAGGGAAAACAACATATTCACAGGCTATAGAATTAAAATGCAGAAAAAACTGTAGCTGTTTAATTATTTAGCTTGGCATTCTAAGATTAAAAAACTACTGACGTCTGTAAATATATTTTCTGCAAAAAGCAAAGGAGATGTAGGGTGCTCACATGCCAAGGGACAAGAAGCAAAAAGAGAACTACAGCGCAGTTTCTAATACCAAAATAAATTATAACTAATTTTATTTTGGTGTTAGAAACTGTGCTATGGTTCTCTTTTTTTCTTTTTGAACATCTGTTTTGCATCCAATGAAACCCCTCCTCCAACAGTAGGTGCAGAGCAAAACTAGGACATTTCACCATAGAACCCAACATATAAGAAAAAAAATCTGATTTGGTGTCATCTTATTAACATCCTTTCCAGTACAGACAGATTGTGAACTAACACAACCCTACAAAAGTCACTAAAGACCTATAATGCAAATCTACCATACCATAATGACACCAGCTTCTAAAATTAACAATAAGGGGCCTACTCAGAAAAGAGCAACACCATAAATATTGCAGTGGTCCTTAGAGCATCCATACACGTATTCAGAAAACTGAACAAGCCAGATTACTATAGATCCTACATAGCTCCATGCTAACAGAATACTTGGTTTAAGTCACACAGGCAGAAGACAGTTAGACCCTCGCCAATTACAGAAAAATTGTAACAAACTCAAAGTAGAACTATATAGACAAAATTAAATTGATACCCCAACAGGCCAGGCTTTGCATGCAATGTAACACAAAAAATAGAGGAGGCAGGTGCCACCTTACCTCACCTTTGCTGAGTAGTAGAATGAGATGCACAGGCCTCTCTGATCTCACATGCAGGCAATGCAGTGTCTCCCCATAGTCTTCTCCCTCTGTCAATCTGAGTGCAACTTATTCAGAGACGGCCATGTTGCTGATTAGATGCACACAGCCCTTCTCTGAACAAGAGTCCCTGGGATTGAGGGAGGGGGTATACCATGGGGAGAGGCAGTGTTACCTGCATGTGGGATCAGAGAGAACTGTGTTTCATCTTAATGCTCACAAATGTAAAAGCAGCAGCTAGCAGAGAGGTGCACATGGTGATGGGACTTTATTTGTACAGCTGTGCAGCCTATAGCTAGTGCCAAAATTCCAAATGTGTTGTGCCTCTATTGCAGGCCTCAACAAATTTTGTGTGGATTTAGGAGCCAGGCCAAAATCTTAGGAACCAGTGCTTGTGACTTCCTCGTGCTCATCCCTTCATTGCATCTCACGCTAGTCTCATGTTCTCAAGTCTCACGGGACCAGTGCCAGAGTTCCTATACTTGCGGCATCTGTAGACAGAAATACAAATAACAACTTTGGATATTAAGCGTCTTTATGTGTGTGTGGTGCAATGGTGGTGTGCCTATATGTGCGTGGGATATGGTGATAGGTGCCTTTATGTAGATAGGGTGCGGGGCTGCAGTGCATATGTTTGTGCTGCAGACCTGAGGAGTCTCTCTTTATGTGATGCACAGGTGGGGTGTCCATGTTTGTGTGGGGGGGGTGCAAAGGTGAGGTGCCTGTATGGATATGTGATGTGGAGGTGAGTGTTCATGTGTATGTGTATGTGTGTATGTGGTCTGGCGGTGAGATGCCCGTGTGCGTGCGTGTCTGTCGTGTGGTGGTAGGGTGCCTGTGTATGTGTGTTTGATGTGGGGGTGGAACAGGGACGGGGTGCTTGTGGGTGTTCTAGGGGGAGGGGATTGCACTTTCTGGCAATGCTTTGCACTCTTCCCTCCTCCTCCAATCCCTCTCCTGCTGGCTCCCCACCTCTGTTACCCTTCCAGACTCTCCCCCCTTCACAACCCCCTAGCACTCCCATCCCCTGCCCTAAATCTCCCCGTCCTACTTTTTTAAACAGGTCCCTGCCCCTTTAAATTGCCCCTGCCTTCTCTTCCTCACTTGAACTCCTTGCCCCTCACAACCTATTTTGCCACAGGCCTTGACCGGGCCTCCCCTTCTCTTCTGCCCATGGGGATATGATCTCCCACGGGCAGATTGAAGGAGACATTGCCGCGATCGCAACCATCCCTTCTCTTCTGTCCATGGGAGATGGGATCCCCACGGGCAGACAAAGCATTGTGGCTGTCATTAGGGCAACTTGTTGGAGGGGGAAATGCCCCCCTCGCCCCCTCCCAAACTATGTTCATGATGCAGGATTCTTTCATTAATACACGAGGACCATGAGTCAATTTTAACAGGCAATAAAAAAGGTGCAGTACTCCATACCAACGAGTACTCCCTGAAAAAAAAGCCTAGGATTTGTTTCCAGGACATGGTATCTTCTAAGGATGTACAGGTGCTTTTCCTCCCAAAGCCCCAAAACAGGACCAGTGACTGAGCCAACCTTTGATCACTTTATTGAAGTTCCAGGCAGAGGGTGGATTTTATGATGGAGGAATTTAAAAGGAGGAGAACATAAAGAGAAACAAGCCCTCAACTCCCCCATACCTCAGCTTTATGACTCAGAAATGGCAGGAACATTTCAAACCCCTGCAAAGGCAGCTGCTTCCTTCTGATATTTTCCCCACTATATCCTGATTGACTCAGAATAAAATGGATTCATGTCTTTAAGGATTCCACAGGAGGCAACGAACTCTCCGAATTCACAAAAGGATCTATCCAATGATACATAAGAGTATGGAAAGGGTATCTGAAAATGGTGTATCTGGGGTGGGGCAGGAACCAAACTCTGTTGCTTGTCCCTGGATCTTGGTGGATGGGGGGGGAGGAGGCAAAAGGCACATTCTCAGAGCCACATTCTTCACCTTTTCACATCAGAAAGCGTAGTTGCTAGATTCTCTTTACACAGCAGGGGTATGCCACCACACTCTGTTGGTGATGTTTCTGACAGCACTAAAGTGCCCAGCTCTCCCCTAGCTCAAAGAAGTCTTTATTGACTTCTTTGAGCATGCGTGTATCTTCCCACCTACAAGTCCCACGCTTTTCCCCTCAATTCATAACATACTGTAGCTGCGCATCAGGATGCATTACAAAGCTATAGTCCAGGGGCAGTTTCTCCAAATGGGTTAGTTTTGTAGATACCTTTGACAGTGATGAACCTCACTTCTAAGCCAGGGTATATGGAGTATGATTTCAAATTCACTGCGAATGCTCAGCATAGTACTTGCATCGTGCCAAAGAGAGCCTCCTGCTGGAGTTCGTAAGATGTAATATGTATGGGTAGTTTGTCAAGATGTATTTGAAAATTCTTCTTTATCAAGCCTGTGGCACCCACCACAATGAGAAATATTTCTGTATCTTTCTGCCACATTTTCTTGGTTTCTGACTTCATTTTCTGCCTCTCCACGTGATTCACAGAGTAGTCGCTTGGAACTAATACCTCTATTTATCAATGCCATTCTGGTGTTTTTCTCCTTAACCACTATATCCGGCTTCCTCACATTCAGCTTTTTATTGGTTAGAATGGGAGTATACCAGGTGATCAGAACCTCCTCATTCTCTGTAATTCTCTTAGAGTCATGATCCCAGTGCTGTTTGGCCACAGTGATGTTGTAGTGCTTACAGAGTTTCCAGTGGCACTCTACTTTATTATGTCTTTCTGTACAGAAATTTTCTGCCATCTGAACTTCACAGCCAGCTATGAGGTGAGTCACCATTTCCAGGTCTTTCTTACAGAATCAACAATTTTTTAAATGCTCGCTGTAAACCATCTCATCTGTAATCTGCTGTCCCGGGCTGCAACTATCAATCTCTCATCCTTCGGTTTCAATTTACTCTCCTCAACCATTCATGTGCCCTTTCTTGATCAACAAAGGGTTCCTGGAGTAAGACTGTGTATTTCCAATCACATATAGTAGGGAGGAGTAGCCTAGTGGTTAGGACACAGTATCTCAGGCCAGAGGGACTGTAGTTTCTAGTCCTATAGGCACTCCTTGTGGCCATGGGCAAGCCACTTAACCCTCTGTTGCCTCAGGTACACATAGATTGTGAGTCCTTTGGGGACAAGGGAATGAATCCAGGACCTGTTTATAGTGATTACATAATGTAAACCATTTTGAATGAATGACAAGGCAGTATAGAAAACTGGTTAAATAAATATTTGCCACTTGTCTGTTGCTCTCATTTTTTGAAGAGTTTTTTCTCTTGTTTTGCAAATTCTACCCCTGGATATGCCTGTGGATTCTCACTCATTCCTTCTAGTCGTTAGAATGCTTGTCCAAGTTTGATGATGGAGACAGATTCTGGACAGTTACTTTCATATTTCAGCACTTTTTACACATTTGGATCTGATGATGCAGTTAGGTAGGCCTGGAGCAGTGGTGGGATCTGGCCGGTTCGGCCCAGTTCGCAAGAACCAGTTCCTGCCATGGGCCGTGTTCGGCGAAATAGGCTGAAAACAGCATCCAGTTGCTGTTGCTACACTGGCAGAACTCCCCCCGCCTACCTGTGGTTTGACAGCATCAGGGGACCGCGGCATCGTGAGAAGCCCCCAATGCCATCAAACCATTTGCGGGTGGGGGTACTGGGCCACTGGGCCACCAGGGAGCTGCTGCCCTGCAGTGACCACCAGTGGCCCAAACATGCAGTGTCAGCAACGCAAACACGTGCCATGCTGCCGCCCACTCGGTCCTGTCACTGGCGGGATCGATCCAAACTAGTTCCTGTTCGGATCGACTCCCGCCAATAGCCCGAAGGCTTATTATAGTAGCTCTGTATGTATAATCAATCTCTATGAGGCCTACCCCTCCTTCAGCTCTGGGGATGTACAGTCTTGGCATACACTGATTCTTGTAAATTAATTCATGGGCATGGAGAGGTTTTCTTGTTCGCACATCCAGTTTGAGAGGCCAGTCCACAATCCCAAAGCTGTATGAGAGTACAGAACTTCCAGCTGATTAATGGCCTGTATTTTTTTCCATGATATTAAAGCACTTTCAATAATGATTTTAATCTCCTGTAGTATTCTTTGGAGTGGAGGAGTAGCCTAGTGGTTCTAGTACCCAAGAGATCAAGGGTTTGATTCCCTCAGGCACTCCTTGGACAAGTCACTTTATCTTCAATTGCCTCAGAAGAAAAGGCCTGGCAATGTACTTCCAGTAATACATTGCCAAGAAAACCCAGAGACAGCTGGGTCACCAGGAGTCAGCACTGACTGGATGACACTAAAAAAAAAAAAAGTATTCTTTACTACTCTTTTCTCTCAGTACTTTCTGCATGAGTGTCATTCCTTCCTCTACTCCAAGATCAGCCAGGGAGATGTTTACCGTTTTGTTCAATTTTCCTCTAAAAAAAAAGTTGCCTTAGCACATTTGTCAAGGCCAAGGTCATTCTGATGTCATCAGAAAAGCTTTTCACTACACAGAGTTACTCTGCTAATTGTTGGTTCTGGAACAGTAGAGCTCCAGATCATCTTCAAATAATAAATGAGATGTTGTTTCTGAGTTGTTGCCTTCTTTAGGATTCAGGCTAAATCCGTATCGCAAAGCATTAAAATAGGAAAAGGGATGACGGATGGAGAAGGACAAGTTCAGTACGTCACTCCCAGCAAAAGAAAAACAACATTGGAAACAGCCACACACTTGAACAACACATCAATGGCAAGCGGGAGGGGGCATGTAGAATGAAACCAATGCAAACAGCAAGCAAGCCATTCAACAAATGCTGGAAAGCAATGAGTACAAATGCACAAAGCCTAGACAACAAAGTTCCTGATCTGGACACCCTAATGGTGGAAATGGACTTGGACATTGTGGCCATTACAGAAACATGGTTTAACGAGTCACATGAATGGGATATAGCCATAACTGGCTATAATCTCTTTAGAAGAGATAGAGAGGGTAGAAATGGAGGAGAAGTAGCCCTGCATGTCAAAAGCAATATTAAAGCTGCTGAAATGCAGGGGATGTAGGGGAAAAGAAGAAGCGCTCTGGATTGTGTTGGAAAGAGGAGATGACACTGTCATCCATACTGGTGTGGTCTACAGGCCTCCAACTCAAAGCAAAGAAATGGATAGTGAATTGATTGTTGATATTGCAAAGATAGCCATGAAAGGGGAAGTGATCATATTGGGTGACTTTACCCAATGTGGATTGAAATGTTCCTTCTGCAAATCGGGAAAGAAGTAAAAAAAATTGTGGATGCCTTCCAAGATGCATTACTTAAACAAATGGTGATGGAACCGACCAGGGAGAGCTCCGTGCTGGATTTAGTGCTCACCAACGGAGATAGCGTGTCAAATATACAGGTGGGTGCCCATGTGAATAGCAGCGATCATCACACAGTGTGGTTTGAGATAAAAGCCAAGGTGGAATCCAATCACAGCAAACTCGAAGTCTTAGACTTCAAAAATGCTGACTTCAGTAAAATGGTTAAGTACCTGAAGGAGGAGTTGGTAGGGTGGGAGGGGTTAAGGGAAGTGGAATTGCAATGGGCTAAACTAAGGAAAGTAATAAAAGGTGCAACAGATACATACATAAGGAAAGTAAAAAAAAACAAGAGGAAAAGGAAACCTATTTGGTTCTCCAAAGAAGTGGCTGTACAAATAAAGGCAAAAACCACAGCTTTCACAAAATTCAGAAGCTTGCAAACAGAGGAACACAAAAAATAATACACGATCAAACTAAAAAAGACAAAAAGAGAAATAAGGATAGCAAAATCAAAGGCAGAAGAAAAGATGGCTAAAGATGTGAAGTGTGGTAACAAGACTTTCTTCAGGTATATTCGGGAGAGGAGGAAAATCAGAGGTGGAATTTCAGGACTCAAAAATGCTGGAAACGGATTTGTGGAAAGTGACATTGAAAAAGTGAAAATGGTAAACAAATACTTCTGCTCGGTTTTCACTACAGAAAATTCTGGAGAAAGACCACCTGTGATTGACAAATATACAAATGGGAATGGAGTAGATACCACACCATTCACAAAAAATGATGTGTTAGAACAGCTTGCAAAACTGATAGTGGACAAGTCTATGGGATCAGATGGGATACACCTCAGGATACTGAAAGAACTCAGAGAAGTTCTTGCAGGGCCTTTAAAGGATGTTTTTAATAGATCCTTGGAGACAGGAGAAATTTCATAGGACTGGAGAAGGGCTGATGTGGTACCTCTCCACAAAAGTGGTAATAGGGAAGAAGTGACAAACTACAAGCCAGTAAGCCTTATCTCACTGGCGGGAAAAGTAATGGAGGTGCTCCTGAAAGAACAAATAGTGGACTTCCTTGAAATCAACAGGTTGCATGAGCTGAGGCAGCATAGTTTTACCAAAGGACGATCTTGCCAAACAAATCTGATTGCGTTCTTTGACTGGGTGACTTGAGAAGAAGATCAGGGGCATGCAATGGGTGTGATCTACCTAAATTTCAGCAAAGCCTTTGATACTGTTCCTCATAGGAGCCTTATCAATAAACTCAACAGCTTGGGGATGGGTCCCAAGATGGTGAACTGGATCAGAAATTGGTTGACTGACAGACAACAGAGGGTGACGGTAAATGGAATTCACTTGGATGAAAGGAAGGTGATTAGCGGTGTGCTCCAGTGTTCGGTCTTGGGACCGGTATTGTTCAATATATTCGTGAGTGATATTGCCAAGGGCTGAATGGAAAAGTCTGTTTTTTTGCAGATAGCACCAAAATTTGCAAAAGAGTGGACTCCCCTCAGGGAGTGGGGAACATGAGGAAAGATCTACAAAAGCTGGAAGAATGGTCTACTGCTTGGCAGTTAAGATTTAATGTGAAGAAGTGCAGTGTAATGCACTTGGGAAGCAGAAATCCATGGGAACTGTATGCGATAGGGGGCGAGAGATTGATGTGCATGGACCAGGAGAAAAACCTCGTTGTGATTGTTTCTGAGGATCTCAAGGTGGTGAAACAGTGTGACAAGGGGGTGGCAAAAGCCAGAAGGACGCTGGGTTGTGTAGAGAGGAATTAGCAGCAGAAATGAAGAGGTACTAATGCCACTGTACAAGTCGCTGGTGAGGCCTCACTTGGAATATTGTGTTCAGTTTTGGAGACCATATCTCGCAAAGGATATAAAAAGGCTGGAAGCGGTTCAGAGGAAGGTGACCAAAATGATTTGGAGCCTGCATCAGAAGACTTATGAAGAGACTTGAAGACTTAAATATGTACACTCTGGAGAAGAGGAGGGACAGGGGAGATATGAGTCAGACCTTTACATACTTAAAGAGTATTAATGGACAAACAAACCACTTCCATAGACGGGGAAGCTGTAAAACTAGAGAGCATAACATGAAGCTGCATGGGGGTAAACTGAAAGGCAATGTCAGGAAATACTTTCTCACTGAAAGAGTGGTGGATGCTTGGAATGTCCTCCCGATGGAAGTGGTGGGGGCAAGCACAGTGACAGAATTCAAAATGGTATGGGACAGACATAGTGGATCCCTTTATAGCAACAGGATAAAATCAAAATAAGCATAACTATCTCTTATATCTGAACAAATAGGGGTGACCTACACGGAGCGGTAGGTACACCCCTAAACAAAGGTATGGGGAGATGTGACCTGCACGGAGCGGCAAGTACACCTACTCTTCCCAACTTGCTGGGCAGACTAGATGGACATACTGGTCTTTATCTGTCGTCATATACTATGTTACTATGTATGTTACTATAAGATTAAGCACCATACAAAACAAAAGGGGCGACAGGGAATCTCCCTGAAATATTCCTTGCTGGATCTTAATTTTAGGAATGATGTACTGACCATCTTCATACCTCAAAAAGGGTGTGGTTTGCCACATTATCATGGTGAACTTAATGTACTCTATCAAACCAGGATTTATTTTGTACATTTCAATGCAATTTCTTATCCAAGAGTGTGGGATGCTGTCAGAAGCTTTCACATAATCAATCCATGCAATAGAAGATTTCTGCTTTTCTTAGCATTGGCCATGATGACCTTATTCAACATTAACTGGTCCTTAGTTCCATATGCTCCCCTCTTTGCCATTTTGCTCTATTGCAATGATGTTATTGGACTCAATATAATCATATATTCTGTCTGCATCTATTGCAGTGAACAGCTTATAGGTTGTAGGTAAACAAGTTATTTGTCTTTAATTATTGGGAATATTACTCAGGTCCCCCTTTGGAAGAAGAAATGTTAAATAGAAACATAGAAACATGATGGCAGAAAAAGACCACATGGCCTATCTAGTCTGCCCTTCCATATCAACTACTACAACAGTCCCTTTTTTCCTTTAGAGATCCTCTGTGTTTGTCCCATGCTTTTTTGAATTCAGACACTGTCCTTATCTTTACCACCTCCATTGGGAGACAATTCCACGCATCTACCACTTTTTCTGTAAAGACATATTTCCGCATATTACTCCTGAGTTTATCCCCTTTCACCTTCATCTTATGTCCCCTCGAAGCAGAGCTTGCTTTCAATCAAAAGAGGCTCTGCTCCTGTGTATTTACATCACAAAAATATTTAAATATCTCAGTCATATCATCTCTATCCTGCCTTTCCTCTAAAGTATACATATAAAGCTCCTCAAGTTTGTCCTCATACTAACCATTTTAGTAGCAACCCTCTGCCCCGACACCAACCTGTTTATATCCTTTTGAAGGTGCGGTCTCCAGAATTGTGCCCAATACTCCAAATTAGGTTGCACCAAAGACTTATATAGAGGCACTATTATCTCCTTTCTTCTGCTGGCCATTCCTCTCCCTATGCACCCAAGCATCCTTCTAGCTTTCGCCGTCGCCTTTTCTACCTGTTTAGCTACTTTAAGATCATCAGACACAATCAAACCTAGGACCTGCTCTTCTTTTGTGGACAGAAGTACTTCACTCCCCATACCATATCACTCCCAAATGCATGACCCAAATGCATGACCTTACATTTTTACATTAAATCTCAATTGCCAAATTCTAGACCATTCTTCAAGCTTAACTAGATCCCTCCTCATGTTATCTACACCTTCCTGGGTATCTACTCTATTGCAGATTTTGGTATCATCTGCAAAGAGGTAAACCTTATCTGACAGCCCTTCCGCAATATCACTAACAAAGATGTTAAAATGTTCTTCCTGTAGTAAGTCATTGTGGTGTTAAGTCTGGGTGCTTAAACAATTGATTTTTGCCGTTCACCAGGTCTTGGTGGAGTGATGTGAACTGTTTGAGCCAAAGGTTGGTTACTCCATCTGGGCCAGGCCTCTTCCGGTTTAGGGTTCATTGTAACCTGCTTTCCAGCTCTTTCACTGTTATTGCAGGCCATTCCATAGGTTTGATGTTTGCTTTTTCTAAATGCTCCTGTATGTAGATGTGGTGTATTTAGATTTCAGTAAAGCCTTTGACACCGTTCCTCACAGGCGACTTATAAACAAACTGAGCACCCTAGGGATGGACCCTAAAGTTACTGATTGGGATAGAAATTGGTTGAGTGGGAGGCAACAAAGAGTACAGGTAAATGGAGCTAAATGGAGCTCACTCTGAGGAGAAGGAAGTTACCAGTGGTATGCCCCAGGGATCTGTCCTTGGTCCCATTCTTTTCAACATCTTTGTTAGTGATATAGCGGAAGAGATGGTTTGCTTTGAAGCTGATTTGCCTGGATTGTTGGGTTTGTAGGTAACAAAGAGTTGTGAAGAAGTGTACAAGTCCTTTGTTGCTTACAGATAGTATAAGAGCTCTTCTGCAGTACTATTTATTATTTCTTTAGCACTACAAGGCATATGCAGTACTGTTCAGACACATGTAAAAAATGGTCCCTGCTCATCAGAGCTTACAATCTAGTCAAGACAGACAACACAACAGCTGAGGAGTCCTCTTCTCAAGTCGCTTCACTGGCTCCCTATCCACTTCCGCATCCAATTCAAACTTCTCCTCCTGACCTATAAATGCATTCACCCCCTCGTTACCTTTCATCTCTTATCTCTCTCTACATCCCCTCTCGGGAACTTCGCTCTTCTAACAAATTACTTCTATCTAGACCCTCCACTCGCACTGCTAACTCCCGACTTCGCTCCTTTCACCTTGCTGCACCATATGCCTGGAACAACCTACCTGTGTCTATACGCCAGGCACCCTCCCTGGCCTTCTTCAAGTCCAGATTTAAAACCCATCTTTTCACTGTCGTTTTCAGATCCTGACTTCTACCCTTTGTCCTAATCTGACTCCTGTCCTTTGTCATGTCTAAAACTGTAAATGCCATACTTGGTTTTTGTAAATGCCATACTTGTTTTGCCCGAATTGTAATTGCCATACTTTGTTTTACCCCATATTTTGCTTTATCCCGAATTAACTATTGCTCCGTGTCACCATAATCAATGGGATCACGGCTCCGATAACGATCGCGAACCGCTACCGCAGCTTTGTAAACAAGCCCCTAAGTGGATCAGGATCCATAAGCGGCCTCGAAGAGATGAGTTTTCTTTCTTTTTTTTTTTTTTATTTAATTGCATTTTAAAAAATCTTACAGCAACTTGTAAGAATAGGAAGCAAAATATTACATACAATATGCCACACCAATAGGGGATACACACAGTAATAGATACAAATATGTAAACAGCTCAAGCCCTCATCAACAGAAAAAGGGAGCTCCGAAGAGATGAGTTTTCAGCCTGGATTTAAAAAGAGCTTATAGGTCAGTAGAAGTTTGAACTAGATACAAAAACGAATATGGAGCCAGTGAAACAACTTGAGAAGAGAGGTTATATGAGCATATCAAGGCTGGTGGAAGATTAGCTGTTCAGCTGAGTTTTGAACAGATTGAAGGGGAGAGAGATGATTCAGAGAGAGACCAGCAAGGAGGAAGTTACAATAGTCTAGATGGGAGGTGACTAATGAGTGGATAAGAGTCTTAGTAATGTGTGTAGAGAGGAAGAGACAAATTTTGCCAATGTTATAGAGAAAGAAACGACAAGGTTTAGCTGTCTGTTGGATGTGTGCAGAGAAAGAGAGAGTCAAAGATGACCCCAGGGTTGACAGCAGAGGAAACAGGGAGAAGTGTAGTGATCTCCAGGAACAAGCAGGAATGAGTCTTCACATATGGGTTTCGTCGGTACCGACGGAGCCTGCGCGGGAACCCTCCCCAGCGTCCAATCAGAAAGCTTTTGGGAGCATCCCACAGCGCCTGCGTGCTGCCTTCCCGCCTTTCCCAACTGTCTCTCCTCAGTTCTTCTTTTTCCGCGGAGCCAGCAGGTCGTGTTCCTGTCACCGCAGAAGAATTTCCTTATTTTTTCTTTATTTCTTTTGTGTCGCATCTGCCTTCTTCGATGCTCTACCGGTACCGCTGGTCTTTGTTCTTTTCTTCTTGTAAAAAAAAAAAAAACTTTTTCTTCAGGTGCACTTGCGTTTTGGGCCTTAGGCCCAAAACGTTTTTTTTTTTTCCTTAATATGGAAAAACCTGCCTCAGGATTTAAGAAGTGCACAAAATGTGGTGGTACCATTTCCGTCACCGACACCCATGACTAGTGTCTAAAATGTTTAGGTACTGACCATTCCATAACAGATTGTATGTCCTGTTCTATGATGTCTAAAAGAGGTCGGCAGAACCGAGCTGCCAAGCTCAGTACCCTGTTTCCCTCTGATGCAGCTTCGGTGGCATCTACGTCTTCCAGGGCTTCTTCTTCCTCACATGGATCTCAGGTAACTAAACATAAATCCAGCCGGTCCTCGAAGGGTAGATCTCTTTCTAAACATCGAGATGCCTCTGGCATTGCCCTCGAGGATTCTGCACCAGCAAAATTACCCCGGCGGGAGGCTTCGGCCTCTAAAGAATCATCATCGGGGTTCCAGGATGATCTCGATGGCGTGGCCTCGACAGATCTCCTGGTGCCATGCTCTGGGGTACCTGTGGCTTCCACCAGTACCGACTTCCAAGCATTGGTGGCGTCGATGGATCAGAGGATTCTGTCCATCGAACGCAGTCTGGCGGCTTTCCTTGTGGCATCAACGCCAGTGGTACCGCAACAGACTACTCCGCCGGTACTGGCTCTAGCATCGCCATCGATACCGATCCCGGTACCGGTGGCATCGACATCGGCATCGGTGTCCGCTATGCCGGTACTCTGTCCTCTGAGACCCTCCGGTACCGATACCCCGGTATCGGTGATTCCCGATACCGATCCCGGTCGGTACGGGTATCGGGCTTTACAGGAGCATCCGGACAGACGATACTTCGATTCCTCTGAGGACTCTGAGGATTCTGAAGAGTCGGTCGATGCAGTGATGCTTCTTCCACAGGAGGAGTCCTCTCCAAAATGAAGAATGTCTCCTCCAGAGGACTTGTCTTTTCAAGACTTCATCAGGGAGGTGGCTCGGGGCCTTTCTATCACAGTGGCCCCTGAGACAGAGCCCAGAGCCAAGGAGTTAGATATCTTACAATATCCTAAAACTCCTAAGGAGGCAGCTACCTTGCCTATTCATGAGATTCTGTATGATCTCATGTTGAGGATGTGGGAAGCACCTCTGATCACCTCTCCTCATTCTCGCAGGTTGGACACCATGTATCGTGTCCCTCCTTGTCCTGGTTTCCATAAAACTCAACTTCCTCACCACTCTATTGTGGTTGAGTCTGCAATGAGAAAGATTAGAAGTGCCAAAAGACATGCCTCTAATCCTCCAGAATGTGAAGGTAGAACCCTGGATGCTTTTGGAAGAAGAGTCTTCCAAGCTTCCATGCTTGCTGCCAGAATTAATTCTTATAGTCTCTACATAGGAATGTTCTTAAAGGAAGTCACTGACCATTTGCAGACTTTAAGTCCTTTTATGTCTGAAGATAAAAGGCAGGACTTTCTCACTGGGCTCAAACATGCCCAAGATATCTCCAAATTCTCCAACCGTGCAGCTTTTGACTCCTTTGAATGCGTAAGCAGAGCCTCAGCTATTGCCATAGGTGCACGTAGGATTGCTTGGCTTCAAGCATCTGATTTGGAGATCTGGGTTCAAGATGAATTGGGAAATATCCCTTGTACAGGTGAGAACCTGTTTGGTAAAGATTGGCAAGCAAAAGCCAATCAGATGGATGCTGAAAATTCTGCTTTGGATAGACTATCTAAATCCACAGCTGCTCCTGCTAAGAAAAGGTTATTCAAGAAAACACCTTTTTCTGAAAAGGGAAGATTCTATCCTGCTTATGGTCAGCGGGCATCTTCTGCAGCTCAGTTCCCTAATAAACGTCAGCAATCATCCAAACAGAGCAAAGCAAAGGCTGCTAGGCCTCCTCCAGCCCAGCAACCTCAGCCCCCTCAGGGCCTTTGACTTGCCGCTAGAGAACTTAGCCTTCCTGGCTCTGAAAGGACCAGAGCCTTCCACCATTCCAGGAAGGTTATGTCATTTTGCTCCCAGGTGGGGGCAAAGTACAGCAGAGCATTGGACACTCTCCATCATAAGAGAGGGGTACAAACTTCATTTTTAAAGCTTGCCCCCTCTCACAAGAATGCACCAGTTCAATTCTCCAACCTCCCTCCTCAACCTGTTGGGGCAGGAGGTTGCCATCCTTCTCACCCAGGGGGCAATAGAGGAAGTGCCTCTTCAACAACAGGGCACAGGTTTCTACTCCCCCTATTTTCTTATTCCGAAGAAAACAGGGGGTTTCAGACCCATTTTAGATCTCAGAGAGTTGAACAGATTCCTAGTCAAGGAAAAATTCAAGATGGTTTCTCTGGGAACTCTGCTGTCATACCTTCAGAATCAGGATTGGCTTTGTTCTCTAGATCTCAAGGATGCGTATACTCATGTTATCATCCATCCAACTCACAGAAGGTTCCTTCAGTTCCTTTTTCAAGAGAAGCACTATCAATACAGAGTGCTCCCTTTTGGTCTGGCCTCTGCACCAGGGGTGTTCACGAAATGCATGGCAGTAGTAGCTGCTTTTCTGCGCACCCTGGGAATATTCATCTTCCCTTATCTGGACGACTGGCTCATTCGAGCTCCCACTCAGTCGGAGGCCCAAAGTTCTCTAACCTGCACAATGCGTATCCTTCAGTATTTAGGGCTGGTAATAAACATCCCAAAATCCAATTTGATCCCTACTCAGTCTCTGGAGTTTATAGGGGCGTTGCTGGATACCACAAGGGCAAGGGCCTATCTCCCCCAGGCCCGTTGCCTTCGCTTGGTGCAGTTAGCTTCTCAAGCAGAGTTGAAGCCCCTCCTAACTGCTCGAGAGATGTTACAGTTGCTAGGCCAGATGGCTTCCACCATGCATGTGGTACCATATGCTCACCTTCACATGAGGGCAGCTCAATGGACTTTATCCACCCAATGGACCCAGGCATTAGGCTGCCTGTCAGACAAAATAGCAAACACAAATCGCCTCATTTTGTCCCTCCAATGGTGGACGTCCCCTCAAAACCTGTTGCTGGGGTCCCCCTTTCAGCAGTCTCTACCCCAAGCAACTCTTACAACAGATGCTTCTCCAATGGGGTGGGGAGCTCATCTGCAAGACCTCTCCACCCAAGGCATCTGGTCCCCACAGGAAAGTTGTCTACATATCAATCTCTTGGAACTCAGAGCAATCTTTTTTGCTCTGCGGGTGTTCCACTCCCTGCTCAGCTACAAGACAGTCCTTATCCACACGGACAATCAGGTAGCCATGTTCTATGTGAACAAGCAGGGAGGAACTGGCTCTCTGTCGCTTTGCAATGAAGCTTTGCGACTGTGGGCCCTCGCCAGAGAGCATCACATTCATCTTCTGGCAGTTTATCTTCCAGGCGTTCAAAACTCTTGGGCAGACAGACTCAGTCGAGTTCTGCTTCCACACGAGTGGTCCCTACATGTGGACCAGGTGGCCACGATTTTTCAGATTTGGGGAACCCCGGACATAGACCTCTTTGCAAGTCCGTGGAATGCCAAACTTCCCCAGTTCTGTTCCAGAACTCTGGCTCAGGGAGCTCAGGCAAGGGATGCTTTCCTCCTTCACTGGGGTCAAGACTTCCTCTATGCCTTTCCACCCATTCCCCTAATTCCCAAAACCCTGTTCAAGCTTCAGAGAGACAGAGGCCACATGATTCTCATAGCTCCACATTGGCCACGGCAAGTGTGGTACCCTCTGCTTCTACATTTCTCTCAAGCTCCCTCCCTGGAGTTAGGGTCTGCTCCAGACCTCCTCTCTCAAGAGGACGGAAAGTTATGGCATCCCAACCCCCAGTCTCTGCATCTCAGGGCTTGGTTGCTGAAGGCCTAGATCTCCAGGATCTTCATCTTTCTCAACAAGTGAAAGATGTTTTTTATGCTTCCAGGAAACCTTCCACTAGACGTTCTTATGCTTTCAAGTGGAAGAGGTTTACTATCTGGTGTTCTGGGAAGGGTCTTAACCCCCTTGCCATACCTCTGGAATCTTTGCTGGAGTATCTCCTCCATCTGTCTAATGCAGGCCTTAAGACAAATTCAGTAAGGGTCCATTTGAGTGCTATTGCAGCTTCCCTTAAACCTCTAAATGGACCACCTATTTCCTCTCATCCTCCTGTAGCAAGATTCATGAGAGGCCTCCTTTTAACAAAGCCTCCCATTAGACCACCCCCGGTGGCATGGGACTTAAACTTGGTTCTTGGGCAGCTTATGAAGCTGCCTTTTGAACCTTTGGCTACCACCTCCTTGAAATACCTTTCTTGGAAGGTCATCTTTCTCATTGTAATCACATCAGCACGTCGTATTAGTGAATTGCAATGACTCATAGCTAATCCACCTTATACAAGGTTCCATCATGACAAAGTGGTCCTTAGGACTCATCCACACTTTATGCCTAAGGTGGTCTCGCCTTTTCACCTCAACCAAGAGGTCTACCTACCTGTCTTTTTTCCAGGACCTCATGCATCAAGTGCAGAGAGGAATCTTCATACCCTGGACTGTAAAAGAGCTCTGGCTTTTTACTTACAAAGGACACAGCAACATAGAAAGTCCTCCAAGCTCTTTGTTGCCTTTGATCCTTCTCACTTGGGACTACCATTCTCCAAGAGAACATTATCCAACTGGATTACCCAGTGTATTTCCTTCGCCTATCAGAGCAAGAACCTTTCTCTGGAGGGCCATGTCACAGCTCACAATGTGAGAGCTATGGCAGCCTCAATGGCTCATCTGAACTCTGTGTCTATTGACGACATCTGTCGAGCAGCCACTTGGGCCTCAGTTCATACCTTCACAGCCCATTACTGCTTGGACAAGGACTCCCGCCTGGATGCCTTGTTTGGTCAGGCTGTTCTTAAACACCTGTTCCATACTTAATCAACTTCTACCCACCATCCCTCATGGGATGCCAGAGATCCATGTGGGGAAGTGCAGCCCTGTCCCAGGGACACACAACTTCTGGGATCTCTCCCTGGCATCTAAAGCTAGGGAGTCCCCATATGTGAAGACTCATTCCTGCTTGTTCCTGGAGATAGCACAGTTACTTATCTGTAACAGGTGATCTCTGGGAACAGCAGGAATAAGTCTTCACAACCCACCCACCTCCCCTAGGAGTTGTCTCTCTCTATCTCTCTTTCCTTTCCCTCTCTCTCTCTCTCTCTTTGTCTCAGCTCTAAAACTCAACTGAGGAGAGACAGTTGGGAAAGGCGGGAAGGCAGCACGCAGGTGCTGTGGGATGCTCCCAAAGGCTTTCTGATTGGACGCTGGGGAGCGTTCCCGCACAGGCTCCGTCGGTACCGACGAAACCCATATGTGAAGACTTATTCCTGCTGTTCCCAGAGATCACCTGTTACAGGTAAGTAACTGTACTTTATCTACAAAAATAAAGAAGGGAGGAAGGGGGGAGATGGGTTTAGAGGAAAAGATAAGGAGCTCAGTTTTTGCCATGTTCAGTTTCAGACGGCACTGAGAAATCTAGGCAGCAATGTCAGATAAGCAGGCAAAGATACGGGCCTGGATTCCTGGAGAGATTTCAAGTACAGAAAGGTAGATTTGAGAGTTGTCATCATGGGAGGAAATAAGTGCACTGAGGAGAAGTCCCAAGACAGAGCCCTGAGTTACACAAACTGAAAGCTGGATAGCGGTAGAGGAGGAACCACCTGAACAGAACTAAAAGTGCGATGGGAGAGATGAGAAGAAAACCAGGACAGAACAGAGCCCCTAAATCCACGAGAGGACAGGGTATCGAGGAGAAGATGGTGATCAACAGTGTCAAAGGCAGCAGAAAGGTCAAGAAGGATGAGAATCAAGTAGAGGCCTTTGGATTTTGCGAGGAGCAAATCACCAAAAGCTTTGGCAAGAGGCGTTTCTTTGGAATGTAGAGAACAAAAGCCAAATTGCAGTGGATCCAGAAGGTATCGAGAGGAAAGAAAATCAAGACAGCAGCAGTGAATCACTCATTCAAGTAGTTTTGAAGCAAAGGGGAAGAGAGATAGGTTGATAACTGGAAGGACAAGTAGGATCTAGTGAAGGCTTTTTGAAGAGAGGTGTAACCGCAGCATTCTTGAAGGCCATAGGAACAGTTGCAGTGGAAAACAATAGATTAAGGATATGACAGATGGAAGGGATGATGGCAGAAGAGATAGAGCTCAGCAGATGGGTACAGAGAATTCAAGGCTATCCTTCTGGACTTTGTCATGGAAGTAGTCAGTCAAGGTCTGGGCAAAAGGTGAAGGAGGGATTGGGGAGGAGGGACCTTGCAGAGAGAGTTGAGCATAATAAAGAGACTGAAGATCAGAGGCAAGAGAGTTAGTCAGATGGACATAGTACTCTTGCTGGATGAGTGCTATGGCTAACTGGAAAGAGGTTAGCATGAATTTGAAATCTAGATAGTCAGCAAGGGTATGTGATTTAAACCAAAGGCGCTCAGCTGAGAGGGCACAGGAACATAGGTAGTGGGTTGTACAGGACAGCCAGAGTTGATGTACGGCATGCCTCACAAGGCATGGCATGGGAGGAGACAGTGCATCCAGAGCAGAGGAGAGTATAGTGTTATAGGAGGATACTACCCTATCAATGGACTCAGATGACTGACAGTGGAGGAGTGGCCTAGTGGTTGGGGCAAGGTACTTCAGGCTGGAAGGTCGGGGGTTCAAATCCCACTAGAGGACAGCAACCTTGGGCTGGAAGGACTGGGTTTTCTAGTCCCACAGGTGCTCCTTGTGGTCTTGGGCAAGCTACTTAACCCTCCATAGCCCATGTTCCCTGTAAAATAGTTATCTCCAAGTTATAATGCCCTGTTCAATGTAATTTCTGTTTGTTCAATGTAAACCGCACTGATGCAGAATAGTGCAGTATATAAGAGAGAATGTAAATAAAATGACATAATGGAGGAAAGAAGTGATAAGACATTAGTGATGCTGCTTTCATTTGGGCAAAGAGATTTGGATACCAGGCTTGTCTGGGCCATACGGGGGCTATTAGAATGGTGCTTGCTTTATCCTTGCATATCTTGAGTAAGACCAGAGTGATGAGTGGAACAGAGGATAGGGTAAAATTGCCGGTGACTCCAGGAGACTGCAAAGGTATTGTGTACTCACTGCTATTGACTTGGCCTGATTGTGCAGAAGATAGTGTATTTGGCTTTTTCTGCAGAGCCAAAGAGGTCCACTTCTGGTGTCCCCCACTTATTGAATATATGTCAAAGAACTGCCTGATCTAGGAACCACTCATGTGGATCCAGACAGTAGCTGAGAGCATCTGCCAATTAGTTGCAAAAACCCGGCAGGTACATCATTCGTAGGGTAGTGCCAATGGACTGAGCAGGAGCCTGAGGCACATGGCCTGCTGACATAGCTAGAGGGATCCTGACCCACCCTGTTCGTTGATGTAAAACATGATGATTTGGTTGTCCATCCATACCAAGAGGATCTTATGGTGAGTCCAATACTTTAATGCAATGAGAGCATAGAAAACTGCCTGTAGCTCCAAAACGTTGATGTGCAGGGTATGCTTCTCATGCATCCATGTGCCTTATGTGGAAAACTGTAAAAGATGTGCTCCCCAATCATAGGTGGAAGCATTGGTTGTGAGAGTGAAATGATGTGACTGTGGCTTGAACAGGCATCCCTCTGCAAGGTTGGATGGGGTAGCCCACACCCCAGGGTTTGATGAAGGTTTTGGAGACTGTAACCACACATGGGGATCCTTGCCTGTAGAGGCTGTGTACATCGATTCCAATTTAGTTTGAGATGCCATGGCAATGGACTCATGTACAGTCTTGCTAGGGGGATGATGTGGTCCGAGGCCACCATGTGTCCCAGTAGCCAGATTATTGAGTGGCAGAGGTGGATCAGAGCCATGAAAGCTGGGTGCTGAGGCACTGGAGCACCTGGCCCTATTGGTTGGAAGATAAGCTCTGGCAGCTAGGGTATTTATGCGGGCACCAATGAAACAGAAGAGCTGCTGAGGATTTGATTCAGTCTTTGGCATAATGACCACAAACCCTAGTGTTCAGACTGCATTGACAGTGGCCTGTACTGTGTATGCTGCAGCTTCCCAGGAGATGGCAGATATAAGCCATTCATCCAGGTAGGGTAGATGCACTGACCCTGATGTCACAAGAGGACTGCGACCTCCACTAGGCACTTGCAAAGACTATGGAGGTAGAGGAAAGACTGAAGGGGAGCACACTGTACTGTTAATGCTGATTTCTGAACTCGAAGGAATTAGAAGTGTTGAGGATGAATTGGGATATAGGTGTAGGCATCCTTTAGGTCCAGGAAGGCCAGCTAATTGTTGTGGTTCAACAGAGGGAGGATGGTGTTGAGGGAGCTCATCTTGAATCTTTCTCACTTGATGTAAAGATTGAGCTTGCAGAGATAAAAGATTGGGTGCAGGCTGATTTTTGAGAATGAGGAAGAATCTTGATAAAATATCTGATCTAGCTAATCAGGGGGAATAGGTTGATGATTCCTTTTTGCAGGAGACCCCTTATTTCCCTGCTAAGATATGAATGTGCTGGGCCAGAGTCTGCTAGCTGCTAGGCAGGGGTGCTAAGGAATTAATCCTGTAGCCCAGCCGAATGATGCTGAGAACCCAGAGATCCATAGTAATTGTTTGCCAGGCCTCCTTGAAGTATCATATCCTGCCTCCCACTGGCAAATAGTGAAAAACTAGGGACTAGATTGTTCTTGGGAATGGAAGCAGCAGGTTGCTGTTTCCTTTCCTTTGGTCAAGAGTGCTGTTTGTAAACAGGAGAGGGAAGTTGTGATGCCTGTCTGGAGTATGGTTGAAGCCTTCGACACAGATAAAACTGCTGCGAATACTGATAGTGATATGCTTTTCGGTACTGCAGGAGCTGAGGCCAGTGAGACTGCGAGATGGGCTCTGCAGACTGGGCTGCTAGATCCTTGACTGTAGAAGAATGATCTTTAACTTCAGAGATGGTCTCTGCACTTTGGAACCAAAGAGGTTGTCCCCTTTGCAAAGCACATCTACTAGACAGTTATGCAGATCTTTTCTGAGATCAGATACTTTGAGCCAGGCAGAACATCTGGCTGAAATGGTTGTGGCACAGAGCATGCCACTGAGTCATAAGCATCGTAAGTTGCTCAGATTACATGGTACAAAGATTCATGGAGGCTGGCTTGCAGGTGATGTTGGTCTTTTGCAGGCAAGGAGTCCGAGTCATCTAACTGTAGGAGAAGATCATGGTGATAATGTAGTATCTGGAGTTGTTGAGCGAGGATCTGCATGGCCAGGAGGTCTGTCTGGTAAGATTTTCTCCCAATAGCATCCAGCATCTATTATTCTTTCCCCAGTCGTGTATGGGCCAGCCCCTTTGAGCTCTTGATTTTCCTCAGTACTTCTTCCAAAACTACTAATTGATAGGGCAACCTTTACTGGTAGTTTCAAAGAAAAAGCAAATGCTAAATGTTATACCGTTCTACAGCCAAAATGCTTCCGAAAGAAATTCAGTCACACTTTACTAAGTCTAGGTCTCTGAGAATGAAAATGATGCTTAAAATTGTTTATTGGCTCTAGTTTTCAATTTACTCTACTGGGTCAATGCATACGACCTTGACTTCGGAAGTGCTAAGGATATGTGAGTTATAATGGGAAGGGATCTCAATTTAAACCATAAATTACTAAAATATATGTGCATCTTCAACTGGATATGTAATAAATATATGTTTTTGTTTGGACAGTACTTGCTTTTCAGGTAAAACAATTAATGAATGATGCAATTTGAAGGTACTGTTGTATCATATGAATTGCATCATGTTAATCCTAGAAGTCATAGATGATGCAATCCTAACTCTGCTTAATTATACCACTCTGCAGAACAAATTGCCCAACATTTTTTTAATGAACATAACGTGTCAGTAGTATTTTGGCTTTTCAGTGTTGTTTTTTTCCATTTAGCCAAAGTGAGAGATGCCTTGTAATTGTTTGAACCATGCAGATCACTTATGCTACGTTTGTGGTAAAGTGACTTTTAGAACATAAGATATGCCATACTGGGTCAGTCAAAGGTCCATCAAGCCTACCACCTTTACTTTAGCTACAAAATTGGAGATCAGGACAAGAGCTGGGCCCTGCATATATGCTGCAATACTTGTGCAACAAATCTTCGCCAATGGTTGAATAGAAAAAGGAAATCCATGCTTTTTGCAGTGCTAATGATTTGGAGAGAATCGACAGATTATATCACCAACTGTTACTTCTGCATGGTGCCTCCTATTGGGAAAGGTTTGTTGAAGAAGAAAACGTGAACTGTGTAGTATCCAAACATTCCATCACCTATACGCCCAATACCCCACAGAGAAGGACTGCTGGTTCCAGAATCATTCTCACTTGAGTCAGATGAGGAAGAGGAAGGGGATGAAACTTCTGGTCCTGAACCATCAATGTTACATGACACAAATTTTCTCCCATCCTCCTTCTCTGAACCACACCTCATAATACAAGGTGAACTGAATGACCTTGTCAGGGATTTGGAACTACTTAAGAGTAAGGCAGAGCTGTTGGGCCCCAGAGTGCAGCAGTGGAACCTCCCATCAGGTGATGTTAGGGTTTCTATGTTCCGTGAATGTCAAAAAGATCTTGTTGCATTCTTCTTCACGGAAGGTGATCTTGTAGCCAGGGGCGGCTCAAGGCAATCTGCTGCCTGAGGTGAGGGATGAGATGGCACACACACACACCCCTCCCATAGTTGGGGGGGGGGGGGAAGGTTTTCTCAAAACTCCAATCAGGTACTGAACCAAACCAAAAAGCCAATTAGATTATATGGAGGAAATGCAAGATGTTTGCACACCAAGAAACTAAAAGAAAGAGTGAGAACCACAGCACAGTTTATAAAATTAAATTATAACTCATTTTTATTTTGTTGTTATAAACTGTGTTATGGTTCTTGCTTTTTCTTTTTGAACATATATTTTGCATCCACAGAATCCCCTTCCGCAACAGTGGGTGCAGAGCAGAACCAGGACTTTCACCCACAGAACTCAATATCTTAAAAAAACAAACAAACATTATCCAGTACCAGGCATATTGTGAACTAATACAAAACACTACAACAAAGTCACAGAGTATCTATAGAGCAAATCTACCATACCATACCATACCAGCACCAACTACCAAAACCCACATAAGGAGGCCATCCAAAAAAAGCATCACTGTAAATACTACAATGGGCCCTGGAACATCTGAACACCTATTTGGAAAGCTGAACAATTCAGATTACTACAGTACAGATCCCTACGCACAAACTCCATGTTAAAGTGGCAATAAACTAAAAATAAACATATGTACATAAAAATTAAACTGCAACCCCAAGAAGCCAGATTCTGCATACAATGCAATCACCAGAGAAATAGAAAGAGATGCATTTCCATGTCCTGTATAAAATATAAGAATTGCACCGTCTGATCATTAAATTGGAAATAAAATTCTCTTCTAACTTTGCTGTCTGATTATTTTATTCTCTGATCGTGTAGATTCCAATCTGAGGTTTCTGCTTTCCTTTGTCTCCCAGTGCACCCTCCTGTCTACTTTCCGCCAGGGATGGCATAAGAGTGATGTTAATGAAAAGCCACTTACACAGACCCCCCCCCCAACCAAACTATTATAAGTATGTGCACATCAGATTTATTTTGCAATGACCGGATTATTGATGAGAAGAGAAGATATAAAATGAGAAACTAATCCTGGTAGCCATGAATTCAAACACTGGATTGGATTGTGCTAGAGCTGGAAAAGTCCAGAACTCAGTAGCGGTGAAACTATTAGGCTACTAAACAAAATTAAACTGAGACATTCCCTAAAAATTTGAAATTTCCTTGAATCTGAACTGACAAAATATTTTAAATTTCTGTCTGGTAGCATAAAGAATGCAAAACTGCAAATCTCAAAATCAATACATATTCTAGTACCTCCCCCCAACCAATACCCTACAGTTGACCTCACCAAGAACCCAGAGTACAGGACCCATAAAGCAAATGTACCATTCCATAACAACACTAACTTCTGAAACTCACACAACATGGAGTGTACCCAGAAAAGGGCAACACTATAAATATTGCAGTGGGCCCTAGAACATCCATATTCCTATTCAGAAAACTGAACAAGCCGGACTACTACAGCTTCTTACATAGAAACTCCACGCTAACAGAACATGTAACATCAGTCGCACATATGAAGAACAGAGATAGATCTTCACCAAGTAGGGAATATATCAGTACAAACTAAAAACAGACATATGTAGTCAAAAATGCTTTTACCCATTACTGTTAGGCTGAGAGGATTTCTTTCCCAAAATTATACATTACTGTAGAGTGAGGCGAGAGAAAGAACTCTCATACACAGGCATCTGGATTGTCGGCAAAAACTAACATAATGGCTCAGCGCAAGTAGCACGAGTGCAACAAATGCCACCTTAGTACGTGGCCTTAGTTGCACCGGCAGCTGTTTTGCCACGCTGAAATGCGGTAACTGCAGAGGGATGTAACTGCCTCCCTGCAGTTAGCCTACAGCCCTGCGTGATCAAACTCTGGAATTAGTTACCAGAGGATGCAGTAAAAGCTGTTAGCGTAGCTGGGTTTAAAAAAGGTTTGGACAAGTTCCTGGAGGAAAGGTCCATAAACTATTGGACACTGTGATACCTGAATACAAACTATATCGTAATGATAGAGCTGATCAAATTGGTGGTGGAGTTGCGCTCTATGTTAGAGAGGGCATTGAGTCAGAAAGGATTAAGGTTTTGCAGGAAACAAAATTTGCTGTAGAATCTCTATGGATTGAAATTCCATGTAAAAAGGGGAAGGCGATGGCGGTGGGGGTGTACTATCAACCGCCTGGCCAGAATGAACAAATGGATGATGAAATGCTCAAAGAAATCAAGGAAGCTAACAAACGTCACAGCACAGTAATAATAATGGGTGATTTGAATTACCCCAGTATCGACTGGTCAGTGTCACAGCAGGACATGCTAGGGAGATAAAGTTTCTAGATGAAATAAATGACTGCTTCTTGGAGCAGCTGGTTCATGAACCGACCAGAGGGGAAGCCATACTGGACCTAGTCCTTAGTGGAACACCAGATCTGGTGCAAGAGATAAGGGTGTTGGGACCACTTGGCAATAGTGATCATAGCATGATCGTGTTTGATTTAAATAGTGGAGGGATAGTAAAGAAATCCACAGTACTACCTTTAACTTTCGAAAGGGAGACTATGATAAAATGAGGAATATAGTTAAGAAAAAACTAAAAGGAGCAGTTGCAAAGGTTAAAGACTTACATCAAGCTTGGGTGTCGTTTAAAAATACTATCCTGGAAGCCCAGACCAGCTGTATTCCACGCATATAGAAAGGTGGAAGAAAGTCCAAAAAACTGCCAGCATGGTTTAAAGGTGAGGTCAGAGAGGCTTTTGCTGCCAAAAAAGCATCTTTCAGGAAATGGAAAAAAGAACCAAATGACGAAAACTGGAAACAGCACAAGCACTGGCAAGTTAAATGCAAAGCATTCATAAAGCAGGCAAAGCGAGAATTTGAGAAGGAACTTGCTACGGAAGCAAAAACATGAAATAAGGACTTTTTCAAGTACATTCGTAGCAAAAGGCCTGTGAGAGAGTCAATTGGACCATTAGATGATAGAGGGGTAAAAGGGGCAGTAAGAGGAGACAAGGCGATAGCGGAGAGACTGAATGAATTCTTTGCTTTGGTCTTTACTGAGGAAGATGTAGGGATGTTACCCAAGACTGAAGAGGTATTTAAAGGTGATACTGCAGAGGAATTGAGAGAAATATCGCTACACCGGGAAGATGTATTACAACTATTTGATAAACTGAATAGTAGCAAATCACCTGGACCGGATGGTATAAATCCAAGAGTGTTGAAAGAACTGAAATATGAGATTGCAGACCTGCTATTAGTAATCTGTGAACTTTCATTAAAATAATCTGTAATACCTGAAGATTGGAGGGTCGCCATTGTAATGCCAGTTTTTAAAAAGGGTTCCAGGGGTGATCTGGGAAATTACAGACCGGTGAGCCTGACGTCAGTACCGGGGAAGATGGTGGAAACCATCATAAAGAACAAAATTACACAGCATGTAGATAGTCATGGCCTAATGGGAGACAGCCAACATGGCTTTAGACAAGGAAGATCTTGTCTTACTAATCTGATATGTATTTTGAAGGTGTGCATAAACAGGTAGACAAAGGTGAGTCGGTTGATATAGTGTATCTGGACCTTCAGAAAGCCTTTGACAAGGTCCCTCATCAGAGACTTTTGGCAAAACTAAAAAGTCATGGGATAGGAGGCAATGTACTATTGTGGATCGGGAACCTGTTAAAAGATAGAAGGCAGAGGGTAGGGCTAAATAGCCAATTTTCCCAATGGAAAAAGGTGAATAGTGGAGTATCCCAGGGATCTGTACAGGGTCCGCTACTTTTTGACATATTCATAAATGACCTGGAAAAGGGAAAAACTAGTGAGGTTATCAAATTTGCAGATGACACAAAACTGTTTAAAGTTGTTAAAACCCAAGAGGACTGTAGTAAACTGCAGGAGTATCTGGATAAATTGGAAGACTGGGCATCCAAATGGCAGATGAAATTTAATGTGGACAAGTGCAAAGTTATGCCCCTAGGAAAGAACAACCCACACTATGGTTACACGATGCAAGGTTCCAAATTGGGAACCACCACCCAGGAAAAAGATTTAGGGGTCATCGTGGATAACATGTTAAAACCCTCCGCCGAGTGTGCAGCGGCGGCCAAGAAAGCAAATAGAATGCTAGGTATTATAAGGAAAGGAATGGAAAATAAAACAAAGGATATTATAATGCCTCTGTATCGTTCCATGGTACGACCGCACCTTGAATATTGTGTGCAATTCTGGTCGCTGTATCTTAAAAAGGATATAGTGTTATTAGAAAAGGTACAGAGAAGAGCCACCAAAATGGTAAAGGGGATGGAAGGCTACTCCTATGAAGAGAGGCTACAAAGGTTAGGGCTCTTCAACCTGGAAAAGAGACGGCTGAGGGGAGATATGATAGAGGTCTATAAATTAATGAATGGAGTGGAATGGGTAAACGTAGATCGATTGTTTGCGCTATCAAAATATAGAAAGACTAGGGGACATGTAATGAAGCTACAGGGTAAACTATTTAAGATAAATAAGAGAAAATATTTTTTCACTCAACGTGTAATCAAACTCTGGAATTTGTTACCGGAGGATGTAGTAAGAGCTGTTAGTGTAGCTGGGTTTAAAAAAGGTTTGGACAAATTCCTGGAGGAAAGGTCCATAACCCATTATTAAAAAGGGACCCAGGATATCAATGCTTGACCCAATACAAGCATTGTAGAACCTGTGTCTTTTGGGGATACTGCTAGGTACGTATGACCTAGATTGGCCACTGTTGGAAACAGGATACTGGGCTTGATGGACCTTGGTCTGACCCAGTATGGCATATCTTATGTTCTTATTATTATTAAAGAAGACCTGGGAAATCTACTGCTTGCCCTAGGGCAAGCATTGTGAAATCTGTGTGCCTTTTTGGGAACCTGCCAGGTACTTGTGACCTGGATTGGCCACTGCTGAAAACAGGATACTGGGCTTGATGGACCTTAGTCTGAGCCAGTATAGCATTTCTTATGTTCATATGTTACTAGGGCAGAGCCTAGGAAACATGCCGCTAAATATGCCAAACAAGAGGGGCTCAACAGCACCCATGCAGCATCTCCCACTTCCACAAAAACAAAAGCAACTTGGCACCCAACACAGGACTTCCCACTCTCTGAAAAGCAGAGAGGCTCAGTGGCCCCTACACAGCACTTCCTACCCTCTGAAAAACAACAGAAACTTTGTGACCACAACATAACACCTCTCATTCCAACATAAACACCAAGAAATGCTTGGCAACCCCAACATAACTCCTGAAACTGCACACTGTACCAGCATGGTGTTAATGTAAATATATATTCCTTAAAAACAAAGGAAATGCAAGATGTTCACACACCAAGGAACTAAAAGAAAAAGCGAGAATTGCAGCACAATTTATAAAACCAAATTATAACTCATTTTATTCTGTTGTAAACTGCATTATGGTTCTCACTTTTTCTTTTATAATATATATTCTACATCCACAGAAACCTCTCTCTCGACAATGGGTGCAGAGCAGAAGTAGGACATTCACCCACAGAACTCAATATATTTTAAACAAAGCTGATTCTGGTTCATCTCACTAACAAACATTCTCCAGTACCAGGCATATTGGGAACTAATATAAAACCCTACAAAAGTCACCTAAGATCTACAAGGCCAAATCTACCATACCATTACCAGAATAAACTTCCAAAACTCATACAAGGGGCCTACACAGAAAAAAGCAACACTATAAATACTGCAGAGGGCCCTAAAACATCCATACACCGGTTTGAAAAGCTGAACAAGTCAAATTGCTATAGTACAGTACAGATCCCTATGTACAAACTCCATGTTAACAGAACACCTGGCCTCAGTCACACACTCAGAACACCAGACCCTCACCAAGTACAGAATAAGTGACTACAACCTAAAGTAAAAATAAAAATATGTAGATAAAAATTAAACTGAAATCCCAAGAAGCCAGACTGTGCATGCAGGGCAACTTCAGAATGAGATGAAGTTCCCCATACTGTGTAAAATAAAAAGGGGCAATAGATACATATGTAAGGAAAGTAAATAAAAACAAGAGGGAAAGGAAACCTCTTTGGTTCTCCAAAGAAGTGGCTGCACAAATAAAGGCAAAAACCACAGCTTTCACAAAATTCAGAAGTTCATAAACAGAGGAACACAGAAAAGAATACAGGATCAAACTAAAAGAGACAAAAAGAGAAATAAGGATAGCAAAATCAAGGCAGAAGAAAAGATGGCTAAAGATGTGAAGTGTGGCGACAAGACTTTCTTCAGGTATATTCGGGAGAGGAGAAAAATCAGAGGTGGAATTGCAGGACTCAAAAGTGTTGGGAACGGATTTGTGGAAAGTGACATTGAAAAAGCGAAAATGCTAAAAAAATACTTCTGCTCTGTTTTAACTAAAGAAAATCCTGGAGAAGGACAACCTGTGATTGACAAATATACAAATGGGAATGGAGTAAATACCATACCATTCACAGAAGATGATGTATTAGAACAACTTGCAAAACTGAAAGTGGGCAAGACCATGGGACTGGATGGGATACATCTCAGGATACTGAAAGAGCTCAGAGAGATTCTTGCAGGGCCATTAAAGAATGTTTTTAATAGATCCTTGGAGACCGGAGAGGTTCCACAGAAATGAAGTAGGGCTGATGTGATACCTCTTCACAAAAGTGACAATAGGGAAGAAGTGACAAACTACAGGCCAGTAAGCCTTACCTCGGTGGCAGGAAAAGTAATGGAGGTGCTCCTGAAAGAGCGAATAGTGGAATTTCTCGAAACCAACAGGTTGCATGATCCGAGACAACATGGTTTTACCAAAGGATGATCTTGCCAAACAAATCTGATTGAGTTCTTTGACTGGGTGACCAGAGAACTAGATCAAGGGCATGCAATGAATGTGATCTACCTTTAGATTTCAGCAAAGCCTTTGATACTGTTCCTCATAGGAGGCTTATCAATAAACTCAACAGCTTGGGGATGGGCCCCAAGGTGGTGAACTGGATCAGAAATTGGTTGACTGATAGATGACAGAAGGTGATGGTAAACGAAACTCACTCAGATGAAAGGAATGTGATTAGCAGTGTGCCCCAGGGTTCAGTCCTGGGACCGGTACTGTTCAATGTATTTGTGAGTGATATTGCTGAAGGACTGAATGGAAAAGTCTGTCTTTTTACAGATGACACAAAAATTCGTAACAGAGTAGACTCCCCTGAGGGAGTGGATAATATGAGAAAAGATCTACAAGTGCTGGAAGAATGATCTAATGTTTGGCAGTTAAGATTTAATGTGAAGAAGTGCAAACAAGTCTCCTTGATCAAGGAACTTGACTGATTACAGGCACATATTGTCCTACTACAGCAGACTCATGTGTTAAAGAAAAATGGCAGCTCCTGTGGTTGCCTTGCTATCCAGTGATAGTGGCGGTGTCAAATATAAGGGAGAAAAAGAAAGCTGGGTTGGCGATACTCTTCTCAAAATCGTTAGACTCTCAGATCTGTGAGCAGGTTCGTGATTGTGAGAGTGAAGATGGGAGAGATCCTTTGGAATACAGTGAAAGAGTAGTTACTCACCTGTAACAGGTGTTCTCCAGGAGCAGCAGGAATCAGTCCTCACATATGGGTCACATCGACGTCGATGGAGCCCTTGCGGAGCATTTCCCCAGCTTTCTATGAAAGCCTTTGGGAATGCAGGCACGCATGGGCGGTCCCCTTCCCACCTAAAGGTGCCATCTTGCTCAGTCAAATGACATAGCTAAAAACAGCACACAAAAATGTAACAATAAACTATGTACAACTGCAACTCCCAAGGGAGGAGGGAGGGTTGTGAGGACTGATTCCTGCTGCTCCAGGAGAACATCTGTTACAGGTGAGTAACTACTCTTTCTCCAGGACCAAGCAGGAAGTCAGTCCTCACATATGGGTGACTCCCTAGCTCTGGGCTACCAGGAACCCAGGCTGAACAAGAGAACTCCCTCTAGTCCCAGCATAAAAGAAAGGCTTTTCACTGAAAGGACCTCCACCGGTAGCCCAATGGAGGGCTGGAGGGCAGGAGTTGCTTAAACCTCAAAGAGATTCCGGAGTACTGCCTGGCCAAAAGCACTGTCCCTACGGGACTCCCTCTCCAGACAGTAATGGGCCGCAAAAGTCTGGCTTGAGGACCAAGTTGCAGCCCTGCAGATGTCTACCAATGGTACAGAGCGGAGGTGAGCCACTGAGGCAGCCATTGCCCTGACACGATGGGCCGTGACCCGACCCTGCAAAGGAAGGTCAGCCGCCCTGTAAGCCCAGGTGATACAGTCAGCCACCCAGGTGGACAAGGTTCGCTTGGACACAGCTAACCCCAAATTATTAGGGACAAAAGATATGAAGAGCTGAGTAGCCCTTCTGTGTCCCTGCGTACGGTCAAGGTAGAAGGATAAGGCCCTCCTACAGTCCAGGGTATGCAGAACTGCTTCAGCCTGGCTTGCATGAGGCCTAGGGAAGAATGTTGGAAGAACCACCTCTTGGTTAAGGTGGAAGGAGGAGACAACTTTTGGGAGGAACTTTGGATGAGTCCTAAGGACTACCCTGTTCCTATAGAAGCGGGTGTAAGGCCTGTCACAGACCAGGGCCTGAAGCTCACTCACTCGCCTGGCCGAGGTTAGGGCTACCAAGAAGAGTGTCTTCCAAGACAGGAAGCGGAGAGGACAAGTAGCCATCGGCTCAAAAGGTGGGCGAGTCAGTTGCTGCAAGACCACATTCAACTCCCACTCAGGAGCAGGAGGACGGATTGGAGGCTTGAGCAAGAGCAAGCCTCTGAGAAACCGGGACACCAAGGGGTGAACCGACAGAGAATGTCCTTCCACCAGTGAGTGGTGAGCTGCTAGAGCTGAGAGGTGGACCCGAACAGAATTGGACTTAAGTCCCTGATTTGATAAGTGCAGTAGGTACTGAAGCACTACTGGTACAGCACAGGAGAAAGGATCTTCTGTATGTAGCTGACACCACACAGAAAACCTTTTCCATTTCAGGGCATAGGTTTTCCTAGTGGACTGCTTTCTAGAGGCTAGGACAACCTCCTCAACTTCCTGAGGTAGGCCCCAGGGAGCCAAAACTACCCTTGCAGCCTCCATGCCATCAAATTGAGAGTCCTGAGATTTGGGTGCAGAAGGGATCCCTGATCCTGAGAGAGAAGGTCAGGTTGCAACCCCAGAGGCAGTTGGGGATCCACTGCCAGCTGAAGCAGAAGTGGAAACCAAGGCTGTCTCGGCCATCTGGGAGCCACCAGCGGGACCAAGGCCTTGTCCTGAAGAATTTTGAACAGAGTTCGGGCCACCAGGGGCGTGGGAGGAAACGCATACAGGAGGCCCTGGGACCAGGAAATCAGAAAAGCATCTGCCGCCAGCCGCAGAGGATGCGGTTGCCTGGAGCAGAACCTTCTCAGTTGTTTGTTCGATGGACTGGCAAACAGATCTATGGTTGGAAGTCCCCATTTCAGGAAAATCTTCTGAACCACTAAGGGATGGAGCTGCCATTCGTGGGGCTGCAGAATCCTGCTCAACCGGTCTGCCAGGTAGTTGTCCTGGCCAGGTAGATACACTGCCTTGAGGAGCATGTTGTGCCTGAGAGCAAACAAGCAAAGGTCCTGTGCCTCCTGACAAAGGAGCCTGGACCCAGTTCTGCCCTGCTTGTTCACATAAAACATGGCTACTTGGTTGTCTGTTTGAACTAGGACAGACTGATGAGCCAGTGTTTGAGAGAAAGTCTTGAGGGCTAACCGAATAGCCCTGAGTTCCAGTAGATTGATCTGCTGTGTGGCCTCCCAGGGAGACCACAGGCCCTGGGTGCACTTGCCTAGACAATGAGCCCCCCAGCCTTGCAGGGAGGCATCCGTGGTCAACACCACTGTGAACCCAGGAATCTGAAAAGGCACCCCTTGCAGTAGATTGGGTGGGTGCAGCCACCAGCGGAGGGAGTTCAGAAATTGTCTGGACACCCTTACGCTGTCTCTGAGGCTGCCTGTGGCTTGTGTCCACTGAGTTTGAAGGCACCACTGTGGAGGCCTCATATGGAGCCAGGCATTGGGGGTCACATGTACTGTCAAAGCCATGTGGCCAAGAAGCCTCAGGCAGAGTCTGGCGGAGACCAGTGACCTGCTGAGAAACTGGTTTGCCAAGTTTATCAGTCTTTGGGCTCTGTCTTCTGGCAAGAACGCCTTTGCCAGCCGAGAGTCCAACCTTGCCCCTATGAAATCCAAGTTCTGGGAGGGGAGCAAAGTGGACTTTGCGAAGTTTATGACAAACCCCAGGTTTTGAAGAAGAGCAATAGTTCGGAGGGTGGCTTGTCTGGCCTCCTGGCACGTCTGACCCCTGATGAGCCAGTCGTCCACATAGGGGAAGACAAAGATACCCTGATTTCTCAGGTAGGCCGCCACCACTGCCAGGCATTTGGTAAAGACCCTGGGAGTGGAGGTGAGGCCAAAAGGCAGTACTCTGTACTGATAATGGTTTCCTCCCACAATGAACCTGAGGTACTTTCTGTGGTCTGGATGAATGAGGATGTGAGTGTATGCATCCTTTAAATCTAAGGAGCATAGCCAATCTCCCTGCTGGAGGTAGGGCGGCAGTGTTCCAAGAGTAAGCATCTTGAATTTCTCTTTCTCTAGGAACTTGTTGAGATTTCTGAGGTCGAGAATAGGCCGGAGGCCACCGGTTCTTTTGGGTACAAGAAAGTACCTGGAGTAGAACCTTGGAGGTGGGGAGGCACAGGCTCCACTACCTTGTCTTGCAACAGACCTTGGAGCTCCTGAAGGAGAAGATCTGTGTGCAGGGGAGGCCTTGGAGGCTCCCCTGGAAAGTATGAAGGAGGCAGCTGTTGGAAGTGTAGCATATAGCCCTTGTGGACGACGCTTAGCACCCAACTGTCTCCAGTGATGAGTGGCCACCTGTGGGCAAACAGGGTAAGTCGACCTCCTGTGCAGAGTTGGGAGAGCAGGGACGGAGAGGCTATGCCTAAGGAGTCAAAATCCCCCACCCTGCTGAGTGGGAGCAGGGGCCGGAGGCTTGGGAGTCCTCTGCTTACGGGGCCCATTACCCTGCCCCTTGGCTTGCTGACCCTGAGGGGGAGCTTGGGAGGCCTGGTACTGTGGGTACTGTTTGTAGGCAGTGCCCTTCCTCGGGTAAAAGGGCTTTTTACCCGAGCCCTTCTTTTTGTGAGAAGGGGCAGAAGTCTTTCTAGACAGCCTTGTCCTCGTGAGGTGCTCAGTTTCGAGCTGTGCGGCCTTCTCGGTCATGGGCTTGCCAAAACGGTTCTCACCTCGGCAAGGGACATCGACCAACTTGTCCAGAACCCATGGCTCGAGGTCCGATGACTGCAGCTGAGGCAGCCGGAAAGGCAGCTGTGAGAGAAAGCCCCTTCCCACCCCCCCCCCACCCCCGCTTGGGTTGCAGTGAAACAGTACTTACACATACCCTTTCGCCCAGAAAACCAGTAGACCAGAGCATACCAGTCTAAACATGTCACTCGAGAATGCTTTATGAGAGCCCACTGTCTCCCCCCCCCCCCTTCAGGGGCTACCGATTGGTGAAGAAGAGATACCTGGGGCGAATGGGAAGGTAGCAAGGGGGTTTGAGAATGTACTGTATATAAGACAGTGTGGGACGTCATTTGGGGGCTCAGATCTTTTGTCCAGGGTGCCGGCTCTGTGTTTCTGAATCTGTGTACACAATAAAAGATTCTGTTTGCATTCTAGTCTGTCTGTGTGTTCCTTTCGAGGGTGTGGGAGACAGGGTTCCTGCTTCATTTGGTGCATTGCCGGGAAGTCCTTTCTCCTCGCACCTGCGGAGGAAACCTCCCTGCGGTTCTGCAGGACCGGGCCTCGGCCCCCAGGCTGTCAACGCTCCTGGGCGCCACCGGGTCCCTTGTGTCCGGCAGGACTCCTTGCCACGTCTGGCTGGTCGGTCCCGGTGGGCTGATTACTCCATTTGTATTCCGGCAGGATAGACTGGCATCCAAACATTCTCCAGCCGGAGGTCTGGTGAGTACTACTGCCTTTCTGTTTTGGGTAGTTCTGTGAGTCTGGTAATCTGGAAATCCTGGTATTCTGTAATCCTGTAGCGGTTTGATCACCCGCACGAGCGGTCCGAGTAAGGACCCCAGGTCTCTGAAACCACCGCTCATCCTGTCTGTGCTGAGGGGGGGGGGAAAGGAGGGGTAGCTGTGTATATGTGTACCTGTTGTTAATGTATTTCTGTCCTCCCTTTTCTCCCTTCGTTTCCTCTGTTGTCCTGTGTGTGAGGTCCGAGCTACTGGGCTCTCCAAGTGCTCCCTCCTCCCCTTGGGGAGGCGGAGTCCAGGTTCGGGCAAGCATTCTTTCGTCTCCTCTCAAATGTCCTGTTCAGTGTTCAGTGTCTGTCTGTTTGTCGGTTTAACCCTGTGTGAGCTGGAAATACTGCCAGTGTTACTGCATTGAGAATTGTGCATTGTGATTGTGATTAGAGCATATTGTGATTAGAGCATATTGTGATTAGAGCATGGGGACGGGAGAATCTAAAGGGCAGACACCCCTGCAGTGTATGCTCCATAATTTCAAGTCTGGGTTTGGAGAGGATTACGGGATTTCACTCTCTGCCTCTCGATTGTCTGTTTTATGTGAACGGGAGTGGCCAGCCTTAGTGAAGTTGTGGCCTCCCCAGGGGTCCACTGATTTGCCTACTGTGATTTTAGTCCATCAGATTGTAGTGAAGGAACACCCGGATCAGTTTCCCTATATTGATTCATGGCTGGCCATATGCCAGAAACGGCCAAAATGGCTCCAGCGCTGCCACGAGGATCAGTGTAGAATAATGGTGGCAGCTGCCAGTCGCAGGAAGGAGCGAATACCTGCCCCTGTCTACCAGGGGCGGGATTCCCCGGAGGTCCCTGCACGCCCCCTCTTTCTGCTTTACCCTACTGTCCCGTCCGCGCCCTTACAGGATCCGCCCCTAAGAGATGAGTCAGGAGAACCTTCCCCTGGGGCGGGCGAAGCAGGACTTGGGGAGGATTCTGCAGATTCCAGCTCCTCATCAGATTCCCTTTCTCATAGTGATACGCCCCTACAGACCCCTCCATCATCCTCCTCTCCTCCTACTCCCGGTACTGCCTCCAGTGTTATAGCCTCACCCCCTGAGAGCACTCCGGCTGAGCTTCAGTCGTCTACCCCGCTGGCCCAGCGCCTGCAGTCAGCTGCAGAGAAGCAGACAAAACAGGATTTCCAACTGCCTTCGCGGCAAGTACAGGGACTCCCGTACTTTGATGCTGCCGGACAGGTGGCAGTAGGACCTTCTAGTCTGATATATGTTCCTTTCTCTACCACTGACCTGCTGAATTGGAAAACCCATTATGCCTCCTATACTGAAAAGCCTCAGGAGTTGACAGACCTTATAACCAGTATTATGCAGACGCACCAGCCTACTTGGTCAGACTGTAGACAATTGCTTTCCACCCTATTCAGCATGGAAGAACGAGCACGTATTGTGCGGGCCACCCTCACGTGGCTGGAGGCACATCCTGCAGACGCTGGGGTTATAAATACCCGGCAGCAAGCAACTGTGGATTTCCCGAATGAAGACCCTGAGTGGAACCCGAATGAACCCGTAGGAGCACGGGCTCTCACTCGCTTCCGGACCGCGCTCCTTGAAGGCCTCAAGAAGGAAGGGCAGCGGGCTATGAATATCAGCAAGATTGCAGAAATCCTCCAGCTTCCTGATGAGAGCCCAGCAGCGTTTTATGAGCGTCTGTCTGAAGCGTATCGACTGTACACCCCTTATGATCCAGCAGCTCCTGAGAATCTTCGTATGGTGAATACCGCTTTCGTAGCACAGGCCCAGGGTGATATACGGCGGAAGCTGCAGAAATTGGAAGGATTTGCGGGCATGAACGCTGCACAATTGATGGAAGTGGCACAGAAGATCTTTGTAAATTGTGACCAGGAGCAGAGGCGAGAATCTGAGCGTCGGATGAAGAAGAAGGCAGATTTCCTAGCGGCTGCCCTAACCGAACGGCCACCAGTATCGGCCTGGACCAAGGACGGGAGCAGGGGACGTGGACGAGGATGAGGACAAAGGGGGCCAAGATTTTTCCTGGGCCCCAATCAGTGTGCATACTGTAAAGAGGAGGGACATTGGAAGAATGAGTGTCCAAATCGGAGGGGGCAATATCCGTCCATGAGGGGCGCAAAGGTACCCGTACACACCACACGAGGGCGGGGCCAGCTCACGGTATATCCACACGATACCTTCCTGCCCCCTCCACCAGATCTTGAAGGCCTCGCAGCAGTGGAACATTATGACTCGGATGAAGACTAGGCCAGACCGGGCTCAAAGCTTCTGTTGGGTCCCCAGGAGCCTTTGGTCAAGATGAACTTAGGGGACCAAGAAATGCAGTTCATGGTTGATACCAGAGCAACACACTCAGTGGTTACTCAGCAAGTGGCCCCTATTTCCTCCCGGACGGTAACTGTAGTGGGAGCAAAGGGAGAAAGAGTGCAACGATCCTTTCTGCAAAACCGCATGTGTCAGTTGGGGGGACGGACTATCACCCACCAGTTCCTGTATATGCCTGAATGTCCTATACCCCTGTTGGGGAGGGATGTCCTGGCGAAACTACAGGCCCAGATATCATTCGGGCCCGGGGGCCAGGCTGAGCTCGACATACCCAGCCTGGGCCCAGCAGTTTTGGTACTGTCCGTCCCCCGGGAAGAAGAATGGCGGTTGTTCGAGGACAAACTCAAGCCTGGTGTGATTGCCCTGAATAAGTGGGATGCAGTACCCCCAGGAGTATGGGCAGAAGGCAACCCCCCCAGAATGACCATCAACATCCCTCGAGTTGAAGCCAGGAGTCTCCCCAGTACACATGCGGCAGTATCCGCTGCCACGGGCGGCTGTGGAAGGAATTCATCATCATCTGGAGCGGCTCCTGCAGTACGGTATCCTGCGGCCCTGTCAATCAGCATGGAACACTCCTTTACTACCAGTCTGAAAGCCAGGTACTACCGACTACCAACCTGTCCAGGATCTCTGCTGCGTTAATGACGCCACTGTGACTCTGCATCCAGTGGTACCCAACCCCTATACCCTGTTGGGTCTCATCCCAGCTGCAGCCTCTCATTTCTCCGTGCTAGATCTGAAGGATGCCTTCTTTTGCATACGTCTGTCTGCAGAAAGCCAACACCTCTTCGCCTTTGAGAGAGAGGACCCTGCCACTGGCAGTAAGACCCAAGTAACCTGGACTCGCTTACCACCGGGGTTCAAGAGCACCCCCACTATCTTCAGTACCGCTCTGGCCCAGGATCTTGCTGGTTACACCCCGGGAGTGCCTGGGAGACGAGCCCTCCTGCAGTACGTTGACGATCTGTTGGTTGCTGCTGACTCTGAGACTGAATGTATTCTGGCAACCACAGAGCTGCTACAGTTGTAATATAATGCAGGCTACCACGCTTCAAAGAAGAAGGCTCAACTATGCCAGTTGGAAGTGAAGTACCTGGGATTCTACCTGTCTAATGGAAGTCGGCGGTTGGGGAAAGAACGGAAGGAGGCTGTATGCCGGATCCCTGAGCCAACATCTCGTAAGCAGGTACGCGCTTTCCTCGATGGCTGCAGGATACTGTCGCATCTGGATTCCCAACTTCACCAGGATTGCAAAGCCCCTCTATGAATCTACGAAAGGCCCAGAGACGAGTCCCCTTGAATGGGACCAGACCAACGGGGAGCCTTCGAACAGTTGAAGAGGGCATTGCTATCGTCACCAGCCTTGGGCCTTCCGGATGTCACTAAGCCCTTCACTCTTTATGTGCATGAAGCAGCGGGCACAGCTCTAGGGGTCTTGACTCAACAGCTGGGATCCTGGCCACGCCCGGTCACTTACCTGTCTAAACAGCTGGATCCAGTGGCCAAGGGATGGCCACCCTGTTTAAGAGCGATAGCAGCAACAGCCCTATTGGTGGAAGAGTCGGATAAACTTTCCATGGGCCAAGACCTCTTAGTCATCGTCCCACATTCAGTCCAAACCTTACTGGAACATAAAGGAAGCCACTGGTTTACCAGTTCCCGAATGTTAAAATACCAGAGTATGTTATGGGAAAACCCCAGAGTGTGGATAACCACCAGTCAAGCCTTAAATCCTGCCACGTTCCTGCTTGTCAGCCCAGGACCACCTGATCACAACTGCCTGGAAGTAATGGACACGATCTTTTCCAGTCGCCCTGATCTGACAGACATACCACTAAACAACCCGAATGAGATCTACTTTGTGGATGGAAGCAGTCTGGTAGTGGAAGGCCGCAGGTGTGCGGGGTATGAGGTGGTGACGCTGGAAGTAATAGTCGAAGCTCAGCCATTGCCCTCGGGCACTTCCGCACAAAAGGCGGAACTCATTGCCCTCACCCGTGCCCTAACCCTTGGGACAAACCTTCATGTAAACATATACACAGATTCCCGATATGCCTTTGCCACTCTCCATGCCCATGGTGCTCTATACAAAGAAAGGGGGTTGAAAACTGCAGCTGGGTCCGAAATTAAGAATGGTCCCCAAGTAGTGGCCCTGTTAGAAGCAGTCTGGTATCCCAAAGCTGTAGCTGTCATGCACTGTAAGGGCCATCAAAAGGGGAACGACGGGATAGCCAAGGGCAATAGACGAGCTGATGCAGAAACCCGGCGGGTCGCGATTGCCTCTTTGTCCCAGCCCTACTCTGAGAGCTCCGAAGATTTGCAACCCCCCTGTTCCCAATCTCGTTAAGCCAATGGGCCAAAAGATACACTACACGGGAAATGGATTTCTTCTGTCAGAAGGAGGGTGGGGTATTACACTCCGATGGTTGGATAAGATTACCTGGAAAGGGAACAGCCCCAATGATAGTCATCCCAGACAGCCTTGCCCCAGCTTTCCTGTCATCTTTCCATCAGACTACTCACTTTGGCAAGACAGCCATGGAAACTACTCTCCGCCCATATTTCTTTATTTCCTGCTTATCTTCCCTGGCAGCCGCAACTGTTAGGCAATGTACCATGTGTGCTAAGAACAATGCCCGTCAGGGTCCTTGCCAACCCCCAGGAGTGCAGTCCTGTGGGGTCACCCCATGGGAAATATACAAGTTGATTTTACAGAAATGCCCCGAGCAAATGGATACCGATATCTGTTAGTTCTGGTTTGTACATTCAGGGGGTGGGTGGAGGCCTTCCCAGTTCGTACAGAAAGAGACAGAGAAGTGACAAAGGTGCTACTGCATGAAATCATCCCCCGTTTTGGGCTCCCAGTAGTAATGGGATCAGATAACGGACCTGCATTTATGGCCCAGATAGTACAGCAGGTAGCCAAAGCCTTGCAGATTGATTGGAAGCTACATACAGCTTACCGTCCGCAGAGTTCAGGGAAGGTGGAACGTATGAACCGTACCATTAAAATGCACTTAGCAAAACTGTGTCAGGAAACCGCCTTGAAGTGGCCCCAATTGCTCCCCATAACCCTGCTTCGTATACGCTCAGCCCCACGGAAGGGTATTGGTGTTTCTCCCTTTGAAGCTGTGTATGGCCGTCCTGCACCCCTCATACAGGGCGTCCATGGAGACTTGATTCAGATAGGTTCAGAAATAACCCGACAGGAACTGTTGGCTCTCAGTTCTGTTTTGCAGGAATTGCACCGGTGGATTCAGGAGCGGCTCCCCATCAACCTGACGGAACCACTCCATACACATCAACCTGGTTCACGAGTGTGGGTCAAGGAGTGGAAGAGGGATCCGCTGACCCCCCAGTGGCGAGGCCCGTATACCATTCTGCTGGCTACCCCGACAGCTATCAAGGTGGCTGAGATTACTCCGTGGATTCATCACACCCGTGTCAAGGCCGCAGCGCCAGAACCCGTTCCAGTCTGCACTTCTGGCACGGTTCCAAACCAGCCTCTGCATTTGACACTAAAGAGAGATACCTCTGCCTAGAGACGGCTAACGCATCTGGACTGCTTAAGAGACGAAACCACCCCAAAATGCATAGAAGTGCCATATTTTTACTGCTATCCTTGATGTGGGCCTGTTTCCAGCCGAGCACGGGGACTACTAACACAGCAATATTACTTGCCCAAACTGCCTTAAACATGACAGACTTTTGCATACGTAACTCTCTACAAACTGAGGTTTTTCTGTCAACCTGTCTCATTGCTGTACCCTCCAGTTTATGTGAACTGCTGAGTTTTACCATATTTACTAGTCTGGACTGTAAACAACCTAACATGTCGTTTTCTACCCTCCTCTATAGTATTGGAGCCACCCAGCCTACCTCAGCTTTTAACCGAGTTCCTTTCTCCCTGCAGGTAGTCTCCACCCTTAATGCTACTGATTGTTTTAGTTTTGTAAATACCAAGACAGGAGGGTTTAATGTGTCTAATACTGAATTGTCATGCAACTCTGTTACAAGGGTATCTTATGTATTCTCAGAAGTGTATCTACCCTTAGACTGGTTTTTGATATGTGGGAGGATGACTTATACCTATGTTCCCATGAACGCCACCGGTGGCCCATGCACCCTCGGCAGGCTAACAACCGCTGCTTTCCTCCACACGCCCAAGGTAACTAAAGTCCGCCCCAGACCTCCCCGCTCTATCCCCATGCCCTCGACCTGTAACTCAAATGTAGAACCCTACAGTGATGAGACGGCCCTTGGGCTGTCGCTATCAATTGTTGCAACACCTGGGTTAGCCCTACACAACTCAATGGAGATAAGCCGACTTGCTTGTTCTCTAGCTAAATCCCTTAATCTGACCTCAACCATACTGGCCACCATGAATCATGAAATGTCCAGCTTACGCACGGCGATACTCCAGAATAGGATGACCATTGATTTCCTACTCTTACGCCTTAACCATGGCTGTGAAGAGTTTGAGGGTATGTGTTGTTTTAACCTCACTGACTAAAGCGTGTCCATCGAACGCTCTATCCAAGACCTACGTAATTTAGCAAAACATATCACAGACCCCTCCATGGGACTGGGAACGGGATGGTTCGGGAAGTTGTTTGGTTGGCTGGGGGTCCTTAAGACCCTAGTTATAGGAGTCTTCTTTCTTTTCCTGCTATGTGCTCTCATACCATGCTGTATCCCTATCCTCCACCGCTTTATCACCTCCACCCTTGACACCTTGGTGGAATGCAAGGGCAGTATTACTAGAGGCAGGCCCTAACCCCATATACCCCTCTGCGGCCTGCCCCTAGTAATACTGCCCTCTACCGCTCTTAGCGGTTGAGGTCATACTCGAAAAAGGGGGGAGTGAGGCAGCCGGAAAGGCAGCTGTGAGAGAAAGCCCCTTCCCCCCCCTGCTTGGGTTGCAGTGAAACAGTACTTACACATACCCTTTTGCCCAGAAAACCAGTAGACCAGAGCATACCAGTCTAAACAGGTCACTTGGGAATGCTTTATGAGAGCCCACTGTCCCCCCCCTTCAGGGGCTACCGATTGGTGAAGAAGAGATACCTGGGGCGAATGGGAAGGTAGCAAGGGGGTTTGAGAATGTACTGTATATAAGACAGTGTGGGACGTCATTTGGGGACTCAGATCTTTTGTCCAGGGTGCCGGCTCTGTGTTTCTGAGTCTGTGTACACAATAAAAGATTCTGTTTGCATTCTAGTCTGTCTGTGTGTTCCTTCCGAGGGTGTGGGAGACAGGGTTCCTGCTTCACAGCCATGCCTGGCATCGAGCCCTTAACACTGGGGGACATGTGTTGCCTGCTATTATCTGGGACACGTTCAAAGCTACGATTCGAGGGAGGCTGCTCATGTGAGCCAGTAGGCAAAAGAAGGAAAGAGACTGAGATGTGGTGGACCTTCTACATTAAATAGAGGTGAAGGATGAGAAGAACAGGCAGTTGCCTACAACAGAATTGGGGGAGAAATTAGGGAGATTCAGGATGGCACTCCGGAACTATAAGATGAGTAGGGTTAACCAAGATATGGAGATAACTAAACAAAAATATTTTGAATTTAGTAAGAAGGCGGGGAAGCTGTTAGCTTCGCAATTGAAAACTCAGAGGAAAAGATGCCATATACAATAGTACAGATTAGAAAGAGGGGGGATGCTCCTTTCTGAGCAGATTAGGAAATGGTTCATGGATTTCTATTCAGAGCTCTACACTTCTAAGGGAGCGGGTTCGAAGGAATCTAGAACTAACAACTTGAAAGGATGTGGACTACCATGTTTTTCTTCACTCAGTGTGTAATCAAACTCTGGAGATCATTACCAGAGAATGTAGTAAAAGCTGTTAGTGTAAGTAAACCATTATTAAAGAGAACAGGAGAAATCACTATTTATACCTGGAAAAAGCAATATGGAATCTGTAAACCTTTGGGGAACCTGTCAGGTACTTGTGACCTGTACTGGCCACTGTTGGAGACATGATACTGAGCTTGATTGACCCTTGGTATGACACAGTTTGGCTTATCTTAAAGTATGTTCTTATGATGTTGGAGCCAGAGATAACACAGGAGGAAGCATTAATAGCTGTTAAGAGCTTAAAGTTGGAGAAGTCACCTGGGTTAGATGGACTGACCCCACTGTTCTACAAAAGCCCAGATTTCTGCCCCATTGATGGGTCCCATGTGGTCCTATCAGGGGAGTCACTACCATAGTCAATGATGGTGGCAGGTAGTACAGTCTTGTGAAAGGAAGGTAAAGACCCGGCACGGTCTGGGTCATAGTGCCCGATCACTTTGTTAAACACCGACGCCAAACTTTCAGCTAAAGTGCTGGCTACAAGACTCAATGGTCTGTTGTCACAGTTGGTGGGTGAGGATGAAGCTGGGTTTATGCAAGTTTGGCAGGCAGGGGACAATATAAAAAAATAATTTATTTAATGTGGTAGATGCAGCGGGAGAAATCCCCAGCTCTTCTCGATAGATGCCAAAAAAGCCTTTGACAGACTGGAGTGAGATTTCATGTTTGGAATGTTGGAAAGTATGAGATTTGGGCCTAACTTATAGGATGGGAAAGAGCACTATATAGCTGCCTCATGGCGAGAGTACAGATTAATGGGGGATATTCCCAAGAGTTCCATCTTGCCAGAGGGACAAGGCAGAGTTACCCACTTCGTCCCTTGCTTTTTTTACTTACACTTGAGCCGCTGATGGTGAGGATCAGGACCAGCATGCATATACAAGGTATAGTAGTGGGGCTGAAGAGTCCTGAAGTCCCACCTCCAGTCTGGCAGCATCCCTGTTGCAATGGAGGAGAGAGGTCACGTGACAGGAGAGCATCACCCTGGTGTGGCAGGAAGTGATCCTGTAACTAGGACCTGTCCTCCAGGTGATGTAAAACCCTCTCGCACCGAGGAGGTTTCTCCAGGGCCATATGCCCATGAGGGAAGGGTTAGGACAGCTGTTATAGTTGGTGATTCCATCATTAGGCATGTAGATAGCTGGGTGGCTGGTGGACGTGAGGATCGCCTGGTAACATGCCTGCCTGGTGCGAAGGTAGCGGACCTCATGCACCACCTAGATAAGGTCTTAGATAGTGCTGGGGAGGAGTCTGCTGTATTGGTACATGTCGGTACCAATGACATAGGAAAATGTGGTAGGGAGGTTCTGGAGACTAAATTTAGGCTTTTAGGTAGGAAGTTGAAATCCAGAACTTCCAGGGTAGCGTTCTCTGAAATGCTTCCCGTTCCACGCGCAGGACCCAAAAGGCAGGCAGAGCTCCGGAGTCTCAATGCGTGGATGAGACAATGGTGCAGAGATGAGGGTTTTGGATTTGTTAGGAACTGGGGAACATTCTGGGGAAAGGAGGGGCTCTTCCGAAGGGATGGGCTTCACCTTAACCGGGATGGAACCAGGCATTAACCTTTATAAAGGAGATAGAGCAGCTTTTAAACTAGATAATAGGGGAAAGCCGACAGTCAAGCAAGAGCGGATGGTTCAGAAGAATGTATCCTTGAAGGATACTACCAAAAGCAGAGAGGTTCCAAAAAAGAGTAAAGTAGCCCAAATGCCCTCGAGTATGGATCAGACAGAGCTTAAAGATCCCAAATTACCCATGTCTACCAATAGCCAAATTAATATGAATAAAATAAAATCTCTAAAATGCTTGTATGCAAATGCTAGAAGTCTAAAAAATAAGATGGGAGAGTTAGAATATATAGCACTAAATGAGAGGTTAGATATGATTGGAATATCAGAGACATGGTGGAAGGAGGACAACCAGTGGGACACTGTGATACCTGGATACAAACTATATCGTAATGATATAGCTGATCAAATTGGTGGAGGGGTTGCACTCTATGTTAGAGAGGGCATTGAGTCAGAAAGGATTCAAGTTTTGCAGGAAACAAAATTTGCTGTAGAATCTCTATGGATTGAAATTCCATGTAAAAAGGGGAAGGCGATGGCAGTGGGGGTGTACAATCGACCGCCTGGCCAGAATGAACAAATGGATGATGAAATGCTCAAATAAATCAAGGAAGCTAACAAAAATAACAGCGCACTAATAATAATGGGTGATTTCAATTACCCTGATATCGACTGGGTCAGTGTCATGTCAGGACATGCTAGGGAGATAAAGTTCCTAGATGAAATAAATGACTACTTCTTGGAGCAGCTGGTTCATGAACCGACCAGAGGGGAAGCCATATTAGACCTAGTCCTTAGTGGAACACCAGATCTAGTGCAAGAGATAAGGGTGTTGGGGCCACTTGGCAATAGTGATCATAGCATGATCGCCTTTGATTTAATTAGTGGAGGAGGGATAGTAAGGGAATCCACAGTACTACCTTTTAACTTTTGAAAGGGAGACTATGATAAAATGAGGAAAATAGTGAAGAAAAAGCTAAAAGGAGCAGTTGCAAAGGTTAAAGACTTACATCAAGCTTGGGTGTTGTTGAAAAATACTATCTTGGAAGCCCAGGCCAGCTGTATTCCACGCTTTAAGAAAAGTGGAAGGAAGTCCAAAAAACTGCCAGCATGGTTTAAATGTGAGGGCAGAGAGGCTGTTGTTGCCAAAAAAGCATCTTTCAGGAAATGGAAAAAAGAGCCAAACGACGAAACCTGGAAACAGCACAAGCACTGGCAAGTCAAATGCAAGGCATTGATAAGGCAGGCAAAGAGAGAATTTGAGAAGAAGCTTGCTGTGGAAGCAAAAACGTGAAATAAAGACCTTTTCAAGTACATTCATAGCAAAAAACCTGTGAGAGTCAGTTGGTCCATTAGATGATAGAGGGGTTAAAGTGGCACTAAGAGGCAACAAGGCGATAGCGGAGAGACTGAATGAATTCTTTGCGTCGGTCTTTACTGAGGAAGATGTAGGGATGTTACCCATGACTGAAGTGGTATTTAAAGGTGCGGAAGAATTAAGGAAATATCGATACATCGAGAAGATGTATTACAACTATTAGATAAACTGAAGAGTAGCAAATCACCTGGGCCGGATGGTATACATCCAAGGGTGTTGAAGGAACTGAAATATGAGATTGCAGACCTGCTATTAGTAATCTGTGAACTATCATTAAAATCATCTCTAATACATGAAGAATGGAGGATCGCCAATGTAACACCAATTTTTAAAAAGGGTGCCAGGGGTGATCCGGGAAACTACAGACCAGTGAGCCTGACGTCAGTACCGGGAAAAATGGTAGAAACCATCATAAAGAATAAAATTACTCAGCATGTAGATAGTCATGGCCTAATGGGAGACAGCCAACATGGCTTTAGACAAGGAAGATCTTGTCTTACTAATCTTTTATGTTTTTTTTGAAGGTGTGAATAAACAGGTGGACAAAGGTGAGTCGGTTGATATAGTGTATCTGGACTTTCAGAAAGCCTTTGACAAGGTCCCTCATCAGAGACTTTTGGCAAAGCTAAAGAGTCATGCGATAGGAGGCAGTGTACTACTGTGGATCAGGAACTGGTTAAAAGATAGAAAGCAGAGGGTAGGGCTAAATGGCCAATTTTCCCAATGGAGAAAGGTGAATAGTGGTGTACCCCAGGGATCTCTGCTGGGTCTGCTGCTTTTTGACATAATCATAAACGACCTGGAAAGTGGAATAACGAGTGAGGTTATCAAATTTGCAGATGACACAAAACTATTTAAAGTTGTTAAAACCCAAGAGAATTGTGGAAAATTGCAAGAGGATCTTGATAAATTGGAAGACTGGGCATCAAAATGGCAGATGAAATTTAATGTGGACAAGTGCAAAGTTATGCACCTAGGGAAGAACAACGCAAACTATGGTTACATGATGCAAGATTCCACATTAGGAACCACCACCCAGGAAAAAGATTTAGGCGTCATTGTGGGTAACATGTTAAAACCCTCAGCCCAGTGTGCAGCTGCAGCCAAGAGAGCAAATAGAATGCTAGGTATCATAAGGAAAGGAATGGAAAATAAAACAAAAGATATTATAATGCCTCTATATCGTTTCATGGTGAGACCGCACCTTGAATACTGTGTGCAATTCTGGTCGCCGTATCTTAAAAAGGATATAGCGATATTAGAAAAGGTTCAGAGAAGAGCCACCAAAATGGTAAAGGGGATGGAAGGATACTCCTATGAAGAAAGGCTAAAAAGGTTAGGGCTCTTTAACCTGGAAAAGAGATGGCTGAGGGGATATATGATAGAAGTCTATAAATTAATGAACGGAGTGGAACGGGTAAATGTAGATAGGTTGTTTACCTTATCAGAATATAGAAAGACTAGGGGACATGCAATGAAGCTACAGGGTAAACTATTTAAGACTAATACAAGAAAATATTTTTTCACTCAGCGTGTAATCAAACTCTGAAATTTGTTACCAGAGGATATAGTAAAGGCTGTTAGTGTAGCTGGGTTTAAAAAGGTTTGGACAAGTTCCTGGAGGAAAGGTCCATAAACCATTATTAAGAAGGGACCCAAGATATCAATGCTTGACCCGGTACAAGCATTGCAGAACCTGTGTCTTTTGGGGAAACTGCTAGGTATGTATGACCTAGATTGGCCACTGTTGGAAACAGGATACTGGGCTTGATGGACCTTGGTCTGACCCAGTATGGCATATCTTACAAGATAGCTATGTTCACAGATGACATTTTGTTCATTGTGGAGAACCCTTTTGTGTAGAGGAATTACAGGGATATGAGGCCTTGTTTGGATTTAAGGTCAATGAGCCCGATTTTGGTTTAGGCAGGCAATGCACCGTGTTGGCACATAGCCTGCCCACCGACCCCTTAACCCGGATTTTGACTTCTGCGGCAACGGAAGTGAAAATCCGGGTTATGCTGGACGTGCTGACAGCCACTGAGGCTAAGCGGGTAGCAGTGATTCATGCTGCTACCCGCTTAGCCCTTTCCTCTGCCCCCACTCTGCCCCAGAACACCCACAACATGCCCCGATGCTAACCGCATAGCATCTGTGTGCATTAGGGACTTATCTAGGATTTTCAAAAGGCAGTACCCATGTAGGTGCCCTTTGAAAATCCCAGATAAACATATACATGGGTAACTGTGGCAGTTACCCATGTAAATGCCTTCAAAAATGTCACACAATATGACTAAATCTGAACTCCTGAATATCTCCCTGTCCAAAGATTCACTGGAGATGGTAAAAAGAGATTTTCCCTTTAGAGAGACTAAAAGAGAATTGAAGTATCTCGGGGTCCACCTGGGTGCTAACCTGGGGTGTGTATGTGAATTACCTACTTTTGCTAAAGCGGGTGATGAGCGATTCAGAGAGATGGGGTAGGAGAGCACATTATTGGATGGGGTGAATGGCATTTCTAATGATTCTGCTTTTCCCTGTTTTTCATACTTAATTATGATTCTGCCAGTTGAATTCCCAAGGAAGGAGCTTAGGAAGTTGAATAAAAAGCTTTTCTCCTTCATTTAGAGGCATAGACAACTTCGAATTTCACAGCGTATATTAATGTTACCTAAGGACAATGGGGGATGGGGGTCCTAGATATTTGGAGGTATTTCTTGACTTCCCAGCTAGCAAAAGAAACAATCGGTATGCATAATAGAAGCAAGATATGGCAAACCTGCTGTGCTGAAATTATGGAAGGGGGGCAGGGGTCTGGTATGCTGGACCCTTTCCTGAAATGTTTATTGAGGGTCTGGAAACTCTAGAAAGGGGTGCTATTGGGGGAGAGGGAAGTGTCCTTAGCAATGGATTTCAGCCATGTTTAGCAGTTGCCCCAAGATCAAGTACAGTTAGTAGTTCGGCCATGGAGGAAGACGGGGTTAGTGTGTTTGGCGCAGTTGTATGAAGGGGAGGTGGTGCACTCTTTTGAAGAGTTAAAAGAAAAATTTGACCTGAACAGAAAGGAATTGTATGTCTATCTTCAGACCATCCATGTTTTGCAGAATAGGATGGGTACCAAGAGTCCAGTGAAGGGGACAAACTGGATTTGAACAGTTTCTTATGGGTCGGGTGGGATCTAAAAAAGTAGTGATCCGAATATATCAAATGGTTGCTGGGGTGTATGGCCACTAACTTGCCATATACAAAGAAATGGGAGTATCTGACAGGGAGGTCTTTGGAATTGGAAGAGTGGTTAAAAGTAACAGTTAACATTTCTAATATTTCAGTGTCAACCAACATCATTGAGAACAGACCTCAAATAAAATGCATAAATTTTATAAGCAGTTATCAAATCAATGATGACAAATCTGTGGGGAAGAAGGGGATATGCTACATGTTTAGTAGGGATGCTCTTGTATACAAAGAGCCTGATATTAGAAACATAGAAACATGATGGCAGATAAAGACCATACGGCCTATCCAGTCTGTCCTTCCATACCAACTACTACAGTCCCTTTTATTCCTTAAGAGATCTTTTGTATTTGTCCCATGCTTTCTTGAATTCAGATACTGTCCTTCTCTCTACTATCTCCACTGGGAGAATATTCCACACATCTGCCATTCTTTCCATAAAGAAATAATTCCACAAATTACTCTTAAGTCTGTCTCCTTTCACTTTCATCCAATGCCCCCTCATTGCAGAGCTCTCTTTCAATTGAAAGATGCTCTCCCCCTGTGCATTTATAGTAAACATAAAAGCAACGTCAGGAAATAATTTTTCACTGAATTGTGGTGGATGCTTGGAATGCCCACCTGATGGAGGTGGTCGGGGCAAATACAGTGATGGAATTCAAAATGGCATGGGACAGACACAGTGAATCCCTTTATAGAAAGAGGATAAAATCAAAATTAACTTAACTATGTTTTATACTTCAACAAATATAGGGGATGACCTGCACATACCGGCAGGTACAAACCTAAACACAGGCATAGAGGGGAGGTGGTCTGCACGGAGCAGTGGGTACACCTACTCTAGTCACCATACTGGGCAGACTAGATGGACAATACTGGTCTTTATCTGCTGTCATATACTACATTATTATGTATGGAGGTATTTAAACATCTCTGTCATACCACCTCTCTCGCATCTTTCCTCCAAAATATGCATATTGAGATTTTAAGTCTGTTCCCAATATGCCTTACGATGAAGCCCACTGACCATTTTGGTAGCCACCCTCTTTACTGATTCCACCCTGTTTATATCCTTTTAAAGGTGTGGTCTCCAGAACTGCACACAATACTCCAAATGAGGTCTCACTAAAGACTTATACAGAGGCACTATCACCTCCTTCTTCCTGCTGGCCATTCCTCTCCCTATGCACTCAAGCATCCTCCTGGCTTTCGCCATCACCTTTTCTACCTGTTTAGCCATCTTAATATCATCAGAAACAATCATAACCAGGTCCCGCTCTTCTTTTGAGGAGAGAAATACTTCACCCCTTAAACTGTACAGCTCCCTTGGATTTTTTCAGCCCAAATGCATGACCCTGCATTTTTTAGCATTAAATCTCAGCTGCCAAATTCTTGACCATTCTTCAAGCTTAGCTAGATCCCTCCTCATGTTATCTACACCTTCCTGGGCGTCTGCTCTATTACAGATTTTTTGTATCATCTGCAAAGAGGCAAACTTTACCCGTCAGCCCATCTGCAATATCAGTAACAAAATGTCAAAAAGTTTCAGACCAAGAACAGATCCCTGGGGCACACCACTGGTAACATCCTTCTCAGAAAGAGCTCTGTTTTCTATACCTTTGTCACCTCCCATTCAACCAATTTCTAAACCACTCAGTCACTTTAGGGTCCATCCCTGGGGTGCTCAATTTATTTATGTCACCTGTGCAAAACAATGTAGAAGGCTTTACTGAAATCTAAGTATACCACATCTAGGGCTATGCTTCGGTCCAACTCTGGTCGCCCAGTCAAAGGAATTAATTCAGTTTGTTTGAAAAGATCATGCTGCCTCAGATCCTGCAATCCATTTGACTCCAAAAACCTTACTATCCTCTGTTTTAGCAGTGTTTCCATTAGTTTACTCACTACAGATGTCAGACCAACTCGCCCGTAGTTCTTGACTTTATCCTTACTTCCCTTTTTGTCTAAAGTGACCACATGCGCCCTTCTCCTGTCCTCTGTGACCACTCCTGACTCTAAAGAAGTATTGAAAAAGTGAGACAGTGGAGCCGCTAGAACTTCCCTAAGTTCCTCCAATATTCTCGGCCCCATCTCTTTGTCTATTTTTAGTTTAGCTAGTTCCTCATGAACGCTGAAAATTAAACCCAGATTATCAATGCCAGGGTCATATCTGGTTTTGCTGCATAGGCCGATCGCTAACCAGGTGGCGGCAATATTGAGTCACTACCTGGTTAGTGATGCATAGTGAAAGTTAGGCCAGGGTTTCCGGCGCCTGGCTTTCGCTGCATATTGCTAACCAGATAGCGGTTCAATATCGCTACTGCCCAGTTAGCGTCGATGGCATCTCCACTCTGCTTGGACTGATCCTGACAGACCCCGATGCTAAGCAGTTAGCAACTGGGCATGTAGAGCCGGCAGCCATGGATATTCAGTGGCACTAACCGTGTTAGTGCCGCTGAATATCTCATTCACTATGATTAACGCAGTTAGCCATTCTGCTAACCACGTTAACTACTTTGAATATTGGGCCCAAAGATTCTGGAAGGAGATGCAGAAAGTTTATTAATACGATAATGGGGATGAATATTCCAGGTGATGACCCTCTTTTATATCTGTTAAGAACATAAGATATGCCATACTGGGTCAGACCAAGGTCCATCAAGCCCAGTATCCTGTTTCCAACAGTGGCCAATCTAGATCACAAGTACTTAGCAGTTTCCATAAAAGACGCAGGTTCTACAATGCTTGTATTGGGTCAAGCAGTGGATATCCCGGGTCCCCTTTAATAATGGTTTATGGACCTTTCCTCCAGGAACTTGTTCAAACCTTTTTTAAACCCGGCTGCACTTAAAGCTCCAGTAACGAATTCCAGAGTTTGATTACACGTTGAGTGAAAAAATATTTTCCCTTATTAGTCTTAAATAGTTTACCCCGCAGCTTCATTGCATGTCCCCTAGTCTTTCTATATTTTGATGGCGTAAACAATCGATCTACCTTTACCTGTTCCACTCCATTCATTAATATATAGACCTCTATCATATCTCCCATCAGCCGTCTCTTTTTCAGGTTGAAGAGCCCTAACCTTTTTAGCCTCTCTTCATAGGGGTATCTTTCCATCCCCTTTACCATTTTGGTGCCTCTTCTCTGTACCTTTTCTAATAACGCTATATCCTTTTTAAGATACGGTGACCAGAATTGCACATAATATTCAAGGTGCGGTCACACCATAGAATGATACAGAGGCATTATAATATCCTTTGTTTTATTTGCCATTCCTTTCCTTATGATACCTATGATAGAGGGGTAAAAGGGGCACTATGACCTTGTCCTCTCTTAGTGCCCCTTTTATCCCTCATCATCTAATGGTCCAACTGACTGTCACAGGTGTTTTGCTACGAATGTACTTGAAAAAGTCTTTATTACGCGTTTTTGCTTCCACAGCAAGCTTCTTCTCAAATTCTCTCTTTGCCTGCCTTATCAATGCCTTGCATCTAATTTGCCAGTGCTTGTGCTGTTTCCAGTTTTCATCATTTGGTTCCTTTTTCCATTTCCTGAAAGATGCTTTTTTGGCAATAACAGCCTCTCTGACCTCACCTTTAAACCATGTTGGCAATTTTTTGGACTTCCTTCCATTTGTCTTAAAGCATGGAATACAGCTGGTCTGGACTTCCAAGATAGTATTTTTCAATAACACCCAAGCTTGATGTAAATCTTAAACCTTTGCAACTGCTCCTTTTAGTTTTTTTTTAACTATTCTCATGTTATCATAGTCTCCCTTTTAAAAGTTAAAAGGTAGTACTGTGGATTTCCTTACCTTCTTTCCTCCATTTATTAAATCAAACATGATCATGCTATGATCACTATTGCCAACTGGCCCCAACACTCTTATTTCTTGCACCAGATCTTGTGTTCTACTAAGGACTAGGTCCAAAATGGCTTCACCTCTGGTCAGTTCATAAACCAGCTGCTCCAAGAAACAGTCATTTATTTCATTTAGAAATTTTATCTCCCTAGCATGTCCTGCCATGATACTGACCCGGTTGATACCGAGGTAATTGAAATCACCCATTATTATTACTGTACTGTAACTTTTGTTAGCTTCCCTGATTTCTTTGAGCATTTCATCATCCATTTGTTCACTCTGGCCAGGTGGTCAATAGTACACCCCTACTGCCATCGCCTTTCCCTTCCCCTTTTTACATAGAATTTCAATCCATATAGATTCTACAGTAAATTTTGTTTCCTGCAATACTTTAATCCTTTGTGACTCAATGTCCTCTCTAACATAGTGTGCAACCCCACCACCAGTTTGATCTGCTATTTCATTATGAAATAGTTTGTACACAGGTATCACTGTATCCCACTGGTTGTCCTCCTTCCACCATGTCTCTGAGATACCAATCACATCTTACCTCTCATTTAGTGCTATATATTCTAACTTTCCCATCTTATTTTTTAGATTTCTCACATTTGCATACAAGTATTTTAAAGGCTGTATTTTATTCATATTAATCTGGCTATCGGTAGGCAGGGGTCATTTGGAATCTTTAAGTTCTGTCTGATCTGTACTCAAGTAGTTCAACACAGAAGCACGAAACCACATGAAATGCAAGAACCCCAGTCAAAACGTGGTAAAGAGAAGGACAAATACTTTTATTAAAGTGTATACAGGAGTATAATAGCCAAGCTGACCCGACACAGGCCGTGTTATGTAGGGTGAAAGAAGATCCTTCCTAGCAAGGAATGGGATGGGATGCTTTAGATTCATCAGGACTTGGTTGAAGAGCAGTTTGTTGAATCTGGTGTTTGCCAATGTTGAGCATACCCTTTCCCCTTAATTCCATGAATAGGAATTTCCTCCTGTACTGTTTACTGTTGTCACCTCTGGTGATTTATGTAAGGCATCCTGAGCAGGTACATCATATAAAAACTGCATAAAAAAAGAAAACATCTGCGCCTTCTGTCTTTCTAGATGTCTTAAAATTAGTAAAAAAGAGGGCTCCTCCTCCCCCTCCCAAGATGGCTGATGTATCAGCAGAAGAAAAAGTAAGTAAAAGAGCATTGATATTGTCATCTCTGGTTCTGTTTTGTGAAAATTGTTGAAGCATTTCAGTTACAGTATTTGCCCATCAACTTTAATTCCTTATCGTTCTGCTAGACAAGTCCAGACAAGTGGATTGTGTTCCCCTACCAGTAGATTGGTGGAGACAAAGAAGCAATGAAAAGCCGAGGTTTCAGTGACATCACTCCGATGCCTCTATGTGCCTCAGCCACCAGATATCTCTTCAGTATTTCTTTGTCTCCAGCAGATGGTGGATAGATTTTCTCCTCCCTGTAGAAAATCTAAATGAATGAGAGGAAAAGATTGATCTAAACATTCGTGAATGACCACCTTGAGGGTGACTCACTCACTTGAGTGCAATGTGGGAGGCTCCACTAGACTGCATTCTTTTCGGTAGCCATAGGAGGAGGGGAAAATTGGTTCAGCTCAGCGCTCTTATGATAGGAACCTGTTGAGCAGTCAGAAATTGGAAGGACTGGAAGAGTTCAGCAGCTTCACACAACCTCAGTGCCCTCTCCCTCTGTCTCCCTCCTGCTCTCTCCTGAAGATTGCAGAAGGCTCTCAGAGGAATCTGCCTGCCATCCACTTTAAATGCAGTGCCTGCAAAGCCAGAGAGTTTCAGGGGAGTAGAGCCGAGCCTGGCACAGATCCTCTGCCTGGGGCTCTCAGAGGGGGAGATGGAGTCCATCTGTCCAAGAAGGGTCGAAGTGTCTTCAGCAGCAGACTGACTAACCTACTGAAGAGGACTTTAAACTAGATTCATTGGGGATGGGTGGTGAAAGCCCCCAGATAACTGAAACATTAAATGCCTCTATAGAAATGGGTAAAAAGGGGCAACATCTGGAAAGCAGTGTGTATAAATGCCTATAGCATGGGAAAGAAGATCCCAGATGTTGAAGCTTTAATGAAAGAGTCTGACTTGGATTTAGTGGTGGTTACGGAGATGTGGTTCACAGACAACTATGACTATGATATAATTATACCGGGTTATACTTTGTTCAGAAGGGACAGGGTAGGAAGAAGAGGAGGAGGAGGAGTGGCACTATATGTACAAAAATAATATTAAAGCTATAGAATTACAGGGCTTAAAAGAGAGAGAGGAGGCCCTGCAGGTTAAACTAGAAAGAGGGAAAATACTCTTTAAATACTTAGAATATTAATGGACAAACAAACCTCTTCAAAAGACGGGGAAGCTGTAAACTAGAGGGCATAACGTGAAGCTGCAAGGGGGTAAACTGAAAAGCAATGTCAGGAAATACTTTTGCACTGAAAGGGTGGTGGATGCTTGGAATGCCCTCCCGATGGAAGTGGTGGGGGCAAACACAGTGACAGAATTCAAAATGGCATGGGACAGACACAGTGGATACCTTTATAGCCACAGAATAAAATCAAAATAAGCATAACTATCTCTTATATCTCAACAAATAGGGGTGACCTGCACAGAGCGGTGGGTACACCTCTAAACAAAGGCATGGGGAGGGGTGACCTGCACTGAGCAGCAAGTGCACCAACTCTTGCCGCCTTGCTGGGCAGACTAGATGGATCATACTGGTCTTTATACTGCCGTCATATACTATGTTACTATGTTACTATGTGTTTTGGTTATGCCTTCATCAAGGGTATTCTTGGCATACTAAAATCATAAAGGATAAATAAAACCAAATTAAAATAAACAGCTATTTCAATTAAATTATATAAAAAAATTAAATGATAATTTAAAATGAATAAAACATAATTAATAAATAATATACCATACATATAAAGCTGAACACATGTAATAATGACTTGATATATATGTAAATAACTCTAACATTGAAAATAAAGAAATTAAAATGAATCCAAAATATCAAAGAAAACAGCCATACATAAACAAAGGATGTGACATGTAACCAATGCTCTACTGTCAATAACAAGGAGAAGAATACCTATGTCGATTATAACCCCATATGTTGTCTTGTAAGCTAAGGGGAAAGAGGAAATAAAATCAATACTGCTACTTATACATAGAAAACAGGAGTGATCAGCATGAATTGAAGGTGCAAGTTACACCAAAAATAAACCCTAAATTGTCAATTACATAAAACTCTACTCATAACTGTAAAAGACAAAAGTACAGTAACTTGATAAGATCATATTAATAGAACTTTGCTAAAATGCCAGTTCGATTCCAGATTGTAAAATGTGAAGGTACTACCAAGGCATGAGCAATAGTCTAAGTTTTGAAAAAGACTGCTCATAGTAATTTGGCAACAAAATCTAACGGCTTAATGCAACCTAAGACATTGCTAAAAGTGCCAGTTCAGTTCTAGATTATAGGGTGTTTTAAAGATGCTATATTATGTCAACATACCTGATGCAAAATCATTCAAAGAAACACTATCACCGTTGATGACACACCGTGTAATAGTGAAGCTTGGATGGTAAGTGCGGGCGTTTTTTTACAATCCAAGACTTCAAGCTTCACTATTACACGGGGCAGCTCGTTAAAGTTATTTTGCTGTACTGGTTTATAAGATGTGAAACTGAGCTTGTTTGGAAGCCAGTAAAAATAGTGTTGTGCTGTGTCATATGTATATATGGCACAGAGCTCTGTGCTGAGAAGGAAAACTCTGCTATACCCTTCTGATATACAAGCATTTCTCTAAATTGCCCATTTATACATTTATAACGTGGACTGATTTTAATGTGACCCCGAATGGGATTTTAATATATTTTGCACAATAAAATAGACTCCATCAAAAGCTAACTAACCAAATGGTATGTTTGGGGAAATTAAGCCCAACAAAAACATGTTTGGTAGATCCTGTTGGCTCGGTATTGCAGTGGTGAGGCCATTTAATCTGCTCAGTAAAGTGGCTAGGATTGTAACTGCCCCTCTTTGCAGGTTACCTCCTCCTTGCTTTTGTTTTTAGGTATTAGCTCCACTCTGTGTAGTTTACCCCCTTTGTCTGTGTTGAGCTGAGTTTACAATTGAAGTATGTTTTCCCTCCCTGTTGCTTTTTTCAACTTCCTTACTTCACCACTTTCTTGGTACCACAGAGTTTATTTGTGTTTACTACTGACAATGTTTGGTTTTTCAGAAAGCATACAACTCAAAATCTGTCCCTCTCTTCAACTTTTGACAGTCAGATTGTTATGGTTGGCTGTGTGTGTAACTCTGATATATTAAAACATATGTCTTCAGATGCTGGGAGGATGTTATAATTCAGCTGAGAGAAGGATCATCTCTCTTAGTGAGAGAATTTGAAATTTAAGCTATATTGATGAGATAATGTGAATGGTTCTTCTGAAAGATCCTAATTTTGTTATCACCAAATTGAACACAGATGTTCAGTACAAAGGTAGATGACAAGTCTCTCCATTTTCTGCTTGTTCTCTGGCTTTACCCTTAGAATCCTCTCCCACACTCCCCCCCCCCCCCCAGCCTCCTCTCCCCCTCCCCCTCCCCCAAAGCACACAGCACCTCCACTAAGGATTTTTTCTGGTTATCTTATGCCTTCTTAGATTCCATTACTGTCTTTGCCCCATGATTGCTACTGGGAGACTGTTCCATGCACTCACCATGTTTCTGCTCTGTCTATCCACTTCCAATCTGATAGCATGAAATCTTGAACAAGTTTCCTTTCCACTGAAAAGTATTAGTTGGAAAATTGAAGAGATATTTCAAGATTTGTTTTCTGCCATGAGTGAAAAAAATACACTTGGACATCATTATCCTGATCTTTGCATGCAATGGTGCAGAAGTATAACTCCTGTATATGCCTCATTTCATTTCTACCCACTGGCTAAGAATTTCAGAATTCATGATATTTCATTATTTTTTATTCTATTTGTTTTCTTTTCTCTTTTGTCATATCCATCTTTGAAACCTTCCCTAACAAATGGCATGCTTAAAAAGCAGCAGTACCCCGGGCCAGTCAGAGGTCTAGAGGAGTGCCTTCTCTGAGGCATATCCTTAGTACCATTTGGACAACAGGGGCCATCACTATGTCAGCAGTTATTCTCCATAGGTCTAAGCTCATTACCTGCACAGTGTACCTAGATCAACTGACCGTGAAGCATGGGAAATCCAAATCCAAGAATTTGTTGTTGTTGCTGTTGTTAAATGCCATCGAATTGGTGTTGACTCATGGCGACCCTCTGGATAGTGTGATGCAGCAAGGGGCACACAGCCCAGGGAAAATAAGATAAAAGAAAGACTTACCTCAGAGTCAGCTGTAGAAAGCAGCACTAGGCACCATGATTCACTGCAGCAAGGGAAATTCTTGCTACGTAGCAAACAAAAGTCCCATCAGGAACACCTGAGTGAGAGTCCCCAGGTCACGTGTAGAGCTAGGGATTATTTAGGGCAGGGTTCCAGTCAGTTAAGGAGAATCAGAAGCAGGATCACCACGGGAAGCAGTAGGAGAGAGAGGAGCAGGAGGTGTGTCCCAGGTCAGCTGAACAGAAGCCCCAGGGGATTGCTGGGAGGAAATTCTTCTCACGAGGAGTCAGGAAGTGAGTCTGTCTCCAGCTCTCGAGAAGGAAGGTTCAAGGCAAGCTGCACTAAGGGAAGACCTGCTACCAAGAATAGCTTTGGAGAGAAGCCAGGATTACCCCACTACCCCAGAGGCCAGTATTTGCCAGCTCAAGGCAGAGGTCACGGTGAGAGGGAAGTGTTGGGGGATGGGCACTCCATGCATGGCTACAGCTTAAGAAATAGGTGTAAAGTTAGGAACAAATATATTCCTGTTCAACCAGCCCGGGAGGCTAGAAGCAAAGGCTATAGAGAGCCAAGCATAAAGACAAGCCCTGCAGAGAGAAGGAAACTTCCCTATAATAACAAAGGGAAGTTTAAAGCTTATAACTGCAAAGGGCAGGGTTCTGATTACAGACATAAGAAGCAAGATGTTTCAGAGCTAATGTTCTGGGAGGCAAGCCCAGGCAGAACCAGCTATAGAGAGAGATATAGACACAAAGGGGGAAAAGCCTCCAGTGACTGTTATAGTGAAGTGTCACAAGACGCTATAGCTGAATACCATTCTCAAGAAGGGTCTGATACCAGCAGTGTGAGTAGTGCTGGGGAAATGATATGGGAAGACGCTGCTAGTCTGCAAGAGGATATTCCTATGGATTGCAGTGTCTGTGTTAAATGCAACCGTATGATGTAAATACTGGATGAAGAGAACTCTGTGAATATAACAAGAGAATATACGTGTGTCACCACTTTTGTTGCTAAGCTTATCTGATTTAAAGTTTCTGTTTCCTTTGACAAAGTCCGAGCGGGACGGGGAATAAAACCCACTTTTCATTTCAAGTTGCTCTGAAAGACTTTTTATTTACAAGGCCAGAGCAATTACTTGTGCATACGCCCTAGGCAACCGCCTATATTGGGCTAAATAGGCCTCTAACCACAGGCCCCATCACAATAGTTGTCCTAAATTGTGTTTGGTCTTCAATCAGGTGGCTCATTGTTGACAGACTGGCACCCGCAGCTGCTGTTACTGTATCGATCCATCTCATTGCTGGTCTTCCTCTTTTGCGTTGACCTTCTATCTTGCCAAACATGATGTCTTTCTCTAATGATCTCTCTCTTCGCATGATGTGTCCAAAGTATGAAAGTCAAAGTCTTGTCATCTGAGCTTCTAAAGAAAGCTTTGGTTTGATCTCCTCTAGTACTGACTGGTTTGCTCTTCGAGCAGACCATGGTATATGCAGTATTCGCCGCCAGCACCATAATTCAAAGGCATCAATTTTCTTCCTGTCTATCTTTTTCACTGTCCAACTTTTGCATCCAAATGATATTATTGAAAATACCATGGCTCAAATGAGTCAAATCGTTGTATGGAGAGAGACATCTCTGCTCTTGAGAATCTTGTCTAGGTCCTTCATAGCCATTCTGCCAAGAGCAATGCGTCGTCGGATTTCTTGACTGCTTGTTGCTTCTTTATTGATAGTTAATCCAAGTAGGTTAAAGTTGTCCACGATTTCAATTTCTTCTCCATCAACAATGAACTTATCGATTTTGCCAGTGTCATGATCTTTGTCTTTTTTACATTAAGGTGCAGGCCCATTTTACAACTATGTTTCTTGATCATGAGAAGCAAATGTTTCAGATCATCTTCACTTTCAGCCAGTAATGTGGTATCATCAGCATAGCGAAGATTGTTGATGAGTCTTCCACCAATCTTCACACCTCGGTTGTCTTCATACAATCCTGCTTCTCTGATGATTTATTCTGCACATAAATTAAACAGGTAAAGGGCACCATTAATTTAATCATTGCCCTCTACACTAATCCCTCAGCCTGTATTCTGGTTCTTAGTCTTGATCTGAGTCCATTCCCTAGCATGGTGAGACCATACAGATTTGTCCTCTGCCCCCTCTTTTCTTTTATACTGAACCTTGTAATAGGGGGGTGCTTGTTATGAAGGTACCACCATCTTGGCAAGTATGCAAATTAACTGTCTTGCAAAGGATTGTGGTTATTGAAGTCCATTCACACAAAACTTGCCTTTTTAAAATGAATGAAAACTCTTGTAGTTGGTCGAGTGTAGACAAAATTAGAGTTTATTTATGGGGTGATTATCCCACACACAGATATGCTTGGCAACACCTTCCAGATAACTTCTCCAGGGTTTTATTCAACACAAAATAAGGCAACTGAAATATCTTATGCAAATAAGAATCAAAGTCCTTTATAGAACAGAAAGGCTTCTTTCAGCCACTGCTAATAAACTCCTTAGCAGTGCTGGGGAAAAACAAATCAAAGAGGGAAACTTCTTTATACAAAAACAATGCTCACTTTCTCCATACAGAAAAGAACTTTTTAAAACCTACGTGTGCACGGCTTGTGCTGTGCTCTCCTCCACCAACAGGTGACAATTAATTAGTTTTGCACGTGTGCGGAAATCAAGTTACTGATTGCAATTAACTGCAATCAGTAACTTGATTTCAGCACACGTGCAAAACTTTCCCAAAAGCTTTTTCTTTTGGACAAAACTTTATGGGAAGCCAATATTTAGAATGTTTTCTTTTGATGTTTGCTCTGATATTTAGGATTTTCCTAAAATAACAACCTACTCAAAGAACAGTCCATATAATTATCCTCTGTATCAGATATTAAACCTTGCTCTTGAAATTGCATAGTTTCTGTTTCTCCGTCTGACTCAGAGGGCTTTAGGAACTGACCTCTGCATGGAGAGAAACTGTTTCCCTGTTGTTTGCACTGCTCAAAGCTAGAGAAATGTTCACAGTTCCTACCTGAATCCAGGCAAGCATCAGGCTGCTTCTTCTGGTATTCTGGCCAGTATGCAATAGAGCTTTTGTGGCCTGTCCTCCAGTTGGTATCTCTGGACCTCAGGATCTTTTCTCCAGATGTCCTCCAAGAGGTATTTGGGCTCGTTTCTTCCTTAGCTGCAACAGTCCTTTTCCTAGGCGTTGCTTGAGGGTCCCTGGCTGTGGATCTACAGACCTCTGGCTTTTTCCAGTCCTCTGAAGATTCTTCTTTCCCCGGGTATCTCTCCAGGCATAGGTACTTCTCTGAGCTCCTCTTTTGGATCGTCTGCTTCCTTGTCCTTGTTCCTTCAGGTTCCGGTTGTTCTTCCTTCTGATCTCATTCTCCTTCTGATTCCCCTTCTCCTTCCCTCTCCCTGAAGATTCCCCTCTAGCTTTAAAGGGCTTAGATTGCAACTCCACCCTTGCACTCTTCAGGTGTTTTGGATTAAGCAGTCTCCTAGAGGTTGTTTGATTAGGGATGACATAATGCTTTCTCTGATTAGACACATGCTTTTCCACTCTAGCTCCCCTAGGGACTTTCTGCATACAGGTGCATTCTGGAACATGTAGTCTTTTAGGGAAACAAGCTGTCTTATTTCTATAACCTGCCAGCACAGGTCCATTGATCAGAGTAAATTCTCCTCTATTGTCATTACTCCCTGAGCTTTGATAAGCTTCCTTATCACAACCTCTAGAAAATAAAGGGTCCGATATTGAAAGGCATGTAAACCATGTAAATGCTGTTAAGTGGTTAGTGCCACTGAATATCCACAGGTACCACTGTTACACACCTGGATGCTATCCGGTTAGCGTCGAGGCATTCCAGGGACAGCTGCTGACTAGTTATCCCTCGGCAGCAAATGGAAAATGGAAAATGGGTGGCATAGCCTGACTTTGTTCCACCTGAACCACAGTGCCCACCATCACTGACACCTCCTCCAAGAGCCAGCGCTACCATCAGGCTAACTAGGCAGTCATCTAGGATGGCAACATTTTGGAGGTATGATAAATCACCATGGCTTTCTTCCATCTGTTTCCCTCCTCCTCACCACTCTGCCACTCAAACAGCAGGAATCATTTTGCTACAGACAAAGTAAGTGAAAAATATATATATCCGGGGTGCTACGAGGATCTTGAATGCTTCCAGGAAGAGCTAGGAGAGCTCCACGCTGTTGTGGGACCAGACTAACTTGAGATGTGAACTCTGCCTTGGTTTGGAGGTGCTCCAGAGTGGTTTGAGGTGTGGCTGTGCTGTAGAGATATTGGCAATGGAGCATGGAAGCCTCAGTACTGAGCCACGAGATAAGAAGCAAGAAGGGCCCGGATTGGAGTGCTGTCCATCATGCTAATTAAGCTGGGCAGAATTACTGCCACATAGCAGGAGAAATCGCAACCTGCATACCTGAAGTGAAGCATCACAGCAGAACCGAGCTAGAGAGCATAGAGAGCAGCATTCAAGGCTGCAGGAATTTAAAGGGGCTGCAATGTGAGAGAGCAGGTTCCAGGTTAAGAGGGATGAAGAGTGTGGCTCCCATTGGGAAGCTCAACTGGACGCGAGAGAAAAACAACAACAACAACAAAAAAAAAACAGGATGACAACAGACAGGGTTCAATATACTCTGGCTGCTTGAGTTAGTAAATTCATAGGGCCAGAACCCTATGGAGCAATTGTAGCAGGCAGAGTGCTGAGAAGTTTCTGTGGAGCCCAGAGAAAGGGGAATGGAAAGAGAGATGCTGGACACCTTGGTTGGGTGGGGGGGGGGAGGGATGTAACACAAGGGAAGGGGAAAGGATATGTTATAATTTGGAGGGGAGGGGTAGGTCCATGAACCATAGCTGAAGGTTCGCTTAGGGAGTCAGATATCCTTAGGACAGTCATGCCTCCTCCTCTCTCCCAACCTACCCCTGCTCCCAAAATTGTGCTCAACTTCCAATTACCTGGGGATGGAAGGTGGGGCACAGGGAACAAGACAACTTGTGATGGCATGTGAGAGAAATAGAGCCACTTACTATCAGCACAAAGGGCGGCAGGAACATTAGCAGACGCCGAGTGTTCAACATTTCAGGAAAGATGCCAACTGCTAGCAAAATACATCTGCATCTGGAAACAGCTTCTGCAACTATAATTCATATGCTTAGTGGTTACAATTTTCCTTTATCTTTCTCCATTCCAGTAATTAAATGCTTAGTTGGTTTAGAAAAGAATACACTTTAATAACAGAGGTATCAGATTCTGGTAGCTGCCCATATGTCATGTACAAGAACACCATTTATGAAATTCAGCGAAATATCCTTTTCTGCATGCAAACAGTTTAAGTGCGTTGTAGAGTGTGCCCTTACAATAATGGTGTGCTTCCCTTTCTACATCTGCAGACTTAGGATGTGGGATTTATGTTCGTGGTTGCATGATATACATAGAATATTAAGGGGTAGGTGTTTGTGTTGTAAGTGCCTGGGAAGGGTATGAGTGTGGCTCTGTGTGTAATGTTAGAACTGCCAAGGGGCACATGTATTTATTTATTTATTTATTTATTTATTTAACAGTTATTTATATACCGCTCTTTCCCTAGTATCAAGTGCGGTTTACATGGAACAGTAAGTTAATTGGTATGTAATATACCAAGTCAGTTTACATATTTGTGGAATATAATGAATGTGGAGACTGTGGAGAAGAGTTGAATAGGTTGGAGGGAAGGGAGACATTGCACGCCAGTTGGAGGAAAGGATATCTAAACATCACATCCCAGTTAGCTTTTTATTATTCTCTACCCCAAGATAATAGACTAGAGAAGGTTTTTTTTCTAAATTTAAAGCTGATTTAAAAACACACATTTTCACATTAGCATACCAGGGCTGAGATGGCTTATGGCGAATTGACTGGCAAGAAAGATGGTAGAAAGCTGCCTCTGAACCTCTTACTCTCTTTTACTTTCTTCTTCCTGCTGTTGATTTTGAAATTGTAACTTCTTATCTTCTTTTCTTTCTTCTCCTTATTTCCCTAGCAAGTTGTAAACATAAACATAAACACGTATGCTTGAAAGAAGTGTGTGTTTGTGAGCATGTGTGTGATGGGGTTGTATGGTAGGGGTGAGAATGAGGCAAGGTATGGGGTAAAGGAGCATGTTTGGAGCTCAGCATCTATGGTTGTGTGGGGAGAGGACATGCAGGTGTGGGGATGATGGGCATTGAGGTTTGTGTTGGGGAGGTGAATGTAGACATGCATATTGGAGTGGGTTGCCTCTTTGGGAAGATGAAAGATTGTAGGCAGGGCCGTAGTGTGAAGTGCCAGGTGTTTCTTTATTGAGAAGATCCTATGTATTGTACCTAAATGGTATATATTTCACAGGTGGCACTGTTACCTCAGATCTTTTCAATAATAGAAAACCCAGGTTCACAGGTTCAATTAAGGGTTTTTTATTTGGTTATATTTAAATAAGAGCTCTGAATATTTTTCTTTTTATAGAAGAAATTCAGAAAGGCTTTTGAAACCTTAGCAAATAGACATCTTCTCCACTAGTGTTTGAACAGAAATACCTAGATGTAAGAGAATGTATCATATAGCACCTTCCTAAATAAAGGGAAGCCAATTTAAGTTATATTTTAAAATATTTTATTAGCTATCTTTAAATTAATTTTGATTAAAAACAAACCTATTCAATTAAGTATTGCTAATTAAAATACCAATTGAAATTATCTAGTTAGCAGCAATTAACACAAACTAGAATTGAATAAATTTAACTATTTCTCTTTTCCTTATCTTTCAGAATTCTACAAGTTATCAGTCCAGCAGATAAGTCTGTTCTAAACTTAGAATTTATTGTATAGGTATTTTATAAGATTGTAATACTTATTCCTTTTAAACAGCGTTTCTCTTCTCTTTCTTTTCAGATTATGCACTTAACTACAATCAGGTAAGTATTTCTTCAAATCTCAGAATTGTTATGATAGTACTTTAATCCAAATTCTTTAAATGTATGCTTTTCTTTCTCAGGTTCTTTGGAATGCTGGCAGGTAAAAATATACCTGGGTTCCTAAACTTCAAAATAAAATTAAAAAACTAAAAATATTTGAGCTCAAATAAAAAAAATAGCAAATCAATAAAATGAGTGCTTTCAAAAAGACAAAAAATATATATACTCATCTTCCAACCCAAAAACGTCATTCTTGGTGGTGGGGCCTTTATCAGCGCTGTTCTAGTCTGGTACTGGTCTCCCATCCAGGTTCTCTGCAATCACTGGTAAGAACATAAGCATATGTCATACTGGGTCAGACCAAGGACCATCAAGCCCAGTATCCTATTTCCAACCGCTGCCATCTAGGTCACAAGTAGCTAGCAGTTTCCCCAGAAGACACATGTTCCACAATGCTTGTTCTGGGACAAGCAGTGGTCTCTTCTTCTTTCAGGTTCTTCAATTGGCTAAACAAGTACCTACTGCCTAACAATAACAAATCAATAAAGGAAAACCTAACCCTTTTTTTTAGCTTCTGGGTATAAGACAGTGGCGGAAATTAATAGTCTTTTCACCTTTTCATTCAAATAAAACAAAATTCCCCCCCCCCCCTTAAAAAAAATAAAAGATATTAATTAATCCCTAACTAAATCCCCTCACATTCATACACATTCACTTTACATGTAAACTGTGGCATATTATTCTCAAAAATCTATCTTTAGCTGTCAGTTTAGTTCTTTCTGTCAGAGAGAAAAACATAAAGCTGTCTGTTTTTAAAACAGTGCTTCTGAATACAACTTGCTTTCTCTTAGAACTGTAGCAAATGTTCAGAGAAGCTGCATCAAGTTGCACAGTATCAGGCACTTCCAAATCATCCCTCCAGTCTAGTGCAGATGCATTGGTTGTGCCCCCCATCCAGCAGATGGAGACTGAGCAAACCAAGCTTTGCTGATGTCATCCTATAAGGGCTCTGTGCATCAGAAAACTGGCCAGTATTGCTCAGTCTCCAGCAGATGGTGGGCTTCTCCATGTATCTGGATTGAACCGCAGAGAAATGACTCTTGGGCTCGTGGACTGATCGGTGGCAGAGAGGAGTAGAATTAAGCTAACTGTTCAGTTTATTGGGGAAGGGAGGCAGATGAAGGCAGCACTAATTTAAAAAAAAAAGTAACACCAACTACAATAGTCCCCTTTTTTCCTTTAGAGATCCTCTATGTTTGTCCCATGCTTTTTTGAATTCAGATACTGTCCTCACCTCTACTCTCACCACTGGGAGACTATTCCACGCATCTACCACTTTTTCCATAAAGAAATATCTCTGCATGTTACTCCTGAGTCTATCCCCTTTCACCCTCATCCTATGTACTCTCGTAGCAGAGCTTGCTTTCAATCAAGATATTTAAACATCTCTATCATATCTCCTCTATCCCGCCTTTCCTCTAAAGTATATATATTAAGATCTTTAAGCCTGTCCTCATATGCTTTATAACAAAGAGCACTAAACATTTTAGTCCCCTCCCTCTGCACCGACTCCAATATGTTTATATCCTTTTGAAGGTGTGGTCTGCAGAAATGCGCACAATACTCCAAATGAGGTCACACCAAAGACTTATACAGAGACACTATTACCTCATTTTTTCTGCTGGCCATTTCTCTCCCTATGCACCCAAGCATCCTTCTAACTTTTGCTGTCACCTTTTCTACCTATTTAGCTACTTTAAAATCGTCTGACACAATTACGCCCAGGTCCTGCTCTTCATTTGTGGATAGAAGTACTTCACCCCTTGGATATTTGCAGCCCAAATGCATGATGACCCTGCATTTTTTAGCATTAAATCTCAGCTGCCAAATTCTAGACCATTCTTCAAGCTTAGCTAGATCCCTCCTCATGTTATCTACTCCATCCTGGGTGTCTACTCTATTGCAGAGTTTGATATCATCTGCAAAGAGGCAAGCTTACCTGACAGCCCTTCCACAATATCACTAACAAAGATATAGAAAGAATCAGACCAAAGACAGATCCCTGCAGCACCACTAGTAACCTCTTTCTCCTGAGAGTGAGCTCCATTTACCTGTACCCTTTGGCGCCTCCCACTTAACCAGTTTCTAACCCAATCAGTAACTAGGGTGCTCAATTTATTTCTAAGTTGCCTGTGCGGAATGGTGTCAAAGGCTTTACTGAAATCCAAGTACACCACATCTAGGGATCTCCCTCGTTCCAACTCCCTGGTCATCCAGTCAAAGAAATCAATCAGATTGTCTGACAAGCCCTGCCTCTGATAAGCCCATGTTGCCTCGGATCCTGCAATCCATTGGACTCCAGAAACCTCATTATTCTCTCTTTTAACAATGTTTCCAATTTACTCACCACAGAGGTTAGACTAACCAACCTGTTGTTTTCAACCTCATACTTACTTCCGCTTTTGTGTAAAGGGACATCACATGTGCCTTTCTCCAGTCTTCAGGCACCATTCCCAACTCCAAAGAAGCAATGAAAAGGTCAGTCAGTGGAGCCACTAGAATGTCCCCAAGTTCTTTCAGTATTATCAGATGTATCCCATCTGGTCCCATCACTTTCTCTACTTTTAGTTTAGCTAGTTCCTCACAAACACAGTCTTCTGAAAAGCGTTCGAGATCCATATCCCTTCTGATCCTGTTTGTGGGTGGTTTCTGAGGTACTGCTCCTGGCCCTTCATCTGTGAACACAGAACAGAAATATTTGTTAAGCAATTCTGCATTATTTTCATCAGATTCTACATATTCCTCCCCTTCACCCTCAAGTCTGACAATACCACTTTTTCCCTTCCTCTTCTCACTAACATATCTGAAAAATGTCTCCCCCCACCCATTTTATTGCATTGGCTATTTTTCCTCTTTTTGGATCTTTGCTTTCCTGACTACTTTGCTAGCCCTAAGTTTTTCCAAATATAGATGCCTGCTTCCTCTCTCTGTGATCTCTTGTAGTTCATGAATGCCTCCCTCTTTTTCTTCACCTTTTCAGCTACGTCTTTTGAGAACCATAGCAGCCTCTTTTTCCTTTTACCTATATTTACCTTTCTAACAAAAAGATTGGCTGCCCTTAAAATATCCCTTGTCATTTTTGCCCACTGTTTTTCTACATCCCCCAGCTGTTCCCATCCCATTAACAACTCTTTGAGGTATTGTCCCATCTTGGCAAAGTTAGTTTTCCTAAAATCTAAGGCCCTCGCTTTTGAATGGATTTTATCAGCCCTAGTCCTAACACTGAACCACACCATCTGGTGATCACTGGATGTGAGATAATCTCCCACTATAACATCAAAAACACTTTCTCTATTGGTAAGCACCAAGTCCAGTATGGCCCCTTCATGTATGGGTTCTGTTACCAGTTACCTGAATAGATCTCCCTGTAGGGAATCCAGGATCTGCTTACTTCTAGATGACACCGCAGCAGGGATGTGTCAAACAACATCTAGCATACTGAAATCACCTATCAGTAGCACTTCTCCTTTCCTGGCAATGCTGCGTATATCTGCTATTAAATCTCCGTCCACTTCTGCCTGTGAGGGGGTTCTGTATATCACACTAATGCAAATTGATTTCTCTTTCCCTCTTTCTAGTTTAACCCACAGTAACTCCTCTCTCCCTTTTAAGCCCTGTAATTCTAGAGTTTTAATATTTTTACATATAGTGCCACTCAACCTCCCCTTCTTCCTACCCTATCCTTCCCGAATAAAGTATAGCCTGGTATAATTACATCCCAGTCATGATTGTCTGTGAACCATGTCTCTGTAACCCCACTAAATCCAAGTCAGCCTCTTCCATTAAACCCTCAACATCTGGGATCTTGTTTCCCATGCTATGGGCAATTATACACACTGCTTTCCAAATGTTGCCCCTTTTACCCATTTCTACAGAGATATTTAATGTTTCATTTACCTAGGTGCTTTCACTTACCTGGGGGCTTTCTTCACCCATCCCCAATGAATCTATTTTAAAGCCTTCTTCAGTAGGTTAGCCAATCTGCTACTGAAGACACTTTGACCCTTCTTGGACAGATGGATGCCATCTCTGCTCTGCAGCCCTTGGAACATCATCTCATGGTCCAGGAAACCAAAACGCTCTCAATAACACCATCCACACAGCCATGCATTTATCTCCAAGATGCAAACTTCTCTGTCTCAGCCTTTACCCTCAACAGGGAGCACCTATCTGCTTCACCCTCTGTCCCACAGCCATGAAGTCACTTTTCATATGCTCAGAGGGATACATGGCAGTATCATTTGTGCCGACATGGATGAGCAACATCGGGTAATAGTCAGTAGGCTTGATGAGTCTCAGCAAACTCTCTGTAACATCTCAGATTTTGGCTCCTAGCAGACAGCACATCTCTCTGGGCATCAAGTCTGGTCAGCAGGTGAATACCTCAGTACCCCTCAGAAGAGAGTCACCAACCACCACTACCCTTTGCTTCCTTGTGGCCATTGATTCTGCAACTTTGAGGTGCTCAAGTTCTGGTTCTTTCCTTTCCTGGGATGCTTTCACCTCCTCCACTTCCAGGGCTGCATAATGGTTCTTCAATTCAAGGGCTGGAGGAATTGGATCAGTGATTCTGTAGGCCCTGGTGGCTCAATCCCAACTTTCCTCATTTTGTAGGCTTATTTTCACCTCTGTCAGAGAACTTGGATGTTTCAAGAAGCATCTCATCAATGTACGTCTCAACCTCTCGAATGCTTCTCAGCCTTGCCACCTCATCTCTGTGCCATGGGGCTGCTGTCCCTCATGGAAGCAGAGGAGGCTTCTCCAGCCAAATGGCTCCAGTCAGAGCCAGAGCAGGGGGTAGAGCCAGATTCCCCAGAGTCAAACTTCTCCAGGGATCCCATAAAGGATATCTTGGGGAAGTGGAGGGATGGTTATGAGGATGAAGGGGCAGAAGGCGATCCCCCCTTCATCTGATGAGCCCTTCACAGTGAGGATGTTTCACAGGGAGGAGCTGGCATCCCTAATTAGTCTGTCGGAGCGCTCAACATGGCATTGGGCCCCCCCCACACACTCCAATGGAGGAGACTCCCTTGGAGAATCCCTTTCTTCAGGGAATTAGGGCGCCACATAATTTCTTTCCCGCTCACAGAGCAATCAAGCAGATGATCAACGCTGAGTGGGAGCTGCCAGAAACCAGCCTTTGAGAGGGGAGAACAATGTCTCATTTATATCCCCTGGCTTCAAAGAGAAAGAACTGCTCAGGCTACCCAACATGGGCACCTTAGTGTCCACAGTGTCTATAAAGACCACCATCCTGGTGGAAGGTGGGGCAGCGCTGAAGGATGTGCAGGACAGATGTTTGGAGACCATGCTGAAGCAAGCCTTTAAGGCCAATGCTGTCACTTTGCAAATGGCCATTATTTATTATTTATTTATTTATTTAACAGTTATTTCTATACTGCTCTTTCCCAAGTATCAAGTGCGGTTTACAAGGAACAGTAAATTATATGGTATGAGATAGAGCATACCTAGTCGTTTTACGTTTGAACAGTAAAATATTAGAACATATATACATTGGAGGTACTTACAAATTATATCATGGATCGATATTTTAGTGCATAAATTATTTTAAATGTGACAAATCTCATAATTATAAGGTTAGGGGAGCTTATATGGCAGGGAGTGCCTGGGCTGGGCTCAGGGGCTGCCAGAGCTGGAGTCCAGTCCTGAAGCAGCAAAGTTGGATGGTGCAGCTTATCTGGCCAGGGTGTGCCTGGGCTATGCTCAGGGACTGCCAGAGCCAGAGTCCAGTCCTGAGGCAGCAAAGTTGGATGGTGCAGCTTATCTGGGGGATGCTTTTTATGACTTTGTCTAGGCCTCTTCCAAGAGCATGGCATCAGCGGTGGTGGCACGTCAGCTGCTCTGGCTCCATGACTGGTCTGCTGATGTATCATCCAAGATTCACCTGTCAAAGCTGTTATTTAAGAGGCGGTTGCTCTTCATTGAGGAGTTAGAAATGTTGGCCAAGGATTTGGGTGACATCAAGGGAGGTAGACTCCTGGAGGACAAGCTCAGAGGAGGCAAATCTGCCTCTGTGCCGCAAGGACAGTTTTGAGAGTTTTGCAGGTTCTGAGCGGCATGCTTTACGTCCTTTCAGAGGGCTCATTATCCCGCCAGAGCAAATCATTCTTTTCATGGCCAGGGGGCAGGCAAGGGATATTACGCCTCCACCTCTGGTTCCGCTAAGAAGTCACCATGATGTGAGGAGGGTCCAAGAAGAGGAGCAGATCAGAGGAAGGCTCCATCTCTTCTACTTCACTTGGGCCCACATCATGAAAGACCAGTGGGTATTGGAAATCATTTGGGAAGGGTACGCACTGGAACTGGTACGACCTGTACTTGATGCCTTTCTGGTCTTTCCCTGAAAAATGCCAGCCAAACAGCACGTGGTGCAACAGACATTGGACAAGCTCCTCAGTATGCAGGCAGTGCGACTCATGCCCATAGACCAGTGCTGTCGGTAATCCATATACTTTGTCGTGCCCATAAAGGAGGACTCATTTCATCCAATGCTGGACCTCAAGTATGTCAACAGGGCATTGCGGGTACCGACAGATTCACATGGAAACACTGCAGTCGGTGATAGTTTCAGTTCGGAAGGGGGAGTTTCTCACATCCTTAGATTTGATGGAGGCATGCCTCCATGTTCATATCTGACCTGAGCATCAGCGGTTTCTGCATTTCACAATGCCCAAGGGCCATTTCCAGTTTTAGGCCGTTCTGTTCAGACTCGCTATGGTGCTCAGAATGTTCACCAAGATAATGGTGGTGGTTGAGACAGTAAGGCATGCTGGTGCCTCCTTAACGGGATGACTGGCTCATCAGGGCGAAATCATTGGAGGAGAGCTTGGTCAGCTGGTAGAGCTCCTCCAGAGTCTAGGATGAGTAGTGAGCAGCATAAAGAGTAGCCTGGTTCCCTTTCAGCAGCTCTTTGATGCAGACAGGGGCCTAGCATCCCTGCCACCAGAGAGGGTGGAAAAGGTTCAGGCCCAAGTATGGCATTTTCTTTGGATGGTGGCCTGTCAGCATGGCGCTACTTACAATTGCTGGGTTCCATGGCAGCGACCACAGACCTGGTCCCATGGACTCGGGCCCACATGAGACCTCTCCAGTGTGCACTATTGTCTTGCTGGTCTCCGGAGCAAGATTCCTTCTTGGTCCAGTTGGCATGTCTGAGGGAGGTCAGGTTCAGTCTGTGGTGGTGATGCAATGCAGAGACCTTAACAGCAGGAATGCCTCTGGAGTCCCCTGCTTGGGTAACAGTGATGACAGATGTCAGCCTCTCTGGATGTGGAGCCATTGCCTGATGCAGATCGCCAAGGTGCTCTGGTCAATGGAGGAGGTGAGATAGTCGATAGACCTTTTGAAATGGAGAGCTGTCTTCCTAGTGTTGCAGAACTTTCGGCCGCTAGTCCAGGCCCAGGTGGTGAGGCTCTTTTCGGACAATGCAACTGCAGTGGTGTACATCAATCACCAAGGAGACACGGCCAGTGTGGTCTTGATGAAGGAGGTCACTTCACTGCTGTGGTGGGCAGAGCAAAACCTCATGACCTTGTCATGGCGCACTTAGCAGGCAAGGAGAATATTCAGGTGGATGTTCTGAGCTGGTATAGATTAGATCCGGCAGAATGGGCCCTGGAGGATTCCATCTTTCAGGGCATAGTGCAGTGCTGGGGGCAGCCAGTGATGGATCTCATTGCGTCAGCAGCCAAATTCCAAAGCGAGTCGCTTCTTCAGCAGGGGGTGTGAGCACATGGTGGAAGGCCTCGATGCTCTGGTATAGCCATGGCCGCAGGAGGGTCTGTTATACGTGTTTCTGCCCTGGCCTCTCATCAGTTGGGTGGTGCATTGAATAGAGAGGCATCCCAATTGGGTGATTCTCATTGCATTGGATTGGCCGAGGAGACCGTGATGTGTGTATCTGGTGTGTTTGGCAATAGTGATGCCTTGACAGCTCCCGATGCGGGATAACTTGCTGGTGCAGGGACCAATCTGCATGCCACAGGTGGATCGATTCTCTCTTACAGCCTGGCTCTTGAAAGGGCAAGGCTGAGCAGCCGGGGGTACTCTGTCATATATCAGAGTGTGGAGAGTATTTGAAGAATGGTGTGGGTCCGGAGGTGCTTCTGCTCTGTCCGCCTCCATTCCACAGATCTTAAGCATTCTTGCATATTGGGCTGGAGAAGGGTCTTGCACTCAGCTCAGCTCATTGCAGTTGCAGGTGGCTAGCCTAGCCTACTACCGGGGCAAGATATGAGGCGCATCCTCAGCTGCCCATCCAGAGGTGGTCCGCTTTCTCAGGGCAGTGAAACAGGTCCAACCCCCACAGCACCCAGTGGTACCAACATGGGATTTGAATCTGGTTTTGGAAGCTCTTATTGGCCCTCCTTTTGAGCCCGTGAAGGTGGTGTCATTGAAGGATCTCACTCCTAAGACAGTGTTTCTGGTGGCAATTTGCTCAGTTCAGTGCATCTCGGAGCTGCAAGTGTCGTTTCGTGAGCATTTTCTGGTTTTCCACCCCTAGAAGGTGGTCTTGAGAACGGTGCTTTCCTTCCTGCCGAAGATGCTGACCCCATTTCACGTTAATCAGCCTGTGTCCTTGCCAGTTCTGCAGGGAGATGGTGACATGGGGGGGGGGAGTTGGAATTTGAAGTTACTCAGTACCAGGAGAGTGCTTTGGGAATATCATCTATAAACATAGAAAAGATTTTCTGCTTGAATATTTACCTTATGAAACTAGCAGAACATAATGTTTTTTGTGTACCAAGGTCTCAGTTTAAAACATCGCAGCTTACTGTGCAAAGGGGCACTAAGTACCGTCTTTTGATTCTGCTGCTGTTTACATCAATGACCTTTTTATTGTGTACACTCTGACCATTATCTTCCTTTTTTTCTCAAAACTGTTGTTAAATAGTATTTTTCTCAAATGTTATTGTTTAATTAACTCAAAATAAATGAATTCTCTCAAAACTTCTTCCACGTATTCAAAAATTCACTGCGCTTCAAAGTGGAAATTAAAGAACATAGCCATCTGTAAATGTCCTTGATCAAACTTCTCTACTGTTGCCAAAAAATTCTTTTATATTAAATACTGACTTCAATAGTGCAACCAATATACAATAGACTACTTTAGTACTTTAGTACTTAGCTTCAGAAATACTGCTATGTGTTGATATAGAAGCACCGTGAAATTGCGATGTTTTTCAGCTGCAGTATAGATCCCAACGCCGGATATCTAAGGCGCCCAAGCGTTTCTCCATATGTTTCATCAGGGGATTTGTTTCAATGCATCATAAAAGTCTTCGCCTTTCTTTCATTCACAAACGAAGAAAACTTGACTGCTAGCCGGTGCAACAAAGCGAAAAAACGCCGCGCATGCTCGGAGACCAGACCAGACCAGAGCATGCGCGGCGTTTTTTCGCTTTGTTGCACCGGCTAGCAGTCAAGTTTTCTTCGTTTGTGAATGAAAGAAAGGCGAAGACTTTTATGATGCATTGAAACAAATCCCCTGATGAAACATATGGAGAAACGCTTGGGCGCCTTAGATATCCGGCGTTGGGATCTATACTGCAGCTGAAAAACATCGCAATTTCACGGTGCTTCTATATCAACACATAGCAGTATTTCTGAAGCTAAGTACTAAAGTACTAAAGTAGTCTATTGTATATTGGTTGCACTATTGAAGTCAGTATTTAATATAAAAGAATTTTTTGGCAACAGTAGAGAAGTTTGATCAAGGACATTTACAGATGGCTATGTTCTTTAATTTCCATTTTGAAGCGCATTGAATTTTTGATTACGTGGAAGAAGTTTTGAGAGAATTCATTTATTTTGAGTTAATTAAACAATAACATTTGAGAAAAATACTATTTAACAACAGTTTTGAGAAAAAAAAGAAGATAATGGTCAGAGTGTACACAATAAAAAGGTCATTGATGTAAACAGCAGCAGAATCAAAAGACGGTACTTAGTGCCCCTTTGCACAGTAAGCTGCGATGTTTTAAACTGAGACCTTGGTACACGAAAAACATTATGTTCTGCTAGTTTCATAAGGTAAATATTCAAGCAGAAAATCTTTTCTATGTTTATAGCAGTAGCTGCTTGATAACACGACCAAGTTTTTGGGAATATCATCGGCAGACGGCTGCATTTCAGAAGTCAGATCGGCTGTTTGTTCTCTTCAAGATGCACGCAGGAGGAATGCGGTGTCTAAGGCCTCCATAACTTGGTGGCTGAAGGAGGCGACTGCCTCAGAGCATTTGCTTAGGCATCAAGTGATGCTCAGGGGGGCTGTGAGCCCATTCAACTAGAGCACAAACGGTGTCCTGGGCAGAGGCGACCCTGGTTCCTCCAGAGGAGATCTGTAGAGCAGCCATGTGAGCTTCCTTGTATGCATTCATTAAACACTACCACCTTGATGTTTGGGCGAGGGAGGAAGTACGTTTCAGGGCAAGAGTGTTACAGGCCAGTCTCACGAACACTGCTGTGGTACATCCCATGCATCAGGACTGGAATGGAGGAACCATCTGCTAATTACCTTTCTTTGAGTCCCTCTAGTCCAGTCCAGAGCCTGCCCTGCTCGCTCCTCTGGTCTGCTGTTCTCTGTTGGGGGGTGGGTGAGTCTGGCATCCATGGGTCTCGTATCCCTCTGTTTGGTGTTCAGAAGTCATGTGTGTGTTGGAGGTGGGAGTCCAATGGACTCCGTTTAGCAGGTTGCCTTCAGGAGACAAAAAAATTGAAGAATGACTATTAAGACAAAAAAAAAGAGAACAAAGGAAAAGGAGACAACCTTGCCTTCATGTAATGTTATTGTGGCCCAAAACGGCTGACTATATTTTGGCAGAAGTGGTCTTTTTTGGTATGGCCATCAGGTAGCTGAAATTCTGCTTTGATACTCCAATATCCACCAGTTTCCTGATGCACAGAGCCCTTGATTTGCTCAGTCTCATTTGCTGGTTGGGGGCACAACCCATGAGACTGGAATGGACTGAAGAGACTCAAGGAAAGGTAATTAGCAGGCCTAATTCCACCTTCTCCTCACAGCATTAGATGAAATCCTTAAACTGATTTTCCAAAGAGAAATTTCTTTTCAGAGCTGGTCCACAGAACACCGGTGCATACAATCCACGAACACAGCACAGTTTCATAAGAACATAAGATATGCCATATTGGGTCAGACCAAGATCCATCAAGCCCAGTATCCTGTTTCCAACAGTGGCCAATCTAGGTCACAAATACCTAGCAGTTTCTTCAAAAGACACAGGTTCCACAATGTTTTATTGGGGCATGCAGTGGACAATCTGGGTCCACTTTAATAATGATTTATGGACCTTTCCTCCAGGAACTTGTCCAAACCTTTTCTAAACCCAGCTACACTAACAGCTTTTACTACATCCTCCAGTAGCAAATTCCAGAGTTTGATTACACATTGAATGAAAAAATATTTTCTCTTATTAGTCTTAAATAGGTTACCCTGTAGCTTTATTGCATGCCCCCTAGTCTTTCTATATTTTGATGTGTAAACAATCAGTCTACTGTACGTTTACCCGTTCCACTCCATTCATTAATTTATGGACCTCTATCATATCTCCCCTCAGCCATCTCTTTTCCGGGTTGAAAAGCCCTAACCTTTTTAGCCTATCTTCATAGGGGTATCCTTCCATCCCCTTTACCATTTTGGTGGCTCTTCTCTGAACCTTTTCTAATAACACTATATCCTTTTTAAGATACGGCAACCAGAATTGCAGACAATATTCAAGGTGTGGTCGCACCAGGGAACGATACAGAGGCACTATAATATCCTTTGTTTTATTCTCCATTCCTTTCCTTATGATACCTAGCATTCTGTTTGCTCTCTTGGCCGCCACTGCACACTGGGCGGAGGGTTTTAACATGTTATCCACGATGACGCCTAAATCTTTTTTCTTTGCTATGTCTCTTCTAACAGCCTTACTTATTAAAACTGTCTGAGATACTTTGAACCAGTTTTCCACAGCAGTCACTGAAATTTCTTTTAAATCAGTTAAAGACTGAAAAGACATTTTAAAAGGTCTTCCTTCTCAAGACGTTTCAGAACAAATTGGCAGTTCTGGTCAGCAAAGACACCCAGTAAAGTCTGATCAGACACTTTTCTAAAAAAATAATTTTCTTGGCTTTCAACAATCTAAAGTAAGACTGCTTATTTAAATTAAGGCTACAGTTAAAGAAGCAGCCCAAAAGTGAATAAAAAAAATCCCTTAAGGAAATTTTTTTCAGGCAATTACTACTTTTCAGCTTGCTTCTCCTCAAAATACAGAGAGATCTCAAATCTATTTAATTACTTAGAGTTTTCTCTCCTTTTTATTTCCAAAAACCTCCAAAAATAATCCCTCAGACACCACCACTGCCAGCACACTCCACTCACTCTTCCCAACGATTGCCAACTGACTCCTAACTCAAACAGACACACACACACATGCCAAGCAACTTAAGAAAGTGTTCTTCTATTCATTCCCATAAAAATAGTTCCAGACAATGATGGGATTCGATCCGACCAGGAACCAGTTCGGATCAATCCCACTACTGACAGATCTGAGTGTGTGGCAGCACAGCACGTGTTTGTGTTTCCAGCACCGCATGCTCGGGCTGCTGGCGTCCAACGCAGGGCAGCAACTTCCTGGTGGCTCAGCGGCATGATCCCTCCACCCACCAGTGGTTTGACGGCATCAGGGGCTTCCCCCGATACCATCAAACCACTGGTGGATGGGGGGATTCCCACCAGTCAGTGCCAGCATCGAGATGCTGTTTTCAGCCAGTTCGGCAAACACGGCTCATGGCAGGAACTGGTTCGTGCAAACCGGCCGAATCCCACCACTAGTTCCAGGCATCCCTCAAAACCCAACTTTACCATTAAAATCATGAAAATTCCCTCCATTACAACACTGATCACACTATTTCGTATTTTTTAGTACTGTTTCTTTAAATTTAAATGTATCAGTAACAAAAGATACCAGTTTGCATTACTAATTCCTGCCTTCCCGCCTGCAATCAGCTTCAACAGAGTTCCCTTGAGAGATGCCTACCCAGCCTGATCATGCACTACCTCGTGCTTCTACATCCAGGTACTCTTAAAATTAAAACGTTTAATTTTACAATTAATTAAAGCTCCAATGAGCTTCCCAACTTAAATTCTGACACTTTTATCATTGCGGATGGGTGAAGAGAGCCCCCAGGTAAGTGAAGAAAGCCCCCAGGTAAGTGAAACTAAATACCTCTGTAGAAATGGGGAATAGGGGCAACATCTGGAAAGCGGTGTGTATAAATACCCGTAGCATGGGAAATAAGATCTCAGATATTGAGGCTTTAATGGAAGAGGCTGACTTGGATTTAGTGGCAGTTACGGAGACATAGTTCATGGAAAACCATGACTGGGATATAATTATACCAGGCTGTACTTTATTCAGGAAGGACAGGGCAGGAAGAAAGGAAAGTGGAGTAGAACTATATGTTAAAGATAATATTAAAGTTATAGAATTGCATGGCTTAAAGTAAGAGAGGAGCACTGTTTTAACTTTTCTTATATACCGCGCTATTACAATATCAGTGCGGTTTACAATAAACAACATATTCCTTATCGGTCCTACAGTTCAGTCCTCCACCACTGGGTAGTGCACCTCCTCCTGCAACATGGAGACTGGACAAGTCAAACTTGTGACATCACCGGGTATATCCTGCTGGTCTTCTCCCATGATCCCCCAGTGTGTCCAGTCTCCATGCAGCATGAGGACGTAGTGAGCCTAGGTGCTGGGCTCACTTGAGAAGCAGTTTAGGAGCAGTTAGTCAGGATTTGATTTACCTTGCATTTCTTTTGCCCTTCTTTAGGTGTAATCCTGTAAATTGAATTCATTTTCATTTTCATTTAATTTCATTTACTTTTACTTTATTTATTTTCACCTAGTCTGCCTTAGTGTAAAGGGGGGTTCTGTCCCTTTTCAAAGTTCACGCTGCCAGCTAGCCTCTCTGCTTGGGATTCTTCGGTCTCTGTGCCCGGTGATGATCTCTCCCCCAGGACTGTACGGGGGAGAGCTCTGTGGAACACCTGCATTTTGGCAGTGTCCATGCGGCAGATTCCCATCGCGGCGGGAGCCTCAGGCCGTTCGAGGTTCTTTAGCCGGTGGGCCGGGGCTCGCAGCGTCTGCTACTTCTGGTGGCGCGAGGCAGCAGCGTGTCTGGACAGCTCTTCACCCCGCAGCTACAGTGGGGTAACTGCTGCATCCCGACGCCACAAGGGAGTCTCTCGAGTCTGCATGGAGGGGCTCTGAGCTCTTGCCGCCTCTGTGGTGTTTGGCACCAAACGGGCCTGCTTCGGATTGGCGCCATTTTCTCGGCAGGGCTGAGGCCTCATGGCGGAGAGCGGAGCAGCCCCGCGTTTGAGCAGACGACGCTGTTCCACGCGGCTACACCCAGATAAGGACTTCCTTTTGCTGTTACTTTTAATTTTAATTTTAATTTCCTTTTAATTTCATGATAGTTTATAGTTCTTTGAATGCAATGTGATTGGTTTGGGTTTTACTTCTTGGGGGGTGCCTTTACCTTTGTCTGCATTCTGGCAGTTAGCGACGTCTGTCAGCAGCAGGTTTCCGTGCTAGGATTTGGCCATTCAGGGTCATCGGCAGCACAACCACCTACAAATTGAGCCCTTTCTGAAATTGTCATTTACATAAGGATGCTATTTCCATGTTTATACGCTTGGAAATTGTGCAGACAGCCTCTAAATGTCGTTATGCCATCTGCAAATTTGATCGCCATGCTTGCTGATCTCTTTTCCAGATCATTTCAGTGCAGTAGATGTTACCAGATGCCAGTTCCAGTGCAGATCCCGAGACATTCCACTATTTACGGGTCTCCTGTGAGAAAACTGGCCATTTAGTCCTATTGTGTTCCTGTTTTTGATCCATTTCCTATTCTATAATAGCACATCATCTCCTTCCTCAGGAGAAGTTCATAAGGGGCTTTGTCAAGTACCTTCTAAAACATCCAGATACATATCATTTGGCTTACTCACATGTTTATTAACCCTTTGAAAAGACAGCTTGGTGCTGCTTTTCAGAACAAGTTCTATCATTTAACTGGCACTGAACTCAGATTCATTGGTCTGTAGTTTCCAAGATCGCCTTTGAAGCTCTTTAAAAAAATAAAAAAAAAAAACAATTAGTGTTACATTAGTAACTCTTCAATCTTTAGAGATCATTAATACTAATGTTATGATTGAGCCTGGCTGATATTATGAATGATCACTATTAGACAAAAATTAGCTAGGTTAAGACACTTTGATTTGGTTTTCTGCACTATGTTATCAGAGTGCAGCTTGCCCATTTGGCGGGAACACTGCCCATCTGGGCCATCTGGGGAAAGGCCCCTGCTGGGGATCGTGAGAAGTGTTGCTGGATGGCACAGTCCGGGGCTTAGTGTTCCAGGGTCCTGGAAGGGTTGATAGCGGCAGTCAGGCCTCCCTGCCTTTGCTATGACGGTCACCTAGGTTCAAGCGTCCTGTGTTTTGGGTGACAGGAGTGGGACCCCTGGACATGTGGTGCTGGATGTTGGATAGGCTCATACTTCTTAGGTGCATTCTCCTTGAGTGCGTCTGCATGTCTGTGTTCCGTCTGTGATCTCATGCTCAGGTGATTGTTGCAGCAATGACAGAGATCGCTTGGGATATCGTGAGCGGGGTTGTCATGGTGTTGCATGGGGTTGCCAATGCAAGACGGGGCCATCCTGAGGAGTTTGGGCCTCAGTCATCAGCTTTCCCTTCGGTGGCCCGGCTGTCCAGGAGGCACCCCTCCAGATCCGCCGGTCCAGTTCTTCTCTGCCTCTTCTCAATGTGGGCAGGGGGGCTGGCAGATCTGGAAATTCACGTCCACTGCATGTTCTACTGTTTTACCTCTATCTTGGGGTTCTGAGGTCATATATTCCCAATCATTTGTTTGGTGGGGTACTGCTGTCTGTTGTGCAAGACAAGGTGGTCAACAGTCGGAGGCTGTCGTCTATTCCCCTTACCCCTGAAGGTGCTCACAATTTAAGTTTTTTGTACCTGCGGAGGTGTATGTTGTTAAAGGCTAGCAGGCGCATCTGTGGGACCAGAATCCTCGGTTCTTCCGACCTTCCGTTGAGGTGCGCGTGTGGGGTTTACTCCCTTAGTTGGCTAGCAACTTGCTTCACCCATTGGGCCTTCCCTTTCCTCAAGGCATCGTTGCGTCCCACTTCTTCGTGGGGGCTCGCCGCAGGGCCTGGAGTTATGCTCAGCTGGTTTCAGCCAGGGCTGAGTCCTTGGGGGGAGGCTCCGATCCTAACGATACAGGGAGTGCTGGGATCCGTTCAACCAGGTTCCTTCGGGCCCAGCGTACGTCATCTTTTGCTGGCCGGTTTAGGTCTTTGGGTCGTGGCGGTGCTCCGAGAAGACCAGTAGGCTGCACAGTGCTTGTCTTGGAGCAAGCGCGGGATATCTGTAGGTTCATATTCAAAGCCGTCCGGTTACATGTCCCTCCATTGTGGAATGCTGTACTAGTAGGCATACTTCATATGCTGGGCTTACAAGTTGGCTTCCGCGCTGCTCGGCATCAGCCAAGGTGACTGCCGGTTTAGGCTGTGGAGTCAGCCTGGAGGAGGGGCCTTGCGTTCTCTGGACAATGCCCTGTTCGGTTGTGTGCCTTGTGGCCCTTATGGAGTTGTAAAAAGGAAAAAAAAAAAGGAAAAAAAAAATAATAATAATAATCAAACAGGAAAGCCTGCCTAATTGTCCCCACTTCTTTTTTATAAGGTTCTGTCCCTTTCTTCCGGGAGCTTGGCCGGAGCGTGGTTAGACTCAGCTACATTTTGGGGATCCTTTATGTACAAGGCGTTTTAGTGTACGCAGCACGCCCAGTGTTCCATCGTCTGACTGGAACGGTGCGCGGTACGTCAGCCGTGGCAGGCGTTCACGGACACGGTAGCGGATCGAGCGCTGTAGGTGCTGTCTGAGATCTCCGGGATGGTGGCCTATTTCGATCGGCAGGGTGGAGTCGGTCGGGTGGTCAGGGTGGCCCGAGCGAAGGGACAGCGTGCGCGGTTGAAGCCTTGGCGGCCTGCGTTTCGGTGGGGACACTGTGGTGGCGAATGTCCTTAGCGGGGTCTGAGTGTTTGCTGGAGGAGTGAGATTGCATCAGGCGGTGTGCGCGCCGCGTGTGCTCAGATGCGGTCAGCCCATATTGGACCTCATGGCGACCTGTCAGTCTGCGGCGACAGGTCGATGTTTAGCAGAGGACATATGAGGCTACTGGATAGCGTCGACGCATTGGTACGGGGCCGTGGCCCAGTCCATTCTATGCCTTTCAGAGGTCATAGTGAAAATGGCCGACTGGGTCTGGTTGCTAAGATATGTGCTCTTCATTAGTCAGTGGGGACCATTACCAGTGTATTCTGCAACATTTGCGTGAGCTTGCATAATCTTGCAACCAATCAAAATAACTGTCCAAAACCAGTTGATGCAGTCACTACTTAAATTTGCCTCGCTTGACAGTAAAAAAAAAAAAAAAAAAAGACATATTTATTTTATACCGATAGGTCACTCACAGCATATTTGGCGATTCCTCGTCCTGGTGTTAATCATGCAGATAATTTCTGCTCTAGTTGTGGTGATGTGACTTTTACATCACAAAAAATGGCATATGACTGTGGCGGTTCAGAAAGCCTACAATTTATATTTTGGCTGCAGAATAAAAGATCAGGATAAAAGCTAGGCGCCACACATATGCTGCAATACATGTGTAGCAGATCTCAGGCTGTGGATGGATGGGAAAAGACCATCAAAGTCTTTTGCGGTTCCAATGATCTGGAGAGGGCCCATGGATCACGTCGGCGATTGCTACTTCTACATGGTTCCTCCAATTCCGGAGGGCATATCCAGGTGATGTAAACGGTTGGCCTACTGGCATTGCGTCGTGGGCGTGGCTACCAGAGTCTCCTTTCTTTTTTGTCACACCATGTAAGACTCCACATCTTCTGAAACAACGCTGGACTCTGGGGCACTTGACACCCTCTTATATGCCCTTGGTGGATCACGCTTGGTTTATTGCAACTCATTGCTTAGCTGCATGCCACATTCTCAATTAAAAAGACTCCAACTGGTCCAGAACATAGCTGTAGAGCTACTTTGTGTTGCAAAGAATAAAGCCCTTAAGAGGTGTGACAAATAGGGTGTTTGACGCTGGTGGTTTTTCCATTTCCCTCATTTTGCTTCCCACCTCTGTCTGGATGGACCTCGGTTCCGTTCTCCCTCGTGGAATCCGGCTGTGCCTGTTTAGTTGTCGGTTTGGGACTTACGCAAGAACACTTTGCTTGTAACCTGCGTTCCTTGGACCTTAGGTGAGGTTCCGTCGCTTTCTGGGAGGTCTCTTCGCTGCCTGTCCCTCCGTGGAGGCGGGTTCTGCGGGAGAGCAGCGGTTGCTAACACTTGACACCCTGGTGGGGTCGAGAGCCAAGGGGGAGCTCAAGCGGATTTTTCAGGCGGAGCTCCGGTAGCCTTCTCAGTAGGTCTGTTTCTAGGGCGTTCAGTGTGTTTGCGATGGCGAGTTTGTCTTTCTGAAGCACTAGCGCTGCTTGGGGCAGAGTTCTGTGCTGTTTTCACCAGTGAAGAGGATCCAAGTGGGCTCTCGGTCGTGTCTTCCTGGTTGGCTTACCGCCTGTTGACGTGAGGAGCGGGCTGGGGTCGGTGCCTGCTCTGTTCGTTTAGGGGCCGAGCCGACTGGATAGGTCCCTCCCAATGATTACTGCTCTGGTACATCCCAGTGGTGGAGGACTGAACTGTAGGACCGATAAGGAAATGGAAATTACACTTACCTGGTAATTGATGTTCCTTGAGGGAGTACAGTTCAGTCCTCATTCCCGCCCGGGGATGGATGTTTCAGACGCGAGGCGTCAGTTCCGAGTATGCTTTCGGATCCTAGAGTCGGCAACGGGCTCTGATTGGCAGGTAATCGTGAGAGCAACCTTTTCTGCCTATACTCTTCCTTAGTTCTCCTTCCTTCTAGCTCTCTGTCTTCCGCTGTTTGGTGCGCAGGGGGACAGGGGCACGGAGGAGGGTGTTTTCGGCCTTTCTTTTTGGGGCCCTGTGATTTTAAAGTTGCAGTTTGAGCATAGCTTTGTATTTAGTACTTTAACTGGTTGTTTGTTTGCTCCTTTGAGTCTGCTTTGACAGTAGGTCACTGGGGGATCATGGGAGAAGACCAGCAGGATATACCTGGTGATGTCACAAGTTTGACTTGTCCAGTCTCCATGTTGCAGGAGGAGGTGCACTACCCAGTGGTGGAGGACTGAACTGTACTCCCTCAAGGAACATCAATTACCAGGTAAGTGTAATTTCCATTTACTATGTGGGTGGGCCACATAGAGTTTACATTAAACAAGGGAGTAAAAACTTGGATTTAACAGGGAATGAACATATCTACAGCATTATTTACAGCAATAAATACAGTACAGTTTATGTATTGGGTTGGTGCCCCATGTTATTCAGTGTGGGCCAGCTTAGGCTGGGTCTGCTTTTGTGTGCAGGTCTGGTCTGGGTAGATTGAGAGGTTTGATGTTGTATAGGTTACATTGTTAGACTCCGGGTAGTGTCTCACAAATAGGTAATGCTTAAGTGCTTTCCGGAATTGGGATTGGCTAGAAATGATACGTATGTCGGCTGGGAGGACATTCCAGGCCAAGGGGGCACAGATTGAGAAAGCTCGGTTAGAGGCTGTCCTTGTGCAAGTGGTCATTTGTTTGGGAATCAGCAGTGTGTTGGCCATTATAGTTCATTTGGTTCTATATGGATGTGAATAGTGGATCAATTCTTTGATGGCTGGGGAAGATTGGTTGTGCAGGGCTTTGAAAGTAGTGATTAGAATCTTGTATAAGAGTCTTGCTTGAACGGGCAGCCAGTGCAGATTTATCAGAATTGGAGTGATATGGTTCATTCGTGGGTCCCAGTCAGTACTCTTGCTGCAGAATTCATTGCCATTTGGAGTGGGTGAAGAGTTGCCTTTGGGAGCCCATATAGGATACTGTTAGCGTAGTCGAAGTGTGGAAGAACCAATGCCTGGTAGATTGTTCGGAAGTCACTAGGGTCTAATAGTGGTCGGAGATGACGGAGAGTTCGTATTTTGTGATATATTGTTTTTACAGTGGTTTTTATATGTGCTTTCATATCCAGTCTCTGGTCTAAGGTGATTCTGAGGTAGCGGATTGAAGATTTGGTTGTCAGTTCTGCATTCTTGACTTTTAATGTTGTCGGTGGGATGAAGGCTTGGTTTTTTTGTAACGAAGAGGACGTCTGTCTTGGTGTGATTGATCCTGAGATTTTGTGTGTATAACCAGTCCGCTATTGCATCAAAGCATTTTGTTATTGGGGAGAAGTCTGGCTGCTGAATTGTAAATGGCATAAATAGCAGGATATCATCAGCATAAGCTAAGCATTGGACGTTGAATGAGCGTATTAGGGAGCAGATGGGCTGCATATAGATGTTAAACATCAATGCAGAGAGGGATGATCCTTGGGGAACCCCTTGTTTCTGCATGAATGGTTCAGAGGTTGCGGTGCAGGTTCTTACATATTGCCATCTGTTGGATAGGAAAGATTTGCACCATTTTAGAGCAGCTCCTTCAATTCCTTTCTCCATAAGACGTTAAACTAGAAAGAGGGAAAGCGAAATCCATTTGCATTGGAGTTATATACAGATCCCTCTCATAGGGAGTAGAAGTGGATAAAGATTTAATAGAAGACATTCACAGTATTGCCAGGAAAGGAAAAGTACTACTGATAGGTGATTTCAATTTGCCAAATGTGAACTGGCACATTCCTGCTGCGGTGTCATCTAAAAGTAAGGAGATCCTGGATTCTCTACAGGGAGAACTATTCAGGCAATTGGTATCAGAACTCACACATGATGGGGCCATACTGGACTTAATGCTTACCAATGGGGAAAGTGTTTCTGATGTTACAGTGGGATATCATCTCACATCCAATGATCACCAGATGTGTGGTTCTGTATTAGGACTAGGGCTGTTAGAATCCATTCAAAAGCAAGGGTCTCAGACTTTAGGAAAACTAACTTTGCCAAAATGGGACAATACCTCAAAGAGTAGTTAGTGGGATGGGAACAGCTGGGGGATGTAGAAAAACAGTGGACAAAAATGACAAGGAAATATCTTAAGGGCAACCAACCTTTTCTTTAGAAAGGTAAATAAATGTAAAAGGAAAAGGCGACTGCTATGGTTCTCAAAAGAAGTAGCTGAAAAGGCGAAGAAAAAGAAGGAGGCCTTCAGGAAATACAGGAGATCACAGAGAGAGGAAGACAGGCATCTATATTTGGAAAAACTTAGAGAAGCTAGCAAAATAGTCAGGAAAGAAAAGGTACAAAAAGAAGAAGAAATAGCCAATAGAATAAAATGTGGGGCTAAGACATTTTTCAGATATGTTAGTGAGAAGAGGAAGGGCAAAGGTGGTATTGTCAGACTCAGAGGTGCAGGAGAAGAATATGCAGAAAGTGATGAGGGTAAAGCAGAATTGCCTAACAAATATTTCTGTCCTGTGTTCACAGATGAAGGGCCAGGAGCAGGAACCCAGAAACTACCCACAACCAGGATCAGAAGTAACGTGGATCTTGAAGGATTTTCAGAAGACTGTTTTCATGAGGAATTAGCTAAACTAAAAGTAGACAAAGCCATGGGTCCAGATGGGATGCATCCAAGAATACTGAGAGAACTTAGGGACATTTTAGTGGCTCCACTGTCTGACCTTTTCAATGCCTTTTTGGAGTTGGGAGTGGTGCCAGAGAACTGGAGAAAGGCACATGTGGTCCCTTTACACAAAAGCGGACATAAGGATGACATTAAGAACTACAGGCCAGTTAGTCCAACCTCTGGAAAGGCTAGTAAAAGAGAAAATAGTGAGGTTTCTGGAGTCCAATCGATTGCAGGATCCAAAGATTTCTTTGGCTGGGTGACCAGGGAGTTGGACCAAGGGAGAGCCCTAGATGTGGTGTATTTAGATTTCAGTAAAGCCTTTGACACTGTTCCTCACAGGCGACTTATAAACAAACTGAGCACCCTAGGGTTGGACCCTAAAATTACTGATTGGGTTAGAAATTGGTAGAGTGGGAAGCAATAAAGGGTACAGGTAAATGGAGCTCACTCTGAGGAGAAGGAGGTTATCAATGGTGTGTTGCAGGGATATGTCCTTGGTCCGATTCTTTTTAACATCTTTGTTAGTGATATTGCAGAAGAGCTGTCAGGTAAGGTTTGCCTGTTTGCGGATGATACAAAATCTTTAATAGACACCCAGGAAGGAGTAGATAACATGAGGAAGGATCTAGCTAAGCTTGAAGAATGGTCTAGAATTTGGCAGATGAAATTTAATGCTAAAAGATGCAAGGCCATGCATTTGGGCTGTAAAAATCCAAAAGAGCGGCACAGTGTAGGGCAGAGGTACTCAAATCCAGTCCTGGAGGGCCGCAAACCAGTCAGGTTTTCGGGATATCCCTAATGAATATGCATGAGATATATTTGCATGCACTGCCTCCATTGTATTTGAATCTATCTCATGCATTGTATTTGAATCTATCTCCCAGGACTGGATTTGAGTACCTCTGGTGTAGGGGGTGAGGTACTTTTGTCCACAAAAAAGGAGTGGGACCTGGGCGTAATTGTGTCTGATGATCTTAAAAGTAGCTAAACAGGTAGAAAAGGCAACTGCGAAAACCAGAAGAATGCTGAGAAGAATGGCCAGCAGAAAAAAGGAGGTGATAGTGCCTCTGTATAAGTCTCTGGTGCAACCTCATTTGGAGTATTGTGTGCAGTTCTGGAGACCGCACCTTCAAAAGGATATAAGCAGGTTGGAGTCGGTGCAGAGGGTGGCTACTAAAATGCTTAATAGTCTTCATTATAAAGCATATGAGGACAGAAAGATCTTATTTTTTTTATTTATACAAATTTCACATTATACATCCAAGTCAACTAACTTGAAGGAAAAAGGCATGAGCAAAGCAACATAAAAACTTACAATGTAAAGTTCAAAGAAAAAGACCAAAAAACCCAAGCCTTACCAGTCCTCACACTTAGAGAGACCCAAGATAGATAAAGAAACAAAAACTACAACCACTCAAGAGGATAGGAAGATCCACATGGGAGTCGGAATTAACTATTTCTGCATTTAGCCCCCCCCCCCCCCAATTAGGGGACCGCAGCGAGGCAAGAGCTAATAAAGAAAACTAAGTTAGAAGGGTCATAGAAGATATAAGATACAGAATGTAATTTAACCAAACATTTACAAGGAAATTTGAGGAAAAGCAGACCCCCTAACTGATTCACCCCAGACTTAAGCAACAAGAACTCCCTTCTTCTTTTCTGGGTGTCCCATGATAAATCAGGAAACATTCGAACAGACAGGCCTTTAAACAAAACAGACCGTTTCTTGAAGTACATTCTAAGTAGTCATTCACGGTCGGATACCAGGGCCAGTGACACCAAAAGAGTTGCAGTCTCAGAGATAGAAGTATCCAATAGTTCAAACATTTAGAAAATCCATAGCTGCAGAATCTGCAGGGGTTTCCAAATCCAAACCTTTGGCTTTATTGCTTGTAGGTAGATAATTATCTATTATAATAGATTTTAGAAAGCGGAGGATGAGACTCAGCAGGAACACTCAAGACTTCCAAAAGATATGATTTAAACATGTCTCGAGCCGTAACCAAAGGAGAACGAGGAAAATTCAGTAATCTGAGATTCATCACCCTATATTGATTTTCCAACAGCTCTATTTTAAACTTATAACCAGACAAATCTTTACAAACAGTGGTAAACTGATCCTCCAACCATATAACCTTTTTATCAATAGTAAACACTTGAGACTGTAGAGCAGCCACTGAGTCCTGGCACTTCTGGACAGCCCCAGCATTTCCATGAATCATCAGCAAAGTGGTATTGGTTTGAGTCACCAAACACTCACCAAGTTTTGTCAAGGCCGTCCAAATAGAGTCCAAAGTAACATGATCCGGATGCTCTAAAGAGAAGGGCACCATAGAAAATTGTCCACGTGAAGCCTCGGACAAAATTGCCAAGCCTCCCGGTTCCCCCGATGGCAGCAGAACTCCTCGGGGATCGCACAACGCTGTTCCTGTACCCAATCCTGCAGCCGCAGACGCTGACCCCGGCAGAGAACAATCAGCCGAACTTGAATCATGCCCTTCTCCTCCCACTGGAAGCATAGCCTTAACCACTTCGTATCCTACGACTCCAGAAGAGCGCAGATTCAAAAGGTCTTCAGGCAATACAGGTGGGAATTGCAGATCCAGAGTGAGATCGCACCCAGAAGAAGGCGCTGGACTCACCGGTCCCGGCGTTGACACAAGCAGGTTGCCTCCGGTTTCCACCCGACGCTCTCCATCTAGCTGCAAAAAGGAATCCATCGGCCCGATCGTTGAGGTAAGAGCAGAAGGGGACGGCACCGGCTGGGAAGGGTTCCCCCGTAGCCTCCCCTTTCGCTTCGGCATCAGAAAGGTAGCTCACGCACAGGCAGATCTAGCGGCCTTCTTGGATCTCTACTCCCTCGGACAGAAAGATCTTAATATGTATACTTTAGAGAAAAGGCAGGATAGGGGCGATATGACAGAGACATTTAAATACCTCTGTGGCATAAATGCACAGGAGGGCACCCTTTCAATTGAGGGCAAACTCTGCTACAAGAGGACATAGCATGAGAGTAAAAGGGGATAGACTCAGGAATAATATGCGGAAATATTTATTTATGGAAAGAATGATAGATGCGTGAAATAGTCTTCCAGTGGAGGTAGTGGACACAAGGACAGTATCTGAATTCAAAAAAGCATGGGACAAACACAGAGGATCTCTATAGGTAAAAAGAGGACTATTGTAGTTGATACGGAAGGGCAGACTAGATAGGCTATATGTTTTTTTTCTGCCATCATGTTTCTATTTATCTATTTATTTATTTATTTAAAACCGAGGCTCTGGAGCCCACCCAGAGACTTGGGAAGTCAACCTCCCCAACTCTGCTCTTTATTGCAACTTTGCAGCAAAACAGCCCCTTAAATCAATTTAAAAATTTAACTTTTAGGCTCCCCCAGCCTCTGCCTCAGTCTCCTCTGCAGTCCTGGACCTTCTCCCCAAGAGCTCTGCCCTGATCACTCTCCCGCAGCCACAGCAACACAAAAAGAGCCTCTAGCCCTTTAAGGCTGGCTCCTTCCCCAAATACTAGGCCTAGCAATGCCTGTATAGCAGTGATTAACCGGGAGCAAGCAGGAAGTCAGTCCTCACATATGGGTGACGTCGGCACCGACGGAGCCCTCGCAAAAGCATCTCCCCAACTTTCAAAGAAAGCCTTTGGGAGATGCTACCATGCATGTGTGGTCCCCTTCCAGCCCACGGGTGCCATCTTGCTCAGTATCTTTTTTTTCACAGAGCCCTTCAGACATCTGTCTGGCTTGTTCCCGGAAAAAGTTGATTTTTCAGCCTGTTTCATACTGCACCGGTACCCTTCCAGCCACCCGACCTCGCTATCTCGGCATTGAGTTTGGGTCCTTTTTGCAGCTTTTTTTCCTCCTTGGCATCTTCCCACCTTTTTTCCATTTGACAGCTTGACTGGTCTTCAACCTCACTGGAATACTTTTTTTCTCCCATGGCTACCAGTGGTTTTAAAAAGTGTGATCACTGTGCCAAATAATGTCGTTGACTAACAGACACGACTGCTGCCTTTGCTGTCTTCGGCTAGACCACGACCCCACAGCATGTAGTCTCTGCAAAAAGATGTCCAACAAGGCCCTCAAGAGCCACCAGCAGCAGCACGATAAGTTTTTCCTCAAGTCCTTAATACTTCCAAAGGCCAGGGCCTCATCTGAAGCTGCGACATTTCGGGGCAGCTCTAAGGAACCCAAGCGGCGCAGTGGTTCTTCAGAGAGGGGGTCTCCCTCATGGGAACCCAAGAAGAAGAAGAAGACCTCAAAGGCGGCATCCCTGGACAGATCCGACAGACTGGGTGCATTCTGAGACAGGTCCTGCAGTCCAAGATGCTCATCTGCAAATATCCAACAAAAGGACTCAACCTCAGACAGGTCTTGGTCTGAGGTCTCATCGAGGATTCCCCTTCAGGGGAACCGGTGTCTGGCCCAATTACTTCGGTGCCCACGCCAATGGCTGCGGAGCCTCCGTGGCTGGAGTCCAGAATGGCAGCCGTGGAGCGCAGTTTGTCTGCCTTCATGGACCAGCAGCGGGCGCTGTTGTCAGGTACAACTGGTTCCTCCACCCCGACCACTGGGCTCCCAATGTTGAAGATGTCCCCGGAGGCCGAACTGATCCTGAAGACCCTTCGACCTCGAGTCAATCCTCGGCCAGGTCTCGATCCAGTTCCCACTCGATGGGGCTGCGATTGTCCCCAGCCAGTGCACCCGGCGCCAGCCAAGGGGCCTCTGAGGGCCGTGGATCGGGTTCAGTCCCGGGGCTCACAGACCAGCCTTTTATTAAGTCCTCGACGGAATACTCTGAGTGGGAGACGGAGGATGAGGAGTCACCCGACACCCATCACCATCGCGATGTCCCCTCGGACTCTCCCACTTCAGAGCCCCGGCGGCGGTCTCTGCCGGAGGACAATGCATTCCTTGACTTCGGCAGGGACATGTCTAAGGCCCTAGCATTCCTTACAGAATTGGAGAAGGACCCTCGGGCAGAGGAGCTAGAAATCCTACAGTACGAGGCCCCTCTGAGGAAATCGCTTATGGTGCCCATCCCTCCCATCCTGGATCGGCTAATGTTCTGTATGTGGGAGACACCGGCGTCAGTGCCGGTAGTTAGCAAGCAGCTCGACTCAATGTATCGAGTTCGCCAGAGCCCGGGCTTCCAGAAACCACAGCTGCTGCACAACTCCATTGTGGTGGAGTCAGCCATGCGTCGACTGAAGTCAGAAGACGCCCTCCTCGGTGCCTCCCGGCAGGGAAGCATGCAACTTGGATGCCCTCGGCAGAAAGTGTAACCAGGGCTCGATGCTCATCAGTCGCATCCAGGCCTACCAGCTGTACCTGAGAGCATGGGCAAAGGAAATTGCCAAGTTCTCAGCTGGTCTGTCCGAGGAACCCCTGCAGTGGTTCAAGAAATTGGCCAAGGCCATCCATGAGTGCTCCAGGTTTATGTCTCGGGCAACCTATGATGGCTTCGAGTCGGCGGCTCGAGTAGCAGCAATGGACATCGGCACACGACACCAGGCTTGGCTACAGTTGTCCGATCTTGAGCAATGGGTTCAGGACAAATTGATCGATGTCCTATGCCAAGGAGAGAACCTCTTTGGGAAACCCATGACCGACAAGGCTGCCAAGCTGGAGACCAGGCTCCCTAAAAAGACCATTGCCCCTCCCTGATGGAAGAGCTTGGGTAAAAAGCCCTTCTACCCAAGAAAAGAGGCTGCTTACAGAAACTACCCACCTTTTCAGCCCTCCCCAGCTCCCCAGTAGGGTCAGCAGGCCAAGGGACATGGGCATGGCCCTCGTAAGCAGAAGGCTCCCAAGCCCAAGGGGGTAGTTTTTGGCTCATTGGGCATAGCCTCTCCACCCCAAGGAGGTCAGCAGCCCACAGGGAGGCATTTGATCCACTATGCCCAAAAGTGGCTAACTATCACCACTGATTCCTGGGCACTTCGGGTGGTCAGGGAGGGCTACCTCCTCCATCTGACTCAGACACCTCCCCCTTACTTTCCGGGAGAATACCTCAGATCTCCCCTTCACCGGGACCTTCTATTGAAAGATCTCGCAGGTCTTTTCGAGGACAAGGCAGTGGAACCAGTACCCACCATCTCAAGGGCAAGGGGTTCTACACCAGGTACTTCCTTGTGCCAAAAAGGACAGGAGGCCTAAGGCCCATCCTCGACCTGTGCAACCTGAATAAATTCCTGATGAGGGAGAAGTTCAAGATGCTCTCCCTTGGAACATTGCTGCCTTACCTCCAGCAGCGAGTTTGGCTATGCTCCTTGGATCTGATTGATGTTTATACCCACATCCTCATTTACCCCAACCACAGGCAGTGTCTGTGGTTAATGGTGGGGGGGGGGACCACTACCAATATGGGGTGCTGCCTTTTGGCTTGGCCTCTGCCCCAAGGGTCTTCACAAAATGCCTGGCAGTCAAAGCTGCCTTCCTCCACCTCTAGAGAGTCTTTGTCTTCCTCTACCTGGACGACTGGCTCATAAAAGGAGGCACAGCATCAGAGGTGCAGCAGGCAACTACACGCATCATCCAGGCCCTGCAACACTTGGAGTTTGTGATAAACTACCCCAAGTCTCAACTCCTCCTGACAGAGTGTGGAGTTCATAGGGGCAAGACTGGACACCCTCCAGGCAAAGGCCTTCCTGCCCGGAGACTAAGCCGACTGTCTCAGGGCCCTGGCTCTGGACATACAGCACTGCCCCTCGGTACCCACTTGGCTCCTCCTGTGCCTACTTGGGCATACAGCCTCCACGGTCCACGTCACAACAGACGCCTGCCACCACATGAAGGCCATGCAGTGGTGCCTGTGGGACCAGTGTACATGGGCCACGGGACATCTCCGGGACAAAGTGACCTGCCAGTTGGCGGACTCTCTGACCTGGTGGCAGACTCCCCAAAACCTCAAGGCGGGGATGCCCTTCCAAGCCCTGAACCCCTTAATGGTCTTCACCACAGAAACCTCCTTGCTTGACTGAAGAGTCCACTGCGAGGAACTCTGCACCAGCTGGTCGCAGGACAAGAGCAACCAGCAGATCAACCTCTTAGAGCTTTGGACCATATACTTAGCCTTCCAAGCCTTTTGTCACCACCTATGGTACCAGCCAATGTTTGTCCAGATGGACAACCAGCAGGCAATGTTCTATGTGAACAAACAAGGGGGCACAGGGTCTTTTGCCCTCTGCCGAGAGGCAGTAGTCCTCTACTCCTATGCAGTCTGGCAGAGTATACTTCTGCGGGCAGTATACCTGCCAGGCCAGAACAACTCACTGGTTGACAGACTGAACAGGGTCCTCCAGCTGCATGAATGGCAGCTGGACCCCAGTGTGGCTGTACAGCTCTTTCAGCTCTGGGGGGAACCCGAGATAGACCTGTTTGTCAGTCCAGACAACTACCAGTTGCCCCTCTTCTGCTCTCGGGTGGTGGCAGATGCGTCCCTCATCTCGTGGTAGGAAGGCCTCATGTACGCTTTCCCACCCACACCACTAATTGCCAAGACATTGTTCAGGACTCTCCTCGACAAAGACTCACTCATCCTGATAGCCCCTCGATGGCACAGGCAACCATGGTTCCCGCTACTCCTCCGGCTAACGGTGGAGACTCCAATCCCATTGGGGAACTCTCCAGGGCTTCTGTACCAGGAGGGGGGCTTTCTTATACACCCCAACTTGGGGTCCCTGTCGCTGACAGAGTGGCCTTTGAAAGGGTGACCCTAGCCCCTTTCAACCTTCGGGTAAGGTAGAAGTGATCCTGCTAGCCTCTCGTAAGGTTTCCACTAGGAAAGCGTACACCCTCAAATGGTGCAGGTTTTCAACCTGGTGCGCAGTGCACGGGACCAACCCATTCTCCTGCCCGGTGGGACTGGTGCTACAGTACCTTCTCCACTTCTCGCAATCCAGGCTTAAATCGAACTCCGTCAGGATGCACCTCAGTGCCCTGGTGGCGCATCACCACCCCGTGGATGGCAAACCTCTCTCAGTCCAGCCACTGGTGACCCACTTCCTAAGGGGTCTGCTCTTATCAAAGCCCCCGCTTCACCTCTGGTGATCGACTGGGACCTCAATGTGGTATTGGGGTAGCTTACTCGCCCGCCCTTTCAGCCTCTAGCTACATGCCACCTGCGATACCTCTTGTGGAAGGTGGCATTTCCTGGTTGCGCTCACCTCCACTCACAGGTTTAGCGAGCTTCAGGCCCAAGTGGTGGAGACACCATATACCAGATTCTACAAGAACAGGGTGGTGCTCTGCACACACCCTAAATTCCTTCCGAAGGTGGTATCATCTTTCCATCTCAATCAGGAGGTGGTACTCCCCACCTTCTTCCCAAGAACTCACCCCAGTAGGGGAGAGACGGTCCTTCACATCCTAGACCTGTAAAAGGGAATTGTCTTTCTACATCCAACGTACTCAGGGCCACTGCAAAGCTGCTCAGCTTTCCATCTCGTATGACCCCAAGAGACTGGGGGAGGCGGTGATCAAATGTACACTGTCCACCTGGGTGACGAACTGTATCACCCTCGCCTATGAAGATCTGGGCTCCCGCTGGAAGGCCGAGTCACGGCGTACCATGTCAGGGCCATGGCATCCTCAGTGGCAAACCTGCTCTCCTTCCCAATAGGGGACATCTTCCGGGCCGCCACCTGGTCTTCAGTCCATACCTTTGCAGCCCATTACTGCCTGGAAAGGGAGTCCCGACGGGACAGTGCCTTCAGCCAGGCTGTGCTCTGTAATCTTTTCTTGGTTTAGGAAACTTCTATGCTCCTACCCTTCTGTGTTCAGGCTGCTGGAGTGCTGATTTCCATCAAATACAGGGGTCCTACTATAGTCTATAGCTACAGACTCTATTGATGCTGCTCACGGCTCCCCTTGAGGACAACCGTGTTTTTTCGCTATGGGCTTTTGGTAGCCTGTAGCTGGGGAGTCCCATATGTGAGGACTGACTTCCTGCTTGTTCCTGGAGAAAGCGTAGTTACTCACCTGTAGCAGGTGTTCTCCGGGGACAGCAGTGTGGCACCCTCTCTCAGGGCCTCCACTCCTTCAAAATGAACATGGATTCTTTAGTTAATTATCTGAAACCTTCTAACAGGAAGGAAAAGAACAAGAGACACAATTATTTAATTAATTAATTATTCCAGAGCTCTGTTGGAGGGAGCCAGCGAGCCAAAAACAGGCCTTCTGTCCTGAACTCCGTCAAAGATTTCTCAGCCAGAGTTCCAGTTTTTATTGAGGATTATCAGCTGACACAGTTAATTTTTAATTAACATCTGGTGATATTCATGTTACAAAAGTACAAATCTAAAGTAGAATCTGCTGATATCTTTGCCAAGCAACATCAAAAAGCAGAAGTTACAAGGTTATAACTATATTCACTAGACACAGCAGGTGTCGCTATATTTCATCCATAAAGCACAAGCTGATTAGTTACTCTTATAATATTTGCTGAATTTCTACTATTTAATTTCCAGTTTATGTTGACCTAAGGTCTGATTCTCTAAAGTACATGCTGCCCTAGTTACTAACTGTCAACCAATCATCTTGCAAAGATAAAGGGGAAGCAAGATCTGTTTCCATTGATTTTTGGAGAAGCTGGCCTGTGACCCAATAACTATGTACACAGGTCTGTTAGCTAATTCTCTGTTGCAATTCTAACAGTGCAGAACATTCTAATAGAAAAAAACTCTTTAATAGTGCAATTTAGCTTGTGAATTCCAATAAGCATATGTTTCACCTATAGCTATCTAACTTTACAGTCCTGTTTCGTGATCTCCTGTGGAGTCACTGCCAGTTCCTATGTCCAATATTCCATAGGTAGACTCATCGTCACTACTGGTGACTTCCAGGTCCAAATTGCCATAAACAGGATGGTCCATAGTTGTATAAGTTACTTTATCACATGATAATTCATCAAGTTCCCTTATAGTCTCCAATTTCGTTTTGAGACCTGGGTTAAGTTGCCCTTTTCCACAGTCCTCCCTTTGGTTCTGCTCAGAACCACATTCTTCATAAAAGGGCATTTCATGGAGCAAATTTCCAGTACTGGGCACACTTCATAACTTAAGGACTGCAATGGTGTTTGTTGTCTTAGCCATATATGAAGCACAACACTTCATAAAACAGGCAAGACATATTCCTAGGAGTAGGAGAGCTACTAGGAAACCAAAGAGGCCTGTCAGTAATGCCTGTATGGGACCTGATAAGCCACTCCACATATTTTCAAACCAGGGCTATACAGAATCAGAAGTTCCTTCAATATTATCTTTGGAGAAATGAGTTTCTTTTCTCACCTGATCTAGAATACCAGAGACCACCTTGCTCTGAGAGTCAACAAGAGTACAGCAATGACCATGTACAACTCCACAGATGCCATCTTCCTTGGCTAATAAATAGTCCAAGGCCATTCTGTTTTGGGCAGAGTAAGCAGTTAGTTTGTCTACAGTACCTTGCATGACTGTGAGAGCATCAGTCAAATCCTGAGCTGTTACCTCTATTAGAGCATAGAGTCGCAATAATTGTTCACCATACCGTGCTGTAGGACGTATGGCACCAAAAGTACTAAGCCAAACTGTTCCAGTGAAGGTGCTTACTTCTTGTTGAGTGAGCATAGTAGTATCATCTAGCAATTTTCTTGCTGCACTTATATCTGCACTATAGTCATCTGCAGCTCTGTGATGACGACTAAAAGGCACTCCAAGTAAAGTTTCATAAGGGACCACTTTCCATGGCAGGTCAAGAGTAGCTATGTAGCAATTGCCAGACCAATCAGCAGGCAATCGGATATAGGCTAAGGTTCCACACACAAAATAATGACCCACCAAGGCAAGTAGTCCATCAGGCCAAATTTTGTAATCTTTAGGTTCAGTAAGCAAAATTTCAGTTCCAGGCCAAATATCCCTTAACCATGGATGATAGTATCCTAAATAAGGATACACATAATTATCAACATAACCAGATGCTGAACCATCTTTGCTTTTCTGCAATCTGTACTTCCCATATGTTGGTAGTCCATCCTGGTCATAATACTGTAATTCATACTGGTTAAGACGAGTTTTTGGATCAGTGACAGCATTAACGACCCTTAAATTAGAATGAGTCTTTATAGAACTCACTGTAGGACTGTTCATTATGAAATACACATGATTATTAGTCATAACAGTCTGACAACTAGATAGGGGGGTTTTTCCCACAGGGTGAGCCCCCTCTCGCTGAAAACAAATGGGAGGGTTGGTTACTGGCTGCGGACTAATAATTCTTGGAGCAGGGATTGCTACGTCTAGCCATGTTACAGTAAGATTGAATGAGATTTCATTCATAGACAACTCCTTAAATTCTTGCAGAAAGATAGGTCGAGGTCTAGGTAAAAATCCAAACTGCATAGCTGCTGGATGAGGCAAGCACACTGCGCAACTGGAAATGTTAAAACGATGAACTAAGGAATAAATGTGAGAATGAAACACATTATAAAACCCACCATGTTTTGCCCAAGGAGCATACGGATCATACTCAGGAACTGTATGATCAGGAACTGTATGATCTTGGACCACTGAAGGTGTAGGGACAATGTTGAAGGTTCGGAGTAATTCATCTACTATTGCCTGTTGTTTGGGCCTTACCGTTGGTTTTTCTGATAACATTTTCACAAGATCCTCCACACTCCCTATACTAGGGAGAGAGCTCCCACACACCAAAGCAAGAAACACAACAACAATGCCAATGCTACTGAAAGCATACATATTAACCAATTTTCTGTGGACAAGTCCGAAGTGGGTTGTAACTGTCCAACAACTTCACACCCACTTTCTTGGTTAAGTGGAGATAAAATCGGAGGAAGTGAGTTCAGTTCAATCTCAATTAATTCTTCTGGGTCTGGTCTAGGCTGTGTATGGGGAAGTTGTCTCATCCAGGTGACGGTGCTTTCTTGCACTAGTCCAGATGTATCCAAGTTTTCCGACCTTTCACTTTCAATGCTGAATATCCCACCAGCAACACTTGGAATGGTCCCAGAAACCTCGCTGCCAGAGCAGACTTCGGTGCCGGATCCTTGATGAGCACCCAGTCTCCAGGTTCCACCTCTGGAGGTTGTCGAGATGCTTGAGCATCCTGCTTCGTAAGCTGCAAAAAGGAAGGAGATACCAGCATTTGGTACAGATATTTACAATAGGATAATAGATCGCTGAGTAACAGTTGGGGATCGGACAATTGATCTGGTGGGACTATAACATGGGCTGGAGTTGTTGCCGGACGTCCAGTTACAATTTCATAAGGGGTAAGGCTTTGTTGAGTCCATTGAGGAGAATTGCGAATTGAAAACAAAGCAAATGGCAGAGCTTCCACCCAATCCCGACTCCAATCATGAGTTAGGGACCGGAGAAGCGCCTTCAGCGTCCGATTCATCTGTTCCACTTGGCCAGAGCTTTGCGAATGGTACGGAGGATGAAGTTGCTGGTGAAGGCCAAAAAATGCACTTATGCCTTTCCATACTTCTGCCGTAAAAGCTGGGCCTTGATCAGAAGACAAAACCAGGGGCACTCCCCACAATGGAATAAACTGGGTAAGCAAACACTTCAAAACTGCAGCAGCAGACAACAAATTAGTTGGATTTATTTATTTTATTTTATTTATTTATTTAACAGTATTTCTAAACCGCCTTATCTTAATAATCAAGGTGGTATCACAGCAAGCAATCAGGTAAAGTGTGTGTGTTGTACATGCAGTGAGGATAAAACTTAGTTGTGTGAGGGATGTGTTGGGTGCTTGATTTGTTTGAGCTATATACATCCTGAGTATAAGCAGGTAAAAACCAAAAGGTGTTTCCTTCCCCCCTTGGCACAAGGCAGATCAGTAAAGTCCATTTGCAGGAAGAGGAAGGGTCCTTGAGGCCTAGGCAAGGATGGAGAAGGTAATGCGTGAAGAGTGCATCCAGATTTCCCTGCTTTTAGACACAGGAGATAAGAAACATACACAGCATGAGCAGCAGAAGCAGCAGAAGCAAATGCAGGATTATATCACAACTGAGCAAAAGCATTTGTCATAGCAGGAATACTTAAATGCAACTTGTGATGTAAGAACAAAGCAATAGGATAAAATAATGATTTAGGACAGATAAACAATTTGTCCTTTTTCCATAGTCCAGTACCATCAGGCGATGCTCCCCAAGATAACCATTCTTGCTTTTCGGTGAAGTCAGCTGAGTCCTGATATGAACGCATCAAGTCCAATGATAATGAGCCAGAAGTAGAAGCTGCAGGTGAACGAAGAGTTAATAAGAGATGTGATGGAGCTGCAGGCCCCGCTGCTGCAGCTTTAGCAGCTTGGTCCACAAACTGATTGCCTTGTGACACCATAGAACCAGTAAGATCATGTCCTTTACATTTCAACACAGCCACCTGAGCTGGTTTAAGCACTGCAGTCAGCAAACATTCAATGTAGTGGGCATGTTTAATAGGCTTATGAGCAGCTGTTAGAATTCCATGTTGAGCCCAAATATTTCCGAAATCCCACAAAACCCCGAGTGCATAAGTACTGTCACTATGGATATTCACAACCAGATGCGTAGACATTTCCAAGGCCCGAATGAGAGCAAACACTTCTGCCAACTGGGCACTAGCAAATGGCAAGGCTCCTGCTTCTATTACAGAATCAACAGTAGTAACAGCATAATCAACAAGTAAATTCCCTTGTTCATCACGGAAAGCAGAACCATCAGTAAATAGAACCCAGTCAGGGTTGGACAAAGGGACAGAAGATAGATCAGGCCTAGCCTTTGAATAGGCTGTTACAGAGGACAGACAATCATGAGTTCCATCAGGATCAGACAGGTGTAACAGTGAATCTAAAGATGCCAGGATTTGAGCTGGCTGTAACAGTGTGACCTCATGTAAGGTAATATGTGCTTGGGAAATAGCCAAATCAAATAATAATAACCAAGAGCTGGACAGAGGCTGGGTTTTAGCCGAATGCAACAACTGAGCTACTGAATGAGAAGTATACACATGCAATTCATGTTGAAGAACAAGAAAGTCTGTAGTTTGTATAGCAAACACTACAGCAGCCAAAGATTGGAAACATGGAGGCATGCCAGAAACAACAGGATCAAAGGCTTGGGAAAAATAGCCTAAGGGCTTCAATCCAGTAGGAAAATGTTGTGCTAAAACACACACAGCAGCAGATGTGGATGTAGCCATATAAAGACAGAAAGGTAAAGCATAATCAGGAAAAGAAAGGCAGGGAGAAGTCAGTAGAGCTTGTCGCAGAGAGTGGAAAGCATTATGCTGAGCTTCAGTAGGAACTATATTACCCTCTGGAGCCTCACGGCCAAGAATGGCATACAGTGGAGCAGCAAGTTCAGCAAAGTCAGGAATCCACTGGCGACAAAATACTAAAAGTCCTAAAAAGCGGTGTATTAAAGGGACAGTAACAGGGAAAGGCATAGACATAATAGGACCAATTCTCTGAGCAGTGATAGAACGTCCAGCTGAGGAAAGACATACACCCAGAAATATCACTTATGGCAAAGAAAATTGCAACTTAGTCTGATTAACTTTCAATCCCAGATGGGAGATATGTACAAGAGTTAACATAGTATCAGCAACACAAGCATCATAACAAGGAGAGCAAATAAGTAAATCATCTACATACTGTATTAACACAGATCTGTCCAATGCCAAGTCCTGCAAAGCAGCTTTAAGGGCCTGCGATAAATAAACAGGACTCTCGATGTACCCTTGAGAAAGAGTAGTCCAGGTATACTGACGCCCTTCATACGTAAAAGCCAGTAAATACCTTGACTCTTCCCCCACTGGTATGGAATAGTAGGTGGAGCTTAAATCTATAATTGAGAAGTAGGTGGAGCCACATGGCATACGAGTCCAAATATCATGAGGATTGGGTACAAGGGGAAAAACTGGTAGAACAATACAATTAATAGCTCTCAAATCTTGCACAAATCTGTAAGACTTACCATCAGCCTTTAACACAGGTAAAATAGAAGTATTGCAAGGAGAAGAAGTGGGTACCAGCACACCCTGGGCCAGCAAGTTTTCAATCACTGGGCCATATTCCAGCCACTGAAGCAGCAGGCAGAGGGTACTGACGCACATATGGCAGTGGAGCTCCTGGATGTACTTCAGTCTTGACTGGAGAAATGTTGAGATGTCCAATGTCATTACCTGGCACAGCCCATAAAGTTGAAGGAAATGTGTCCAACGGCGGCGCTGTCACAGCAGCCGGTGTTACAGCTGCAGGCTGTTGAACTTGCAGGGGACACAAGGTACAAGTCAAAGTGCCAGTTTCCCAGCTGATAACAGTCTTGTTTCTGAATAGAAAATCTCGTCCCAGAAAATTGACAGGCAAAGTAGGACCAACCAGGAAATCTGTATGATACAATTTCCCTTCCACAAGAAGAGGTACATCAGACAATTTTTGGTGCATTATAGTTTTTTCCTCAATTCCTTTGCAAGGGACTTTAGGAGCAGTAGACAGTGCCTTAAACAAAGGAGGAGGTAACTGAGATAGCGCTATGGCCAATGTAGAGGCCCCTGTATCTAACAGGAAGAGCAATTCATACCCCAAGATAGTAGCACATATCTCTCCCTGTGTATTGGGGCACACAAACAAGCCTAGTCAGTCCTCACTATAGTCTAAGTCAGTCTCCGCATAGTATTAGGTCATGACTGAAAGCTGGTTAGGGGTAAAAACAGGGTATGGAGCATGTGAATAACTAGCTCCTACAGCATCCTGATGCACATCAGCTTGGTGAAGATCACTCCTTGGCATAGTACAGTCTCTTACCATATGCCCTATCTTGCCACACTTAAAACAGGCACAATCTCCTTGCTGCCCCCCCCCCCCCATTTGGCCATGACCTCTACCCCTATAGGGTACAGTGCCTCTGCCACCTCTTGCTCTGCCTCACCCTCTGAAATTGGATTCATAACTCGCTACTTGGAGATTTAAAAGCTTTTGATGTTGGCGATCGAGTTTACCTTTATCAGCATCCTTCTGCTTCTGAATCCACTTTTCCGCATGCAAAGCCGCTTCCAAGATCTCCTGTGCAGACTTAGTAGACCATCCAAGCAAAGCATTTTCAAGTATAGTCTTTATTTCCGGTTGCAGTCCATTCACAAAAATTGAAGCAAATCCTTCCATTTCACCATTCTGAGGAGAAACATCTCAGAATGCTAGGCAACACCTAGTATGAAACTGAGCAACAGTTTCATCCCTTCCTTGTTTCAGGTCTAATAGCTTGGACAAATCTTTTACAGGAGTATATTTCTTTTCAATAGCTTTTAACAAATTATTCCAGTCTTCCCGGAAAGCAGTCATTTGATTATCATCTGAGGCATTAATAACAGGATCTGCACGGGGCCACTCCCATGCTGCATTATCTCGCAGTTGGGGGTGGGTGACTGCCCTCAATTCTATAGGATTTTAAAAAACTGACTTCGATAAATTTTGCAAATCTACCCAAGAGGGGTCATAAGTAGTTATTAGCTGATGCCAATAATCCACAAACTGACCAGGTTTTTCTCGGGAATCAGGGCAAGATCTAGCCAAATTAACTTCAGCTGGTGACCAATGAGATGCTAACGTAACTAAACCACCATCCCCCCTAGGGAAAGCTCTAAATTGCGCCAACAGATCTATTTTCTTACTTTGTTCTCTTTCCTCTCTAATTTCCTTATTTAAAGTTAAAAATTCCCCTAACTCTAAAGTCAGCCGCTGCAAGTGTTTCCAGTTAGAGATCAAAGGAGCTTTTGTCCAATGGCCAGTTCCTTTGGCAACTGCAGCCATGGCTTCTGCTACCAACTCTTTATTTGGACTATGCGGTAACAGTTCTAGTGTATGCTGCTGTATTTGTACATCTAGGGCCTCAAGTGTAGCTACAAAGACTTCAGTCAGTGTACGGGCTTTTTCTGCTAAGCGGGCAAGATACTCAGCTAGCTGCCCTTTAGTGTTTTTAAACTCAAATTGACTAGCTTCCGCTCCTATTAATGCCTCAAGTTCCAAAATTTCCTTTTTTAACTGTTGTAATCTAGTAGTGTGAGGGATAACTACAGGATCTTCAGGGATAGTAGAAAAAGGATCACCTGGCTCAATCAAAGAAGTGGCACCTGCCACGAGTACAGGGATTGGAGAACCAAGAGAAGGCTCTAAACTAGGGTGTAAAGGATGGGTATCAGATTTAATAGGGGTAGAAGCACTAGACATACCACTCAACCGAATGAGTGGTTCCCCCTGTTCTTGGTGGGATGCTGCAGCACTATTCCTAGTTAGTGATACAGCCAATGCAGTGAACTCCTCCTCATAAGCTGGAGAAGCTGTAGCTACAGTACTAGGATCACAGCTTTTTAATTTTTCACTGTCAGAACTACCAGTCTTACTGTCAGCTTCTGTCTGTTTAGTCAAAACACATATTTGTCCCTCTATTCTAAATACTTGATCTTTAAATTTTTCAAACACAGAAGTGGTGGCTTTTAGGGCTTTCTCTGCAGCCTTGGCTTGCCACCACCCATATACAACCCATTCATGACTGGTATGAGGTCTTCCTAAATCCTCAAAGGCCATCTCATACTGCACCAACTGTGGAACCCTCTCTCAGGGCCTGCCCTCCTTCAAAATGAACCTGGATTCTTTAGTTAATTATCTGAAACCTTCTAACAGGAAGGAAAAGAACAAGAGACACAATTATTTAATTAATTAATTATTCCAGAGCTCTGTTGGAGGGAGCCAGCGAGCCAAAAACAGGCCTTCTGTCCTGAACTCCGTCAAAGATTTCTCAGCCAGAGTTCCAGTTTTTATTGAGGATTATCAGCTGACACAGTTAATTTTTAATTAACATCTGGTGATATTCATGTTACAAAAGTACAAATCTAAAATAGAATCTGCTGATATCTTTGCCAAGCACCTTCAAAAAGCAGACGTTACAAGGTTATAACTATATTCACTAGACACAGCAGGTGTCGCTATATTTCATCCATAAAGCACAAGCTGATTAGTTACTCTTATAATATTTGCTGAATTTCTATTATCTATTCAAGCTTTGTTTAATTTCCAGTTATATGTTGACCTAAGGTCTGATTCTCTAAAGTACATGCTGCCCTAGTTACTAACTGTCAACCAATCATCTTGCAAAGATAAAGGGGAAGCAAGGTCTGTTTCCATTGATTTTTGGAGAAGCTGGCCTGTGACCCAATAACTATGTATACAGGTCTGTTAGCTAATTCTCTGTTGCAGTTCTAACAGTGCAGAACATTTTAACAGAAAAATACTCTTTAATAGTGCAATTTAGCTTGTGAATTCCAATAAGCATATGTTTCACATATAGCTATCTAACTTTATAGTCCTGTTTTGAGACCTGGGTTAAGTTGCCCTTTTCCACAAGCAGGAATCAGTCCTCACAACCCTCCCTCCTCCCCTTGGAGTTGCTCCTTTACCATCTTTTATTTTATTTTTCTGTCTTTCAGCTATGTCATTTGACTGAGCAAGATGGCACCCTTGGGCTGGAAGGTGACCACGCATGTCTAACTCACAAAAAGCTATGAGCATATGTGGTGCATACACTCCTGGCAACCACCCTGGATAGTATGGTGAGAATCATGATCAGCAGGCTTAAAGGGCAGAGGGGTGGATGACCAGCTTATGGGAGTGGGGGCTGGGGGGACTGACTGGATTGTGCAAGTAGGGGCTGCCTGGTTGGGGGTTGGTGGCTGACTGACAAGCTGGGGGGGGGGGCTGACTGGTTTCCTGGGTGGTATGGGGCTGCTGGGAGGGTAGAGTGACTAAAGAGGGCTGACTAGCTTGCTGGGTGGTGAGGGCAAGCTGGGCTGAGAGTGACCGATTTAAGGGAGGAGAAAAATAGTGAGGAAGAATGGGATAGAAGAGAGAAACTGGATGATGACAGGGTGGAGAGAGAGAGAGAGAGAATGAGAACAAGTCAAGACAGGATAGGGAGGGAAAGCAAAATGGGTGATGACAGGGTAGAAGGAGAATGAAAATGAGTGACAACAGGGTAGAGGGAGAGAGAGAGTGGGTGGGGAAGGGGCTTCTGGTTGTGTATTTCCATCATTGGAAAGCAGCTGTGCATTAAGGGCCTTATTTACCAAGCTTTGTTTTCCTTTAGTCAATCATTAGGAATGTAGATAGCTGGGTGGCTGGTGGACGTGAGGATCGCCTGGTAACATGCCTGCCTGGTGCGAAGGTAGCAGATCTCACGCACCGCCTAGATAGGATCATAGATAGTGCTGGGGGGGAGTCTGCTGTCTTGGTACATGTTGGTACCAATGACATAGGAAAATGTGGTAGGGAAGTTCTGGAGGCTAAATTTAAGCTTTTAGGTAGGAAGTTGAAATCCAGAACTTCCAGGATAGCGTTCTCCGAAATGCTTCCTGTTCCACGTGCAGGACCCAAAAGACAGGCAGAGCTCCGGAGTCTCAATGCGTGGATGAGACAATGGTGCAAGGATGAGGGTTTTGGATTTGTTAGGAACTGGGGAACATTCTGGGGAAAGGGGGGGCTCTTCCGAAGGGATGGGCTTCACCTTAATCAGGATGGGACCAGACTGCTGGCATTAACCTTTAAAAAAGAGATAGAGAAGCTTTTAAACTAGAAAATAGGGGAAAGCCGACAGTCACCCAGGAGCGCACGGTTCGGACAAAGGTATCCTTGAAGGATACTACCAAAAGCAGTGAGGTTCCAAAAGGGAGTATAGTAGCCCAAATGCCCTTGAGTAAGGAGCAGACAGAGCATAAAGATTCCCAATTACCCATGCCTACCAATAGCCAGATTAATATTAATAAAATACAGTCTCTAAAATGCTTGTATGCCAATGCTAGAAGTCTAAACAATAAGATGGGAGAATTAGAATATATAGCATTAAATGAGAGGTTAGATATGATTGCACTCTCAGAGACATGGTGGAAGGAGGATAACCAGTGGGACACTGTGATACCTGGATACAAACTATATCGTAATGATAGAGCTGAACAAATTGGTGGAGGGGTTGCGCTCTATGTTAGAGAGGGCATTGAGTCAGAAAGGATTAAAGTTTTGCAGGGAACAAAATATGCTGTAGAATCTCTATGGATTGAAATTCCATTTATGAAGGGGAAGGTGATGGCAGTGGGAGTATACTATCGACCACCTGGCCAGAATGAACAAATGGATGATGAAATGCTCAAAGAAATCAAGGAAGCTAACAAAAGCCACAACAGAGTAGTAATAATGGGTGATTTCAATTACCCCGGTATCGACTGGGACAGTGTCACAGCAGGACAAGCTAAAGAGATAAAGTTTCTAGATGAAATAAATGACTGCTTCTTGGAGCAGCTGGTTCATGAACCGACCAGAGGGGAAGCCATACTGGACCTAGTCCTTAGTGGAACGCCAGATCTGGTGCAAGAAATAAGGGTGTTGGGACCACTTGGCAATAGTGATCATAGTATGATCATGTTTGATTTAATCAGTGGAGGACAGATAGTAAAGGAATCCACAGTACTACCTTTTAACTTTCAAAAGGGTGACTATGATAGAATGAGGAATATAGTTCGGAAAAAACTAAAAGGAGCGGTTCCAAAGGTTAAAGACTTACAGCAAGCTTGGGTGTTATTTAAAAATACTATCCTCGAAGCCCAGACCAGCTGTATTCCACGCATTAAGAAAAGTGGAAGAAAGTCCAAAAAACTGCCAGCATGGTTTAAAGGTGAGGTCAGAGAGGCTGTTGCTGCCAAAAGAGCAACCTTCAGAAAATGGAAAAAAGAGCCAAATGATGAAAACTGGAAACAGCACAAGCACTGGCAAGTTAAATGCAAAGCATTGATAAGGCAGGCAAAGCGGGAATTTGAGAAGAAACTTGCTACGGAAGCAAAAACACGAAATAAAGACTTTTTCAAGTACATTCGTAGCAAAAGGCCTGTGAGAGAGTCAATTGGACCATTAGATGATAGAGGGGTAAAAGGGGCAGTAAGAGGAGACAAGGCTATAGCAGAGAGACTGAATGAATTCTTTGCTTCGGTCTTTACTGAGGAAGATGTAGGGGTGTTACCCAAGACTGAAGTGGTATTTAAAGGTGATACTGCAGAGGAATTGAGAGAAATATCGCTACACCGGGAAGATATATTACAACTATTTGATAAACTGAATAGTAGCAAATCACCTGGACCGGATGGTATACATCCCAGAGTGTTGAAAGAACTGAAATATGAGATTGCAGACCTGTTATTGGTAATCTGTGAACTTTCATTAAAATCATCTGTAATACCTGAAGATTGGAGGGTCGCCAACGTAACACCAATTTTTAAAAAGGGTTCCAGGGGTGACCCGGGAAATTACAGACCAGTGAGCCTGACGTCAGCACCAGGGAAAATGGTAGAAGCCATCATAAAGAACAAAATTACACAGCATGTAGATAGTCATGGCCTAATGGGAGACAGCCAACATGGCTTTAGACAAGGAAGATCTTGTCTTACTAATCTGATCTGTTTTTTTGAAGGTGTGCATAAACAGGTAGACAAAGGTGAGTCGGTTGATATAGTGTATCTGGACTTTCAGAAAGCTTTTGACAAGGTCCCCCATCAGAGACTTTTGGCGAAGCTAAAAAGTCATGGGATAGGAGGCAGTGTACTATTGTGGATCGGGAACTGGTTAAAAGATAGAAAGCAGAGGGTAGGGCTAAATGGCCAATATTCCCAATGGAAAAAGGTGAATAGTGGAGTACCCCAGGGATCTGTACTGGGTCCGCTACTTTTTGACATATTCATAAATGACCTGGAAAAGGGAATAACTAGTGAGGTAATCAAATTTGCAGATGACACAAAACTGTTTAAAGTTGTTAAAACCCAAGAGGATTGTGGAAAACTGCAGGAGGATCTGGATAAATTGGAAGACTGGGCATCCAAATGGCAGATGAAATTTAATGTGGACAAGTGCAAAGTTATGCACCTAGGAAAGAACAACCCACACTATAGTTACAAGATGCAAGGCTCCACATTAGAAACCACCACCCAGGAAAAAGATTTAGGAGTCATCGTGGATAACATGTTAAAACCCTCCGCCCAGTGTGCAGCGGCGGCCAAGAAAGCAAATAGAATGCTAGGTATCATAAGGAAAGGGATGGAGAATAAAACAAAGGATATTATAATGCCTCTGTATCGCTCCATGGTACGACCGCACCTTGAATATTGTGTGCAATTCTGGTCACCGTATCTTAAAAAGGACATAGAGTTATTAGAAAAAGTACAGAGAAGAGCCACCAAATTGGTGAAGGGGATGGAAGGCTACTCCTATGAAGAGAGGCTAAAAAGGTTAGGGCTCTTTAACCTAGAAAAGAGGCGGCTGAGGGGAGATATGATAGAGGTGTATAAATTAATGAATGGAGTGGAACGGATAAACGTGGATAAATTGTTTACGCTATCAGAATATAGAAGGACTAGGGGGCATGTAATGAAGCTACAGGGTAAACTATTTAAGACAAATAGGAGAAAATATTTCTTCTCTCAACGTGTAATCAAACTCTGGAATCTGTTACCGGAGGATGTAGTAAGGGCTGTTAGTATAGCTGGGTTTAAAAAAGGTTTGGACAAGTTCCTGGAGGAAAGGTCCATAAACCACTATTAAAAAGGGACCCAGGATATCAATGCTTGGCCTAGTACAAGCACTGCAGAACCTGTGTCTTTTGGGGAAACTGCTAGGTACGTATGACCTAGATTGGCCACTGTTGGAAACAGGATACTGGGCTTGATGGACCTCGGTCTGACCCAGTATGGCATTTCTTATGTTCTTATGTTCTTATGTTCTTATCTAATTTTGCAGAAGATATACAATGCCAAAACGGCAGTCAACAAAAATATTGGGAGTTTGGCAGACCATAAAAAGCTTGTGATTTCGGAAAGGATTTCAATTTACCTGCTGATATAACTTGCACAAGAAATCAGATGTTCCTCCTCTGCCAGGACTTTCAAACTGACCAATTTCCACTGAATTTGAAAAGTCAGATTATTCCACAATGGGAAGCTCTCTGAATGAATTCACTTCTTGTCAGACAGCCTTGCTAAGGTTCTAAAAGTCTTTCATGTAGATTGCATGATTGGTTATGACTGCAACTCCATTAATGGTAACATACAGAGTAAATCAGGGCCATATTTAAGATGTTAACACGCATAGGTAAGACCCCAGGGAGGAGGATTACTAGTAGTCAGAGATCCCAAAGACTGGAGAGCCAGAAAAGGAGCAAAGGAAGGCCATGGTTCTACAGTAGCCCCCTATTAAAGCAGCACATGCATATGGCTGTCAAGTGACAGCAGGCTCCTCTATGGCATGAGAGTTTGGAGCCTTCAAAATTTGGTTCCCTAGACATTTACCTATGTCACTTATGCTTAAATCCAAGCTTGGGATAAATATAAAGGAAAATGATCACCTTGCATGTTCTCCAATTGCAGCCACCTGGGAGTTTCCTTTCACTTCGCTAAAAAAAACATATGATACTCTCTGAAACTTGGAAAGTTTACCCCTTGCCCTTCTCTATGTAACTTCAGCTTCCTCATTGCCGTACCCACATTCTTTTCTCCCCACAAAAATTTGAAAAGAATCCCGTCAATCTTCTTATAAAAAGGTTTCTGGAAATAAGGGGCATGCATTTTGGCAGGTTTTGGTTTTTTTTTTTTTTTTTTTTTTTTACTTTTATTTAAATTTTCCTGAATACAATAATAAACAGCATGAAATAATTTACAAATGTCATCTCAAAAAAATTCAAGAACCAGTAATAATCACAACAATGAATCACATCAAGGGAGAAGAGCTATTATAACCCCCAAAAGAGGGAAAGAAAAATAAGTAAGCAAAAAGGAGTTACTAATTAACTCCACATTTACCCCACCATAATAAATAAAGAGGGGACCAGGACCTATCAATTGAGTCAAAAGTCCATTACGATTAAAGGTCTCTGCCACATCCTTCACAAACCAGATATCCAAATATCATAATACTTGAGGGAACCATTTCAAAGAGTATCTGATGACATTCCCCCCCCCCCACCCCCACCCCCACACAACAAAGGTTATTCAGAAGTAAAGTAGTCGTCTTAGACTAATTAACTTTGTATCCTGAAAAATAACTCCTTAATAATGTTCAACAAAGGTAGTATAGACTTTACTTATAGAAAAAATAGTACACTGTCAGCATAAAGTGTCAACTTATATTTTACCCTTTTACATATGAAACCCTAAACCCACGCATTCTGGCAAATCACTAGAGCCAAGGGCTCTAAAGTCAGATTAAATAAGGCAATAAGAGGCATTAGAACCTATGATAACACTCTCTTTGCATTAAGCCTTGCCTTGGGAGTGTGTATAGTGTCTGACCATAGTAATAAAGATATCCCCAAACCTGTACCATCGCAATATCTCATAAAGGTAGACCACTCAACCTGATCAAATGCCTTTTTGGCATCTAAAGACATTAGAATCATTGGGACATCAAATACGGGTTGCGGGGCTGCACATCCCAGTGGGAGTCGGCCTCGCAAAGCATCCGGGGTCAATTCTCCCTCCGGCTCTCCCTATATGTCCTCTGCATCAGGATGGGGAGAGCCAGCAGGGGGCAGGAGGGGGTGGGAATGGGGCAGAGTGGGGGAAGGCCAGCCTGGCAGCACATACAGGGTCGATTCAGGTCACGGCCCTGTACGTGCTGCCGGGCCCATGGGGATGTGCTGCTTATATCACCTCAAAAGTGGTACAAGCAGCACTTTGTGGATGATCGGGCCCGGGGAGCCCCCCCTGGGGCCGGGTTCATGGGGGTCCCCACCACCTGATCTAAGCCATGGCAGGCCAGCCGTAGGTCAGGCAACAGGGATATTGGGGGCCAGAGCAACAGATGTTGAGACTGCCTGCGGGGAGGATGTCTCTGCAGGCAGAAGGGGCATGCCGGGCCACTCTCAGGCTCAATTCTGGCTACCACAGGAATGTTTTATTCCTGTGGACCAGAATCGGGTCCACACAGCCCCATCTTCATCGGGGACCTCCAGATGGCCCCCTACGTGAATCGGGCTCCACGTTTCTGAATAGCCTAGTATTCTGAGAGGAAAACCTGAATTTCAAAATCCAGCTTGGTCATAATGAATAAGGGTATCTAACACTTTTCCAAGATGTAAGGCTAAGATCTTTGTGTACACCTTATCATCTATGTTAATTAATGAAATTGGCCTGTAGTTTTGGACATCACCAACATATTCTTGCAATAGTCTAGGCAGGAGGTGATTGGAAAGTAGATAAGGGTCTTGAGAGTGTGTTCAGAAAGGAAGGGATGAATTTTGCTGATGTTATGGATAAAGACCCTCACTTGGTTTGCAGCTTGTTGTGCTGTGAGGGCTTGTGTGCATTAGTGATGCTGAGAGCTAAGCTATTGGTAGCATAACTACCGGCAGGGTCTCCCAAGATGGACATGTTTCTGCTGAGGTGCCAGACTAAGATAAACCACTCATCTGGGCAGCAGCAGAATGGAACAATGTTGTTGGCGTAGGATCACATTCCTGTGACAATGGCAACAACACTAGCATTACCTGCGCAGAAGAAAGACTTTGGATAGTCACAACAAAACAAATTGCACTATAGTGCTAGAAAATGAGACTCCCAGGTCAGAAGGCACTCAACTGGCTATTGGGGATGAGCTGAAGACTTTTCAGAGTAAAGCCAGCATTTATGATGTGGCTGCTGATGTAGCAGCATATGAAATGAGATTCAGAAGCTGCAAAGAGGTCTTATGTATTGGGATATGGAATGTACGAAGCATGAACCAAGGGAAGTTGGAGGTAGTCAAAAATGAAATGGAACATGTACAACTCAATCTGTTGAGCGTAAGCAAACTGAAATGGACTGGCATCGGGCACTTTGCAACTCATGATCACATGGTATACTATGCTGGAAATATAAGGGTGTAAGATATAATTTTGTGGATCCCTAGCAGTTAACAGCCTTTTTGGTTCCACATGAACCTCCTGGGATCCTATCATCTTCCCCTATAGCTCCCTCGGTCAAGGGTTAAGTATGGGCATATTGCATTATAATGTACGGTTAGTCTATTTTTCACTGTGTCCTTTCTTGATACCTATATTTCTTGTAATAGTGTTAGTACACTCCCTCAGTTGGTGGTTTGTGTAGCTTTCTTAAATTTCTTATGTAATTTACTTTAATTTTGTGACTAGAATATTTCCTTTATGCTACTTTCTGTTCAAAGTTTATATATACTTGTACTTGTTTTCTTTCAAAATTTTATAAATTAACTTAAAAAAAAAGATGTAAAGAATGTACCTATGTCATTATTCCATAAAGATCAAGTGGATCAATTGCCAATAGCAAGTCTTGACAAACATTGACACGGTGCTCCTTCTGGTCATCCAATAAAAGCTTGGGCATCATCTTGGTGCACACCTTCCGCATCCCCAGCTCCTGCACCAAGATGGTCCGTACTGACTCCCTGTTCAGGCTGAGCTCCTCAGCTATCATCCGCACTGTCAAGCTGTGATCACTCTGCACCAGCTGGTTCACTCTGTCAGTATTCTCAGCCGTCTTTGTCGTGGAAGGCCATCCTGACTTGGGGTCATCCTCCACCTCCTCGCGGCCAGTCTTGAAGCATTTGTGCCACTCGAAGACTCATAGCCTTGACATTGCATCTTCTCCATAAGCCTTTTGGAGAAGTTGGAGACACTCAGTTGGGCCCTTCTTCAACTTAACCAGAAATTTCAAGTTGATTCTTTGCTCCATATTTCTGCCACCTCCAGTTGCGTGACAAAGCGATAGAGCAGTGTGCTACAAAAAAACCTGAAAAAGAAAAACAGAGTGAGAGAGATAAAAAATATGATAGCAGAACAGTGGTGAGATGTTGCACAACACAGTGACATAAGCGGTTAGCCAATTGGCATTGAGTCATGGGTGTGGCTGCCTCAGTCTCGTTTCTTTTTTGTCACACTTCGTAAACCATGAGAAACTCTGGGCCACATTAAGAAGCATGGGTATACTAGAACACCTAATAGTTCTCTTGCACAACCTTTACATTGATCAAAAAGCAACAAATTTGAATGGAACAAGGAGAAAAGAATGTTTTCAAATCAGCAGTGGTGTACGTCAAGGCTGCATACTTTCCCCTACCTGTTTAATTTATATGCAGAACAAATCAGCAGAGAAGCAGGACTGTATGAAGACAACTGAGGTGTGAAGATTGGTAGGAGATTCATCAACAATCTTCGCTATGCTGATGATACCACAATACTGGCTGAAAGTGAAGACTATCTGAAATGTTTGCTTCTCAAAATCAAAGAACATAGTCTTAAAATGCGCCTGCACCTTAATGTTAAGAAGACAAAGATCCTGACAACTGGCAAAATCAGTCAGTTGAAATTGAACTAGTGGACAACTGAACCCCCCCCCCCCCCCGCCACCCCCTCACAAACAGACATACAACACACTTAAGGAACAACTCACTAACCCCCTTATTCTACCCCCCTCTCCCCCTGTGTTAGACACTCACAAACAGTGAACTATGTAACTTAAAAACAAATGTTCATTTGCACAACTATGATACAATAATCGATCCTCACCTCACAAAAACAGACTATACTTTGTATCAATGTAAATAGTAAATAGTGGATCCACCACGCTCCACTAAGTTTGATTTATAAGATATGTTCCTGTAAATAGTTTAAATACTGTTCCATGTAAAATGTTACTGTTTCCATTCTGGTACTTGTAAACTGGAAGGGGCGGTATAGAAAAAACAAATTAATTAATCTGCTTGGATATAATCAATAAAGAAATGACAAGCAGTCAAGAAATCTGATGATGCATTGATCTTTGCAGAATGGCTGAGGGACCTAGACAGGATTCTCAAGAGCAGAGATTCGACTTGTCCAAGCCATGGTATTTTCAATAACATCTTACGGATGCAAAAGTTGGACAGTGAAAAAGATAGACAGGAAGAAAATTGATGCCTTTGAATTATGGTGCTAGCAAAGAATACTGTGTATACTATGGACTGCCTGAAGAACAAATCAGTCAGTACTAGAGGAGGTCAAACCAAAGCTTTCTTTAGAAGCTCAAATGACAAGATTTTGACTTTCATACTTTGGACACATCATGCGAGTAGAGATCATTAGAGAAAGGCATCATGCTTGGCAAGGTAGAAGGTCAATGCAAAAGAGGAAGGTCAGCAATGAGATGGGGCAATACAATAACAGCAGTTAAGGATGCCACTCTATCAATGAGCAGCCTGACTGAAGACTGAATACAGTTTAGGACAGCTATCCTGAGGGTTGTCATGAGTCGACACCAACTCAAAGGCACTTAGCAACAACATGGAGAAAGAACTGACAGATTTTAGCTCCATGTTGGATACTTGGAAGAGAGACGAGTCAAAGATGAATCCACGGTTGCAAGCCAAGAAAACTGTTATCCACACTGTCCTCCACCCTGTCTCCTCATCCACTCACCCCACAAACACAAATCCTGCACCCCACACATATGTCCTCACTTATGCATGAGCACACACACTAGATCACATACCCTCAGCACACATTCACATTTGCTTACACCCACACACTGTCACGCCCTTGCCCCTTACTTCCAGTATGGAGGGGCGTGGTTATCATAGAAAGTTTCACCTTTTAGCCTTTAACTGACTGGTTCCTTTGCCATGCCCTTTGGGAAAGGTAGTTCAGTCACAATCCACTTGGCTTCAGGTAGAAGAAAACACTTGTAGTTGGCTTGAATGATAAGGCAATGACAGAATTTATTGACTCAAATGCAAGGTTCACAAATACTACCCTTGGATACTTTCTCCAGGATTCTTCACAATACACATCAGGACATAAATAAACTCAAAGCAAACTTTCAGCTTATAGTGTTCTTCAACTCAAAGGAAAAGCCTTTTAACAGTCAATGCTACCAGCTTGGCTAGCATTGCTGTTTAAAGCACACAAAAACAGCATTTCTCAATGGCAGTTTTCTGTTATCATAGTCCCAAACACTTCCAGGCTGGTTTGTCTCCTTACAAACAAAGTAAAGCTTTTCACAGGACAAAAACTTCTCATAAGCAAATAATCCTCTATTCCATGCTTTAGGAATATTCAAAAAACAAAGTCAAAAAACTTTCCTTCCTTTCACCTCTAGCTCGGCTTCTTGCCGGTGCACTGCTCTGGATATCAGGTGTTTATCAAGCACAATCAGAGAGCTTCAGCTTGCTCTTGCTTTCTCAGCAAACGTATTTCTTCTTTAACACAGGACATGCACAAAACCATCTACAGGCTTTCAAGGTTATCTGACTCTGAAGGTTTTCTCTTAAGCGTGGTTTTCTTTCAATCCCTCTGCAGTAAAGGATTGGCACAAGGAGCAATCCATGTATGAGTCTTCGTCATTCACAGCTGGTCTGGTTCACCTAGTTGCATAGGCTCTACCTCTTCTTCCAGTTCACAGGGTTCAGCTGACTGCCTTCCGTTAGAGCTGAGAGTATCCCTTGCAACTCTGCACTGCTCTGTATTAGACAAACTTTCAAGGCTCATACCTGGACCTGGGCTTGTAGCAGCTTCTCCTCCCTCAGGCTCTGGACACCATTCTCCTGTGCTTCCTCGTCCTGTCCTCCAGCTTGTGTTTCTGCTTGGGTCTCTCCCTGAGACTCTCTCTGGGACTCTCCTCCTCCTCTCCCTTGCTTCTTTCTCTATCCTAGACTTAAATCCCCAAGGCTCCAGCCCCACCTCTTCTCCTCTCAGGTGACGGAGATCAGCTTGCCTCCTGGCAGCTGGTGTCAAGGTACTGCTACCACCCTCCCTATTAGGTGGTTACCTAGGGGCGTGAGGTGCGGGTTGCCTTTATAAAGAATAGTCTGTAGCCTTGTGTTAAAGGCAAAATATTATGATGAGGTTTTATTCCCCATTCCCTTGTGCATTTCTGTTTTTCTCATACAGCAACAAAGAACTTAAACAAACTGTTTCTTCACAGCAAAATTAAATGTACCTTTTTCCAAACAGGTATAACAAGGCTCTTGCTTCCTTAATTTAACAAAGAGATGTAATCTCATCCGAGATACATAGCGTGCAATCCATAGCACTGGAATCAATGTCCTGGTCAGTGTTTTCCCATTGCATTTGCTCACCGTCAGAAATTGTAAATGGGTAACATTCACCACAGCTATCATTTTCACAACTCTCTCGAGAGGCAGCAGTTCTTAAGGCAGGAAACTGTTCTGCATATGGAGGGTCCTGGAGCCCTGTACTGAAGCCTGTTTCTCTGAGGCTTCCCCTTTCTCTCCACCAAGGATTATCCTCCCAAGTATTAGCTTTTACTCTCCTAGCTGAGCCCACCTCTTGCCCTCTAAATTGGTGTACTTAGCTCTGCTTCTGGGGTGGCTGGCTTCCACTCCTTCCTCTGTAAACCAGGCTCCTTTATTTGGGCTGTAGCCTGCTTTTCCCCAAGAGTTCCACTCAGCAGTTGTCTGGTCTGGGCTATAGTAGCTTCCAGGAAAGGTTTCCCTTCTACTGCTACTTGCTGTCGGGACCCAGCCGGTGCTTCCTGGACCCAGCAAGCTCTCCTGCTTGTGACCTCTGCCCTCCAGCTGCTTACTCACTCTCCACGGGACGATGCCCCCTCTGGCTTGGGAGACTTGTGCACGAGCATAAGAACATAAGAACATAAGATATGCCAGCTTTCTCTGTGTCAGCTGCTCTTCCTTTGGCTGCACCTCCCTCTGCGGCACCTCCCTTTGCGGCACCTCCCTTGGCTGCACCTCCACCTACTGGGTTTTCCCAGACACTTTTATCCTCCTGGCTCCTGCATGTTGTACGTGCTTCCTTGCCCAGGTGGACGTGATTGGCTTTCTGGCTTTCTACTGCATCACACCCAGTGTAGGGAAAGTTTGTTCCACTATTCTCTGGCTCCTTATAACCTGAATGTGCTTTCTGCCCAGGTGACTGTAAGGTAAGCTCTTCCTTTTCTCCTGTATCCATGGGTTCTGTGCTGGCCACTGTATCACATATCCCCCCCTTAAGATATTACGGGCTGGGGGACTCATGTCCTTACAGCACGTAATAACAGAACGGGTCAGGAGCTTAACCTTTACCCGGCCAAAAGACGCTGTCCTCTCCCGCCAGGGTTTCAGGACATTAATGTGGTACACCTGACAGCGTCCCCTGTCGGTTTCTACCACGTAGGAGACCGGTCCCTTGCGATCCACTATGGTGTAGGGTCCCCTCCACTGGGCTTCAAATTTCGGCCCAGGGTCTGCCACCATTACAACTACCCTCTCACCTATAGCTAATTGACGGGGTTTCTTCCCCCGGTCATAGTACCGCTTCTGATGTTGCTGACTGTCCTGTAAATGACGTTCAGTGGCCTGTGAAGCTCTCTGCAAGCGTGACCTTAATTCTTGTAGAAACTGCGGTACTCCTACCTCTTCCCCTTCTGGCTCTGCCCACTGTTCCCTCAAAATGTCTAGGACTCCCCTTGGGGCCCTGCCAAACAGTAACTCATAGGGAGAGGCTCCTAATGAGGCTTGTGTGCGCTCCCTACTGGCGTATAAAATGAATGGGAGCAGGATGTCCCAGTCAGCCATTTTTCCATCCAGCCCCCGCCTCAACATTTGCTTGAGGGTCTGGTTAAAACGTTCCACCAACCATTAGATTGTGGATGGTAAGCTGCTGTTTTTATGTGCTGTATCCCGAAGGCGTCCCATACCTGCGCCAGGTACCGCGACAGGAAATTACTGCCCCTGTCTGTTAACATCTCCTTCGGAAACCCTACTTTGCAAAACAACTTAATTAATTCCCCCGCTATGGTCTTGTCCGAAATGTTTCTCAGTGGCACTGCCCAGGGGAAACGGGTGGCCTGATCCATAACTACTAGAATGTATTGAAATCCCCTAGGGGTTTTCACTAGGGGACCTACTATATCCATCGCCATCCGGCGCACTGGTTCGGATATAGTAGGTGTAGGTATCATAGGGACACCTTTTGGTTTCGCGGCCGAAACCCTCTGACACGAGGGGCAGGCCTCGCAAAAGCGTTTGGTCTCTTTAAATACCCCTGGCCAGTAAAAACGGGCCAATATCTGATCGAGGGTACCTAAAACACCCTTATGCCCACCCACCGGGTGATCACGGGCCAGTCTCATAACGACAGCCTTAAAGGCCGTTGGTACCACTAGTTGTTTCCTAACAGCTCCTGTCTGGGGATCATTACTCTCCCGATATAAGATATCTCCCTCCATCAGGAATCTGGGGAGAATATCTCTATCAGACTGGGTGTACTCGAAGGCGCGCTTTAACGCGGAATCCGCCTTTTGTTCTTTTGGGAACGAAGGGAATCTTTTGACTAGATCAGCCGGGACCCATGGAAAACCTAGCCCATCCCCGGCTCCGGCCCGCAATTGAGCCCTGTGGTGGCGCTCCCGGCGCTTTTCTCCTTTACTTTTCCTACCGCTTTTTGCAGGGGGACTGACCAAATCCTCGTGTTGGGGCAGCTCTCCTAAAGTTTCATCTAGGGGCCTATCCTCCCCTTCCAGAGATTCTGTCTCCTCCTCTGCAGAGTGGGCAGTGTCCTCCGGGGATTCCGTCTGCTCCCCCGAGCCTTGGGCCTGTGACCTCGTAGAGACCATCCCCTTTTTCCCTTGTATGCCCTCTCCTAGGCTCTTACAGAAGGGCGGCCAGTCTCGGCCTAAGACTAGGTCATAAGGCAACCTGGGTATCACTGCCACTAGGACCTTTCTCCGGGTTCCTAAACCTCTTATCGTAACCCTATAGAGAGGGTAATAGGTGGATGATCCGTGCACACAGCGTATCCTAGAACTACCCTCAGGTTGAATCGGGGTGGACACATTATTGGCCTGTAGGAGGCGCCAGAATTTCTTTGAAATCATTGTTTGGTCTGCCCCCGAGTCAAGTAGGGCCTTGGCTTCCACACCTTGGACTTCCACTTCTATGCGAAAGCCTTCCTGCCTGTATTTCCCATTCTCACTCATCAATGCAGTTCTCCAAACACATTCATCCTTCCTATGCCCCCGCTTCCCACATTTAAAACATTTAATGTGTACGTCCTTAACCTAATTTCTAGGCATATTTCTCATGACACCTGGTACACAAAACATAGGGTCTTTTACTGCCTTTTCAAAATTGGCTACCCCACAAGTGTTGCCAGCGCCTCTCTGCGGTTTATGGGCTAATCCAGCCTCCATGAACCTTTCAGTGAGGTGAGCTGCCTCGCTTGAGGTCTGACAATTTTGCAGAGTCACGAATGCTCTTATCTCGGCTGGAACAGCCTCAGAGAATTGCTCTAATACAAGCATATCAAGTACACTTCCCATGGTTCTCCCCTCGGGAGTGAGCCACTTCCAGACCAGGTTGCGAATTCTCTGGCAAAGTGCCTTCTGGGTTTCACCTGGCTGGAGTTGGGTCGCTCGCAACATACGGCGGTATACTATAGGCGATAAGCCTAGTCTGTCCCGTATGGCTGCTTTGACTTTCTCATATTTTGTCGCCTGGGCGGCGGGCATAGCCTTGTACGCCGCTAGTGCTTCCCCCGTCAGGGAGGTGGCTAACCTAACCGCCCACTGCTCATATGGCCAGCCGGCACTATGGGCTACCCGCTCAAAAGCTTCCAGGAAGTCGTCTATGTTATCCTCTTTTGTTAATTGTCCAAAGGATAATACCCCACAAGTTTGTGGGCCTACCCCACAATAGTGTTCCTTGGGTATCTTCTCTGCCGCTCGCTCTGCCAGCAAAGTCTGTACCAGGTCGGTCAGAGGTTTCTGTTGAGCCTGCATAGCTGCCAACGCTTGTTCTTGGCTCTGCTGGGCTAACTCCCTCTGTTTTTCAAACTGGAGACTTATCCAGCGCAGCATCTCCTGGGGACTCTCCATATCTGAACACTGAAACAGAAACAAACAAACACGAACACCAAGTGCGGCACTTTTTTTTTTCCCAAAATGTAGCTATACTTTGGCTCTGGATCCTAGTATCCCTTCTCACCAGAATCCCCCTCTGCCCGTGCCCAGATACTTATTACCTGAGTCAGGTGGAGATTCAGGCCTTGAGAAGGTACTCTTGCCTCTCTGGATTCTGGAATCCTCTGGGGGTGGTCCACAGCAAACCTTCTTCCTGCTCTCCGGCACTGGTACTTCTGCTGTGCTTCCGCCTTATTCTTCTCCAGAAATCCGAAAAACTGTGCCATTTGTCAAGGTACTGCTACTACCGTCCCTCTTACGTGGTTGCCTAGGGGCGTGAGGTGCGGGTTGCCTTTATAAAGAATAATCTGTAGCCGTGTGTTAAAGGCAAAATATAATGATGAGGTTTTATTCCCCTTCCCTTGTGGATTTCTGTTTTTCTCATACAGCAACAAAGAACTTAAACAAACTGTTTCTTCACAGCAAAATAAAATGTACCTTTTTCCAAACAGGTATAACAAGGCTCTTGCTTCCTTAATTTAACAAAGAGACGTAATCTCATCCGAGATACATAGCATGCAATCCATAGCACTGGAATCAATGTCCTGGTCAGTGTTTTCCCATTGCATTTGCTCACCGTCAGAAATTGTAAATGGGTAACATTCACCACAGCTATCATTTTCACAACTCTCTCGAGAGGCAGCAGTTCTTAAGGCAGGAAACTGTTCTGCATATGGAGGGTCCTGGAGTCCTGTACTGAAGCCTGTTTCTCTGAGGCTTCCCCTTTCTCTCCACCAAGGATTATCCTCCCAAGTATTAGCTTTTACTCTCCTAGCCGAGCCCACCTCTTGCCCTCTAGAAAAATTGGTGTACTTAGCTCTGCTTCTGGGGTGGCTGGCTTCCACTCCTTCCTCTGTAAACCAGGCTCCTTTATTTGGGCTGTAGCCTGCTTTTCCCCGAGAGTTCCACTCAGCAGTTTTCTGGTCTGGGCTGTAGTAGCTTCCAGGAAAGGTTTCCCTTCTACTGCTACTTGCTGTCGGGACCCAGCCGGTGCTTCCTGGACACAGCAAGCTCTCCTGCTTGTGACCTCTGCCCTCCAGCTGCTTACTCACTCTCCACAGGACGATGCCCCCTCTGGCTTGGGAGACTTGTGCACGAGCACTTCCAGCTCTCTCTGTGTCAGCTGCTCTTCCCTTGGCTGCACCTCCCTCTGCGGCACCTCCCTTGGCTGCACCTCCCCCTACTGGGTTTTCCCAGACACTTTTATCCTTCTGGCTCCTGCATGTTGTACGTGCTTCCTTGCCCAGGTGGACGTGATTGGCTTTCTGGCTTTCTACTGCGTCACACCCAGTGTAGGGAAAGTTTGTTCCACTATTCTCTGACTCCTTATAACCTGAATATGCTTTCTGCCCAGGTGACTGTAAGGTAAGCTCTTCCTTTTCTCCTGTATCCATGGGTTCTGTGCTGGCCACTGTATCACACTGGGTAATTAGGGAACTCAGTGACGTAAAGGTCCTTTATCCTGGGTCTGTATTCCCTCTCCTTTTCTCCACTAGGGGAACTCTGAAACCTATCCCATCTGGGAATTTCCTGCTTTCTAGGTGTGATTGGGGTTTTGTTTCTCTGACCTTGCAAAATAGGTTCTTTTATAAGGGTGAATTCCTTTCCTTTACCCTTTCTCCTCTGTCATGATAAGCTTCCTTATCACAACACATTCCTACACCAATCCCTTACACAAACTTCTACATTTATTTATTTAGTAGTGTTTAGCTCACACCTTTCCAGTAGTAGTTCAAGGTGAGTTACATTCAGGTACAGTAGGTAATTCCCTGTCCCCAGAGGGTTTACAATCTAAGTTTGTTCCACACATCTGCTCGCAACCCCCCATAATCACAACTTCTCACACAGATACTCACAGTTGCTGTTGCCTACAACATCCCATACACACCACACATACACACACCCCTACATATCTTCACCTACCTGCACCATATTGTCCCCATACATATGCAGCACACATTTCTACACACCCACGATCCACACGCTCTTACACCCTCCACAACTCTGGGGTAAGAGCGTGTGGATCGTGGGTGTGTAGAACTGGGGTTTCTAGTCCAACAGGTGCTCCTTGTGGTCTTGGGCAAGCCACTTAACCCTCCATAGCCCATGTTCCCTGTAAAATAGTTATCTCCAAGTTATAATGCCCTGTTCAATGTAATTTCAGTTTGTTCAATGTAAACCGCCTTGATATCATGAAAGGCGGTATATAAGAAATGTTAAATAAATAAAACAACTCAGACTTCGACATCCCATTACAGACAGCCACACATACCACTAATTCAGCAAACACAGTATTCTTAACACAACCATCCATGGAAACCCACAGCCCATATGCTCAAATACCCACAAGCACACCCATCCACTTCCCACACCTACATGCATACCGTGCACCCACCCACTCATACACAACATATAACCTCCCTATACATATTCCTCCCATGCCCAGGGCTATCACAAGGGATGATAAGGCCAGTGCAAGGATACGAGGCGCCCTAGGTAAACCTCATTTCTGTTTGCAACCAGGAAATCGGCATCGGGAGATCCCAGGGGCAAAAGCAAACAGTGCCATGGGGCTGTTTGCTGCCATTCGCGTCGCTGCAGGTGGCATTCTAGGTGGCCACCTATTTTGCCTAATGGTTGCACCAGCCTTGCACACTACACTTTTGAGACAGATTGCAAGTCTCTGAATAGATAAGCCCAAAAACGAACAGGGTGCCCAAACAACCCTTGCTCTGGCTGTGATTGCACTCCGTAACCGCCCTGCCTATGCATCCAGAAACAATGATACCCACATTCCCCCACAACTTCACACCACAACCTCTGCCGCAACCCACACACACGTCAACCCCTTCTACACTCTTGGACAAGTTCCCGAAGGAAAAATCCATAAAACATTCTTAAAGTAGACTGAGGAAATCCACTGCTTGCCTCTGGGATAAGCAGGATGGAATCTATCTTTTGGGAACCTGACAGGTACTTGTGACCTAGATTGTCTACTGTTGGAAAGAGGATACTGGGCTTGATGGACCTTTCATCAGATCCATACAACATATCTTATGTTCTTATAAATCTATGCTGAAAAACATTTCTGGAACTATGCTTCTGCATGTTTTTCCTACTTGTTTAAATGTAATAGTTGTGATACACTTATTTATACAATACTGCAGCTCCCAATGGATAGTTAATCGCCATCCTTTGTAGAGAAGGGACTTTGAACAAGAATACCAGGAAGCACAGCTGATTGCCCGGAGATAATGAAAGAATATGCTTGAAACCAGTTTTAAAGTAACATTAAAGGGTCCTTCATTAAGTAGCTTATTTAAGCTATGAACATAACACATATAAATAAATAATTCCCTTCCTGATAACTGTGCTATCAAAAGTTGGAGTAATTTTGGAACAACCTCTATTACTAACTTCAGAGCTATTTGAGGGAGGGGAATGAAAAGAGTGAGGTTATCATTATAAAGTTTAATAAAAGAAATAAAACAAAAGACACTCCCGCTTGAAATGACTATTAGTCAAACATAGCTCAGCTCTCTTTACTGCAATCAGTGATGTGCTGGTAAGGACTCCTGGGAGGCTCTCCTTTCTTTTATGAAAGCAAAGAGGGCTTTACCCAGTGAAGCAGAGCTAGTGAGAGCCTCTTGATGAGAAATTGCTAATGCATTGCTGGCCACACCGCCCACCCAAGCGGATGAAGTATAAACAAGCAGGTTTAAATGATCCTTTAAATCAAAATTCAGCAAACACAGCAGTAGTGAAATGAGTAAGTCGCTGTGGCAGATGTGAGCTGAGAGCAGACAGCATCTCCAATGGAAGTGGCAGTCTAACTCGCTGCATTCAAACAACATAAAGCACCTAGAAATGTAAAAGTGGCAGATGTGGGATGCATGAGCGTACATGCTTCCAGCAGTGTCTCTTCTGATTTCTCTCTTGCACTAAATAGCGCTTCCCTGCTCACTACTGTGATCCTTGTCCATATGGATGTGATCCTGCTCTCAAATCTATGGCCCTTAATCTCTGCTTTACTAGCAGCTGGGGTTGGAATAGGGTTCTGTAGGCTTCATAGTTGATGATGTAACTGTTCTTTCACTGCCATGAAAGAGGTTGTATCACAATGACTGAGCTTGAAGCCCAAGGGCAAAGAGAATTGTTTTGCAGCTGTCCTTCAGACATATCATGAAAACACAAGTGGCTGGGTATTTACAATGAATATGATGAGCTAGATTTACATACACTGCCTGTATTATATGCAGATCTAGCTCATACATATTCATTGTAAAAATCCTGAAAATCTGACCGACCGTGTGCAAGGATGGTGCTAAGGTCTCTGGCACCCCCTCCTTCATTACTATTAAAGGTAGGTTGCACCCCCTTTCTCAAAATTCCCTCGTAAACTCTGCTCATATGATGCTAATATCTCTCCTTATAATCAAATGTTGTAACAAGAAAATTGCAGTGAAGGGGCAAATGCATAGCTGGAACAAAAAGAAGTACCAAGGAGTAAATATTTAACATTGTATGAACAGACTGTGATAGCAAAGGGCTAATGTAATCGAAGCAAACACAATCAATGTGTAATTTATTTAACCAAAAAAAGATTTACAATGGTTACAGCCACTTCTAGTAGCTTTTCCTGCCTCTTCTCCTAGCAAAAGGTGATAAAAGGAGTTAGTGTAGCTGGGCTTAAAAAGTCAATAGACTGTTACTAAGACAGACCTGGGGAAAGCCACCACTATCTCTGGGTGTAAGCAGCATGGAAGCTGCAGTGAGCACTAAGAGGTAGACTCAATCCCAGAGCTCATGATGGCAGTCCCAACAGTTGACAGTGGCAGTGTCAATGTGAGAAACACCACTTGGCTGGACTTTGGGATTTCTTTGAGAGCACTGCTTCACTGCTGCAACTGTGAAACATGCAGAGACTTTGCTGGCATTACAGCGATGCTGAATAAAAGTGGCAAGATCACTCTGTGGTCTTCCATGAGAGCCAGCGGTGGTGCTCCTTGAAGTGGATTGGCAGTGATGCTAACTACAAGGTTCAGGCCCTGGGCAGTGGTGCATGTGTGTCTCACTCTGACTGATCGACCAACCTGCTTGCTACACTGGAAGCTACCCCTAATCCCTCTACTTTCTGTGGCTGGCTGGCTGGCTGGGACATAAAGGTAAATATCACCCTAGCTGTGTGCCATGGAGAGAAGGAGGGGTATCTGGCATCTTTAGTGCCCTGCAGCAAAGCTGAAACAAGTTGAAAAGTTCACACTTTACAGTGTGATACAATGGTGCGTTTCCCTCAGTCACAGCATCAGACATTTGGGGGCTTCATCTGTGTCATAGGAAGTATTGGGGAGGGTTTGTGCATCTGTGTATGTCAGTGGGTATGTGTGAGTGCATCTTTCTGTGTGTCATGGAGACTGCCGAAGGCTACATATGCATGTGTGTGCACCATGGGGACTGTTGTTTGCTACATACTGTACATGTGTGTATGAATGTCTGTATGTGAATGCATGTGTGTGTCATGGGGCCTGTTGGGGGCTACATGCATGCCTGTGTCATGAAATGCTGAGGGCTGCATGCGTGTATGTCTGTGTGCAATGAGGAGTGTTGGGATTGGGCTGTATATGTTAATATCTGTCTTTGACTGTGTGTGCATGTGACACAGCACACTTACTAAATGACAAAGCGATATATTTCCCTTCCTTCATTTGCACAATCATACATATCTGGATGGGTGAGAGTGTGTGTGTGTGTGTGTGTGCGTGTGTATGGATGAAGAGTCAAAGAGAAATGATAAATTTTGTCTTGCTATAGTAGTAGAGGTTGAATGAGGAATCTTTATAACTAGTGTTGTCTACATATATGTCTCTCTCGTCAGATAGTGGGTGTGTGGTGTGCAGGTGCAGTGCCTATATGTTTGTGTGTGTGATGCAGTGTGGGAATGGGCTGCATGCCTCTATGTGTCTGTGTGGGGCTCCTGTGTGTGTGCACGTTGCATGGGTCAGGTGTTGCAAGGGTGGAATGCCTCTGTATGTATGATTGTATGATGTGGGGAAGAGGTGGCTGTGTATGTGGTGCAGGAGTGGGGTGCCTGGGTGTCTTCTGGTGGGGGTGAGAGGGGCTGTGCCTTTTCCTTTATATACATTGTTCCCTTTTCTCTCCTCTCTTCCTCCTCCAATCCTTGCAATCTTACACCCCTCCCTGCAAACCCTCTCTTGCAGCCTCTTCCCAACTCTGTTCCCTTCCCAGCCTGTTCCCTCCCTCTTGCTCTCCATTCCCTTCCCCCTATCTTTCTTTGCCAAATCCGCTGCCCTTTTTAAATTTGTCCCTCCTACCTTCTGTGGCATCTCTGGCCCCAGCAACTCTTCAGAGGCCTTCTTATTTTTCTCTTCAGCCAGCGGGACAGGCTGCTCCTGCATCACCGAAGAAGGCCATGATCGGTGAGAGCAGCGTATTAATGTTCTGCGGGACAGGCTGTTCCCATGGCAGGCACTGCACACTATTGTGCTACTGGCCATGATCACAGTCTTCTTAAGTGCCCATGGGAGCAGCCTGTCCCAGGGGCTGAAGAAGAGAAGGCCGCAATTGCGGAGAGCAGTGCAATGGTGTTCAGTGCTCACAGGAACAGCCTGTCCCACAGACCAATGACCAGAACACCAATATGCTGCTCTCCGTGATCGCAGCCTTCTTCAGCTTTGCAGAACAGGTGGCTCCCACGGGCATTGAAGAAAGCTGCAATAACAGCCAGCAGATCATTGGTCTTCTGCTCTTTGGCCTGCAGGACAGGTTGTTCCCACGGGCACTGAACATTATTGCTCTGTGCAGTGTGGTGCTCTTGAACATCAGTGCCTTCCTAACATGCTTACCCGGCTTACTGGGTAGCACCAGCTCTGACTGTGTGTCTCCTGAGAGCTGAGTTGAGAACCACTGTGGTGAACAAATACTGCTTAAGGATCCTTTTACCATGGAGCCTGTGGCTTGAAGTTGTAGCCTACCTTCAATTTGTCAATTTTTTAATAAATTGCCAACAATGGAATCATCACACCCAGTCTCAGTCTGAGCTCATTTCAGGCTTTGTCCACTGAAGTGTTGAACAAGCATGAAGAATTCCTTTATGGACATAAGAGCATAAGATGTGCCATAATGGATTAGACCAAAGGTCCATTCTGTGTAGAAGTCAATTTTTCCTGAAGGGATTGTGCGAGTCAGAGGGTAAACTGGATTTTGCCTCTTCCTGAAGCAGTCAAGAAATCACCTTAGGCCTACTTTACTACAAATCTTCTCAAGCAGAACACATGGTTACCAGGTGTTCCCGATTTTTGGGGACTATCCCCAATTTTGAGGGATAGGCTACAGCCAACTCCTGTCCCCAATTTCAGTAGGGACAGAGGCAAAGGACATTGTTTCTCCTGCATACTCACCTAATGCAGTCTTCTCTATCCTGGTAGAATATGTAAAATTAACTTCTGAAATATATAGAATATTTATCTCTATATATAAAATAAAGATTAAGCATATATGTATGTGGTTATAACTCACAAGTGCTGCCACTGACTCTTTTTAAACCTTTCAAATTACTCAATGCTACTCAGACTGGTCATTTTGAAATCTAGATTCCCAAAGAGGAAGGACCCCTGCCCCTCTCAGCCCTGCCCAGGTACCGCAGATTTTCTCTCCAAAAATCTGGTAACCCTAGCAGAGCAGTGTTTTTCAAACTAGAAGTCATGACCCAGCACTGAGTCACAGAACACCAGTGACTGGGTCACAAACCCAAGCTGGTGCCTGCTCCAGCTGTACTGGGGCAGAGGGAGGAAGCACAGCTTGTGGGAGCATTTTACTGTTGACTCAGAGCTCAAAGCAACTTGCAAGGAATTTAAGCCATGCAGTATCCATGCCCTGTGCTTTTCTCACAGTGATCATGGAACAGCATGGGAATATAGGCACTGCAAGGTTCAGAATCACTAAGATACACAAAGAACCAGCAAGGAGTCATCAGGGGTATTAGAGACAGCACAGCATGAGGAATGGATGTTCAGGAAGTGAGCAGAGGAGGTTGAGGGAAAGGAGTGGGAGATAGCAAAAGGGGTTAGTAGTGTGTGACTGGGCAATAGCGACTGGGGAAGGGGATGAGCAAGTGAACAATGGAGCCCAGGCTGGCGCTACCCAGTAAGCTGGGCAAGTGTGGCAGGAGGGCACCAGTGTTAGGAGATTCCATCACTAGCCGCCCGCCACCCACCACTTCAGACAAGAAAGAAGCTGTGGGAACATTTCTCTGTTCCCGCGGCTCTTTAAACTGCTGGACCACAGCATGTCCAGCAGTAAGAAGCATTTCCTATTTCTCATAAGAAACAGGAAATGATTATTATTGCCTTCAGAAACTCCACGGTCCAGCAGCTTAAAAAATAGCAGAGCCGCGGGAACAGAGAAATGTTCCCACAGTTGCTTTCTTTTCTGAAGGATGAATCAGTGAGGGGAGGGGAAAGAAGGAAAGGGGCCAGGAGGGAACTGACATGGGGGGGAGAGGGGGACTTGAAGGTGGCTGGGTAATAGGAGGTGGGTTGGAAGAGAGCTGACATGGGGAAGGTGGGGGCTGGTAGGGAACTGACATGGGGGCTGGAAGGGAGCAGACACGGGGGGGGGGCTGGAAGGTGGCTGGGTAATAGGAGGGGGGTTGGAAGAGAGCTAACATGGGGGAAGGTAGGGACTGGAAGGGAATTGACATGGGGAGCTGGAAAGGAACTGACAAGGGGAGTTGGAAGGGAACTGACACTTAGGGGCTGGAAGGGAGTAGACATGGGGGGCTGGAAGGTGGCTGAGTAAAAGGAGGTGGGTTGTAAGAGAGCTGACACGGGGAAGGTGGGTGCTGGAAGGGAACTGACACAGGGGGCTTGAAGGGAGCTGACATGGGGGAAGGTGGGGGCTGGAAGGAAACTGACACGGGGAGCTGGAAAGGAACTGACATGGGGGGCTGGAAGGTGGCTGGCTAATAAGAGGGGGGTTGGAAGAGAGCTTACATGGGGGAAAGTGGGGGCTGGAAGGGAACTGATACATAGGGGCTGGAAAGGAGCAGACACATGGGGGGCTGGAAGGTGGCTAGGTAATAGGAGGAGGTTGGAAGAGAGCTGATACGGGGAAGGTGGGGGCTGGAAGGGAACTGGCACAAGGGGCTGGAAGGGAACTGACACAGGGGGATGGAAGGGAGCAAACACAGGGGGGCTGGAAGGTGACTGGGTAATAGGAGTGGGTTGGAAGAGAGCTGACAAGGGAAGGTGGGAGCTGGAAGGGAACTGACAGGAGGCTGGAAGGGAACTGACATGTGGGGGGCTGAAAGGGAGCAGACATGGGGGGCTGGAAGGTGGCTGGGTAATAGGAGCGGGTTTAGAAGAGAGCTGACATAGGAGAAGGTGGGGGCTGGAAGGGAACTGACATGGGGGACTGGAAGTTAGCTGATGTGGGGGGCTGGAAGGGAGCAGACACAGGGAGCCTGGAAGGTGGCCGGGTATTAGGAGGGGGTTGGAAGAGAGCTGACACAGGGGAAGGTGGGGGCTGGAAGGGAGCTGACATGGAGAATTGGAAGGGAGCAGAAAAGAGGGGAAGAAGGGGGCTGGAGGAAAGGTGGGGGCTGGAAGTGAGCTAACTCCTGGGGATGGGACTGGAAGGGATCTGACAACTGGGGATGGCACTGGAAGGAGGATGGACAGAGGACAGGGTGACTGGAAGGGAGCTGACATGGGAGGGAGCACTGGGACTGGAAGGTTGCTGATACCTGGGATGGTATTTGGACTAGAAGGGGTTGGACAGTGGGGAGGGAGGAGGCCTGGAAGGGAATAGACACCAGTGGCAGTGCTGGGAATGCAAGGGGGTTGACATTGAAAGGTACTGGGAAGGGAGGCTATAAAGGGGGCTGATACTGGGGAGAGTTACCTGGACTAGAAAAAGGCTGATGGAAGAAAATGAAGAAAGCAAAAGGAGAGAAAAGAAATGGCAGATGGATTATAGACCATAGAAAGAGAAGACAGAGGAAAATAGAAATCTCAGATCGGGACCAGCATGATCAAAAATCATCAGACAACAAAGGTAGAAAAAATAATTTTATTTTCAATTTAGTGATTGGACTTTGTGCTTTCTTTATATTTCACACAGTATGGGGCACTGCATCTCTTATCTGGTGTGGCACCACATGCAGAGTCTGGCTTCTTGGGGGTTTCAGTTTAATTTTTGTCTACATATTTTTAGTTTTACTTTAGGCTATGGTCACTAATCCTTTACTTGGTGAGGGTCTGTGTTCTGAGTGTGTGAATAAGGCCAGGTGTTCTGTTAACATGGAGTTTGTACGTACGGATCTGTACTGTAGTAATTTGATTTGTTCAGCTTTTCATATAGGTGTATGGAGGTTTTGGGGCCCATTGCAGTATTTATAGTGCTGCTTTTTTCTGGGTAGGCCCCTTATTGTATGAGTTTTGGAAGTGTATGCTGATATGGTATGGTAGATTTGGCCTTGTAAATATTCAGTGACTTTTGTAGAGTTTTATATTAGTTCACAATATGCCTAGCACTGGAGAATGTTTATGTTGTTGTTAGCGAGATGACCAGAATCAGATTTCTTTTTTTTGGACTATCACAGCCTGTTTGTATGATGCTAAGTATTTACTGCTAAGCATTTTTATTTTGGCTATGCATTTGCTCTTTTGTTGCAATTTTCTCACAAAACACGATTTGAAGGAGAAATACTAATATCGGTTAAAAAGAATTCACAAAGTGGTTTTGGGAAAAAGGAGGGTAGGGTGCAGCCATCATTAATAATAATAAGGGAGGGGTGCCGATTTATAGTTTGCAGAGGCGTGCTAGAAACCCTAGCACCGGCCCTGTTGGAGCCTGAAGAATGAGAAGGGGGTGACAGAAAGCAGAACTGGGGAAAAGGATGGGAGGGTGAGCATGGGACTGGGGAACAAGGAACAGAGAATGAGCAATAGGGGTTGGGAAAAGGAGAGAATAATTTTCCTTCCATTGAATCCTGAGAAAAAAAAACATTCGAAAAGCACTGATCCAGAGGTATTTGTAAAAATTCAGGGTTGTGTTAAAGTACTGACTTGCCTCTAGCACCATCTAGTGGCAATGTTGCATATAAATCATCCACTGGAAACCTGCATGGGAAAATGCTGCAATCTAAGCGTCAGAAAACAGACTTCACAGCACATTAAAAAATAAATCATTACCAGAGACGTGCAGAATAAAATATCACAGCCATTTATGTTGACAGGGCAGATGCATCTGTGTAGTAACTGTCAGGAATATGCTTCCCATACCCCTGAAAGTTACCTCTGAGGTTTTGCACTCCACTAGATCAAGGACATGCGATGGATGTGATCTACCTAGATTTCAGCAAAGCCTTTGATACTGTTCCTTGTAGGAAGCTTTTCAATAAACTGAACAGACTGGGGATGTGTCCCAAGATGGTGAACTGGATCAGAAATTGGTTGATTGACAGAAGGTGATGTTAAATGGAACTCACTCGGATGAAGGAAGGTGATTAGTGGCATGCCCCAGGGATCAGTCCTGGGACTGGTACTGTTCAATGTATTTGTGAGTGATATTGCTTAAGGACTGAATGGAAAAGTCTGTCTTTTTGCAGATGACACAAAAATTTGCAACAGAGTAGACTCCCTTGAGGGAGTGGATAACATGAGGAAAGATTTGCAAAAGCTGGAAGAATGGTCTAAAGCTATAAGGAGTAAACTGAAAGGCAACATCAGGAAATACTTTTTCACTGAAAGGGTGGTGGATGCTTGGATGCCCTCCTGATGGAAGTGATGGGAGCAAATACAGTGACAGAATTCAAAATTGCATGGGACAGACACAGTGGATCCCTTTATAGCAACAGGATACAATCAAAATAAACAAGTCTCTTATATCTCAACAAATAGGGGTGACCTGCACGGAGCAGTGGGTACACCCCTAAACAAAGGCATGGAGAGGGATGACCTGGATGGAGCAGCAGGTGCACCTACTCTTGCCACCTTGCTGGGCAGACTAAATGGGCCATACTGATCTTATCTGCCATCATATACTATGTTACTTAGCTTCCATTAGTTTTCACGCTAAACTCACATTTGGGCCGATGCAGAAAGCCGGCTCTGAAGTCACGCACTATTAACTCTATGCTCCTACGCAGTACACTGACAGGACGTGACTTCAGCACTGGCATGCAGAAAGGGGCACATATGCAAATTAGCCACATATTAAACTGTGGCACAAATGACATCATTAAACTGGGAGAGCAAACCAAACACATGTGCGTAGAAGATGATGCAAGTTTGGCATGGTCTCCCAGAGAAACAGGGGCACCACATGGCTAATTTGCATATGCACCCTGACAGTATTTTGATGGAATCAGGGCTTTCCCTGATGCCTGGATCATCTGACGATGCCATCAAAATAGTCAGGGGGCCGGTCTCCCCGACAGAAACCAAATCCCTGGTAGCCCAGCAAACCCAATCCATCCACCCAATTAAAAATAAGGCCTGAGGCCCATCGGTCCCAATTCCCCCAATCCACCCACTCAATTAAAAATAACTCTGGTGGCCCAGCAGCCCTGATCCCCCCACCCACCCACCCAATTAAAAATAAGCCCTGTGGCCCAGTGGCCCCAATCTCCCCACCTACCCAATTAAAAATAAGCCTGGTGGCCCAGTGGTCCCAAACCCCCCACTCCCTCTCCTGGTACCTTTACAATGGAGCGAGAGTGTTGCCAACACACTCCCACTCCTGCGCTGCCATCTTGAAAAATGGTGATGCCTGGCACTGCATCCTGGGATGCACCAGGCAGGGTCAGACTGCCATATAATGATCTTTTCTGCATTTGGTCTGTCGGAACTTGTCCTTATAAGTTGCATTATATTCGCGCAAAGAGCGTGTAGATCTTCCTGTAGCAGCCCAATTAAATGCAAAACCCTAATGGGGTTTGGTAAAAGGAAGAGATGCAATTATATCAGGCTGTAATTTATTCAGGAAGGACAGGGTAGGAAGAAAAGAAGGAAGAGTGGCATTACATGTAAAAAATAATATTAAAGCTACAGAATTGCAGGGCTTACAAGAAAAGGGGGAGGCACTGTGGGTTAAACTGGAGAGAATGGAGCATCGATTTGCATTGGTGTTATATACAGACCACCTTCACAGGCAGAAGAAGTGAACACAGATTTAAATGAAGACATTTGCAGTGTTTCTATAAGTGCTGCTGATAGTCAATTTCAATATGCCAGATCTTGATTGAGACATCCCTGCTGTGGTGTCATCTAGAAGTATGGAGATTCTAGATTCTCATATATAAAAGTGGACAATAAAATCTTCAGCAATATCTTAAAATGCCATTCATGTATCTTCTAGAATAATCTTTTTTAAATATAGATACCAACAATCCTCATCGACAGAGTGATACATCCCACGATGTGGGCAGGATTTTATAGCCCAACGGATCACGTGTCCTCCAGTGCTCCGTGCCGGTCCAAGCAGCTCCTCTCACAGCACGGCACAGGTAAAGTCAGGAAAATAGACCCACTCAACTTCCCACAGTGGGGGCATACCCTCTGCTTTCTATCTTTTAACCAGTTCCTGATCCACAATAGTACATTGCCTCCTATCCCATGACTTTTTAATTTTGCCAAAAGTCTCTCATGAGGGACCTTGTCAAGGGCTTTCTGAAGATCCAGATACACTATAATCAACCAACTTACCTTTGTCTACCTGTTTATTCACACCTTCAAAAAAACATAGCAGATTAGTAAGACAAGACTTTCCTTGGCTAAAGCCATGTTGGCTGTTGCCCATTAAGCCATGACTATCTACATGTTCAGAAATTTTGTTCTTTATGATGGTTTCCACCATTTTTCCCGGTACTGACATCAGGCTCACCGGTCTGTAGTTTCCCGGATCAACCCCTGGAACCCTTTTTAAAAACTGGTGTTACATTGGCCATCCTCCAATTTTCAGGTATTACAGATGATTTTAATGATAGTTCACAGATAATAGTAGGTCTGCAATCTCATATTTCAGTTCTTTCAACACCCTTGGATGTATACCATCCAGTCCGTGTGATTTGCTACTCTTCAGTTTATCAAATAGTTGTAATACATTTTCCCGGTGTATCAATATTTCTTTCAATTCTTCCTCAGCATCTCCTTTAAATATCATTTCGGTCATGGGTAACATTCCTACATTTTCTTCAGTAAAGACCGAAGCAAAGAATTTATTCAGTCTCTCTGCTATGGCCTTGTCCCCTTAGTGCCTCTTTTCCCCCCTCTATCATCTAATGGTCCAACTGACTCTCTCACAGGTTTTTTGCTACAAATGTACTTGAAAAAGTCTTTATTATGCATTTTTGCTTCCACAGCAAGCTTCTTCTCAAATTCTCTCATTGCCTGCCTTATCAATTCCTTGCATCTAACTTGCCAGTGCTTGTGTTCTTGCCAGTTTTCATCATTTGGCTCCTTTTTCTATTTCCTCTCTGACCTTACCTTTAAACCATGCTGACAGTTTTTTGGACTTCCTTCCACTTTTCTTAAAGCATGGAATACAGCTAGTCTGGGCTTTGAAAATAGTATTTTTAAACAACACCCAAGCTTGATGTAAATCTTTAACCTTTGAAACTGCTCGTTTTAGGTTTTTCTTAACTTTATTCTTCATTTTATCGTGGTCTCCCTTCTGAAAGTTAAAAGGTAGTACTGTGGATTTCCTTACCATCCTTCCTTCATTTATTAAATCAAACAAGATCATGCTATGATCGCTGTTGCCAAGTGGCCCCAATACCCTTATCTCTTGCACCAAATCTTGTGTTCCACAAAGGACTAGGTCCAAAATGGCTTCCCCTCTGGTTGGTTCATGAACCTGCTGCACCAAGAAGCAGTCATTTATTTCATCTAGAAACTTTATCTCCCTGGCATGTCCTGACGTGACACTGATCCGGTAGATACTGGGGTAATTGAAATCACCCATTATTATTACTGTGTTGTAACTTTTGTTAGTTTCCCTGATTTCTTTGAGAATTTCATCATCCATTTGTTCATTCTGGTCAGGCAGTCTATAGTACACTCCCACTACCATCGCTTTCCCCTTTTTACATGGAATTTTAATCCATAGAGATTCTACAGTGAATTTTCTTTCCTGTAAAACAGTAATCCTTTGTGACTCAATGCCCTCTCTATCAAAGAGTGCAACCCCTCCACCAATTTGATCTTCTCTATCATTATGATATAGCTTGTACCCAGGTATCACAGTGTCCCACTGGTTGTCCTAATTCCATCATGTCTCTGATACCAATCATATCTAACCTCTCATTTAGTGCTATATATTCTAACTCTCTCATCTTAATTTTTAGGCTTCTAGCATTTGCATACAAACATTTTAGAGGCTGCATTTTATTCATATTAATCTGGTTATCGGTAGGCAGGGGTAATTTGGAATCTTTAAGCTCTGTCTGCTCTGTACTCAAGGTCATTTGGGCTAATTTTGTCTTTATTGGAACCTCCCTACTGATATGCCCTAACTTCATTCTTTTGCTAGTATCCTTCAAGGATTCATTGTTCCGAACCATGCGCTCTTGGGCGACTGTCGGCTTTCCCCTATTATCTAGTTTAAAAGCTGCTCTATCTCCTTTTTAAAGGTTAATGCCAGCAGCCTGGTTCCATTCCATTTAAGGTAGAGCCCATCCCTCTGGAAGAGCCCCTCCTTTCCCCAGAATGTTCCCTAGTTTCTAACAAATCCAAAACCTTCATCCTTGAACCATTGTCTCATCCACTCATGAGATTCCGGAGCTCTCCTGACTTTTGGGTCCTGCATGTGGAACAGGAAGCATTTCAGAGAATGCTACCCTGGAAGTTCTGAATTTCAACTTCTTACCTAAAAGCCTAAATTTAGCCTCCAGAACCTCCCTACCACACTTTCCTATGTCATTGGTACTAACATGTACCAAGACAGCAGACTCCTCCCCAGCACTATCTAAGACCTTGACTAGGTGGCGCGTGAGGTTCGCTACCATCGCACAAGGCAGGCATGTTACCAGGTGATCCTCATGTCCACCAGCCACCCAGCTATCTACATGCTTAATGATCAAATCACCAGCTATAACGGCTGTCCTAAACCTTCCCTTGTGGGCACATGGCCCTGGAGAAACCTCCTCAGTGTGAGAGGGTTTTACATTACCTGGAGGACAGGTCCTAGCTACAGGATTACTTCCTGCCGCACTAGGGTGATGCTTTCCTGTCACATGACCTCTCTCCTCCATGGCAACTGGGATGCTGCCAGACTGGAGGTGGGACTTCAGTACTATATTCCTGCAGGTCTCGTCTATATACCTCTCTATCTTCCTTATGTCTTACAAGTCTGCTACTCTTGCCTCCAAAGATCAGATTTGTTCCCTGAGAGCAAAGAGCTCCTTGCCTCTAGTGCACATGTAAGACCACTCACCAACTGGGAGAAAATCATACATGTGACACTCAATGCAAAAGAGTGGAACCCCCCCCCCCCCCCCCATCTCGCTGCTGGACTGCTGTCTGCATCTTAGTTTTAAGGTTGTGTTTAGGTATTTAAGTTCTTTACTTATTAAGGGTTGCTAGGGATACTTATACTAATAAAACTATACCTAATATGTTTAATGTACTTTGTTCACCTGAAGCTTAATTAATCTCAGGTCCTTAAGGTATGCCTGATGAGGATAAACAGCTGCTCCTGAGAGTGAATATGGCACTTCCTTCCCTATAGGAGATTTAAGCACCTATAAAGCTACGATTATCCCAGGGTTGGGTGGGTGTCAGGAAGGGAGGGAGGGAAAGAAGACTTATTAAAAACTGGCTGCTACACAGTACCCTGCCCTGTGCTTCTAAGGTAATCTGTGACCAATTTCCTGGGTGATTCACCCAGCACTTGCTTGGATTAAGAGAGTTTGGGTTTTAAATTTAACCAGAAAGCTCTCTGCTGTGTTTTAAATTTAAAATGAAAGCTCTTTGCTGCTACTAGGCCCTGACTGAGAATTAAATTTAAACAAAAAGCTCTCTGCTGGGTTTTAAACTTAAACTAAAACAAATTAAGAATATAATCTCCAAAATAAAGACAACTTCTTTTTAGACCCCTGCCCAGTAAGCTAGCTAAAAGCATTACACGATGATTTAGCCCTTTATTCTCAACATGGTTAACCTTTCTCTCACACAAGGAACCATGCCAAAGGTACTAAAGCATGCCATGATAAGACCTATATTAAAAAATAAAACACTAGACAAACAGAACCCAAAACCATATAGACCAATTTCAAGTCTCCCTTTTCTGGCAAACATGATTGAAAAAATGGTCCAGATTCAACTCCAAGATTATATTGAGCTGCACTTACCTTTGGATGAGCAGCAATATGGGTTTAGACCTTATCATGGAGACCCTTCTCCTAGCCCTTTTTGATAATCTAATTCGAAGAATAGACAAATCAAAACAAGCCTTTATTCTGGTCTTTCTTGACATTGCCTCTGCATTTGATAACATCAGCCATAGCATATTCCTCACAAGACTTCGCCAGATAGGGATATAAGGAAATGTCTTAAAGTGGTTCCAATCATACCTCACAGTGTGTACCCAACAGGTACAAATTGGTCTCCAAACATCACAACCTTACAACCAAGAGCAAGGTATCCCAAAAGATTCCATGCTATCAGCGTTATTGTTTAACATTTATTTTTATTTATTTTATTTAGACAGTTTTGTATACCACCTTATGTACCTACAACCTATATGTAACATCTTTAAGAACTTCAAACTAGGATATCATATCTACACTGATGATATAATGGTATATCTCTCTATAGACACAATAAACCCTAATTATCATCAGTTAGCAGCAGGTAGCACCAAAGCGACAAAATGGCTAAAACTACAAAACCTGAATATACATTTTGATAAAACCGAAGTCCTATTCATCACAAGGAGCTTAAACTTCACCCCACCCAAAAAGATACATATCCAAGATGTAGAGTTAGATGTAAAGAAAGAAGTAAGATACCTGAGGGTGATCCTGGATCAAGCATTCTCCATGTCATCCCATATAAAACAAATTACCAAAACCATCTTCTACAAATTACATATGCCGCGCAGCATCTTAAACCATATCTTGATAATTCTGATTTTTGATCAGTACTACAAGCTATTATTCTTCCATATTTTGACTTCTCAAACAGTATTTTGCAAGGTCTACCAAAACAGAGCATTAATCACCTTCAAGTAGCCCAAAATGTAGCTGTCGGTATTATATACAGGACACGCACCACAGAACACATCACAGCAATACTACACAAGCTGCACTGGTTACCTATAATGAGCCACATTAAATACAAAATTATTGTTACAACATTTAAACTTATGAGGGAAATTGCACCATCATTCTTATCCACCCTGATCAACAGCACACCTAACATGAGATCCAGAAGCTGTAACAACACTACTCTAGCAATCCCCACCAACTACTGGAACATAAATCGGGCCACAAACAACAGAGCATTTACTTACTTCTCACTTATACTCTGGAATGCACTACCAGATAACACAGGTACACTAAAAAAAATTTTTTTTAAACTGCCTCTAATGTTTCGATTGATTTTTACGTTTTTTGGTGCGCTGAATCCAAATCTGGTAACCAATTTGCTCCATCACGTACAGATTTTTTGCTACATTGGGTTAGCAGTTTGAGGTGAACGTTTCAGATTGAGTGCGATCGAGAAAAAAGTTTCTTGGATGAATTCTTTATACTAATTGTTTAGTAGTTATTCAAATAAGAATAAAGAAAATTGTAACAAGGCAGCACATAAGAATAGAGTAATGTCAACAAAACACACTGTGATGGTAGCAAAATTGTCTGCACTTAAAACAGCCACATACATGTGCACAAACATTGAGCATATAAGAGCGAGGTTAGACACAAAGCAAAGCAAAGAAATGTGCAAAAAATGTTGTACAGGTATGTATGTAAGAATAGAAAACGCAAACCGCACCATTGCAATACATGAAGACAAACACCCGATGGTGTGAAAATAAAATTCTAATAAATGAGATCCGACACTGTGGTAATAACTAGCAAATTTGTATTTCAAAGTTTAGTAAAAACACGATATTTGTCAACACAGTTTACATTTTAAAGTCATTCTTGGGTCAATCAATCTCCTGGTGGGCCCGTTTCTTCTTCCCCCGAATGCTTCTCTTGGTGCGCTGCTTGGCGTATTTTTCATCTGGGGTTTCCCGCAGCAGCAACCAGCAGAAATCAGCCATCATAGTGGTGTTCCATCTTCCTTGGTACCTTCTCTCTGCGTCCTTGATGTCCTGGTGAAACCTTTCACCTTGTTCTTCACTGTACGCCCCCAGGTTTTCGGGAAAGTAGTTCACATGGGAGTGCAAGAAATGGACTTTCAGGCTCATGTTACAGCCTTGTTCTTTGAAGGCATTGAGCATCCTGGCAACAATATCCTTATAGTTCTCATCCCACCTGTTCCCCAAGAATTTGAGAACATCATCCTTGAAGGAATCCCAGGCTTCTTTTTCCTTCTCAGACATCGTTTCAGCGAATGCTCCATCTGAAATGAGTTTCCTTATATCAGGGCCAACAAACACTCCTTCATTTAGCTTTGCTTCAGAAAGTCGGGGGAACTTTGAGCAAAGGTACCGAAAGCACTCACCATCTTTTGGAAGGGACTTGATGAATTGCTTAATGAGACCCAACTTAATGTGGAGAGGTGGTAATAGAATTTTATCACGAGGTACCAAGCTCTCATGAAGAACATTTTCTCACCGGGTCTAAAATACTCCCGAATTGGCCAGTCTTTTTTCCCCCAGTGTAGGTCGCGGGCCCAGCTATCCCACAAGCAAAGGAAGCAGGGATATTTGGTGAAACCGGATTGCTGCCCTAATAGCATGGATAGAATTTTAAAGTCTCCACAAATCATCCACTTATGCTCATCATAACGAATCTTCTGAAGAATCAGGGCCAAATTCTCATATTTTTCTTGGAGAATAACAGAGTGAGCAATAGGAACTGAAGCGAATGTGTTGCCATTATGAAGAAGAACACCTTTTATGCTGTCTTTTGACGAATCAATGAACAGCCGCCATTCAGCAGGATCATACTTGAGTTTAAACTTTTCCATCACTCCGTATATATCGTTGCAAAATACCAAATCTTCCTCTTTGCTGAAATACTTCAAAAATTGTGTCTCACGGTTGCGGTACCAATAAAAAGTTGTTCCTGGTGACAATAGATTTTTCTGTTTAAGCCGAGAACCTAGCAGTTGGGCAGCATCTTTTGGGAGTCCTAAATCCCGGACTAAATCATTCAATTCAGCTTGAGAGAAAAGTTCAGGTTTCGGATCTGGTTCAGTTTCAAACTCGGAAGTACTGGACTCATCGGGAAAAGCCATCTGATGAGTCTCATCATGATCAGAACCGTCCACACAAATATGATCCAAAGATTTTGGTGGTTCAGGCACAGGTACTTCATTGCTATGAGGCATAGGCCTAATTGCTGAGGGAAGGTTGGGGTAACTTATTACGTTCTTATTTTTAAGTTGTATCCCTTCACAATGCAAGAGCAAAAATAGCAGTCACTGCTGTGGTCTCTTTGTTCACGCCACATCATAGGTATTCCGAAACGAAATGCTTGTTTTTTACCTTTCATCCATAAGCGTAGATCTTCCTCACATGTCTTGCACACTTTGTGAGGAGCCCACGGTTTGTCTTGATCGCCTAACTTCAAACCGAAATAGGCGAAATATACTTTTTTAATAAATGCAGAAATGTTCCTCTGCCGCTTTTTCACGGTATATTCCCCACAAATAAAACAAAAACTGTCTGGAGAGTTGACACAACCTCTGGCTCTGTGAGCCATCACAAATACACAGCACTGCAAACTACAACTGTAGTGAACCACTTTGGAATAAAGCTGGATTACGACTGAGCAAACAAAAGGTAATAATGAACTTGCAAGAAACTGAAATTTGACAGGAACGTTCATGTCGCAACCACCGTGTTTGAGCGAGCGAGCGAACGAGGCGAGGCGAGGCGAACAGGAAAGAACATGCGCCAGCGCGAGTACTGGATTTAGCCCCCCGCCTCCCAATTGTCCTGTTAATGTATAAAATGAATACAAAACACTCTAAAATATCATGAGGGAGTGTTTCTAGTTAGTTAACCATTACAACCTCTATTTTGGGCCAAGAAAATAAACTGCAGTCGGCTAAAAAGAAATTATGTGAACATTCCTTATATGGGTAAGAAATCTAATTTTGCAAGAAAACGTGACGTGATGGAACATTTTGGCTATTTTTCCTGGATTCAGCACCGCAAAATCTATAGGAATCAGTTGCAAAACTGGAGGCAGTTTTTTAGTAGTGTACCTGTGTAATCTGAGAAACATTATGGACCTTAAAGATTTCCGCAAAGAGATCAAAACATACCTATTCAAAGAGTATTTTGGCGACGCAACTGAGATACATAAAATGAATATCCTTAATATACACACTTACCTTCCCTATTATATCCCTCAGCATAATCAAATCCAAGGTATCTTCGTAGTGCACTTCACTAATGATCATATCCCCATTGTAAATAAGTTGATTGTATATTTATTGAAAAGGTTTTTTTTATTGTAAAAGAATTTTACTGTATTTCATGTATACTAGTTTCAAACATTATGTAACTTATAAATAAAAGTTTAATGTAATTATTGGTTGATTGTAAACCACCCTTGATATCTGGAAGGGGTGGTATAGAAAAAAACATAAATAAATTTGTGCCAGCATGGATGAGCAACATTGGATAATATTCAATAGGCTTGATGAGTCTCAACAAACTCTGTAACATCTCTGATTTTGGCACCTGGCAGACAACACACCTCTCTAGACATCAAATCTGGTTGGTAGATGGACGCCTCTGTACCCCTCAGAAGAGAGTCACCAACCACCACTAATCTTCACTTCCTTGTGGTCACCGATTCTGCAAATTTGTGGTGCTTGAGCTCTGGTTCTTCGTTTTCCTGGGATGCTTTCACCTCCTCCACTTCCAGGGCTTTATATTGGTTCTTCAGTTCAATGGCTGGAGTTGAATTGTTGATGCTGTAGACTCTAGTTCAACTATCTTCATTCTGTAGCTTCCCATCTTCACCTCTTTTGGAGAGCTTGGATGTTTCAAGAAGCATGACCACATTTTGTCTCATTAAATTTTCATCGACACCCCTGGTCTAGGGAAAAAAGGCTGAATTTCCCTGAGTGTATAGTGGACATGATAAATGATTTTGTACATGACAAAAGGTCATGATTAATGGTGACACTGTGTTGGGAAACAGCAATTGAGATGTGTGTACAAATATCTAGAGGCTATTTAAGGCTCTTCCATGCAGTCTTCCCCACTCTCTTGTCATCCTGAACACCTTTTAGTGGGTCCAGATGTCCGATCCAGATGTCCAGACCCGCTAAACAGCCGGGCAGCCTGCTGGGGACAGAGCTCCCTGTACAAACAGGTGATTTGTACAGGGAGCGCTGTTCGTTGGAGGGAGGAGTAGGACATAGGTGGAGCAAGGGTGGGTAGATAGCAACCCAGGACGTACAGGGCCATTTCCAAGGTTGGCCCTGTATGTCTGGGGTCAGCCACAGAGACAGGAGACTTATTCCACCTTGGAGGTGGAAAACATCCCCCTGGATGAAGCAAAGGATGCAGCCGGTAAGGAAGCCGAGATGGTGCAGGGGGTGCCCCACAGGCCAACCCTGGCCATGGAAGGCCAGATCAGGGGGTCGGGCTGCGGGAAAAGAAGATTGTTTGTTTGTTTTCTGTGGCAGGGGATCGCAACTTCATTTAGGAGCCTGGCTGAGTTAGCGTAGTTACTCACCTGTAACAGGTGTTCTCCAGGGACAGCAGGAATCAGTCCTCACATATGAGTGACGTCGGCGCTGACAGAGCCCTCATGCGGAGCAATTCCCCAGCTTTCAAAGAAAGCCTTTGGGATTGCCATGCGCAGTCTCCTTCCCATCCAAGGGTGCCATCTTGCTCAGTCAGGTGACATAGCTAAAAAGACTGCAAAATGAGAAAACTAAATAAGTGACTGCAACTCCAGGGGAGGAGGGAGGGTCCGGAGGACTGATTCCTGCTGTCCCTGGAGAACACCTGTAACAGGTGAGTAACTACACTTTCTCCAGGAATAAGCAGGAAGTCAGTCCTCACATATGGGACTCCCTAGCTATAGGCTACCGAGAACCCATAGCTGAAAAATGGCTCCCTCTAGAAGAGCTGCAGCAGCTGTGAAAGGACTTTCTCTGAGAACGCAACCCCCACGGTAGCCTGACACCAAAGGGCTGGAGGGTAGGAGTTGCCTAAACCTTGAATAGGTTATAGAGTACCGCCTGGCTGAAAACACTGTCCTGCCAGGACTCTCTCTCCAGGCAGTAATGGGCTGCAAAAGTCTGGCTTGAAGACCAAGTTGCGGCCCAGCAGATGTCTGCCAACGGTACAGAGCAGTAGTTAGCCACTGATGCAGCCTTAGCCCTGACACGGTGGGCCGTGACTCGACCCTGCAGCTGGACGTCAGCTGCCCTGTACGCCCAGGCAATGCAGTCTGCCACCCAGGTGGATAACGTACGCTTGGTGACAGGAAGACCCAGTCTACTGGGGTCATAAGACAGGAAGAGCTGAGAAGCTCTCTGATGTCCCCGCGTATGTTCCAAGTAGAAAGCAAGTGCCCTCTTACAATCCAGGGCATGCAGCACTGCCTCTGCCCAGCTGGCATGCGGCCTGGGAAAGTTGGAAGCACCACCTCTTGATTGAGGTGGAAAGAAGAGACCACTTTCGGAAGGAACTTGGGGCGAGTGCGAAGGACAACCCTATTTCTGTAAAACCGTGTGTACGGTCTATCAGATACCAGAGCTTGCAGCTCACTCACAAGTCTGGCAGATATGAGTGCCACCAGGAAGAGGACTTTCCAGGAAAGGAAGCGCAGATGGCAAGTGGACATCGGCTCAAAAGGTGGGCGAGTAAGCTGCTGCAAGACCACATTCAAGTCCCACTCAGTTGCTGGAGGGTGAACAGGGGGCTTCAGTAGGAGTAGACCTTTGAGGAATCTGGATACCAAGGGGTGAGCAGAAAGAGGTTGACCTTCCACCTGAGAGTGGTTCGCTGATAAAGCACTCAGGTGAACCCTGACATTGTTAGACTTGAGGCCTAATTCTGAAAGGTGAAGCAAGTACTGCAACACCACTGGTACTAGGCAAGAGAAAGGATTTTCACTGCACTGTTTACACCACACCTCAAACCTGCGCCACTTGAAGGCATAGGACTTCCTAGTGGATTGCCTCCTGGAGGCCAGCAACACTTCTTCCACATCTTTAGGTAGGAGTAGAGGATCCAGCACTACCCTTTCAGCAGCCATGCCATCAGGTTGAGGGACCTGAGGTTGGGGTGCAACAGAGAACCTTGCTCTTGAGACAGAAGGTCAGGCTGTATCCCCAGACGGAGTGAAGTCTCCACCACCAGCTGGAGGAGAAGCAGAAACCAAGGCTGCCTCGGCCATCTGGGTGCTAACAGAATGACCGAGGCCCTGTCTCACAGGATCTTGAACAGTGTTCGGGCCACCAGAGGCGTGGGAGGAAACGCATAGAGGTGGCCCATCGACCAAGAGATCAGAAAAGCATCGGCAGCCACCCTCAAAGGATATGGCTGTCTGGAGCAAAACTTGGGCAACTGGTGATTTTGTGGACTTGCATAGAGATCCATGGAAAATCTGCTGGGCCACTTCCGGATTCAGTTGCCATTCATGAGGTTGGAGAAGTCTGCTGAGCTTGTCTGCTAGGAAGTTCTCCTGATCAGGCAAGTATACGGCTTTGAGAGACATTACCTGCCTGACTGCAAGGGAGCAGAGGTCCAGGGTCTCCTGGTATAGAATGCGAGACCCTATGCCCCCCTATTTGTTTACGTAGAACATCACTACCTGGTTGTCCATCTGCACCAAGACAGACTGATGTGAGAGAACATGACAGAAGGTTTGAAGAGCTAGGTGGATCACCCGAACCTCTAGGAGGCTGATGTGGTGTGTCCTCTCCTGAGGAGACCACAGCCCCTGAGTGCATGAACCTTGGCAATGAGCCCCCCAACCCAGCAAGGAGGCATCTGTTGTTAGCACCCTTGTGTGCGAGGGAGTCTGGAAAGGCACTCCTTTGAGTAGGTTGGGTAGCTGAAGCCACCACTGCAACGACTTCATGAGTCACTTGGACACTGCTACTCGGTCTCTGAGATTGCCCGTGGCCTGTGTTCACTAGTCCCTGAAGCACCATGGAGCTGTTCTCATGTGCAGATGGGCATTTGGAGTCACATGTACCGTGGAGGCCATGTGGCCTAGAAGGCGCAAGAAAACTCTCGCTGGGATGTGGGGTTTCCGCCTGACTTGGTGTACCAGGTCCAAAAGCCTTTGTGTCCCGACTACGGGCAAATAAGCCCATGCCTGGAGGGTTCCAGTCGTGCTCCTATGAACTCCGTGGGGAGCAAAGTAGACTTTGCATGATTTATGACAAAGACCAGATGCTGTAGCAGGTTTACTGTGCGTGACGCAGCATGTTGGGCCTCCTGGGTCAACTGGCCTCTGACTAGCCAGTCGTCCAAGTAGGGGAAAACGAAAATCCCTTGGCTTCTGAGGAAGGCCGCTACCACAGCCAGGCATTTGGTGAATAACCTGGGAGTGGAGGCGAGACCGAAGGGAAGTACTCTATACTGGAAGTGGTTTCCTCCCAACACAAATCTGAGATATTGTTTGTGGTCTGGATGTATGAGGATGTGTGTATAAGCATCCTTCAGGTCTAAGGAGCATAGCCAGTCTCCCTGGTGGAGGTAAGGCAGCAGTATTCCAAGGGAAAGCATCTTGAAATTTTCCATCACCAGGAACTTGTTCAGATTCCACAAGTCGAGGATGAGCCGAAGGCCTCAGGTTCTTTTTGGTATGAGGAAATACCTGTAGTAGAAGCCTTGCCCTTGCAGGTGGTGGGGCACTGATTCCACCGCCTGATCCTTTATAAGACCTGCCAACTCCTGCAAGAGGAGGTTCCTGTGAAGAGGGGGCCTGAGAGGCTCTCCTGGAAAGAAGGAGGGGGGTACCTGGCTGAAATGGAGCAAATAGCCCTTCTGAACTATTTGCAGGACCTAGGTATCGGTTGTGATGGCTGGCCATCTGTGGGCGTACAGGGACAGCCTTCCTCCTGTGCATAGCCAAACCACTGGCGGGAGAGGAGCTATGCAGTGAGAGTCAAAACCCCCCTCCTGGCTGGGTAGGAGCCAGAGCTGGAGGCTTGGGGGCCTTCTGCTTACGCGGGCCATGCCCCTGTCCCCTGGCCTGCTGCCCCTGTTGGGGAGCCGGGGTGGCCTGATAGGTGGGGTAGTTGCGGTAAGCAGTACACTTCCTCAGGAAAAAGGTCTTTTTGCTCGAGCCCTTCTTCTTATGAGAAGGGGCAGAGGTCTTCTTCGAGAGCCCTGTCCCGGTCAAGTACTTGGACTTGATCTCCACAGCCTTTTCAGCCATGGGTTTGCTGAATAGGTTGTCATCTTGGCACGGGACATTGACCAACTTGTTCTGAACCCAAGACTCCAGATCAGACATTAGCCAGGCCTGACGGCATGCACCGATGCCGGCCGCAGCTACTCAGGCCGAAGCCTCGAAGCCATCGTAGGCTGCTCAAGGCATAAACTTCAAGCACTCCCGAATCCCTGTTGACAAGGCCTTGAAGTGCTGCAAGGGCTCCTGGGAGAGGCCAGCTGAGAACCCAGCAATCTCCTTTGCCAGGTCCCGCAAGTACATGCCCATGTACAGCTGGTAGGTTTGGACACGGCATGAGAGCATCGAGCCCTGGAAGCACTTTCTGCTGAGGGCGTCCAGGTTCTGGGCCTCTCAGCCGGGAGGCACCAAGGAGTGTGATTTTTGGCTCTTGAGCCGTTGCATGGCTGATTCCACAACCATGGAGTTGTGCGGCAGCTGCGCTTTCTGGAACCCAGGGCTCTTACGAACTCGATATATGGAGCATCAGCCGTTCCAAAATCAGAGGAACCGGAACAGTAAGGGCTACCCCTCGGGGGGAAATCATACTGGAGGGCCTCGAGCTCCTCGGCTCGAGGCTCTTCCTCAGACTCAGCTGGGAATGCCAAAGCCTTGGCCATGTCCCTGACAAAGTCCGAGAACCTGGTATCCTCTGGAGGGGACCTTCTCCGAGGCTCCGAGTCCGGTGAGTCCGATGGGATGTACCAGGTTCGGTGGGTGTCTGGAGACTCTTCATCCTCAGTCTCCCATGCCGACTCCTCTGAAGAGGAATCGAGTGGCTCCAGCCATGAAGGCTTTGGACCCGACTGCCCCAACGCCGAGGGCACCGGCGTCGACGACCTCAGTCCCGAATGGGAGGTTGAGACAGACCTTGGCCGAGGATCGGCTCGGCCTCCGGGGTCGACTTAGACGTCAAGGTGGTCGGGACGGATGGACCGGTGAGACCAGCTATCAGCACCCGCTGCTGCTCCATGAAGACAGCCATGCTGCTCTCCAGGGCCAACAACCTGAGACTGAGCTCAGAAGGCTCCGCAGCTTCCGGCTTGGGTCCTGACGCTGGTTCTCCCGGTGAAGAGTCCGTGAGGACAACAGATATTACCTTACTCGGCATCTCCGGGTCCGTGCAAGGTAGCTTGGCTGGCCTCTCTGACTCCGATGGCCCGGGGCGACGGTCAGGGCTCCGCGATCTGGAACCCGAGGGCCCAGGCCGATCAGAGGCCTCCAACAATGCCGCCCTCACAGACTTCTTCCTCCAGTGTTCCTGGGAGGGAGACCCCCACTCAGAAGACCCACGACAATGCTCGGGGTCAGTCTCCCGAGACATCGAGGCTTCTGACGAGGTCCGGGCTCGGACGAATACAGACTCCGAGAAAAGTCTTTCACGTTGATGCTGCTGACTCCTGAGTGCCTTGGAAGACATTTTGCCACAAAGCCCACAGACCACCGGGTCATGGTTGGGTCCGAGGCATCGGAGGCAGCAGTCGTGTGTGTAGGTGAGGGACATTAATTTTTTACACAGATCACACTTTTTGAACCCGCTGGCAGCCATCAGAGGAAAAACGGCCCCTGCAAGGTCAAATGACCAGGCTGCCAGTGAAAAATAAAAAGAGCGTGAACGCTAGTCTCAAAGGACAAAAAACGAAAAACTTTGACCGGGCTCGATACCGGTGTACCGAGCAGAGCGGGAAGGGGAACCGGCGTCGAACCGGACCGAAACCTTTGCAGTTTTGATGCACTTTTTCTGAGGAAAGTAGGACCACGTCCGAAGGGCTCCGCGGAAAAAGGGAGACTGAGCAAGATGGCACCCTTGGGCGGGAAGGGGACTGCGCATGCGCATGGCAATCCCAAAGGCTTTCTTTGAAAGCTGGGGAATTGCTCCACAAGAGGGCTTTGTCGGCGCCAACATCATCCATATGTGAGGACTGACTTCCTGCTTGTTCCTGGAGAAAGCTGGATATATGGGCTGGACATGCAGCTGATCAGAATCAGGGCACAGCCTGCACATCAAGATTGTAGACCCAGTTCTGATCCCACGGGCACATCTAGCTCCTGTGCAATCAGAATCGGTCTACCTCTGTACGGTCTATGATTGGCCGTACAGGGGGGAGACAGCCAGCCCAGAATGCCCCTCTAAGTGTTTGTCCATACTAGAAGCAGCTTGCTGGAATTTCAGGAACCTATTATGTGAGAGTTTTACATTACTTTGTGGAAAGATTATTAACATTAGTGACTGCTCTATGGTACGTTTGCACCATGGAGGCAAGGAAAATCCATTCAAAATGTAGAAAGACTAAGGGGTATGTTTACTAAACCATTTTAATGTGCACTCTGCCACATTATCGCGTGATAAGGTACCTGATCACACAATAATGGCGCTTCATTGGGCGTAGAGGTACCTTAGCACACGATAATGCGCGCAGCAGTGCAAATGAGCGCTGAGGGTGGAGAAAGGCTCCCGGAGGGCGGAGTAAGACTCCCCAGGGGCAGAGAGAGGGTCAATGGGCGGAGAATGGGAGGGGAGAGGCTCCCTGCACACTAACGCTATGAAATTTGAGGCTGAAAACTAACGCCAGTGAAACCCTGGCGTTAGAGCTGATTTAAAGGGAAAAGAAACCATTTCCGTCAGCAATGTACAGCAAAGCCAGGGAAACCTACGAAAAGTGATGTGTGATACATGTGCACAGAATAACAGGGCAAATAAACAGTGAAAATGACCAGCAGAAAATGTAATAAAAACATAACCACGCTGGCCAGTAGTGATTTTAATGGGAAACATAAAAAAACACTCCTGAGAAAGCTCCAAAAAAAAGCTATGAATTTTGGAAGGGTCTATGCTCCGTCCCCATACAAGGTGAATGAGCCCACAGTGAAATTGCACTGAGCAGGGTTTTCTCTCTCCATTGGGCAGGTTTCCTATGGCGTGCACATGTTCCGCAACAGCAGGGCGGGCATGTCAGAATGGGCAACTGGACAGATGCTTGAAAAGGGGACACAGAGGGCTGCAGGCGGCACCTGCTGTGGTGCAGCTGGGCCACAGTGCGGACTAGAGTGATGCCTAGGTGGCCCATAGGAATGCTGAAACAGTAGTGCAGCCAGACAGCAACTGAGGAGGGCCCAACATGGGTACGAGTGTGCTTCCCACAGTGTCATAGGGGATAGTACCCAACAGGTACCCGCAAGGGCACAGAACATTGGCAGGCGGTGCTGGGGGGGGGGAGCATGGACAGCTATGTAGGCACCCCTACCCCAGAACCCGCACCATAGGCAGCCGCCTACCCACACACTGGATGGCCTGAGACCACGCTCCACCAGCACCACCAGCAGAAGGGCATGTCAGCAGGGTGGCAGAGGGGTACTGGTGGTGGAGGGGGCAGTGGCAGCTGCCCAGAGCAGACCATGCCTAGCCCTGTGTAGGTGGGTGCCATGCACTGCAACAGACAGGCCCCGTCTGACGAACAGTCATGGTATCACCAGGGAAAGCACCATCATGGTGGTGCAGTGCACACAGCCAATGTGCTCAGAAGCAGAAGGCCACAGGTTTAAGTCCCAGCTGTGGTTCCTGCCAACCCAGTCCCCATATTTTACCCACTACTAAAACGTGCTAATACAGACAGAACCTTTATTGCAGATGACGTAAACATGCCCAAAACACCTACATTTTACCCTACAGAGAACAGACACCATAAACATGCGCATTACCTAGAGCAGAGTCTCCCAAATTTTTTATTTATTTATTTTATTTTTTATTTATATTCTCTTATATACCACGCTATTCTGCATCAGTGCAGTTTACATTGAACAAACTGAAATTACATTGAACAGGGCATTATAACTTGGAGATAACTATTTACAGGGAACATGGGCTATGGAGGGTTAAGTGGCTTGCCCAAGACCACATGGAGCACTTGTGGGACTAGAAACCCCAGTCCTTCCGGCCCAAGGTTGCTGTCCTCTAGTGGGATTTGAACCCCCGACCTTCCGGCCTGAACTACCTTGCCCCAACCACTAGGCCACTCCTCCACTCCAGTCCTGGAGGGCCAAACACCATTCAGGTTCCATGCTGCCTCTAATAAATATGGCTGTGCTGCATTTCTATGCACCGCCCCCATGGTATGCAGATGTATCTCATGCATATTCATTAGGGACAGCATGAAAACCCGAAAGTGTTTGGCCCTCCAGGACTGGAGTTGGGAACCTCTGCCCTAGAGCAGCAGCCAACAGGGGCAGACACACACCCGCACACCCACAGGCTCCATTATCCGAAGCCTCCTGTAGAGGCAGGATGTTGGGCCCTGCGTGCATCTCCCAATACTAGCACTTGCATACCTTAGCAATGCCACCCTAAACATGGGAAAACTGTACACAGCTATCAAAAGGTAGCTATGATAACTGGCAAATAACAATTCCTACGTTAAGCACAATTGGCTGATTGAGCTGCATCATAGCAACATAAGAACATAAGATATGCCATACTGGGTCAGACCAAGTTCCATCAAGCCCAGTATTCTGTTTCCAGCAGTGGCCAATCTAGGTCATATGTACCTAGCAGTTTCCCCAAGGGGCACAGGTTCCACAATGCTTGTATTGGTTCGAGCATTGATATCCTGGGTCCCTTCTTAATAATGGTTTATGGACCTTTCCTCCAGGAACTTGTCCAAACCTTTTTTAAACCCAGCTACACTAACAGCCTTTACTACATCCTCCGGTAACAAATTCCAGAGTTTGATTACACGTTGAGTGAAAAAATATTTTCTTTTATTAGTCTTAAATAGTTTACCTTGTAGCTTCATTGCATGTCCCCTAGTCTTTCTATATTCTGATAACGTAAACAATCGATCTACGTTTACCCGTTCCACTCCGTTCATTAATTTATAGACTTCTATCATATCTCCCCTCAGCCGTCTCTTTTCCAGGTTAAAGAGCCCTAACCTTTTTAGCCTTTCTTCATAGGAGTATCCTTCCATCCCCTTTACCATTTTGGTGGCTCTTCTCTGAACCTTTTCTAAAATCGCTATATCCTTTTTAAGATACGGCGACCAGAATTGCACACAATATTCAAGGTGCGGTCTCACCATGGAACGATATAGAGGCATTATAATATCTTTTGTTTTATTTTACATTCCTTTCCTTATCATACCTAGCATTCTATTTGCTCTCTTGGCCGCTGCTGCACACTGGGCCGAGGGTTTTAACATGGTATCCACAATGACGCCTAAATCTTTTTCCTGGGTGGTGGTTCCTAATGTGGAACCTTGCATCGTGTAACCATAGTTTGGGTTGTTCTTCCCCAGGTGCATAACCTTGCACTTGTCCACATTAAATTTCATCTGCCATTTTGATGCCCAGTCTTCCAATTTATCAAGATCCTCTTGCAATTTTCCACAATCCTCTTGGGTTTTAACAACTTTAAATAGTTTTGTGTCATCTGCAAATTTGATAACCTCACTCGTTATTCCACTTTCCAGGTCATTTATGAATATGTCAAAAAGCAGCGGACCCAGCACAGATCCCTGGGGTACACCACTACTCACCTTTCTCCATTGGGAAAATTGGCCATTTAGCCCTAACCTCTGCTTTCTATCTTTTAACCAGTTCCTGATCCACAATAGTACACTGCCTCCTATCCCATGACTCTTTAGTTTTGCCAAAAGTCTCTGATGAGGGACCTTGTCAAAGGCTTTCTGAAAGTCCAGATACACAATATCAACCGACTCACCTTTGTCCACCTGATTATTCACTCCTTCAAAAAAACATAACAGATTAGTAAGACAAGATCTTCCTTGTCTAAAGCCATGTTGGCTGTCTCCCATTAGGTCATGACTATCTACATGCTGAGTAATTTTATTCTTTATGATGGTTTCTACCATTTTTCCCAGTACTGATGTCAGGCTCATCAGTCTGTAGTTTCCCGGATCACCCCTGGAACCCTTTTTAAAAATTGGTGTTACATTGGCGATCCTCCAGTCTTCAGGAATTAGAGATGATTTTAATGATAGTTCACAGATTACTAATAGCAGGTCTGCAATCTCATATTTCAATTCCTTCAACACCCTTGGATGTATACCATCCAGCCCAGGTGATTTGCTACTCTTCAGTTTATCTAATAGTTGTAATACATCTCCCCGATGTATCGATATTTCCTTCAATTCTTCCGCACCTTTAAATACCACTTCAGTCATGGGTAACATCCTTACATCTTCCTCAGTAAAGACTGAAGCAAAGAATTCATTCAGTCTCTCCGCTATCGCCTTGTCGCCTCTTAGTGTTCCTTTAACCCCTTTATCATCTAATGGACCAACTGACTCTCTCACAGGTTTTTTGCTACGAATATACTTGAAAAGGTCTTTACTTCACGTTTTTGCTTCCGCAGCAAGCTTCTTCTCAAATTCTCCCTTTGCCTGCCTTATCAATGCCTTGCATTTGACTTGCCAGTGCTTGTGCTGTTTACAGGTTTCGTCATTTGGCTCTTTTTTCCATTTCCTGAAAGATGCTTTTTTGGCAACAACAGCCTCTCTGACCTCACCTTTAAACCATGCTGGCAGTTTTTTGGACTTCCTTCCACTTTTCTTGAAATGTGGAATACAGCTGGTCTGGGCTTCCAAGATAGTATTTTTCAACAACAGCCAAGCCTGATGTACGTCTTTAACCTTTGCAACTGCTCCTTTTAGTTTTTTCTTAACTGTTTTCCTCATTTTATCATAGTCTCCCTTTCGAAAGTTCAAAGGTAGTACTGTGGATTTCCTTACTATCCCTCCTCCACTAATTAAATCAAAGGCGATCATGCTATGATCACTATTGCCAAGTGGCCCCAACAACCTTATCTCTTGCATTAGATCTGGTGTTCCACTAAGGACTAGGTCTAATATGGCTTCCCCTCTGGTCGGTTCATGAACCAGCTGCTCCAAGAAGCAGTCATTTATTTCATCTAGGAACTTTATCTCCCTAGCATGTCCTGACGTGACACTGACCCAGTCGATACCGGGCTAGTTGAAATCACCCATTATTATTACTGCGCTGGAACTTTTGTTAGCTTCCTTGATTTCTTTGAGCATTTCATCATCCATTTGGTCAGTCTGGCCAGGCGCTCGATAGTACACCCCCACTGCCATTGCCTTCCCCCTTTTACATGGGATTTCAATCCATATAGATTCTACAGCAGATTTTGTTTCCTGCAAAACTTTAATCCTTTCTGACTCAATGCCCTCTCTAACATAGAGAGCAACCCCTCCACCAATTTGATCAGCTCTATCATTTCGATATAGTTTGTACCCAGGTATCACAGTGTCCCACTGGTTGTCCTCCTTCCACCATGTCTCTGATATTCCAATCATATCTAACCTTTCATTTAGTGCTATATGTTCTAACTCTCCCATCTTATTTTTTAGACTCCTAGCATTTGCATACAAGCATTTTAGTGAATGTATTTTATTCATATTAATTTGGCTATTGTTAGACATGGGTAATTTGGGATCTTTAAGCTGTGTCTGCTCCATACTACTCCAACCTTTCTGATGTCTGTGGAGTGTGCCTCAGGTTTGGTGTCTGACAGAGTGACCCCAACAGTATTGTGTATCATAGCCATGCCTGCACTGTGCCCAGGACTGGTGTGGTGGCCAGGGCTGCCAAACACCTCTGTAGTTGCACAATGCTGGCATAGGTGTGTGGAGTGTGTGTCTGTCTGTCCAGTGTGTGGTGGCTGCCAATCTTCCACAGCCCACACTGCTAGCACTGTTGCCAGGATTGGCCTGCCAATGTGCATAATGAGGAGCAAGGTACTGTGGGAATAGCCTGGATAGGGTAGCCTGGCCTGGCTGCATCTGCACAGGGCATTGGCTCGGACATTGTAGTGCCCAGCCACCACCTGCACAGACAGGGTGGCCACAGCATGTCCTGCTGGGAGGTCACTCTCACCCTGACTGAGCAGTGAACATGGCATGGCTAGGTTCCCCCATAGTGCTATATAGCATTTCTCTCATGTGATATTTATGGGTTCTCTTTTGGAGACCAATCACTGATGTATCTGCTTGGTGTGTATGCTGACATCCCAGTTCTGGGTACATGCATCTCCTCCAAGAACATGCACTATGGACTAGCTCGCAGACCGTCTGCAACTAGTATGTGTCTTGCTGGAACACCTTGCAGGGTGCAGTAGCTAGAGGCCTGCTGCTGGAGAATGTCAGATGGGGGGGGGGGGGCAGCTGAGCATTTTCAGGCCTACTGTCTGTCTGCTATTGCTTTATGGATGTGTACAGATCTGCATTGACTGTCCTGTAGGGTGTCTGTTCCCCAGCAGGACTGGGGTTGATGGTCCCCCATACTGCCACCATTGCAGGGGGGGTAGAATGTGGATCTATTGGTGGGAGATCCTATTTCCCACCCTGAGCCCCAGAGGGTGGGTTGTGTGGTGGCAAATAATCTGCCTATGGGTCCAAACACCCCCCCCCCCCAAGTGGGACGTACCAAAGCTATGCCTCCACTGCGTGTGAAGAAAACACAGCAGCTCACAAAACTTTAGAGCCAAAGGCCTTGTCCAACTGAACATGGACACCCAAGCCGAAATTCTTGACAAAAGTGGAAGTGATGCCCGCGATGCTGCCCGATAAATGTCTGCAAGTGCTACAGAACTCTGCTCCATCCGTAAGAATGCTTGCGCTCGGGCAGAATGGGCACACAAAACCTTCAGAACTGGCCGGATCTGCCACAGATCCACCAAGGAAATGGCCTCCTTAACCCAGCACCCCAGTGCAGACTTAGCCACCCCATCACTGTGCACCAAGAAGCACCCTCCAGACATCCACAAGACAAAGATCCTTACCATTCCCCTGACATTGCTCCTTAGAGAAGCAGGGCAGGCAAACTGCTTGGTTCACATGAAAGGGAGAAACCACTTCAGGGAAGAAGGGAGGCATAGGCTGAATGGAAATGCACTGTTCAGAAAAAAGGGTAGGTAAGGATCTTAGCAAGATAGAGTCTACAGCTTGGAAAACTGCCTTGTGGAACAATCTCAACCAAGAAGACTGGCTTGAGCACAAGACCTGCAGAGAAGCATGCTTCAACGGCTCAAAGGGTTTCAACATGAGGGTCCTGAGCACCAGACATGGATCCCAGGAAGGGACCACAGACCATAGGGGAGGACACAGATGCTGAACTCCCCTGAAGGCGCAAAACATCTGGGTGTATGGCTAGACTTACCGACCAATGGCCAAAGCTGCCACCTGAACCTTCAGGAGCTAAGAGAAAAAAAGGCCCTTCTCCAAACCATCCTGCAGAAGAGGCCACAGAGATGACATCTTGGCCGCCCTAGGAGCCAGTTGCCATGCACTGCACCAGCACTCAACACACCAGACCCACACTTATGCCAGGTTGGTAGATCTCCTCTGGTTTCTGAGCAGAGTGGAACATCACTGCCGGAGAGTAGCTCATACACGCTAACAGTCTTATTACATGAGCCAAGTTGTAAGCGAGAATGGAGTCGGGTCCTCGAGGACAAGTGGACCCTGACACAATAAACCCTGAGATGAAGGCAAGTGAAGAGGTGGCGCTTGCAGGAGCCGCATCAGATCTGTGCATCACGCTCTCCTCAGTCAACCCAGCACCACCAGAATAATTCTTCTTAGATAGTGCTCCATATGTTGAATCACAGGCCTCACCAGTGGCCATGAAAGAAACACCTACAGCAGGTGCTGACCTGGTCAAGGTTGAGCCAGGGTACCAAAGCCTTTGGATCCCATCTCTATGCAGTGATTGAAGAAGTGACACACTTGGCATTGGAGCAGGTTGCCAGATCCCTCTTGGGGCGACCCTCGTGGCACAGAAATAATTTAAAACACCTCCTGACTCAACTCCCACTATTCTAGGACCAGAGAGTGCCAGCTGAGAGTGCAGAGCCGACAAACTAGGAGGCTGTTCTCCACCCCGGCAAACAGGAGAGCTACTTCCAGGGCTACTCCAGCACTTCATGTGCCGCCTTGCTGATCGACATAAGCTACTACTGTGGCATTGTTCGAGAACATGTGAACCACCCAGCCCTCGACCGAGGCCAACCTGATGGCCCTCGCTTCAGGGCAGTCGATGGACCACACAGCCTCCCCGCGGTTCCAATGGTCCCGGACCATTCAACCTTCACAATAGGCTTACCAGCCTGAGAGACTGGCATTCATCACCAGAAGGATCCATGTGCAATCATCCAGTGGAACGCCCTTCCTCGGACTGGGCTGCTGCCACCACAGAAGGCTGGCCTTCGCCATCACTGGGAGCAGGAGCCTGAGCTTGAACTGCTCATGAAGATCAATCTGAACTCTGGGAGCCTGCTGCAAACAGAATAGTGCTAGGCAATCCAACAGCCTTGATTTTCTCCACTGGCAGAAAGACTCCACACACTCGAGTATCGAAAATGTGCTCCCAGGAACTCCAGGGACTGGGAATGCAAAAACTGGCTCTTCCCCAGTGATCACCCAGCTGAGGCTCATTACAAAGGACACCCACTCGGGGAGCTACCCAAGATGCCTCTGAAAGAGAATGGGCTGAGGTGAACCAGTAGTCCAGATGTGGGTGCACACAAATCCCTTGGTGCCACAGACACCACCAAAATGACCTTAGAGAACATCCTTCAGGCAGTGGAGAGTCCGCATGGTAGGGCGACAAACTGAAGGTAAGAGCCAAGCAGGGCAAAACACAGATACTTGCTGATCCCCCGGATCAGGGTATGAGAATATAACTCGGTCAAAACCAAAGATGGCAGGAACCCCCCTCTGCACACCACTTGGATCCTGGATCGCAAAGTTTTCATCTAGAAACACATGACATGCAAGCACTTGTTGACACACTTGAGGTCCAGAATAGGCTGGAATGTTCCTTCCTTGTTGGCCATCACGAAAGCAGATGGAATACCTGCCTTGTCCCAATCGTCTGGGGGAACAGGCACCACTGCCTTCAGGAGAGGCAACTTGTCCAAGGTGATCCACAGAGTGGCCCTGTTGTTTGCAGAGTCACAAGGGGAGAAGTCACAAGCATCCAGAATCGGCTTTTTGTATTCCAGGCCATAGAGGTATTTATTTATTTATCAGGTTTTTTATACCGCCTTTCTTACAATCAAAGCGGTTACAAGACTACATCAGGTTAGCATGAAATACAGACATAAAAACATCAGACTACAAAGACAAAACAATGCATCCAGTTTTATACCACCTTATCAAAATATCAAAGTGATAAGCAATGGATCTATAGGTAACAAAAGAAGACTACATCAGGTTAACATGTAATACAGACATACCTCTAAACGGAAGAGCATCTAAAGGGAGAGACAGACAGAGGAAGTTATACTGAGAATAAATACTCAAATTAGATCTTATACACATTTGATGTTCTTCAATTTTTGCCACGGGCCAACGCCTAAGGGCCACGCCAAAGGGCCCTCTGGCGAGGCCCTCAGGCACGGGCCCGACAGGTGCGGGCCCGCCTGTCGGCGGCTGCAATTTAATGGAGCTGCTTCTCCCCTCCCACAGCCCCGACTGGGCCAGAGGCAGGCAGGCAGTTGGGCTCGCGCCTCTCGGGAGTCCAGCAGAGGTGTTCTTCCCGCCGTCGGCGGCTGCAATTTAATGGAGCTGCTTCTCCCCTCCCACAGCCCCGACTGGGCCGGAGGCAGGCAGGCAGTTGGGCTCGCGCCTCTCGGGAATCCAGCAGAGGTGTTCTTCCCGCCGTCGGCGGCTGCAATTTAATGGAGCTGCTTCTCCCCTCCCACAGCCCCGACTGGGCTGGAGGCAGGCAGGCAGGCAGTTGGGCTCGCGCCTCTCGGGAGTCCAGCAGAAGTGTTCTTCCCGCCGTCGGCGGCTGCAATTTAATGGAGCTGCTTCTCCCCTCCCACAGCCCCGACTGGGCCAGAGGCAGGCAGGCAGTTGGGCTCACACCTCTCGGGAGTCCAGCAGAGGTGTTCTTCCCGCCGTCGGCGGCTGCAATTTAATGGAGCTGCTTCTCCCCTCCCACAGCCCCGACTAGCACCCAGCAATCCTTGGTGACCTGAGCCCATTCTTGAAGAGGAGGCAAAGCCTGCCCCCACCAAGAGGAATCAGGGAATGGGCCCCCAGACCTTCATTGTGCAGCCTGGGAGGGTCCTCCCTCTGAATGGGCCAAATCCCTGGACCCAAGCGCTCCACAAAAGAACTGATTCTACTACCTTCTTCTCCCTCAATACACAGCAGCCACCCCTGTGCATTCAGCCACTGTACTGCTACCACTACTAACCACAATATAACACTGGCCAACCCGCCAATATCAACACAAACAGTCCAGCAGGAGACCACACACACTCATACACAGTTAACTTGCCTGACCTGATCACTACCCCATCCTGAACACCCCAATCAGCTGTGTATTAATTAATGCCAGATCTATCAGAAACAAAACACTATACTCGACCATCTGCAAACCCAACAGACCGACATCATGTGCATTACAGAGACCTGGCTAACCACCACAGATCAAGTCATTCTAATCCAGGTCACCCCCCCCCCCCCCACACACACACACATACACACTGCATTCAACTGCCCACGCACACATAGGTAGGGTGGCAAGAAGCAACCTCACGTTTAAAGTCTCCTCAACTACCAGCACCAAGCATTCCAATATGATCGTCATTGAAAATAAACACATTGCTATATGCCTTACCTACAGAGCTCCTAATGCTTCAGCTGATGAGCTCTCTTCCACATTTGAATCAATATGTCCATTTAACTCGGTGCAGAGGGTGGCTACTAAAATGATTAGTGGCCTTCATTATAAAGCATATGAGGACAGACTGAAGGATCTTAATATGTACACCTTAGAGGAAAGGCAGGATAGAGGTGATATGACTGAGATGTTTAAATACCTCCGTGGCATAAATGTTCAGGGAGAGAGCCTCTTTCAATTGAAAGCAAGTTCTGCTATGAGGGGACATGGGATGAGGGTGAAGGGAGATAGATTCAGGAGTGATATGTGGAAATATTTCTTTACGGAAAGAGTAGTGGATCCGTGGAATAGTCTCCCAGTGGAGGTGATAGAGATGAGGACAGTAACTGAATTCAAAAAAGCATGGGACCAACACAGAGGATCTCTAAAGGTAAAAAGGGGACTGTTGTAGTTATTATGGAAGGACAGACTAGATAGGCCATGTGGTCTTTTTCTGTCATCATATTTCTATGTTTCTATGTAACTCTCCCCACAAACCACTGATAGCCCTTGGGGACTTCAACCTTAACTCCACCTCCAATAAGGAGGCCGTCACCTTCCCGACAGCTATGGATTTGCTTCAATTTGCACAACTCCTAACAACGTCCACATATTGGCAAGGCTCTACCCCCGACTTCCTTTTCGCTCCCCAAGAGCCTCCTAAATGTGGGCACCATAACACCACCCTCAGTCAACCCTATACCCTGGTCTGATCACATCATAAAGTTCAACTTGCAGATCCCCCTCTCAGCCACACAGGAGCAAGAACAGCACCCGAACAGACTATCCAAGAGCTTCAATAAGGAGCAGTTCTTACAAGAAATCCTTCCTAACCTAAACCGAGATTGCGCTGACCTTGACAGCATGGTTGAAAATTGGAATACAACTATATCTGCAGCCGCAAAGGCACCAGACAAAAAGAGCACCAAATCACATGGAAGAAGAATGAGTTCAGCACCCTGGTACTTCACCAAGATAAGAGAAGCAAAGAGGACTCTAAGGAAAATAGAGAGAAGTTGGAGACAGAACAAAGCCCAACACATCCTACAGCAGTAAAGAACAAAACAGCATGAATATAATGTATATATCCAGCAAACCAAACTTCAACCCCCCTCCCACAATCACTCTCTGCAACAACACGTATAGCACGAAGAAGGAAATCAAATATCTCGGAGTAACACTCGACTGCAACCTGAAAATGGAGACACACCTACGCAAAACAAATAAAGCCATCTTCCATAAACTTAGAGTGATACAACCACTACGGAAAATACTTGAGCCCAGTGATTTTCGGTCAGTAGCACAAGCCCTCATAATGCCACACCTAGACTACTGTAATGCCATCCTTCAGGGTCTGCCTAAAAAATCACTAAATATACTTCAGATGGCCCAAAACGTGACGGCCAGGATCATAATGGGAACAGGCATTACTGAACACATTACCCCCATCCTGATAGAGCTACATTGGCTCCCAATTGCAGCTAGGATACAATACAAGATGTTAGTGACCACCTTCAAACTAATAAACAACATATCCCCATCATTCCTATCATCACTTATCAGCACGCAACCTACAAATAGGGACAGAAGAACTATCAACTCAGGCAACCTACAAGTCCCCACCAACTTCAGAACAGTGAAAACAAGTACGAGTCGTAGAGCGTTCTCATTCTCTGCACCAACTATCTGGAATCACCTCCCGTGTGAGCTGCGTTTAACCAAGGACATCACCAAATTCAGGAAGGAGCTAAAAACTCACCTATTTCGATGTCATTACAATCAGCTATGACCATCAACTGAGAGAGTATTCAAAACTGCTATATGTATAATTATGTAAATATGTATATATAGATGTAAGAATGTATAAGTCACCCCCTAAGACGCTAACCATGTATGCTGTGACCCCAGTTCTTTGTACATACCACCCCCCCACCCCCAGTCTTGATTGACAATCCCCGAACATGAATCAAACCGCTGCTGATCGCTGGAAGTAGCGGTATATAAATGTGCAGTAAATAAAAATAAAATAAATAAATAAATGACCTGATAAATGACACAAGCAAGAATACCACACCAACCTCATCTGAAATCTACTAACAAACCTAGGGAGCTATTTGATATAGTCCAGATCCTCATGAAAGAACTTCCCTCTTGAACCAGCTACATTGGCTACCAGTCCACTCCCACATCAAGATGGCGCTTAACATTTTCAAAATCCTACGGAACACAATCGGCCAATATCCTGAACAATCTAATCAAAAGAGATTGAGACCACTGACCCAGAAGGCACAAGCAAGCTGAACCACATCACTACCCCCAGCGCTTACGCTAAGACCAAGAAGTCCACATCAGCAAAAGCACTCTCCCTAATTGCTACCACCAAATGGAACTCCCTGCCAGATGATATAAGATCCACCACAGACAGCAAAGATTTCTGAAAAAAGCTAAAAACTTTTTTTTATACACGAAACACTTTGGGAGCATTACCTAACACGTAGTACTCACTCCCAGTTGAGCCCCTTACTCTAGATGACCTTAAGCATTACGATCTAACCTCCTCTGATTACTCTTGGCTCACTACATAATGTATATAAGTTCTGTTGTTCTGTTCTGCAACTGCCGCATGCCATTATCCCCTCCCTATTAACGGTTCCATGTAAATTACTCCAAGTTGCAATGTAAACCACTTTGATTATAGGATAAGGTAGTATAGAAAACCTGTTAAAATAAATAACTGAGAATGCGCCCAAAGTCCATAAGCAGAGGGGAAGAAAAGCTTTCTAGGCTGGTGGCAACAGGAGTCCCGAGACCCCCGGCAGTCTGACCAGCATGCCTGCAAGGAGCAGGCAGAGGCTGACGGAAAAGGGGCTTCTGCCCGCTTCACTGGCCTCTTGGACCTGTCCTCTGAAAGGAGGTAGATTTTGTCTCGCCCAAGTCCTTCACTAGCTTCTCCAAATCGGACCCAACAGAATTATCCTTCTAAGGTCAGATTGGCAACTGGGCCGTGGAAGATGAGCCCGCTGCTCTATGTCCAAGCCAACACCGTGTTACCATTGACAGGGCACAATCTCTGGCCACTAGACATACCAAGCTGTACATGCAATTAGAAAGGAAGGCCATAGCTGGGGCAGAATCATTTGGCAGAAGAGATAGTGTACGAGCGCTTGAAGTTCTCAGATTTGCCTGGCCGATGTTATGGCTATGAGGAATACTGTCTTCAGAGTCAGAAACTTGAGGGAGGCAGACATTAGGGGCACACATGAGTCCCAAAAGAACCATGTTGAGATCTCATGCCGGCACTGGGAGGTCTGATGTTCAGGAGTCCCCTCATGAATCTGGAGATGCGTGGAAATGAATTTGCCATCAATGGGCACATGTGATGCTGCAATTGCAAACAGGTGATAGCGAACTGAGTTAGTCTGAAGGCTGGAATTCGACATGCGGGAGGTAGGTAAGGAGATGCGCCACAGAGCAGTGGATGGGATCAAGGTTCTTCGAGGCTGCCCAACTAGAGAAATAGGACCACTTACAACGATAAGAGTTCTGTGTGGCTGGTTTGCATGATGCTTGCATGACAGCAAGGACCTCCTTTGGCATGTGTTAGGTGTGCACTAGCCCTTTAGCTTCCAAGCAGTCAGGGATCGACTCTTGAGGTTAGGATGCAAGAGATGCCCCTGATTCTGGGTGAATAGGCCTGGTGGCTGAACCCCTAGTGGTAAAGGAGGTGCCTGCAGCAGGGCAAGGAGATAACAAGATTTGACGAACCCATCTCAGTGCTATGAGGATGAGCGAGGCCATCCTGCTTGATTTTGAGCAGGCCATGTGTGATTAGCGGAAATGGCAGGAAGGCATAAAGAAGCCCCCAAGACCAGACCATGGCAAAAGTATCATCCCCCCTGTGATGATGGCAGGGACGTATGGAGCAAAGGTGGGACGCTTGGCATTCTCGGGGGAGGCAAAGAGGTCCACATCTGGCTCACCACAGATGTCATAGATGATCTGAAGAACAGTGTGGTCAAGGGACCATTCATGCAGGTCCAATTGTCAACTAAGTGTGTCAGCCAGGTGATTTAGTGATCCTGGGAGGTAGGTCACCATTATGGAAAGAGCGAAGGCACAGAGGTGCGTAGCTTTGCAACAGAGCTGAAGAGAGCCTGCACCCCTTTGTTTATGTAGGTAGAACAAGGAGACTTGATTGTCCGTCCATACCAGGACGATCTTGTATGAGACCCAGCCCGCAAAAATGGTGAGGGCATAGCAGACAGCTCAAAGTTCCTAGACATTGATGTGTAGCAACCTTCCGAGAAATGACCATGTCCCCTGTGTTGACAGGTCTTGCAGGTGAGCTTCCCAGTCTTGGAAGCATCTGTTGTTAGGGTCAGCTGATGCAGTAGTTCCTGGAAGGGACAACCACCGACAAGGTTTACTGGTGCCACCCACCAACGAGGACTGCTCTGGAGGATTGCTTGATTTTGTCCTCCCATGGAAATCATGCAGCGCATGGACTAGGAACACTGACACCAGTTGAGTTGGAGGTGCCACTACAGTGGGTGCATGTGTAGTCACACAAGAGGAACAAGAATGCAAGGGCCATGTAACCCAGGAGTTACAGGAGCATATGGGCCAATGACAACTGACAAGTGGCAAGATAGCTGCTGAGATGATGCAAGGCCTGGGCTCTCTCATGAGTGAGGAAGGAAGGCAGGCTTTGCTCTGCAGGGTGTCTATGCACGCCCATATAAATGTGAGGTGGTGTTATGTTATGGGTTGATCATGAAACTTGAGGACTGTAGGACAGTGAAAGTGGTTTGGATGGTGTGACGTGCCACTTCCAGTAAGGCCCTGAGATGATCCATTTGTCAAGGTAGGGATACACACAATATCTGTGACTCCATAGGAAGCCTGCAACAACCACTATTCACTTTGTAAAGACTCAGGAAGTGGAAGACAGACCAAAAGAGAGGACTTTGTGTTGGCCGTGGTTGTCCATGAACTTGAAATGAAGGTATTTCCAATGCTGTGGATGAATGGGGATATGAGTGTAAGCAGCTTTCAGATCCAGAGAGACCAGCCAGTTGTAGCAGCTGAGCAGGGGGGGGGGGGGGGGGAGGGGGAGAATGGTGCTTAGGGAGTGCATTTTGAACTCCTCTTTCTTTATGACTAGGTTGAGCTGCCACAGTTCTAGAATTGGTTGGCGACACCCACCCCGTTTTGTTTTGTTTTTTGAGGGGGTTTGAGGATAAGGAAGAATCTGAAGTAAAAGTCCCAGTCAACTTCTACTACTTCTAATCATTTGTATAGTGCTACAAGGCATACACAGTGCTGTGCATAAAAGATGTAAGACACAGTCCCTGCTTATTTGAGCTTACAATCTAATCAAGATGGAAAAACATTGCAAAACTGGGGACTAGAGTATTGTAAGATGCACGTAAGCAGTAAACGAGAGTGAGGGGCAGCAGGATCTAAAAGCAGCCTCAAAGAGGTGTGTTTTCAGCCTGGATTAGAATAGGGCCAGAGAAGGAGCCCAATGTACCAACTCAGGTAGCTTATTCCAAGTATATTGAGCAGCAAGTTGGAATAAACAAAGTCTGGAGTTGGCAGTAACAGAGAAGGTCATATATAGCGTAGTTACTCACCTATAATAGGTGATCTCCAGGACCAGCAGGAATTTAGTCTTCACATATGGGTGACATCAGTTATCAACAGTGGCTGCACGGGAACGCTCCCCAGCATCGAATAGGAAAGCCTTTGGGAGAACCCCATTGCACCTGCGTGACTACCTTCCCACCTACCTCTCTTCAGTTGAGTTTGTAGTTGAGAAAGGAAAGTAATGAAACTCTACAACTACAAATTCAACTGAAGAGAGATAGTTGGGAAGAGAGATAGTTGGGAAGGCAGTCACACAGGGTGCTCCCAAAGGCTTTCCTATTGGACACTGGGGAGCGTTCCCGCACAGGCTCTGTTGATGCCGACGTCACCCATATGTGAACACTAAATTCCTGCTGCTCCCAGAGATCACCTGTTACAAGTGAGTAACTACACTATCTCCAGGAACAAGCAGGAATGTAGACTTCACACATGGGACTCCCTAGCTGCAAGATGCCAGAGGAAGTGACCTCAGAACCGGTGGCAGTTCGCCTTGGAGTAGGCTTGAAAAGGTCATGGATTCTACATGGATTTCTGGTGTCGTCAAATTCCGGGACAGAGGGTAGGAGTCATCTAAGTCTGAAAGAGGTGCTGGAGTACCGCCTGCCCAAAGATGGCATCCCAATGGGAGTCCTTATCCAAACAATAATGGGTAGCAAAGGTATGGACAGAAGACCAAGTTGCTGCCTTGAAGATTTTATCAATGGCTACAGAGCATAGGTTTGCCATCGAGGTTGCCGTGGTGCAAACATGATGAGCAGTAACATGCCCTTCCAGGGTGGATCCTGCTTCATCATAGGCAAATGAAATGCAGTCCACTATCCACCTGGAGAGCATACACTTAGAAACAGGTAGACCCAGGTGACTAAGGCCCATTCCTCCCTGCTTGTTCACAGAGCATGGCAATCTGATTAGGAGCCAGCCAGAGGCTTGCGTCCATTGTGAGACTAGAGTCCATTGGGCTGTCCGCATATATAGATGAGCATCTGGGACGACCTGTACTGTAGAGGTCATGTGCCCAAGTTGCAGCATCTTGCAGGCAGTCAGATGGCCCCATTGGAGCATCTGGGACACTAAGCTGGATTAGACATATACAGCATAGTTGGGGCAGAAACACCCTGAACAATTGGGTGTCCAGCAAGGCTCCGATGAATTCTAGCTTTTGAGTTGGAGCAAGCTGGGATTTTGGGAAGTTTATGACAAATTCCAAGTGTTGCAGTAACATGGGGTATGGAAAGCTGTACCTCCTGTGAGGTGTCTGCTTTTATGAGCCAGTCGTCTAAATAAGGGAAGACCAATATCCCCAGAGATCTTAGATATGTGGCTACAACCACCATGGACTTTTTGACGACTCTTGAGGCAGAGGCAAGTCCGAAGTGAAGGCCTCTGCATTGATAATGCTTTCCTTGAAAGATGAAGCATAGATATTTCTTGTGACTTGAATGAATAAGGATATGTGTGCACGCTTCTTTTAGATCTGGAGAACAGAGTCAATCTTGACTCTGGAAGTAAGGTAGAAGAGTCCTGAGAAAGACCATCTTGAACTTTTTGCAGACCAGAAACTTGAGGTTTCCGAGGTCTAGAATGGGTCTGCATTTTCCGGTTTTCTTTGGAATGAGAAAGTATGGAGAGTAGAAAACCATTCCCTGCTGGGATGTCGGGACATTCTCTATCAAGTTACTCTGATGCGTTCAATTTTAACAGTTATTTAGAAACTTTTGTGTCACTCTCTCTCATTACTGCAGATCGCTCCAGTTTCCAAAGGTCTCAGACTCTTTATAGCACGATTAGTAGACAAAGTCTTACTGCCGGTGCTTGATCGCATCAATGACCTTATGTTTAGAAACCGGTGCGTATTTTTCTCAGCACTGAGTAAACTCCATTTTTCTAAATGAAATCTTCATCTTAATGCTGTATTTTCAATGTTTAAATGTACACATCTATCACTTAACTTATATTTCACGTTCTGGAGTTAACTGTTGTGCTTGGCTTCAAACCCGAAGATCCCGAGGGGGGCGGAGCCTGATGCCGAGCGGAGTAGACGCCTAGTGCGGTGGCTCTTAGGAGATCTTGCAAGAATCCTGTTCCATAAGTACCCTCTATCAGCAAAAACTGCCGGAATCGCACCATGGTACCTTCCTGATGGCGGGACCAAAACCGCAACGCTTGGACTACTCGGGGACATCGAATAGTAGTGCAAAACGGACTAAAACGGAGCCCATCTCCCCACAAAAAAGGCGCCCGCACGAGAGGGGCCTGATGTTCACCTCGAGCTTCTCACTGAAATACGAGGGGTCAAGGAATTAGTCAAGGCTAATGGGGCCACGTTAACCTCAGTGCAAGAAGAGCTGGCCGGTCTCAATGCTAAAATCGAGGGCCTATCTGTGCGTCAGGACAAGGTGGAGGCAACTCTCTCTACACACGAGGCCCGCATAGAAACAATATCTAAGCTGGAAAGACAGCTCAAAGCGTTGCAGCGTGAGGTGGAAGATGGCAACAATCGAGCACGCCGCAATAATGTGCGACTGGTGGGCCTGCCGGAGGGAGCAGAAGGGAAAGATATGCGGGCTTTTCTATACAAGATCATTCCTGAGATCTTGCATTGTACCTTTGATAAGGACTTTGAAATTGATCGTGCACACCGCATCCCTGCTTACACCACGCTACACAACTCCAGACCGAGGCCTGTTATCTTTCGTACTCTGCGCTACCAACAGGCTGCACAGATCTTGGAGCTGGCGCGAACAAGAGCTCCGATAGAGTTCGAGGGGCGCAAACTTTCTTTTTACCCGGACCTCGCCAAACACACTGTCAACAGACGCAAGAGGCTCTTAGAGTTTCGACCCCGACTTCAGCAGATTCAGGCGCGCTTTGGCCTCCTGTATCCCGCGCGGATGCGCGTTACTTACCACAACCACACTCGCACCTTTGAGGAACCAGACGCACTGCTACAATTCCTGGAAGAAGCGGAAGCTGCCCAGATGCGCTGAGATGTCGAACACGACCGGCCAAACTCGCACTGCTGTACCGCACCTCACAGCGCTATAGAATTGTTACCCTCAGAATAGTGCTACGCACCCAATGGCGCTCTCCTTTGGTTGGAGGAATCTTTCCAGCGCCACCAGATTTGGAGTCGCTTGAGGACTGGACTGGGGGGTGATTTTCCCTTTGTTATGGTTTTCTATTTCTTTACGCTAATATATTCACTGATATTTAACTAATTGTATGATATTTCTTGCATGTTGTTATACTCTGCCTAATTAGGTCCGTACACATCTCCAATTACGATTACTCCCCGGGTGGTCCCTGTTGGTAGCGATATGGCCCTGTCTGTTCTCTCAGGTCTCCTGAGCCAGCTCAGCCGGCCTGTGCTCACCGACATTTTTTCAGGGTTTCGCCTCTCCTCCAGGGACTGCACTGTTCGCTTGCTATGGTTGTTTGTGGGAAATGTTGCTAATACTTCTTTATTACAGCTTTGCCAAGACTAGTTTTTGTGATAAATGGCTGATCTCCCAGGTTACTATAAGCCTTATGCCCAGGCCCTTAGGGGCTTTTTCCGATATAAACCCCAATGGCTCCTTGTAAAGTTGTTTCCCTTAATGTGCAGGGTCTAAACAGCCCGATAAAGAGGCGTAAAATTCTAGATTATGCACGTCGAGAAGGGGCTGACATACTGATGTTACAAGAGACGCACTTAAATTTACATGAGTCTTTGAAACTCGGTCAGCGTCCTTATAAAGTCATAGCACATTCCCCTGCTGTTCGGAAACATAACGGGGTGGCCATTCTGGCCAGAAACTCTCTTAAGCTAACTGTACTAAGTAGTAGTGCTGATGGGGAGGGTCGCTGGGCCAAAGTGCTATTTAAGCTAGGTGAGCTTGAAGTGCTCCTCATGTGTATATACGCTCCCACCGCGGATAACACAGCCTTTTTCACCGCGGTTGCGAAAGTGCTACATGCAGATAGCGGGAAGCTGATTATCGTCGGGGGGGATTTTAATCAAGCACTCGATCCTCTTATTGACCGACAACCTCCCCGAACGGTTAAAAGACCCAGGGGACAACTTGTTCTTTCCTCCATGACCCAGGAGTTAGCTCTAATAGATATTTGGCGCTTACAGCACCCGGAAGATCTGGAATTTACCTTTTTCTCTGCACCGCACGCGTCGCAATCCCGAATAGATTATTTTTTAATTTCCAAGGCCTTGGTCCCTAATATAGGTCTTACCAGCATCCATTCAATCCACATCTCGGACCATGCCCCCATCTCAATGATTTTACAAGATGATTCCTTATACAACCCGACCCCCGCTTGGACCTTAGATCGATCTCTCCTTGACACCCCTGAATTTCAGATTGTGGTAAATGAGGCCATTTCTGACTATTTTCGGTTCAACTCCGCCCATGCCACATCTGTATGGGCCTGGTGGGAGGGCTTCAAGGCCACGCTTAGAGCGGTTATTACTGGATTTGATATACGATTGAAAAAGCAAAGGAAACAACGGTTACAAGATCTGGAGCTGCAGATCAAGGCGGGGGAAAGAGTCCTCACGTGGCGCACGGACCCGTGTATCTTAATCCGTCTTCGGCGCTTGCGATTCCAATATAATACCCTTATGTCTACCGCGGCTTCTCAGTACGTTCGGAGGCAACAGGGTAACTATTATCGCGAGGGGAATAAAGCGGGAAAACAGCTAGCAACCACTTTGAAGGGTAAGCGGGAGATCAAGGTGTCAGTGCCATCAAAACTCCATCGGGCTCGGATTTATTGGTCAAGGATGTGCAGATTGCCGAGACCTTTCGGGACTATTACTCTCAGTTGTACAGTTCAGAATGCGCATTTTCACCAGATGGCTTCGCACAGCTGGTCGCTACTTTACAGCATCCTGTTCTTTCTGAAGATCATCGTGCGGAGCTTGATGCTCCCCTTACAGTCGAGGAGATTAAGCGGGCGATAATATCAATGGCCCCGGGGAAGGCAGCGGGACCAGATGGGCTACCAGTGGAATTCTTTAAAAGTTTTGCCAAGGCCCTTGCTCCTCATCTGGAGCAGTATTATCGATTGTTATCTGCGCCAGGGCAACCAATCGGCACTTTTGCGGCGGCTAACTTAGTGGTTTTTGAGAAACCAGGTAGGGATCCTCAATTAGTATCCAATTATCACCACATCTCGCTGCTTAATGCTGATTATAAGATATATGCAACTGTATTGTCAACCCGGCTTTCTGGGATCATCCCGACTTTAATACACCCTGACCAGTGCGGTTTCACCGAAGGCCGCTCGACTGCTGATAATGCGCGTCTTTTGTGCCATATTTTATTGGGAGCCGACGCGATGGAGGAACCACTGGTCGGTCTCTCCTTGGACGCAGAAAAAGCCTTTGACCGCTTGGAGTGGCCTTTTCTCTTTGCGACTTTACGTTGGTTTGGCTTCGGAGAGGTCTTTCTTCGGGCTCTAGAGCTCTTATATACGGATCCCACCGCACGGATTTGTGTCAACAGTGTGGCCTCGCCATCTCTTGCTCTCCGGCGCGGCACTCGACAGGGCTGTCCATTATCCCCCATGCTCTTCAACCTGGCGATGGAGCCCTTAACTCTTCTTATACGCCAAAATCCAGATATCCATGGTGCTTTAATCGCGGGGCAGGAGACCAAACTCTCCGCATATGCGGACGACCTCCTTCTCTTTTTATCGCCCGATTCTCTTCCCCTGACGCTGGAACAAATAGAGCACTACTCGCGATATTCAGGCTATAAAATTAATTGGTCCAAGTCCGTGATGTTTCCTTTGAACAAGTGGACTCATAAGGAAGACCTAGGCACGCATCCTTTCATTTGGGAATCGGGAGCTGTGAAATATTTAGGCGTCCGCTATTGTTACCCTTTTGAAGAAACGCTTAGACGTAATGCCGAAGAGATCCTATCCCTAACTCGAGAGCTGACCACGCGGTGGTCTCCCCTAACACTCTCCTGGTGGGGCAGGCTAGAAACTATCAAAATGATGATTGTCCCCAAGGTTAACTACTTTTTGGAGATGTTGATACATTGGAGCAGGGAGATAGCAAGGCAACATCTTGAGAGGCTTCTCCTCCAGTTTTTGTGGCAGCATAAAACACCGAGGATTGCTAAGGACAAACTAAGACTTCACCGTGAGAAGGGAGGTGTGAATTTCCCTAACTTTAGGGCTTATCATCACGCCTTCCTTCTCAAGCAGGGGTCTCGCTGGCTAGAAACTCCCATTACTGGGAGGCCGGTCTGGGTTATCTTAGAGGAAAAATTGCTAACCCCAGTCCCGCTGAGGTGCGCCCCAGGGATGTGCTTTCCCACTGCATTTTCACTTCCCATTGTAATTCTAGACACACTTAAGGCTTTTCAGCTATTCATTAAAACGCACGATCCCGAGGGCCACTCTCGCTCCCACTTGCCTATCTGGTACAACCCTCTATTTCAAATTCATAAACAGTCTTTTGCCTGGAAAACTTGGTACTCTCCCGTGGAATCTGGACGGTGAGCCAGCTATGCACTTCCAACATGTGGAAAACGTATGGGGAGCTTAGACAGGAATTTGATCTTCCCCCATCCTGTTATTTTCAATGGCTTCAACTCCGGCATTGTCTCGTTGGAGCGGGCATGGTCCTGGGACAGGGTTCTGGTTTAGAAGGTGCTACCGAGATCCTTCATAAAATTAGCCAAGGGAAGGGAATAGTGTCACTGATTTATAAGAAATTGACTGAGTCCTCATCTCTGCTGATGGGAAAGGTCCAAAAGAGATGGGAACGGGAAGCAGGGAGGGAGCTCTCTGAACTTCAGTGGAAGAGATTCTGGGGCAAACAAGTCAGAGTGACTCGGTCTGCTTCTTTGACCCAGACCTTGTTTTATTTTGCTCATAACTGTTTTTATACTCCTGTTAAACTTGCCCGATGGGATACCTCTCTCAGCCCCCTTTGTTGGACGTGCGGAGCTGAGACTGGCACCTTAAGGCATATTGTCTACGACTGTGTGGCGGTGCGTACCTTCTGGGACTCCGTGTGGGAGCTGGTGCAACTCATTCTACAGATCAGGGAGCCCCTCTCTTGGCAGATTATAGTATTCCGATCTGCAGCAGATCTACCTTCACTGCCTAAGAATGGTGCCTTTCTGCTGGATTTTTTGATCGGCATAGCGATATGCTTGGTCATCAGTCACTGGAAGGCAACCATGAACGCTACCTTTCCGGAATGGTGGAACCGAGTTAGCCTGTACAGTCGATTCGAACAAGACTCACACAAATCTGTATTATTGTCTGGGAAACATTTTCTTAAATGGCAACTGTTGAATGACTTTATTGCATCCGCCAACTAATATAGTTATCCAAGTCTTGGTATTGTTTTGGCTCCACCCGGGAGCCTAGACAGCGATACCTGGAGGAGAGTGCAGGGGTGGGTGGGGGGAGGGTGAGGGTTTTCCCGGGATTTCTTCTCTTTCTGTATTGTTTCGTTATAGTGTTAGTATTGCTGTGTCTATTTAGTTTTCTGTATGGTTTGATATGCTTGTTTTGTTGGAAAATGAAAATAAAGCTTAAAAAAAAAAAAAAAACCCGAAGATCCCGACGCTCTTACGGGGCACCTCTGGGGCATTTCACTGCCTCCAGTTTCTTCAGGGGATCTTTAATTATCACCCAACTCGTGTTCTAAAAGACAAATGTGACAACCTTTCAACTATTATACTCTAGTTACTTAAACAACGAACTTTTTATTTGTTTTAAAATTTTACTTAAAACTTATTTCTTCTCTTGTACTTACTCTACACCGATGCTGCCCGCGCTCCACTATTTTCCAACTGTCTTCAACCTTGAATTATCCAGTCTGCCAAAAAACGCCGCGCATGCGTATTGCACTGTTGCCCAACTCTTTATACCTACTTAGCAGATCGTTTCTTCATTGGGCCCACCAATTAGCACTCTTTGCTTAAAAGTTTAGCTATTTTAATGGCCTGGAAGCGTTACTTTAATTTAATAATTCTGAACTTCATTCAAGGGCACATTTGCACCGCATGAATCTTAACCTCTCAAAGCAATTGAATGTAACTTCATGTACAGGCATTCCAGTCTACCGGGAGGTTGTTGTAAACTTTTATGAATTTTTGGAACTAAATATAGTATAGCTAAACTATATTTAGTTCCAAAAATTCATAAAAGTTTACAACAACCTCCCGGTAGACCGATCGTTTCGATGAAAGGAAGTGTGTGCGAACCCTTGTCTATTTACATAGATTCATTCTTACATCCTTTATTAACAATTATACCGTCATATTTACAGGATACTACGCATTTTTTACGCTTAATGGAAGATATGACCGAATGGTCAAGGGATCCAGATACTCTATTAGTAACTCTGGACGTGGTATCGTTGTATACGAACATACCACAAACTGCGGCTTTATCTACGGTTCAATCCACCCTTTTACTGAGAGAAGATCTTTCTGCATTACAATATGAATTTTTAACAGCATTGGCGCGATTGGCGATTTTTCACAATTATTTCGAATTTGAGGGGAAATTATATCAACAAATAGCAGGGGTTGCCATGGATGCAACCTGCGCTCCATCAATAGCCAATTTTTATATGTGCAATTTTGAATCTCAGTGGTTCTCACTCCATATCGTACTAATTTGCTAGTATGGAAAAGATACATCGATGATGTGTTTCTATTGTGGAAGGGTACGGAGGAAACACTCTTAAAATTTATCCAATGGCTTAATGAATGTGATGGTATCATCAAATTCACATATACATATAATCAGCGGAAGATAACTTATTTAGATGTACAAGTAGAAAGAGATAACGTATGGAAAACTTCCGTTTTTAAAAAATCTACAAATCGTAATGCTTTGTTACATTTTACAAGTAAACATCCTAGAAAGTTGAAAGAAGGACTTCCCTTTTCACAATTTCTCCGCTTTCGCAGAAACTGTTCTGATACGGAAGAATTTAAGCGTCAAGCGAAACATCTGAAGAATGACTTTCTAAATAGAGGCTATCCTGTTAAAATAGTATCGCAAGCATATAGAAGAGCTTTATATAATCATAGATCACTATTACTTACCGCCACACCAAGTAAGCAGAAGGGACAAAAGGATTCAATACATGTTAACCTAGTAACGGGATTTTCCCCGCTTAGCAATGCTATACAAAAGATTTTGAATAAACATCGGAATGTTCTTAGGACGGTTCCTGGGTTAACAGAAAAACGGATCCGTTGTGTATGGAGAAGAGGTCGTACACTGAAAGATATGTTAAGTCCTGCAACTCTCCCTCCCTTGACATCTCAAGTCATAGCAAATGTGGCCATTGCGATATGTGCCCCATGATGTTAGAAACTGCTACGTTTACATATAAGCAAACAATATACTATCTGCGCTCCCATACCACATATGAATCTAGAGGAGTAATATATGTGCTTCAATGCCCATGTGGACTACTCTATATAGGAAAAACGTTATGTTCTTTGAAGGTACGATTGAAAGAACATCGAAGCAGATTAAAATGTGGCAGAATGGAAGCACCAATGATTCCACATAGCTTGGCGATGGGTCACACTTTCGACCTATTCAGTTGTGTAATAATTGAACAAGTGACAGAAGGTAGAGGAGGTAGGACTATAGATGAGACTCTCCTGAAGAAAGAACAGTGGATTTTCAAATTGAATACAGTGATTCCATCAGGATTGAATATAGCTATAGACTGGAATGCCTGTACATAAAGTTACATTCAATTGCTTTGACAGGTTAAGATTCATGCGGCGCAAATGTGCCCTTGAATGAAGTTCAGAATTATTAAATTAAAGTAACACTTCCAGGCCATTAAAATAGCTAAACTTTTAAGCAAAGAGCGCTAATTGGTGGGCCCAATGAAGAAACGATCTGTTAAGTAGGTATAAAGAGTTGGGCAACAGTGCAATACACATGCGTGGCGTTTTTTGGCAGACTGGATAATTCAAGGTTGAAGACAGTTGGAAAATAGTGGAGCGCGAGCATCGGTGTAGAGTAAGTACAAGAGAAGAAATAAGTTAAGTAAAATTTTAAAACAAATAAAAAGTTCGTTTTTTAAGTAACTAGAGTATAATAGTTGAAAGGTTGTCACATTTGTCTTTTAGAACACGAGTTGGGTGATAATTAAAGATCCCCTGAAGAAACTGTAGGCAGTGAAACGCCTCAGAGGTGCCCCGTAAGAGCGTCGGGATCTTCGGGTTTGAAGCCAAGCACAACGGTTAACTCCAGAACGTGAAATATAAGTTAAGTGATAGATGTGTACATTTAAACATTGAAAATACAGCATTAAGATGAAGATTTCATTTAGAAAAATGGAGTTTACTCAGTGCTGAGAAAAATACGCACCGGTTTCTAAACATAAGGTCATTGATGCGATCAAGCACCGGCAGTAAGACTTTGTCTACTAATCGTGCTATAAAGAGTCTGAGACCTTTGGAAATTGGAGCGATCTGCAATAATGAGAGAGTGACACAAAAGTTTCTAAATAACTGTTAAAACTGAACGCAGAGTAACTTGATTGTATACGTTCAGGAAGAGACCAGATTCTAATTGTAGTTTTAGGGACATTCTCTATGGCATCCTGAAACTGAAGAGAAGACACCTCTTCCTCCAGGAGAGCAGGGAGTCACAGTCAAGTTTAAAATTCCCCTAGGAATGTTGAGGCGGGCAGAGTTTGGAAATGAAGTCTGTACCCCCTCTTGGACTATGGTTAGTATCCGCTGCTTGGAGGTGATGAGGTGACATCTGTGAGCATAGTGGCTTGCTATGTGGAGAGGGTGATGGCCCTCCAGAGGCAGAGTGGCAATGTTACATAGAAACATGACAGAAAAAGACCACATGGCCTATCTATAGTCTGTCCTTCCATAACTACAACAGTCCACTTTTTACCTTTAGAGATCCTCTGTGTTGGTCCCATGCTTTTTTGAATTCAGTTACTGTCCTCATGTCTACCACCTCCACTGGGAGACTATTCCATGGATCCACTACTCTTTCTGTAAAGAAATATTTCCGCATATCACTCCTGAATCTATCTCCCTTCACCCTCATCCCATGTCTCCTCGTAGCAGAACTTGCTTTCAATTGAAAGAGGCTCTCTCCCTGAACATTTATGCCATGGAGGTATTTAAACATCTCAATCATATCACCTCTATCCCGCCTTTCCTCTAAGGTGTACATATTAAGATCCTTAAGTCTGTCCTCATATGCTTTATAATAAAGCCCACTAATCATTTTAGTAGCCACCCTCTGCACCGACTCCATCCTGTTCACATCCTTTTGAAGGTGCGGTCTCCAGAATTGCACACTATACTCCAAATGAGGTCGCACCAAAGACTTATACAGAGGCATTATCACCTCCTTTTTTCTGCTAGCCATTCCTCTCCGTATGCACCCAAGCATCCTTCTAGCTTTTGCTGTTGCCTTTTCTACCTGTTTAGCTACTTTAAGATCATCAGACACAACCACGCCTAGGTCCCGCTCTTCTTTAGTGGACAAAAGTACTTCACCTCCTATACTGTATTGCTCCCTTGGATTGCTGCAACCCAAATGCATGACCTTACATTTTTTAACATTAAATCCCAGCTGCCAAATTCTAGACCATTCTTCAAGCTTAGCTAGATCCTTCCTCATGTTATCTACACCTTCCTGGGTGTCTACTCTATTGCAGATTTTGGTATCATCTGCAAAGAGGCAAACCTTACCCGACAGCCCTTCCGCTATATCACTAACAAAGATGTTAAAAAGAATCGGACCAAGGACAGATCCCTGGGGCACACCACTGATAACATCCTTCTCCTCAGAGTGAGCTCCATTTACTTGTACTCTTTGTTGCCTCCCACCCAACCAATTTCAAACCCAAGCAGTAACTTTAGGGTCCATCCCTAGGGTGCTCAGTTTGTTTATAAGTCGCCTGTGAGGAACAGTGTCAAAGGCTTTACTGAAATCTAAATATACCACATCTAGAGCTCTCCCTCGGTCCAACTCCCTGGTCACCCAGTCAAAGAAATCAATCAGATTTGTCTGACAAGACCTGCCTCTGGTGAATCCATGCTGCCTCGGATCCTGTAATCCGCTGGACTCCAGAAACCTCACTATTTTCTCTTTCAGCAGCGTTTCCAATAATTTACTCACCACCAAAGTTAAACTAACCGGCCTGTAGTTTTCAACCACATCCTTACTTCCACTTTTGTGTAAAGGCACCACATGAGCCTCTCCTCAGTCCTTTGGCACCACTTCCGACTCCAACGAGGCATTGAAAAGGTCAGTCAGTGGAGTTGCTAGAACGTCCCCAAGTTCCCTCAGTATTCTAGAGTGTATCCCATCCAGTCCCATCGCTTTGTCTACTTTAAGTTGAGCTAGTTTCTCACGAACACAGTCTTCTGAAAATTGTTCAAGATGTCCCTCGATTCTGTTCTTATTTGTGGGTGTTTTCTGAGGTCCTGCTCCTGGTTCTTCATCTGTGAACACAGAACAAAATATTTGTTAAGCAATTCCGCTTTATCCTTATCAGCTTCTACATATTCCCCCCCCCCCCCCGCACCCTTGAGTCTGATAATACCACTTTTGCTCTTCCTCTTCTCACTAATATATCTGAAAAATGTCTTATCCCCCCATTTTATTGCATTGGCTATTTGCTCCTCCTTTTGAATCTTTGCCTTCTTGACTACTTTGCTAGCTTCTCTAAGTTTTTCCAAATACAGATGCCTGTCTTCCTCTCTCTGTGATCTCTTGTATTTCATGAAGGCCTCCCTCTTTTTCTTCACTTTTTCAGCTTCCTTCGAAAACCATAGCGGTCTCCTTTTCCTTTTGCCTTTATTTACCATTTTAACAAAAAGGTTGGTTGCCCTTAAAATACCCCCTTTCAGTTTTGCACACTGTTTTTCTACATCCCCCAGCTGTTCCCATCCCACTAACGACTCCCTGAGGTATTGGCCCATCTTCGCAAAGTTAGTCTTCCAAAAGTCTAAGATCCTCACCTTGGAATGGATTCTAACAGCCCTAGTCCTAATACTGAACCACACCATCTGGTGATCACTGGATGCAAAATGATCTCCCACTACTCTTCTCTTGAAGAGTCAAAAAACAGGCACAGACTGTGCCGCGGAGCTGGTTGAGGCTTAGCCACCTGTGGCTTCTTTTGCTGCTTAGGAGGCTGTGGCCCTTGGGCCTGGTACTAAGAAGCAGAAGGGTAAGAAGGGTAGAATCTCTTATTGTAGGAAGAGTTTCTTGCAGTTACCTTCTTTCTAACAGGGTTTGCGCTATTGTTCTAGATCAGTGGTTCTTAACCTGGGTTCGATCGAACCCTAGAGGTTCAGTGAGTCAGTCTCAGGGGTTCGGCGGAGGTCAAGACACAAGACACGCACCCGACTCATATGATTCGTGATGACACGCCCCGCTTGGCCATCATTGGCTGCAGGTGATCACCCTACATTGCTTGGCCAATCTGTGATGCAGGGAATTTGGTGCACTCAGTAGTCGACTTGTGACTGTCGTGATGGTATGTCGTGTGATTTCTTTCTTAATATTTTAATCCATACTATGTCGAGCAAAAAAAGAAAGTGGTCGGACGAATATGTACAACATGGATTCGCATATATAATAGAATGTGATGGGAGTCAGCGTCCTATCTGCATGATTTGCAATGCCAAGTTAAGCAATTCTAGTCTAGTACCGGCAAAACTAAAGGAACACTTCCTTAACCTGCATGGAGATGGGGAATACAAGAACACAACACTTGCTGAATTCAAGGTGAAGAGAGCCAGATTCGATGAAAAGGCTATTCTGCCTGCTCTCAGTTTTGTACCCATCAACAAACCGATCCTCACAGCATCATACGAAGTTGCTTACCTGATCGCAAAGCAGGGCAAACCAAACACCATTGGTGAAACACTCATAAAACCAGCTGTGTTGAAGATGGCGAATCTGATGCTGGGAAAAGCAGCCGAAGTTAAATTATCCCAAATTCCTCTTTCAAATGACACCATCAGCGACAGAATAGAGGACATGAGCAAAGACAATTTGGCTCAAGTAGTTGCAGATCTGATTTTTCAAGCCCAGCAAAATTCAGCCTCCAACTCGACGAGACCACAGACGTTTCTAATCTAAGTCAGCTTGCTGTATTTGTGCGCTGTGTGAAAGACGACATGATAAAGGAAGATTTTTTATTTTGTAAGCCTCTTACAACAACAACTAAGGCAGCCGATGTGAAGAAACTTGTGGATGACTTCTTCGGAGACAACAATCTTTCGTGGGATATGGTTTCTGCAGTTTGTACAGACGGAGCTCCAGTCATGTTGGGAAGAAAGTCTGGTTTTGGTGCACTAGTGAAAGCCGATGCACCACACATCATTGTTACACATTGTATTCTGTACAGGCATGCGTTGGCAACAAATACCTTGCCTCCAGAAATGACAGAAGTATTAAAAATTGTAGTGGAATGTGTGAACTATGTGCGAAATAGTGCACTGAGGCACCGCATCTTCAGTGAGCTGTGTAAAGAAATGGGCTCTGAATTTGAGGTACTTCTGTACCATTCTAACGTTCGGTGGTTATCCCGGGGACAGGTGCTGAATCATGTTTTTGCCATGCGTGTGGAATTAGCCCTGTTTTTGCAAGAGTACCAACATCGTCATGCAGATTGCTTCAAAAATTCTAAGTTCATTCTCATTTTAGCATACATGGCTGATATATTTGCATATCTCAATCAGCAGATGCAGGGTAGTGGAGTCAACATCATCGAAGCGGAAGAAAACCTGAAGGCTTTTCAAAAAAAGCTACAGTTATGGAAACAACTAACAGAGAATAATAACTTCGCAAACTTTCCCCTGCTGGTCGACTGTGTAAGTAAGATCGAAGATGTGTCTGGAATCGGAGATATTTCTGTACCCACGGAACTGAAGCAAGCAATTGCCACGCACTTAGATGAGCTTGCAAAGTCTCTCAACAGATACTTCCCTACGAGAGTCATTATCCAGAATGGGTGAGACAGCCATTCATGTCTGGTGTTGAGACAGCAGATGTCAATGATGAATACCTCGACGAAATCATTGAAATTCAGCAGAGCCAGGTTCAACAGCAACTCTTCAGAACAACAACGCTCTCAACGTTTTGGTGTCAACAAATGGTAACGTATCCTGTTATTGCTAGGAAAGCCCTGGAAATTTTTATACCATTTGTTACAACATATCTTTGCGAGCAATCCTTTTTGAGGATGCTGGATATAAAAACGAAGAAAAGGAACAGACTTTGCTGTGAAAATGACATGGCACTTGCCAAGGTGAAGCCACGCATTTCTGAACTGGTCTTTCAAAGGCAACAGCAGAAGTCACACTGATTTGCCGTAAATATTCATTATTATTGTAGCAGTGTAGCCTGATGGAAATTAGGTGATGGGTGTGTGTTAAAATGTTAAAAATAATAAATAGCATAAATACAATAAGTTCATTATTGGAATACATAAGGTTAAAAATTAAAACCATTTCAGTGTGGTAGTATTAAAAAAAGTCATGTCTTTGTGAAAGGTTCTGTATGTAATTTGTTGTGAGTTCATGCATTGTATTGGTTTTGTTCTTTGAACACAGCGATGTTAATGCATGATTCATTTTGTGAACCAGTAAAACATATACCTATGTCTTGAATTTGAAAAAAAATCATATTTTATTTTTCAATAAAGAAGGGTTCGGTGAATGTGCATATGCAACTGGTGGGGTTCAGTACCTCCAACAAGGTTAAGAACCACTGTTCTAGATAGAGTCAGAGAATACTACTCTGAAGAGACAGAGGCCTTATCCTGCCAACTGTTCAAAATCTGAGGCCTGAAGCCATGCAATTCTGCATGCACCAATGCAGATTGCTGAGGCCCTGCTTGTGCATCAAAGGTGGCCCTATTAAACTTCAATACATTTTGGCTATGCTTTGCCAAGGTGAGAGTCTGCCCTCTTGTCATCTGGAAGGAGTGGGGCAAAAGCCTTGAGATCCCTTGAGGAACATTCCCATGTAGAGGATACAGGAATTAATCCTAGCTGAGAGCATGGATGCCTGGAAGCACCGAAGCCCAACGACATCAAGGATTCTCGATTTTCTACATGGAGGGTTAGAAGAATGGGTCTTCAAGCTTTTGATTTGGCCCATCGCCGACTCGACCACCATGGAATGGTAGGGAAGCTGTGGCTTTTGAAAGCCGGGACACTCCAGTACCTGGTATTGAGACGTCAGCTCTGCGGTGAGACTGTAAGAGGAGTCTCACACATACAGTGCATGAGATCATGAAAGATGTGGTGCACCGGCAGAGTAGCTGCCTATTTGGGTGCTGTTGGGTATTAGAGGATCTCCAACTCCTCTGCCCTGGGTTTCTTCTCCGATATTACCATGATGGAGAGATCCTTAGCTAGGACTCGAATGAATTCCTGGAAGGACATATCTTCTGGAGGCAACATGCATCACTATTGTGGAGACGGTTCTGAGGGTATGTTTTGGGGCCCCCAAGAACTGTTCGATTCTGCCTCCAAGACACTGGAATCTGAGTCGGCGGACTCAAAGTATTGATAAGGATGGTGCTTGCCTGAATCAAGATGACTGCTCCGGTGCTCCGAGGTTCCAGTATTGGTGAGCCATTTGGATTGGATACCGATATCGGTTACAGTTTCAAGCAAGGGCAGGAATGGCAACAATGTTGACCCCACAATCAGGGTCAATATCAGTATCGGTAGTGATGGGGTGCTGCCCAGAACCAAGGTCCTAAGTGGAACCGAGGCTGCCAGCAGGGCTGTTAAGCTCCATTCGATGGCCAGTATGAGCTGGTCCATCAAGGTTGTCTGTCAGGGTATTGGTTGCAGGTGGGTATCACTACCGCTCCAGAACATAGGCCCAGGAGTTCTCTGGAGGGTCAAGGCCTCAGGAGCACCCTGGAGCCCCCTCTGTGACTTTGGAGGACAGGGTCTCGCACTGGGACTGTTTGGCAGGCTGATCTACCTCTGATAACAGATGCAGGGAATCTTGATTTTTCAAGTGAAATCTTCCCCTGAAGGTTTTGTCCGACTTTGATGCAGCCTTGTGCTTAGACTTCAAAGATACCCGAGATCCATGGGGGGAGGAGGATGAGGCCCTGGACAAAGTGGATGCTAGTGATACTGCATCTGAGGCAAAAAGTGCCCCAAATTTATAAGGCCAGTTTTGTAGGCCTCTCTCTGTGTCGTCTTCTTCTGACAGAGGACAGCCTTTTGGCTTGTGGTCTGGGCCAAGGCTTTTTAAGCACCAGTCATGTGCATCAGTCACCACACAACTTTTTTTTAAAACCACTATTTGGGTTGTCTATGCCTTAGGGTTTAGTGAAGGCTAGGTAGGCTTAAGGCCTTAAAAGGGCATTTTTTTAACAGAAAGATAAAGAGTAAAAGAAAAAGGGAACTGGCGATGTCTTTGACGGTGCCAAGTGTCAATGGGCAGGCAGAGGCACCATCCACAAAGATTTTTTTCTACAGAGAGAGGATTTGCTGCCTGCTGGCTTTGCAGAAAACAAAGATCTGAAGAGAGGAAGTTAGGAAGGCAGTCATGCAGGCACAGTGGGGTATTCCCAAAGGCTTTCCTATTGGACACAGGGGAGCATTCCCCTGCAGACTCAGTCAGTACCAACGTCTGACATCTGTGACAACTACATTCCTGCTTATTTCTGGAATTAAAAGTTGTGGAGTTCCTGTGTAGAGGAATATACAGTGAGATAAGAGTTAAGGTAGTGAGGAGCCACAGAACAAAAGCATTTGTAGGTAAGTAGAAGTCTGAACTAGATGCAGAAACAGATAAGGAGCCAGTGAAGTGACTTGGAGTTACATGAACATAGTGGCACTAGCAAAAGACATACAGCTGAGTTTTGAACAGATTGAAGGGGAAAAATATGATTCAGACAAGATTAGTGAAGAGTAGATTACAATAGTCAAGATAGGAGGTGACTAGTGCATAGAAAGGAAAGAATGAATTTTGCCAGTATTATAGAGAAAGTAGTGACAGGTTTTAGCTGTTGGATATATGCAGAGAGTAAGGTCAAAGAAGATCCCAAGGTTATGAGCTAAGGAAACAGGGCGTATAGTATTATCCACAAAAAATTAAGAAGGGGGGAGGTGGATTTAGGGAATAGATAAGGAGCTCATTTTTGGCCATGTTCAGTTTCAGATGGTGGTGAGACATCCAGGCAGCAATATCATAAGCAGGCAGAGATCCAGGCCTGAATTTCTGGAGAGATTTCAGGCACAGAAAGGTAGAGCAAAGTTGTCAGCATAAAAATAAGTGCACTAAGGGACTAAGTAGAGAGAAAAAAGGAGAAGTCCCAGGACAAAGCCTTGAGGTACACCGACTGAGTGGGATGGCGGTAGAGGATACACCAGAATACACACAAAGTGCAACAGGCTAAATAAGAAAACCAGGACAGAACCCTTAAATCCAAGTGAGGACAAGGTATTGAGGAGAAGCTGGTAATCAACAGTGGCAAAGGAAGCAGAAAAATCAAGAAGGATGAGAATTGAGAAGTCTGGATTTGGCGAGTAACAAGTTGCTGGAGACTTTGGCAAGAGATGTTTCTGTGGAACATAGAGAACGGAAGACAGAAGGGCTTGAGAGGAAAGAGTCAAATCATCAGCAGTGAACCACTCGCTGAAGTAGTTTTGAAGCAAAGGGGAGGAGAGATATCGATAAATGAAAGGCCAGGTAGGATCTAGTGAAGGCTTTTTGAGAAGAGCTATAACCACAGCATCTTTGAAGCCACAGGAACAATTGTAGTGGAAAGCAATAAGTTAAGGATATGACAAGATGGAAGGGATGACTGTGGACGAGTTAGAGCTTAGTAAATGGGTAGGAATTTGAGCAGGTAAGTCAGTTTGGAAGAGACAAGATTTGCAGTTTCCACCTCAGTGATTTCAGAAAAGGAAGAGTGGCAGAAGGTGAGGTAAGGATTTGGGATTGAAGGGGGGGGGGGGGGAAGAGATGAGGTGGAAGTGACCCTACAGAGAATTCAAGGCTAATCTTCTAGATGTCAGCCAAGGTCTGGGCAGACAGTGACGGAGGGATTGGGGGAGAAGGGAACTTGAGTTGAGCATAGCAGAGACAGTAAGGGTCAGAGGCAAGAGTTGGTCAGATGGACATAGTACTCTTGTTTGGAGGGTGCTATGGCCGACATGAAAGAGGTTAGCATGAATTTTAAATGTAGGTAGTATGGGTATGTGATTTAAGCCAAAGACATTCAGCTGAGTGGGCACGGGAATGTAGGTAGCAGGTTGTTGAGGACAGCCAGGGTTGAGGTACAGTATGCCTTACAGTGCATGGAATGTGAGGAGAAAGTGCATCTAGAGCAGAGAATAGTGTAGGAGGATACTGCCCCATCAATGGAGTCAGATGACAGAGGAAAGAGGTGACAAGACAGCAATGGAGACAGCTGAAAGGTCGATAGTGTGAAGATTCTTAACCACCCCCCATCTTGGTCTCACCCTATCTCCAACATGTTTAAGGGTGATGTGAAGGTTAGCAAGTCAAAAGGGCAGAACTGAGGTGAAGAGGTTTGAGGGTGAGCAGTTGGAGAAGACGAAGTAAAGGCAGTGGCCATACTTGTGAGTAGGAATGGTAGAGCACAACTGGAGGCTGAATGAAGAGGTTAGGGCTTGAACTCACAAGGGTCAACATGAATGCTAAAATCTCCAAGAATAAGGGAAGGGGGAAGATTCATCCAAAAGGGAAAGCCAGGAGTCAAAATCAGCAAGAAAGGTAGAGGTGAACTTGTGGGGGGGGGGGGGGGGGGGGGAAATCGATAAAAGACAGCTACCCAGAGAGGTAGTGGAGAAAAAAGGCAGCTGGCATGGACTTCAAAGGAATTAGAGGCAGAAGGAGGAAATGGAAATAACAGGAATGAGAGAGTAGGGACCCAAAACTGCCACCAGTCAATGGGCTGAGGTGTATGGGAAAATAGGTAAGACTCCATGACAGAGGGCAGCTACTGAAGCTGAATCTTCAGGAAGAAGCCAAGTTTCAATAAGAGTCAGGAGATAGAGATAGAGATCATGAATGAAAGTAAGTTTAGAGACAGAATGTGTATTCCACAATGCGCATGAAAGGGGAGAGGAGAGGGATATGAACAAGATTAGAAAGGTTATGCATTGACCTGCCCTAGGAGTGTGAAGTCTAGAGGGGGCCAGGGTTGACGTTGACATCTCCAGATGAGAGGAGGGGTAGGAGAGAACGGGGGCGAGAGGAGGCAGCATGACTGTAGTGAGGGTGAGGTTCCCTCAGTGAGAGTGGAGATGACTAAATGAGAGGAAGAAAATGATGAAGCTCAAGGGCAGATGGTAAGACAGAAGACAAAATGATAGGGGGGAACTGGTTTGATGAAGTAATTGAGCAGCAGCTTGTGCATCAGCTAGCTCAAGAAATACACCATGTCCAGGAAGCCAGCTGGCGCTGGGAGCTTGGGTGGAGGGAAGGGGTCTGTAGAACTTGAACTTATAGCCCCTAATGGCAGAAAGTCAAAAACTGGGGTTAGGCTTGGAAATGGTGGGTGGTTAAGTCTTTCCTGCTGTCAGGGATGCTGGTTGTAGGGCCAATTCTGGAGGCGCTGCTGGGGTGGCCTAGGGTAGGGCTGGTAGGGGCCTCTGATACTGAGGGAGAGCTGTATGACTAGCTGTAGCTGAAGTATGATGATAGCATAGTTACTCACCTGTCACAGGTGTTCTCCAGGGACAGCAGGAATCAGTCCTCACTTATGGGTGATGTCAGCATCAATGGAGCCCACGCAGAGCAATTCCCAGCTTTCAAAGAAAGCCTTTGGGATTGCTGCCACACATGCATGGTCCTCTTCATGCCCAAGGGTGCCATCTTGCTCATTCATGTCCCTTAGCTCAAGCCCTACCAAGCAAATGGCAAGGAAAGGATAAAATCCAGCAACTCATCAGGGGAGGTGGGAGGGTAGGGAGGACCGATTCCTGCTGTCCCTGGAGAACACCTGTTAGATAACTATGCTTTCTCCAGGAACAAGCAGGAAGTCAGTCCTCACTTATGGGACTCCCCAGCTACAAGATATCGAGCCTGTAACCAAAACACACCTCTGCGAGATTGTGATCAGAAGCCGATGCCCAAAGGAGCCGAGTCCTCGGGGCAAAGTCCTCGGTAGCCATGAAGAAGGGTCAGAGGGCAGGAGTTGCATATGCCCTGAACAAATTATGGAGTACAGCCTGGCCAAAGGCGCTGTTCCGACGGGTCTCCCTCTCCAGGCAGTAGTGTGCAGCGAAGGTGTTCGCTGAAAACCAGGTCACCGCTCAGCAGATATCCAGCAGGAGCACTGAACGCAGCAAGGCTACCAAAGCCTCTTTGGCCAGGACACCGTGCGCGGTGACCCAGCAGTCTAATGGGGCACCCGCCTTCGCATGGGCGAAGGCAATGCAGTCCACCACCCAAACGGAAAGGGTGCATTTGGTGACTGCCTGCCTCAGTCGATTAGGATCGTAGATTACAAAGAGTCGGCCAGACTTGCGATGAGCCTGGGTGCGCTGCAGATAAAAGGCAAGAGCCCTTTCGCAGTCTAGAGTATGCAAAGCCGCCGACGCCTAGTCAGCATGGGGTCTCAGGAAGAACGTCGGTAAGACTATCTTCTGATTGAGATGAAAATCCAAGACAACCTTCGGTAGGAACTTGGGGTGGGTACGGAGGACCACCCTATTCCTATAGAATCTAGTGTAAGGGGCTTCAGCCATGAGAGCCTGGAGCTCACTGACTCAGCATGCCGAGGTTAAAGCCACCAGGACGACCACCTTCCAGGATAGGCGCCGTAGCATGTCGCCATCAGCTCGAAGGGTGAACGCGCAAGTTGCATGAGCACTACATTCAGGTCCCATTCTGCCGGCGGAAGAGAGAAGGGAGGCTTGGAAAGCAAAAGACCCTGTATAAATCAGGAGACCAAGGGCTGCCCCGAGGGGGGGGGGGGGTGTTTCCCTCAGCGGGGAGGTGATTTGCCGAGATGGCACCCAGGAGCACCCTGACAGAGTTCGACTTCAGGCCTTCCTTCGAGAGATGGAGGAGGTACTGAAGGACCCACCGAATGGAGCGAGAGAATGGGTCGATCTGGAGCTCAGAGCACCAGGCCGAGAAGCGGTGCCACTTGAAGGCATAAGCTTGCCTAGTCGAGTTTTTCCTCGACACAAGGACCTGCTCCGGGAGATCCAGCATGGCTAGGGAGACCCATTCAGTTGCCAGGTTTGAGGGATAACGAGGCCAGTTTTGGGTGTAGTACCCACCCCTCCTCCTGCATTAAGCAGGCCCAGGGCACAGCCCAGGGGGACTGGAAGCTCCGACGAGAGCCAGAGCAGGAGCGGGAACCACAGATGTCAAGGTCACGATAGGACTTAGATAGACGCTCATTCCTGCTGAGCCTTGTGGAGGGTCCTTGCAATGAGAGGAGTGGTGGGAGGAACACAGAGCAGGTCAGAGGACCAGCTCAAAAGGAACGCATCCAGGCTCTCTCTGCATGGGTTTGGCACTGGGTCGCAGAAACAGGGAAGCTGTGCGTTTGACGGGCTGGCAAAGAGGTCCATGGTCGGAGTCCCCCACCGCTGGAAGCCAGCCAGCCACCCTCGGGTCCAGCCACCACTCGTGAGGACGGAGGATTCTGCTGAGTTTGTCCACGAGGACATTCACCTGGCCCGGGAGGTAGGCTGCTCTGAGGGTCATCCCACGACAGAGGGAGAAGGAGCAGAGGAGGACCGCTTCCCAGCAATGACTCCCTCCTTATTGATGTTGAACATCGCTATGCAGTTGTCGGTCTGCACGAGCACCAACTTCCCTCTGAAGTGATCCTCAAAGGCTCTTAGGGCCCACCGAACCGCCCGGAACTAGAGCAAGAAAACCAGAGTTCAAACCACCAGCTACAATCTCCCTATGCGAAAATACAAAGAATGAAATAAAATACCTCGGAGTAACACTTGATAGCGAACTAAAGATGGCAAAACACCTCCGCTTAGTAAACAGGGCCATTTTCTACAAACTCAGGGTTATACAACCACTAAGGAACATCATTGAAGCTACCGATTTTAGGACAGTGGCTCAAGCCCTCATCATACCCCACTTCGATTACTGTAATGCAATTCTACAGGGCCTTCCAAAAAAAACCCTAAGCATACTCCAGATGGCACAGAACGTCGCAGCCAGAATCATCACCAAAACAGGAGTGGCAGAGCGCATCACGCCAGTACTAGTTGAACTACATTGGCTCCCCATCATAGCTTGTATAAAATACAAAACCCTAGTGACCACATTTAAACTCATCCACAACCTGGCACCAACTTTCCTCACCAACCTAATCAACTTGCAACCTGCCAACAGAAATAGGAGAACCACTACCATAAACAACCTACAGGTACCAATAAGTATAAGATCAGTTAAAACAGCCACAAGCAACAGGGCATATTCCTATACTGCCCCCTCACTTTGGAACCAACTCCTGCCTGAGATGCGCTCAATCAACGACCTGATGGCCTTCAGAAAAAACTGAAGACATACTTATTTCAACAGGCCTACAACGTATCCTGAACAACAATACATTCCAACCAGTATCTGCATCACCAAAATGTAGTCAAGTGTAAAAAAGTCTTATGCTCCTGAATGTAACAAGTGTAAAATGTATATATGTAAATATCCCTCTCTCCCCCTCCTAACTGTGTGCTGTGAATATCCCATGAATCATGTTGTACTCATTACTGAAAATTTCTGGCTTTGTTCTGACAACCTATCAGACAACCTTGTAAATCACGCTGTAATTCTTGAAATTTGTCATTTGATCTGGCACTCCCTGTTTACTTAATCAAACCGCTCCTGATCGCTGGAAGTAGCGGTATATAAATATATGCTAAATAAATAAATTTGCTGTTGAGACTCCTTGGGCGACCATTGCCCCTGCGTGCACAAAGCACTTTAGTGGGCTCCCCAACGCAGCAGGGAGGCATCCATTGTCAGCACCAGCTCATGCTGCAGGGCCTGGAAGGGCAACCCCCAAAGGAGGTTGCGGGGGTTCTGCCACCAGACCAGGGACAGGGAAAGGCTGTGGGATGCCCGGATGGGGTCTCTGAGGTGGTCGATGGACAGGCACCACTGGGCTGTCCGCATGTGCAGGTGGACATGGGTAACCACATGAATGATGGAAGCTATGTGGCCCAGGAGGCGAAGCATAGTATGGGTTGTGCCCCAAGGGGTGCTCTTGACCTGGGCTGCCAGGGCTCGGAGGCAGTTGGTGCAGTCCACTGGCAGAAAAGCAGTTGCCCGCTGAGTGTCAAGATGTGCGCCAATGAATTCTAAGGCCTGCACCAGTTCAAGGTGGGACATGGGATAGTTGACCAAGAAGCCCAGGCACTCAAGCGGGAGAATCATGCATGACGCTGGCAGGTGGGTTTCCTCCGCCGAGGATCCCCTGACGGGCCAATCGTTGAGGTAGGGGAAGACCGGTATGCCCTGAAGCCTGAGGAAGAGACCCACAGTGTGTATGCAAGGCCAAAGAGGAGCACCCTGTAGCGCAGGTACCGCCTGTGCTGGGGGTGGATCAAGATGTGGGCGTAAGCGTCTTTTAGGTCTAAGGAGCATAGCCAGTCGCCCTGCCAGAGGAAGGGCAGCAGAATGCCAAGGGATAACATCTTGAACTTCCCCCGCACCAAGAACTTGTGTAACCTTTGGAGGTGGAGGTAGAGGTAGGGCCGCAGACCCACCCCCTCCCCTGTCTTCTTCAGGTAGAAGCCCCGACCTTGGAGGTGCGACGGCACCTGCTTGACTGCCCGTTGGGTAAGGAGGTTGACTAATTCCCGCTGCAGGAGAACCTGATGTGAAGGGAGTCGAGGAGGCTCCACCGGGGAGAAGGGAGGGGGAAGCCTGTCCAGGCGGAGGCAACAGCCATCCCGGATTACCCAGAGGACCCAGGTGTCCGAGGTGATTGAAGCCCACTGAGTGGCAGAGGAGGACAGGCATCTCCCCCCCCCCCACCCCCACCCCCCACTGGCTGCTGTGTTGCTGGGGAGTGAAAGGCTATGCAGTTGGCATCAAAACCCCTGCATAGGTTGAGGTGGTGCAAGGGTTTGGGCCTTGGGCCCTTTCAGCTTATGGTGACCCTGGGGTCCAGAGTTCTTGTGCCACAGTGGTCTGCGTAGGAGTGGGTGGGTACGGTAGGTAGCCCCTATGGTATGCCCTTCCTAGAAAAGAAAGGCTTTTTGATTTGCTGCTTCTTTCGAGGGAGGGTGGAGGTCTTGCGCAAGAGACGGTTACATCCAGGAGCTTCTCCTGTACCCACTGCTCCAAATCTGAGGATTTGAGCCATGCCTGGCGACGGGCCCCGATGCTGGCAGCCACCACTCAAGCTGAGGACTCAAACCATAATAGGTGGCATGGGAGAGATACTTGGAGCACTCTGCGACAGACTAACAGGGTCTGGAACCTATCAAGGAGTTTGCCCTCGAGGCCTGCAGAGAAACACACGAGTTCTTTGGCCAAGTCACGCCAGAACATGCCTATATAGAGCTGGTATGCTTGAATACAGCAGGAGAGCATGGACCGCTGGTAGGCATAACGGCCTAGGGTGTCAAGAGCTCTCGACTCCCTGCCCAGGGGAACCGAAGAATGCGACTTTGGGCTTTTTTGCTTTCTCATGGATGACTTTACCACCATGGAGGTGTGGGGAGAGTTGTTTTTTTCTGAACCCAGGGCCTCGTTGGACCTTGTACATGGTGTCAAGGCGCTTACTCATGATGGAAACCGAGGCAGGTGCCTCCCACATGCAGAGCAGCAACCTGAATAGAATGGGAGGAACTGGCACAGTAAGAGTCTCGAGGCGGGGACTCATACTGCAGAATATCAAGCTCTTCAGCTGAAGGGTCTTCCTCAGCCTGGGTGGCCAGGTTGAGAGCCCATGCCATATTCTGGACAAACACCAAGAAGGAGGTGTCCTCGGGTGGCGAGTGCTGCTGGAATGTGGGCAGGGAGGGGTCTGATGGAAGGTCCCAATGGGCACAGGTTTCCGGGGAGGTATCCCCATCAGACTCCCATTCTGAGAAGTCAGATGAGGAATCCGATCCGGGCTGGTCGCCCTGTCCTGCAGCCGAGGACCGCTTGGAGCCGGAGGCCCTGGAAGATCTTTCCCCAGAGGAACGGGAAGGCAAGCAAGACCGACAGAGGACCCTTCACGAGGCCCACGGCTCTCAGGGATTTCCTGGGACGGATTTCGGTGTCCCACGCGAGGGAACCTCAGTCTCTCGGCATGAACCAGGCTGTGAGCGCCTGCTGGGAAGCAATGAACGCAGAAATGCTGCTTTCTAGCACCAGAATGCAGGACTCCCACATGGGTGTGGGGCCCTGCAACACTGACACCTGGGTCACAGGGTCGGGTGTCAAGGAGAGGGGTCCTTGCCGGGACAGCCCTCAGGAGACCAGGCACCATCGCGGGAGGCCTCCGTATCTGTGCGAGGTACCTTGCAGGGCCGCTCCTTGTCAGACTCTCGGAAACGCTGAAGGGGGCTAAGCAACTGATCATGGGCGTGCTCGTGCTTGTCGGGGGGCCCCTGACAGCGACTTCAAGGCCGCCTTCTTTTTATGCCGCTCCACTTTAGGGGACCCCTGGTCAGAGTGCCACCTTGAACGCAGCGGGACCGAAGAGGGGGATCCCACTGGAGGAGAGACAACCGAGGGTGCCACCAGAGACTACAAGGCAGCCTTCCTGAAAATGTCTTCAGACTTCTGCTTACGACTGAACAGGGCTTTGGAGGACATTTTCTTACAAAGTGAACAGAGCTCTGGATCAAGGTCAGCCCCAAGACGCTGCAGATAGCAGTCATGGGTGTCCGCAAGCGACATGTTCCTGGAGCATCTATTGCATTTTTGAATCAGGTGGCCATAGGGGCAAAAATGGCCCCCGCGAGGTCAAAGACCCACAAGGCCAGCAGTTGAAGGGGAAAATGAATCCCCCTTCAGGTACCTACCTTTGTTACAGGTTGAAGCCATCTTGTGCTAATGTCTATAGCTCAGGCCTAAGAAACAGCCTGCTCTTTTTCACACAAACTGCAAAATCAGCAAGATTGAGCTATAAAATGAGCTAATATCCTGTCCCAGAGAGCTGACACAATGAGAGGCTTCGAAAACCACACAGCTAGTGAAAAGCTGTCACCTGGGCCCCTTGAATGAACAAAGGGGAACAGAACAAAGAACTTAATCTGCAGGGAACAGAGCCAGCACACAGCGACAAGGACTGCCATGAGAATGGAAAGAGAGGATGCCCAAGGGAAAAAAAAAAGGGTAGAGATTGTGAAGCAGATTTGCTTGAAATAAGAAAAGAAAGGAAATCTATTTATCAGCAATTTGAGCCTAAAAGTGAATATAAATATAGAGAAGAAATTCTAATAAGTAAACAGACATTAGCTGATCTCACTGAAGTGAGGCCGTCTGTCCCCAGGACCTTTTTACACTTAAGTCAGGTGCTTTGCTCGTTATAGATGTATTGATATTGAAATTTGTACCTCATAAGTCAAAAGCAAAGCTTGTGATGCGACAGACCTGGCAAGATAAATAAAAAGGTTTCCATGCTTTTATGGTGGCACGAGCAATTTGTTTAAGGTCCTGTACATATGTTGGGGTGAACACAAATAGCCAAACAAAAATAGAAAAATTCCCCAAATAATCTTAGGGGAAGGCCAGAAAAGCCTCACCAGTTGGAAGAAAAAGGGGAACGAAGCCCATTAACAAAAATGCTAGGAGAAACATCCCCTAATTGCTCAAAAAGGATAGAGCAGGGGAAGGACGGAGGACCAGTGCAACCAGAAAAGAGTAGTCCAGAGGTCGAAAAACAAAGCACTTTTGCCAAGGGACGATGACAAGGACATGCATCTGAAGGGCTCCGTGGAAAGAGGGAGACTGAGCAAGATGGCACCCTTGGGTGGGAAGAGGACCACGCATGCATTGCAGCAATCCCAAAGGCTTTCTTTGAAAGCTGGGGAATTGCTCCGCACAGGCTCCGTCGGGGCAGATGTCACCCATAAGTGAAGACTGACTTCCTGCTTGTTCCTGGAGAATGCATAGCTACCTCTCTAACCATGGCGTGATCTTTTACCTCAGATACGGCCTTCTGCACCTTGGACCCAAATAGGCTGTCTCCTTGGCAGGGGGCATCTGCTAAGTGATCATGGAGATCCTCCCCAAGTCCAGAGATGCAGAGCCATGCAGTGCATCTGGCTGAGATTGCTGTAGCTGCCATCGAATTGTAAACGTCATACGTGGCACAGATGTGGCAGAGCGATTCGTGAAGGTCAGTCGCTAACTGTGCTGGATCCTCCATGGCCTGGACCAAGGCAAAGGAGGTCATGATTGTAGTGGAGCATCTGTAGTTGAGGAAGGGTCCGCATGGCTATGGTGCTGCTTTGGTAGAACTTTCTACCCATGGCATCTAGGGTCTGCTGTTCTTTACCTGGACCCTCTGGGACAGAGGTCTAGAGCTCTTGGACTTTTTGAAGACTGCCTCTGATACCACCAACTGGTGAGAAAGTTGCTTTGTTTGAAGCCAGGAGCTGGCAGAACCTTGTATTTCAGATCGTCACTGAAGTAGCACTGCCTGATGTTGGCGTTTTCCAAATGGTTTGTAGGTCTAGTAGAATCTGGGCACAGGGAGGTCTAGGACCTCCTTAAGGAGGCTGCAAGCCTTCAGGATGGACATGGAGGTCACGCTAGTTGGTAGGGGTTTGAGAATTGCTGAAGGCGTGCGCTCAGGGAATTTAGGATAGGAGAGGTTCTCCAGTGGGTCTTTGGGGATTTCTTGTTCTAGGGAGACCAGGATGGTCCCATGGGGGAATTGTAGGGTTCCCAGTGGTGGGGGGAAACCTTGAGACACCCTGCATTGTTCGAGAGGCAGATGTCACCAGTTGACAAATGTGGGTGACTGACAACCCCAGGGATGTCAACCTGGGGTCATAGGGTGTCTCCAGATAGTGCAGCCTGGAGTCACAGGATGCCTCTGGCTGGTGGGTAAGGGTGAAGGCTACCTACAGGATAAGAGCACTATATTGAACGAATTCTACAGAGAAGGGAGATAAGGGAGGATTGGGACTGGGGGGTCTGTGGCTGGAGGGGGGAAGCTGTTTTGCTTGGATGGAAGCACTCCTTGGGTTTGGTGCCCTGGCATTTGGGTGCAGTCTTACCTAGAGTCTTTGTAGAAAGAGCTTCTGTTGTGGAAGAATGCGATTTGCCATGTTTCTGCTTACTCTTGGCTTTGCTGCCCAACTTTATTGATGACGGCTGGTTGAAGGGGAAAGCTGTGATTTTTAAAGTTCTGGTGTGGGTGAGTGTAGCTGGCCAGTGAGATCGTAAGGCTGAGGTTCCTTGAATCTGACGCTGATGGCAGAAGAGAGACTGCATCTAACAGTGTGGCTGCCCTTATGGAGCCCATTTGTGCCATGGCTGGGCCCAAAGGGCGGAACAAGAAGTCAGGTCTGTGGCCATGGAGGGAACCATGCAGAAAACAAGCAATTTACCAAGCAGAGCTGACTCGTTTTCCTTCCCCCCCCCCCAACAGAAGCTGGCGGTGTGGGCTACGTTGCATGGCTTTGGAGGGGGGCTATACCCATTGTCACTAAGGCAATTTTTTTCAGGCACAAGGGTCAGAAGGGCATGGCAGACTCCATCACCATGGAGTTATGCAGCAGCTGTGACTTTTGGAAGCCTGGGCTCCACTGGACTCGATACATCAAGTCAAACCATTTACTCACCACCGGTACCAAAGCCAGTGTCTCCCACAATCAGAGCATCAGCCGTTGAGGGATGGGCACCATGAATGATTCTCGGAGGAGCCTCATACTGGAGAATTTCCAACTCATCCAACCAAGAGTCCTCCTCAGACTCTGTGGCAAATGCCAGGGCCTTTGACATGAAATCAAGGAAGCCTATAACCTCCAGCGTGAACCAGTCATGCCAGACAACAGTGCCTGCTGCTGGTCCATGAAGGCAAACTGCACTCCAGGAGCACCATTCTGGACTCCAGACCAGAATGCACCTCAGCCTTTGGCACAGGCACTGAGGGACTTGGGCCTGACACTAGCTCCCCCAAAGGGGAATCCCTAGACAAGGATGGTGTCAGGGGACTTTGCAGGCCGCTCCTTCTCTGAAGCCTCAGATGAGCTTCTCGGACTGCAGGACCAGGCCTGGGGGTACCCAGCCGGTTGGAACCAAAGATGCCGTCTTCAAGGGTTGTTTCTTCTTCCTGGGTTCCGAGGGAGACCCCCTGAGGACCAAACGTTGAGGCCTCAGATGAGGCCCTGGCCTTCGGAGGCACCAGGGACTCGGGGGGAAGAAAAAAAAACCCAAAAAAACAAAAAAACAAAAAAAACAAACAAAAAAAAAAACCCTTATGCTGCTGCTGGCGGCAGCTCTTAAGGGCAGAGACCGCATGGTCTGGCCCTAGACAGCAGAAACAGCAGTCGTGTCGGTCAAAGACTGTTTTAGAGCACCAATCACACTTCTTAAAGCCATTTGTAGCCATGGAGGAAAAAAGTACCCCTGTGAGATCGAAGACTCTCCAAGCTGCCAGTTAGAAAAAAATGCACGAAGATGCCAGGAAAAGAAGGAAAGCTACAAAAATAGACCCGAACTAGATGCTTGGGCAAAGATGTCAGGTGGCAGGTGGCAGGAAGAGTACCGGTGCGATACTGGAGGCGAGTATGAAACAGAAAAAAAAAAAATCAGTTTTTCCAGGGACAAGGCAGAAAAACATCTAGAGGGCTCTGTGAAAAAAAGGACACTAAGATTTCTTCTGCCTCCACTCCTCGGCTGCCGCCGGCCACGTGTCTTCCTGCCCATGCACTCAGCCTCCAAGAGGGCTTCGACGGTGAGGCGGGAGACAGCAAAGGCTACTCTTGTCCTGCCTTTGCCAGAACAGGCTGACTGAAGCCTCCTAACTCCTCAACCCCGAGAGCCAGAGAGAAGGGGGGTAGGGGGAAAATGCTAAAGGAGGTAAGACTAAAGAAAAAAAAATAAACAAACTTCAATAAAAAAACCAAAAGGGAAAAGACCCCCCAACTAACTAATTGCGCAATTTCAATTATTCTGGTATCAACTGGGTTAGTGTCATGGCAGAACATGCTAGGGAGATAAAGTTCCTAGATGAAATAAATGACTGCTTCTTGGAGCAGCTGGTTCATGAACCGACCAGAGGGGAAGCCATATTGGACCTAGTCCTTAGTGGAACACCAGAGTGTTGAGGCCAATTGGCAATAGTGATCATAGCATGATCGCATTTGATTTAGTTAGTGGAGGAGGGATAGTAAGGAGATCCACAGTACTACCTTTTAACTTTCGAAAGGGAAACTGATAAAATGAGGAAAATAGTTAAGAAAAAACCTAAAAGGAGCAGTTGCAAAGGTTAAAGACTTACATCAAGCTTGGGTGTTGTTGAAAAATACTATCTTGTAAGCACAGACCAGCTGTATTCCATGCTTTAAGGAAAGTGGAAGGAAGTCCAAAAAACTGTCAGCATGGTTTAAAGGTGAGGTCAGAGAGGCTGTTGCCAAAAAAGCATCTTTCAGGAAATGGAAAAAAGAGCCAAATGATGAAACCTGAAAACAGCACAAGCACTGGCAAGTCAAATGCAAGGCATTGATAAGGCAGGCAAAGGGAGAATTTGAGAAGCAGCTTGCTGTGGAAGAAAAAACGCATAAGTACATTCGTAGCAAAAAACCTGAGTCAGTTGGTCCATTGGATGATAGAGGGGTGAAAGGTGCACTAAGAGGCGACAAGGAGATGGCAGAGAGAATTAATTCTTTGCTTCGGTCTTTACTGAGGAACATAAGATATGCCATACTGGGTCAGACCAAGGTCCATCAAGCCCAGTATCCCGTTTCCAACAGTGGCCAATCTAGGTCATACGTACCTAGCAGTTTCCCCAAAAGACAGGTTCCACAATGCTTGTACTGGGTCAAGCATTGATATCCTGGGTCTCTTCTTAATAATGGTTTATGGACCTTTCCTCCAGGAACCTGTCCAAACCTTTTTAAACCCAGCTACACTAACAGCTTTTACTACATCCTCTGGTAACAAATTCCAGAGGAAGATGTAGGAATGTTACCCATGGCTGAAGTGGTATTTAAAGGTGCGGAAGAATTGAAGGAAATATCGCTACTGTGGGGCCCTGTATCCCACAACACATGTTTTCTAGATATCACCAATTACCAACAAATCACTCAGACTGCAAATTGCTCGAATACAATGCTTTTATTCGGGTACCAGAACAAACAAACAGCAACTGCTTTGAGCAAAAGTCTGTCTGAGAAAGGTGGTGGACAGTCCACTTCCCTCACCGGAATTGGGGAGCAGACTGCCCCAAGTTATGGAGCCATCCCCTTATATAGATATTCTCTGTCACAAAACTTCTAGAAGTCTGATGTCATTCTGTAAAAGTCAGAGTTACTTGCAAAGAAAGAAAACTTTGCTAGAACTCCAACTCTGAGGCCCCTCCCATGAATAATGCCAATTATGCCTTAGGGCTACCTTCTCTACAGCTGGGGTTCTCAAGGTCTTCTGGTCTTTGCTTAATTGTGCTTCTTATCTGTGCTGTGGAGCAAATCTTTCCTGCATTCCTTGGCCTGTTTATGGTCTTTTCATCTCCTGGTGCTAAATTACATTCTTTTCTTCAAGGCTGAAAGTATGTTTTCTGCTAATTAATTCTCTGAGCAGACCTGTATTTCTCTTCTGAGCCTGACTTCGCGTACTTCTACTCAAAGCAAGGCCTCCAGACTACAGCAGGCCGCAAGGCTGTATTGTAGCATATACTTTCTTAGCCCACAGGACATTTTCGTTTCTTCATCGTGCAAACTGCAGGCAGGCCATGATTACAGTCACAGATAGCAGCTGATCCCTAAACCGAAATATAAACCCAAAATATCCCAACATTCCCCAATTTTTTTCTTTTTGCCGAGGTGAGGGGCAAAGGCAGGAAACCCAAATTTAGGGACTATGAATAAGAACCATTTGTGACAGGGAAAGATCTTGCAAAGGTAAGAGCTCATACTGGTCTCCTTATACAATATACAGGGTTTTTTAGCAGAAGCCAAAATATCCCAACACTACATCAGGAAGATGTATTACAACTATTAGATAAACTGAAGAGTAGCAAATCACCTGGGCCGGATGGTAAACATTCAAGGGTGTTGAAAGAACTGAGATTGCAGACCTGCTATTAGTAATCTGTGAACTATCATTAAAATCATCTAATACCTTAAGATTTGATGATGGCAAATGTAATGCCAATTTTTAAAAAGTGTTCCAGGGGTGATCCAGGAAACTACAAACCGGTGAGCCCGTCAGTACTGGGAAAAATGGTAGAAACCATAAAGAACAAAGTTGCTGAACATGTAGATAGTCATGGCTTAATGGGAGACAGCCAACATGTCTTTAGACAAGGAAGATCTTATCTTACTAATCTGTTATGTTTTTTTGAAGGTGTAAATAAACAGGTAGACAAAGGCGAGTCGGTTGGTATAGTGTATTTGGACTTTCAGAAGGAGAAATTTCACTTACCATTAATTTCCTTTCCTGGAATACTGCTAGACCAGTCCAAACGGGTTATGCACCCCTGCCAGCAGATCTTGGAGACAGAATTCTACCAGAGCTCTGATAGGCTGGAGCCTGGTGATATAATCCTACCCGTAGGGGTCTCCATCAGTTACGTCTACAAGCTAATGCAACATGAACTGTATCACCACCCCAGAGGGTCTCAAGTGAACTATATACAAGGGAGCCGAAGAACAGTATCCACCTACGAACCCATGGACTGCCCAGGGCGAGGCATACAGGCAAAGAAGAACCGCGGTCAGCAGCTCACCGCACCAGCGGCACTCCAACAGACAGCAGGGCAGGTCCTGGACTGGTCTAGCAGTATTCCAGGAAAGGAAGTTAACGGTAAGTGAAATTTCTCCTTCCAGTTCATACTGCTAGACCAGTCCAGACAAACGGGCAGTACCCAAGCTACCTGCTTTCAAGGGGGGGCAAGGCCGCCGACAGCTCAGCAACTCCAAAACGGACTGCCTGACGGGCATGAACGTCCCACCTATAATGACCGACAAAGGTGGACAGCGACGCCGCCCGGCAAATATCAAGACCTCCCGGCCCACGAAGCTGTTTGCGCCCGAGTGGAGTGAGCACGGAGACCTGGTGGAGTTGGCTCTCCCAGAATAAGGTATGCCGCCTCAATAGCCTCCCTAACCCATCTAGAAATGGTAGATTTGGAGGCTGTGGATCCCCGACGAGGACCCGCGAACAAGACAGAAGAGGAACAGTCATACGGAAAGGTTTCGTGACCCTCAGACACCGAAAAAGAACCTTCTCAAGGTCCACCGCCCGCAACGGAGACCGACCACTGTCACACTGCACCTTTGGAAAAGACTGAAAGAAAAGAGGCTGGTTAACAGTGAACGGTGTCAGCACCTTTGGGCAAAAAGGAAGGGACAGTTCGCCGAGAAACGCCTTCTGAGGAAAATGAGAGATAGGGATCTCGACACGAGAGAGCCTGGCGCTCAGAAATACAGCATGCCGAAGTTATGGCCACCAAAAAGACTGCCTTCAGAGCCAAATCTTTAAGAGAACAGGCCCTCAGAGGCTCAAAGGGAGGAGCAACAAGGGCAAAGAGGACAAGCGCGAGAGCTTACGCCGGCACAGGTGAACGTAGAGGAGGCTGGAAGGCCTTAACTCCGGAGGAAGCAAGACACGTCCGAATGCGAAGCTATCGCTCCGCAATAGAACCCCGAAAACAAGTTAAACGGCCACTTGCACTCACAAGGAACCGAGTGCTAATTCCTTATCCACTCCAGCCGGTAAAAAGGACAGGATGTCCAGGACACCGTAACTCCAGGGAGAGAGGTTATTTCGCGAACACCAACCGTCAATAGACGCCAAACCCGAGCGTAAGCCAGCGATGTAGAAGACCGCCGCGCCATGAGAAGTGCCACGACCACGCTAGGCACATAGCCGTAGCGAGCAAACCGGTGGCGTTCAATAGCCAGGCCGTAAGCGAGTAAGGAGCCGGGTCTTCCATCTCCACTGGTCCCTGAATTAGAAGACCGCAAAACGCCTCGAGGCGGAGCGGCGACGCTCGAGACAGACGGAAGAGATCCGCATACCATGGTCAGTGAGGCTAATTCGGAGCCAGCAGGAGCACTGGGCCGCGATGGTCTCGGAGCCGCTAGAGAACCATGCATATCATGGATCAGGGAGGGAAAAAAACATACAGGAGAAGATGAGTCGGCCACGGCTGAGAGAGAACATCTATGCCATGCGCTCCCTTGTCCCTCCAATGGCTGAAGTACAGCGAAGCCTTGGCAGTCTGCACCGTAGCCATTAGAAGCATGGTTGGTAGTCCCCACAGGTGAACAATGGACTGGAACGCATCCAGCTGCAGAGCCCAGCCCCTGGGCTCCAGAGAGTGCCGGCTGAGAAAATCGGCTTTCACATTGTCCACACCTGCGATGTGCTGCGCCGATAGCCTGAAGATGTTTCTCCACCCACAGGAGGAGGAAAACGCCTTTCCTGTGAGACACCCGGACATTTCGTGCCGCCTAGGCGGCTTAGGTAAGCAACCGTCGTGGTGTCGGACAGGATCCGAACCGCACGCCGCCGCAGAAGAGGCTGAAACTGAAGGGCTAAGCGCACTTTCCGCGTCTCGAGACGATTGATAGACCATTGGGCTTCGCGAGGTGACCAACTCCCCTGCGCCGAGGCTAAGCCGCAAGGCGCTCCCCAACCGGAGAGGTTGGCGACTGGCATCACCAAGATGCAGCGCAGAGACTCCAGAGGGACCCCCCGCAGAAGATTGTGTGCCTGAAGCCACCAGCAGAGGCTGCAGCGCACTGGCGGAAGCAGAGGCAACCGGATTCGATAACTCTCCGATACTGGCGACCAACGAGATAGAAGCGCCGACTGCAAGCAGCGCATGTGCGCTCTCGCCCACGGAACGAGGGCTATCGTTGCTGCCATGGACCCCAAAAGTGGAAGGTAGCCCAAAGTCCGAGGCGCCGCTTGATCCAAGCAGCGGCGGAGCTGAAGAGAGATCTTCCAAAAGCGTTCCTGAGGTAGAAACACCCGTCCCCGACGAGTGTCGAACCAAGCCCCTAGAAAAATCCAGGACCTGAAGCATCCCAAAATAGACAGAGTAACGGCCCAGTCCTCCTTCCAACGGTGGACCGGGACGAATGGCATCTCAACGCTGGAGCCTTTAAACGAAGCAACATCCGCTGCCCATTGACGCAGGCAGAGCCATCACCGAGCTACCGACACCGGTGCTAGGAAGCAAGCTGAGAGCCGCAAGAGATCACAGAAGGCCTCTGCCCGGAATGCAGCGATGGATTCTAAATGAACCAACTCGGGAACACCTGGAAGCTGCTGAATCCATCGAAGGGAGGCCCGAGCTGCTAGACCTCAGCACACCCCTGCAGGAAGGAAATAGCATGCCAAGGAAAAATCCGTCTTTAGCAGACTCCCAACTCTCTAGGTCTTGTTGGTCGCGGAGTGCCGCTCCGCCCTCAACCGGAAGTGTGGTATTCCTGGTGACCCTGGTCATAATGCATCAACTGTCGGGTATGCCAGCCAACGGTCCAAGTCAGAGGGAGACCAAGGGTATAACTGACCAATACCGCGTGCCCGACGAATGCCCTGGAAAATGGGATCAGGCTGCAACCGGATTTGAGAACCCTGAGGATCAGGCGTGTCGGCTAGTAGCAGCGACTGCATCACCTGAGTGATTAGAGCCGGTAACTCCTCTTTCCGAAAACGGCTGAGAACTGTCAGCGAAGAAAATAGACGGAGAATATTCCCCATCTCCTTACTCCAACGAGTCAGGGCTGACCTCTGAAGATTTAAAGTCTTCTTGAATATCCATAGTACCCCGCCAGGCACATGAAACGCTCCTAGGAGGACGTACTGCTCTAAGGTCTGAGGACTTACGGGACCGCTTGCGAGACCATGCCATATCCTTGCCTGCTTACTGGGCGGGTGTCGGAGATATACCAAAAGACTCCAAACGCCACAGGTGTCATGCCAGATGGAAGAGTGTGAGGAACGCACTGTCAGTCAAGGCTGCTGTGGCTTCTAGCCGATGTGGAAGCGAAATGGGAGCTGACTGAGTCCTTTCCCGCAGGAATATCCTGCAGCAGGGGCTCCGAGGAGGGAGGAGATAAGTTGCTGATGATCCCATCTAGCAGCACAGTGGGAATGGGGGAAGAGTCTCCCGGATGCAGCGTGCAGGTGGAACACAAGCAATCTATTAATTCCCCCTTCGGCTTATGACATATCACATATAATACAGCCAGAGAAACAAGCATTGCAGAGACTTAAACCACCTTTTCTCCTTTTTTTTTTTTGTTCTTGGTGTTTAAAACAAAAATCAAGGTAGGCTCAGGGAAACAGAAGACTCTTCAAGAAAAGGATTTTGAAACTCCCTGTATCTACACAGCATGTTTAAATGTGTGGAAACTGCTGTCCAGAGCTGTTCCCTCCAAAAAGAAACACTGAAGAGAAAAACAAAACAGCCGCTGGCACAGAAAAACTGTCAGGTATTCACTGAGCTGATAAGGAAACTGTCAGTCATTCACTGTGCTGGTACAGAGAAACTGGCAAAGTCAGGGTAAGTCTGAAAGTAGGGAAAATAGAGTTTGATCCCTCCGCAGCCACTCAGACTTTCATGGCAGGGGCTGAAAGGTGTTTCTGGGGAGGGATGGAGAAGCCCAAACCCAGCTGTACTGAAGATTACAGTGAGTAAGCCTTTTTAGGCCGAGCCCAAAACAGTCAGTATCCAAAACACTGACTTAAAAGTCCAATCAAACAGTATATTGAATAAGACAGGTACAATATTCCAGTAAGACTTACAAAGTAACTCGGCTGCAGATTGTGGATTAAAAATTTAAAGTAAGAACTTCAAAACACAGAGGCAGCCGGTCCGGATGCAGTTGAAATCAACTCAGGGCAGCTGAAGCAAGTAAGAGAAAGTCTACTTACAGGTTTCTTTCAGAAAATGATACCTGAACTTCCAGGGGATGTCCAAGTCCCCATGGCAAAGACTCAGCGCTGCGTAAAGCCAATCGGGCGCTCCACTGAAACCAGGCTCAGGAGTTCCCAAGTTTACCTGTGGAATCAAGTTGCTGGGGGAAGAGCACAGCTGATGCTTGAGGTCCTTTAGTTTCTTCTGACAGCCTAAGCAGCGTAGACCTGAATAAGGCATAGTGAGAGCTACAAAAAAAATAACTCTGCCTTGTAGGAACAGCCATTTAACAATCTTCCCCATAATAGGTAATGCCACAGCCAGCCTTCTTTGTTGGGCACAGTGGGGATTGAACCCATGATCCCTGCACCATTGGTCAGTGTCTTAACCATTGTACTGTGGCTCTGAATTGCATCCTGTTCTCTAATTCATGCCTTTCCTACTTTTTATTTATTATGTTAATACATAGGCAGAGAGAAAAGAACCCCTCCACAACTCACAGCTACCAAGTGCTGTGGAAAAACACACAGCTATAGCGTTGCTAGAAAGTAGAGAAGGAATCTGGCTTCCCGCCAAAAACCGGGGCTCATTAGCTATTCAAAATGGCCGCTGGCAAAAATAAACCTCAAAAAGAGTGAATTAAACCCCCCAAAAGCTAAGGAATTAACTTAAAAAGTCTAAGGACAAGGTGGGAGGGTTGCAGGCATGAGAAAAATGTCTAAAATCGCTGAAAAATCAATAAAAATAAATCGAGTCACCACAGAGCTGCAGACATCAGTGGGAGAAAGACAGTTTCTGTACTCACAGTACCGAAAGTGCAGAGAAGCCACGGACCGCTGCTCAGCCCACTGCCAGCTGCCTCACCACTAAAATCAGCCCCAGGGACTGGATATTAGGAGGCATACCATCCAGCTAAATAGTCCTCTTGAATAGTGCTGGGGAGTCTTCACATCAGCGATCTCTACTGTGACAGGACACAGGAGCTCAGCTGGAAAACATCCTGGTGCTCAGATAAGTACACTGGCAACTACAGGGTATAATCTCTCCAAAAGAAATAAATGGAAATTACACTAACCTGGTAATTGTAGTTCCTGGAGGGTCCAGTTTAGTCCTCTACAATTGGGTAGTGCCCCTCCTCCTGCAGTCAGGAGACTAGACCAATCAAATCTTCTGTAGTATATATGCAGCAGGAGCTCCCAGAAGTCCCCAGTGTACTAGTAACAAAGCATACTTACCGAAGCAACACATTAGATTAATATACAAAATGACCTATTTAATGAACAATTTTTTCCCTCCCAAGAAATATCCAACCCCCTCCCCAAACGAGGAAGTCAGTACACTGCATTGCGCCGGCACCGACGCCGCAGGAATCAAAACACCGCTCCCCACCAGAAGTTCAGGAGCTGCCTGAACCCCCGAGACAGGGAAGAGCCTCAGCAAAAAACGCGGCTGCAACAGAGGGACTGAACGGCAAGAGGAATCGTCTTATTATCAACCGTTCGGAAAAGCACGCCGCACTACATTAGCAGATAGTCGGGAGGGAAGGAGGACTAAACTGGACCCTCCAGGAACTACAATTACCAGGTTAGTGTAATTTCCATTTCCTGTTCGGTAATGCAGTTTAGTCCTCTACAATTGGGATGTAACAGAGCAGTTAAGACCGGGCGGGACCTTGCCATCCGGCGCGCAGAACCGCCGAACCAAAACAGGAATCCCGAGCCGCTGACACATCTAAGCGATGGTCGTCTCTGCATGCTTTCAGTAGACACTAAGTGGCCGCCCTACAGATATCTGCCGGTGGAACCAGGCTATACTCCGTCCAAGAGGTCGCCTGAGCCCTAGTGGAATGAGCCCTCAGACCCTCCGGAATAGACCGCTGTTGCAACAGATACGCAGACGCGATCGCCTCTTTGAGCCATCTCGCAATGGAGGCTTTAGCCGCCGCTTCCCCTTTACGCGCGCCCCCGAAGAGCACGAAAAGCCGGTCAGATTTCCGAAAGGACTCTGTAACCTTTAAATAACGATGGAGCGTGCGACCCACATCGAGCCGGAGAAGACCCTTGTCCGTTGACCCGACAGATTGCGAAGAAAGTACTGGAAGAAACACTGCCTGATTCATGTGAAAGGGAGACACCACCTTTGGCAGAAAGGAAGGAACCGGACGGAGAACGATCCGATCCGCGGAAAAAGACAAGAAAGGCTCTCGCCAGGACAATGCCCGCAGATCCGAAATGCGCCGTGCCGAACAGATGGCTACAAGAAAAACCGCCTTCAGCGTGAGATCTTTCAGAGACGCCCTGCGCAGGGGCTCAAAAGGTTCACGAACCAGGGCCCTCAGAACTAAATTCAAGTCCCAAGGAGGAACGAAAACTCTGCGGGAGGGCCGCAAATGAAAAACAGCTGTAAGGAATCGGCGTACATCCGGATGAGCCCCGAGCAGACGACCCAAAACCTTGCCGCGGTAACACGAGATAGCCGCCAGCTGGACTTTTAGGGAACTAGCCGCAAGGCCCTTATCGAAACCATCCTGAAGAAAACTTAAAACTTAAAACGACGGGCACTGAAACCGTCGCCGCCCGGACTCCCCGCCGGGAGCACCAGTCTTCAAAAATCCTCCAAATCCGAACGTAAGTAAGAGAAGTGGACGTTTTCCTCGCCCGCAGCAGGGTAGAGATCACCGCGGGGGAGTAGCCCTTCCTTTTCAGCCGAGCCCTCTCAATGGCCAAACCGTAAGCGAGAATCGATCCACTTGGGGCATCCGCAAGGGACCCTGAAGATCCGGTAGAGCGGGCAGGAGCCAAGGAACCCCGTCGCGCAACCGGACCAGATCGGCATACCAGGGCCTCCGGGGCCAATCCGGGACCACCAGTAACACACGACCCCGGTGGCTCTCGATACGTTGTATGACCCGGCCGATCAGAGCCCACGGAGGAAAGACAAAGAAGACCGGACGTGGGCCACGGCTGAATGAGAGCGTCGAGCCCCTCGGACATGCGCTCCCTTCGCCTGCTGAAGAAGCGCCCTGTCTTGGCTGATTGAAAGGTCGCCATGAGATCCATGATGGGTGGACCCCACCGCCGGACGATTTGTGCGTAAACCTGTGGGTTTAGCTCCCATTCTCCGGGGTCCACCCGCACTCTGCTGAGAAAAACGGCCTGGACATTGTCTACGCCCGCAATGTGAGCCGCCGAGATTGCTTGAAGGCGAGTTTGCACCCAGTTGAACAAGGCCGCCGCCTCTGCCTCCAGGGCCACGCTGCCGGTACCCCCTCGGCGATTGATGTAAGCTACAGTGGACGCATTGTCCGACAGGACTCTCACCGGCCGTCCGAGAACCAGGGTCTCCAGGTCCACCAGGGCTAGCCGGACTGCCCGCAATTCGAGACGGTTGATCGACCAAGAGGCCTCCAGGGGAGACCATTCCCCCTGAGCAAAGCGGAACTCGCGGTGAGCCCCCCAGCCGGTTAAGCTCGAATCCGTCGTGAACGGAACCCACAGAGGAGGCTCCAAGGGAATCCCTCGCGACAGGTTCTCGGCGGAGAGCCACCACCGGAGGGATCGGCGAACCGTCTTTGGGCAAGGCAATCTCTTGTTCAACGAGTCGAACTGGTTGGACCAACGTCACAGAAGAGCACTCTGCAGCGGACGCATGTGGAAGCGCGCCCAAGGCACCACCTCCAAGGTCGCCGCCATCGTGCCGAGGAGCCGCAGGTACCACCACGCCGACGGAGCTGGCATCCCCCGGAAGAGACGGACCAGAGCCCACAACGCCAGCACGCGGCGCTCCGGAAGGCACACCAAGCCCCTTGCTGTGTCGAAGTGGACTCCCAGATACTCGAGATCCTGTGTCGGAGACAGACAACTCTTGCATTCGTTCACCACCCATCCGAGGGACCGAAGGAGATCCACCACCCTGCTCGTGACTTGCACACACTCCCGACTGGACTTCGCTCGAATCAACCAGTCGTCGAGATATGGATGGACCAGGATGCCCTCCTTGCGCAACGCCGCCGCGACTACAACCATTACCTTTGTGAAGGTGCGGGGAGCTGTGGCGAGTCCGAACGGCATGGCCCGGAATTGAAAATGGCCCCACGGGAGCGCAAAGCGGAGAAACCGTTGATGGGAGGGCCGGATGGGAATGCGTAAATAGACCTCTAAGTTCGAGGGATGTCAAAAATTCCCCTTGACGCACCGCTACGATGACTGACCGCAGGGTCTCCATGCGAAAGTGCGGTACTCTGAGAGCGCGATTCACGCCTTTGAGATCCAATATCGGACGAAGGGAACCGCCCTTTTTGGGAACCACAAAATAGATGGAGTAGCGACCTGCGCCTCTTTCCCAAGGCGGGACCGGAACCACGGCCCCCAGAGAGAGAAACCGATCCAGGGTCACGCGGATGTCCCGCGCCTTTTGAGCTCCCTTGCTGGGAGACAGAACAAACGAATCCGGAAGTGGGTGCGCAAACTCTAGGGCATAACCTTCTTCTATAATCTGCAGCACCCACCGATCTGACGTAATTTGGGCCCAAGAAGGAAGAAAGTCGCACAAACGACCCCCGATGACCGGGTCTTCCTCTAGAGCCCGCCTCGTTTCATTGTGGCTTGCGATTAAAGGAAGAGGCCGAGGAAGAGGCGGCTCCGGAGAAGCCCCTTCCCGCTCCTCTGAAACCACGAAACCCTTGATGACGGGTTCCAAAACGACCACGCTGCGAAGTCCACAGCCGGGAAGAACGAAATCTGCGCGCATCCCGAAACTGGCCGCGCGCTGAGGTGGACGACCTATTAAGCTTAGGCTTATCCTCTGGAAGTCGACCACCCTTCGACTCACCGAGATCCTTCACCAACTTATCCAGAGCCTCCCCAAAGAACAACCTGCCCTTAAAGGGTAGATTACTGAGGCGAGACTTGGAAGAACCGTCAGCCGCCCAATTGCGCAACCAGATGGACCGTCGTGCCGCTACCATGGAGGCCATGCTATTAGCTAGGGAGCGTATTAAATCATAACACAGATCCGCCAAGTAGGCCGATCCCGACTCCACGCGGGTAACGTCCAACAGCCCCTGTTGGTCCATACCGGACCCCGAGCGCAGGTGCTGCGACCATCGCAAACAAGCTCGAGCTACCCACGCCCCACATATAGAAGCTTGCAACGATAAGGCGTTGGTCTCGAAGGCCTGCTTCAACAAATTATCAACCTTTTTGTCCTGAACATCCCTCAGGGCCGCGGCCCCTTCAACCGGGATGGTGGTTTTCTTAGTCACTGCCGAAACGGCAGCATCCACCCGTGGAGACTTAAACAAGTCCCTGACCTTGTCGGCAAGGGGGTAAAGACGATTCATGGTCCGAATCCCCTTCAAAGCGGATTCCGGTTGCTCCCATTCCGCATGGATCATCTGCTCAACTACTCGGTGCACGGGAAAAACTACCTGGGCATCCCTGACCGCCTGAATGAGAGGATCCTCGAGACCCTCCTCCTCCAGCGGCCGCACCGCAGAGAGGTTAAGTGCTTGGAGGGACTCCGTGACCAAAGGTACCAGCTCGTCCCTTCGAAACACCCGAATGATGCGAGCCTGATCTTCCGGCTCTGAAAGCTCTCCGTCTTCTAACTCCTCCGCCTCAATATCCGGATCCCCCTCAGCCTCGGAATCCGGGAGGCAAAGGGCGTCCTGATCCTGGTCCCCCAACCTGGGCCGCTTGACAGCGGGTTGGGAAGACCGCTGGAGCTGGGGGGAGAGAGGCGGGCCAAGCCTCCGGCAAATGACCAGCCCGGCTTAAGCGGAAGGCCTGATGCATGAGAACAAAATCCGGGGAAAAGTCTATAGGCGACGCCACCATAGCCGCCTGCTGGAGCTCAGGGACCGACGTATTAGACGCCGGGCCCAGACCAGAAGGAAGGATGCTCGGTGAAGGGCCACTGTCCCCCGAAAGAGAAGGGTCCCCGGGCACATGCTGTTCCTTAATTTCAATAGGCAGCTCCAGTTCTGAAGAAACTGCAGCACAGCTCTTACAGATTCCAGAGTCAGTCATTGTACCTCTGCGGGAGCCACAAATTACACACTGAGGTTTGGCAGCCATGCCAAGGCCACGTGCTCTCAGGGAAAAATAAGGCAACAGGAACAGGGAAGCCCACACCAAGGGGACTAATCTTATTCAATTCAGCACAGTATTAATTTTAAAACCTTTTTTTTTTTTTTTTTTTTTTTTTACAGTAAACAAAATACTCCCCAGAATCCTAGGGGTGCCCTGAGCAAAATCGCCAGCAAAAGAAACTCCAAAAACCCCAGGGGAACCCGTGCGCACGTGTTAAAAAGTGCCCTTAAAAAGCACACTTTAGAAATCCAAAATGGCCACCGCACTTTTTCACCCGCGGTAAAAAACGGCACGAAAATACAAAGGTACCCAAATAATATGGAAAAGAAAGAAAACGACCCTCTAATACAGGGCAAGCGAAAAAAGGCAGGAAAAAGTGCAATTTGGAAGCCAGGGGAGCCGACAGAGCCTCTGCCCAAGCAAAGAACAGAGAGCTGAAAGCTTAAAACAAGGAAAATTCCTACCAGCTCTGGGAACAGCAAGGAACTCAGCCCACTTCTCCAAGTGACAGGCAATGTTGCAGCCGGTATGGCTCTTCCCCGAACAGCCTTGGGGAGAGCTCAACCCAGGCTTCAGAGATTCCCAGGCAGAAAGGCAGGAGCCCAAGGCAGGTCTGGCTTTCCCCAGAAAGTCCCCTGTGTCTTTTTCTTTTTTTGTTTTTTAAAGATACAGCTACCTAGCAAAAGAAATAGAATATAAAGGGCCAGAAATAAACCCCAAAAGAACTAACTAGTGTTGCTCCTTCAAGTGTCACTTAGCGTGCCCAGCAGGGGCACAGAAGTCCTCCAGCTGCAGGGAGACTGGACACACTGGGGACTTCTGGGAGCTCCTGCTGCATATATACTACAGAAGATTTGATTGGTCCAGTCTCCCGGCTGCAGGAGGAGGGGCACTACCCAATTGTAGAGGACTAAACTGGATTACCGAACAGGAAATCATTTTAAATGTTTTTGAAGGAGCAAAAAAAACAAAGCATCCAGATCTGCTGGAGACAGAGAAAAAACTGAGGGAGACCCCTAGGGGTAGGATTATATCACCAGGCTCCAGCCTATCAGAGCTCTGGTAGAATTCTCTGTCTCCAAGATCTGCTGGCAGGGGTGCATAACCCGTTTGTCTGGACTGGTCTAACAGTATGAACTGGAAAGCCTTTGACATGGTCCCTCTGACATTTGGCAAAACTGAAGAGTCATGGGATAGGAGGTAGTGTACTATTGTGGATCAGGAACTGGTTAAAAGAAAGAAAGCAGAGGGTAGGGCTAACTAACAATTTTCCCAATGGAGACAGGTGAATAGTGGTGTACCCCAGGGATCTGTGTTGGATCTGCTGCTTTTTGACATTCATAAATGACCTGGAAAAGGGAACAAGAGGTTATCAAATTTGCAATGACAGAAAACTATTTAAAGTTGTTAAAACCCAAGAGTATTGTGGAAAATTGAAAGAGGATCTTGATAAATTGGAAGACTGGGCATCAAAATGGCAGATGAAATTTAATGTGGACAAGTGCAAAGTTATGCACCTAGGGAAGAACAACCCAAACTATGGTTACAAGATGCAAGGTTCCACATTAGGAACCACCACTCAGGAAAAAGATTTAGGCGTCATTGTGGATACCATGTTAAAACCCTCGGCCGAGTGTGCAGCAGCAGCCAAGAGGGCAAATAGAATGCTAGGTATCATAAGGAATGGAAAATAAAACAAAGGATATTATGCCTCTATATCGTTCCATGGTGAGACCACACCTTGAATATTGTGTGCAGTTCTGGTCAATGTATCTTAAAAAGGATATAGCGTTATTAGAAAAGGTTCCGAGAAGAGCCACCAAAATGGTAAAGGGGATGGAAGGATACCCCTATGAAGAAAGGCTAAAAAGGTTAGGGCTCTTTAACCTGGAAAAGAGACAGCTGAGGGGAGATATGATAGAAGCCTATAAATCAATGAATAGAGTGGAACAGGTAAACGTAGATCAATTGTTTATGTCATCAGAATATAGAAAGACTAGGGGACATAGAAACATGCAATGAAGCTACAGGGTAAACTATTTAAGACTAATAAAAGAAAATATTTTTTCACTCAACGTGTAATCAAACTCTGGAATTTGTTACTGGAGGATGTAGTAAAGGCTGTTAGTGTAGCTGGATTTAAAAAAGGTTTGGACAAGTTCCTGGAGGAAAGGTCCATAAACCATTGAGAAGGGACCAAGGATATCAATGCTTGACCCAATACAAGCATTGTAGAACCCGTGTCTTTAGGCAAACTGCTAGATACGTATGAACTAGATTGGCTACTGTTGGAAACAGGACTGGGCTTGATGGACCTTGGTCTGACCCAGTATGGCATATCTTATGTTTGTTATGTTCTCTCCAGTAAACCTAAGCTCTGGTTTACTGTCTCCCAACAGCTGCTTGGAGACTGAGCAAAACTGATCTAGTGGGAGGTGGCAATGGTATATATACTATAGGGTCATCAAAAAGATGACGTGCTCAGTCTCCATGCTGCTGGAAGGGGGCACAGCCCAGAGAAAAGGGACTGGAGGGGCACTTAAGGAACTGTCATGTGCTTGGAGGAAATTGTATGTGTGTGTATGATGCAGCTTATGAACCTCCTCCAAGCATATGACAGTTGTCTACTTGCAGGGATGGCTAGAAATTTGTCAGTTCTCTGTTAAGGCCTAGTTCAGAGGCTTCAACAGTCCCTTGACCTAATTTTCATATTTTGCACTAACCTAGCTACAGCATCCACTGCTATGTCACCATATGCAAGTTTCTTAGTTGCAGGAGCTAGAATGCCTTCTATTTACATTTTAACTTTCATGCCAAATTTCTGCCTTTTCCCTTAAATGCAGTGATTTTGCCACCAGACATTCCACCCCGTTTGCATATGTTTTTCCAACTTCTGTAGGGTTGGAAAGAACAGTAGCAATGTTATCCCAATATGGCATACTGATCCTTCCTTACTTTCTATAGTAACCACATAATCCTGCCTGGACAGTCTACTTTTCAGTTTTACTCCACACAGACATGAAGGCTCTGTTACCCGTGCTGACTAAGCATCTTTTGGCTGTTTGTGAGCTTTCCATTCATAGCAAAGCTTTACATCTAGGGCTAAACCTTGGGACCCAACCCAGACAAGATTAAATAAAGGGGAGTGGCATATTTGTTATCAAGGCCAAACTAAAGCCCATGTGAATTCCTTCAGACACATGCTTTTGTCTCCAGTAGCTGGTTTACCCAATACCAGCACAGTGGAATACACATATTGCAGGTTATTGCTGTTAATTTTTGCAATGATATCAACAGTTGTAAAATTAGGCTGATGAGGCCTTTTAGCACATCTACTGCAAACCCTACCACCTTGTCAAATCAAAAGATGGGTAATTGTTTTCATATTTTTATTAAGAGGTGAAAAATAGGGCACACATTTGCAAAGCATGGTACTCCAACATCTTATGCAATTTCTTCCTTGGCAACACGATCTTTCTTGAGTGGTCCCTGTAAGAAAGAAGTAGTGTTAAAAGGCTGCCAAACATCCTCACCCAACTAGCTACCTTCCAGAACCAACTCCATCCCAAACAGCTTGCACCCAGCTCCCCCTCATTCTATAAACCTGCTCATACCTCACAGTATCTGTGAAAGCAGATTAAAGCCACTGTTCTTACCATAAAAGCTTTTTTTTCCTCTGCAGTCTGGAAACGTCCATGTCCAAATTTGGAGGTTGTATCGATGAATTTGAGATCAATCTTCTCCAGAGCACGTCTGCTCGTCTGGACTAGGAGAGACTATCAGAAAAATGAAAGACCAATATTTCAGTTTACTGTATTATCTACTACAGAAAGTCACAGCATCCTGACCCAATTCTCTACTGTGAAATGTATCATGCCAGATAGAATTAAAGTGGCATCAACATAAGTCTATTTGATAAAAAAATACTTTCACACTGAATACAACATTCAACGTAGGAATTATTTGCTTTAAAAGAATCCCCATCTAGTTCTATAAAAACGTTTTTTTGCATACCAACCCCCCCACCGCCCCCCCACTCCCTGACTTGCATACAGAATCTGAAATAGTTCTTCACATCCAGCCACCACCACTAAACCCCATAGCACTGATGGCTATTCCTGAACTTACCTACTGTTAGATTACTAATTCTATAAACTAATTTTAAAAGTGATAACAGCCAACCCAAGGGCTGACAAGTACTGTGCATAGGCACATATAGGGCCTGGTTTCAAATCCTGGCTCATGTTGTCCACTCAATCAGCTGGAGCTAGGGATGCTGCAGAAGCAGTAGTCAATTCCATGAGCAATGAACAAGTCACTGCTGCAGTGACAGCTAATTCGGAAGCTAATAGCCTATGACTGCTGGGTTCTAGACGGTAGCATGGTACATTGCCCTAAATGAGGGCCATTATTTGATGAGAAGTTAAAATGGCCGGAAAAATCCAAGTAGTTGTGAATGAAACCTCATGGTTCTGGATAACCCAAGTTCCAAATCAGTGGAAGCCCAAAGCAGGAAGAGGAAAATACCAGGATTCAAAGAGATGGCCATTTTGCATAAAAGGAGACTAAGAGTAATTGAAGATCCCTTCTGGTGACATCTTGCAGACAGACTAGTGCAGAGCAAAAGTTACTCCCCACAATTTTACACTAAAGGCCTGATTCACCAAGGCTTGTTCGGAAATTACAGAATGAAAAAAGATAAGCAGTCTTAGGCATTGTGCACTAATTTGATTCTCTCTCCACCCCTTGAAGTAAATGCATGCCATTTCAACAGAAAAAACCCATGCAGGACAAATGACTCACCTTACGCAGGGTAAGGACCCGCTTCTTAGTACCAACAACACAGCCCTTCACCATGATAAAGTCATTGGTCACCTCACCATAATGGACAAAGCCACCCTGTTTAGAGAGATACACATCAGCATGAGGCTCATCTTTCAAGTCAAGAGAAGTTTTAACTGACAAGAAAAACACACAGGGAAAGCTTAAGATGCAATGTTTAACTACCATCATGGGACCAACTGATTTCAACATGTAAACCCATTGCACCAGCAATTCAACTGCCAAAGTGATTAGGATCATGCAACTATTAAAGGGGACAGTTTCACTCACAGCCATGCAGGATGGCTGATTAGCACTGCTCCTATAGCAACTGTTAAGTATTTTATTTAGTATTTTGCTCGTGCCTTTCCAGTTCATGGCATGTTATAATCAGGTACAGTAGGCAGCCAAAAATACTAGACACTGCAGTATGCAGGCATATCTGAACCTGGCAATGTCTGCCACTCACACTTATCATCCAAAGCAGTTTTCAAGCCCTGCCCTGTAACACTGTACGCCCAAGTCTGGCTTCTACTCTAAGTTTGCTGAATATAACAGTCAGCTCTCGAAACTCAGCCACCATACACAAAGCTAACAAGCGGAGTGGCCTAGTGGTTGGGGCAAGGTACTTCAGGCCGGAAGGTCGGGGGTTCAAATCCCACTAGAGGACAGCAACCTTGGGTCGGAAGGACTGGGGTTTCTAGTCCCACAGGTGCTCCTTGTGGTCTTGGGCAAGCCACTTAACTATTTTTACAGGGAACATGGGCTATGGAGGGTTATCTCCAAGTTATAATGCCCTGTTCAATGTAATTTCAGTTTGTTCAATGTAAACCGCACTGATGCAGAATAGTGCGGTATATAAGAGAATATAAATAAAATAAATACTCAAAAGATCCACATGTACCAGGTTCTTGAGGAAGCTGCAGTCTGTGGCTCCCTCCAAGTTGAGAGCTGTCACTAATGGCTGGGCTAGGGAGGGAAGGAAGGATTGAAAAGTGGGGAAACTACTTCTCTAGATTAAGGCAGGCTCATAGCACCTAGGAGTAACCTTAGAACACTGTCTTGGCAACCAAGAGACCAGGGTTTGATTCCCACTAGCACTTCTGGTGTTGGACAAGTCACTTAACTCTCCATTGCCTCAGGCGGCCTCGAAATCTCTTCCGGTCACACTGTCAAGAAATCCCAGGAGCTGCTGGGTCATCCAGGAATTAGTACTGACTTGAAGGCACACACTGCACTGCATAGCATCACAGCCCCTAGAAGGGGTCAGTCTAACTGAACTACAAGTCCAGGAAGAAACTGCAAGGCCACGGTATAAGATGCTTTCAGAAGGAAGAGCATGAAATGTTTCTTGTGCTTTCCAGGCACTATCAACAGCACAGATGCCATGAGATGAAATCAGACAATGCACTCCTCATTCCCAGCTTCATGCAAACATGCCACCTCTTAATTTCTACCTGTAACAATTAAAATACTTATCCAGAATCTGAGGGAGAGGGTACTCAAACTGCAGCTGCTTACCAGAGGGTTAATGCTCTTGTCTGATAGATCATAGTCTGTTGAGGCGTTATTTTTTATTAGCTTGCCATCCTTGGTATGATATCCTTTGCCAATCTTGTAAATCTTGGGGAGAGAAAAGAGGATATGAAATGAAGCTACATCATGGTAAACTGAGAAATATCAGTAAATAAACTTTTCACACAAAGGGTGGTGGATGCCTGGAATGCTCGCCAATGGAAGTCATAGGGGCAAAAACCGACAATCCAAAACGTTATGAGACACAGGATCCCTACATAGCAACAGAATGTAATGAAAGCAAACATTTTCTACAGTTCAAAACAAAAAATAGAGGGGAGTAACATCCACAGATCAACAGGTACAACTCAGGTACTGGGCAGACTAAATTAGACCATGATCGTCTTTATCTGCAGTCATTTACTGTGTTATGTCAAGACTAAATTCAAGGTGTCAGGTTACCATGGTGACAATTTATATCTGGTGCCTGGGATGTGTGGTCAATCCCCCACCTTTTGTTCTATTGTCGCAATCACTGCAGTCTGAACACAAAATGCTTCCTTCCTGCACAGCATGGCTGTGTGAATCTGTCACGCCATGTGGGAACTAAAACTGGCCTCACGAGAACCAGAGGCTAGTGTGGCAGTTCCTGCATGATGCGGTTCACATTCACACAGCCACATTGTGCAGAGGCAGTTGATGCTCAGACTGCAGTGATTGTGCAAGGAGCAGCCGCCATACAAAAAAGGTACTACTACTAAGGTAAGAATGTTTTCTGGATGGTGAGGGGGCAGGCTAGGGGCAAATGGTAGCTGACTGACATGGGACCACTGAGGGGGTGGGGGTGTCTGGCTCTGGGGTTGGAAGACTGGCTGCCCAGGGGGAAAGATTAGGGGATGGTAGATGACTGGCTTGCATAGTTAGGGACTGGAGATTGAGGCTGACTAGCTACCTGGTGCAGGGGGAAGGACTTGGGTGGGGGCAGACTGCCTAGCTAGGTGGCAAGGACAGGCTGGGATGCAAGTGGGGAGGCTGTTTTAACAAAGGAGATAGCTAATGGAATAGGGGAGACTGTTGGAGGATGAGAGACTGGTGGAGAGAAAGCATACATTGCATAATGGGGCTTCTCTGTAGACAGCAGGGGAATGTAGCTACACTGATATCTGATGTTGCCTTCATTCCAGGTTCTCCCCCAGCTCAGAGAAATCTTTCATACTTCTCTTAAGCATGCGTATGGGCCTTCCCATCGTTACTTCAATTCAAAACATAGCTGTATAGCAAAGATGTTTTTGAATCGACAGGTGACGTGAAGCTATTGCATTTCTGACCTTTTGAGTAGAGATATTTGTGTATCTGGTGGTCTTGCAGATCCTCTTTGCTCTGCGTTTGCAGAGATGAGCGAGTGAGTGTGGCTGCATACCTCTGCTATCTATGGAGAACCCCTGGTTACAGGTAAGCAACTACTTTCTCCACAGAAAAGCAGGAAGATGCAGGCACACTCCATAGGTGAGTCCAGAGCCAAGGGCTGCCTCAGAGCCAATAAGTCTGTGGCCTGGGCTTCCCTAAAGAGTGGGAGGTGTGTAAGGGGAAATCAGCTTAATTACAAGGTGGAAGTGAGGATAATTAGGAAACAGATTTGAGGCCACCTGGCCAAAGTCTAGGTCCTGAGCTGAGAAGTTTAAACAGCAGTGCTTCATAAATGTATGAAGTCCAAGTGTCCATTCAGCATATGTCTTGTGCAGAAACCAGAGAACAAACTGGTTCTAGTGACTGCTGTAGCTTGTAGACTGAGGTGTAATGCAACCAGATGATTGCACGTGCACTTGCTTATAGCAGAAGGAGAGAGTCAGCTATCCAAGAGATGGTGTATGATCCTGTGCACCCTGGATCATTTGGATGAAACACGAGAAACAGTTGAAGTCGTCCACAAGTCCTTGTTTGCCTGAAGGTAGTACAAGAGTGCCCATCTGAATTCTAATGAGTGAAGGGCCTTTTACGGAGAGTCTGCTGAGAGACTGGGGGGGGGGGGGGGGAAGGCTGGCAAAACCATAGTGAGATGAAACAGACGATCTTAGGAAGGAATAACTGATGTCTGCACTCTTATGTACGAACTGCATGTAAGGAGGATAGTGAACCAGTGGTTGTAGCTCACTAATTCTCTTCGTCAAGGTGACTGCGATGAGGAAGGCAGCTTTCCACATGAGGTGCTTCAGAGAGGCCGAACCCAGGGGCTCGAAGGGAGGCTTCAAAAGTTCCAACTAAACTACACTAAGGTCCCAGACCAGGAGAGGTGGCTTGACAAAAGGTTGGGTGTTCATGAGTTTTCATGAACTGGGACCAAGACGAACATGGATAGGCTTCCCTTCTATTGCTGCATGGGAAGCAGCTATAGCACAGAGGTGCACAGTATTTTCAGTTCAGGAAATGAATGGGAAGTTTCAGGTCCAGGGAGGCCAGCCAATCCTTGAGGGAGGAAGGATGGTATTGAGGAAGTTAAATTTTGAATTTCCCTCTCTTTATGTAGCGGATGAAGTTGTGCAGATCAATAATGTGGCACAGCCCACCCATCTTTGGGATAAGGAAAAGCCCTAACCGCACTGCTCTCAAGGGACTAGTGCAATTGCATAATAGCGAAGAATTTCTGACATCTCTTGTTTTACCTGACAATGGATGGGCTGGAAGCAGTTTTGAGAAACTGATCAGGTATTCTCCTTGAATTTTGAGAATCCAGCAATCTGTGATTATGGATTGCCAGGCCTCCCTGAAGTGCTGAATCCTGTTGACTACCAGTAGGTCAATCAAAAAACAGGGTTTGGCTTGGGAAGGAGGCAGGATAGGGGGTTGCTGCTTCATTTCCAAGTGGTCAAGAAAGCATAGTTACTCACCTTTAACAGGTGTTCTCCAGGGACAGCAGTAATTAGTCTGCACATATGGGTGACCTCAGCACCGATGGAGCCCATGCAGAAACAGCTCTCCAGCTTTCAAAGAAAGCCATTGGGAAATACTACACGTGCACGGTCACCTTCCCACACAAGGGTGCCATCTTGCTCAGTCATATGATATAGCTAAGACAGAAAACACACAAATTGGTATAGATGAAGCAACTCTATAGAGAAAAGGGAGGGCTGTGAGAACTGATTCCTGCTGTCCCTGGAGAATACCTATTACAGATGAGTAACTACACTTTCTCCAGGAACAAGCAGGAAGTCAGTCCTCACATATCAGATCTCCCTAGCAACAGGGTACCAAGTACCAAAAACCTGTAGAAAAAAACGTCAAGCCGTGAGTAGCAGCCAGTGAGTTTGAAGGCCAGACTCTGAAAGGACCCCAATGTCTAGGAAGAACCATCTCTCCGGTAGCCCGAACACAGAAGGGTCAGAGCTGCCTAAACTCCAAAAAGATTGCGGAGTACGGCCTGGCCAAAGGCACTGTCCTGTCGGAACTCCCTCTCCAGGCAGAACTGAGCTGCAAATGTGTGAAACGAAGACCAGGTGGTGGCCCAACAGGTGTCTCATTGGGACAAAGCGCAAGTTTACAACAGAGGTCACCAAAACCTTGACAATGAATCATGACTTTGTGCTCCAGCAGGAGCTCAGCCTGTCACAGACAAGGGCAATTGTATTCCGTGACCCAGTTGGTCACCGCCTCCCCCACTGGCCAGGGTCATAGGAGACAAAGCACTGGGTGGCTTCGTGGTTGGCCCTGGGAATACTGCAGGTAGGACAGCGCCCTCTTACAGTCCAGAGTATGAAATACAGCTTCTGTGCTGCTGGTCTGAGACCGTGGAAAGAAGGTGGGGAGCAACACCTGATTGAGGTGGAAGGAGGAGAACACCTTCAGCAAAAATTTGGTGTGTGTGTGAAGCACGACCCTGTTCTTATAGAACCATAAGAACATAAGATCATAAGATATGCCATACTGGGTCAGACCAAGGTCCATCAAGCCCAGTATTCTGTTTCCAACAGTGGCCAATCTAGGTCATACATACTTAGCAGTTTCCCCAAAAGACACAGGCTCCACAATGCTTGTATTGGGTCAAGTATTGATATCCTGGGTCCCATCTTAATAATGGTTTATGGACCTTTCCTCCAGGAACTTGTCCAAACCTTTTTTTAAACCCAGCTACACTAACAGCCTTTTCTACATCCTCCAGTAACATATTCCAGAGTTTGATTACACGCCGAGTGAAAAAATATTTTCTTTTATTAGTCTTAAATAAGATTACCCTGTAACTTCATTGCATGTCCCCTAGTCTTTCTATATTCTGATAATGGAAACAATCGATCTGGCAGCTCCACCACCAGAGCCTGGAGCTCACTGACCCTGCAAGCGGAAGTGAGTCACCAGGAAGGCAACCTTCAAAGAGATACCGCAGATGGCCAGTAGCTCAACGGCAGCCGGGTGAGTCGCATCAGCTCTACGTTGAGGTTAGATTCTGCCAGGGGCAGGCAGATTGGGTGCTTGGAGAGCAATAGGCCCCACAGGGAATGGATGACGAGGGGCTGAACTGACAGGCTTGTCCTTGATAGGGTAGTGGTGCTGTAAGGGCACACAGGTACAACCTGAGTTAGACTTGAGTCTGGCATGGGAGAGAGATGCAGAAGGTATTGCAGACTAGCTGCACCATGCAGAAAGGGTCTCGCTGTTTCTCTGAGCACCACACTGAGAATCACTGCCACTTGATGTAAACATGTCTTGGGTAAGGCTTGCAGGAGGCCAGCAGGACCTCCTCCACCTCAAGTTTAAAGGGAGCCAAGGCTACCCATACAGCAGCCATGCTGTTAACGCCAGAGACCCCAGGTTAGGATGAAGGAGGGAGCCCCTCCTGAGTCAGCAGCCCTGGGGAGTTCCTGAGAGAGATCAAGGGTTCCGTTGCTAGGTGGAGCAGCAGTGGGAACCATGGCTGCCTGGGCCATCAGGGAGCTACCGGGATTAGCGATGCACTCTCTTGAAGGGCTTCGAATAGTGTCTTGGCAACCAGCAGCATGGGTAGGAAGGGATACAGAAGACCATCCGACCATGAGATGAGAAAAGTGTCTGCTGCTACCCAGGCTGGGCAAGGTTGGCGGGAGCAGCAGCAGGTCAGCTGGGCTGGCAAAGAGGCCCATCTGGGGGATCCCTCACAGCTGGAATAGCCTGTGAGCTACTCCAGGGTTTGGCCACCATTTGTGCTGTTGCAGGACTCTGCTTAGTCTCCCTGCTGGGTCAAGACAATGTCCTCGCAGACAGACTGCTCTTAGGAGCATCCCCTGGCTGACTGTGTATGAGCAGAGGGCTACTGCCTCCCTGGTAGAGGGCATAGGAGCCCATGCTTCCCTGTTCATGTAGAAATATAAACCAAACCAAAATTCACTGTGACAGTACCTCACTTTTCCTTATTTTTTATCGGAGCTAGGCCGTGGGAGGGACATCGCCATTTGGTTGTCCATCTGGATGAGCACCGGCTGGTGCTGGAGATGATGGCAGAAGGCCTTGAGTGTCAGGAATATGGCCCTGAGCTCCAAGCTGATCCTCATGTGAAAGCAGCCATGTGGCTGAGCATGCCAGCATAGAGCGTCTGCCCTAGACCTTTGCAGCCAGGGCCATGAGCCATCCAGCCCTGTCACTGGGCAGAAAGGCCTTCGCCTGGAGGGTAACCAAGGTGTGCCCAAATGAATACCAAGCTCTGTGTTGGGGGCAAGGTGGGGACTTGGGGTGATCTATCACAAACCCCAGGTATTGCACGACACCGATGATGTGGCTTGTGGCCTGTTGTACCTCTGACGTTTGCCCCTCCGATGAGCTAGTCTAGGCAGGGGGAAGACTAAGGCTCCTTGGAGGCATAGATAGGCCACCATGACTGCCAGGCACTTTGCAAAGACTCTGTGCAGAGACTGAAGGGTAATACCCTGTATTGGTAGTGGTCGCACCCGACCATGAACCTGAGGTACTGCCTTGTGCCTGGGGTGGATGAGGATGTGGTTATATGTATTTTTTAGGTCCAAGGAGCATAGCCAGTCTCCCTGCTGGAGGTATGGCAGCAGGACTCCAAGGGAGAGCATCTTCAACTTCTCCCACACCAGGCACTTTTCTAGGTCTTAGGTCTAGAATGGGCCTTAGATCTCCTATCCTTTTTGGGATGAGGAAACACCTTGAGTAGAGCCCCCTGCCCTGTTGATGGGAGCACTGGTTCTACAGCTATGTCTTTGAAAAGACCAGTGAGTTCCTGCAGTAGCAGGGCCTGATGCAGGGGAGTCCTGGGGGCTCTCCTGGGAAGAAAGGAGGTGGTGTCTGGTCCAGATGGAGGACGCAACCCCCTTTGACAACCTGGAGTGCCCAGGTGTCTGTGGTGATTGTCTACCACTGGTGGGCAAAGCGGGTCAGACATCCCCCGTGGGCTGCTGATCTCCTGGAGGGGGAGAGGCTATGCCCAGCAAATCAAAGGTTCGGCCCAGGCTGGCGTTGTGACCTTTCTGCTTGCAAGGTCGTGCCCAGGTCCTCAGGGAACCCTGCTGAGGTGTCTGTGGCATCTGGTATTGTAGGTATATCCAGTATCCCGGGCCCTTCCTGTAGAAGGGGGTTTCTTCCTGGGGGCCTTACGCTTGGGGCCTGAGGAAGTTTTCTTCCAGAGACGGGTCCTTATGTACTTGGCCTCAAGCTCCGCAGCTTTGTCTGCCATTGCCTTGCCAAAGAGTTTCTCTCCCAGGCAGTGGATGTCCAGGAGCTTTTCCTGGACCTATTGCTTGAGGCTGGAGCCAAACTTGCCTCCTGGTGCCAATACAGGTACTGGTGACCCAGCCATGGCCTCAAAGCCATGATTGGTGGCTCAGCTGATAAACCAAGCAATTGGCAGCAGTTCTGATCAGTGTCTGGAACCTCTGGAGGGGTAGCCTTTTGCTCCTTCATGGTGTCCTGGAGGAACATTCCCATGTAGGAGATATGCCTGGATTCGGCAGCCCAGCATGGAGCCCTGCTAGCATTTTCTGACGAGGCTCTGGTTCTCCCTGCCAGAAGATGTTGAGTGCATCTTTTGGTTTTGGAGCACACACATGGCTGACTCAACCACCACAGAGTTATGTGATAATTGGTTCCTGTGTAAGCCCAGGTAGCCCTTATACATGAGGTCAAGCCAGCGACTAACTGTGGCTACTCTAGCCAGTGTCTCCCACATAGAGGAGCAGCCTCTTGAAGATTGCCAAGACTAGCACTGATAGGGACTCCTGGGGAGGGGGGGGGGGTGTAACTGGAGGATCTCAAGATCCTCAGACTGAGGATCATCTACCTGTAAATTGTCTCTAGTCTTGCAAACAAAAAGGTATATAGAAAATATAAATGTAGATCCTTTTCACTACCAACTGTGAAGGCCAGAGCTTTGGCCATCTCCTGCACAAAAGGCCTTGTCCTCGGGTGGGTACTGATGCTGGGCCCCCAGTGGGGACAGGTACAATGAAATTCTTGATGCCTCCAGGTGTCCGGGGAAGTGTCATCCTCAGAGGCTCATAGGCTTCGGTGGCATGGCCAGAGCTGCGGCTGGGTTGGATCAGGGTCCCATTGAACAGGATCGCAAATGTAACCTGTTGGTGATCGGCCTGGGCAAGGGAGCTCCAGGGGATCAACTCGACACCAGGGGAAGCCCTCAAGGTTGAGGTCTTGTGTTTTTGGCAGATAAACCAGCAGAGCCGGACAGCGCTGCCCACTGAGTGGCCAAGAAGGCAGACAAGCTGTGCTCCAGGGTCTCCATCCTGGATGGGGTCACAGCAGTTAGTATCTGGTCTGGCTCGGGGGGGAGGGGGGGGGGGGGGGGGGAGTCCCTGGTGGGGATGGCCATGAGGACCTGGGGCCGATCACTGGGGTCCATCGAGTCCTTCCGGTGAAGTTTTGAAAGCTGCTCCTGCTCCAACACCTATCTTCCTCCAGGGGCTCAGGGATCTGGCGTGGGACTTACCTACCCTTCCACTTGCCTTGTGAGTCCCCCCACAAGGCTTTCTTTGGGATCTGGATCAGGGACACCCAGTCGGAGGACCCGCAGCCCTGAATGGTGGCCACAGAGTCACTGTGCAATCCTGGGGTCTCAGATTGGGCCTTGGAAGGGGTTTCCAAGGCAGTGTCTTACCTGAACATCTGGTCGTGCTTCTCCTGCTTGCTTCTGACTGCTTTGGGGATCAGCCTCTTGCAGGACCCACAAGTCTCTGGATCATGGTCAGGACCTACACAGCAGTCGTGTGTCAGTGAGAAAAGTTACTGGAACACCGATCACACTTTTTAAAGCAGCTGGCCATTGAGGAAAAAAGGGCGCAAATTGCACTGGAAAGAAAAATTCATGGCCCCGAGGACACGGCACCAAGGCAAGCGAACTCAGGGACAGGAAAGGGACATATGCTGCAGCAGGAGAGAGAGAATTAACTAAGAGAAAAAAAATCAACTTTTTTTGGGAATCTGACATCTGCTGGGCTGTGGAAAAAAGGAGACTGAGCAAGATGGCACCGTGGGAAGGGGACCACACATGCATGGTTGCATCTCCCAAAGGTTCTCTTTGAAAGCTGGGGAGATTTTTCCACACAGGCTGTCGGCACTGACGTCACCCATATGTGATGACTGACTTCCTGCTTGTTCCTGGAGAAATGTGTATAAGCGGAACTAGCCAGGCACTGCATCTGCTGCCCAAAGCAGGTCTGGAATCTCCAACACAGATAGAATTCCTGGAAGTACTGTGGTATGCTATCCAGAACAGAGAAAGTTGTGATTGCATTTGCAACGTGAACTCAGCAGGTTGGGCTGCTGATTCCCTGAAAGTGAGAGTGGTCCTTGACCTCTGAAACAGCTTTTTGTACCAAAGATGCTCTCTCCCTGGCACAGCGCATCCACTAAGCAGTCATATGTCCTGTCAAAGCCTAGATACCTGTGCACCTGCTGTAAAAGGCTGCAGCATGGAGCGTGCCATAGAGTCAAAATCATGTGTGGTTCAAATGATGTGATAAGGGGATTCATGAAGGTTGGTTAGTGCCTGGGCCTGGTCATCTACCAGTAGGGTAGAAGGGTTATCCAGTTACAGAAGGTGATCAAGGATGGTAGTTCTAAAATGGCACAACCGACTCATCCAATGAGTGAAGTGGTGGCAGACTCCACTGCCTGCTCTGCTGCTGCCTCTGGATCTGTCCGCTCTGAATTTCCCTCCTCCGCCACGCCATGCATAAGCTGAAGGCCATAGCCAGAACTTTGCAGGCATCCTGAACGTGAGATGGGGGAAAAGCTTTTCCACAAGGAACAAATGAAAAACAGCTAGCAGGCTCAGCAATGCCACTTTGCAACCCTCCTGAGCAAACAGGAGAGCAAAAGTCCAAGATGCAGCAACGTGACTTCTGACCACAAGATTTCAAAGGCTGCAATGAGATGTGCCCTGAAAGAGGTCAAACCCCCAGGTGGCCACCACCCCCTCTCCCAAAGTCCTGCAGCTGACTGAACTGTGTTGGTCACTCGAGGCAAGCACTTCACCACTAGAAATCAACTTTCTGTTTACCAGTGGAATATTGGGCAAGGATTTGTTCAGAGAAATAAAGTCTTTTTGTTTAAATCTCTTCAGTGCAGCTCCGTTGGAGACTGAGCATACTGGCTTGGTGGGAGGGCAGGCTCCTTGTACTGTGACATCACCAAAAGGCAACATGCTCAGTCTCCACCTGCTTGGAAAGGGTTCACAACCTGGGAGTCCGGACTTTACTGACGCTATGAAATTAAAGTTGGTGCACAAAATTTCACATGGCCAGGAGACTGCTCCGATAGGACTTTCCACCAGTAGCACCCAAACATTCGTTGCTCCTTGCCCAGAGGTGTTTGGATCAACTGTGCTTTTAGGTTTCTTGAGAACTGCTTTGGAGATGACAGATTAATGCTCAGCTGTTGGTGATCAAAGCCTGGAGCAGACGTACTCGTATTTTAAAAACTTAAAATCTAAGCATTGAGATGTCACATGCACAGATGGTCGGTTTTTCCCATATGGGTGCCTGAATATCTTGCAGGATTGAGTGAACTGAAAGTTATGACCGCGTTAAGAGCACTGCACTTAGTGCAAAGCCCGTGAGATATTTTGCAGAAATTTTGGATACAAATGATCTTTTGGTGTTTCAGAGTGGCGTGGGAGTACAGAGCACTTGAGTCGTTGTCCTCAACTGGTGGTGGGAGATTTCCAATCCACCATGAGAGAGAACACAGGGCAACCAAGGGTCCACCGGTTCACCACAAGGGGGTGCTCTGTAAAGTTGGGACACCCCACTATGAGGATAGTCCGAGGATGGCCGCATTATCCTGCACGAATCTCAGAGAAATTTGAGCTGGCTGGACCCCGAGTTCATGAAGGTGGTCATTCAGGAGATATCTTGTTCTTGGCTTTTCCCCCCAGAGGACCCCATGCTGAAGCAGCCTGAGAAAAAAAACAACATGCTATATCTGGAGGGAGAGGGTGGAGTTGCAGGCTCTAGGTAAAGAACAAAGCTGGCATCAGTAGGTGGTCTTCCTCTGGTCACATAGAGGCCTGGATGCTCTTGATCATGTTTGGAAAGGGCCCGATGGGAGAAGGGCATAGGGGTGGGAGGGAGGATTGTTGCGGCACCATAGTTTGATCCGTGCAGGTGTTCCTCCCTGTTCTATTTCTCGCCATCTTTTATTTGCACACTGAGGCAATGCTCCCCAATAAAACTGTCATGTTGGGGAGGGGCTGCTGCCAGCAAGCACAATCACACTGCCTGACTTTTTTTTTTAAACAGTAGCGGAACAGGCCATGGAACAGCTGGATATGTTGAAATTGCTGGCGTTGAGATAGCTGTTAGTGAAAATGCAGCGTGAGGTCTGACATAGGAGGGGAGAACCTGACAACATGACTGAAGACAAAGTAAAAACTGAAGTAACACTGGGACCCCTACTGGATGGGAAGACACGCATGCATACTCAGAAGTCTAGGGAGAGACCAACACAAAGGCAACACCAGAGATGTTACCTATGGAGTATGCCTGCATCCCTTTCCTTCTCTGCAGAGAATGAGACTGAGTAAGGAGGGGACTGCTGGCTGTGCATTTCTACCAGTGGTTTGAAGAGGTGCCTGATTTACTAAGTTTTCCTTTAGGCATGGAATGGGAAAATATACTTAGTAAAATCAGGCCCTAAAGGAGCCATGGTGGACCTCAGAGTAGATCTCCTTCCACCCCCCGCCTCCCCCCAAACTCTGATGACGGTAGTGAGGGTGAAGGAAAGTCTCAGCCACTGACTACTAAAGTCAGAAGAAAAATTTTCAAGTCCTGTCATGTGAACAAAATATTTGAGTTAAGCAAAGAGTTTAGGGTTAGATGGCAAACACCACTCTCAGAATACATACCTTCTTGTTGATTTCAGTTCGGTGATGATAGCCTTTCTGACCCGCTCGGGCGACTGAGAAAGCCACACGAGCAGGATGCCAGGCACCAATACAGGCAACCTTGCGCAGACCCCTGTGGGTCTTGCGGGGCAGCTTCTTTGTGTGCCAGCGGCTGGTAACACCTAGAATTGGGAATGGAGAAAAAGACAAACTAAGGGATGTGAGCTACAAGCCAGCAGTTTATAACAAGCACCCTTTCACCTGAAAGCATAAATATTTAGAACACATTTTACCTGAATTCACACAGCAGAAAGTATATACTACTTATGGGCCACATCCAAAAATGACACTATCCAATGCATACAGTAAAAATTCTTGGATAGTGCCCCAATATGTGCTACCCATACCAAACAGAAACTAAACTTTACAGCTCCTTCTATAGCTGAAATCCATGCTTGATTTTTAACTAAGCAGGTCGTTAACCAGTTAATGCAGCCATATTGATTGTAGGAAAGGGCGGTATAGAAATACTGTTAAATAAATAAGAGGGACAGATCGCAAGCACTAGTTTTGTTCTCAGTACTGTGTATTGGACACAGTTTAACTAAAAATAAAACAGGAGCCAAGTTATACATCCTAGTACATAAGACCTGGGTAAGATGCCGGTGTCATTGTGCTTTGTGATATTACAAAGATGCTAGATTTCATTGCATTCTGTTTCTGCTCGTTCATCTCAGGGTTATGTTTCTTTTAGTGGCAGCGAGCATCCCGAGTATAAATAGCCCAAATAGAGGAGTTCAGAGTTTGAATTTAAGTTGTGAAATCGTGAAATGTCAACAGCAGAGTTCTGATAATTGCGACTTCTCACAACCTCAATATAGATGGGAGTTAAATCTATTCTACAAAGACTACAGAAACACTGGGCACAAACATGGATTTGATTGAGATCAATTCCACCCTTTGGAGCTAATTCAGTAGGATTCTGAACAAAGAGCAATAAAAAAAACCACCCTTATAAAACAAATACTATTTCTCCAAAGAAAGCATGGGATATGCATCTGCACGATGGTGCCGTCTTACACATCTGCATACCCCTGCTGTCTACACCCTTTTGCTTCAACACCCAGAGCTGATGCTGTTCTCAGAAGGAAGGCAGCACGGAATCACTCCTCATGTATGTCAGGCGCCGTGTCCAGCGCGAGTTCCGTAGTCTCATCACAGAACAGCTTATCACAACTCAGGTATGCCAGTCTCCAAAAGCTGCAAAATCCCTTACCCTCTCCCACCCAGGCTGCCAGGAGGCACAAAATATCAGTGAAGACATCTTTTAAAGTTGTCTTCTGGAAAATGGCCTAAGCTTATAACTATTTCTCAAGCTACTACCCAGTTTCTGCTGCCTCGAGTGGGTCTGGTAAAAGCACTCAAAACTTTACTGAAACAAAATGTAGCTTGAACCAAAAGCAGTTCAGCTTAATTAGGTTTTCTCCAGGGCATGCTAAATATAAATACCTCTTCTGCTTAAAGGTGTTGAGAACACCTGCAAACATCATTGTGCCTCAGCAAATTAAGAGCAAGTTGTTATACCTTTGTAACCTTTGCCCTTTGTGACACCAATTACATCGATCATCTCATCCTGTGCAAAGACTCCATTCACTGCCACCTGCTGCTCCAACTTCTCACGAGCCCAGTCCACCTTCTCAGCAACAGTACCACCATTCACTTGGATCTCCATCAGATGAGATTTCTTCTGGCGCAGGGGTAGCAAACGCATCTATTACAGAGGAGAGATGTTTCATCATATCTGACAATATTCACATATAAAAGTTTATTACTGCATAAAAGCTACAGATCCCAAATGGAGGTCAAATCATTGTGAATGGGATCAAAAACATGCTGTTCCCCCTCTCTGGAGCTCCACTATGAGCTATGCCTAGTAGCAGCATGGGCCTGCGAGTCAGTGTTTATGCTTCGGGTAAGTGAGATGGGAGGGAAATGGAGATCTGTTATCTGGAGTCACATGAATTTAAGTGTTAAAATTGGATCAATGTTGATACAAAAGTTTGGGAAGCACTCCACTAGTGTGATTGCATTAACCTGGAACTATGTGCCGCTACACTCACCTGGGTGTGCGAGATGACTCGCACCACCTGGCAGTACTTCTTCATGCTCGCAAAGTCCTTCTCCAACTGCTTCTTGCCATCCTCATCCTGCCACTTCTTGCAGTACTTAGTGAAAGCCTTCTTCTTAGACTTATACCTTTAAAGGCAGAGTAAGGAGAGAGTTGGCGCAACCCTTCATCATGCCAAGCTGACATGAGCGGAAGGAGATGGCACCAAGGCGGTTGCACCACCATTTTTGGTTCATTGCCAGTTTCCAAGGAGCATTTCCATGGCAAGCGGAACCTAGAGCTCATCAGACAGTGGCCACAACCAAAGCTGAGCGGAGCTGCCAGTTTATTCCTGTCAAAATATAGTGCAAGAACATCTCTCGACAATCCTAAATTCAGAGCTAACCCAAAATTTCACTCCACCCCTTAACTAAGCATTGTTCAGCCACAAACAGCCATGCCAAACCAAGCAACAAAACATTCACACAATTTACTAGTTTTCTAAAGAATTAAAGCTACAAATTAGTGGATTTTTTTTTTTAAAAACAGTAAAGGAACTGGCCTACTGCATGCAGGTCAGACTCATTTCACATGTCTCTGCAAGACTGTCTGATCAAAGTTCACCCCTCATTCCTCACCAGTTCCTGTAGAAGCGTCGTTTACACTCATCACTAATGTGCTCAGCAAATATGGTCTTGAAAGTACGGAGGCCACGGGGAGTTTGGACATAGCCCACAATGCCAACAATTACCATCGGAGGTGTCTCCACTACTGTGACGGCCTCAACAACTTCTTTTTTATTCACCTCTAGAAGAAAATGGCAAACAATCATCTCAAAGCCAACTCTCCCACAGGACTCCAGGAAACCACACTATGGTTTAAAGTCCCAGCCACACTCAGAAAAGCCCATTTACCTTATATGAACTCAGTGGACAGTTATCAAGGCAGGCAAGTTCTACATAAATAGGGGTCAATTACTTAAATGAAGTACAAATACAAGTCTAGTTAAAGAAAAAAGGAACCCCCTTCCTAAGTAGCACTGTTAGTTCTGTTCCCCTACAAACATTTCAAATGCCACATGACAATCATGTAAAAATTTGGTTGCCATGAATGCTGCATGGCAGATGCCAAAATATAGACGGTACAACCCTACTGAAAGTATAAAACTAAGCAGAACTATTTATCTTGCTCTCCCAATTTCCCATTCAGCTCTCAAAGATGACTATCACTTGGAAGGACCCAACAAATAGGATAACCAAGGAGGTGAAATGTTTAGAAACCAATCCCTGAAAGCTTTTGAACAAACCAAACAAAAAAAGCTCATTTCTAAATTGGGACTTCAGCTCTCAGTCAAGGCCAAGACTGAAATCTGAGGCAACATTTAAAGGTGAAATTAGAAGAAATGGGTCATCACATGCATTATACAAGCATTTCTTAGTACTGTTATTTGCAGCTTGTGGAGAAGGTGCCCACACTATCCATAAAGAGGATAAGGAAGAACAGAGCCACTCAGTACTCGACATTCAGCAGCAACCGCCAGAGGCGATTTCCTTATGTCCGCCCGTCGAGAATGTATCATCACTTGCAGTCTGTCATCCACAGAATGTATGTGCTTATGCCATTCAGTACCTTTACAATAGAAATAGTGTGGGTACTTTATCCAATTTGCCAGCATACACTCAGAGCACACACAGCTAACAAAACTGAGCCCCTATTTCTTTAGTGCTAGTAATGCACCACCACCCTCCCCAGGACAGCGAACAGGAATTTATCTAACAAGCACTATGTGCCTATAATTAAATAACATTTCTAGATTGTATGCCGAGGATCTTGTCTATATAAAATACTGCTCTTCTATTTCAAAGCACATACACCACCACTAATTGCCCAACTTAGCAAAGTTGAAACTGCAGTTTTCAAAGTCAGGAACATAGGGTTTGAGACTCACTTGATCCGGGTCTATCAACCTCTCGAACGATGTGGGTCATTCCAGCCTTGTATCCCAGGAAAGCAGTGAGGTGGACTGGTTTGCTGGGGTCATCTTTGGGAAAACTCTTCACTTTACCCCTATGTCTACGGCTGCGCTTGCGGGGCAAGAAACCTAAGGACCCATGCCTGGGGGCAGAAAATTTTCGGTGGGACTAGAAAACAAAAGTTGTATCAGAAACAAGTCAGTACAAAACACAAGAGTATATATGACCCAAAAAAAATCTGAAGCAATTTGGCATTTCTAAAAGTCTCATGATCATTTATTTACAGCTGTGTAAGCACAAAATCAGTAACAAAACTGGTACAAATTCACAAATCCATCACAAGACAAGCTCATATTTAATACTTCTTTGTATAGCACTACTGAACTACAGCAGTGATTAAGTATTTAGGTATACAATCTCTGTCCCAAGAGTTTACAATTTAAGTAGGTACTTTCAGCAACAGGTACCAAATCTCCAACAGCAGAAATTTGGTGGTGCCAAATTGTTGCCCGTTACCACTTCCACATCATCCAAAGCGCAAGATTCATGACATTGAACCAGTACAGTGTGCAAGAAACCTGCAGGATGAATCCCTCAGAAAGCAAGTTGATGAATAGAAGAGAGGCAGTGAGGCCTTTTAAGAGGCACCCATGAGAAGAAATTAAACCTTACCTAATTGTCTTTCCTTGAGTTCTCTCCAGGCCAGTCCAGTCCAGGTACCATTGGGTTGTCAACCCCTTCCAGCAGCTGAGGACTTAATTCAACAGTCTTGCTGACGTATTTGGCTCCCCCTACAGCATCAGACTCCAGTCTACTCTTGACAAAGCAGCCCACAATGACTAACTAACCTACCAACCTTGAATAACTGAAGAACCTCAACCACTGAGTGCCCTACACCAACTAGTGTGAGAAAGAAAAACCTAGAGAGCCCTTGCCCCTTTTTTTATAGGAACTATGTGCCCTGTGGACACTATCTTACGCCCCATGAAGGGACCAAATGGATAAGTAGGGCCAACTGGCTCAGCTGGTCCCAAGACTCAGAACACACCCCTTCTTTGGAACTGAATGCACATGCCTTAGACTCCAACTACTACCTATTTTCTTCTCAGCTGGACGTGCACCCCCACAACTAACCAGACTCTATTGATCAAACCAACTGCCAGGCTCCATTGATCAAACCAACTGGGCAGGCCCTGGCCTGGCGAGAACTCAAGTAAAGACAATTAGCAGGTAAGGTCTAATTTATCCTTCTTTACAGGCCAGTCCAGATACCATTGGGATGTACCAGAGCAGTACCTAACCCTGGGTGGGCCTGCAAGTCTGACCTGAAGTGCCGAGGCCCCAACACTCACATCTCACGTAGCCTGCATGTCTAACCGGTAGTGTTTCAACAAAGTGTGAAGTGATGACCAAGTTGCTGCCTGGCAGATGTCTATTGGTGGAATCAGACAGTGCTACGCCCAGGACATCACCTGGCCCAGGGTCAAATAAACCCTCAGCCCCAAGGGTGGAACCTTCCTGTGCACTGAATACACTGCACCAATGGCCTGCTTTAGACAAGGATGATCTTCTCTTACTAATCTGTTATGTTTTTTTGAAGGAGTGAATAATCAGGTGGACAAAGGTGAGTCGGTTGATATTGTGTATCTGGACTTTCAGAAAGCCTTTGACAAGGTCCCTCATCAGAGACTTTTGGCAAAACTAAAGAGTCATAGGATAGGAGGCAGTGTACTATTGTGGATCAGGAACTGGTTAAAAGATAGAAAGCAGAGGGTAGGGCTAAATGGCCAATTTTCCCAATGGAGAAAGGTGAATAGTGGTGTAGCCCAGGGATCTGTGCTGGGTCCGCTGCTTTTTGACATATTCATAAATGACCTGGAAAGTGGAATAATGAGTGAGGTTATCAAATTTGCAGATGACACAAAACTATTTAAAGTTGTTAAAACCCAAGAGGACTGTGGAAAATTGCAAGAGGATCTTGATAAATTGGAAGACTGGGCATCAAAATGGCAGATGAAATTTAATGTGGACAAGTGCAAGGTTATGCACCTAGGGAAGAACAACCCAAACTATGGTTACACGATGCAAGGTTCCACATTAGGAACTACCACCCAGGAAAAAGATTTAGGTGTCATTGTGAATACCATGTTAAAACCCTCGGCCCAGTGTGCAGCGGCAGCCAAGAGAGCAAACAGAATGCTAGGTATGATAAGGAAAGGAATGGAAAATAAAACAAAAGATATTATAATGCCTCTATATCGTTCCATGGTGAGACCGCACCTTGAATATTGTGTGCAATTCTGGTCGCCGTATCTTAAAAAGGATATAGCGATTTTAGAAAAGGTTCAGAGAAGAGCCACCAAAATGGTAAAGGGGATGGAAGGATACTCCTATGAAGAAAGGCTAAAAAGGTTAGGGCTCTTTAACCTGGAAAAGAGACGGCTGAGGGGAGATATGATAGAAGTCTATAAATTAATGAACGGAGTGGAACAGGTAAACGTAGATCGATTGTTTACATTATCAGAATATAGAAAGACTAGGGGACATGCAATGAAGCTACAGGGTAAACTATTTAAGACTAATAAAAGAAAATATTTTTTCACTCAACGTGTAATCAAACTCTGGAATTTGTTACTGGAGGATGTAGTAAAGGCTGTTAGTGTAGCTGGGTTTAAAAAAAGGTTTGGACAAGTTCCTGGAGGAAAGGTCCATAAACCATTATTAAGAAGGGACCCAGGATATCAATGCTTGAACCTATACAAGCATTGTGGAACCTGTGTCCCTTGGGGAAACTGCTAGGTACATATGACCTAGACTGGCCACTGTTGGAAACAGAATACTGGACTTGATGGACCTTGGTCTGACCCAGTATGGCATATCTTATGTTCTTATGTTCACCCAACGGGCAATCAAGGCTTTGTAGGCCACCCCCCCTTGCGAGGCCTACCAAAAAATGACAAACCACCGTCCTTTTGATGTATCTCCAGAGGACCCTATGGAGATCCAGTCAAAGAAGTTTCCAATCCTGCTCTGATCTTCGGAGATTTGGAAAGGTCGGGAGCAAAATGATAATTACACTTACCTGGTAATTGTAGTTCCTTTAGTGACGACAGTTCAGTCCTCTACCTCTGGGTTGTCAATCTCCTCCTGCAGCTAGGAGACTGGTATGTCAGAATGATGACATCACTGGATATAGCCTGCTGCACGCCCACTTGTATCCCAGTGTAAACTATAACAAAGCAGACTCAAAGGAGCAACAAATAAGTAGCAAAACATGAAGACAACTGTATTATCAGTAAGTCCCCCCTGACAACAATCCTTCTTACCTCCTGCCCTGCCAAGGAAAAGGACACAAATAGAAGAAATGAAGAAAGCTAGGCTCACCTGTAACCCTCTTCTGTTCGGTACAAAGTGTAAAACCTGCGAGAAACATCCGGGCGGGAAGGAGGACTGAACTGTCGTCACTAAAGGAACTACAATTACCAGGTAAGTGTAATTATCATTTCCTTAGCGTTCCTCCAGTTCAGTCCTCTACCTCTGGGAAGTACCAGAGCAGTAATCAATGGGAGGGACCCTTCCAGCCGGCAGACAAAACAGCCGAGCCGAAACGAGCATCCGAAGCCGCAGCCAGATCCAACCTGTAGTGTTTACTGAAGGTATGCAGGGACGACCAAGTCGCCGCCCTACAAATGTCCCCCGGGGGGACCAAACCATGTTCTGCCCAAGAGGACGCCTGCGCACGGGTGGAATGCGCCCGCAGACCTGTAGGCACCACACGCCCCCGGAGCACATAAGCGGATGCAATCGCTTCCTTAAGCCAGCGGGCAATAGAAGCTTTAGCCGCCGCTTCGCCCTGACGAGTACCGCCGAAAAGCACAAACAAACGTTCTGACTTCCTGAACGACTCCGTAACCTGCAAATACTGACGCAAAGCCCTCTTCACATCCAGCCGCCGAAGACCGCGATCCGCGGCATTGCCCCCCAAAGATCCTAAGACTGGCAATGAAACAACCTGATTTAGATGAAAAGGAGACACCACCTTCGGCAGAAAGGATGGAACCGGACGCAAGACCACCTTCTCCCTGGAAAAGGAAAGGAAGGGTTCACGGCACGACAACGCCTGCAGTTCGGAAACCCTCCGTGCGGAACAAATCGCCACCAAAAACACCGTTTTGAGCGTCAAATCTTTCACAGACGCTCGACGCAAAGGCTCAAAGGGGGACTCGGCCAGAGCCGTGAGCACAAGATTCAGATCCCACGGGGGAACGAATACTCTGCGTGCCGGCCGTACCCGAACGACCGCTTTCAGAAAACGACGCATGTCGGGATGAGTTCCCAACGAGCGGCCATGGACTTTGCCGCGAAAACAGGACAAAGCTGCCAGTTGTACTCGTAAGGAGCCGGCCGCAAGCCCTTTGTCAAAACCGTCCTGTAGGAATTCCAAGATTGAAGGAATTGAAGCCGACCCTGGCCGAACCTGACGCTGGGAACACCAATCCTCAAAAATACGCCAGACCCGCACATACGCCAAGGACGTGGACTGCTTACGCGCCCTCAGTAAGGTCGCCACCACCGCAGATGAGTAGCCCTTTTTCAAGAGTTTAGCCCTCTCAATGGCCAAACCGTAAGCGAGAACCGATCCACCTGAGGCATGAAGAGGGGCCCTTGGAGCAACAGATCGGACCTGTCCGGGAGACGCCAAGGTTCCCCGTCCAACAGACGGACCATGTCCGCGTACCATGGACGCCTCGGCCAATCGGGAGCCACCAACAGGACCGGTCCCGCATGCGCCCCGATCTTCTGGACCACCCGGCCTATCAGAGCCCAGGGCGGGAAGACATACATACAGAAGGCCGGTCTCCGGCCACCGACGCAGCAAGGCGTCGATGCCCTCGGACATTCTTTCGACGTCTGCTGAAGAATCGGCCGACTTTCGCCGACTGAAAGGTCGCCATGAGATCCATAATCGGAGTTCCCCAGCGCCTGACGATCTGACGGAAAACCGCGGGATGCAGTTCCCACTCCCCGGCATCCACGTGCACTCTGCTGAGGAAGTCCGCGGTGATATTGTCCTTGCCGGCTATGTGAGCTGCCGAAATCGCCGAGAGACGAAGCTCTACCCACGCGAAGAGCAGGGCGGCCTCTGTCTCCATTGCGGCACTCCCGGTGCCCCCCTGGCGATTGATGTAGGCCACCGTTGCCGAGTTGTCGGAGAGCACTCGCACGGCCTGGCCGCGCACCAAGGCCTCGAACGCCTGCAGGGCCCGAAACACCGCTCGAAGTTCCAAGCGATTGATCGCCCACGAGGACTCCAGAGGGGTCCAAAGTCCTTGCGCAAACTGACTCTCGCAGTGGGCCCCCCAGCCCACCAGGCTGGCATCCGTCAGCAATGGCAACCACTCTGGCTGATCCAACGGCAAGCCCTCCGCCAGAGACGAGGGGCGCAGCCACCACTGAAGGGACCGCCGAACCGGGCCCGGGCAAGGGAGACGCTTGCTCAGCGAGTGCCTTTGATGCGACCAACGACGGAGCAGAGCCCTCTGGAGAGGTCGCATGTGAAACCTGGCCCAGGGCACCGCCTCTAGCGTCGCCGCCATGGTGCCCAACACTCGGAGATAATCCCAAGCCGAGGGAGCCGCTACCGACAGGAAGCGCCGCACCAGAATCCGCAACCCCTCGGCTCGCTTGGACGGCAGGAACACTTGTCCCTTGTACGTATCGAACCGAACTCCCAGGTATTCGAGAACCTGGGTGGGCTGCAAACGGCTCTTGTCCGGGTTGATCACCCAACCCAGTTCCTGCAAGAACCGCACCACCCTGTCCGTCACCCGGAGACTTTCCTCCACGGACTTGGCGCGAATCAACCAATCGTCGAGGTAAGGGTGCACCAGAATACCTTCTTTGCGCAACGCCGCTGCCACCACCACCATTATTTTGGTGAAGGTCCGAGGCGCCGTCGCCAGGCCGAATGGTAAGGCCTGAAACTGGTAGTGACCCCAGGGGAGGGCAAACCGCAGAAAACGCTGGTGCACATCGCGAATGGGAATGTGCAAGTACGCCTCCGAAAGGTCTAGGGACGTCAAGAACTCCCCGCGTCGCACCGCTACGATGACCGACCGCAACGTTTCCATCCGAAAGTGCGGGACCCGCAAACAGCGGTTTACCCCCTTCAGGTCGAGAATGGGACGCAATTGTCCGCCCTTTTTGGGCACCACGAAATAAATGGAATAGCGACCCAAGCCGTACTCGGCCTCGGGAACCTCCACGACGGCTCCCAAACGAAGGAGCCTTTCCAGGGTTTCGCGAACGGCCGCCGCCTTCGCAGGACCCCGACAAGGCGACATGACAAAGGCGTCTCGTACGGGCCGGGCCAACTCCAGCGCGTACCCGTGCTGAATGATTTCTAGCACCCACTGATCTGAGGTGATGAGGGTCCAGGCGGACAGAAACTCCCGAAGCCGACCGCCAATGGGAGGCTCCACCGCCGGGACCCGCCTCGCTTCATTGGGTCTTACGGGCAGAAGCCGCCGGGAGGGAGGAGAAACCTCTACTAGCTCCCCGAAACCCCCGAAAGCCCTGACCCCGAGAGGGAAACCTCCCTCTCTGGAAACCCCCAGGCCGGGTAGAACGAAATCTTCTGAAGTCCCGAAACGGACCCCGAGGCCCCTGGGCAGACTTGGCCTGTTTGGGTTTGTCCTCGGGCAAACGGCCCGCTTTAGATTCACCTAGGTCCTTCACCAACTTCTCCAAATCCTCCCCAAACAGTAACCCCCCCTTAAAGGGAAGCTTACTGAGGCGGGATTTCGAAGGACCGTCCGCGGCCCAATTCCGCAGCCACAAGGAGTGACGGGCCGCTATCACAGAAGCCGTGCTGTTGGCCAACGCTCGAATTAAGTCATAATGCACATCCGCCAGGTAGGCTGCACCTGACTCCATCCGGTCGAGCTCTTTCACCTCCTCGAGGTCCATGTGCGGGGATTGGCGTAGCCGTTGGGCCCAGCGCAAGCACGCCCGGGCAACCCAGGCCCCGCAGATGGAGGCTTGAAGCGATAGGGAATGCGCCTCAAACACCTGCTTGAGCAGACCGTCAATCTTACGGTCCTGAGGATCCTTTAAGGCCGCACTTCCCTCTACGGGAATGGTGGTCTTTTTAGTAACAGCCGAAACCACGGCGTCTAGACGCGGTGCTCGGAATCGGTCTTTAGCGGTTTCCGCCAAAGGATATAACCGGCCCATAGCACGAATGCCCCGGAGCCCCGCCTCCGGTTTATCCCATTCGTCCTGAATCATCCGCTCGACTACTCGGTGCAGCGGAAAGACCACCTGAGTCTGACGAACCGCTTGAATGACTGGGTCCTCTAAATCGTCCTCCACCGCTGCCGGCGGAGCCAAGTGTAACATCTGCAAGGTTTCCGATATTAAGGCAGCCAACTCCTCTCTGCGGAACAGGCGAATAAGCTTGGCTTGCTCTTCGGGCTCCGGGATCTCTCCTTCTTCCAGATCCTGTGAGCTCTCCTCAGGATCCCATTCCGGATCCGGGGTCTCCAGCCAGGAACTCTCCAGCGTATCAGCCAGCCGTGCCCGTTTTTGACACTGGCTGTTCCGTGACCGCCGCCCCTTCCGCTACCAACTGCGGAGGTTGAGACGCCGGCGAAGCCTGTCTCTCGCCCTGACGCAGACAAAAAGCTTGATGCAGAAGGACAAACTCCGGACTGAAACCACTGAGACCTGGCGGCTGAGGTTGCAAGGGTTCCCCGGAGGGCCCTGGCAGCGCTCCTAAATCAGGCTCTTGCTCAGCGAGCCGCGGTGAGGTAGCGCCCGCCCCTGCGGGCGCCGCCTGCACCTCCGGAGACTCTTGGGCGGCCATCTGCAGCTCCACCTCTGAAGAGAGAGCCGTACAGCCCTTACACACCCCGGTGTCCGTGATCGTGCCCCTTCTGGAACCACACACCAGGCACCGAGGCCGGGAAGCCATCAGGAGACACCCAGCACCCTTAAGGACTGATGCCCAGGTGGTATAGTACAGTGGGCTTTTCTGTACAGGTTTGTCTCCTTCCTTGGGCTTTGAGTTTGTTTTCTTTTTTTTTTTTTTTTTCAGATAGTTTATTGAGCTGGGGCAGAAGGGTAGCTAGCCCCCCAAGAAAAGAAAAACCCCGCAGCCCCCCTTCCACCCCGGGAACGCACAGGGCCGACAGAAGAGGCTGAAGAAATAACCAAACAAAATAGGCCTCCCAAAAGAAAAGAACAAAAGAAATATAAAGAAAGCTAACTAATTAAATCAAAAACGCAGCAGTGTCCCGTTGGAAAAAAACGGCAACCGATGCTCGTACACGCGGCTGCAGCGCGGCACACAAAATGGCCGCCGCGACTGCAAGCCGTGCAGGAAAAAGGCGCCAAAACACTGCGGGCGTTCTTTGACCCCCGAAACAGCGCGGCAGGGATGAAAAAAGCAGGCGGATGCCGGCGGAACACTTACCGGTCCTGTCTGCCACCCCTCGATCGCTGCGGAGAGCGTCTCCAACCCCGGGCCCTGAGACAAGCGAGGTCAGCCAACACCCGACCAGCCTCTCACAGAGGCATAGCTGTGCGGAGCTACCGGCGGTTAAGAAGGGCTCACCTCCGTAAGGTCCGGGAGGCGAGACCTCTGGGCCAAGCGGGGGGAGGGAGGGAAACTCGAGCCTGAGCCAAAAAACCCCCCTCCAGGAAGAAACCCCCAGGACTGACACAGGCAGGGATCAAGAAGGGTATCTTCCTCTTCACTGTTTTCTTCTCTGTTTTGTTTTTTTTTTTTTTTTTTAAAGAGATACCGTCCAAATAAATATCAACCCACTTAACTATCCTGACAGAAAAAGTACATGCTCCTTATCCACTCCTCCATAGAGCCTCTCCCTAAGGCTCGTCAACACCTCCTGCTGCAAGGAGACTGGTTACACTGGGATACAAGTGGGCGTGCAGCAGGCTATATCCAGTGATGTCATCATTCTGACATACCAGTCTCCTAGCTGCAGGAGGAGATTGACAACCCAGAGGTAGAGGACTGAACTGGAGGAACGCTAAGGAATTAGTTTGATTCAAATGAAAACGCAATACCACCTTCAGCAGAAAGGATGGCACAGGTTACACCACCACCTTCTCTGGTAAACCTTAGAAAAGTTTCTTTACACGAGAGCACCTGTACACATGGAACACAGCACCACCAAGAATGCCATTTTCAACATGAGATCCCTTAAGACCAACGTAGCCATGGGCACAAAAGGTGGCCCCGCCAGTGCCTCCAGAACCAAATTCAGATCCCAAGGAGGAATCACCGGCCGGAAGGGCGGCCGCACACACTTCACTGCTTGAAGAAATCTGACCACATCCGGATGCACTGCCAGTGAGCGACCCTGCATTCGCACCCTATAACAGGTTAGCGCTGCCACCTGCACCTTCAGGGCACCGAGGGCCAGACCCTTTGCGAGACTGTCCTGGAAAATCATCAATATGTCTGGAAGCGAGCAGGTAAACTGTCTTGCTCCCTTGGCCGCACACTAATCTTTGAATATGCGCCATATGCAGATATAGGCCAACATGCTGGGATGCTTTTTAGACTAACATGATAGAAATGACTGCCGCCGAGTATCTCCGGCAGCACAACCATGCCCTTTCAAGAGCCAAGCCGTAAGCGAGAATTGATCCACCTGTAGTAGCAACACTGGTTCCTGCCCCAACAGGCGGCTCCTGTTGGGCAGCTTCCATGGACAATCCATCAGAAGACGGGTGAGATCTGCATACCATGCCCTCCAAGGCCAATCTGGTGCTATGAAAATCACACGCCTGTCGTGAGCTTGATTCAAATGTACTGGATACTAATCTAGCTCATTTTCTTGTACTTTTCTTATGGCTAAGCCCACTCCTCCCTGTTGTGGACTAGGGTGAGCAGATGACGTTGCTTTATTGTGCTTTGTATAAGCTCTCCTGTGTTATAATTTGCTGTTTGGCTCTATTCTGTACAAGGATGTTTTTGATAACTTTCTTGTATGTAAATAAAAAATTGCATGAACAAAATTTAAAAAAAATTATTTATTTAACAGCTCTTCTATACCGCGCTCTTTATTATCAGTGCAGTTTACAGTTAACAAGTTGACTCTAGGACATGATCAGATCTGACCTGAGTTTACATATAACAAGGAAAGTAACATGGGATTGAACTGGGGAAACTATGTACATTTTAAGCAGAGAAAGATGTATGTTGGAATTCTATTTACAATAATGTACCTTTGAAGCAGTACAACTGCTTGATTACAAATACTGTCTGGTCTGTATTACATGTTATGTAAATTACGTATTTTGTAATTCATATTAAGGGATTGGGTTGTGAGGAGAGAGGAGGTGAGGCATTGTTGGATTGTGAGAAGTGCAATTTGATGGTGTCCCATCCTTTAGTTCAGGAGTCTCCAACTGCAGTCCTAGAGAGCCACAGAATACAGGTTGCCCCTAATGAATATGCATGAGAAATCTGAATACAATGGGGCAGTGCATGCAAATGTATCTCATGCATATTCAGTAATCACCCCACACTCAGACCTAAAAACTTCCCACAAAAAACCCAGACCAATAGGTGTTAGTAGGGTTTTTTGGGTTAAGCATATTCATTATGGATATCCTGAAAATTTACTGGTTTGCGGCCCCCCAGGACTGGAGTTGCAGATCCGAGCTTTAATTTTGTTCTTACTTTAATCTACAAAAGTACACCACCCTACAGCACTTTGAGAAGCCTTGTTTTGGTAGCAAGTCTCAGGTTAGGCTAAAAGGCCAAGGAGAGGCTTTAAAGGGATAGCTTTAGGTATTATACCACCTTTATTGTGGAGGCACCCCAATGCAGAGGGCAAAATGTTTTGCAGTGCCCCAGCTTTTGGCATGCAACTTGCTGAAAAGGTTCATTGATATTACCTACGGTTTTAAATGTTTACATTTAACCTTTGACTAAATTCCCAGAAAACACTTGGCTCAAATTTATATCTACTGATTTACTGTGAAACAGGTAAAGGTTGCGAAAAACCGGTTAAATTCCTGTCAGAAGTTGATGGGGGGCTGCAGCACAACTAGCTGAAACTGAAAAATGCAGAAAAGAATTATGAAGTATGACAGTCCATTGGTATCTACAGGGGATTTACTGGCTAAACTTAGTGATGTAGTAAAATATTTTGCTGGTTTGAATTGATTCACCAAAGAAAACTAATTTAGTTTGACAACAAAATCCCTTTTCCCTCTTTGCACCCTTACCTGAATGAGAAGGTAATTTCTGTTATTCATAAACTATGGTCATTCTTTGTATGATTCTTCTCCAAACTAAAATTATAACTAGTACAAAATACTGCAGAGTGCACAATTCAGGTTACAGCTTGTATGTGCAATTTGCCCAGTATTGTTCACAGAAACACAGGAAACTTCGCCCTGCCACCCCCCCCCCCCCCCCCCCACGAGATCTAGGGAACGCCACCTTAAATTTATTTAATTTAGACAGTTTTGTATACCGCCTTATCCTTCAATCAAAGCGATCACAACACAATTGAATCCCTGGAAGATTCAGCTTTTACCTACTTGATGGAGAGAATTTAAACATGTCCTGGCACTAGTATATAGTGCTGGTCATGCTAATATGCCAGAAGTGAAATCTCAGTGTAGGAAGAAAAAAGTCAATGCTCTACCAGAAAAAAACTCCGGTGGTGCTAGCATGTAGTCAGACAGATTTCTATTCCAGCAGTGAAAGAATCAAGTTAGATCCAGGGAATCTCCTGGATTAACTTGATTATTTCACTGCTGGCATAGAAACGCCCTGCACTACATACCAGTGCTAGGACATGTTTAAATTCCTACCACCCAGTAGGTTAAAAAGACAGATACGGTTTGTACCCAAACCCATTCTCTCAGGACCAACTGCCAGTGAAAAGATTAACCTCAAACATCTGTATTTTGAAATCTTTGCACAATTTGGTCTCTATACTGCTTCATAAATGAACATAAGATATGCCATACTGGGTCAGACCAAGGTCTATCAAGCCCAGTATCCCGTTTCCAACAGTAGCCAATCTAGGTTACAAGTACCTAGCAGTCTCCTCAAAAGACATGTTCCATAATGCTTGTATTAGGTCAAGCAGTGGATATCCTGGGTCTCCTTTAATAATGCTTTATGGATCTTTCCTCCAGGAACTTGTGGTCCAGGTGCCCATTGTGGTCTTGGGCAAGCCACTTAACCCTCCATAGACCATATTCCCTGTAAGTATTAGCATATGTGTCTCATCCCATGTTCCCTGTAAAATAGTTCTCCAAGTTATAATGCCCCGTTCAATGTAATTTCAGTTTGTTCAACGTAAACCGCCTTGATATCATGAAAGGCGGTATATAAGAAATGTTAAATAAATAAATATCCCCTCATGTTAAATGTATCCCCCAATTGTGTTGTGACCACTTTGAAGGATAAGGTGGTATACAAAACTGTCCAAATAAACATGTCCAAACCTTTCTTAAACCTGACTAAACAGCTTTTACTACACCCTCTGGTAACAAATCCCAGAATCTGATTACACGGAGTGAAAAAAAATTTAATTAGTCTTAAATAGGTTACCCTGTAGCTTCGCTGCATGTCCCCGTGTCTTTCTATATTTTGATGGCATAAACAAACTATATTTACCCATTCCACTCCCTTCATTAGTTTATAGACCTCTATCACATCTCCCCTCAGCAATCATTTTTCCAGGTTGAAGAGCCCTAACCTTTTTAGCCTCTCTTCATTTCTCCCTCTTGGCCCATTAGAGGGGTAAAAGGGGTGGGCACTGACTCCGTTACAGTTTTTTGCTATAAATGTACTTGAAGGTCTTTATTACCCATCATTGCTTCCACCGAAAGCTTCTCAAATTCTCTATCTGCCTTATCAATGCCTTGCATCTAACTTGCCAGGGCTTGTGTTTCCAGTTATCATTTGACTCCTTTTTCCCATTTCCTGAAAGATGCTTTTTTGGCAACAGCCTCTGACCTCACCTTTAAACCATGCTGGCAGTTTTTTGGACTTCCTTACACTTTTCTTAAAGCGTGGAATAGAGCTGCTCAAACACCAACCATGTTTGAAGCAAATCTTTAACCTTTGCAACTGTTCCCTTTATTTTTTTCTTAGATATTTTCCTCAGTCTTCCTTTTGAAAGTTAAAAGGTAGTACTGTGGATTTCCTTAGCATGGTTATAAATGCAGAAAGGATGGTATTATCACTATTGCCAAGTGGCCCCAACACCCTCATCTCTTGCACCAGATCTTGTGTTCCACTAAGGACTAGGTCCAAAATGGCTTCCCCTCTGGTCGGTTCATGAACCAGTTGCTCCAAACAGCAGTCATTTATTTCATCTAAAAACTATCTCCCTAACATGTCCTGCCGTGACAGACCCAGTCGATAAAGGGGTAATTGAAATCAGTTATTACTGTGCTGTAACTTTTGTTTGCGTCCCTGATTTCTTTGAGCATTTCATCATCCATTTGTTCATTCTGGCAAGGCACAAGCTGTCAGAGGCTATAAAGGGCATGCACTTCAGTCTGCTTCCTCTTCCTGTACATTCCCACTGCCATCACCTTCCCCTGTTACACTTAACACAAGAAAGCATCCATCATCGCAGTTAGCACTGCTTTAATTGTCAGGTCTGAGTTTAATTAACTAGGTCAAGATTTTTCTCATATGCTGATCCAAATTTATGCAGCTCCATGTCTTCTTATAATAAAACAAATAAGGGAAATTGAGGTTTTCGGCAAAAATTGTGAGGCATTGCTTTTTTCCCTCAGCATTTTCTTATATGTGTATATTTAAGGATATTTTGCAAACCTCCTTGGAACCTGTTACAGGGCGAGGTGGTCTTTGAATACAGCAAATACACTCATACATCGAGTATAGGATATAAGCTCGAGATAAGCAGAGCCCCGAATTGGTTAAGAACCAAAGAACAGAGAAAAATGATACCATATCGAGAGTGAAATTATAAATAAATAAACCAACCAGTTGCTATCTTCCCCCACGAGAAGCGGTTATTAATTGCAATAAACCCAAGAAAGGAAACCCAAAGGGCCTCTCCACTAGTAGAACTAACGCATTTACACCCTCCATTACACTCCCATTAACCTCCTTTCACTCGGGGCAACGAAACTCGTGCGGCATCTACTATAACGCAGGGAGGCCGCGGCCTTACACCTCATCCAAAACGCTTCAGTACCAGCGTCGCTACCCTCTCAATAACGAGCTCAATATTAAGCTGGAGCATCTGCAACCTGCCTCACAGCGGGCAAGGAGGGAGTCAGCGGCTGATGGACAAGATGCGCGGCTGATGGCGTTTGAGTCGACCCGACTTTGCTCACTTACCATCTTGTTGCCAAAGACGCCAACCAGGAAAAGGAAGCAAACTGCAGCGCATGCCCTTTATAGCCTCGGACCGCTCGCGCCTCGGTCTACTCTTTATTCCCCCTCCTCCCAGCTATTTCCGGCGTATTCGCTTCTTTTAGAAAGGTGGCCTCAGGCCTGCGCAGTATGTCTTTTTGAAAAATGTGACGTAAAAGGAAGATGTAAAACAGTCTTGAAATATGTTAGGTAAGCTTGCAAAATATATAAAAAGAAATAACATTTTTTGGTAGGAGTACATGAAAGGGAAAACGAAGCGCCCTAGAGAGAGTAAAATGATTAAAACGGTGAAGATGTGCTGTAGTGGTAAGGTTTCTGGCTGTCGAGGATTTTTTTTTAAGTGCCATTAAGTCAATGCCGACCCAGCAGCCCATGGATTTTCTTGGCAAGGTATGCCCGAACTGATTGCCAGGCCCTTTCTTCCGAGGCAATTAGGGTAAAGCGACTTGCTCAAGGTCACAAGCTCCTGGGTGTTAGGCTCTAACTACTAGGCTACTCTCGAGGATAGCTAGTGTTATAAGGGGTCCTTTTACTAAAGTGCGAGAAGCAATTACCCTGTACCTGCCTGCTGGGGTCATAACACTCTACCTTTGCATGAACTCCTAAAAATTTCACCAACTGGCATAGAGTCTTTGTTGGCTGAGATTGGTCCACCGTTTAGCTTTCTAGTGCTCCCCTTCCTTCATTCCCCTGCTTGGGAAACTTACTGCTAATCCATTTATATAGCGCTACAAGGTATACACAGCACTGTACAGACCACATATAATAAGGTCCCCTGCTCATCGGAGCTTACAATCTAATCAAGACAGAACAAAAGATAAGAAGAAGGGTACAATAGGGAGGGGTAAGGAGAACAAAGGATTAAGATCCAAAAGCAGCCTGAAAGAGGTGAGCCTTTAAAATTGATTTGAAAAGGGGAGAAATGAAATCTGCCATAGAGATACAAGTATTTTATTGCAAGCATAAGGAGCAGCAAGGTGAAAGGATCTAAGTCTGGAATTGGCAGTGGAAGAGAAGAGCATAGAAAGAAGCAAGTCAGAGGAAGAGTGGAGTTCACAAGGAGGAGTGTAGGGAGAGAGGAAAGATAGTGAGAAGCAAAAGAATAAATGCATTTAAAGATAAGGAGAAGTTTGTAATGGATACAGAAACGGAAGGGAAGCCAATGAAGCGATTTGAGAAGAGGAGTTATATGAGTAAATTGGAGCTGGTGGAAGATTAGCCACGCAGCAGAATTTTGAAAAGACTGAAGGGGAGAAAGATGACTCGGAGGGAGACCAACAAGGAGGAGGTTGCAATAGTCGAGGTGAGAGGTGACTAACGAGTGGATAAGTGTTGTAATAGTGTGTTCAGTAAGGAATGGGTGAATTTTGTTAATGTACTGTTGATTTCCAATTCATCCTTCTAGACCAGTCCAGACAAGTCCACCTAAGATCTATCACAGATACAACTGACTTCTGAAAAGAATTGAAGACTCACCTGTTCACCGAGTACTATGCAAAGGATCAAACACACAAAACTAAAGACAACAAATGACTTCAGCCACAACCTCAACAAACACAAACCTAGTACTTCCTGATCGTCCCTCCAGTCTAGTCCCGGAATCTCTGGGGTTGTCAACCTCATCCAGCAGCTTTGGAGACTGAGAAACTTCAGTGCTGTGATGTCACCAGTATATAAGGGCTGGCACCGCCTCCTCACACCAGTTTTCAGTCTCCAAAGCAGCTAGAGAGGTGATGAGCCCAGGGATTCCTGGGCTCACTAGAGGAACGATTGAGTAAAGTTAGAGGGGTTTCTAAAACAAACAAAAAAAAAAAGGATAAGCCCAAAAGATAAAGGGTACATTGCATTGGAAGCCTTTGTCTTGGCTCTGCCTGTAGTCCGGGAGAGCAGCGGCTTGTCCTTTGCCCAGGGATCCTCTGCTCCATTACCCGCCCTTTTCCTCAGCCGGGGGCCAGTCAGGAGCCAGGCAGTGGGCTCTGGTCAACGTCGGGGAGAGGATCGGCAGCAGGTTACCGTCCCGGCTGTAAGGGACCGGAACCGGCTTGTTTTGAGGGGCGTGGTGAGTGCAGAAGTCTTTGCCTGCCAGTGCCGACAGCCCTAGGAGCAGTCCCAGCTGATTTCCCTTCTAAGAGTCATCTAAAGGTAACGGGGACTGTTAAAATCTCCGGTGAGGGGAACGGAGAGTGTTTAGCGATCCGGCAGCAGTTTTGCAGGGCCGCGGGCCTTTTTCGGCGGGAAACGGCTGTTTATCGCGAGCAGGCCAGACCACGTGGCCTGAGAGTGGGAAGATCGCCGGTTTCCAGTGTGGGGCTTTGGCGCTTTCTAGCTTGTCCTAGCAGCTTCGTTCTTCGTTTCTTTCTTCGGGGCTCTGGTGGGGGAGTCTCCCTGAAGGTCCTCGAGTAGAAAAAAAAAAAATTCTTTTGAGGGGGAGTAGTGCTCTGTGTGGGTCAGGGCGGCATGCCTTCCAAGCAGCTCTGTCTTTTGTGGGGGGCTAAGCGCAGTTCAGTCTCACAGGAGGTTGTCTATAGGGGCTGCTCTCCCGAGTTGGAGGCCAGAGAGGAGGTTCCCGCTTCAGAGGCTAGGGGGCCTGAGGGTTTAGAGGATATGATTGACCCCAGTCTCCCATCCCTACCGACTCCGGATCCGGGGGTCAGTGTGTCGGCGGTCCCAGTGCCGCCGCTCGTTCAGCAGCCCCTAGCAGGCAATCTAGGGGCAATTTTCTCGTCGGATTTCATAGCATTGCTCCAAAAAACTTTGGCGGGCTCGCAGGGAGCGCCTGCAGTGACTACCTCAGAGGCTGAGCTGGGGCTGAAGCGACCGCATTCTCCGCTGTCAGCAGCAGCCTCGGGCATCAGTGCCAAGAAGGCCAGGCCAGGGAAAGATCACCTAGCGCACTCCGTTGTGTCTGAGGACGTGCGTTCGGAGGACGCGGACATGGATAGGGATTTGGAGGATCTAGAGCAGTGGTTCTCAACCCTGTCCTTGGGACCCCACTAGCCAGTCGGGTTTTCAGGCTATCCACAATGAATATGAATGAGATATTTATTTATTTATTTATTTATTTAAAGTCTCTTTTATACCGCGCTATTCAGCATCAGCGCGGTTTACAATAAACAGTGAACATACACATTTCCAATAGTACTTTGTGTTTACATATGAACAGGATAATCAACTTGGCTAACAGGGTAACTATGTACAACCACAATATATACAATATACAAACTGACTGGCTTGTGGCCCTCCAATGCTGGATTTGGGGACCCTGGCCTTACACCTCTGTCATTTAAGATTGTGAGTGGGCAAGGTACAGATGTCCAAGACATCAAAAAGATTAGATGGAATATGTCACATACCTCCTCGCCTCTCACCACCACCAAAATATTGTCTATTAGACAACTTTTTGGTGGTGGTGAGAAACTAGGAGGGATGTGACACATTCTATCTACCCTTTTGATGTCGAGGACATCTGTACCTTGCCCACTCACAATCGTACTTGACAGAGGTGTACGGCAGGGGTCCCCAAATCCAGCACTGGAGGGCCACAAACCAGTCAGTTTGGCAGGCTATTTCTAATGCATATATATCTCATTCATATTCATTGTGGATAGCCTGAAAACCCGACTGGCTTGTGGGGTCCCGAGGACAGGGTTGAGAACCCCTGATCTAGAGGAAGGTGAGATTAGGGAACAGGAAGATCAGGCGCAGGTAGTTCGGGTATTTCGTAGAGAGGAGCTATCGGCGCTTATTTCAGAGTCTCTTAAAGCGCTTAATATGCCGGACGCGGGTCCGGTAGCAGACTCTACCCTGGAGGATCCGCTGCTACAGGCGGTTCAGACGAATCAGAGGGCTTTCCCGGTGCATAGGGTGTTTAAGGAGATGATACAGGAGGAATGGGATACGCCGGAGGCTGCTCTTAAGGGGTCTCGAATGATGGCAAGGTTGTATCCTCTCTCGGATCAGGACAGGGAATTGTTTAAGGCTCCCAAGGTGGATGCAGCCGTTTCGGCGGTGACCAAGAAAACTACCATCCCGGTGGAAGGTGCAGCGGCTCTTAAGGATGCGCAAGACCGCAAGTTGGAGACATTGCTGAAGCAGATTTTTTAGGCCAATGCGTTGTCCTTACAGGCATCTATTTGTGGGGCCTGGGTAGCGCGGGCCTGCTTACGGTTGGCACAGCGAGTGCAGTGTGACCACTCGGGGGAAGTGTCCGAGGATGCGGCAAGATTGGAGTCCGGGGCGACGTATCTCGCCGACATTCACTATGACCTGATCCGAGGTTTAGCGAAGAGTATGGCCTCGGTTGTCGCTGGCAGAAGGTGTCTGTGGCTGCGAAATTGGGCAGCGGATGGCTCTTCCAAGGCAAGGTTGAGTAAGCTCCCTTTTTGGGGGAAGCTGCTCTTTGGAGAAGATTTGGAGAAGTTGGTTAAGGATTTAGGGGAGTCGAAAGGCGGTCGTTTGCCAGAGGATAAGCAAAAACAGAGCCACGCTGGTCCCGGGCCTCGGGGACAGCAGCGGGATTTTCGTCGGTTCACTTCCCTGAGAGGGGGCCAGGCCCAGAGAGGTCGCTTCCCTGGTAGGTCCCAGGGGTTTCGGGGGTTTCGAGGAGCAAACGGGTTTTGCAGCTGCGTCCTCGTCCTCCACCTTCAAAAAGGCACAATGAAGTCAGGGGGGCCTGGGGGGGTTAGTTCCCGTAGGGGGTCGGCTATGGGATTTTTACCCTGCCTGGGCCCGACTCACGTCCGATCAGTGGGTGTTGGAGGTGATTCGCGAAGGTTATGCGCTCGAGCTGCAGCATCCGGCATCCGATTCTTTCGTTCGGTCCCCATGCAGCACTCGGGAGAAGCGCAAGGCAGTACAGGGTACGGTGCAAAGGCTGTTGTCGCTCAAGGCCATTGTCCCGGTTCCGGCCGACCAGTTAGGTTGCGGTCGATACTCCATTTACTTCATCGTACCAAAGAAGGAAGGGTCGTGGCGGCCCATTCTAGATTTAAAAAGGGTAAATCGCTGTCTGCGTGTGTCGCATTTTCGGATGGAGACTCTCAGGTCGGTCATTGTAGCGGTAAGGAGCGGAGAGTTTCTGACCTCCCTGGACTTATCGGAGGCGTTTCTGCACATTCCGATCCGTCGGGAGCATCAGAAATTCCTCAGGTTTGAGGTGCCAATGGGCCATTTTCAATTTCAAGCACTTCCGTTTGGCCTGGCGACGGCGCCGCAAACATTCACCAAGGTGATGGTGGTAGTGGCAGCGGCCTTGCAGAAGGAAGGAGTTTTGGTGCATCCATATCTGGACGATTGGTTGATCAGGGTGAAGTGTCTCTCGGCTACGGCGAGGGTGGTAGCTCTTTTGCAAAGCCTCGGTTGTGTGGTCAACGCCGCAAAGAGAAAGTTGGAGCCACGTGGGTTTCGATTCGCGCGTGGGTCGAGTGTTTCTGCCTCAGCAGCGGGTGTTAGCCCTCAGGCGCTTGGTGAGTCGGTTTCTCGGTCTCAGATGTCCTACAGCCTGGGAGTATCTGCAGGTGTTAGGGACGATGGCGGCGACGCTAGAGTTGGTGCCGTGGGCCCGGGCCCACATGAGGCCGTTACAGCGGGCTCTGTTGAGAAGATGGTCGCATCAAGACGACTCCCTGTTCCAGAGGTTGCCTTGTCCCCCGCATACTCGTCTGGCGCTGCATTGGTGGTTGAGACCTGGGTGGCTAGAGAAGGGGATGTCGTTGGAGGCTCCAGCTTGGGTATCTCTAACGACAGATGCCAGTTTGCACGGCTGGGGAGCTCATTGTCAGGGACACCTGGTGCAAGGTCAGTGGTCCAACCGAGAAACGTTGTGGTCAATCAACAGACTGGAGTTGCGGGCAGTGACGTTGGCTCTTCAGCGGTTGTGTCCCTTTCTATAGGGGAAAGCCGTTCGGGTGTTCTCGGACAACGCGACGGCGGTAGCATACATAAATCGACAAGGAGGCACCAGCAGTGTAGCGCTGGAGGACGAAGCGGACGTTTTGTTCGCGTGGGCCGAGAGGAACCTGGTGGCCTTGTCAGCGGCACATGTCGCGGGAGTAGACAATGTGGAGGCTGATTTTCTAAGTCGCGTAAGGGTAGACCCGGGGGAGTGGGTCCTGCACCCCGAAGTGTTTGCGATGTTGGTTCAGCGCTGGGGGACGCCAGTAATGGATCTTATGGCGACTTTTCAGTCCGCGCAGGTCGATCGGTTCTTCAGCAGAAGGAAGGAGAGGATGGCGGAAGGCTTAGACGCTCTCATTCAGAAGTGGCCAGAGGGGCAGCTGCTGTATGTTTTTCCGCCGTGGGTGTTGATCGGGCGGGTTCTACAGCGCATAGAGCGGCACAAGGGCCGAGTGGTTCTCATTGCTCCGGATTGGCCAAGATGGCTTTGGTACGCGGACTTGGTCAGACTGTTGGAGGGGCAGCCCTGGAAGCTTCCTGTTCACAAGGACCTTCTCACCCAGGGACCTCTCTGCATGCCCCAGGTGGATCGATTCTCGTTTACAGCCTGGCTCTTGAGAGGGCAAGGTTGAAAGCGAGAGGGTATTCGGCGGCAGTGATTACTACCTTACTGAAGTCAAGGCGGAAGTCTACTTCCTTGGCGTACGTCAGGGTGGGGCGTGTCTTTGAGGCTTGGTGTGCGGAGAGGGACTGTGTTCCTTTGAAGGCGTCGGTCCCGCAGATTCTATCTTTCTTGCAGGATGGATTTCAGAAGGGCCTAGCGGCAGCTTCCCTAAAGGTGCAGTTGGCGGCTTTAGCCTGTTATAGGGGGAAGGTGCAAGGCAGCTCTCTGGGCAGTCATGCAGATGTTAAGCGTTTTTTGAAGGCGGTAGCTCTTCTTTGGCCACCGCGGACACGTATGGTTCCGTCGTGGGATCTACCAGTAGTCTTGGAGGCCTTAGGTGGAGCGCCTTTTGAGCCTTTGGGGGAAGGCTTCTTTGAAAGATCTTACGCTGAAGGTAGTGTTTTTAGTGGCCATCGCCTCGGCTAGGCGAGTTTCAGAGTTACAAGCTCTGTCATGTAGGAAGCCATTTCTGTCTTTCTACGATTCGAAGGTGGTGTTGAGACCAGTTCCGTCGTTCTTGCCCAAGGTGGTCTCAGTATTTCATTTGAATCAAGTGGTGTCGTTGCCCGTGTTTCGCGTGAAAGGTAAGGCGCCGGTGGCAGACCGACTTCATAATTTGGATATTCGCTGGGCGTTGAAGAAGTATGTGGCTAGTACGGCGCCCTTCCGTAAGTCGGACAGGCTGTTCATTCTGTTCGCGGGGCCTAGACGAGGGGAAGTGGCCTCGAAAGGTTCCATTGCTCATTGGATTAAGGAAGCGATCGCATCGGCTTACATTCTACGTGGTCGCATAGTCCCGGAAGGGCTACGGGCTCATTCCACTAGGGCACAAGTGGCATCTTTGGCGGAGGCTAGCTTGGTGCCGCCGGTGGACATCTGTAAAGCGGCTACTTGGTCGTCGCTACATACCTTTGTGAAGCATTACCATCTGGATGTGCAGGCGGACAGAGACTCCTGTTTTGGATCAGCTGTGCTTCAGGCCGGTCTAGCAGGACCCTCCCGTTAATGTGCTTACTGCTCTGGTACATCCCCAGAGATTCCGGGACTAGACTGGAGGGACGATCAGGAAGGTTAAATTAGACTTACCTGCTAATTGTAGTTCCTGGAGTAACTCCAGTCTAGTCCCGTGTCCCGCCCTATCTCGTTGGGGTACCGTGGCCTGAAGCAGGAACTGTATTACTGGTAAGCAAACCTTTCAATTCTTTCGGGGGTCGGAGTGTATGCAAAGCGTTTTTTGTTCCAATGGCGGGGCATGGGGGTTCCTGTCTCCTGTAGTGGGGTTCTGGACAGGGGATCTCCTGGCGTACGATCCGCAAGGGTCTTGTGAATAGTTGGGTTGGCAGGCCTATTTAGTTCAGTTAGGCGGTGGTTTCATACTGCATTTGGTTACTTACTTGTTGCTCCGGTGAGTCTGCTTTGTCAATAGGTAAACTGGTGTGAGGAGGCGGTGCCAGCCCTTATATACTGGTGACATCACAGCACTGACGTTTCTCAGTCTCCAAAGCTGCTGGATGAGGTTGACAACCCCAGAGATTCCGGGACTAGACTGGAGTTACTCCAGGAACTACAATTAGCAGGTAAGTCTAATTTAACCATATTGCTGCCTTGTAAATAGTTATGAAATATTACTCAGTTAACAAGCTAAAGTTACTGTTATTGTAAATAGTTCTGAAGAACCTGTTCCTTCTAAAACCTTGAGTTCAACGTAAACCGCCTTGATAAAAATGAAAGGCGTTATATAAATAATGTCAAATAAATAAATAAACAAGTGGGTTGCTTCCCCTTTGCAGCAGATGTTGGAGACAGAGAAAACTACCAGAAATCTGATTGGCTGAGGTCCTACCCCTAGGGGTCGCCTTCAGTATTTCTCTGTCACCAGCAGATGATGGTTGTCTGTGTCGTTTCTCCCTGAGTCTTCCTTTGGTGAAGTTTGTCTGGATGCCTCCGGGAACCACACGAGGTGCTCCTGAGTGTCCCCAGCACATCCAAGTACTTCAGAAGTTGAAAGTGGTGTGGAGTGCAGCTAGAAGGAGGGATTGAGCTCCTGGTTAGGAGGACCAGTGCAGCTTCCCTGCAAGGGTTACCAGCCTCCTGGCCACGAGGGCCGCCTCAGGCTGCTACTAGAGGGAGCTTTCATTTGCTCCGCAATCTCTGCTTCTCTAAAATCCTTTTAGTCGCTGCCTCGCCCTCGGCCAGAAGCTGCTCCCGCTAGCTCCAGTGACTGCGCTCCTGCTGAGCAGGCCCGCGGGTAGCACTCGGGGGAAGGCTGTTTGTTTCGGCAGGAATTCGTTTGATGGCCATTTTGCAGCTGGGCAGAAGCAGCAGCTATCAGCAGTAAATGGGTCCTCTTTCAGCTAATTACTGTGGCGGCAGTTCCTCTCCGGGGAGATCTTCTCTCAGCGCTTTTAGGGAAGATAGCTCCAGGGCAGTAGCAGGGAGTGGCTTGTGTTTCACAGCAGGCTTAGCACATTCAAGAGCTGTGTGCACCATGCCCTCCTCTCAGCGTTGTGTGGTTTGTACTCAAAAACGCAGGGACTTAGCAGACCGGGTTTGCTCCTCCTGTGCGGTCCACCCAGGGGAATCCTCCCATGGGAGGTCCCCAGTCCTTCTGCCTTATCGTCGGGGGATTCCAGAGGCCTCCCTTCAAGTGAGGAGGCTCTTCCTCCTCCCCTACTGCTACCTCAGTCCACAGTGTCTCTTTCCCAGCTCACAGGGCCCACCTCTCAGCTCACGGAGACTCTTCCACAGTCTCAAGATGCAGTTTCAATATCATTTTCTCCAGGACTGGACTCTCAGCACTTCCTGTCTCTCTTCAGACAGGCATGGGATCTATGGCGCGCAGCTCCTACTGCTTCAAGGCATGAGCCACTCATAACCACAGCCTCCTTCCAACGAATCCTGATGCTAGGGGAGTTTAGCATCCACTTTGATAACCCCTCTAGACCCCATGAGAAAACTTTTACCCAGTTCCTGAATAAACATGATTTTGTTCAATATGTCCCTAGATCTACCTACCTAGCAGGCCACTACTGATACAACTGAATCATCTTTCTCCCCTTCAATCTTTTCAAAACTCAGCTGCACATCTTATCTTTTGCCAGTGCTGCTATGCTCATATAACCCCTCTTCTCAAGTCACTTCACTGGCTCCCTATCCATTTCCGCATCCAGTTAAACTTCTTCCACTGACATACAAGGGGATTCATTCTGCCCACTACCTTTTGTCTCTTATCTCATGCTACACTTCTCCTTGGGCACTGCACTCCTCAGGCAGATCCCTTTTATCTGTGTCCTTCTCTGCCACTACCAACTCCAGGGTGGATAAGCAGGGGTGGTTCTAGCATCCCAGGCAGGAGCCCAGTCTAGGACCACAGGGGGCCCCTATTGCTGGTGGGAGATGGGGAGAGAAAGTTGCCTGCAGGATGGCAAAGCTGTCCTGTAGGAATCTCTGGAGGAGGGAGAGGAGAAAAGATTGTGGACTGGGGGTTTCTCCCTTAGAAGAGGAAGGCTATCGAGTGTGGAAACTGGCAGTTTGGCTGGTGCCCCCCCCCCCTGAGACTCGCTGTCGCAGCGTTTGGGGGTAGCCAAAGTTTAGCAAGCAGGGGAATAGATTGTAAGGTAGGGCGTGAGATCCGGTGGGGGTGGAGTGGAGTTGACCTGCTCCGGTGGCGGGTTGACTATCCATGCCCCCGATACCATTGACAGAGGTAAAATGGCTTCCAGTAGAGCAGCTGCCCTCATTAGGCCTGTTTGTGCCGTTGCTGGGCCTGAAGGTTGGATGAGAAAGAGCTGTTTTAATCCGTGGACATGGAGGGGAGCCCTGCAGAAGCAATGCGCTGAGCAGAGCGTGCCCCAAGTCCAGTGTCTTTAGTTTCCTTTTGCTTTGTGTTTTTTTTGCTTTTGCTTGAGACACGTGGTGTGCGGCTCCAGGAGTGAGCAGTCCTTCTGTTTGTTTCCTCTGTCACTGAGGCTGGTTATAAAGAAGAACATTTAACTTGTTTTGGGTTTTTTTTGCTGGGAGCCGATTGGTTGAGAGGGATCTGAAGGTGGTAGAAGGATCCATTTGAAGTTGTCACTATGCAGGCATTGAGAGAGGGAAAACAGAGGCTTCTCTGAGGTGATCAAGAAAAAAACGGATTCCTCTGGAGCCAAACAGATGGGAAGCAGGCACGCATGCTCAGAGAGGCTATAAAGCTTCTCAGCTATGGGAGATCCAGGCAACTCAGGTTCAGTCAGGGACTTCACCTTCGAAGTGTGTCTGCAACCCCCTGCTTGTATCCGGGGAAAGAGACAGGACTGAAGTTTCTTTTTTTAAATGGTTGCTTGGCATTGGCATCTCAGATTGGAGACTGTCTCTCCCTGATATAGACAGAGAAGAGGAAAGGAAAGCTAGTTTAAGAAATAAAAAGAAGAAGAAGAATATTTAACCGCTGGCTTTAGAACTCAAAATTTTATTCATAAAAATCTTTCACTTGTACTGTTAGCTGCATTCCCACCCTTTTCCCCGTGAAGACACCCTCACTCTTAAGTCTATAGAGTTTCTTGTTCAACTAGCTCCACAGCAAACCAAGTCGGATGGTTCATGGTTTATTTGGCTTACTATACCGCCTTTTGCCAAGTATACAAGGCGGTTTACAAACATAAAAGGGATGAGTTGAGAGAAATGGAAAAGGAACACCATCAATTGACAAGACAGTATAGGCAAAGGAAGAAAAAATAAAGCAAGTGGGAAAACATGCGGCAGGTTCAGACACCAGAGGAAAGAGCACTCATTCAAGAAGGCAGACAAACTCCTGTGGACTTCCAGGTGGGGACGAACATGGCTCTCCCCATTTAAGTGTTGCTTATCCTTGAAGGTTAAATGCTTGTCTGAAAAGGTGAGTTCTGAAATTCGTCTTAAAGGAGTTGAGGGAAGACTGTAGAAGAAGGTCAGCAGTGAGGGCATTCCACAGTGATGGGGCCAGGAAGAAAAAGGCGGAATGCTTCGTAGCCTCATACCTGGCTTGATTTTTGGAGGGAAGGCATAGCTTGTTGCCATGCATAGATTAGAAGGAATGGGCAGCGCAGTATGGTATGGCGAGAGATGAGAGGTAGGCTGGGGCCCTTTGATATAAGGCTTTATAAGTAAGAAAAAGGATTTTACAGCAAATACAAAATTTAACCGGTGCCCAATGGTGCTGAATAAGCAGTGGTGTTACATGATCATATTTGTGGGCCTGTGTAAGCATGCAGATAGCAGTATTCTGCACCATTTGGAGTCTGTAAATTCCTAGGGAGGACAGGACCAGCAAGAGCAGAATTGCAGTGATTTAGTCTGAAGATTACAGTACTGAGGATGATGGTGAATTGTGCTGACATCTCTAGGAAGGATTGGATTGCTCAGAAGTGGCTCAGGGAATTAATTGAGGACTTGATTACTTGATTTATGTGATCTGCAAAGGATAGGTCAAAGTCCAGAAAAACACCTGAGAATCGGAAAGATGAAACTCAGTCAACAAGCAAGCCCTTGATTACTGGGGCTATATCAGGAGCAACAGCGCCCCCTCTTAACCACATGGCTGTGGACCTTTGGGGATTTAACTGTAGGTAGTCAGCTTTTAACAAGTCTGAGATCAAGCTCCGACAATGACTAATCGTAGCCAAGTCTGGGGTGACTATCAATAATTGAGACAAGATATATATTGTCTGCATAGACATATGTTGTGACCCCAGTGCTTGTATCAGGATGAGTAAAGGACTCGGAAAGACATTAAAAAGTATGGGGGCACGAATAGTGCCTTGAGGAACCCCACACCGAAGGGGAAGTGATTGAAAGGAACTACCAGTGATCTGCACAGAAAAAGAGTGTTCTGATAGAAAGGACTAAAACCATTGGTGCACCTTTACATTGATACCGATCAAACAAAGGCATGAGAGCAAAAGATGGTGGTGACTAGACTGAAAGCGCATGAGAGATCTAGAAACACCACTAGAATCAGGTTACCCAAATCCAGAGCCCTGTAGACATCACTTAAGAGAGCTGCAACAATGGTCTCGGTGCTGTGATTGACCCGGAAACTCGATTGTTGGGGATGCAGAGTGTTTGTGTGCTCAACATGGCTAGAGAGCTGATTGAGGCTGTTCCATCGGGGGTGAGAGCAGGAGCTCCCCCTTCCTGCTTGAGGCCAGGAATGCTGAGCGGCATAAAAACCGCCGTTTTCAGCACAGCGGGAGTGAGGCTGTTCCATCGGGGGTGAGAGCAGGAGCTCCCCCTTCCTCCTTGAGGCCAGGAATGCTGAGCGGCATAAAAACCGCCGTTTTCAGCACAGCGGGAGTGAGGCTGTTCCATCGGGGGTGAGAGCAGGAGCTCCCCCTTCCTCCTTGAGGCCAGGAATGCTGAGCGGCATAAAAACCGCCGTTTTCAGGGCGCGCCCGCGCCTGAGCGTTGGACCGGGGCGATGCATTATGGTTTGGATCATGATGCCTGCATTCGTGGTAACTTGCTGTCTCTATTTATCTCCTCTTCTTATCTGTTTGCCTGTTTCTTCGTCTATTCTGTCCTATCTAATAATGGCGTTCCTTTCCTATTTCCTCAAATGATAGTATTGTAAACCGCTTTAATGCCTTTTGGCCTAAGCGGTATATCAAATGTCTAATAAATAAAAAATAAATAAATTGAATACAATTCACTCCGCTAGTTTTGCAAGAAACAGAATAGAAATGGGCCTGTAATTAGTAGGATCCTGAGGGTCGAGGTTGGACTTTTTTAACCCAGGACTTATAAAAGCATGCTTCCAAGTAGCGGGGACGTGACCAATCACAAAACTGCTACTAAGGATCAAAATGTACAATGAGCAGAAGGCCTAAAGAATTCTCCCCGATGCAAGGAGATGGAAATGGATCAGAAATGCAAGTAGTTTCCCGAATAGGTGAGAAAGCTTTCTGTAGCGTGCAGTCTGTCACTTGTGCAAAGTGTGACCAGGTATGAGTTGGAACTGCTGGATGGGAGGAGGGGGGAGTGCATGGAGATGATGGGGACGAGAATGAGGCTGGGATTGGCAACAGAATATGATACTTCTCCACCTTATCCAGGAAGTGTTTAGCCAACACATCAGGAGGTGGGCCTCCCAAATCTGATGCTGATGGGGTGAAATGCATATTGAAGATAATTTAAATGCCATTGAGAAAAGAGCTTTAGATGATCAGGCAGCAGCAGAGATATGGTCAGAGAGGTAGGCTCTTTTGGAGACGATCACTTGTGAATGGTAGTAGGTGTGAAGATTTCTGTATGCGACTAGATTGGATGGTGAGGGATTCTTATGCCAGGATCTCTCAGCCTTCCTCAGTTGGCATCTCATCAAGGTAAACCTGAATGAAACCAAGGGTGATGAACTTTTGAATAGATAGATCTAGGAGCAATCTGGCCCAGAGCTTGTGAAAGCTTCTCGTCCCTGAGTAGTGCCTGCCACTCCATGGAAAAAGTGTCAAAATCTATGGGAATAGGGAATCGGCAGCTGGGAGATGGGATAATGTATAGGGGGTCAACCTTCTGTGGTAGACAGCTGGTCTGGCCATGGAGGGGGATGTAGGAGGTACCCCTGAGGGAGAAGGGGTAAGGACATCAAAGTGGATAAGAGAATGGTCAGTCCAGGGAAGGGTCAGGCACCGAAAATGAGTAAGATGGAGAACTGAGTCATGCAAAGTCAGAACCAAATCAAGTGTATGACCGGCCTACTCGGTAGGGAATGTTATATGTGGGCAAAGATCAAGATCAGATAGAAGGGTGCAAAAGAGTTTATCCTGGGTTCTTGAGGGACTTTCGACATGAACATTAAAGTCACCCAAGATGATCAACTGTGGGAGAATGATGACGAGCTCTGCCAGGGAGGACTGTAAAGACTAGTTAGCAGTAGAGATTGAGGATGGACAGCATAGCAGTAAGATGTGGAAATGAAGTCCAGAGTCCACTTGCAATAGTAGATCCTCAGTGTAGCGAAGGGGAGGCATATTCCAGAACTGAGAGGGAGTTCTTATAAATAATGGCAACCTCCCTCCTCCCCCCCCCCCCCCGAGATGAACTACAGGGAAGAGAGAGGGCAGAAAACCCTTGTGGTAAACAGCGAGCCAAGTATGGTTCCTCACTGGCCATAAGCCAGGTCTCCATAAGGCAGAGCAGATCCAAGTTGCAGTTAGCAATAAGGCTAGCAACAAGAACCGTTTTAGTCTTCAAAGACCTATAATTAAGTAGCCCTATTTTAGGAGGCAGCGTGGAAAGAGAGAGGGATGAAGAGGGTATAGAAACACTGGCAGGATTACAAGCAGAAGGCGGAAAAGTTCTCAAGTAGTAGATTAAATTAGTTACCCGGCAAGTGGACAACCTAGGACGGATACAGGGTGGTTGGGGGTTCCAGTGTACTGGGATAGACGCCATCTGAGGGAGATACTCTGATCCTGTATATATTGGAGACAGCGAGGAGCAAGAATACGGCAGCAAACATTGTACCAGGCACACTATGAACAGAAGGGAATAGAGGGAATTCCTCATAGTCACCCCGGGATTCACTCTGAGGAGCTTGACATGTTCCTCGAACGTGCACCACTGCAGTGCAAAATGCTGCAGTATGTTTTCTTAAATCCCCCCTCCCGATGTCACCTCCAGTGTTGGGTCAGGTGAGCGGGGCCAAATACAGGGCTTGGAACAGCAAAGGGGAGGACTGCCAAAGCGTTTTCCTGATGCCTCTGGTGTTGATTTAGGTGGGCAGGGCCAAACACAAGGCTTGGAACGGTAACAGGGAAGACTGTCAAAGCATTTTCCCGAGGCCTGAAAGACATAATACACAGAGAGATAGATACAATAGAACAGCACAGTAACAGGTAGTAGAAACAGTAGATGAAACACAAGAAAGGGTGTCTTATGTAATCAACTGCAGATACACCAGGAGCACACCTTCCACATCAAGTTTGGCAGAAGGGAAGGTAGCATGGTGGTACAGCACATGTTTTTATTTTTATTTATTTATTTATTTTGAAACAATTTCTATACCGCAATTTCCAAGGATCAATTGTGGTTTACAATTAACAACATTTTGAAGAGTGCATTCTCCAAGTACATGGAAAAGAGGAGAACTATGTACATGAACTTTATATGTAGGGCATTGTAGGTCCAATCCCTAGTGTCTTTATTTACCTCTTCAGGTAATTTAAAAAAAGAAAAGAGGTAAAGTTCCAAACCAAGCACGTACTTGCTAATTCAAAGATGTTCTGTCAGTCCTAAATGATGCTCTGGCTTCGCATTCTTCCTTTCGCCTACCCATATATGTGGGTCCATCAACTCAATCCATGGCCCACAGCACCAAGTATCCTCATACACCAACCTCAATGTGCAAAAAAAACACAAAACAAAAACAAACAAGGAAAAGGAATGGGATGGACAGGCTCTCCTTTTCAGTTTCCCATACCACACTCAATATCATACACACATCCTTTCCTGTGTAACCATTGCTCCTCTCTCTCAGTCTGTTCTAGAGCTGAATAAAAAAAAAAGAAAACAACTTCAAATAGGAGAAGTGGACGGGACTGTGAGACCTATTTTATCTTGTCCATGGAGAACCCGTTACATGAAAGTAACATCACTTTCTCTATGGACAAGCAGGACATAATCAACCACACATATGGGTGATTCTAAATCTGAGGGTGCAAGGACTAAATCTGAGGGTGCAATCCATTTGCCAAGGCAGAGCCCTTGCATCCCAAGAATCTCTGCTGCAGTAGGTTGAAATAAAATTATATGATGAGACTGCAATGGGTGAAGCTGCTGCTCTGGCCATGGACTCATAATTCTCCATTTGTATGTATCAGGTGATACATAGACTGCTGGAGACTCAGTCATAGGGATTCCTGTTTGGTGTCTATTTGATATTTATTTATTTATTTATTTAACTGTATTTATATATCGCCTTATCATAAAATCAAGGCGGTGAAAGTACAAAACAAAGAAAACATCTTGTAAGAAGAAGAAAAATACAAACATTGTAACATATAGTCATACAACACAATAAGCATTACAATAAACGTTTGTTAATTACAAATTTAAAATTCAAATAACATATAACAAAAACACTAATATAATTATTTGTAGTGGGTAGGTAAATCATAAAATTAAGTAATGTGCCCATAATTTTCAATAAAAAGCAAAGTTTTTAATTGCTTCCGAAAGTCTTTGAGTTCGGTTGATGATCTTAATTCATCTGGAAGAGAGTTCCATAAAATTGGTGCAGCTAATGAAAATGCTCTCTCTGTAGTGACCTTGAGTGTATTTTTGAAGTTACTTGAAGAACTTAATCTATGAGATGTACACTTTCTTCTTGGTCGAGAACTGGGGTCAATAAAAATGAGGGAGTAAAGACTATTGGCTGAAATGTGATGTTTTATTTTAAAGATGTTGATAATTGTTTTATATTTGATACGAGTTAGGATTGGTAGCCAGTGAAGAACCTTCAAAACTGGCGTAATATGTTCATGAATATAAGATCCAGAAATAATTCGTGCTGCAGTATTCTGAGCCAATTGCAAAGGTTTTAAAGCTTGCAGTGTTAATCCAAGGAATATTGGATTGCAAAAATCCAGCAAAGGGGTTATTAGCGCTTGACAGACAGTACGAAACAGATCATATGAAAGCAGTGGTTTTAGTCTCCTTATAATACGCATTCTGAAATACGAATTTTTTATTGTTTTATTAATATGCGATTTGAGATTTAACTCACTGTCTAGAGTAACACCAAGATACTTAACCTCTGTTTTAATTGGAGTAGTTGCGTTATCAACTGTAATGTTTGGAGGATGTATGAATTCCATGTTACGAGTAATAATGAGGGCCTCTGTTTTGCTGTAATTAATTGAAAAATTATTCTTCTTACACCATCTTGTCATTTCAGTTAGACAACGAGAGATATTTGAATATAGAGGGTTGTTAATTGAAAAAGGCATAAAAATTAGAATGTCATCTGCATAAATAGTGTATTGTATATTGTAGGCTTTTATTATATCACAAATTGGTTGAATGTATATATTAAAAAGAAGAGAAGAGAGGGCGGAACCTTGAGGGACTCCTTGCAGTACCTTTATAGATTGTGAAGTCTTACATCCTACTTTTACTCTGATCTCTCTGTCAGAAAGGTACGATTGAAACCATTTGAGAACAACACCATGAATACCAATTATTCGTAGTCTCTCAAGGAGAATTTGGTGGTTAACTGTGTCAAAAGCTGATGAAATGTCTACAAAGATCAATAGAATCCCTTTTTTTTTGTTATCTATAGTACGGAGTATATTATCAAAAAGATAAATCAAAAGAGTTTCAACGCCATGATTAGGACGGAAACCATGTTGATTATTATCTAGGGGTGCATGATTATCAATGTGATCTTGTAATTGCTGTTGGACTACTTTTTCTATGATTTTTGCTAGAAAAGGTAAACTTGAAATTGGACGATAAGCAGCAGGATTATTTTTGTCGATAGTTGTTTTCTTTGGAATAGGTCTAACTGTCGCTTGCTTTAGTTGTGTAGACATAAGACCTTGGGAAAGAGAATTCATCACAATATTGTTTATGTATGGTATCAAGCTTGATTTGGAAGCTTTGACCCAAGAAACAGGGCAAGGGTCTGAGGGAGCGGTGCTAGTATTAATAGCAGAAATAATGCGAGAAATTTGTTCATTTGAAGGAGAGTGAAATTTTTCCCAAATTCTAGATTGAGAAACTTGTGAAATTGTAGTATTGTCAATGATTGTTTTAATAGAGTGAAATTTTTCCTTGATATATTCTGCAAATTTTTGTGGATCAATTTGTACATCTTCATCTGTTAATTTCTCTTTTGTAAGTATCTTGACTATTTCAAATAATTCTCTTGGCTTATTTAATGATGTGTTAATAATATTTGTATGGAATTCCTTTTTAGCATGATTAATATGTTCCATATATTGACTTTGCATTTCTAAATATAACTTCTGTATATCTGTTGTCTTAAATTTTCGCCATTTCCGTTCTAGCTTTCTGAGATTTCTTTTCAATTTTCGAAGGTGAGCAGAGAACCAAGGCTTGTTTTGTTTCTTTTTGTATTGGATATTCTTTGTACTGATGGGTGCTGTGGCAGCACTAGATAAAGTGTTGTTCCAGTTACTAACTTGAGATTCAATATTGTTTGACTCAGAATTAAGATGTTCTAATGTGTCCTTTAAAAAATTATCTTTGTCAAATTTTTTGAATCGCCTCTGTATTTGAGAGCTAAAATCATGCTTGTTGCACCAATTATTCTGTAGAAGTAATCTTATTTTAATTAGGTAGTGGTCTGACCATGGTACTGGTATAACTGTAGGAATTGATAATGAGCCTGTTGAAATCAGTTCGTTGTTTGCGAAGATCAGATCAGGTGTAGAGCCGTGACTGTGTGTTGGGACATCAATTATTTGTGAGAAATTAAGAGAGGACATAGCTTGAAGGAAGGCTTCTGCATCTTTAATGTTGGTGGACTTAAGGTTAAAGTCACCTAATAAAATTGTGGATTTGTTAATAGCAGATATGGCACAAACAGTTTCAAGTGTTGAAGCTAATTCTTCAGGTGGTGCTTTTGGTGCTCTATAAGTAAGGCAAAGTGACATGTATTTGTTCATAATACTAATTGTGTTACCTTGAGGAGTGTCTGAAAAGCTATGTGTTTTGAAATTAAGGAACTTCTTTGCAATTATTAACACTCCTCCTCCACGCTTACGAGATCGTGGGCAATTGTAAGCTATATAACTGTCTGAAACCAGCTGATTAATTAACACATTATCAGTTAAATGGAGCCACGATTCTGTTATGCAAAGAATGTCTGGATGGTGATCCTGAATAAGATCAGTTATTGTTTGAATTTTGTTACATACAGATCTAGCATTGATAAGCTCAATATCTATATATTCTACAGGCATTGAAATAATTTGAGAGTTTTTAGAATGAAGTTTGTAATTTTGAGATTTTTGAGTGTTGTTCTTTCGTGAGAAGTGAAAGTAGTGGGAAAATGTTTGAGAGCATTGTGGCTGAAGGAAATATAGGAGGTCGTGGGGGTACTGCAGGATTTGGAGTTGATGAGCTTCAATACTCATGTCCAGCCCTGAACTCTGGTAGACCTTTTTTCCCCTAATAGTTTGGCATCCTTTCCAGGAGGAACCTGAGCAAGGCATTTTGCAAAGTTGTTATTTTTTCTCCAGGAACAAGCAGGAAGTCAGTCCTCACATATAGGTAATGTCAATGCTAACAGAGTACTCGTGGAAGCATCTCCCCAGCTTTCAAAGAAAACCTTTGGGAGATGCCACCACGCATACATGGTCTCCTTCCCCCCCAAGGGTGCCATATTGGTCAGTCTCCCTTTTTCCATGGAGCCCTACAGATGTCTGTCTTGTTCCCTCCGGAAAAAAATTGATTTCTCGTACACTGTTATGCACCTTTCCAGCTTGTGCCGGTCTCTTTCCTGCCTTCGAGGCCTGCTGCCCCGGCATCGGGTCTTGAAACTTAATTTTATTTTTGTTAGGCTCCTCCAGCGCTTTCGTGCCCTTTTCAATCACTTGCCGCACCAAAGGTCTTCGATCTCGCAGGGGTACGTTTTGCCCCATGGCCACCGGTTTTAAGAAATGTGATTGGTGCTCCAAAAACATGTCTCACTGACACAACTGTTGCCTCCGGTGTCTGGGCACCAACCACGACCCAGAGGAATGCCCCCTGTGTAAAAAGATGTCCGCCAAGGCTATTCAGAGCCACCAGCTAAAGCAAGATGGCATCTTCCACAGGGCAGATTTGACCCCGGTTTCCCCGGTAGCCTCATGTTCAAAGGCCCCGCACGAATCCTCGGAGTCGCATAAGGCCCTTGCAGTTCCAGAGCGAGCTCACAGACCTTCTGAGCTAGGGTTTCCGGGGCGAAAGTGTAAGAAGAAAAAGAAGACCTCAAGGGTGTCATCTTGAGAGGCGGACAAGCATGGGGAATCCCATGCGCGGTCCCTCAGCCCCCAACGGGCCTCTGAGGAGTTAGAACGGGAGCAGCCCCAGAAGGTACCAAGGACAGAAGTCAAGTCCTCCACTCCAGCTATGGACCACGGAATCCCGAAGGCTGGCCTGTCGAGGACCCAGTCTCCTCCTCGATACCAGACCCGGTAACCCCGGCGTTGGTATCACTGACAGCCACCCCCGAGTGGGAAACTTGTATGTTGGCACTTGAACGTAGTGTTTCTGCATTCATCACATCCTAACAGTCATCAATGCCTGCACATGCAGGCGTTCATGCGAAGACTGCAAGGACCTCAATGCCGAGGACTCCCTGGGCCACTGAAGTGATCCCTGAGAGCCAGACGCCTCGGGTAGATCATTGGTGAGGGTCTCAATCTCGCTTCTGCTTTTCGAGGGCGAGGTCTTTGCAGGTGATTACCTCTGACTCTGGAGGAACAAACGGAGCAAGAGACGTAGGTTGGTAACAGACTGCTTTATTGATGATAGTCCCTACGTCAGGGGTCTGCAACCTTTAAGACATAAAGAGCCACTTGGACCCGTTTCCGAAGGGAAAAAAAAACCTGGGAGCCGCAAAACCATTGCGACATTTAAAACAAATCTAACACTGCATATATTGTTTCTTACCTTAATGCTATATACGACCCCCTACTTTTCCTGTTAAAATATAGGTGTTTGGCCTATACTCGCCGTATAAGACTACCCCTCTTCCTTCGCACACCAAAAAAAATACGCCAGAAAATATCACAACAACAAGTAACAATATTTGATTTCAAAATTATGATGATTTTGTAGTCAAATCACTAATATGAAATAAAATTATTTTTTCTACCTTTGTTGTCTGACCAATTTATTCTTTGATCATGCTGGTCCCGATTTGAGGCTTCTGCTTTCCTGTCTTCTCTTAGCTCTCTTTCTGTGGTCTATGGTCCATCTGCCATTTCTTATCTCTTCTTTCGTTTTCTTCACTTCTTTCCATCAGCCTATTTCCAGTCCCAGTAACCCTCCCCAATATCAGCCCCTTTCCAGTCCTCACTCCCAGTACCTTCCAATGTCAACTTGCATTCCCATGATTGCCACTGGTGTCCATTTCCTTCCAATCCCCCTCCTTCCCCACTGACCAGTCCCTTCTAGTACAAATACCATGGCAGCCTTAGCCCCCAGTTATCTTCCAGGGCCAGCAGCTCTATCCTCCCCTCCCCACAATCAGCCCATGCCCATTCAAAGCCCCCCAATCAGCTCGCTTCCAGTGCTAATCCCCCCTCCACCCCCGTACCAGTGCTAGCCTCCCCTAATCAGCCCCATACCAGTCCTAACCCCCATCAGCTCATTACCAGTCCTAGCCTCCCCTAATCAGCTCATTTCCAGTGCTAGTCCCCTCAACCCCATTACCAGTGCTCCATCCCTCCATGTCAGCCCCCTCCATGTCAGCCCCCCTCCCTCCATCCATATCAGCTCCCTCCCTCCATGTCAGCCCCCTCCATCCCTCCATGTCAGCCCCCCTCCCTCCATCCATATCAGCTCCCTCCCTCCATGTCAGACCCCTCCATCCCTCCATGTAGCCCCCCTCCCTCCATCCATATCAGCTCCCTCCCTCCATGTCAGCCCCCTCCCTCCATCCATGTCAGCCCCCCTCCCTCCATCCATATCAGCTCCCTCCATGTCAGCCCCTCCTCCCTCCATCCATCCATGTCAGCCCCCCTCCCTCCATCCATATCAGCTCCCTCCCTCCATGCCAGCCCCCCTCCCTCCATCCATCCATATCAGCTCCCTCCCTCCATGTCAGCCCCTCCATCCCTCCATGTCAGCCCCCCTCCCTCCCTCCATCCATATCAGCCCCCCTCCCTCCATCCATATCAGCTCCCTCCCACCATGTCAGCCCCCTCCTCCATGTCAGCCCCCCTCCCTCCATCCATATCAGCTCCCTCCCTCCATGTCAGCCCCTCCTCCCTCCATCCATCCATGTCAGCCCCCCTCCCTCCATCCATGTCAGCCCCCCTCCCTCCATGTCAGCCCCCCCTCCCTCCATCCATATCAGCTCCCTCCCTCCATGTCAGCCCCCCTCCCTCCATCCATCCATATCAGCTCCCTCCCTCCATGTCAGCCCCCTCCCTCCATGTCAGCCCCCTCCATCCCTCCATGTCAGCCCCCCTCCCTCCATCCATATCTGCTCCCTCCCTCCATGTCAGCTCCCCTCCCTTCTTCTGCAGCCGCGGCTCCCTGCCTCTTACGGAACCGCGGCTGTGCTTTTAAAATCATCTCGGAGCCCTTCCTGTCTTGAAGGGCTCCGTGCAGCATTGTCCCGCCTCCAAACTTCCTTTAGAGGCAGGACAATGCTGCACGGAGCCCGTCAAGACAGGAAGGGCTCCGAGATGATTTTAAAAGCACAGCTGCGGTTCCCTAAGAGGCAGGGAGCCGCGGCTGCAGAAGAAGGGAGGGAGCTTACAACACTATTGCCTGTCACCGGGCGGGCAGTGTGCTCCGGAGCCGCGGCAAAGGTGAGAAAGAGCCGCATGCGGCTCCGGAGCCGCGGGTTGCCGACCCCTGCCCTACGTGTTTCGGCAAACGCCTTCCTCGGGGGACATACAGCAGTGCTGTGTCAGGTGAAGTGTCTCATTAAGACAGTTTGGTCGGACTATTGTACAATAGATTTACCGATGATTAATCCTGTGCTAATCGTATAGCTAGGAGATCATATGGTGGATAGGTGCAGAGAACTGTCAACAAAACTTATGATTGATGCGCCTTTCTTAGATTCAGCACATTGGTGTCATTTTGATATTTCTATATGATCTGCACAGGTCTGCTCATCAATCAATCATAAGTTTTGTTGACAGTTCTCTGCACCTATCCACCATATGATCTCCTAGCTATACGATTAGCACAGGATTAATCAATCATCGGTAAATCTATTGTACAATAGTCCGACCAAACTGTCTTAATGAGACACTTCACCTGACACAGCACTGCTGTATGTCCCCCGGGGAAGGCGTTTGCCGAAACGCGTAGGGACTATCATCAATAAAGCAGTCTGTTACCAACCTACGTCTCTTGCTCCGTTTGTTCCTCCCTTGTTCTGCAAGAGCGTCGCTCCTCCTCTTGTACCTACCTCTGACTCTGGCCATGTCTCGGCCTCGAAGCATCGAAGACCGGAATCAACGACATCCCTGAAACCGTTGGGCCTCAAGTATTCCTCGGACTACTCAGCTTGGGAGTCTGATGCAGAGACATCTCCAGAATCCCAGGCCCAACGAGACCTCCATAAGAACATAAGATATGCCATACTAGGTCAGACCAAGGTCCATCAAGCCCAGTATCCTGTTTCCAACAGTGGCCAATCTAGGTCATATGTACCTAGCAGTTTCCCCAAAAGACACAGGTTCCACAATGCTTGTACTGGGTCAAGCATCGATATCCTGGGTCCCTTCTTAATAATGGTTTATGGACCTTTCCTCCAGGAACGTGTCCAAACCTTTTTTAAACCCAGCTACACTAACAGCCTTTACTACATCCTCCGGTAACAAATTCCAGAGTTTGATTACACGTTGAGTGAAAAAATATTTTCTTTTATTAGTCTTAAATAGTTTACCCTGTAGCTTGTGACGCAGTGGCAAGTCCAGAAGCCATGGAAACTGATACTGACCCGCTGGTTGGTTCAGGTATTGCAGGAAAAGGCAAGGTTTTCCATTCTCAGCACAAGCTGCAGGCAACTAATCAGCTAACACAGCTCACCTCGGGAGGAGAGAACCAGAGCTGCTGATTGGGCACGCCCTAGTAGGAGGCGGGCTTCCCAGAGCAGGGGCCCCTTGTTAAGCAGAGAGAAGGAAGACAGTGGTAGAATAGGAATGAGTGGAAGAACGAGTGGAAGATGGGGAATGAGCAGTACGAATGGAATGAGAAGTGAAAGTGGATTGAGCCCACGAGTGAGAAGGCAAAGGACACTGGAAAAGCAAGAAGCTCTCTTGAATGCAGAATCCTTTGACCCAGCTAGAGAAACACTGCCCAGCTGCACAACAAGGGAACGTGATTCAGAACCAGGAAGTAGGTGCCAGGGATACTCAGTGCCTGAAAGAACCGTCTGGGAGCAACAGAGGTTGGAAGCACTGAGAGACCCAGGATTAAAGCCTAGGTTTCTGGGAGACAGAGTTTACCCTTGGAGAGAAACGCACCCTGGCAAGGCATTCTCTGACAAGCCTCATTTTAAGGTACCTGCTACATTCAATTCCTTTGACAAGTTTTATAAGCCAGAAAGAGTGAATCCTGATTTTAAAGAACAGGATAGTTTCAGGCAGTGTGAGAGACGTTGGCTACAGCCTGAAAGCTCTTTAAATAAGCCTAGCTTTTCTCAACAGACAGCTCAAGCTTTTAACAAGCAAGCTGACGTAAAGAATTCAGCTGAACTGTTCACAGGAGAATTAGGCCACAGTAATTCAGAAGGTCCTACCTTTGAAGCATTCTTTAAGAGCAGAGCTCGTGCAGAGGAACGTGTTGATCCAACACTTACAAACAGAGATAAGTGGGGGAGGGGTAACTCCACCACGGACATTAAGTGTTTAAACAGAGATAGCATTATTTGCTCTCCAGAAGTAAATAAACTACCTGCCTAAGCAAGGAGAATATCCTCCCGGTAGTCCAGCTAGAAGACAGGCAGAACTGCTTCTTAATGAGTTTAAACAGTTTCTAAACAGAAGAGCTGTTTCTGAACAGAACTCCGTTCAAGCAGGAAATAGTCCTGAGACAGGAATTCCCTTACCTGCTCCGGTGCCTATGATAGACATTAATCAGCCAATGGACTGCTCAATTGGGCTGATCGACAGAGCTGACAAGAGCCAAGCTTGAATGGTCATATCTTGTACTTTATTCTGATTGTTATGCGGTCCAAATACCTGAATGCCAAGTTTATGAAATAAGTAGTGTTTAAGCAACTGAAATGAAGAGCTTATGAAGCACTAAAATAAGCTGGAATGTAATCTGGTTTCAACAGATGAGCAGTATTATTTCTTACCTGATTATTTCTGAATACAAGATAGAAAAGACACATGGTGTAATGTGCCTCCACGGTGAAGAATAGTTTAAAGCACAGTATTGAATGCCTGGATTTTTCTTTGTTCCTGATTTGGTTATCTTCTCACCTGTTCCTGTCCACCAAGGAGCGGGGAAAATAAAATCCTTATAAAAATTAATTTCTTGTTCCCGACTTTCATTGGCCCCCACAACTACAAAAGGCCCATCCCTCCTTAACCCTCAAGGTTAGGGAGTGGGTGCAGGGTAACAAGCTTCTTTGCATGTCCCCTAGTCTTTCTATATTCTGATAACATAAACAATCGATCTACGTTTACCCGTTCCACTCCGTTCATTAATTTATAGACTTCTATCATATCTCCCCTCAGCCGCCTCTTTTCCAGGTTAAAGAGCCCTAACCTTTTTAGCCTTTCTTCATAGGAGTATCCTTCCATCCCCTTTACCATTTTGTTGGCTCTTCTCTGAACCTTTTCTAATAATGCTATATCCTTTTTAAGATACGGCGACCAGAATTGCACACAATATTCAAGGTGCGGTCTCACCATGGAACGATATAGAGGCATTATAATATCTTTTTGTTTTATTTTCCATTCCTTTTCTTATGATACCTAGCATACTATTTGCTCTCTTTGCCGCCGCTGCACACTGGGCCGAGGGTTTTAAAATGTTATCCACAATGACGCCTAAATCTTTTTCCTGGGTGATGGTTCCTAATGTGGAACCTTGCATCGTGTAACCATAGTTGGGGTTGTTCTTCCCTAGGTGCATAACTTTGCATTTGTCCATATTAAATTTCATCTGCCATTTTGATGCCCAGTCTTCCAATTTATCAAGATCCTCTTGCAATTTTCCACAATCCTTTTGGGTTTTAACAACTTTAAATAGTTTTGTGTCATCTGCAAATTTGATAACCTCACTCGTTATTCCCATTTCCAGGTCATTTATGAATATGTCAAAAAGCAGCAGACCCAGCACAGATCCCTGGGGTACACCACTATTCACCTTTCTCCATTGGGAAAATTGGCCATTTAGCCCTACCCTCTGCTTTTTATCTTTTAACCAGTTCCTGATCCACAATAGTACACTGCCTCCTATCCCATGACTCTTTAGTTTTGCCAAAAGTCTCTGATGAGGGACCTTGTCAAAGGCTTTCTGAAAGTCCAGATACACTATATCAACCGACTCACCTTTGTCCACCTGTTTATTCACACCTTCAAAAAAACATAACAGATTAGTAAGACAAGATATTCCTTGTCTAAAGCCATGTTGGCTGTCTCCCATTAGGCCATGACTATCTACATGCTGAGTAATTTTGTTCTTTATGATGGTTTATACCATTTTTCATGGTACTGACGTCAGGCTCACCGGTCTGTAGTTTCCTGGATCACCTCTGGAACCCTTTTTAAAAATTGGCGTTACATTGGGGATCCTCGAATCTTCAGGTATTACACATGATTTTAATGAAAATTCACAGATTACTAATAGCAGGTCTGCAATCTCATATTTCAGTTCTTTCAACACCCTCGGATGTATACTATCCGGCCCATGTGATTTGCTACTCTTCAGTTTATCTAATAGTTGTAATACATCTTCCCGATGTATCGATATTTCCTTCAATTCTTCCGCACCTTTAAATACCACTTCAGTCATGAGTAACATCCCTACATCTTCCTCAGTAAAGACCGAAGCAAAGAATTCATTCAGTCTCTCCGCTATCGCCTTGTCGCTTCTTAGTTCCCCTTTAACCCCTCTATCATCTAATGGATCAACTGACTCTCTCACAGGTTTTTTTGCTACGAATGTACTTGAAAAAGTCTTTATATTGCATTTTTGCTTGCGCAGCAAGCTTCTTCTCAAATTCTCCCTTTGCCTGCCTTATCAATGCCTTGCATTTAACTTGCCAGTGCTTGTTCTGTTTCCAGGTTTTCTCATTTGGCTCTTTTTTCCATTTCCTGAAAGATGCTTTTTTGGCAATAACAGCCTCTCTGACCTCACCTTTAAACCATGCTGGCAGTTTTTTGGACTTCCTTCTACTTTTCTTAAAGCGTGGAATACATCCAGTCTGGGCTTCCAAGAGAGTATTTTTCAATAACACCCAACCTTGATGTAAGTCTTTAACCTTTGTAACTGCTCCTTTTAGTTTTTTCTTAACTGTTTTCCTCATTTTATCATAGTATCCCTTTCGAAAGTTAAAAGGTAGTACTGTGGATTTCCTTACTATCCCTCCTCCACTAATTAAATCAAAGGCGATCATGCTATGATCACTATTGCCAAGTGGCCCCAACACCCTTATCTCTTGCACTAGATCTGGTGTTCCACTAAGGATTAGATCTAATATGGCTTCCCCTCTGGTCGGTTCATGAACCAGCTGCTCCAAGAAGCAGTCATTTATTTCATCTAGGAACTTTATCTCCCTAGCATGTCCTGCTGTGACACTGACCCAGTCGATACCGGGGTAATTGAAATCACCCATTATTATTACTGCGCTGGAACGTTTGTTAGCTTCCTTGATTTCTTTGAGCATTTCATCATCCATTTGTTCATTCTGGCCAGGCGGTCGATAGTACACCCCCTCTGCCATTGCCTTCCCCTTTTTACATGGAATTTCAATCCATAGAGATTCTACAGCAAATTTTGTTTCCTGCAAAACTTTAATCCTTTCTGACTCAATGCCTTCTCTAACATAGAGCGCAACCCCTCCACCAATTTGATCGGCTCTATCATTACAATATAGTTTGTACCCAGGTATCACAGTGTCCCACTGGTTGTGCTCCTTCCACCATGTCTCTGATGTTCCAATCATATCTAACCTCTCATTTAGTGCTATATATTCTAACTCTCCCATCTTATTTTTTAGACGTCTAGCATTTGCATACAAGCATTTTAGAAACTGTATTTTATTCATATTAATCTGGCTATTGGTAGGCATGGGTAATTTTGGATCTTTAAGCTCTGCTCTATACTCGAGGGCATTTGGGCTACTTTACTCTTCAGATCCATCTCCGCTGGCAGCTAGGTGCCGATCCCCACCCAAGGACACTTCATTCCTCGAGTTCTTCCGGGACATGGCACGATCCCTCTCCCTCACTACGAAATTGGAGGAGGACCCCCTTATGGAGGAGCTCGACATCCACCAGTACGAGGCACCACCTGAAGAGACCCTGACAGTTCTGGTCCCCTCCATCCTCAACCGGCCCCTTTTCCAGATGTGGGAAGCCCCGGCTTTGTTGCCGATTGTTAGCTGCTGCCTGGATACCATGTATCGGGTCCAGCGTGGGTTGGGTTTCTGGAAGACCCACCTCCCTCACACCTCCATGGTAGTGGAGTTGGCCATGAGGCGATAGAAGAGCTCAAAGACGCACTCATCGGTGCCCCCGGGTAGGGAGTCCCGTGCCCTTGATACCCTCGGGCATAAATGCTACCAGGGCTCGATGCTAGCATGCTGCATTCAAAATTACCAACTTTATATCGGCATGTTCCTCCGAGACTTGGAAAGGAACTCAGAGGCTTCACAGCTGACTTTGATGGAGACCACCTCCGGCACTTCCAGACACTTGCAAAGTCCATTGGCGAGTGCTCCAAGTATTTCTCTCGAGCCATCTACGACAGCTTTGAGTTCAGCACAAAAGTGGCTGCCGCTGGCATCGGCGTCCAATATCAGGCTTAGCTGCAGACATCCGACCTCGAGCAATGAGTGCAGGAGAAGCTCCTTGACGTCCCATGCCTCGGGGAGCAGCTCTTTGGCAAGCCCATGGAGCACAAGGTTGCCAAGATTGAGACCAAGTATGTGACTTGGACTTGACTCTCGAGGAAGACTTTGACTCTCCCGAGGAAAAAGCCTTCAGGAAAGAAGCCTCCTTTCCATAGGAAGGGCCAGCCTTATCGAGGCTATCCTTCATACCCAGCCACCCAGACTCCTCAGCAGGGTCACCAGGGCGAGGGAGCGGGCCAAGGCCCATGCAAGCCCAAGGGCCCTAAGCCCCTGATTCCAGCCCACTCACCCTGGGTTGGGATTTTGATGCCCCAAGCATAGCCTCTTTTCCTCTGGAGGATCAGCTGCCAATGGGAATCTTTGGAATCTTTTTAGGGAGTTATAATCCCTAGAAGATATATAAACAGATGAAGACTTATCCCCTGACGAAACTTAAGAAAGTGAAACGCGATGAGGCGCTGATAAATGGCGTTGGGAAGAGAACATGATACAAATGGGAAGAGAACATGATACAAATTCAGATAAGCATCTTCTTATATGGGATTAAATTGGACTAGAATTGATGAGATTATTTACACTTCGATTCCATAAGAGTGGATTGGTCATTGATGCGAACAAGCACTATGAGTCCTGGTTTATAGGACGTTGGCGATACTAGTGCTAGAAAGTCTGAGACCATTTCCTACTTCTTGTGAGTGAAGTAGAGTTCTTATATATTGAAATCTATTATTTAAGGGGAGTGATATTTGTAGAGTGACTCCGTTATTTGAGACAGTATACTACACTCTGAAAAACAGCCCACTTAGACTGCGTTTGATTACGATAATGGGGGGGGGGGGGGCAACTGGCCCATTTTTCCAACAGGTGGCTTCCATCACCACCATCTTATGGGCACTTCAGGTGGTTAGGGAGGATTACATCCTCCACCTGGACCAGCTGCCTCCACCCTTATTTCCTGGGGAACCTCCTTGGTCTCCCCTGCACCAGGCTCTGCTAATGCAAGAACTCACAGGCCTTCTCAGGGACAGGGCTGTGGAGCCCGTACCACATCTGAAAGGAAAGGGGTTCTACTCCAGGTACTTTCTGGTCCCAATGGGCTGCACCATCAAGGTCCTACAACACCTGGGGTTTGTGATAAATCACCCAAAATCCCATCTCACCACCAACTCAGGACTTGGAGTTCATAGGGGCTTGCCTGAACACCCTCCAAACCGTGGCTTTCCTTCCCCTGGAAAGGGCATATCACCTCATGGCCCTGGCGACCGAAGTGCACACCTCCGCACTGTGTCAGCACGGTCCATGCTTCGCCTTCTTAGCAACATGGCCTCCATGGTCCATGTGGTCCCCACCTCCACATGCGGGCAGCTCAGTGGTGTCTCCGCTCACATTGGACCCAAGCCACGGGGAGGCCCCAGGACAGAGTCTCAGTGTCCCGTCAGCTGGCGGAGTCGCTCAGTTGGTGGCAGGATCCATAAAACCTGCAGAAGGGCATGCCCTTCCAACTCCCAAGCCCCTAGAGGGTCCTCACAACAGATGCTCCCCTGCTGGGCTGGGGTGCCCATTGTGAGGAATTGCGCACCCAGGGCGTTTGGTCCTTCGAGGAAAGCAAACAGCAGATCAACCTGCTGGAACTCAAGGCTGCGTTCCTTGCGCTCAAGACTTTCCAGCACCGCCTGCAATATCAGTCAGTGCTTGTCTAGACGGACAATCAGGTCACGATGTTCTACCTAAACAAGCAAGGCGGTACGGGCTCCCACCGCCTCTGCCAGGAGGCAGTAGCCCTCTGCTCGTATGCGACCAGACAGGGTATCCTCCTCGGGGTGGTATACCTCCCGGGCCAGGACAATGCCCTTGCGGACAGGTTGAGCAGGGTCCTTCAACCACACAAGTGGCGCCTGGACACCGGGGCGGCACAGCAGCTCTTCAGGTTGTGGGGCACTCCAATTCTCGACCTCTTTGCCAGCCCGACCAACACTCAGCTACTGTGTTTCTGCTGCCTGCAGCCACACCCAGCCCTGGTAGCAGCGGATACCTTCCTCCTCATCTCGTGGTCGGAAGGTCTGTTGTATGCCTTCCCTCCCAGACCTCTTCACAGACCCTCTTCAAAGTCTAGCGAGACAAGGCTTCTCTGATCCTAGTGGCCCCGAGGTGGCCCAGGCAGCCTTGGTTTCCTCTACTGCTTTGTCTCTTGATGGAGTCCACGGTCCCTTTCGGGAGCTTACTGGAACGTTTGACCCAGGAGGAGGACTCAATCCTCCACCCCAACCTGGGATCCCTGTCCCTCACAGCATAGCTGCTGAACGGGTCGCTTTAGCACCCCTCGATCTCCCCAAGGAGTTGGAAGAGGTCTTCCTGGCCTCTTGCAAGAACTCCATGATAAGGACCTACACCTTGTCAGACGGCTGCCTAGGGTGAGAACTTACACAATCTTGACGATGCATATATTCATATGATTCTTGCAAGGTATTGTGGGTATTGTAGTTCATTCACTCCCAAACACAGCTGATGACAATAATTTGAGTTGTGAAACCAAGTGGTAAGATCAATAAAATACTTCTTTTATTGATGGGGTTTAATTCACCCAGCACATGTATGCTTGATAGCACTATAAATGAGGTTACTTGCTTGCAGTGTTTAAATGGATAACAAAAAGTCACAAAGTAAACCAGAAAACAACCTTCAGCTTGTCAGGCAATTAGCTAATGTTTTCTTAGCAAGTAATTACCAAATACAAAGGCACAAAGTAAAGAATAAACTTTGCTGGTTAGGTTAACTTCTGCTTATTTTCCACGCCGATCTCAGCAGTGATTCTCCCTTGCTCACACACACAATCAGGTGCAGCCCTAATTACTATCAATGGACCAGCTGAAAGCCTTTAGCTGGCTGGCTGCTACTGTGTGAGCCCAAATCCTGCTTTAAGAGCTGTTTGCAGTGGAAATAAAGAACAAAGTTAGGTTTCTTTGTGATGGCTGATGTGTTTGCTCATAGAAAACTAGCAATAGCATTTAGATAAAGAACAGTCCATGTAAATAGTTTCATCTGCTGTATTTCCCCCTGCATCAACAATCATAGGGTCAATATCATACATTGGCACAGATGAGTCTTTCATTAAGGCACTATCATGAGAATGCTTATTCCCTTGCTGCCATTCTCTATTATAGATAGGGTCTGGATCAGTGTTCATACCTGAGCCTCTCCTGCTATCATTATTTCTCTCTGTATAGCCTGGCCAATATGTAATCCAATTCTGATGTCCAGCCTTCCAATCTTGATCCCTGGACACTGGATCTCCTCTCACATACCTTCTGGCCTTGGTCTGAAAGTCCCTTCCACATGCAGTCTTCTCTCTCCCAGGTAGCCACTGGTGATTCCTATCTCTGCCACTCCATTCCTCTGGCTGAATCCAGTCCAATGGACTTTGCTGGCTTTTGGAATACCTCCCAGTATGAGTACTGCCTTGGAATCTCCCAGACCTTCCAATGGCCTTTCTTCTCTTCCTTCCAGAGAGTTTCCTTCTCTCTCTATCTGCTTGGCTTGGCTTCTGTTTCTCCAGGTGATACTGGTGCTTGTAGCCGTTGCTGTCTCTGTATCTCTTCCTCCCTCTGTAGCAGTTGCTGAAGCTCTCCTTGAAGCTGTTATCTGAAGAATAAGCTCTATTCTTATCCTGTTCTAATGTGTGCTGCTCCCTAACACAGCGCAGCTGTGTTGAATCAGGCCCTGCCCTTTGAGATGAGTGCTTAGGGATTACCTCATAGCTCTCTTGATTGCACACACATTCTCTCACTTCAGCCCCTCTCATGGCTGCTGGAAACCTGGTGCATTCTGGGACTGGTAGTCTTTTATGTGAAAACTCTGTTTTCTTGCTTCTACCATAACTGACAGGTTGCTTGTTCAGAGTCACATCATCTTTTCTATAGCTCCTACCTGAGCTATGATAAGCTTCCTTATCACATACCCCCCTGCTTAAGTTATTACGGACTGGTTTTACTGGTGAAACTTCTTCTCTACAGTCCGTAATACGGGAAAGTGCATCCGCATTCTTGTGTAACTTCCCGGCACGATGTTCAACCTGAAAATCAAACGCCTGTAAGGCCATGTACCAGCGTGTCAACCTGGCATTGTGGTTCTTCATTTGCTGCAACCACTTAAGTGGGGCATGGTCCGTGACCAACTGGAACTTTCTCCCTGTAAGGTAAAACCTTAACGCCTCCACTGACCACTTGATAGCCAAACACTCTTTTTCTATCGTGGAATACTTTTGTTCAGCCAGTGACAACTTCCTGCTCAGGTACATCACAGGATGCTCCTCTCCATCATGGCACTGGGATAGGACTGCTCCTAGCCCTACATCCGATGCATCGGTTTGAACCAGAAAGGGTTTCTTGAAGTCTACTCCTTTCAGTACCGGTCCTGTACACAATTTTTCTTTTAATACTGAAAACGCTTTTTCAGCTTCTGGTGTCCACTTTATCTGGTTTGGACAATTCTTTCGCAGCATATCCGTGAAAATGGCACTTTTCTCTGCGAATTGCGGTATAAACCGGCGGTAGTATCCAATAAGTCCTAAGAAACTTCTTAGTTGTTTCTTGGTTGTTGGAGGAGGAAAATTCCTGATGCTATCTATTTTGCTTAATAGAGGTTTAATTTTTCCTCTTCCCACTAGGTGGCCTAGGTATTTTACCTCCCTATTTGCAAAGGCACACTTCTTCGGGTTTAAAGTGATTCCCGCTTGCTTCATAGAGCACAAGACTGCCCTGATCCTCTTCAAATGCTCCGCCCAGGTGTTACTATGGATTATGACATCATCCATGTATGCAAAAGCATAACTTTGGTGGGGTCGAAGTACCTGATCCACTAACCTTTGGCAGGTAGCCGCTGCTCCATGCAGTCCGAAAGGCATCCTCTTGAACTGGAAAAGGCCAACGGGGGTGCTGAACGCAGTTTTCGGCTTCGACTCCCTGGTGAGCGGGATTTGCCAATATCCTTTTGTCATATCAAGGGTGGTTAAGTATTGAGCCTGTCCCAGCTGGTCTAGCAGCTCCTCAATTCTTGGCATTGGATATGCATCAAAAACTGATATGGCGTTTACCTGCCGGAAGTCAATACAAAATCTTAAGGATCCATCAGGCTTCGGCACCAGGACTATGGGGCTATTCCAGGGACTCTTTGACTCCTCTATTACCCCCATGTCCAACATCTCCTGGACTTGTGCCACTACCTCCTGTCTTTTGGCTTCAGGCAAGCGGTATGGCCTTTGACGAACCAATTTCCCAGGTGGAGTTATTATTTCATGGGCCACCAAATGGGTCTCCCCAGGTATGGGTGTCAACACATCTGGGAATTCCTTAAGCAACTTCCTAATTTCTTCCTGTTGTACCATTGTCAGGTCCTCACCTATTTGGGGCTCTGATTTTTCTTTACAATCAGATACCTGGGGTCCCAAATCTTCCTCTTCACTCACCTCCCTCTCTCGGGCACAGGTGGCAGCTAAGCTTTTAACCCCTTTGACATCAGTAGAACCAAAGCCTTTGGCTCCACGTTCAGAATTCTCTAGGGATGTGACCTCCTCCACAGGTGGAAAACCCAGCCTCTCACAAATCAATTGGGCAATTTTGTCTCCTGTCTTCACATGATACTCATTCTGTCCAAAGTTAAACAACAGAACTTTAATATTGCCCCTGTAATCGGGATCAATTACTCCCGCACCCACATCGATGAAATATTTAAGGGCTAATCCGGACCTTGGGGCTACTCTCCCATAACATCCAATTGGTATTTCCACTTGGAGACCGGTGTCAACCAGGGCTCTCCCTTGGCTAGGTACAGTCACATTTTCTATGCTGCATAGGTCAAACCCAGCAGACTGAGGGGTTGCCCGCTTAGGAGCTTGGGCCTTCTCAGAGACCTTATGGTACTTTAGGACGAATATCTGCTTTGGGGTAGCTTGGTCTTCTGGACGCTTAACCATCTTTTTAGCTGGGGTCTGAGGACTTCCAAATAAAGGCCCGGGAGCTACTACCATTAAACCTTCTCCCTCCTTCTTTCCTAGTCCTTCCACTAGACCCTGCTTAAATCTTGGCCAGTCTCTTCCTAGAACCAAATCAAAGGGTAGCCTAGGCACCACTGCTAATAGGACTTCCTCTTGTTTCCCTAGGCACTTAACCTTTAGCCTATAGGTGGGATATGATGATGCAGCACCATGAATGCATCTGATGTGAACTTGGCTTTCAGGGGTTCTAGGCACAAATCTTTCTTGGGCCTCTATCCTCTTCCAAAGCCTTTTTGACATCATACTCTGGTCTGCCCCAGAGTCTAATAATGCATTTGTGGTAATTCCTTGCACATCAACCATCAAAAGAAATCCTTCCTTGGGTTGTTTTAAATCCAGACCCATTAAACTAGTGTGTGTCTGGCATCTCTTCTCTAAGTGTCCCACTTTTCCACACTTGAAACATTTCTTTCTATTCCACTGTGTCATCTGGTTTGATACAGTACATTCATTTTTAGAAACATTCCTAATTATTCCTTTTTCTGATACAGCACATCTAGCCTCAGCATCCATCTTTAGAGGGCCACCCATTCTATGGCAAGCCTGCGTGGCTTCCAAGAATCTCTCTGCTAGCATGGTTGCCTCTCCAAGATTTTGGCAATTTTGCTGTATAAGAAAAACATTCAAATCTTTAGGTACCCCAAGCATAAACTGTTCCAGCATTATAATATCTAATAACATTTCTACTGTCTTTTGCTCAGGCTCCAACCATTTTACAGCTAAACTTCTGATTCTCTGACTCAGAGCCCTGGGTGTCTCACCCACTTTCAATGTAACAGCTCTAAACATTCGCCTATACTCTGAAATAGACAACCCTAGGCGATCTCTAATAGCTGCCTTTACATCCTTATAAATCAAAGCCTGGGCTGCTGGCATTGCTCTGTAAGCTGCTAGTGCCTCACCAGTTAATGAGGCTGCCAGCCTTACTGCCCACTGGGTCTCTGGCCATGCTAAAGCCTGTGCCACTCTTTCAAAAGACTCTAGAAAATCATCAACATTATCTTCTGGAGTTAATTTCCCAAAATTAAATGCCCCAATCCCTTGATTGAGTCCCACATTGTCCACATGTGGTGCACCAGTACTAACTGCTGGTCTTGCATCTGTTCCACTTTGGCTCTGCAGCTGAACTAGAGCTTGCACCAGATCAAGCACTGGTTTCTGCTGTTCCATTAAGGCCTTCATAGCAGTGTCCTGGGCCTGCTGTGATAGCTCCTGCTGCTTGCAAAATTGGGCTGCCATCCACTCAGCCATCTCCTTCGGATCCATCTTGACCCCTGCAAGAAAAGAGAGAAAAAAAAACCAAAGAGCAGCACCTTCCAACCAGGTGTGGGGTTTTTTTTTTTTTCAACTTTTTTTTTTTTCCAATTACCCCCTGTGCTTACACACATCCACCACTAGACATGCCCAGGTACATATTACCTTGTCTCAGTGATGAATCCAGCTTTGCACAGGATCTTTTCATCCGGGACAGCTTCCTGGAACAACCACTTTTCTTCCAAAGTGCAGATGAGGGAAAGAAATCTTCTTACAGCTTTAAACTTGACTTTTATTTGTAATCCACAACAAGTAAATCCTCTTGGTGCAAGAGCAATCCTGCCAACTACGCCATTTGTCAGACGGCTGCCTAGGGTGAGAACTTACACAATCTTGACGATGCATATATTCATATGATTCTTGCAAGGTATTGTGGGTATTGTAGTTCATTCACTCCCAAACACAGCTGATGACAATAATTTGAGTTGTGAAACCAAGTGGTAAGATCAATAAAATACTTCTTTTATTGATGGGGTTTAATTCACCCAGCACATGTATGCTTGATAGCACTATAAATGAGGTTACTTGCTTGCAGTGTTTAAATGGATAACAAAAAGTCACAAAGTAAACCAGAAAACAACCTTCAGCTTGTCAGGCAATTAGCTAATGTTTTCTTAGCAAGTAATTACCAAATACAAAGGCACAAAGTAAAGAATAAACTTTGCTGGTTAGGTTAACTTCTGCTTATTTTCCACGCCGATCTCAGCAGTGATTCTCCCTTGCTCACACACACAATCAGGTGCAGCCCTAATTACTATCAATGGACCAGCTGAAAGCCTTTAGCTGGCTGGCTGCTACTGTGTGAGCCCAAATCCTGCTTTAAGAGCTGTTTGCAGTGGAAATAAAGAACAAAGTTAGGTTTCTTTGTGATGGCTGATGTGTTTGCTCATAGAAAACTAGCAATAGCATTTAGATAAAGAACAGTCCATGTAAATAGTTTCATCTGCTGTATTTCCCCCTGCATCAACAATCATAGGGTCAATATCATACATTGGCACAGATGAGTCTTTCATTAAGGCACTATCATGAGAATGCTTATTCCCTTGCTGCCATTCTCTATTATAGATAGGGTCTGGATCAGTGTTCATACCTGAGCCTCTCCTGCTATCATTATTTCTCTCTGTATAGCCTGGCCAATATGTAATCCAATTCTGATGTCCAGCCTTCCAATCTTGATCCCTGGACACTGGATCTCCTCTCACATACCTTCTGGCCTTGGTCTGAAAGTCCCTTCCACATGCAGTCTTCTCTCTCCCAGGTAGCCACTGGTGATTCCTATCTCTGCCACTCCATTCCTCTGGCTGAATCCAGTCCAATGGACTTTGCTGGCTTTTGGAATACCTCCCAGTATGAGTACTGCCTTGGAATCTCCCAGACCTTCCAATGGCCTTTCTTCTCTTCCTTCCAGAGAGTTTCCTTCTCTCTATCTGCTTGGCTTGGCTTCTGTTTCTCCAGGTGATACTGGTGCTTGTAGCCGTTGCTGTCTCTGTATCTCTTCCTCCCTCTGTAGCAGTTGCTGAAGCTCTCCTTGAAGCTGTTATCTGAAGAATAAGCTCTATTCTTATCCTGTTCTAATGTGTGCTGCTCCCTAACACAGCGCAGCTGTGTTGAATCAGGCCCTGCCCTTTGAGATGAGTGCTTAGGGATTACCTCATAGCTCTCTTGATTGCACACACATTCTCTCACTTCAGCCCCTCTCATGGCTGCTGGAAACCTGGTGCATTCTGGGACTGGTAGTCTTTTATGTGAAAACTCTGTTTTCTTGCTTCTACCAGAACTGACAGGTTGCTTGTTCAGAGTCACATCATCTTTTCTATAGCTCCTACCTGAGCTATGATAAGCTTCCTTATCACAACCTTCAAGTGGTGCAGGTTCTCCTTATGGTGCACAGAGACCTGGTGAACCTTTTCTCCTGCCTGGTGCACGTGATGCTGCAGTACATGCTCCACCTTTCACAGTCTAGACTTAAGTCCAATTCCGTCAGGATGCACCTCAGCACACCTGAGTGTACCTGAGCGCACTCTTCGCGAACCACCACTCCATAAAGGGCAACTCTCTTTCTGTGCATCCCCTCATTATCTGATTCATGCGGGGCTTACTGCTCTCGAAAACCGCCATCCATCCGCCCCCGACGGAATGGGATCTCAATGTGGTCTTGGCACAGCTTACCAAGCTGCCTTTCGAACCCTTGGCTATCTGCCACCTGAGATACCTGTCTTGGAAGGTGATCTTCCTGGTGGCACTCACCTTTGCACGCAGAGTCAGCGAGCTCCATGCCCTGATGGCCAAGCCACCCTACACCAGGTTCTACAAGAACAGGGTCGTGCTCCACACTCACCTGAAGTTTCTTCCAAAGGTAGTGTCTGATTTCCACCTCAACCAGGAGGTGGTACCCCCTACCTTCTTTCCATGACCCCACACCGACAAGGCGTTAGCCATTCTTCAAACTCTGGACTGCAAAAGGGCCCTGTCCTATCTACAACGCACTTAGGGCCACCGCAAGGCCTCATGGGCTTTTGTCTCATATGACACCAGTCATCTGGGGGAGGCTGTCTCCAAGCGGACCCTGTCCATCTGGGTGGCAGACTGCATCATCTTCGCCCGCAACCAGACTGGGCTGCTGCTGGAACGTCGGGTCACGGCACATAATGTCAGGGCTATAGCAACTTCAGATGCGAGCCTTCGCTCTGTTCCCATGGCAAATATCTGTCGGGCCACCACTTGGTTTTCGGTCCACACTTTTGCAGCTCACTACTGCCTGGAGAGGGAGTCCCCAATGGGACAGTGCCTTCAGCCAGGCCATGCTCTGTAATCTGTTCAGGGTTTAGACAGCTTCTGCCCTCCAATCCTTCTTGTTCAGGCTACTGGAGCTATGGTTCTCCCTGGACACTGGGGTCATAGTAACATAGTAAATGACGGCAGATAAAGACCAGTATGGTCCATCTAGTTTGCCCAGTAAGAAGGCCAGAGTAAGATGGCAGGAGTAGGTGCCACTCTGTGCAGACCGCCCCTCAGGCCACCTCTCCCCATGTCTTTGTTTAGGGGTGAACACATCGCTCCATGCAGGACACCCCTATTTGTTGAGAAGTTAGATGGTTCAGTTTATTTTAATTTTATTATGTTGCTATAAATAGATCCATTGTGTCTGTCCCATGCCATTTTGAATTCTGTCACCGTATTTGCCCCACCACCTCCTCAGAGTCTGTCCTCAGATTCGCTTGCGGCTGCTCACAGCTGGCCATGCTTTTTCCTATAGGTCATCGGTAGCCTGTAGCTAGGGAGTCCCATATGTGAGGACTGACTTCCTGCTTGTTCCTGGAGAAAGCATAGTTACTCACCTGTAACAGGTGTTCTCCAGGGACAGCAGGAATTAGTCCTCACAACCCACCCTTTTCCCCTTGGAGTTGCTGTAATTTTTGCCATTCTTTTTGTTGGCTCTAGCTATGTCATCTGACTGACCAAGATGGCACCATTGGGCAGGAAGGGGACCACGCATGCGTGGTGGCATCTCCCAAAGTCTTTCTTTAAAAGCTGGGGAGATGCTTCTGCGAGGGCTCTGTCGGCATCAACGTCACCCATATATGAGGACTGATTTCTGCTGTCCCTAGAGAATACCTGTTACAGGTGAGTAACTATGCTTTATTGTAGCTTCTGATACCACCAACTAGTGGGGGTAGGTGGGTGAACTGATGTCCAGGAGCATGAATTGAGGCCCTGAAGTACCTGATGGATTAGTAGTGCTATTACCTCTCAGGATGCACTACAGGATGAAAAAGTGATTGAAAATTCTTATTTGCTAGGGTTAGGGTTGAGGAGTGTGCTAAGGCCCCTGATATCTTCTGGAGGAACTTTGGGTAGGAGTAGTCATAGAAACATGATGGCAGAAAAAGACTACATGGCCTATTTAGTCTGCCCTTCCATATCAACTACAATAGTCCCCCTTTTACCGTTAGAGATTCTGTGTGTTTGTTTCTTGCTTTTTTGAATCCAGATACTGTCCTCGTGTCCACCACCTCCACTGGGAGACTATTCTACGCATCTACCATTCTTTCCATAAAGAAATATTTCCGCATATTACTCCTGAGTCTATCCCTTTCACTTTCATCCTATGTCCCCTCGTAGCAGAGCTTGCCTTCAATTGAAAGAGATCCTTCTGTGCATTTATGCCTCAGAGATATTTAAAGGTCTCTATCATATTGCCTCTATCCTGCCTTTCCTCTAAATTATACATATTAACATCTTTAAGTCTGTCCTTAAATGCTTCATAACAAAGACCTCTAACCATTTTAGTGGCCACTCTCTGCACCGACTCCAACTTGCATATATCCTTTTGAAGGTGCGGCCTCCAGAATTGCACACAATACTGCAAATGAGGTCACACCAGAAACTTATACAGAAGCATTATCATCTCCTTTTTTCTTTTCGCCATTCCCCTCCCTATACACCCAAGCATTCTTCTGACTTTTGCAGTCGCCTTTTCTACCTGTTTAACTACTTTAAGATCGTCAGACACAATTACGTCCAGGTCCCACTCTTTTGTGGAAAGAAGTACCTCACCCCCTACACTGTACATTTTCACAGTTTCCCATTTTGAGTTCAGGAGGAGTAGATCGCCCTATCGCTTTCTGTTCCAGAGTCCTCACTTCTCCTGAACTCAAAATGGGAAACTGTGAAAAACATGTACTGGCTTCCTATGCTGCTATGCAGAAATTCACATACATCATTGGTGCTCAAACCACATACATATGCAGCCATCACACCCCCCTCAAATTCATTGTAGAAGGAAAGTTAGCATGTAGCAAGATTAGGACTGAGAGAATAGTCCAGTGGACTCTCATGCTGCAAGCACAGAATGTAAAGTTTGAAGTGTTGAAAGAACCTAACGTGCAAGTGGCTGGAATCTTGCTGGAGGGGCAACCTCATGACTGTCAGTCCTCACCCAGTGCCCCTAATCACATGATCTTTAGGGAACTAGGACTAGACAAAATTTCACCTTTCCTTCCTACAGTATATATTGATGGTAGTAGCCAATGTGAAGGAGGCAGGCGACTAGCAGGTTTTGCAATTGTACAATTGGACCCAAATAACCAAGTGGTACTGCAAAGACAGTATTCCTGTGGGTCAGCGTCAGCACAGTACTGTGAGCTGGCTGCTTTTGTAGCTTGTATGCAACAATATCAGGATTCACACCCAGAGATACAAATCATTTTAGATTCTGATTATGTCTTTAAAAGTGCCATTGCCCTGTTACCCTGGTGGCTGGCAAATGAATTTAAATCTACAGATGGGTCCACAGTGAAAAATTCATCACTGTGGACTATGGCACAAGAACTGAGTGAGAAGTTTCAGAGAGTACATTTAGTTAAAGTAAAGGCACATAGGAAGAAAGGCCCTTTAGTGAAAGGGAACACATTAGCAGACTCACTAGCCAAGGAAGCATGCCATGTAGGCCTCATATGGCCCTGGTATGAGCAGACACGCATGGTTGCTATTGCTACACGTTCCACAGATTACGATCAGATAATACCACCAGATTACTTTGTAGCACTGCAGACAAAGGACCCTGAGCTTTCCAATTTAAGGAAGCTTGTGCAGGATGCCCCAGATAGCCTATATCAGCACACACCCTTTCTCACACTAGCTATAGAGAAAGACATTCTATGTGCAAAAAGAGAGGAAGGCTTGGTTATAGCTATCCCTAGAGCTCGAGGTAAAGAATGGATGCATTGGGTTCATGGTGCAGGTCCTATGGGACACCCTAAGGCAGAAGAAATGCAGACTATCCTTAATAGGTTGGTATGGTGGCCAGAAATGAAACATGATATACAGGATCATGTTTCCTCCTGTGTAATCTGTGCTTCATTTGGGAGGCAACCTAAAAAGAGAAGGGGACAGTTAATGAGAGCACCTCCTCGTGGCCCATTTGAAAGATTGCAAATAGATCATGTGGGCCCTCTCCCATTGACTGCTAGGAAGAATAGATTTTTACTGACTGTTGTTGATTCCTTTTCTCATTGGGTAGAAGCATTCCCTGTCCCAGATCAAACTGCTAGAACCACTGCAGAAGTCCTAACTATGCAATTTTTTACACGCTGGGGCATTCCTAAAACAATTGACTCTGATAATGGTCCTGCATTTGTTTCGCAGCTGATCAAGGAATTGTTTGATTTTCTAGGCATAGAACAACAACTCCACATTCCATACCATCCACAAGCAGCAGGGCAGGTAGAAAGGATGAATCAAACAATTAAGGCCCACCTCAGCCCTATGCTTAATCTGACCGGGAAAAATTGGGATCAGGTGCTCCCTTTAGTCCTTATGCGTATCAGAGCTAATGTCTGTAAATCCACTGGTTTTGCACCCTATGAAGCCTTAATGGGAAGGCCAATGCAACGGTGGGAAAATATGCTGAGTCCTTTTCTTCCAGAGGACCAGACCGTAATTCTCACCAATGAGTGGATGAAATCCCTGCAAGAACATCTAAAAGAAATTCAGACCTCTGTGCTAGCTAACACAGAAAAAGCTAGAGATTATTTGCAGGAGGTACATGCAAAAGGTTCTGATTTAAGGCCCCTCAAGGTTGGGAGTAAAGTGATGATTCTGAGACCTAGACCAAACCTCCCCTTTGGAACTGCAAAGTGGGAGGGACCGTACTTAGTTACTGATACCTTAGGCCCAAGCCTATACCAGATCCTAATGCCTGACAACCAGCAGTACTGGAAACACATCACCCAGTTAAAACCATATGGGTAATATGTGCTTTATCAGTCTTTGTTTTCAGATACCACCTGAAGACAGCACGGACAGCTGCTTTCTGAACAAAAGTCGCTTAAGGACGGTAACTAGTTCCTCCTGCTGTACATGTGTTTAATAGTTATGTAAATAAGTAGTTAGTTATGTAAATAAGTAGTAGAAATTATTAATTTTGTTTGTTTGTTTTGTTGTTATGTCTCGGTTTGCTGTTGTTCTTGTATCTGCTCTCTTCTACTCAAGTCTCATTACAGGAACTATCATCCGAATATGCACGATTGGCTGGGCTAACTCCACAAGTGGGGTATATCGTTATCAAGAAATACCCCCACCGTTCCCGGAAGGAAAGGATCTGGTCATCCTGAGTTTCTGTTCGGTACAGGACAAGCCAGTGTTCTATTCATTAAACATCACTCAAGTACAGTGGGAGCCACCAGTTTCCACTTCTCTAGAAAGGACACAAGAATTGAGGGCATGCCCAGAACGTTACGTTCTAGGTCCTCCTGCTTTGATTTGGTACAATATTTCCTGGGCTCTTGCCTGTGATCAAGTACAGATCGAGCTTATTACTATACTAAAGGAAATTCTGATCACTGCTAAGTTAGGACACTGGCCACCATCTCTCATCCATATGGCTAGTACCAAAATACCTGAATTTGCTATAGCTCACCTTGATTGGTGGACAGTTAGTGTTCCCATTTGTTCACCACAAGGCTGCTCTATCTGTACTTTGATCCCATGGTCAGGACAACACACAGTTATTTATCCTGTTGTTAATATTGGGGTGCAGTTTGATAATATGCTTATGTATCCTGTGGACCATCTCACATGGGTACAGCCACTGGACGACACCTGGACTTCATTCAAGCCGATGGACCCCAGTTTGTGTGAGCAGACTACATTTCAGTTCAAGTGTCAACCTCACCAGTTTAAAGAGGCTGACACCTCCTGCTGGAACAATTCTTCCTCTTGCTCCCTGACTGTTAAGCTCTCATATCCCCTGACTACCTTGGAGCTGGACACTTTTGTTTTCATCTGTTCTTTCCCCAGAAAGTCTCTTTTTCAATTGCTCCCAGAATGCATGACATTCGCCTTCCCAAGAACACTTTGTTGTACAGTTCAAACTATTTACCAAACAATACCTGGTGCAGTCATACACCACTGGTCTCCCTCACCATTAATGGGACAACTTATTCCACACCGCTGGTTACCAATGACTCTATGGACATTCCAGACTTTATCTCATATGCTGTGCATCCATTACCACTTGGCATGGGAGAAGAGACACTACATAAACTGCTCAACTTTACAGAACTCCATGCCTATATTGATCACCTTAAAACAACATCCACTGAAGTGAATCACACCATCGCCTATGAGAATGGACACATTCAACAAATTGTTGGACACTTGCTACAAGATGCTCATGTGTCTGTGTGGGAATTGTTATTTGGTTACTCACCTACTGCTGATCATGTCTTTAATGTTTTTATTCACCCTATTATTATTTTAACTGCTGTACAAATATTGCTATGCATTATTGTAATTTTCTTGTGCTGTAAGATGAAAAAAAAAAATAATGTACATTTCCTTGCAGCGCATGTCATACAGAACAACAACATTTTAAGGTAGTTACACTGAACCTCTCCAGCATCCACCCCTACATCCAGGCTAATTTGGCCTGCTAATTTGGCTAATTTGGCATTTACTATTACACTGAATACCAGAGTCAGCTGCAGTCTAGTATTGCTGCCTATCCTCACTCATAGCATCCTGGTACCTTTTGGTTTTAGCCTCCTTAAAAATTCCTGCAGACCTTATGCACTGTTCACTCTCTCTAAGACGGGTATGTAAGTGGCATATTGGGTTCCCCCCCCAGTAGTGGCTGCTCAACCTAAGACACGAGGTTTGGACTCATAAGGAGACTTGTTTATCTCTAGAACACTAGAGACAGTACTGTGCAGGACAGGGGACCTGCTAGACATAGCAAGGTATTTAATACAGGAGGTATTCGACGAGCTGCCTACTATCAGGTAATGGCAGCTGGGACAGGTACCACAGGTTTGCTTCCACCAATTCCAGGCACAAATAATAAATAAAAATAAAAAAGGTGTGGGAGATGTCAGCATACATTTCATGCAGCTATGGACTCTGTTTAATTCAGTCTAAACTCTGACCCCTGGGTGACGTCAGTCTCTAGGACCTGGCTGCAGCCCCTCCTTGCTAAATCAAGATGGGTAGACCTTAAAGGGAGTGGCCAAAGACAATAGCAGACCTCAAGGGGAACTGCTGGAGAGGCACTATAAAGGACAGACACACTTCCTGTCTCTCTCTCTCTCTCTTTCCTCGGACAGGTTTGGACACTACAATGAGACTCTGATACTCAACTCCCTTCACCCCTCCCCCTCTCTCTCTCTCTCTCTACCCACATGTTCTGGCCTACCATGCGGCTCTGACCCACATGTTCTGGCCTCTATCTCTCTCACACTTCACACATGCACACACACAGACTCAATGATGCACACTGAAACAGCTCTGTAACAATCACTATATACTTCTGTTCAATACCTATGTATTAAGCCTATTTGTACATAAAAACCTTTCTCCAAGCCACACCTGTTTGCTTGTCTTATTACAATACCCTCCTGCGTCTGTGAAGTAAAATGAACCCAGGACCAAGCGGAGACTAGACCAGAGATTACATATTCAGAAGATTACACAGCTCCTTTGGATTTTTCAGCATAAATGCATGACCCTGCATTTTTTAGCATTACATTTCAGTTGCCAAATTCTAGGCCATTCTTCAAGCTTAGCTAGGTCCCTCCTCATGTTATTGACTCCTTCCTGTTTGTCTACTCTGTTGCAGGTTTTGCTATCATCTGAAAGCAAGCAAATCTTACCAGACAGTCCTACAATAAGAACATAAGAGATGCCATACTGGGTCAGACCAAGGTCCATCAAGCCCAGTATCCTGTTTCCAACAGTGGCCAATTTAGGTCATACGTACCTAGCAGTTTCCCCAAAAGAAACAGGTTGCACAATGTTTGTACTGGGTCAAGCATTGATATCCTGGGTCCCATAATGGTCCCAATATTTCTTAATAATGGTTTATGGACCTTTCCTCCAGGAACTTGTCCAAACCTTTTTTAAACCCAGCTACACTAACAGCCTTTACTACATCCTCTGGTAACAAATTCCAGAGTTTGATTACACGTTGCGTGAAAAAATATTTTATTTTATTAGTCTTAAATAGTTTACCCTGTAGCTTCATTGCATGTCCCCTAGTCTTTCTATATTCTGATAATGTAAACTATCACAATATTGCTAACAAAGATGTTAAAAAGAATCGGTCCAAGGACAGATTCCTGTGGCACACCAATCGTAACCTCCTTCTCCTCAGAATGAGCTCCATTTACCTGTACCCTTTGTCATTTCCCAATTTCTAGCCCAATCAGTAATTTTAGAGTCCATCCCTAGGGTGCTCAGTTTGTTTATAAGTCGCCTGTGCGGAACAGTCAAATGCTTTACTGAAATCTAAATATTCCACATCTAGGACTCCCTCGGTCCAACTCCTTGGTCACCCAGTCAAAGAAATCTATCAGTTCCTTATCGTTCCTCCAGTTTAGTCCTCCACCTCTGGGTAGTGCACCTTTTCCTGCAGCTTGGAGACCGGACATGTCAAACTCGTGACATCACTGGATGTAGCCTGCTGGAATCCCCCATCAGCCCCAGTGTGTCCAGTCTCCAGGCAGCAGGAGGACGTAGTGAGCCTAGGTGCTGGGCTCACTAGAGAAACTAATAAGGAGCAGGCTAGTTAGGGTTTATGCCACGACGGTGGCCTACATAAATCGGCAGGGCGGGACCAGAAGTGTGGCCATGGAGGAGGAGTCAGAAGGTCTGTTCGCCTGGATAGAGTCTCGGTTACAAGCGATATCAGTGGCTCACATTGCAGGAAAAGACAATGTGGCGGCAGATTTTCTCAGCAGAGTCCGAGTGGATGCAGGGGAATGGGAGTTGCATCTGGACGTATTCGCGCAATTAGTTCACCGGTGAGCACTGTTCTCTCTAAGATGTGCGCGCACACACACCTTGCCAAGCGAGCACACATACTTTACAACAGTGCGCACAAAAATTACGGCTCTGATTCTGATAGAAAACAACACAGATGTCTTAAAATTTAAAAATTATGTTTGTAATTACTAGAAATTTCCCGCTTCATTTAGTAATTGTCTATTTTCATTTAATTTGATTAAAATCAATGTGGTGTACATACTGTATTCTGACGTGTAGTCAAATTTTAAAGTATATAACTCTGAGTGTCGTTATGTTGCGCACAAAAATTTAACCTTCCTTCAAAAGCTGCACACAGCTGATATTTTATGCGCCCACAGCCTACAGAAAATTAGAGGGAACATTGCCGGTGAGGGACTCCAGTCATGGATCTGATGGTAACCTTCCGGTCGGCGAAATCGAGTCGTTTTTTCAGCGGGCGACAGGAGCCCATGTTGTAAGGGATCGACGCCTTGATACAGCCTTGGCCGTCGACATGTCTCCTCTATATCTTCCTTCCGTGGGCGCTCATCGGTCACATGGTTCAGCATATCGAAGCGTATCAGGGGCATGTGCTGTTAGTAGCGCCGGACTGGCTCAGGTGGTACGCCGACCTAGTGAGGTTACTCGACGCGGTTCCATGGTGGCTTCCGGTGTTGTAGGAGCTGCTGTTGCAGGGTCCGCTTCAGATGCCTCGGGTGGATCGATTCTCGCTTATGGCTTGGCCATTGAAAGGGAGAGGCTAAAAAAGAAAGGTTACTCCAGGTCGGTCGTTGCAACATTGCTTTAGGCACGGAAACGGTCGACATCGTTGGCTTATGTGCGTGTCTGGCGGGTTTTTGAAGACTGGTGCTCGAGACATCAGGTCCACGCCGCTACGGCATCCATACCTTTGGTATTAAGTTTTCTGCAGGACGGATTCAAGAAAGGGCTGGCCGCCAGTTCCTTGAGAGTTCAGTTAGCAGCCCTAGCTTGTTATAGAGGTAAAGTCCAAGGCATGTCTCTAGGGGCTCATGTCAATGTCGTATGTTTTCTTAAAGCGGTGACCAGAATGCGTCCGGCACGTAGAATTTTGGTTCCACCATGGGACCTCAACTTGGTCTTAGGGGCGCTTGTAAGGAGTCCTTTTGAGCCCTTAAGCCAAGCGTCCATCAAGGATTTGACCTTAAAAATGGTATTTTTGGTAGCCATTTGTTTGGCGCGGCGCATTTCGGAGTTGCAGGCCCTGTCTTGTAGAGAGCCTTTCCTGTGCTTTTCTATAGAAAAGTGGTTCTGGTGCCTTTCTTTTTGCCAAAGGTGTCCTCTCCTTTTCATGTGAATCAAACGGTCTCTTTGCCAGTCTTACAGTCGGAGGCCGGGCACGCTTCCGATCGGGGATTGCGCCGCCTGGACATAAAGAGAGTATCGCATCGATATTTGACAGTATCCGAGTCTTTCCGCAAATCAGATCATCTATTTGTGTTGTTTGGAGGTCCCAGGAAAGGGGAGGCGGCAGCGAAAGCTTCCATTTCCAGGTGGATTAAGGAGGCAATTGTCTCAGCCTATATTTTGCAGGGTTGTCCGGCACCTGTGTGTCTGAGAGCTCACTCTACTAGAGCGCAGGTGGCTTCCTGGGCAGAGCACAGCCTAGTTCCACTGGTGAAGATTTGTAGAGCGGCCACCTGGTCCTCTCTTTATACCTTAGTAAACACTACTGCCTGGATGTGCTGGCGGCGAATGATGCCTGTTTCGGGTCGGCGGTGTTGCGTGCCAGCTGGCAGGGTCCCTCCCATTAGTACTGCTCTGTTACATCCCAGAGGTGGAGGACTAAACTGGAGGAACGATAAGGAAATTGAAATTAAACTTACCTGGTAATTGTAGTTCCTTGAGTGACGACAGTTTAGTCCTTATTCCCGCCCAGGGATTGATTCTTTAGCAGGGCACACTTTCTGGAGCGAGATTCCGGTGTACAGGTGAGTATCACCTTAAGATGATTGGCTGGCGTTCTCATTCTTACTTCTTTGACCTGCCTCTCCTCCCTCTTCCTAGGTCCTGGCTCGGCAGGGAGGACAGCATTAATAGGGTAAATCTCACCCTTTCCTTTTAAAGGGGAGGTTAATGGTTTGATAAGTTGTTCAGTTATACCTTTCATTGCAGTTCAGATTATCCTTAAACTGTTAGCTACTTGTTTGTTGCTCTTTTGAGTCTGCTTTGTCAGTAGTTCACTGGGGCTGATGGGGGATTCCAGCAGGCTACATCCAGTGATGTCACGAGTTTGACATGTCCAGTCTCCAAGCTGCAGGAGGAGGTGCACTACCCAGAGGTGGAGGACTAAACTGTCGTCACTCAAGGAACTACAATTACCAGGTAAGTGTAATTTCAATATTTGTCTGACAAGAGCTGCCTCTGGTGAATCCATGCTGCCTCAGATCCTGCAATCCATTGGACTCCAGAAATCTCACTATTCTTTTCTTTTGTAGCCTTTCCAATAATTTACTAACCACAGAGGTTAGACTACCCAGCCAGTAGTTCTCAATGTCATCCTTACATCTGCTTTTTTGTAAAGGGATCACATGTGCCTTTCCTCCAGTCCTCTGGCACCACTCCTGACTCTAAAGAGACATTGAAAAGGTCAGGCAGTGGAGCCTCTAGGAGGTCCCCAAGTTGCCTTAGTATTCTTGGATGTATCCCATCTGGACCCATGGCTTTGTCTACTTTTAGTTTAGCAAATTCCTCACGAACACATTCTTCTGAAAATCGTTTGAGATCCCCACCGCTTCAGTTAGTATTTGTGGGTGTTTTCTGAGGTCCTGCTCCTGGCCCTTCATCTGTGAGCACAGAACAGAGATATTTGTTAAGCAATTCTGCTTTATCCTAATCAATTTCTGCACCCTTGAGTTTGATAATACCACTTTTGCCCTTCCTCCTCTCACTAACATATCTGAAAAATGTCTTATCTCCACATTTTATTGCATTGGCTATTTCTTCTTCTTTTGTACCTTTGCTTTTTTGACTATTTTGCTAGCTTCTCTAAGTTTTTCCAAATATAGATGCCTGTCTTCCTCTCTCTGTGATCTCTTGTATTTCATGAAGGCAAACCTCTTTTTCTTCACCTTTTCAGCGACTTCTTTTGAGAACCATAGTGGCCTCCTTTTCCTTTTACCTTTATTTACCTTTTTAACAAAAAGGTTTGATGCCCTTAAAATATCCCCTTTCAATTCTGCCCACTGTTTTTCTACATCCCCCAGCTGTTCCCATCCCACTAATGACTCTCTGAGGTATTGTCCCTCAGAGATTTCTGGTGCTGATTCCTGTTGAGACTTTGGAATTGTATTCTCAGTCTTCTGTGGACTGTGATCCCAATCTTGAGAAGAGGCTATACTATTTGGAAAACAATAACCTTCTGCAAAATCTGGTGTATGGAAGGTGTCAGAGAACAAGTCGGACTGTGTCTGAACCTGTGATCCTGTAAGACATTTTTCATATTCAAGAAAAATATTGGGTGATCTAGGGGTCGGTTGTGGCTTAAGTGCATAGCTGTGCCTGTCCACTTGCAGTCTGTAGGACAGCAGCAGTGTCCTATACAAATTTTGATAAGATTTGAAGAACTGTATGAGAAACAGTGAGAGAATTCTCCAATTGTGTAATTTTGAGGTTTTGGTACTAGGACTGGTATGGCAGGGGAAACTTGAGGTACCAAAGGGCTTCGAGGTACAGTTGATGTTCTGCTGCCCAGTTTCGAGGACGTTTTCATTTTCTATCTGGTTCTTAAGGTGGAGTGTCTGAATGTTTCTTCTTCTGCCTATGCTTGGTGGGAGGCGCTATAGTATCTGAAGGAGCTGCCCTGCTATTTAGATGTGATCTTACCTTCTGTCCCCATCCTGGAAGGTGACTTCTCTATGGATACTGTTTCTGAGCAGAAAAGCTGTCTGACAGAACTGCAGCTAGTATGGGAATAAAGCAGGAGCCTTGTTTAGCAGAACAGAGTTGCTCTGGAGTCTGAACCAGTGTCAGGAGGGAAGTCCACACTTGTCAGCTCTGTTGGGACATCTCCAGCAGTGTAGATGCATTAGCCCTGCTTTCTCTGAAAATCTCACAGTTTTGTATTTGTTACAATTAAATATTCTCCCACAGTGGGAGGTACACTATTCCTGAAAGTACTGCAATACCAGGTTGATGCATGTAGTAGATGAAGCAAGCTCCTATTCCATCTCCCTGTTCCAAAAATCAAGTTTCAATAGGTGTTAACACCAGGTGGCAGGTCAAAAGGCCATTTTGAAAGACTCCTTCTATCCAAGCAAGGACTGATAATCACCCAGGAAGTTGGTCACAGCTTACCTCAGCAGCACAGGCATAAATAGCTCAACCAGAGCTCTGTGATCCTCAGTCTTAAAGGACTAGAAAAGAGGACTGTTACTTCTGGAGAGAGATCTGCAATTGTGAGTATATACTTCTGGGAATTTTCTGAAAGGAATTCTTTCTATTAAAGCTAATTAATCTGTGAACCACTATCTTTTGTTAAATCAGTCAGGGCCTAGTAGCAGCAGTTTAAATTTAAAACACAGAAGAGAACTTTCTGGTTACATTTCATACCCAGCAGAGAGCTTGTAGTTTAAATTTAATAGTCACTCAGGGCCTAGCATCAGCAAAGTACTTTTAGCTTACATTTAAAACACAGAAGAGAGCTTTCTGGTTAAATTTGGAATCCAGCAGAGAGCTTGTAGTTTAAATTTAATAGTCACTCACGGCCTAGCATCAGCAAAGTAATTTTAGTTTACATTTAAAACAGAGAAGAGAGCTTTCTGGATAAATTTAGAACCCAGCAGAGAGCTTGTAGTTTAAATTTCATAATAAGTTACAGCCTATCAGCAGCAAAGAGCTATATTTTAAATCAAATTAGAATATAGCTTACCTCAACAGCACAGGACAGGGTACTGTGTAGCAGCCTTCTTTTAATAAATGTTATTAAAACGCGAAATAAAGACTTTTTCAAGTACATTCGTAGCAAACAACCTGTGAGAGAGTCAGTTGGTCCATTAAATGATAGAGGGGTTAAAGGGGCACTAAGAGGCGACAAGGCGATAGCGAAGACACTGAATGAATTCTTTGCTTCGGTCTTTACTGAGGAAGATGTAGGGATGTTACCCATGACAAGTGGTATTTAAAGGTGCGGAAGAATTGAAGGAAATATCGATACATCAGGAAGATGTATTACAACTATTAAATAAACTGAAGAGTAGCAAATCACCTGGGCCGGATGGTATACATCCAAGGGTGTTGAAAGAACTGAAATATGAGATTGCAGACCTGCTATTAGTAATCTGTGAACTATCATTAAAATCATCTCTAATACCTGAAGATTGGAGGATTGCCAATGTAACACCAATTTTTAAAAAGGGTTCCAGGGGTGATCCGGGAAACTACAGACCGGTGAACCTGACGTCAGTACCGGGAAAAATGGTAGAAACCATCATAAAGAATAAAATTACTCAGCATGTAGATAGTCATGGCCTAATGGGAGACAGCCAACATGGCTTTAGACAAGGAAGATCTTGTCTTACTAATCTGTTATGTTTTTTTGAAGGTGTGAATAAACAGGTGGACAAAGGTGAGTCGGTTGATATAGTGTATCTGGACTTTCAGAAAGCCTTTGACAAGGTCCCTCATCAGAGACCTTTGGCAAAACTAAAGAGTCATGGGATAGGAGGCAGTGTACTATTGTGGATCAGGAACTGGTTAAAAGATAGAAAGCAGAGAGTAGGGCTAAATGGCCAATTTTCCCAATGGAGAAAGGTGAATAGTGGTGTACCCCAGGGATCTGTGCTGGGTCCACTTCTTTTTGACATATTCATAAATGACCTGGAAAGTGGAATAACGAGTGAGGTTATCATATTTGCAGATGACACAGAACTATTTAAAGTTGTTAAATTGTGGAAAATTGCAAGAGGATCTTGATAAATTGGAAGACTGGGCATCAAAATGGCAGATGAAATTTAATGTGGACAAGTGCAAGGTTATGCACCTAGGGAAGAACAACCCAAACTATGGTTACACAATGCAAGGTTCCGCATTAGGAACCACCACCCAGGAAAAAGATTTAGGCGTCATTTGTGGATAACATGTTAAAACCCTTGGCCAAGTGTGCAGCGACAGCCAAGAGAGCAAATAGAATGCTAGGTATCATAAGGAAAGGAATAGAAAATAAAACAAAAGATATTATAATGCCTCTATATCGTTTCATGGTGAGACCGCACCTTGAATATTGTGTGCAATTCTGGTCACCGTATCTTAAAAAGGATATAGCGATATTAGAAAAGGTTCAGAGAAAAGCCACCAAAATGGTAAAGGGGATGGAAGGATACTCCTATGAAGAAAGGCTAAAAAGGTTAGGGCTCTTTAACCTGGAAAAGAGACTGCTGAGGGGAGATATGATAGAAGTCTATAAATTAATGAACGGAGTGGAACGGGTAAACGTAGATTGATTGTTTACGTTATCAGAATATAGAAAGACTAGGGGACATGCAATGAAGCTACAGGGTAAACTATTTAAGACTAATCAAAGAAAATATTTTTTCACTCAACGTGTAATCAAACTCTGGAATTTGTTACCGGAGGATGTGGTAAAGGCTTTTAGTGTTGCTGGGTTTAAAAATGGTTTGGACAAGTTCCTGGAGGAAAGGTCCATAAACCATTATTAAGAAGGGACCCAGGATATCAATGCTTGACCCAGTACAAGCATTGTGGAACCTGTGTCTTTTGGGGAAACTGCTAGGTACATATGACCTAAATTGGCCACTGTTGGAAACAGGATACTGGGCTTGATGGACCTTGGTCTGACCCAGTATGGCATATCTTATGTTCTTATGTTAATATATGGTTCCTAGATAAGGAACATATCAGATATTAAACTAATAAGAACACATATTACACTTGATTTTAGCCAAAAGGCCGAGAAGCAATACCACAAACCTTATAGTACCGACCAGCCCTCCATTCTGTTTCTAACTCAGGGAGAGATAGTGACCAATCAAAGGCACCAGTGCCAAGCGAATGCCTAAAACGGGTTTTAATACTTTCTTTTTCTTCCATATAAGGCCACAACTATTGCAATCCATGAACATAGTTCCTTTTGAAAAACAGTTGCACGAAAGCTGGCTATATTCTCCATGATGGCTTTGTGTTACTTATCTCTCCAAGTATCAAACGACTCATTGAAATTCACATTGTCCTTCCCATTTTTCTGACACTTTCATTATCGCATCACATCCTGTCTGATGCAGCAGGGATTTAGGGGCTTGTTTACAAAGCCTCGGTAGCGATTTGCGATCGTTATCGGAGCCGCGGCCCCATTGATTTCATTGGGGCTGCGGTTCTGATAACAATCGCGAACCGCTACCGCGGCTTTGTAAACAAGCCCCTTAGTCTCTAGTTGATTGTCCTTTTCTGGAGCTGACAGCAGGATTCAGAGGAGCTGGTAATGGAGCAGGAAGACCAGAAAGAGAATGAAAGCACTGGTTCCTACTCATTCCGATTCTGTAGTGCCTTTCATGCTTTGCAAATATAACACTTGGGTGTCAGGCAGTTTTTATATGTTAATACCCCAGTCTTCACTCATAGTGCACAAGTTAAGTTTCTTTTTAATTGTTCCTTTAACGGGCCGATGCAGAAAACTAGTGCTGCCTTTACACGCAGATAATGCAACTTTTAGGCACAATTATTGCCACAGCCAAATGCAGAAAAGAGTCAGACATATGCGTGAACAGCAAAGAAAAGCTAGAGCACACATAACACCAAGAGTATTTAAATTATAGCACTTGCGCTGCATGTATTAAAATGGCATGCTAATATTGTCTGTACCCAATATCTCTATGCTTGGTATTCAGGTGGCTTAAACATCTAGCGTGTGCCTTCAACAGTATTTTGATAGCATCAGGGGCTTTCCCCGATGCCTGGCTCATCTGAGGAAAAGTGTCAAACTTCTCCTCAGACGATCCAGACATCGGGGAAAGCCCCGATGCCATCAAAATACTGTCTGGGGGGGGCTGATGCCCTTGATTGAAAGCAAATCCCTGGTGGCCCAGCAGCCCCGATCCCCCCACCCGCCCACCAAAATAACTCTGGTGGCCCAGTGGCCCCAATCCCTCCCCCCACTTCCCTCCCAGTATCTTTACAAAAGAGTAGGAGCGCTGTCCACGCTCTCCTGCGCCACCATATTGAAAAATAGCAGCACCTGGTCCTGTGCGGTGCATCCTGGGATGCACTGACAGGGTCAGATTGCTATACAAGGCATTTTCTACCTTATATGGTGGTCTGCCCCACCTGTTGCATCCCAGAATGCACCACACGGGGCCAAGCGCTGCCAGTTTTCAAGATGGTGGTGCGGGAGCGCATGGGCAGAGCTCTTGCTCCTTTGTAAAAGTACCGGGAGGGGGAAGGGGGTTGGGGCCACTGAGCCATCAGTGTTATTTTTAGTTGGGCGGACAGGGATTAGCTTTCTGTCAGGGATACCGGCCCCGCGACACTATTTTGATGGCATCGGGGACTTTTCCCGATGCCTGGATCATCTGATGGGAAGTGTCGGGGTATATATGCAAATTAGCCATGCAGTGCCCGTTTTTCTGGGAAAGCAGGCCAAACTTGCGCCAACTTCTGTGTGCATGTGTTTGGCTTGCTCTCCCAGTCTATTGCTGGCATTTGCGCCACAGTTTAACATGTGGCTAATTTGCATATGCACCCCTTTCTGCATGCCATTGTTGAAGTTGCACGCTATCAGTGCGCTGCAAAAAGGCGTACAGAGTTGATAGCATGCGACTTGTGATCCCTCCCCTTTCCAGTACCCGTAGGTAGGGGTTAAGGAGTTTAAGTTCCTTCTTTAAACCAATGTTCTGCTACTTCCTGGAGCAGTGCTCGTAGGGAAATGTAGTTTACCACCAGTTCAAATGAAGAGTAGTGTGACTCAGAATGTTTGCAAGCAAAAAGGGATTTATTTCCCCTCCCGGGGTTGGACTTCACAAGGATAAAAAGGTAACACAAATATCTGCTCTCTGGCAGCAAAAAGGACAAAAATAAGAATAGCTTTCTTCAGCATGAAATAAACATTTTTCTTTCCAGCAAGTTGTAATTCAGCACATGGTTTCATACAGCTCTGTTTTCCCTCACAGCCAGCTTGTATTTTCTTCACCATATCTCTAACATAAAGATATTATCTGTTCAGCTAATGTAATCGTGCAATCCATTTCCTCTGTGGGGTAATTCATATAGGACGGCTCTGTGTCCATATGTTCCACCCAGGGTTGCCAACTGGCCGGTTTTCAACCGGCCTGGCCGGTTTTTCCACGGCCAGGCCGGCTGCCGGCGCAGAGGCAAAACCGGCCCTTTAAAAGCCGGTTTTTTTGCTCTGGCCGCAAGATCGGGAGCGGCCAGAGCAAAAAACCGGCTTTTCTCCGCATCAGAGGGAGCCGGGGAATCCCGCGCGAGGCCCCGGCTCCCTCTGAACAGCCACCAGCGTGAAGAGCCTTTACCTTCACGCAGGAGGCTGTACCTGTGAAGCCGCGACTGCTGGGAAAGTTAAAAGGTTGCCCTTTAACCTTTCCCAGCATTCGCGGCTTCACAGGAACAGCCGCCAGCGTGAAGGAAAAGGCTCTTCACGCTGGTGGCTGTTCAGAGGGAGCCGGGGCCTCGCACGGGCTTCCCCGGCTCCCTCTGAAGCCTCAGACAGCCGCGATGCTGGTCGGGGGGGGGGGGGCAAGGACTGCATTGGCTGTGATGGGGGGGACCTGGACTGGAAAAGGGCTAAGGGGGGGGGGGCCGAGGACTGGAAAAGGGCTAAGGGGGGGGGACTTGGACTGGAAAGTGGGTAAGGGGGGGGGAGGTGGACTGGAAAAGGGCTAAAGGGGGGGGACTTGGACTGGAAAAGGGCTAAGGGGGGGGGACTTGGACTGTAACAGGGTTATGGGGGGGGGGGCATGGACTGGAAATGGGTTGTGAGGGGGGTGGAGGGGACCTGGACTGAAAAAGGGCGATGGGGGGGGGGAACTTGGACTGGAAATGGGCTAAGGGGGGGGGGACTTGGACTGGAAAAGGGCTAAGGGGGGGGACTTGGACTGGAAATAGGCTGTGATGGGGGGGGGACCTGGACTGTAACAGGGTTATGGGGGGGGGGACATGGACTGGAAATGGGTTGTGATGGGGGTGGAGGGCACCTGGACTGAAAAAGGGCTAAGGGGGGGGGGGACCGTGGACTGGAACTGGGCTATGGTGGAGGAAGGGGGATCTTGGACTGGAAATAGGCTGTGATTAGGGGGGCTAGGACTGCAAATGGGCTGTGATGGTGCGGGGGGACTCGGACTGCAAATGGGCTGTGATGGTGGGGGGGGGGCCTAGGACTGGAAATAGGCTGTGATGGGGGACTTGGACTGGAAATGGGCTGTGATGGGGGGGGGGAGCTAGGACTGGAAATGGCCTGTGATGTGAGGGCTAGCACTGGAAATGGGCTGATGAAGAGCTGGAATAGGACTGGAAATGGGCTGATGTGGGGCATGGGAGAATGGGACTAGAAGGGAGTGGATGCTGGGTGGGCCTAGAACTATAAGGGAATTGATTTGGGGGAGGACTAGAATGGATGGGGAATGAGAATGGAGAGGGGAAAATATTTTGTGTGGAAGAAAAGTCTATGATGGGCCGGTATTGGGAGAGTAAGAGGGGCTTGAGAATGGAAGGGTGAAATTTAAACGGATGATAAAGGAATAAGGAAAGAATTGGGGGAAAGAGCAAAAGGGGAACAATCAGTATGTTAAAGCAGAAATAGAGAGAGAATGGAAAACATCTAAAAGAGAAGAAAGGACAAATGGATAGCTCGCAGAAGACACGAAGAAACCAGAAGAAAGTGACTGGAGCAATTGCAACTGAAAAATAAAACGCCCAAACAGAAGGTAGAAAAATACTTTTTATTTTGAATTTATTAACTGGAATATGTCTGGTCTGGGAAGTGTGTATTGCTAACATCTTTGCGTTTTTGTTTAGTGCAAGAGGAAATTACTTTATAGTTTTATTTCTCCAGTGTTGTACATTTCATGTTTGGATTTTGGGGTTCCCAGTTTAATTATTATCTGACCAAGGAAGTTAGCCTACACGTATCCTCGGTAATTTTTGTGGGTGGGGCTGGGGGCGGGGCAGGGGTGGGACTAGGGGCGGAGAATGGGTGGAGCATGGCGAGCCACAGGTGTCGGGTTTTTCTCGGTGAAAAAGTTGGCAACCCTAGTTCCACCTCTGAGGTAGGAATAATCTGACCAGTTCTTTCTAGGGCTGCGCCCTTCAACCCTGAGCTTTTCAAAACATTCAGGATTTAAATACCGGTTAAAGCCAGTATTGTAGCCCCAACCTTCCAGGTCATTACATTCACATGGATTCCTGTAATCCCAGCCCTTGGGCTTACCTGGGGACCTGGCTGTGGAAGCTTTTCTCTGGGGTTTAAAAATACCGGTTGGTTCCCTGCTGAACCTGTGTGAGGCAGTTTCCAAATGCCTTCCTGGCTGCTTGTAATCCCGTGTATGCTTCAGCTGGTCTGGTCTGCTCCTTCGATAGCTCTCAGCCGGAGCCTCTGACCCCCCTTCAGCTGAAAACTCCTTCCAACTTCTGGCCGGAAGTCTGCTTTCCTCTCTCTCCTCCCCCTCTCTGCCTGCTGGGGCCTCCTTATGAGACAGCCTTCCTGGGTAGGGCCTGGCTCCACTCCCTAGCAGGTGTTCAGACTTTCCCCGTGACTCTTTGCTAAACTGATAGCAGGGGCGTGTTTCCTTCTCTCGTGCCTTGTTTCCCTGATAACTGGTAGCCATGTGCCTTTGTTTATCTTGCAGCCCTGCACTTTCTACCTGGTTTTCAAGCATTTCTACCGGGCCAGAAGGACTTGCTATATCACAGACTTCAGTGCCAGCTTTCTGCATCGACTTGTAAGTTTGGGAGCAACACCCAGCAGTGCAGTCCGCTCTAATGAAAAAGGACTGCAATGCTGGCTAGTGTTCCAAGAAAAGTTTGCTTTAGGCATGGAAGACACAAAACTCAACTGAAGTATAAGTTCACTTCAGCACTCGCACATAACTCGTTTCAATAGTATAAAAGACTTGTGTGTAAAGGCTCAGGTAGTAGTTTGTGTGTCTTTTTATGTCCTGTTGTTACATTTCTAGCACTCATCACCATACAAAGCTACAACTGTGCTCTGTGAACCTGGTGCCTCCCTCCCCCAGATGACTTGACACAAGTACTAAACACACAACTGAAATCTGACAAATAGTAGTTCCACCTTTACATAGGTCTATATTCTAATACAACCATATAACAACATAGTTGGCTTTTGACAGACTTACCTTTAGGTCTTTTCTGTAATTTAATTTTCCAACAATCTGGAATTCCCTCCCAGATGATCTAAGATTACTAACCGAGATCATCGAATTCCGCAAAAAAGTGAAAACCTATCTCTTTTCTAAACATTACAACTCAGATCATCCCTCAATAGACTTAGATAATGGCTAACCAGTTTTTATCTAACAAATCCCAAATGACCTACACATACAATTCTTCATAGCTGATACTGTACTTTGAATAACGCTTAAGCCCCACATAATGTGTATTTGTACATAATGTATATAGTTTGCACTGTTCTATACTGTTCTGTATTAACACTAGTTGTTTATCTTATTGTTATTTGGTCATATGATGTTTTATGTAAAACAAACTCCGATTTGTTAACTGTTGTTTATTGTGAACCGCAACTGAACTATGGAAGATGCGGTATATAAATCATTGTTAAATAAATAAATAAATTTTCTAACCCCTTCTTACTTGCGCCCTACTAACACATATATATTTATGCAAGTGGCATTAAAGTAGTTTTATCTAACTTCCAGGTCACCAGCAGCCTGTACCAGAAACTTCTCAGACTCTTCCCTCTCATCCCTGGGGGACTCACTTCCTCTACCTATAACACATGGCCAGGGACAAGCCTGAAAGACAGTAATGCACCTTCAAAACTCTCCTCACCTCCCAAATTAAGTTTTGTTGTAAAGAACTATGTATTAAATCCAAAGACTTCAGCACGAACAGGAAAAACAGCACCACCATCTATCCTACAGTGTGAGAATTAAAAAAGTAGGGTTACTCACCATAACGAGGTTCTCCGTAGACAGCAGGATGAGTCAGCCACGTCTAGGTGTGCCATCCCCAGGGACCGGATTAGCTCTCCCTAGCTCAGAGGAATCCCCTTTTTTTATTTTTTTTGTAATTCCTCTGAGCCTGCCCCTCCCCTTCCTGTTCCTGCTCCTGGCCTTCCTCCCTCAGTGTTTTCCTAGCTTAGAGCTAGCCCAGAGGCTCATCCGAAAGGGAGGTGGGTGGGAGTGTGTGGTTGACTCATCCTGCTGTCCTGGAGAACCTCGTTATGGTGAATAACCCTACTTAATCCATGGACAAGCAGTCTGAGTCAGCCATGCCTAAATGACTCCCAGGCTGGGCATGGAGGAGACGTCCTTTGGGCCTTGAGCAGACCCCTTTATGCCCTTCAATCCCCAGTGTTGTGGTAGGATGAGACTGAAGGGTGGATATACACAGGAGCTCCATAGACCGTAAGGTTCGCCAGAAGGTAGCCGTTTTATTGTACCAACAGGGCAAATTTACTGACATCACCAACAGCTTAATGCTGACGAGTAACCGACAGAGCAAAGGAGCAGTGTAAACAGTGCAACAATGGTGCAAACAGTGCTGAAAATTGCAACAGCAGTGCAAATATTTAGAATGTGATCATCTGAGTCCTTGAGTTTGTGCGCTCAGTCGTGCGTGCAGGTAGCTGTGGCTGCCTGCAAGACTGTCCTGCCAAAGCGTGTGGCATCCGTGTCCATGGTGCGGTCAAGGCAGTAGTGCTTCATAAAAGTGTGGATTGATGCCCCCGTGGCTGCATCGCAGATGTCTGTATGGGTCACCATGTGCAGGTGAGCCAGGGAGGTCGCCGTCGCCCATAGTTGATGGATGTGTGTCCTCTCCCCTTGAGAGAGGTTGGCATGAATGTAACAGTAGGAGATGGTCTGCCAGATATCTGGACATGGTGCATTTAGTCACCTGGTGGCACGGTCTGTTTGGGTCATAGGACAGGAAGAGTTACGAGGCCTTCCTCGTGTGTGTGGTCCTGTCAATGTAGATCCGCAGGGTGCATATGCAGTCCAGAGAATGCAGGCGGTGTTCTTCTTGTGATGCATTTGGTTCCAGGTGGAAGCTGGGGAGGATGATGGATTGGCTGATGTGGAAAGGCGAGACGATCTTTGGTAGGAACTTTGGTTGAGTCCTGAGAATGGCCCTGTCGTGATGTATCTGGGTGTATGGGGGGTAGCTGACAAGGACCTGAAGCTCGCTGATGTGGCATGCTGTGGTGATGGCGACAAGGAAGCGGGTCTTCCATGTGAGGAATCTTTGAGGCGACTGTTTGAGTGGTTTGAAAGGGTACTCCATGAGTTGGTTCAGGATGATGTGCAGGTCCCACCCTGGGGGCTGGAGGTCTGACTGAGGGGTGCAGGTGGTTGAGGCCTCTCATGAATTGTGAGACTAGAGGTTACGTCGCCATGGATGTTTCCTCCACTCTGTCATGGTAAGCTGCTATGGTGCTCTGGTATGTTTTGATGGAGGAGGGCTTCAGGCCATTGCATGAAAGCATGAGCAGGTACTGCAGAAGCACCAGTATGGGACAGTCGAAGGGGTTCAGCCTTTCGCTGTTGCACTATGAGTGGAATTTATCCCATTTCGCCGCATATGAGTGCTGTGTGACTGGACACCTGACTGCCAAAAGGACCTCCATGATGTCTTGTGATATATGGAAGGAACTCAGGGATGACCTTCAGCATCCATGCAGTCAGTGCCAGGATATGCAGATTGTGGTGGAGTGTCCGACCTTTGTCTTGCAAGACAAGGTCCAGACGGGTAGGTAGCCGGAGGTGCTGCTGGCAGGATAGCTGCTGGAGGTTCGGGAACCAGGGCTGTCTCAGCCAAAAGGGTGCAATGAAGATGATGTTCGCTCTGTCGTGTGTGATCTTCTAGATCGCTCTGGTGATGAGGGGAGTGGGCGGGTAGGCAGAGCAGAGCTGGGGGCCCCAGTTGATGGAGAATGTGTCTGCAGCCACCCTGTGGATGGAGGGGTGTCTGGAGCAGAAGTGTTTGCATTTTGCATCCTCCTCGCAGGCGAATAGCTTGATTGCCGGAGTCCCCCACCGCTGAGAAAGGTTGGAGGCAACAGAGCAATTGAGCGACCATTCATATGGGGCGAGTTGTCGGCTCAGGGAGTCCGCCAGGGTGTTGTGGTCTTCCGGTAGATATGCTGCTTGCAGATGGGACCACAGGGAGATGGCTGTGGTCCAGATTAGGTATGCTTCCCTGCACAGGGCTCGTGAGCCCAGGCCTCCTTGTTTGTTGATGTAGAACATTGCCACCTGGTTATCCTTCTCGACCAGAATGGTCTTCCCCTGTACCTAAGGGTGGAAGGCTCGTAGTATGTTCCCTATGGCTCTGAGTTTGAGGAGGTTGATGTGGAGGCGTGCTTCTGCTGGGGACCAGATCCCATGCATGCCAAGGTCGAGCAGGTGCGCCCCCCCCCCCCATCCGCATTTTGATGTGTCCGTTGTAAGGATGATTTGTGGGTGGGGTGGCCTTAGCGGCTTGCCCCTCTGTAGGTTTTTCTGTGTTCATCACCAGCCAAGGTTCTTGCGGGTGTGGTGGTCTATACTGACCCTGTGGTGCAGGGATTGTCTGTGCTCTTCAACCTGGAAAAGAGACGGTTGAGGGGAGATATGATAGAGGTCTATAAATTAATGAATGGAGTGGAACGGGTAAACGTAGATCGATTGTTTACGTCATCAGAATATAAAAAGACTAGGGGACATGCAATGAAGCTACAGGGTAACCTATTTAAGACTAATAAGAGAAAATATTCTTTCACTCAACTGTCTTGCTACAACAAAGGCTAACACCTTGTAATAAACACGTGCAGTTTATTTATAAAACAATCACTTATTTGACTTATTTAGAAAGGCAAGTAATTCTCTTAGTTACACATGAGTAGTGTGGCGCCCCCACTTGCCTAGGCGGTTGCCTATAGGCAGGGGCGTACCTCCTAATGTCCCTTTTTAGTATGGGTTCCCAGAGCCGAGGCTTCTGGGGCTTATAGTTGTGTGAAATGATGAGTAGGCCGAGGGTTGAAGGCAAAACACAGGAAATTTTTATTTTTCTCTTCTTTCTAGCAACAGTTCTTTTCACAGGCCTTTCCAGAAGTGAAACTCTCCCCACAGGCTCTGCAGCTTCCTCAGGCCAAACGCTTCTGTATCCAGGGCCAGCTGTAATTCCTCTACAACACGGGCTTCCTTCAGGGCTGTAGTTTCCTGTGTTTTGGCTGCAATGGGAATCCCTTCTGAGGCTGTCTTTGGAGCACCTCTCTCTTTCAGCTTCCCAGAAAGATTCCTTTCCTTCTGGTTCCCTCGTGATCTCCTCGTCCTCTGTTTCCCTGGTGGTCTCCTCCCCTTTTCCTGTTCCCTGAGGCTTAAATGAGTGGGGCCACCATACAGCCTCAAACTCCTCCCCCAGGTGCTTCTCATTACCTCTCTTGGTTGCCTTGGAGCTTGGGCGTGGTCTGAGCTCAGCAGCCCCGTGTGTGTTTTTTTTTCACTTTGGCTGTACTTTGAAAGTCAGTGCTCTCTGGGCTATCCCTTTGCTTGAAGGTAAATGCTTGTCTTATCTATTTCCATGGGCTCTAATACAGTTTTGCCACCACAGTAGTTAGAAAAGATAACTAGAAAGCAATTATTTACAGGAGAATAATACATCACCGATAGAGTTATGAGATAGTGCAGCTATTTACAGGAGAAAAATACTTCACCAAACTGTATCATCATCGCAGCCCTTTAAAACATCAGCTGGGAGAGAGCACAGCGAAGGCTGGAGAAAGGTCTGTGATTCTTCATGTGTTGGCATGCGCCTGGCCAAGCAGATCTACTCTCTGTTCTGGGTTTTCTCTCTATATATATAGGCTGTAAGTGTGTTGCAGCCGGCCATCACATGATTCCTCACATGAGCTTATCTCTACAGTTATTCTCCACCCCATACACCTTTGCTAATAGTAATTTGACCAGTCCTTCTCCAGCCTTTGTTTACTCCCAGCCTTTGGTTTCCGGGCAGGCGTCTGACAATGCTCACTCTCCATGGTTTTAGAAGTTCAGAACTCCACAATTATAATTGATGCATATCTTGTTTACATTTGCTAGGTAAAAATAGTTCTCATCAATTGATCTACATCTGCTAAGAGAATTGTTCAAAGGCCAGGAGAAGAATTCTGTCTCCCTCTTTGATCTTCCAGCATCCCTAGGACATTTGCATTTGTTAGGAGAAGAACTCCTCTCCCTGGTCTTTCAGTATCCCTCAGGCTAGATGTGTAAGCAGTTTCTCACCAGACTGCAAATACAGCTTTGGTCTCTGGGCTAGCAAGCTGGCTCAGCATGATTTCTCACATGCAGAATGGCTCAAAAGTTCAATTTCCTTGCAAAGTTCAATATTCCTTGCTGATCCAAATAAATCTTTAATTAGTAATACACTCAACGTGTAATCAAACGCTGGAATTTGTTACTGGAGGATATAGTAAGAGCTGTTAGTGTAGCTGGGTTTAAAAAAGGTTTGGACAAGTTCCTGGAGGAAAGGTCCATAAATCATTATTAAAAGGGACCTGGGATATCACTGCTTGACCCAATACAAGCATTGAGGAACCTGTGTCTTTTGGGGAAACTGCTAGGTACTGTGATAAGGAAGCTTATCATAGCTCAGGTAGGAGCTGTAGAAAAGATGATGTGACTCTGAACAAGCAACCTGTCAGTTCTGGTAGAAGCAAGAAAACAGAGTTTTCACATAAAAGACTACCAGTCCCAGAATGCACCAGATTTCCAGCAGCCATGAGAGGGGCTGAAGTGAGAAAACGTGTGTGCAATCAAGAGAGCTATGAGGTAATCCCTAAGCACTCATCTCAAAGGGCAGGGCCTGATTCAACACAGCTGCCCTGTGTTAGGGAGGAGCACACATTAGGACAGAATAAGAATAGAGCTTATTCTACAGATAATAGCTTCAGAGGGAGAGACAGCTTCAGACACAGATACAGCAACAGCTTCAAGCTCAAGCACCAACATCATCTCGAGAAGCAGAAGCCAAGCCAAGCGGATAGAGAGAGAAGGAAACTCTCTGGAAGGAAGAGAAGAAAGGCCATTGGCAGGTTTGGGAGAGTCCAAGGCAGTACCCATACTGGGAGGTATTCCAAATGCCAGCAGAGTCCATTGGACTGGAGTCAGCCAGAGGAATGGAATGGCAGAGATAGGAATCACCAGTGGCTACCTGGAAGAGAGAAGACTGCACGTGGAAGGGACTTTCAGACCAAGGCCAGAAGGTATGTGAGAGGAGATCCAGTGTCCAGGGATCAAGATTGGAAGGCTGGACATCAGAACTGGATTACATACTGGCCAGGCTATACAGAGAGGAATTATGATAGCAGGAGAGGCTCAGGTATGAACACTGATCCAGACCCTATCTATAATAGTGAATGGCAGCAAGGGAATAAGCATTCTCATGATAGTGCCTTATGGAAAGACTCGTCTGTGCCAATGTATGATAGTGACCCTATGCTGATTGATGAAGGGGGAGATACAGCAGATGAAACTATTGATTACATGGACTGTTCTTTATCCAAGTGCTATTGCTAGCTTTCTGTGAGCAAACACATCAGCCATCACAAAGAAACCTAACTTTGTTCTTATTTCCACTACAAACAGCTCTTAAAGCAGGATTTGGGTTCACACAGTAGCAGCCAGCCAGCTAAAGGGTTTCAGCTGCACAATTGATAGTAATTAAAGCTGCACCTGATTGTGTGTGTGAGCAAGGGAGAATCACTGCTGGATCTGCGTGGAAAATAAGCAGAAGTTAACCTAACCAGCAAAGTTTATTCATTTCTTTGTGCCTTTTTTATTTGGTAATTATTTGCTAAGAAAACATTAGCTAATTGCCTGACAAGCTGAAGGTTGTTTTCTGATTTGCTTTGTGACTTTATGTTATCCATTTAAACACTGCAAGCAAGTAACCTCATTTATATTGCTACCAAGCATACTTGTGCTGGGTGAATTAAACCCCATCAATAAAAGAAGTATTTTTGGCTTTACCACTGGTTACACAACTCAATTATTGTCTTCAGCTGTGTTTGGGAGGGAATGAACTACATTACCCACAATACCTTGCAAGAATCATATGAATATATGCATCGTCAAGATTGTGTAAGTTCTCACCCTAGGCAGCCGTCTGACAAATGGCGTAGTTTTTCGGATTGCTTTTGCACCAAGAGGATTTACTTGCTGTGGATTACAAATAAAATTCAAGTTTGAAGCTGAAAGAAGATTTTTTTCCCTCATCTGCACTTTGGAGGAGAAGTGGTTGTTCCAGGAAGCTGTCCCAGATGAAAAGACCCTGTGAAAAGCTGGATTCATCACTGAGACAAGGTAATATGTACCTGGGCATGTCTAGTGGTGGATGTGTGTAAGCACAGGGGGTAATTGAAAAAAAAAAAAAAGTTGAAAAAAAACACACCTGGTTGGAAGGTGGTGCACTTTGGGTTTTTTTTCTTTATTTCTTGCAGGGGTCAAGATGGATCCGAGGGAGATGGCTCAGTGGATGGCAGCCCAATTTAGCAAGCAGCAGGAACTATCACAGCAGGCCCAGGACACTGCTATGAAGGCCTTAATGGAACAGCAGAAACCAGTGCTTGATCTGGTGCAAGCTCTAGTTCAGCTGCAGAGCCAAAGTGGAACAGATGCAAGACCAGCAGTTAGTACTGGTACACCACATGTGGACAGTGTGGGACTCAATCAAGGGATTGGGGCATTTAATTTTGGGAAATTAACTCCAGATGATAATGTTGATGATTTTCTAGAGTCTTTTGAAAGAGTGGCACAGGCTTTGGCATGGCCAGAGACCCAGTGGGCAGTAAGGCTGGCGGCCTCATTAACTGGAGAGGCACTTGCAGCTTACAGAGCAATGCCAGCAGCCCAGGCTTTGAATTATAAGGATGTAAAGGCAGCTATTAGAGATCGCCTAGGGTTGTCTATTTCAGAGTATAGGCGAATGTTTAGAGCTGTTACATTGAAAGTGGGTGAGACACCCAGGGCTCTGAGTCAGAGAATCAGAAGTTTAGCTGTAAAATGGTTGGAGCCTGAGCAAAAGACAGTAGAAATGTTATTAGATATTATAATGCTGGAACAATTTATGCTTGGGGTACCTAAAGATTTGAATGTTTTTCTTATACAGCAAAATTGCCAAAATCTTGGAGAGGCAACCATGCTAGCCGAGAGATTCTTGGAAGCCACACAGGCTTGCCATAGAATGGGTGGCCCTCTAAAGATGGATGCTGAGGCTAGAGATGCTGTATCAGAAAAGGGAATAATTAAGAATGTTTCTGAAAATGAATGTACTGTATCAAACCAGATGACACAGTGGAATAGAAAGAAATGTTTCAAGTGTGGAAAAGTGGGACACTTAGAGAAGAGATGCCAGACACACACTAGTTTAATGGGTCTGGATTTGAAACAGCCCAAGGAAGGATTTCTTTTGATGGTTGATGTGCAGGGAATTACCACAAATGCTTTATTAGACTCTGGGGCAGACCAGAGTATGATGTCAAAAAGGCTTTGGAAGCGGATAGAGGCCCAAGAAAGATTTGTGCCTAGAACCCCTGGAAGCCAAGTTCACATCAGATGCATTCATGGTGCTGCAACATCATATCCCACCTATAGGCTTAAGGTTAAGTGCCTGGGGGAACAAGAGGAAGTCCTATTAGCAGTGGTGCCTAGGCTACCCTTTGATTTGGTTCTAGGAAAGGACTGGCCAAGATTTAAGCAGGAACTAGTGAAAGGGCTAGGAAAGAAGGAGGGAGAAGGTTTGATAATGGAAATAGCTCCCGGGCCTTTCTTTGGAAGTCCTCAGTCCCTAGCTAAAAAGATGGTTAAGCTTCCAGAAGGCCAAACTATGGGTAATAAGAGGGGCCTTGTATCCACCCGCTCGCAGGCTAAGTTAGAGAGCCAGCAGAAGGAGGAGGGGGAGCAGGCAGAGTTATTAGGAGACTTACCCTCTCATGATGATTTAATAACCCCATCATCTGGTAAAGTAAGAAAGTTGAAAGCACAAAAGCGGCGTGAGAGACTTTGCAGAGCACAGGGTAGGGCTGAGATGTTAGCTGGTCAAGGTTTACCCTGGGTGCCAGCTGAGTTGGTGGCAAAGTTTCCTAACTTTCCACAAGAGCAGCGAGCTGATCAAGCTCTCACCCGAGCTTTTAAGTATGCTCAGGAGGTCAGGGAGGAATTGCCCAGATTCAGACTAGATAATGACATATTATATAGAGAGAGTCAGGACCCCAGAAATGGTGCCATACGAAAACAATTGGTGGTACCCACAACTTTCAAAGGGCTAGTACTTAGACTAGCACATGATCATCCAGTGGGAGGTCATAAAGGTATGCAAGGAACGCTGGATCAAATTCTTGTGCGTTTTTTCTGGCCAGGTATCTTCAAAGAAACTGCCCAGTTTTGTGCTGCATGTCCAGCGTGTCAGCGAGTTACAGCGGCTCACCCACCGGTGGTGCCATTGATCCCCATGCCAATCATCACAGACCCAATTGGTCGCATTGCCATGGATATTGTAGGCCCATTAGTCAAAACGCCCCGAGGTTTCCAATACATCCTAGTTATGGTAGATCAGGCAACAAGGTTTCCCTGGGCCATACCATTGAGGAATATTTCTGCAAAAACTATAGCTTTAGAGCTAGTAAAATTGTTTTGTGAAGTGGGATTCCCAAGAGAGGTGTTGACTGACCGAGGGTCCAATTTTGTATCCAAATATTTGGCCCAGGTCTGGGATGCCTTTGGCATTCGTCACGTGAAAACCTCAGCCTACCATCCACAATCAAATGGTTTGGTGGAGAGATTCAACCAAACTCTCAAACAAATGTTGAGAAGGGGATTAGCAGGAGAGGTAAAAGAATGGGATATGTTATTACCCTTTGCCTTATATGCCTGCAGGGAAAGAATGCAAGTGTCCCTAGGTGTAACTCCATATGAGTTGATGTATGGTAGGGCTCCACGGGGTTTATTGGATATTTTAAGGGAACAATGGATTGATCCTGAACCAGGAAGTGCCACTGTTTCTACGTGACTTGAGAGCACGTTTGAAAAGGACGTCGCAGGTTGCTGAGAGGAACCTGCAGGACAGTCAAGTTCGCCAGAAAGGGTGGTATGATAGAAAGGCCAAAAGCCGCCAATTAAGCATTGGTGAAAAGGTTTTGGTTCAGGTAGCAGGAACTGCTCCAAAATTTGAGGTACAGTGGAAAGGGCCATGGAAGGTTGTTGAACAAGTGAGCCCAGTGTCTTATATGGTAGAAAATGCAAGAGGGCGTAGGCAGACCTACCATATTAATGTACTTAAGTCTTGGAAGGAGAGGCCTGTAAATATTGACCCTGAACCCAGTCAGGAAGTAAGTGAGCTTCAAGAAGATAACACTCTCGTAGGTATTACGGACTGTAGAGAAGAAGTTTCACCAGTAAAACCAGTCCGTAATAACTTAAGCAGGGGGGTATGTGATAAGGAAGCTTATCATAGCTCAGGTAGGAGCTGTAGAAAAGATGATGTGACTCTGAACAAGCAACCTGTCAGTTCTGGTAGAAGCAAGAAAACAGAGTTTTCACATAAAAGACTACCAGTCCCAGAATGCACCAGATTTCCAGCAGCCATGAGAGGGGCTGAAGTGAGAAAACGTGTGTGCAATCAAGAGAGCTATGAGGTAATCCCTAAGCACTCATCTCAAAGGGCAGGGCCTGATTCAACACAGCTGCGCTGTGTTAGGGAGGAGCACACATTAGGACAGAATAAGAATAGAGCTTATTCTACAGATAATAGCTTCAGAGGGAGAGACAGCTTCAGACACAGATACAGCAACAGCTTCAAGCTCAAGCACCAACATCATCTCGAGAAGCAGAAGCCAAGCCAAGCGGATAGAGAGAGAAGGAAACTCTCTGGAAGGAAGAGAAGAAAGGCCATTGGCAGGTTTGGGAGAGTCCAAGGCAGTACCCATACTGGGAGGTATTCCAAATGCCAGCAGAGTCCATTGGACTGGAGTCAGCCAGAGGAATGGAATGGCAGAGATAGGAATCACCAGTGGCTACCTGGAAGAGAGAAGACTGCACGTGGAAGGGACTTTCAGACCAAGGCCAGAAGGTATGTGAGAGGAGATCCAGTGTCCAGGGATCAAGATTGGAAGGCTGGACATCAGAACTGGATTACATACTGGCCAGGCTATACAGAGAGGAATTATGATAGCAGGAGAGGCTCAGGTATGAACACTGATCCAGACCCTATCTATAATAGTGAATGGCAGCAAGGGAATAAGCATTCTCATGATAGTGCCTTATGGAAAGACTCGTCTGTGCCAATGTATGATAGTGACCCTATGCTGATTGATGAAGGGGGAGATACAGCAGATGAAACTATTGATTACATGGACTGTTCTTTATCCAAGTGCTATTGCTAGCTTTCTGTGAGCAAACACATCAGCCATCACAAAGAAACCTAACTTTGTTCTTATTTCCACTGCAAACAACTCTTAAAGCAGGATTTGGGTTCACACAGTAGCAGCCAGCCAGCTAAAGGGTTTCAGCTGGACAATTGATAGTAATTAAAGCTGCACCTGATTGTGTGTGTGAGCAAGGGAGAATCACTGCTGGATCTGCGTGGAAAATAAGCAGAAGTTAACCTAACCAGCAAAGTTTATTCATTTCTTTGTGCCTTTTTATTTGGTAATTATTTGCTAAGAAAACATTAGCTAATTGCCTGACAAGCTGAAGGTTGTTTTCTGATTTGCTTTGTGACTTTATGTTATCCATTTAAACACTGCAAGCAAGTAACCTCATTTATATTGCTACCAAGCATACTTGTGCTGGGTGAATTAAACCCCATCAATAAAAGAAGTATTTTTGGCTTTACCACTGGTTACACAACTCAATTATTGTCTTCAGCTGTGTTTGGGAGTGAATGAACTACATTACCCACAATACCTTGCAAGAATCATATGAATATATGCATCGTCAAGATTGTGTAAGTTCTCACCCTAGGCAGCCGTCTGACAGTACTTATGACCTAGATTGGCCACTGTTGGAAACAGGATACTGGACATGATGGACCTTGGTCTGACCCATTATAGCATATCTTATGTTCTTATCTTAAAATATATTTATACATTATATATCAGCCATATATGATATCGCTATGATATACATAATTTTTACCTATCTTGACCCCATTTTTAACTACACACACGACCCCTGGGCCATTTGGTCAATAGAATCACATCAGTTTTGATTTGTTGATATTTATTCTTAGTCTCCGTGTACAAGCTCTCTATTGCGGTCCCCCTTCTTGGGCATACTTGTGTCAGTGTTCTATCTGCCTTGCTCTCTTGTATGAAATTTACTCTATAGTAGTGGTCCCCCTACCAACTGAAGTTTAGATTTTTATTGGCATTTTTAGACTCATCCTGTATTATTTTTCCCATTGGTTTCTTTTCAGTTTTAAGGACGGCATATAATAGCCTACATAATTATCACTGCCTGCCCCTCATGTCTTTAATAGAAGGATTAAATGTGTTTTCATCACATTGTTACTATTCTTCATTAAATTAAGTGATGTCCCACCTCGAAAATAGCACTGCTACATCCTGCAATAACGATCTGAACACTACATCATGACATCATGGCAACCTCGTTCTAAATTGATGCCACAACAGATGGTTAGCCCTTTCAGTTTGGAGATATTGTGCATCCATGAATACACAGTGCATTGTGGTATATGAGATATGAGGATAGTTTCTTTTACATCGTTTTGAAAGGTTTTGTAGGGTTACGTTTCAGATTACCGTTGGATTTTAATTTCATGGGTTTCTTGAACATATCTATTCTCATTACTAGTATTAATATAATTATTCTCCACCAAAATGGGCTGCTATTACCAATTTGGGTCCACAGAATGGCTTCTTAGATACTATTGATTACATATTATGTATTGCCAGCTTTATAGAATGAGGTGACTGTATGTATTTCATATTTAGGTACATTATCCAATTTGTCTTTCCGTGATATTCTCCATTGGTGAGTAATTTTTTGTTTGGTCCGCTTTTGGCTGTTTACCATTTATTTGTTATAGATTTGTTCTTATGCTTCTATGGATTGATACCTAACATACATGACAATTAGAGATACAGCAAGGATTCTTGTGACATACACAGCTCTGCATGTGCATTTTAAATTTTTTTCCATGATGTTTTCATTTAGAGGAATTTATTTTCCATGCTGAGTAAGAAGATATGTTTTCTAATTATGTTTGGCATATTTTATATTTGTTTATATGATGTGTAATTTTTGGTTTCACCTTGGTTTTATCACTTTTAATTAGGTGTTCTTTATGTTTTATTTTATATGTTTTAATTATTATTTTTAATTATTTATTATATGCATAGATTGTATTTATGGTTTTATTTATTGTCATTACTTAGTTTTTAGAGGTCTTATACCCCTTGAAAAAGGCCCCCGGTCGAAACACGTTGCAGGTTGACCTCATGTTTTCTGAATAAAGTAGTCCTTCCATGGCTATTGTGTCTTGCTGTTGGTTATGTTTGTTGAAGGAGCCAGAACAAAAGAGCGGAGCCTGGACTGACAAATCGTGAACCTTGTTTATTATGCCCCAACGCGTTTCGGCCAACCGGCCTTCTTCAGGGGGTCTTGAAGAGCACACCTCAAAAATAATTAATAAACATAAACATATAAATAAATAAATACAACATAACATAAAATGCACTATCATATATCGGTAAAAAAGATTAAAAACATATAATATTCCAAAATGTATAAAGGACAATCTATTAATCTGTAAAAATTAATTTGTAAAAATTAATAAAAAACAACTTGTAGACAAAAATTGTTAAGAAATTATTAAAAATAATATATAATAAGAACATATTAAACAACTAAAAAGGAAGAAAGAGAGACGAGGAGGAACCAAAAGAGAGTAAATACCTTATTATGGTCAATTGGAATATTATCATGGATCAAACCTGTAAGGTGCTAACAGCTGATAATAAATAAATAAATCAATCAATAAATAGGTAAGTGTACATTTGTAAAACAAATATATACAATTCTAAAACTGACATTCCATATTGATTAATATATAACCAGCTAATAATAAATAATTAATTACATAAATAAATATACATAAAATATATGAAAAAACATATATATACAATTTCAAAACTGGTAATTCATAACGTTCCGTATATGAACATCAAAAAGGCACTTGAAAAGCAAGAAAAGCATGTAAATATGAAAATATATAGAAAAAAAGATAAAAAAATTTTGAAAAAATATTTGAAAATAATATAAAAATAAAAACCAGCTAAATGGAAACCACATCATAAATAAAGTGTACAAAAAAGGTGGAGACGCTCTTAAAATAAAAACCAATATATTAAACGTTTATACAAACGCATTAAGGAGCCTTACAAAGAATTATGTGTCTGAATTAAGTGACCTATATGGGCGCCTATAACATGCATATTATTCAAACGACATATATTCCAGAATGATCGCAAATGGTAAACAAAATAGATTACCAGTTGTAAAAACTTTTTGTAGAATGAAACAAACATGTCAGACACAAAGGCGTGCTGCACAGTAGAACTGTTAAACAATGCAGTGACATTTACTGCTAGTAAAACGTCTAAAAATAAACGATTTCCCACCTATATAGGCAACGGATAACCGACTAAAACAAGGAAGCAAAAATGAATTCTTAAAAATGCAAAAATCATTCTTAAAAATTAAACAAATATATATTATGTTAAAAAATAAATCATGAAATGTTGATACCGGCACTTTTTAAATAAACAGAGATCGGCAATTAAAAGGCTTCTCACAGCCACGCAGCGTTTTTCCATATTAGAAATGCTAGTAGAACAAAATAAAAATATGTACACGGTTTCTTTGCAGAAACATAAGTGATGTTGGCACGGCCCAGCCAATATATTAAAAAAGGAGATCGTGTAGAAATGCTGCTTACTCCTACTTGCTTGGCTTGCCCCTTTTAAAACTCACAAAAAGTAAAAACGCACCTCGTGAAGTCAGATAAACCCCCCCTCCCCCTCCCCCTCCCCCCCTCCCTTTCCCCTTCCTTCCCTCTTCCCTTCTTCCCCTCCCCCCTTCCCCTCTCCCTTTTCCCCCCTCCCCTTCCCCCCCCCTTTTCCCCCTCCTTCCCCCCCTTTCCCTCCCTCTCATTCCCTCCCTTTCTCCCTATCTCTTCCCTTCTTTCCTGTTTCTTTATGAGTTCATATATATTTTTTCTTCAGATTCCTTTTGCTCCATAGCTTTCATAATTGATTGATGTGCATCCAACATAAATAGTATTTTTGTTAGCATTTATACATTTATTCATTATTTTGAGTCAGTGACCCTTAACCTGCACGGGCGGGAAAATGCCAGTATTTAGGCGTCCATTCATATTATGTCCTACTACGTTATTCAGCAGTGCAGCAGTGCAGAACGCTGTTCTTTGGTAAGCTTGGACTTTTATTTATAATTTCTTGACATCCTTTTAGATTTTCTAAAAAATACTACACAAACCTGAGCGACATAATTAGATGCTTCTGCTACAGGTCATTATATATATTCTTTTATTTTTTCAGCGTTCTTACGCTGCGATCACGGGTTCAAAGTTCTTTTTTGATCATCCGGTTTATCTGACTTCACGAGGTGCGTTTTTACTTTTTGTGAGTTTTAAAAGGGGCAAGCCAAGCAAGTAGGAGTAAGCAGCATTTCTACACGATCTTCTCCTTTTTTAATATATTGGCTGGGCCGTGCCAACATCACTTATGTTTCTGCAAAGAAACCGTGTACATATTTTTATTTTGTTCTACTAGCATTTCTAATATGGAAAAACGCTGCGTGGCTGTGAAAAGCCTTTTAATTGCCGATCTCTGTTTATTTAAAAAGTGCCGGTATCAACATTTCATGATTTATTTTTTAACATAATATATATTTGTTTAATTTTTAAGAATGATTTTGCATTTTTAAGAATTCATTTTTGCTTCCTTGTTTTAGTCGGTTATCCGTTGCCTATATAGGTGGGAAATCGTTTATTTTTAGACGTTTTACTAGCAGTAAATGTCACTGCATTGTTTAACAGTTCTACTGTGCAGCACGCCTTTGTGTCTGACTTATGTTTGTTTCATTCTACAAAAAGTTTTTACAACTGGTAATCTATTTTGTTTACCATTTGCGATCATTCTGGAATATATGTCGTTTGAATAATATGCATGTTATAGGCGCCCATATAGGTCACTTAATTCAGACACATAATTCTTTGTAAGGCTCCTTAATGCGTTTGTATAAACGTTTAATATATTGTTTTTTATTTTAAGAGCGTCTCCACCTTTTTTGTACACTTTATTTATGATGTGGTTTCCATTTAGCTGGTTTTTATTTTTATATTATTTTCAAATATTTTTTCAAATTTTTTTTATCTTTTTTCTATATATTTTCATATTTACATGCTTTTCTTGCTTTTCAAGTGCCTTTTTGATGTTCATATACGGAACGTTATGAATTACCAGTTTTGAAATTGTATATATGTTTTTTCATATATTTTATGTATATGTATATTTATTTATGTAATTATTTATTATTAGCTGGTTATATATTAATCAATATGGAATGTCAGTTTTAGAATTGTATATATTTGTTTTACAAATGTACACTTACCTATTTATTGATTTATTTATTTATTTATTATCAGCTGTTAGCACCTTACAGGTTTGATCCATGATAATATTCCAATTGACCATAATAAGGTATTTACTCTCTTTTGGTTCCTCCTCGTCTCTCTTTCTTCCTTTTTAGTTGTTTAATATGTTCTTATTATATATTATTTTTAATAATTTCTTAACAATTTTTGTCTACAAGTTGTTTTTTATTAATTTTTACAAATTAATTTTTACAGATTAATAGATTGTCCTTTATACATTTTGGAATATTATATGTTTTTAATCTTTTTTACTGATATATGATAGTGCATTTTATGTTATGTTGTATTTATTTATTTATATGTTTATGTTTATTAATTATTTTTGAGGTGTGCTCTTCAAGACCCCCTGAAGAAGGCCGGTTGGCCGAAACGCGTTGGGGCATAATAAACAAGGTTCACGATTTGTCAGTCCAGGCTCCGCTCTTTTGTTCTTTCTTGCTGTGCGGTTCCTTAGCTCCCTTTGGTACTGTTGAAGGAGCCAGCCATGGGTTGCAGGTGGACCATGGAGTCGATCTTCTCCTGCACGATGGGCCAAAGATGCCACAGTGGTTGTGTAGGATGATCGATGGGACCCGGAATGTGCCCATGGGAAGGAATGATAAAGCCAAAGCAGAAGCCATCTCTGAGATGCTTAGTGCTGGTTCTTTTGGGTTAAACATCTAGCCAGGGGTTCATGGCTACAATGGGGGTTCAATTCCCGCATGGGGACAAGCAACCTCAGGCCGGAGGGACTGGGGTCTCTAGTCCCATGGCCACTCCTTGTGACCTTGGGCAAGCCACTTAACCCTCCATTGCCTCAGGTACACTTAGATTGTGAGCCCTTCGGGGACAATGGAATAAAAAGTACCTGTTAGTATACATGTAAACCGCATTGATTCTAAAGAGCACGGTATAAAAAAAAAAAAAAAAGTAAATAAATAAATAAATGGAAACTGGTGTGGGAGCTTGCTGAAAGGTAGTGTCACGGCTTCTGTTGTGGAAAAGCTTTTGATTGCAACCTCTAAGTGCACTGTGAGTTGGGGTGGGGGCTGTGCAATGGAGGCAAGCATGTTGATATGTGTAGTCTCAAAAGGAACACGTGCCTTTGTTGTATCGCTTGCAGATGTTGCTACTTGGTGTGAATTTGTTTGTACCGGCCAACACTCCCCTTTGAAAGTTCTGCCCATATTTTGAGTTCATCCTCCGGAGCCATATCCCAACATTGTCGGCACGCCACAACAGGTTGGGCCACAGCTCCATCTTGTCGTGGAAGTGCTCGTCATATGACAGCCAAGCATATCCCTCATGTTCCTTTGAAGCATTCACAATGGTATCGAGGTATGCCAGCATTACCCGATCTGCGAGGGGTCCTTACGGCAAGTGATGCTGATCATGCGAGCATATGCTAAGGTCCAGTTGGTGTTGTTACGTGGGATATGGCACTCCCCTGGGTACAACAGATCACCTGTTTTTGCCATTTTCTTAGCATTGCGTCACTGATGCCCTTCCAGGAGCTTGAAAATGTCAAAGTATTCTCTCCTGATGACCTTCTTCCTGAGCAACCAGGGGATGGTCTCCCACAATTCCATTACACTAGGCGGCAAGGCAGCACAGGTGCTAGCTGTCTTGGCCCTCTCTGCCTTGAGGGAGGAAGAGGATGATGTTGAAGAAGAACTAGAGGAAGACGATGATCATGACCGCCAACACCTCTTCCTTTATTTGTGTAAGGGTTTGTAGCCTTGTACAAGCCATTGCAGGCATGTCACACTGCGGTACCGATTGCTGTGACTCCGTGGGCAGGAAGCTGATTGCAAGCAGTGCTTTTGGAACACTCATGTGTGACCTCTCAGGCATGGGCTGGCACTGGACTGTGCCGAGGGAGCCACCCCACCTCCGGGATGTGTGACGATGGCAGTACCTTCGACATCATGATCTGCTTGAGGCAGATCAGCTGGGAAAAGTGCTAGATGGGGGGCAGTGCCCTCCCTTATGGTGCCAGTGATGCAAATGGTGTCTCCGCCTGCATGATGATCCATAGCTGCACTGGTGTCAATTCCATGCTGTGCTCAAAGACCTATCCCTACTGCTGCTCACTTGAAGATATAGATCAATGTCATCTCCGCCTGGGGGTGTCCGGGGTGTACTGGTGCGTCAATGGCATTTTCTGGATGCCCTGGGAGCATGCAGTTCAGAGGAATGGGGGTCACACCCAGGGTGTTGTTGGCACTTGCCGGTCCAGTGACTGGTGAACCATGTCAGGATACTGCCCTGTGCTGCTGGTGCCATGTGGAAGAGGGAGGGTCACTGTGGGGCCCTCATCAGTGTTCATAGTCAAGCAGATAAGGGTGTGCGTGGACAGTTCATCCAGGCCTGTACCCTCCATGCTTTGCCTGTGAGTTGAGGACTGTAGGGCGGTGGCCAGGACTATCTCTCTGGCAGTGGTTGCTCCCCTCCTGGTCACTGGGGTCTCAGGGGTGCCGGCATATTTTGCCGGGAGCTTCCTGGATCTTTGCAGGCACCTAGGTGCTCTGTCTGCAGGACGTAGGTCCTCAAAGGGTTGTGGGGCACTGCCTTCCACCGTGTCTGGGGGATTGTCGAGCTGGTTGGAGAAGTTTCTTCACTGTGGGTGTCTTCCAAGCATGGTGCTGATTCAGTGACTGCTGCCAGAGGCACTCAGTACTTTTTCAGGTGTGCTTTTTCTTTAAGAGGGCAGGCTGCTCACCTCCTCAGCGGCTCCTCCATGTGCTGGATTGCCCTGATGAGATGTTTCCAAGGCAAAGGAAAATTCAGTCCTGGGATCCTCTCTCTGTCAGTTTGCAGCACTGCAAATCAGCCACCGGCTCAGCATCTCCAAACCACTCACGGCAGCGTCGGGCTCCCTCTCCTGCCAGGCAGGGAGAGGGCCATGAGGCTTCCCCCAAGCTCTGGCCAGCAGTGGAGAGAAAATGAGGTAGGGGGACTGGCCGATGGCTGCCAGGAGGGCTACTCTGTGCACAGGTGTCCCAACCACCACTGGAGTCCGCAGTGATAATGGCATGGGTTGGAGCAATCGCCCGAGTCCAACAATCGCCGCATGAAGCAGCACAGGCCATCAAGGCAGCTGGAACAGAGCCATGGGAGGAACTAACGCAGAGAAAAAGCTAGGAGTGAAGGAAGAGATGCAGCTGATCTAATCCGATTAAGATGAGCAGGACGCAGGTGATCTGAATGGAGGATAGCTCTGCTCTGCTCCCTTATATCAGGGGCCGCGATCTCGCCCGGATGATGATTGCACTGCAACAAGTGTTGCTATGCTCAAGCCATGGCAGGAAACTTTCCCACCATGGCCCCTGCGAGACCTCGGCCCCTGATTGGCAGGGGGAGGGGGCAGATGGGCCCACCACCATGTTAAGCAGCGGACCCATCACACACACGCTCCAACCCTTGGATAACTCTTCCCAAGTCCAGGCCCTCCTCTAGCAGCCATTGCTAGCAGATAATTACTCTGCCTTAAAGGCCGTGGAAAGGGGTGGGCCACGGGCCCATGGCCCTGACAGAACATCAGCAATATAGAACTTGGGAGTAGGGCTAAAGATTGGTTTGTTTGACCCCTCCAACCAAAACATTATTCCGCTTCCCCTACTCTGCCTAATTGCTGAGCTTTCCTGTTAGCCTTGGGTAAGATGGTGCTTAGAAATGCAGTGGCTGCTCTCTCCCTTCTCATCTTTGATGCTGCGAGGATCCAGTACAGCCAATTCCTTCAGAGCTCTTCCCTCCAGCTTCACCTTTAGTCAGTGATGCCAGCCTGAGAGGGGAAATAACAGTTCCGCTTTCCCCTTTCCTTTCTGACAGCTGCTAGCAGTTAGTGGTGATAGATTTTAAACTCTGATGAACAGAAACTATCTTTTCCATGTGCATACGCCTTGTAGCACTATACAAATGATTAGTAGCAGTAGCTGAGTCCCAGCCACACTCGTCGTCTAGCCGTCTCCACCCCACACATTGTTTTACTGAAGAGCTCCTGTGAACCTTGAGGCTGTTAGACCTCCCTTACAGACTTCCTCGGAGTCCTAAAATTCAGGGCCTAGTTCAAAAGACTATGAGCTTGTTGGAGGACAGGGGGCACAAGGATAATTTTAACGCTTGCAGAGGGAAGTTGGCAGTACAGCCCCTGGGCTGGTGCAATTTAGTAGGTACCATAGGCAAACGTTTAGCCTTATGTCCTCCCATCTGAGATAATCATGATCGTTGAGTTTTATTATCAACACCACCCTTCCAACAACAGCATTATACTTTTAAATCTTAAACTTTGTATGTATTGTGACGCTCGCGCCCCTACCAGGCGGTTGCCTAGTAGGGACGGCTGGCCATCTGATATCCCTTCTAGGATTTTTGTAGTTGTGTCCGAAAGGAAGAGCCAAGTGGTTAATAAAGCGCACAGGAAATTTTATTCGGTTTCCAGGCTGGTAAGTGGTGAACATAAAATTCTTCAAGCATAACTTTTTTTCCAGACAAAAGAAAATACAGGATAACTTCTCCAGAAATCAAAATGTCCAAAACAGTGTAACCTGGAACAAACTCATAGCAGTTCCTGTTCCTTACTGCAACTGCTTAACATTATAAGGAAAAGCATTTCTAAAACTCTTCACACAGTGAATGGGTTATCAGCTTCAACCCTGCTGTTGCCACACACAAACAGTTTCAGCTGTTGAACCTCTACTGAGCTCCTGCAGTTTCAGCTTCCTAGGAGAGATTCTTAATCCTGTACCTTCAGGCTTACTCCTCTCTTCCAGCTTCTGAAACTGTCTTTAAGTTACAACAGCCCCTTTTATGTTCCACTATTGCTAGCTCACACTAGTGTACCTTAGTGCACAGCTCGCATTCCATTTCAGAGACCTCAGAATCAACAACACTTTCCTCAGGGCCTACCTCCATGCTCTCTATTGAGCTACAGCTGGGTGCTTCCTGAAAGTGCTCTGGGCTCTTTTCCTTAAGAGTCTTCACAAGATTAAACAGTCTCTCCCAGTGCCTGGCCTTGCCTTCTCCAGGCTGGTCTCTTGGGGGTCTCTCCTGTTTAACTTCCCTAGAGAGATATTTCTTGCTGTGCTGAGCCTTCTGGGGTATGACAGTCTCCTCTGAGTCAGAGCAAGAACTATCCTGCTGGCAATGCTTGGTCCCTGCGTACCTTTCTTGGCTGCCTCTATAGTGGTTCCTCCTTTTGCTGCTCTCCTTGGCTGCAAAGCTTCTCCTCAGCTTGGCCCCAGATCTTTCCGGTCTGTGCCTTCTGGGAACTGGACTAGAACCTGGGCTAGGCCTGGAACTGCAACTGCCGCTTGTGCTTGCTCTTGCACTCCTCCTGGACCTTCTTCTCAAAGCCCCTTCCAAACTCAAACTGGCTCTCCCTCTTGTGTTTGTTTTCTCTCTGTTAACTGCTGAGCAGGGCAACTCCCTTCCTGGCTCCGCCCACTTGGACCTCCTACTCCTATGCAAGGTTGTCCTGTGGTCTGGGATTGGTTTACCCTTAGCTCTGCCCCCTAGGTTCCTTTCAGGGCTTCTAGTATGGAGTATGTGATTTTGTGCACCCATCCCCCGCAAAGAAAAAAAATCCTTCTTTTTTTCAGTTTTCCCTAGCTGGGCTGCACCCTCCTTACCACAGTATGTTCCCTGTAAGTATTAGTGTATGTGTCTCATATCCCCTCGTGTTAAATGTATCCCCCAATTGTGTTGTGACCACTTTGATTGAAGGATAAGGTGGTATACAAAACTGTCTAAATAAATAAATGTATGTTTGTTTCTTCAGGTAAAATAATGTGCTGATAGCTCTTTTGAGTTTGTGACTGTCAGAATCTATTGTTTTGAGTTGACTGCTGCTGCTCTTTGCTGCCCAGCTCACCCCAGAAGCTTCTACACACTGATACGCAATAGTGAACTTTAATCAGCACCCTGTATATGTAAAAGAGGCAGTAGCTCTCTGCTGGGAAACGCCTTACAAGACAGCTATGGGTATAGCAGCACACAGACACCACTACGGTGAAAAAAAAATATAGGCCAAAGATCTCTGTTTAGGACATTCTCAGGCAGGGGAAAATGAGTCTCTGAGCCCAGCCAAAAAAAGGATAGAGCAGTGTGGATAGGAGGGACGGTTTGCAATCTCTCAGCCTCCTGGCATTGATTTCCCACAGCTATCCAAAGCTCTGCCTGGTTTTGTAAGGAAGATGCCTAGGGCTATGCTTTCCAAACTTTTATCCCATATGACCCCATTTTAGCAATCGAAAATTCACATGACCCTCTCTCCACTCATCTATAGCAGAAAGCAGGGGCAGTCAGCAGAGGAAAGTGTGTCAGTGTGCAGTGTGTGTTTACAGACCCAAGTACTCAGAACGGGTTTCCAGTCTAGCAGTAAGCCTTTCCCAGGAGGGGCAAGGGTCTACGAATAGTCACTGGTTCATAGGCCACATGCTGACTGGTGACTGCCACTACTTGGCATAGGTCATAGTGAAAGTCCAGAGAGAAGGGGAAATGGCCATGTTTCTGTAACCCTATCCACTGTGATCTGACCCCATTTGGGTCCCGACCCCAAGTCTAGGGATTTTTTTTGGGGGGGGGTAAAAATATCTATAGAGATACCTGGGAAATATCCAAGTTCTTTAGCCTCTCCCCAGACTCCCTGGCCATCTGAAGAAACAGGACTGGATTAGGGACCAGAGTTAAGGTTACCAGACTTTTGGCATACAAATACTGCGTACCTGAGGATGGGACCTTCCTTGGGACACCTTCCACCATAAAAATTACATCTACTGAAAATATTCAGTTGTCCTCAGCCCTTCTCAAACATGCTTTGTAATAAGGTTCGACAAATGCTCCTCCCCGGCCACTGCATTCTTCGCAGGATTGGTTATTGGTGATCCTTTGTTTGGATGAGGTACGAAAGGTGAGGTGGTGGTCGCGTGCCTTTAGGGTGGTTGCAGTGGTACAAAGGAATAAGTTGCCAGAGGAATTGTGGGTGTTGACTAATATGATGGGTTTTTGGAAGGTTTTAAAGATTTATTTATTTTATTTATTTATTTATATTCTCTTATATACCGCGCTATCTTCAAAGAGCTTAAGCCACGCAGTAGAGGAAGTCGAGCTAATCTCACAAGACTTAACTGCAAGATCAGCCCAACTTCCTCCACCATGTGGCTCAAGCTCTTTGCAGAGAGCCAATTGCAGCATGGAGGAAATGAAGACGCAAGCAGCAATGAAGCAACAGCGAGATGCTGGATGATGGCTGGGGGTTACAGAGAGAGAGCGACAACGAGTGAAGATGAGGGGAGGAGAAATAAGAGAGACAGATAGGAAAAGAAACGATCGTGATGGAGGGTCCTTTGCACTGCTTATTCAGGGGCATCAAATCCCAGGCACCAGGGTGCAATTTCTAGGCAACCTGGGATTTATTTATAAACATTTATATCCCTTTTCCGAAAAAAAGCAATCAAAAGGTTTTACAATAAAACATTAAAAATCCACACAGTTACCTCTTCTCTCCACCCACTCTAATACCTCCTTACACTCCCCCAAAAAGATGCTTCTTTTTGGGGGAGTGTAAGGAGGTATTAGAGTGGGTGGAGAGAAGAGGTAACTGTGTGGTTTACCTTGGGTCCCCAGGAGCCTATGGTCAGTTTGAAAATAGGGGACCAATATATGGACTTTATGGTGGATACAGGAGCAGAACATTCAGTTGTGGCAAGGCCAGTGGCCCCTTTGTCCTCCCGATCTGTCACCATTGTTGGGGCCACTGGGGCTAGGGCCACCAAGCCTTTTTTGCAGAACCGCATGTGTGAACTAGGGGGACAGAAAATAACGCACCAGTTCCTGTATATGCCTGAATGCCCTATTCCACTTTTGGGCCGAGATATGCTTGCCAAGCTCCAGGCGCAGATATCCTTTGCTGAAGGAGAAGAAATGCAAATGACTGTAAACTCAAAGCCTGCTGGATTGATGGTGCTGACTGTCCCCCGGGAAGAAGAGTGGCGGTTCTATAGTGTATCTACGACCAAGACAATTAGTTCCTGTGTACCCACCAACCTTTCAGCGCCGCCTGAAGTGTGGGCGGAGGATAATCCACCTGGCCTAGCAAAGAACATAGCCCCCATCATTGTCACCCTCAAGCCAGGAGCGGAACCAGTGCATGTGAAGCAGTATCCTCTTCCTCGACCAGCTATTGAAGGTATCCACTGCCATCTGATGAAACTGCTGAAGTATGGGCTTCTTAAAGAGTGCCAGTCACCTTGGAACACCCCCCTTCTCCCAGTTAAGAAACCAGGGACGGGAGATTACCGCCCAGTACAAGATCTGAGGCGAGTGAATGATGCAATTGTAACTATACATCCAGTGGTACCAAATCCTTATACTCTCTTGGGACTGATCCCTGCTGAGGCTACTCACTTCACCGTTTTAGATTTAAAAGATGCTTTCTTTTGCATACGCCTAGCCCCCACCAGTCAGCTTTTGTTCGCCTTTGAATGGCAAGATCCTACAACAGGAAGGCAGGGCCAACTCACCTGGACTCGATTACCCCAAGGATTCAAGAATTCACCTACCCTCTTCAGTGCTGCTCTAAATCAAGATCTCTCAAGCTACCCTGTGAACCCAGGAAAAAGGGTTCTTCTCCAGTATGTGGATGATCTGCTCATAGCCACCAATTCGGAAAGTGAATGTTTACAAGCCACCAGTGATCTCTTGCATCTTCTGAATGAAGCCGGATACAAGGTCTCAAGGGCCAAGGCTCAGTTGTGCCAAACTGAAGTTAAATATCTAGGATTCCAGTTGTCTAGCGGAGTCCGACGCCTGGGACCAGAACGCAAGGAGGCTGTATGCAATATTCCTACTCCATCCACCAGGAGGCAAGTGAGAGCTTTTCTAGGGGCTGCAGGTTATTGTCGAATATGGATACCCAACTTCGCTCTGTTGGCAAAGCCATTGTATCAAGCCATCAAAGGAATGGAGAGGTCTCCATTGGAATGGGGACCTGAACAGGATGCAGCATTTTGATCTTTGAAGGCCGCCTTGATGTCATCACCAGCCCTGGGTCTCCCAGATGTCCAGAAACCTTTTCGCCTCTATGTTCATGAGTCACAAGGAAATGCTTTGGGAGTGTTGACTCAATCTCTTGGATCCTGGCAGCGACCAGTGGCCTATTTATCAAAACAATTGGATACGGTTGCAAAAGGCTGGCCCCCTTGTTTGAGAGCTGTTGCAGCCACAGCCCTCTTAGTGAGCGGCTGACAAGCTCACTTTGGGACAGAATCTTCGAGTCATCGTACCACACTCTGTCTTGACCCTTATGGAGCACAAAGGAAACTTCTGGCTCACAAATTCGCGAATGTTGAAGTATCAAAGTATGCTGTGTGAGAACCCTCGATTACAATTGATGGTCAGTCAGGCTCTGAATCCTGCTACGTTGTTACCAGTTGGTCCTGGCCCCCCTGATCATGACTGTCTGGAAATTATGGGGTCCACAAAGAAACAGCGCTAGCCACTCAAACGAGCAGAAGCAAAAACAGGAAGCGGCAGATTCAACACCCCATATAAATATGTATACATACATAAATAGAATAAATAAATAAATTAAAAATGCTAAATGGAATTTAATTTTTAATTTTTAATTGGATTCCATTTAGCATTTTTAATTTATTTATTTATTCTATTTATGTATGTATACATATTTATATGTCATCAGATCCATAGAACAGTTTATTGTATAGACTTATATGTCATTAGATCCATAGTACAGTTTATTGAATAGATTAGGGTTTATTTTCAGTCACTATATATGGTTTTCTATGATTTTAATTGATTATTATTGATGAGTTTTCTCAGCAAGTCATTTGATGTAGTCCATTTCGCCTTTATTTTATGAATATTGTATATTCGTGCTATAATTTTTTATTTTTTAACCCTTCTTTTTTGGTTTATTTATTGTTTGTTCATACTAATATGGTTTTATAATTTATTTTTTAGTGTGTCCTGATAGCCCCTGAGGAAGTTGTATACGAAACACGGCCTGTGTTGGGCTTAGGCCACTTATTTGGTTATAATAAATTTATTGGGTGTTGAATCTGCCGCTTCCTGTTTTTGCTTCTGTCTGGAAATTATGGACACTGTCTTCTCAAGTCGCCCGGATTTGGCTGATGTCCCTTTGGAGAACCCTGAACGGATGTTCTTTGTGGATGGAAGTAGTCTCGTCATCAGTGGACATCGCATTGGAAGGGACCTTATGTTGTTATCTTATCAACTCCGACAGCAGTCAAAGTTGCCAAACTCGAACCCTGGATCCATCACAGTCGAGTAAAGCCAGCAGCCACTTCTGAACTTGGTCATTGGACTTCAGTAAATGACCCCGCGACCCCATTGCGGCTCACGCTGCAACGGCAGCCACCACTGTGAAAGTCTTTAGAATCTGCAGCCCTACTCCTGTCACACAGCGTGGAAGCTGACAGGTCTACGTACGACAGAAGCTTGAGGATCTACAACCCTACTCCTGTCACACGGCGCGGAAGCTGACGGGTCTACATACGGTGGAAGCTGGGAAAAGAAGCTCAACGTTTCAATCCATCCATCAGAGACTGAGATTATGATGATTTCCTATTATTGTTTCATTTTTGCGGTAGCCCTGGGGTCCCTTGGGACAACTTTTCCCTACCCCCCTGTGCAGCCTGTATCACTACTACCCGCACTGGGATAAAGGTTACTCAAACTTTACTTTATCATTCTTACTACACTTGTACTGGTATAGTTAGCCGATGCGTGTATAATGGTACAGAGTTAAATATCTGTACAAAAGGAAAGAGAAAAACTTGTTTTAGTCCTCGTCAGAACCCTTCTTATTATATTTTAGAGTTGCGATGGAATGATGAGGATGGGGCCCTCATAAATGCCACACGTCAACTTTCTGATCCCACAAGACCCGGACTCCTATACTTTGATGCTTGTGATCTTATAAATAGAAATGACTATTACAAATGTGGGTCTTGGGAGCAAGCCTACTATTATGATGATAAATATATGTGTCCTGAAGGAGCATACGGATGGGGAAAATGTACTGGGAAATATTCCCCATCCACCTACGGTAAGCCATCTAAAGATGCATACTTCTGTCCAAAGTGGGAATGTGTGTACTATTATACTTGGTCGGGTAGCCCTACTGGACAAGATGGGGATAATCGTAAAGCCAATTTAGAAAGACTAGCCTCAGAAGTGTAAGACAGGTGCTTGTAATCCCCTACGGCTCCTCATACTTGACCCTAGCCAGTGGAAGCAGGGGTTCAGATTTGGTTTACGTATAGCAGGGGGAGGACCTGACCCTGGAACCTTTTTATATATACAGCTAAACACTAAGACCCATATTTCTTCACCTTATCGAATACATCACACCTTTTATGAGGCTATGAAGGCAGAGTTTGAAATTCCTCACACCTCCCAGAACTTGTTCATTGAGCTAGCTGTAGCTGTAGCATCCAGTCTTCACATTTCTGATTGTTTCTTCTGTGGTGGAACTAAGATAGGAGACCAATGGCCTTGGGAGGCACAAGAATTGAACTATTCTATCCCATATAACCAAACTGATCTGCATAAAGCCACCAGTGAATGGGTCTTAGCTAACCCTATTGTTGGTAACTTATGTTTTGCTCGCACAGGACCACAGTTTACTATGCTAGTTGGACAGCTGGTCTGTCTAAACCAGAAGTTTTACAATGCCACCACTAAGAAGACGTCCTGGTGGTCGGGTGTAAACACTCCAGAACCTTCCAACCCTCTAGTTATCTTTCCTAATCTTGCTAAGCTATGGACTAATTTGGTTTCTTATAATATCTGGCAAGCCCCACCTGGACTGTATTGGATTTGTGGAACCCGAGCATATGCCAAGCTCCCTAATAATAATCAAACCGCTGCTGATCGCTGGAAGTAGCGGTATACAAATGTATACTAAATAAAATAAAATAAATAAATAAATAACTGGGGAGGTGCATATGTATTGGGGACTATACAGCCTTCTTTCTTTCTCTTGCCTATCTCCCACGGGGAACAATTAGGTTTTCCAGTATATAAAAGTTGACAGAAGCGAGAGGCTTTAAAAATAGGCCAATGGGATAAATGGGATGATGAGGAATGGCCACCTGAGAGAATCATTTCATACTATGGACCCGCCACTTGGACACAAGATGGGACCTGGGGGATACCGCACACCTGTGTACATGATAAATTGTATTATACGCTTACAAGCTGTTGTTGAAATAATAACAAATGAAACTAGTAAAGCTTTAACCCTTCTAGCTAAACAGAGTACACAAATGCGTACAGCTATTTACCAGAATCGTTTAGCACTGGATTATTTACTAGCAGCTGAAGGTGGAGTGTGTGGAAAATTGAATCTAACTAACTGTTGTTTGCAAATTGATAATGAAGGTCAAGTTGTAGAAGATACAGCTAATCAAATGAGGAAGCAAACCTATGTACCAGTCCAGACCTGGCATGGCTTGAAACTTGACGGATGGTTTGGTTCTATGTTTTCAGGGTTGGGCGGCCTGAAAACACTTGTATTCATTGTGTTATTAATATTGGCTACATGCTTGTTTCTCCCATGTTTCCTACCCCTTTGCTTACGCATGATAACCTCAATTATTGATAGCACTGTAGAACGAAAAACAGCTACAAAAGTATTAGCTATGTGGCGATATCACCCTATACCCCAACATGATGCTGTGACGCGAGTATAATATATGATTAAATTCTCACCCTTTCTCACTTGCGGGTGAGAATTATCAAAGGGGGGAATGTGGCAGGCTAAGGCCTACAACAGCCTGTGAACGTATGGGAGGCCTGTAAGCTAGGCCTGAGTCCCTACCCCCACCTGAGACTAGGAGTGCTGAGAAAGACCAAAGTCAGTGAAAGTCTGAGAATCTGCCTTAAACTGCTTTTTGATAAGTTTGTATGAATCCATTATTAAATTCTTCCATGCTGATGATAGATATGTTCCAGTGTTCTGCATTCTCACATTCTCTGAGCTAAAAATGACCTTGCAGTAGAAATGTCTAAAAACTGGACCTTTGTTAGAATAGCCTGCGAAGGGGGAACAGGGTGCTAGGCCCAGAGAGGGTCCCCGATTGGACAGGTGCAGAGGGCATTGGGACCAATAGAAAGTTTGCCTGTATCAAACTGTGAAAATTGTATTTAAGGAATTTGCTTCTGTTCTCCATTGCTCAGTCACTTTTGGATACTTTCCTGTCTGAGCCTTGTGCACAATAAATTGGCTTGGAACCTGCAAATTGACTCCTGGTTTTATTCATTGCGTGCACTTCGCTGCTACAGTAGGCTATGGCCTGTAGACTAGGCCTAGATCCTAACCCCCACCTGGAAGTAGTGCTGAGAAGAACCAGAGTCTGAGAAACTGCCTTAAACTGCTTTTGAAAAGTTTGTATAATTCCTTTATGTGATGAAAGAACTAGTCTTGCATTCTCTGAGCTAGAAATGTCCTTGTGTAGCAGCAGAGCGCAGACAAACCAATAATACCAGGAGTCTGTTCAGAAGGTCCAAATCATTTATTTGTACACAAGTCTCAAGCAGAATCAAATTCTAAATGGCTGAGCAATGGCTGTTAGTAAAACAACAACTTATATACTTTTCTTGTCCATTCTAGGTATAGGCAAACTTCTCATTGGTCCCGGTAACCCCTTTCACCCCATCTATTGGTCCCGGTAACATTACGTAGTCATCCAATTAGGACTTTGGTCTGGGCTCTGCACCTGCTTACCCCCCTTCTAGTCCCAATTACAATGGTCAGTTCTTCCAACTTTGATACTTCTCTCCTCCAAGGTCACTTAGCTAGCTAGAACATGTGGGAAAGCAGGGCACTGTAACTTTTCTTTCAGCAGTGTTAATTAATTCCATAGAAGCTGTGCTCTCTTATCAATACCAATTAAACTTGTTTTTTTTATTCTCTAAGTTTCGATTCTGCTTAGCTATACCTAATTGTGCTCAGTTAAGTTTCGATTCTATGGTAGCAGCATTCAGGGGAATGTGTAATTCCTTTGGGCCTCTCCACAGGCTTCATTTACAGGTCAAGCTACTCAGGCCTGTCTGCTCATTTCAGACACCATGGATCATAGGCCTTTGCCTACCACATTCCCCCCTTTGATTAATCTCACCCTATTACTAATAAGGTGTGAGAATTAAATCACTCAATTACACTGGTGTCGGGTTTCGACCATGTATAGTTGGATTAGGGTGCCATAAGGCTAAAATCTTAGTTGCGGTTTTCCGCTCCACTGTATTCTCAATAACACTGTTAATAGAACGCATACAACATGGGATTATACATGGTAACATAAAGAACAAAGCTACAAAGATTAGTATTATCATAGCAAAAGTAGTGAATCCTCCTAATCCAGAGAAGATAGATGCAAACCAATTGGGTATCTTAAGACTATGCCAGGTCTGTACTGGCACATAAGTTTGCTTCCGCATGTTTTCAGCAATTTCTTCAACAACTTGACCCTTATCGTCTTTCTTCAAACAACAATTTGTGAGATTCAGCTTACCACAGACTCCTCCTTCAGCAGCTAATAAGTAATCTAGTGCCAAGCGATTTTGATAGATTGCAGTGCGCATTTGTGTGCTTTGTCTAGCTAAAAGTGTGAGTGCTTGGCTGGTTTCATTAGTAATGAGTTCAACTACTGCTTGCAGGCGTATAATTCTATTCAACATATAAATTGGGGTACGATATCCCCACATGCCATCTTGCTCCCAAGTGGCAGGTCCATAATAGGCAATGATTCGCTCTGGTGGCCAATCGTCACCATCCCATTTCTCCCACTTGCCTATCTGTAAAGCTGCTCTTTTCTGTCTTTTCGAATAAACTGGGTAGCCTAATTGTTCTCCATGTTCTGTGGGCAATAAAAGAAAGAGGGTCGGATAGTTCCTAAGACACACGCTCCTCCCCAGTGGATAGGGAGTTGAGCATATGCTCGGGTTCCGCAAATCCAATATAGGCCTGGTGGGGCTTGCCAACCATGATGTTGGTTGAGGTCAGTCCATAAAGGGGCAAGCTCTGGAAACCTTGCTAATGGATTGGTGGGCTCAGATTCATTAACTCCTGACCACCAAGATGTTCGCTTTGTGGTGTCATTATAAAACTTCTGGCTAAGACAGACAAGCTGTCCTACCTTGGAGATAAACTGGGGTCCAGTTTGAGCATAACACAGACGTCCAACTATTGGGTGTGCTAATACCCACTCACTGGTAGTCTTGTGTAGCTCTGTCTGATTGTAAATTACTGAGTAATTCAATTCTTGGGCCTCCCAAGGCCACTAATCACCCATCTTGGTTCCACCACAAAAATAACAATCTGAGATGTGGAGACTGGAGACCACAGCTCCAGCCAACTCTAAGAACAAATTCTGAGAAGGGTGAGGGATATCAAACTTGTTTATATGCATGGTTTCATAGAAAGTGTTATGTATATGATACTTTGATGATCGATGGGCTTGGGTATTTAGTCTAATATGTACAATGGTTCCTGGATCTGATCCAGAACCTGCAATGCGTAATCCAAATTTATATCCTTGTTTCCATGCACTGGGATCGGCTATTAACAACTGTAGTGGATTACAAGTACCTTTCTTACAAGTTTTAGAATTCTTCACATATGGCTTGGTTAAGGCAGCCATTCGATTGTCTCTGGTATTTTCTATCACACCAGTTTTCCATGTGGCATAAAACACGCAGTCCCACTTTGGGCAATAATAGTCCTGAACTGGCGCTTGTCAGACGGCTGCCTGGGTGAGAATGTTCACAGTCTTGGCAAGTGCATATATCAATATGATTTGCAAGGGATTGTGGGCAATGCAGTCCATTCACACCAGACACAGCTGCTCACAATAATTAGTTGTGCTTGAGGTTAAAGCCAATAAGATATTTATTTATGGGGTTATTTCTCCCAACACAGATATGCTTGGTAGCACATAAACCAGGATACTTGCTTTCAGTGTTAAACTTGGAAAAACAAAATCAGGAAAACAACATTTGAACTTGGCAGGCAATCAAAGCAAAAGAATAAAGACCTGGTTATTTATTTTTATTTATTTATTTTACAATTCTTATATACCGCACTATTTGCAATCAGCGCGGTTTACATGTAACAAAAAACATCCGACAAAATGCATATGTCTGGTCATTACATTGAACAGGGAGTGGGATTTGGAGAACAAGTATCAACTATATAAAGGAACTTGGTTGGTAACAAACTGGTCTTTTCTGTAGGCTTTAGCTAATATTCTCTTAGCAGTGTATCAAACAACAAACAAGATCCACAAAGAAGGGAAAAACTGTTCTTTTCAGGTTAACTTCTTATATCTTCACACATAGATTCAGAAGTGATTCCCTCAGAGCTCACAAGCAATTAGGTAAGGCTCAATTGCTAGCAGTTATCCAGCTGAAACCCCTTAGCTGGCTTGCTTTCTACTGCGTGGCTAAAAATCCTACTCAGGAGCTTTTCTGATTAGATTAAAGAACAAGTTTGTATTTCTTTGTGATGGTTGCTGTATTTTATAACAGAAAATCACCAAATGAGTTTAGACAGAGAGCAATCCATGTAAACACATCCTTCATCTGCAATCACTCCCTCTTCTTCAACAATCATGGGTTCAATATCATGGATTGGCACAGATGAATTTCTCAATGGAGCACTTTCAGGAGAATACTTGTTTCCCTGCTGTCTTTCAAGGTTATAGCTAGGGCATAGATCAGTGTTCATACCTGAGCTTCCATTGCTGTTAGAGTTCCTCTCTATATAGTCTGGCCAGTATGTAGTCCAGTTCTTATGTCCAGCCTTCCAATCCAGATCCCTGGACACTGGATCTCTCTTCACATACCTTCTGGCACGGGTCTTAGGGTCCCTTCCACGTGCAGCCGTCTCCCTCACAGGTACCGTCTGGAGATTCCTAGCTCTGCAGCACCATTCCTCTGGCTTTCCCCAGTCCAATGGTGTATGCTGGCCCTTGGAATGCCTCCCAGTATACGTACTGCTCCGGACTCCTCTAGATCTCCCAAAGGCTTTTCTCTTCTTTCTTCCAAAGGGTTTCTTGCCCTCTCTGTCCGTCCGGTTTGGCTTCTGCTTCTGATGATCCTCCAGATGAAACTGAGAATGAGGATATCCAAGTTGATCATGAAGATGATGATGAGGATTCTCTGTAGAATAAACTCTACCTTTATTCTGCTTAGATGAGTGCTCCTCCCTAACACAGCGCAGCTGTGCTGAATCAGGCCCTGCCCTTTGAGATGAGTGCTTAGGGATTACCTCATAGCCCTCCTGATTGAACACACGTTTCCCCACTTCAGCTCCTCTAATGGCTGTTGGAAACCTGGTGCATTCTGGGACTGGTAGTCTTTTATGGGAAAATTCTGTTTTCTGATTTCTACCAGAACTGACAGGTTGCTTGTTCAGAGTCACTTCACCTTTTCTATAGCTCCTTCCTGAGCTATGATAAGCTTCCTTATCACACGCTGTGCTATATACATTTGCTAAAACTCGTTTTCCTGTGCAGGCCCCCCATCCTGTGGTTCCTTCAGGACACATATATTTATGATCATTAGCATAAGCTTTCTCCCAATTGGCACATTTAGAACGACTATCTCTCTTAATGGTATCACAAGCATCAAAATACAAAATAACAGGCTGTGTGGGATCAGTAAGTGGGGGTGTAGCATTAAGTATAGCTCCATCTGCATCATTCCATCTTATTTCTAGGGTATAATAAGATGGGTTCTGATGTGGGTTAAAACAAACTTTAGAATTACCTTTCGTACAAACATTCAGTTCAGTGGTGTTATAAATACACCGACTTACTGTACCAGTATAGGTATAGTAAGAATGATAAAGCAAAGTCTGAGTTACTTTCATCCCAGTCCGAGTAGTAGTAATGCAGGCAGTACATGGGGGTAAAGCATGAACCAGTTCAAAACTCCCCAGGCAAGCAGCCAAAGCAAGATAGAAATAAAGATGCATGTTGATTGTAGTTCTTCTGGATCTCCGCTGGAAAATCTTGACCACGTCGTCTTCTTCTTCTTGGCGCGATGCTGACCCATTTGCTAATGAAGCAATTCAACGGGTGTCGATATTGATTGAAGATTCTCAAATGTCTCGCTGTGTTGCCAACTTATCAATTGTAGTTGGCCTGATACAAGTTTATGAAGGCACAGTTAGTCAATGAAGAAAACAAGTGTCTTTGCTGTATAGGGAACAGCAATCCTCTTCGAAAGACTTGGCTGCTGTAGGACACTGTAGTTCATGAGTGTCCCCGATAAGGTTAGGCTGCTGGCTGCCTTCGTAGGGTAAGATGCAAAGGGACGTCAGGATGTGGCTCTGCTGTCCACTGGTCCCGATCTGGAACTGCTGCTGGCTTGACTCTGCTGTGATGAATCCAGGACTCGATTTCTGCTACCTTTACTGCAGTCGGGGTAGACAAGATGACGGTATATGGTCCCTTCCAATGAGGTTCCAACGGTGTCTTCTTCCAATCTTTGATCCACACTGAGGTACCAGGCTTATAGGGATGCAGTGGTTCCGTCAAATTGATAGGCAACTGGTCCTGTATCCACGTGTGGAGAGTCTGCAGAACAAAACTAAGAGCTAGAAGTTCTTGTCTGGTTATTGCTGAACCAATCTGTGGCAAACTACCCTTAACACCCTGCACTATTGGTGGGGGTTTGCCGTACACAACTTCAAAAGGGGAAAATCCTGATGATTTTACAGGAGCTGAGCGTATTCTAAGTAATGCTATTGGGAGAACCTGGGGCCACTTCAGGTGGGTCTCCTGACATAGCTTGGACATCTGAGATTTCAAAGTTCTATTCATTCGCGCTCAACTTTCCCTGAACTTTGGGGTCTGTCTGCAGTGTGCAACTTCCATTGTATCTGTAGGGCATTTGCTAACTGCTGGGTGATTTGAGATACAAAGGAGGGTCCATTGTCTGACCCTATTACTGCTGGAATTCCAAATCTGGGGATAATTTCTCTCATCAAAACTTTAGTAACTTCTCGGGCCTTTTCAGTTCTGGTGGGGAAAGCTTTCACCCACCCAGAGAAGGTACAAACTAATACTAACAAGTAGCGATATCCATTGGCTTTTGGCATTTCAGTAAAATCTACTTGCAGGTGGTGCATGGGGGTTACACCTCCTGACTGAACTCGTGGTGGTGGCGTGGGACCCTGTTTGGCATTATTCTTGGCACAAATTAGACACTGGCGAGCTACTGAGGCTGACAGGGCTCCCAATAGAGCGATACAAAAATGTGGTTTGAGTGCTTTCTCCATAGCACTCTTCCCATAGTGTGTGGCTTGGTGAAAAGCTTTGACAAAGGCTGGTCCCAGTGATTCAGGGATCACTATTCGTCCTGGAGGTTGACTGCCCTCGGGAGGTGGCAGTTCAATCCATCCATCCTTCAGTACTCCCCCTTCTTTATACAATAGTAGTCCAATTCTTTGGTGGTATATCGTGGTGTCCACAGATTAAGGGGTACTGGAAACAATGCTGCTTGTTTTGGCATGGCTTGTGGTGAAATTTGGCCTGTCATGGCTGCTTTACGTGCTGAAGCATCAGCAAATCTGTTTCTTTGGGCAATCTCTCCTTTTCCTGCTTGGTGTCCACGACAGTGTATGACAGCTACACGTGTCGGGGCCCATACTGCATCTAGTAACATCAATATTTCTGGGCCATATTTGATTGATTTGCCTCCTGAGGTGATGAGCCCTCGTTCTTTGTAGAGAGCTCCATGTGCATGCAAAGTGGTGAAGGCATATTTTGAGTCCGTGTATACGTTCAGCAGAAGTCCCGCCCCCAATACTAGTGCTCTGGTGAGTGCTATCAATTCTGCTTTCTTTGCTGATGTGCCTGATGCAAGAGCTGATGATTCAATGACTTCCTCCTGGGTTACTACTGCATACCCTGCACAACGTCGTCCATCGATAATGAGACTACTTCCATCTACAAAATAAGTCTGGTCAGGATTCTCTAGGGGCACATCAGTTAAATCAGGTCGACTTGAAAATACAGTATCCATGACTTCTATACAGTCGTGCTCTGGGGGGTCCTCGCTGATTGGTATCAGGATAGCTGGGTTCAAGGCATGGCTCACTTCCAGTTGTATTTGTGGATTTTCACATAGCATGCTTTGGTATTTCAACATCCGAGAATTGGTGAGCCAATGATTTGCTTTTTGTTCCATAAGGGCAAGTACCGCATGTGGTACTGTGACGCGTAGACTCTGTCCTAAGGTGAGTTTATCTGCTTCACTTACTAATAGCGCTGTAGCTGCAACAGCTCTCAAACATGGTGGCCATCCTTTGGCCACAGTGTCCAACTGTTTTGATAGGTACGCTACGGGTCGTTCCCAATGTCCCAATTTCTGAGTCAACATGCCTAAAGCATTCCCGTGCATCTCGTGCACAAATAGATGGAAAGGCTTGTGGACATCTGGCAACCCGAGTGCTGGTGACGACATCAATTCTTCCTTCAGGGTCTTGAAAGCTGTATCTTGCTCAAGTCCCCATTCTAGTGGTGATTTTTCTTCTCCCTTGGTGGCTTCATATAGTGGTTTGGCAATCTGAGCAAAGTTAGGTATCCATATCCGGCAGTATCCTGCTGCTCCCAGAAAGGCTCTGACTTGCTTTCTGGTAGTTGGGGTTGGGATACTGCATACGGCTTCTTTTCTCTCGCGTCCCAATTGTCGGCTTCCTTTGGTTAAACGAAAGCCCAAATATTTTACTTCCTTTTGGCATAGCTGTGCTTTTGCTCTGGAAACTTTGTATCCGGCTTCATCCAATAGTTGCAAGAGGTCAGTAGTGGCTTGTATACATTCACTTTCAGAGGTGGCGGCTACCAGTAGATCATCTACATATTGGAGGAGTACTCTTCTTTCAGGAGCCACTGGATAGCTTGAAAGATCTTGGTTTAGTGCAGCACTGAAAATGGTAGGTGAGTTCTTGAATCCTTGAGGTAATCGTGTCCAAGTGAGCTGACCCCGCCTCCCCGAGACAGGGTCCTGCCATTCAAAGGCAAACAGCAACTGGCTAATTGGGGCTAATCTTATGCAAAAGAACGCATCTTTCAAGTCCAAGACAGTAAAATGGGTGGCTTCAGCAGGAATCAATCCTAAGAGTGTGTAGGGATTTGGCACAACTGGATGTATGGTCTCAACTGCTTCATTCACTCTCCTTAGATCTTGCACTGGGCAGTAGTCCCCTGTCCCAGGCTTTTGCACTGGCAGGAGAGGTGTGTTCCATGGTGACTGACAAACTTTGAGTAGGCCATACTCCAGTAGCCTTAACAAGTGGCGATGGATGCCTTCAATTGCTGCTCTTGGGAGTGGGTATTGCTTGACATGTACTGGCTGTGCACTAGGCTTGAGATTCACAATTATTGGAGCTATGTGTTTGGCTAGGCCTGGTGGATTGCCTTCTGCCCATACTCCAGGAGGGGCATCAATGCTTTTCAAGGTAGGTTTAAAATAGGTATCAATAATTGGCTCAGTACTATAATATCTCCATTCTTCTTCTCGAGGAACAGTAAGCACCATTAGTCCAGCAGGTTTTGTCTGGGAATTCATTGTCATTTGCATTTCTCCTTTCTCAGTAAAGGATATTTGGGCCTGCAACTTGGCTAGCATATGTCGTCCCAGCAATGGCACTGGGCACTCTGGCATATAAAGGAATTGGTGCGTTATTTGCTGTCCTCCTAAATTACATATGCGGTTCTGAAGAAATGGCTTTGTGGCTTTTGCGCCAGTTGCTCCCACAATGGTGACTGCTCTTGTAGAAAAAGGAGCTATTTGTTTATCTACTACAGAATGTTCTGCTCCAGTATCAACCATAAAGTCCATAAATTGGTCTCCTATTTGTATACTGACCATAGGCTCCTGGAGACCTAATGCGAATTCGGAGCCCGGTCTGTCCTAATCTGCTTCATCCAAGTCATAGGCTGTGGCGGCTGCCACTCCCTGGATAGCCTCCGTGCGTTCTTGTTGAAAATGTTCTTGATTGGTTCCTCTGCAGTTCTGGGATCGGCCTCTCTCTCTTTCCCTCCAAGGGGCGTGTTCCCCTTCATCCTGAGAGGCCTCTTCGAGTCGCGGGCATGCACTTCTCCAATGTCCTTCTTCTCTGCAATAAGCGCATTGGTTCGCGTCTAATGGGGGCCGGTCATTTCCTCGGCCGCGCCCTCTTCCTCTGTTCCTTCGATTAGGGACACCTCCCCTTTTCTGTTCCACTATGGCCGCAGCCAAAAAATCTGCTTTCTTCTTCATCCGTCGATCACATTCTTTCTGTCTTTCATTATCACGATTCACATACACTTTATGAGCGACTTCCAGTAACTGTGTTGCATTCATGCCCGCAAACCCTTCTAGTTTCTGTAGCTTACGTCTAATATCTGGTTGTGACTGGTTTACAAAAGCAGAATTCACCATGCATAGGCTTCCTGGGGCATCTGGGTCATAGGGAGTATACATCCTGTACGCTTCAGTCAATCTCTCATAGAATACTGCTGGGCTCTCATCTATGCCCTGATTAACTTCGGTCACTTTAGAAAGATTCATGGCTTTCTGACCCCCCCTTCTCAGACCTTGCATGAGGCCTTGGCGAAACCGAGATAGGGCTCTGGATCCTACTTCAGTATTTGGATCCCATTTGGGATCTTCGTTAGGAAATTCTTTCTGAGCTGCTTCGCGATTGTCTATTCCTGCTTCATCTCTCTCTACCAGGGGATTGTCTGCCAGCCAGTCAACAGCTGCTCGCTTAATTCGTGTCCGCTCCTCAGTAGTAAATAAAGTGGACAGGAGCTTACGGCAATCTGCCCAAGTGGGCTGGTGAGTTTCCATGATCGTATGCATCAATTCTGTTAACTCTTGGGGCTTATTAGTGTAGGAAGCATAATGTATCTTCCAGTTCAACAAATCAGCAGTGAAGAAAGGCACATATACTAAACTCAGGGGTCCCGCTACTATCTGATCATGCTCATCCTGCACGGGCAGCCCCGGGACTTGTCTCAAGGGGGCTATTACTTTCGGGAGAGCTTTCGGCTTCTTAGTAGTGACTTTCGGGATCTGGGTGGGGATTTTTAGCTTTGAGACTCGCCTAGTCTGGGGAGCCTCACTTGCAACAGATGAACTAGCACTGACAACTGATTTTTCACTTTCTTTCTCTGTCTGGGAGGATACATCTTCATCTTCCTGCTCTGACTCCTGCTTATCTTCAGTCTCTGTCTCAGACTGATCAGCATCTTCTCTAGCCCCTTCTCCGAGTATTTCATCTGGCTGATCTTCTGGCTGGTGAGGAGGTGGACTCTCCCGGTCCCGGGGGCCTGCCCCGGGACATGGTGGTACTCTCACTGGGTGCTGAGCTCGGGACTGCCTAATTACAGCTCCCGGGGACTCAGGATCTACAAGAACAGGTTTCTGGCTAGGTTTCTTAGCTGTCCCTGTTTTCTGGGTCTGATCTGTTAATGCTAACATTATTCTGCACTGCTCCTCATAACAGCGCTTTGCCCAAGGGGGTGGATCTTCACAAATACTTAACCAAGAATCTATATAGGGATACTGATCGGGGTGCACTATTCGCACCTTCCAATGAACTGACTGAATAATTCCTAGGTTAAATGTTCCATCTCGAGGCCACATGGGGTTTATGACGGGAGAATCCCTAGTACACAAAAGCTGTAATCGTGAGGCAGTCAGTTTTACTCCATAATCTCCTGAATATCCTTTACTAAAATGTTTGATCATACATTCTAACGGAGTGTTCCTAGTAGACTCCGCCCCTCCCATTCCGATGTGTGCGCGCAACAACAAACAGAAGGGAAGAGGAGGGCGGACCGTGGGTAAGGGGTCCTCACGGCCCTGGAAACATTCAAGGGAAACAAATAACAAGACAAGACGACGGTCGCTTCCTCCTTTTTACGATCTGGACGCGGTCGCCCGGCCAGAAAATGCGTTACTCAGGAGTCCGCCTTCGCTTGGTCTGTGTTGCAAGACCTCTCATTCACACTCCATTCACACAATCATGCTAGCAACGTATCCCAAAAACAGCCCAATCCTGTCTCTGCTGACTAGGCTATATCAAATTCCAAAATCAAAAGACCTTGCGCATACTCATGCAGGGTTCAAAAAGACGATAGTTTCACCTTGCGCATACTCATGCAGGGTTAGTTGGACCGTCTTGAGAGGTGATCAAGCTCTCTTACCAAATACCAAATTCCAAAGTTCCAAAGTTCAAACAACAGTTCTGCTCTGACTCTTCTGTCTAGTCAAATCAAAACTATACTCACCGGATCCGGATCCGGTCAGTTCCCAAGCAAGCGCATGAGTTGGACCTCGGACTCCCCTCACGGGTTCGAGGTGTTGGTTCCGTCCGGGCTCGGCACCCGCCGAGGTCCGGCCAGCTCCCTCCGATACAAGGGACCGGTGGCGCCAGAGAGCGAGCCCACGTCGGGAGGGCACGATCCCGGCAGGATCAAACCTGTAGAGGCGGAAAGTCGTGGTATATTGCCCTATATACCCTCTATTACCACACCTTCCCGGCCAACGCACCAAGAATATGTAGCAGCAGAGCGCAGACAAACCAATAATAGCAGGAGTCTGTTCAGAAGGTCCAAATCATTTATTTGTGCACAAGTCTCAAGCAGAATCAAATTCAAAATGGCTGAGCAATGGCTGTTAGTAAAACAACAACTTATATACTTTTCTTGTCCATTCTAGGTATAGGCAAACTTCTCATTGGTCCCGGTAACCCCTTTCACCCCATCTATTTGTCCCGGTAACATTACGTAGTCATCCAATTAGGACTTTGGTCTGGGCTCTGCACCTGCTTACCCCCCTTCTAGTCCCAATTATAATGGTCAGTTCTTCCAACTTTGATACTTCTCTCCTCCAAGGTCACTTAGCTAGCTAGAACATGTGGGAAAGCAGGGCACTGTAACTTTTCTTTCAGCAGTGTTAATTAATTCCATAGAAGCTGTGCTCTCTTATCAATACCAATTAAACTTGTTTTTCTATATTCTTTAAGTTTCGATTCTGCTTAGCTATACCTAATTGTGCTCAGTTAAGTTTTGATTCTATGGTAGCAGCATTCAGGGGAATGTGTAATTCCTTTGGGCCTCTCCACAGGCTTCATTTACAGGTCAAGCTACTCAGGCCTGTGCTCATTTCAGACACCATGGATCATAGGCCTTCGCCTACCACACTTGAAGTAGAAATGTATCAATATCTGAGACTGTGCCTTTGTTAGAATAGTCTGAGAAGGGGGAACAGGGAGCTAGGCCCAGAGAGGATCCCCAAATGGACAGGTGCAAGGGGCGTTGGGACCAATAGAAAGTTTGCCTGTATCAAACTGTAAAAATTGTATATAAGGAATTTGCTTCTGTCCTCCATTGCTCAGTCCTTTATGGATGCACTCCTGTCTGAGCCTGTGCACAATAAATTGGCTTGGATCCTGCAGCTGACTCCTGGTTTTATTCATTGCATGCACTTCGCTGCTACAAGACCACCTGATGAAGGTTAGGGGGGCTGAAAGAGACAGATACTGGGTGAAAGTTGGGGTAGCTACGAGAGAGAGAAAGATGGGGTAGGGGGGCCTCTAAGAGATGTTTGTTGCTTCTTGTATTATCAGGCCATGGTGATATGTGAAGCAAAAAAGGAAGTCTCCTCAGCTGCAGCTTAAAGAGCCACTAGTATGCTGTGACAATCTACTCATTAGGGTTGAAGGAAGAGGGAGGAGGAGATGGGTCATTGCCTTCTGTTGCCACTGTGTAATAGCACATTAAAGGCCTGATTTATTAAGTTTTCTTTTCCCATTGATGAGAAAACAAATCAAGCCATTAATAAAGGAGCTGTGAGACACCTTTTGGGTGGGGTGGGGTGGGGTGGGGGGGGGGCACTGTGACTGAGGTCTCGGTGGCCACTCCTGGATTTCAAGAAAGCTTGTCAAGGCATGCTTTATGAGACCTGCTATTCCCAGCCCTTCAATCTTGCTCTCTCCTTGTGTCTCAGCTCTTTCCTTGTGCTCTTTCCTCCCTCACACTCCTTCTGCCCCAGCCCTTCCCTCACACTCTTTCCAGGTTCTTCCCACCCCCTATCTTTCTCTTTTATGTTTTCCTCCTGTCCCAAACCCTTTTTTCCTGTCCTTAGCTCAAACTTTCTTTTTCCTGCCTCAGCTCTTCCCTGTACTCTCTATTGCTGCTCATAGCTCTTTCATGCTCTAGCTAACCTCTTTGCCTCTTCCATCTTCTGTGCTCGCCTCTTCCTGAAATTCTGCCTTTTCCTTCTATATCTACGCCAATTCATAATCTTGTGCAGTGTGCCGAGACAGCTCCGAGTTGTCCTGCCTTCTCCTCCCCAGCCCTTTCTGCCCATCTGCTGTGAAACTTCCCCAGCCTTTCCTTCTCCCCTTGAATCTCTGGCTGCTCACTGGCTGTGTGTGTTATTGTGCATGAGAGGTATTGATCACTGCAGCATCCATGTAAGAATCTTCACCTCATGGTCCTCAGCATTATCAGGCTGTTGGCAGTGGTGAGAGCATGGTTGATACAAGCACACATAAGCTGGCTGTGGCAGGGAGAGAGTGAAGGCACAACAACAGCTATGATGGTACAGGTGGCCTCAAGGTGGCTGCAATGCAGCAGTTAATTAAGTCGGCCATGCCTAACAGTGGCTGGAGAGGCAGATTGTTTATTTATTTTATTAACAGTCATGCTGTGCACTGGAGGCAAGCATAAGAATGCTAGGAATCATAAGGAAAGGAATGGAGAATAAAACTAAGGATATTCAAATGTCTCTGTTTCATTCCATGGTGTGACTGCACTTTGAATATTGTGTGCAATGCTGGTCACTATATCTTAAAAAGGATATAGCAGTGTAGCAGCAGAGCGCAGACAAACCAATGATACCAGGAGTCTGTTCAGAAGGTCCAAATCATTTATTTGTGCACAAGTCTCAAGCAAAGTCAATTTCAAAATGGCTGAGCGAAGTTTTCTAGCAATACAACAACTTTTATAGACTTTAGCTTCATTCTAGGTATAGAAAAACATTTCATTGGTCCCGGTAACCTCCCGTACCTCCCGTACCCCTTCTATTGGTCCCGGTACTGATATGATTATCCAATTATGTTCTTTCAGTGGGCTTGGCACCTGCTTACCCCCCTTCTAGTCCCAATTACAATGGCCAGTTCATCAACTTGTTACTTTCCTTCTCTCAAGGCCATTGAGCCAGTTTGTACGTGTAGGGAAGCAGGGCTCTATAACTTCTCTGTCAGCAGTTTTAAACATGAATTTCTGTATTTTTCCATTTGTTTTGCTTGTCTAAGCTATTTCAATACTTTTACTGAGTTCTAGTTCTACAGCAGCATATTGGGGGATGTGCAACTCCTATGGGCCTCTGCACAAGCTTCATTTACAGGTCAAACTAGTTAGGCTTGCTTGCTTATATCAGACAATGTGGATCACAGGCCTTCACCTGCCACATTCCCCCCTTTGATTATTCTCACCCTATTACTGAATAAGGTGTGAGAATTAAATCACTTCAAAAGAGTTATACTAGGGTTCTAGAATTCCGACCATATGCAGGAGGTGCTGGTTGGTACAAGGCCATAATCTTAGTTGCGGTCTTCCGCTCTACTGTACTTTCAATAGCACTATGAATAGAACGCATACAACATGGGATTAGACATGGTAATAACAAAATAACAGCAATAAGTATTAGTACTAATATAAGGAAAGTTTTAAGTTCTCCCAGCCATGAGAAAAGGTTAGCAAACCAGTTAGGGAATTTCAGTGAGTGCCAAGTCTGTACTGGCACATAAGCATGTCTTTGCATATCTTTAGCAATTTCTTTAACTACTTGACCTTTATCATCTATTTTTAAACAACAATTAGTTAAATTCAGCTTACCACATACTCCTCCTTCAGCTGCTAACAAATAATCAAGTGCTAAGCGATTCTGATATATAGCAGTGCGCATCTGAGCACTTTGTCTAGCTAAAAGTGTAAGAGCTTGGCTAGTTTCATTGGTTATTATTTCAACTACTGCTTGTAAGCGAATAATACGATTAATCATATAGACTGGGGTTCGATAACCATACATACCATCATCATTCCAAGTGGCAGGCCCATAATACTCAATGATTCTCTCTGGTGGCCAATCATCACCCTTCCACTTCTCCCACTTGCCTACTTGGAGGGGTGATCTCTTCTGTCTCAATGCTCTTTTGTGTCGGTGGGTAGTGTATACTGGGTATCCTAATTGTTCTCCATGTTCAGTGTTTAAAAGAAAGAAAGAAGGTCTGATGGTCCCTAAGACACATGCTCCTCCCCACTGTGGCGGGAGTTGTGCATACGCTCGGTTTCCACAGATCCAATACAAGCCAGGTGGGGCTTGCCAAGCATGGGTTTTGGCAAGATTAGTCCATAAATCAGCAAGTTCAGGAAATCTGGCTAATGGGTTTGGAGGTTCAGGGTGTTTGACTCCTGACCACCATGACGTCTTTTTGGTAGTGGCATTATAGAATTTCTGGCTAAGACAGACCAGCTGTCCTACCTGTTGGGTGAACTGAGGTCCAGTTCTGGTATAGCAAAGACGTCCAACAATTGAGTGCGCTAACACCCATTCGCTAGTAGTCTTGTGTAATTCAGTCTGATTGTAAGTCAGAGAATAATTTAATTCTTGTGCTTCCCATGGCCACTGGTCTCCCATCTGGGTTCCGCCACAGAAATAACAATCTGAGATTTTGAGACTAGATACTACTGCTCCAGCTAATTCTAAGAATAAATTCTGAGAGGGATGAGGAATCTCAAACTTATTTACATGCATGGCCTCATAAAAGGTGTTATGGATGTGATATTTAGATGACTTGTGGGCTTGGGTATTCAATCTTATATACACAATGATTCCTGGATCTGATCCAGTACCTGCAATACGTAGACCAAATTTGTATCCTTGTTTCCATACACTAGGGTTACGTATCCGTAAGTGTAAGGAGTTACAAGCATCTTTCTGACATTTGTCATCTGTTGTTGACTTGGTTAAAGTGGCCATTCGTTTATCTATCTTTTCGTCAACTATACCATCATTCCATGTAGCATAAAAAACACATTCCCAATTTGGGCAATAGTAATCTGCTTCTGGGGCAGTACTATAGCCAGGCTCCTTTTTACCTGTACACTTTCTCCATCCTGTGGCACCTTCTGGGCACATATACTTATGGTCATTTCGATACGCTTTTTCCCAGGTACCACAGTTGGAGCGACTATCTCTGTTTATAACATTACATGCATCAAAATTCAAAATAACAGGTCTACTAGTATCTTTAAGTGGTTGTGTAGCAGTTATTATAGGTCCATCTGCATCTTTCCATCGTATTTCCAACGTGTAATAGGATGGATTCTGATGCGGATTATAGCATACTCTGGATTTACCATTAGTGCAAACATTTAGTTCAGTGGTGTTATAAATACACCGAGTCACTTTTCCAGTGCAGGTATAATAAGAATGGTAAATCAAAGTCTGAGTTACTTTCAGTCCAGTTCGAGTAGAAGTAATGCAAGCAGTGCATGGAGGTAAGGCATAAGTCAGTTCGAAACCTCCAAAGCAGGCAACCAGGGCAAAGCAAAGGTAAAGATACATGTTGATTGGAGTTCTTCTGAATCCTAAGCTTGCAGATCTTGACCACGACGTTCTTTTCTTCGTCCCGTTTGCTAATGAAGCAATTCAACGGGTGCTGAGTGTTGATTGAAGATACTCAAGTTGTCCATCATACATTAACCAACTTAGCAATTTCAGTTGGCTTGTAAAGTTTGGTCAATCAATGTATCATCAAAGTAGTGTGGTAAATCACACACATGAGGTTCGTTGAAAACAAACTTTTGCTGTATGGAAAACAGCAATCCTCTTCGAAAGACTTGGCTACTGCAAAGCACTGTGACAGAATGCTTATACTGCTGGTTGCCGTCTCAGAGTAACTCGCAAAGGTGCATCAAGGTGCTGTTCTGCTGTCCACTGCTCAGGTTCAGGATCAGCGGCGGGCTTGACTCTGCTGTGGTGGATCCAGGAATCGATTTCTGCTACCTTTACTGCAGTTGGGGTAGACAGGATGACGGTGTATGGTCCCTTCCAATGGGGTTCCAACGGTGTCTTCTTCCAGTCTTTGATCCACACCGAGGTACCAGGCTGGTAGGGATGCAGAGGTTCCGTCAAGTTGATAGGCAACTGGTCTTGGATCCACGCATGGAGAGTCTGCAGAACAAAACTAAGAGCTAGGAGTTCTTGCCTGGTTATTTCTGAACCAATTTGGGCTAGACTTCCTTTAATTCCCTGCACTATTGGTGGGGGTTTACCATACAAAACTTCAAAAGGGGAAAAACCTGTTGACTTTACAGGAGCTGAGCGTATTCTGAGTAAAGCTATTGGGAGCACTTGGGGCCACTTCAGGTGTGTCTCCTGACAAAGCTTAGACATTTGGGCTTTTAGGGTACGATTCATTCGCTCAACTTTCCCTGAACTCTGGGGTCTATATGCAGTGTGGAGCTTCCATTGTATCTGCAAAGCTTTTGCTAACTGTTGAGTAACCTGGGAGACAAATGAGGGTCCATTGTCTGACCCTATTACTGCTGGAATTCCAAATCTAGGGACAATCTCTCTCATTAAAACTTTGGTAACTTCTCGGGCCTTTTCAGTTCTGGTTGGGAAGGCTTCTACCCACCCAGAGAAAGTACAGACTAACACTAATATGTAGTGATATCCATTGGCTTTTGGCATTTCGGTAAAATCAATTTGTAGGTGGTGCATGGGGGTTACACCTCTTGACTGAACTCGGGGTGCCGTTATAAGGCCTTGCTTGGCATTATTTTTGGCACAGATTAGACATTGGCGTGCTACTGAAGCTGATATGGTTGTCAACAGAGTAATGTAGAAATGTGGTCTGAGTGCTTTTTCCATAGCACTCTTCCCATAGTGGGTGGCTTCGTGAAAGGCTTTGACAAAGGATGGTCCTAACAGTTCGGGAATTACTATTCGTCCAGGGGGTTGACTGCCCTCTGCTGGTGGCAGCTCAATCCATCCATCTTTTAATACTCCATCTTCCTTGTTACAGTAGTAATCTAATTCTTTGGTGGTATATCGTGGTGTCCATAAGTTTAAAGGTACCGGAAACAATGCTGCTTGCATCGGCATAGCTTGTGGTGTAATTTGTCCCGTCATAGCTGCTTGTCGTGCTGAGGCATCTGCAAACCTATTCCCTCGGGCAACTTCTCCTTTTCCTACTTGATGTCCTCTACAATGCATAACAGCTACACGAGTTGGGGCCCATACTGCATCAAGTAACATCAGTATCTCGGGGCCATACTTGACTGATTTTCCTCTGGATGTGATGAGCCCTCGTTCCTTGTAGAGAGCTCCATGGGCATGTAGGGTAGTAAAGGCATATTTGGAATCTGTATATACATTTAACACAAGTTTTGCTCCTAGTAATAGTGCTCGGGTGAGTGCTATCAATTCGGCTTTCTGGGCTGATGTGCCTGAGGCTAGAGCTGATGACTCAACGACTTCATGTTGAGTGACAACTGCATATCCGGCACAGCATCGTCCATTGAGGATGAGACTGCTCCCATCAACATAGTAGATTTGGTCAGGGTTGTCTATGGGCACATCTGTCAGATCAGGTCGGCTGGAGAATACAGTGTCCATGACTTCGATACAGTCATGCTCTGGGAGTTCTTCACTAATGGGTATCAATGTGGCTGGATTCAAGGCATGACTCACTTCCAATTGTATCTGTGGGTTTTCACATAACATGCTTTGATATTTCAACATTCGGGAATTGGTGAGCCAATAATTTGCTTTCTGTTCCATGAGGGCAAGGACTGCATGTGGCACAGTGACTCGCATATTCTGTCCTAATGTGAGCTTGTCTGCTTCACTCACTAATAATGCTGTAGCTGCAACTGCTCTCAGGCAAGGTGGCCATCCCTTGGCCACAGTGTCCAACTGTTTCGATAGGTATGCTACAGGTCGCTCCCAATTTCCCAATTTCTGAGTCAACATGCCTAAGGCATTTCCCTGTGCTTCATGTACAAACAAGTGAAAAGGCTTGTGAACATCTGGTAGTCCAAGGGCTGGTGATGACATTAATTCTTCCTTTAACGTCTTGAAGGCTGTATCCTGCTCAGGTCCCCACTCCAGTGGTGACTTTTCTTCTGCTTTTGTGGCTTCATACAGTGGTTTGGCAATTTGGGCAAAGTTGGGTATCCAAATTCGGCAATATCCTGCCGCTCCCAGAAAGGCTCTGACTTGCTTTCTGGTTGTTGGGGTTGGAATTCTGCAGCAGAATTAGAAAAGGTACAGAGGAGAATGACCAAAATGGTAAAGGGGATGGAAGGATATCCCTATGAGGAAAGGCTTAAAAAGTTAGGGCTCTTCAACTTGGAAAAGAGGTGGCCGAAAGGAGATTTGATAGAGGTCTATAATAATGAATAGAGTGGAACGTGTAAACATAGATCTGTTGTTTACTCCTTTCAAAAGTAGAAAGACGAAAGGACCTGCAATGAAGTTATAATGTAGCACATTTAAGACTAATCAGAAAATATTTTTTCACTCAATGTGAAATCAAACTCTGTAATTCTTTTCCAGAGAATGCAGTAAAAGCTGTTAGTGCAGCTGGGTTTTTAAAGAGGTTTGGATGAGTTCCTGGAGGAAAAGTCCATAAACCATTATTAAAGAGAACCGGGCAAATCCACTGTTACCCCTAGGACAAGAAGCATGTAATCTGTATACGTTTTGGGAACCTGACTTGTTACCTGGATTGGCAACTGTTGGATACTGGGCTTGGACCCTTGGTCTGACTCAGAATGGCATATCTTATGTTCTTAGTCTGCATTCATGGTGCGGTGGAAAGGTCGAGACCCAGCATTAACTTTAGCAAGTCTGGATGTTTGTCGTGGGAAGGCAGGAAGTGTGTTTAGGGGGAGCTTTTGTAGTAGTGCAGCAGTGGGAAAAAGAGTGCACAGCCTTAGGCACATTTGCAGGCTCTTTGGGCATCTACAAAATCAAACAGGGCTTCTCAGCGAACATTCTACTATCCATCATCAAATTCGACACAAGCAACAGGCCAAGGAGGAAAGGTACCTCCGACACCATCGTAACCCCCAAGGACTTCACCAAAACAAAGCAAACCATGTCAAAGAGAGCAACATCCCTCACGGCACCAGCCATGTGGAAATCCCTCCCCGCCAGCCTACGATCAACTGTCGAACTGAAGGAATTCAGAAAATTACTCAAGACCACACTTTACATAGAACACTATGGCGACATCACGTAAACTGTCCATAGACCCTGCTCCATTCACCACCATCCCCCTCCCTTCAAAGTCCCCCCTTTTTTTCTCTCCAACCCCTCTCCCCACAACTGTGTGTAGTACAACTGTGTATAGTATATTGTAAATAGCACACACTGTATATATTGCATGTATTGATTAAACTCTACAGGTCCTCCCCCTTACAAAAACCTCTACTCAACCACTGCATGCCGACACCCCCACCCTACCACAAATCTAAATCATTTGATGTGAAAGCCACCTTGATTTTAGGATAAGGCGGGATATTAGCGGATACTATGGGATGGGCGGGAATAACCGTAATACATAAAGAGGGAAAAGATCCACAAGAGTGCTCTTCATATCTACCTATCTCAATGATCAATATAGATGCCAAATTATTAGCGAAAAGAGTAAATTAGACTTACCTGCTAATTGTCGTTCCTTAAGGAACTCTAGTCCAGTCCCGGAACCATAGAGTTGTCAACCTCCACCAGCAGCTTTGGAGACTGAAAGATTTCATCACTTTGATGTCACCGGTATAAGTAGACAGGAACCGCCCCCTATCACCAGTACCTATTGACAAAGCAGACTCAGCAGAGCAACAAATAAGTAGAAGAAAGAAATAACAGCCATAATCGTCCAACAGTCTAATTTAACTCACACCCATACAGACCCAAACATTGTTACCAGAAAAAGAATGGGTGAATCTAGAACCCCTAAGCTCGGTGCAACGGTGCGACCAAGCTCAAGAGACACTGCTGCGTAAAGAAGGGCCCCGCCTGTCTTCCCTGCGCTTCTTCTCAACCTTCCTACGCTAAACAACTACACTGACCGTGTGGACCGCTCTAAAAAATCTTCAGGCTGCCCACAATGTAAAGACCCTGGGAGGGATCCGGGACTGGACTAGAGTTCCTTAAGGAATGACAATTAGCAGGTAAGTCTAATTTACTCTTCCTTAGCGTCCCTCTAGTCCAGTCCCGGAACCATAGAGGACGTGACAGAGCAGTACACATCAACGGGAGGGACCTACTAGCCCAGCCTGAAGAACCGCTGAGCCAAAACGCCCACCCCCCCGTGCCTGCACATCCAACCTATAGTGCCGAGCAAACGAATGGAGCGAGGACCACGTCGCCGCCCTCCTCCGCCGGCACCCAACTGAATTCCGCCCAAGACGCCGCCTGCGCCCTGGTGGAATGCGCACGAAGACCTTCCAGAACTACCTTACCCTTTAACAGATAGGCCAAAGCAATAGCCTCCTTCAACCACCTCGAGATGGAAGATTTCGCCGCCGCCTCACCTTTCCGAGGCCCCCCAAAAACAATAAACAGCCTGTCTGACTTCCTAAAAGAGGCCGTTCTCCTGAGATATTTCTTAAGCACTCTCCGAACATCCAAGAGATGCAAACGGCCCCCCGAGCGCTCTTTCTGATCCGCCGAGAACACCGGAAGCGATACCACTTGGTTGACATGGAACACCGAAACCACCTTCGGTAAAAAGGCCGGAACCGTGCGCAAAACTACCTTGTGTCTGAAAAAGGTCAAATACTGTTCCGTACACGCCAACGCCTGCAATTCCGAAATCCTCTGAGCCGAACAAATAGCCACAAGGAAGAGAGTCTTCAAAGTCAAGTCTTTCAAGGAAGCCTTGTCCAAAGGCTCGAATGGTGCTTGAAGGAGCGCGTCCAAAACCAAATTCAGATCCCAAGAAGGAACGGAATCTCGTCTTGGAGGCCTCAACAGTAACACCGCTCAAAGAAAACGCCTAATATCTCCGTGGGCACTCACCGGCTGACCTTGAATCTTACCCCTGAAACAGGCTATGGCTGCCAGCTGCACCCGCAAAGTGCTCGCGGCCAACCCCTTTTCCACACCATCCTGAAGAAAAGACAGTATATGAGGCACCGAAGCCCGCAAAGGTTGAACCCCGCGGTCTTCACACCACGCTTCAAACACACGCCATATGCGAACATACGCCAAGGAAGTAGAGCGGCGCCGCGCCTTCAATAAGGTAGAAATTACCACCGCCGAGTACCCCTTGGCAGTCAACCGAGCCCTTTCAAGAGCCATGCCGTAAGCGAGAATCGACCCACCTGCGGCATGCGTAACGGCCCCTGTACCAAGAGGTCCTCCCGCAGAGGAAGCCGCCACGGACTGCCCACCAGAAGCCAAACCAGATCTGCGTACCACGGTCTTCTGGGCCAATCGGGCGCCACAAGAACCACCAGACCGCTGTGTTTCTCTATGCGTTGAATCACCTTGCCTAAGGAGGAAACACGTAGAGAAGACCCTCCAGCAGCCACCGCTGAGCCAACGCATCGAGGCCTTCCGCCATTCGTTCCCGCCTCCGGCTGAAGAATCTCTCCACCTGCGCGGAGTCGAACCGTGCCATCAGATCCATTACCGGTAGCCCCCAGCGCTGCACTATCAACGCAAACACGTCCGGGTGTAGACTCCACTCCCCCGGGTCTACTCTGCGGCGGCTCAGAAAATCGGCCTCAACATTCTCTACTCTTGCCACGTGCTGTGCCGACAGCGCCGCCAGATTCCGCTCGGCCCAGTCCAAGAGTCGACTCGCCTCCTCTTCCAGCGACGCACTCCCTGTGCCGCCCTGGCAATTGATATAAGCTACCGTCGTGGCATTGTCGGAGAGCACTCGAACCGCCTTCCGACCCAAGTCTATTTGAAAACTCTGCAGCGCCAGAAACACCGCTCGCATCTCCAGTCTGTTTATGGACCATTGACTCTCTTCCCTTGACCACTTTCCTTGGGCAAACCTTCCTTCGCAGTGTGCCCCCCAACCTGTGAGGCATGCATCCGTCGTCAACAGCCTCCATAAAGGAGCCTCCAGAGGCATGCCCCCCTCTAGACTTCTGGGGCGCAACCACCACAGGAGCTCCCGTCGCACTTCCGGAGGACACACCAACTGTTGAGACAACGCATCCCTCTGATGCGACCATCGCCTTAGAAGAGAGCTCTGCAGCGGCCGCATATGCGCTCTGGCCCACTGAACCACCTCGATGCTGGCCGCCATCGTCCCCAACAACTGCAAATAGTGCCATGCGGTCGGAGCTCTGCAACCCAGAAATCTGCGCACGAGCTCCCGCAATTCCCGTGCTCTCTTGTCCGGGAGAAACACCATCCTTCGACTGGTCTCGAAACGCGCCCCCAAATATTCGAGGGCTTGAGAAGGAGCTAGCTTGCTCTTCGCAAAGTTGACCACCCAGCCGAGACTTTCCAACAATTGCACCACTCGCGCCGTGGCCACCATGCTCTCCTCCCGGGACTTCGCTCGAATCAACCAATCGTCCAAGTAAGGATGCACGAGAATGCCCTCCTTGCGGAGCGCCACCGCCACTACTACCATGACCTTGGTGAAGGTGCGAGGCGCCGTCGCTAGGCCGAAGGGCATTGCTCGGAATTGAAAATGACCCATCGGCAGAGCAAACCGCAGAAACTTTTGATGCTCACGGCGTATGGGAATATGCAAATATGCCTCCGTCAGGTCCAGAGACGTGAGAAACTCTCCCTTTCGCACCGCCGCAATGACTGAGCGCAAGGACTCCATCCGAAAATGGGTCACCCGAAGACAGCGATTTACCCTCTTTAAATCAAATATGGGACGGAACGTACCCTCTTTTTTCGGGACCACGAAATAAATGGAGTATCGACCGGAGCCGCACTGAGCCTCCAGAACGGGCACCACCGCCCCTAAATGCCGCAGCCGCTGCAGCGTGCTGGCAACCGCCCTGAACTTCTTTGGGGCTTGGCACGGGGAGAGAACAAAGGCGTCGGAGACGGGGCGCTGGAGCTCTAGGGCATAACCTTCTCGAATGACCTCCAACACCCACTGATCCGAAGTTAATTGGACCCAGACAGGGTAAAACTCCCATAACCTTCCTCCCACGGGCACCTCCCCCCTGCGGGTCCGCCTTATCTCATTGGGGTTTTTTACTGTTGGCGGACTGAAAGGAACCAAATCCTCTGCCCGCCCCCCGGAAACCCCGAAAGGACTGACCTCGAGCCATATACCTACCCCGCAAAGGCTGGGAAAACCGGAAGGATCGGAATCTCTGCGAGTCCCTGGGGAAACCCCTAGAGGCTACCGTCCCCCGGCCCTGCTTCAGTCTATCCTCCGGGAGCCGACCCCCTTTGGAGTCCCCCAAGTCCTTGACCAACTTCTCTAAATCCTCCCCAAAGAGAAGCTTGCCTCGAAAAGGTAATTTACTAAGCCGCGCCTTGGAAGAACCGTCCGCCGACCAGTTGCGGAGCCACAGATACCGGCGAGCCACCACCACCGAAGCCATGCTCTTGGCGAGCCCCCGAATCAAATCATAGTGAATATCCGATAGGTAAGCCGTGCCGGATTCTAGCCAGGCCAGATCATCGGTCTGCTCTTCCGGCAGTCCCCCCCGCAGACGTTGGGACCACCGCAAACCAGCTCTAGCCACCCATGCTCCCGTAATGGAGGCTTGCAAAGAGAGAGCGCACATATCAAACACCTGTTTCAACAAGGTATCCAGCTTTCTATCCTGCACATCTTTTAATGCCGCGGCGCCCTCCACCGGAATGGTGGTCTTCTTAGTGACCGCCGACACCGCAGCATCCACTTTGGGGACCGAAAAATCTCCCTATCCTGTTCCGACAACGGATACAACCGGGCCAAAGTCTTGGTTCCTCGGAGCGCCGATTCCGGCGAGTCCCATTCCTCCTGAATCATATTCCGAAACACCCTATGAACTGGGAATACCTTTTGAGAAGTCCTAACCACCTACAACAACGGATCCTCCAACACATCCTCAGCTGCAGGCATCACCGATGGCATGTTTAAAGCCTTTAGAATCTCAGCAATCAACGCTGGCAACTCTTCCCGCCGGAACACCCGGACCACTCTACTCTGCTCCACGTCCGGTAGCTCTCCATCCTCTAAATCCTCCTCCGAGGCCACTACCAGATCCGTATCTGCTTCGAGCTCATCTATCCCAACACCTGATAGACTGTCCTCTCGTAGCTCTCTACGTTTCTTAGCCGAGCCTATCTCCCCTACCGGGAGATCTGCCGACCCCGACCGTTTCCGACTCCTCTGGGCTTCTGACTGTGCCCCCAACGCAGGCTGTAGCAAGGCAAACGCCTGCTGCATCAGAGAAAAGAAGTCCGAGGGAATCTCCGCAACACTCCCTCCCGGACGTCCTTCCGGAGCCGAAGACACATCAGCTGCCCCAGCCGTCAGCTCAGAAAGACCGAGGGAGGGCGGCCGGGACCCCTCTCCTACTGAAGCGGCCGCTGGTTGATCTCCTGCTGGCCCCCCCAGCACCTTATCCATACCTACTGGCTCCAGAGAACAGCCCCGGCATACCCCGGAGTCCAGCAGCTCGCTGCACTTCACACCACAAACCAAGCAGCGATTTTTAAGTGGCATGCTATTGTCTAGGAGCAACAAACAGCCCTGAAGAAACAAAACAGGCTATCTGCCCTGTGAGTGAAGCCTCTGTCCGGTTTTTTTTTGTTTTTGTTTTTAAAACCAGTAATCTACTCCCTATAGGCTAATTAGCTGAATTCTGAAGGTCCCATGCAAAAACGAAGCTTCTAGCCTGCCCAATTAGAGGAAGAAAATTCTGCCGTTTAAAAGAAATGCTGATTCCAAAATGGCCGCCGCCAGCTTTCCCGCTTAAAAAGGGCTGTCTGACAGCACGCGCCGAGGCCCCAAGCTTTCCTTTTCACCTGGGAGCCTCTCTAGGGCCTCTAATATCACTCCTGCACTGCCCCCCCCCCCCCAAAAAAAAATTCTAGAAGCACTTACCCGATCCGGAGGAGGAGGGGGGAAGGAGGGGGGCAGAGATAAATACAGCTCCGGAGCACAGCTCTCACCCAGCTTCAGCTCCCACTGACTGCTGCAGCCTCTTAGCCAGCTCACAGCTCCTGCCAGAATATGTCCTCTGCTGCTGCACACTCTTCCTGCAACCTGCTCCTCACCCTTCTGGCACGGGTTCGGGAGCAGGGAGGTAAGGCAGTCAGGCTCTCAGCCCACTGCACGTTTAAATCGTGGGGCCCCCCCAATAGAAGAACCCTTCTGAGGGAAGGGAAGGACAGAGAGAGAACAAGAGGGAAAGGCAGAACTGGGACCCCTCCAGCAGCAACAGATCTTCACCTCAGAATAAATCAAAAGGACTAAATCAAAAAAGAGGAAAACAAAAGGAAATCAACCCCAAAGAAACAAACAAAGCTCTGCTTATTTGATCTCCCTGAGCCCAGTCCCGGGCTCAGAACCTCCAAGCTGCTTGGAGACTGAAAGTACTGTTGATAGGGGGCGGTTCCTGTCTACTTATACCGGTGACATCAAAGTGATGAAATCTTTCAGTCTCCAAAGCTGCTGGTGGAGGTTGACAACTCTATGGTTCCGGGACTGGACTAGAGGGACGCTAAGGAATACTCTCTACGCGTTTAAACAAGAAGATAGGGAAGTTGATACATTTGGATCAAGTGGGATTTATTCCTGGTAGACAGGTAGTGGATATTATTAGAAAGATCTTAAATATGATATGGTCCACTGAACAAAGTAGGGAGGAGGCCTTGCTGTTGTCGCTGGATGTGGAGAAGGCCTTTGACCAGGTGTCATGGACATTTCTTTTCCAGGTAATGGAAAGAATGGGATTGGGGGAAGAATTTTTAAGTTGGGTAAAAGTGCTATACCACAATCCGAAGGCATGTGTTAGGGTTAATGGGGCCTACTCTCAATTTTTTGGGCAAGGGAGAGGAACGAGACAGGGCTGCCTCCTATCACCCCTACTTTTTGCTATATCTTTGGAATCATTTGCGGAGAGGGTGAGAGAGAGGGCCGATGTTAAGGGAATAAGAGTAGGGCGGAGAGGATATAAAATATCCCTGTTTGCGGATGACATAATATTGAGTGTAGCTAGACCTCGGTTCTCTATACCAATACTAATGTGGGAATTGGAAGAATATGGAAGGCTTTCGGGTTTCACTATTAATTGGACAAAATCAGAAATATTAAACTTATTAAATGGAGATGTGCAGGGCATACTGCAGAAGAAATACTCATTCAGATGGGCTAGAGAAAAAATTAGATATTTAGGGATTCAAATTAGTAATAGGACAGATGCCCTATACAAGCTAAATTATCCGAAACTATTTGGGCAGGTAGAGAGCTTGTTGGATGGGTGGGGGAGGGGATACCTCTCATGGTTTGGACGCATAGCGACAATAAAGATGATGTTACTGCCAAGATTCTTGTTCCTGTTCCAGATGCTACCAATACCGGTACCGCCTAAAAAGTTAAAACAACTACACAGACTTGTTAATCGATTCATATGGTCGAATAGATGGCCAAGAGTAGCTATGGCAGTAACGCAAAGAGCCAAGGGAGAGGGAGGGTTAGGGGTACCTAATTTTAGAAAATATTATGAGGCTGCTCAACTGAAAACGATATACGAGTGGCACAGCGGGACACAGAAACAGTGGGTTCAAATGGAAGAAGACTCGGTAAGTGGGGGGAGATTGGACAGAATGATTTGGAGGGGTGGTAATAGCGCTGAAAATAAACACCAACACCCCATAATAGCTCACAGTTTGAGAGTGTGGAGACAGAATAGAAAACAATTAGTACAAGATAAAGAACACATACAGGGAATGACACTGGAGGTATGTTTTGATAGGGGTCAGGGACCAGGGGTAACTGTTTTGCGCAGATGGGCAAAGGCAGGGCTTTTACAGATTTCTCAGATAGTGAGCAAGGAGGGCATGCTGGAGTTTGAGGGCATCAGGGACCTGTACCGGCTGAGAGATAGCGATTATTATGCATATTTACAATTGAGCCATTTTTTGAGGCAACGGAAGGTTGTGATAAAGAAGCTTATCATAGCTCAGGAAGGAGCTATAGAAAAGATGAAGTGACTCTGAACAAGCAACCTGTCAGTTCTGGTAGAAATATGAAAACAGAATTTTGCCATAGAAGACTACCAGTCCCAGAATGCACCAGGTTTCCAACAGCCATTAGAGGAGCTGAAGTGAGGAAACGTGTGTTCAATCAGGAGGGCTATGAGGTAATCCCTAAGCACTCATCTCAAAGGGCAGGGCCTGATTCAGCACAGCTGCGCTGTGTTAGGGAGGAGCACTCATCTAAGCAGAATAAGAGTAGAGTTTATTCTACAGATGACCATCTTCATGATCACCTTGGATATCCAGAGAATGATCATCAGTTTCATCTGAAGGATCATCAGAAGCAGAAGCCAAACCGGACGGACAGAGAGGGAAAGAGACCCTTTGGAAGAAGGAAGAGAAAAGCCTTTGAGAGGTCTAGAAGAGTCCAAAGCAGTACGTATACTGGGAGGTATTCCAAGGGCCAGCATACACCATTGGACTGGGGAAAGCCAGAGGAATGGTGCTGCAGAGCTAGGAATCACCAGAGGCTACCTGTGAGGGAGACGGCTGCACGTGGAAGGGACCCTAAGACCTGTGCCAGAAGGTATGTGAAGAGAGATCCAGTGTCCAGGGATCTGGATTGGAAGGCTGGACATAAGAACTGGACTACATACTGGCCAGGCTATATAGAGAGGAACTCTAGCAGCAATGGAAGCTCAGGTATGAACACTGATCTATGCCCTAGCTATAACCTTGAAAGACAGCAGGGAAACAAGTATTCTCCTGAAAATGCTCCATTGAGAGATTCATCTGTGCCAATCCATGATATTGAACCCATGCTTGTTGAACAAGGGGGAATAATAGCCGATGAGGATCCTGTTTATATAGACTGCTCTCTATCTAAACTCCGTTGGTAACTTTCTGTTATAAAGTACAGCAACCATCACAAAGAAATATAAATTTGTTCTTTAATCTACTCAGAAAAGCTCCTGAAGCAGGATTTGACCCACACAGTGGAAGGCAAGCCAGCTAAGGGGTTTCAGCTGGTAACTGCTAGCAATCGAGCCTCAGCTAATTGCTTATGAGCTAGGAGAGAATCACTTCTGAATCTGTGTGGGATGTAATCAGAAGTTAACCTGAAAAGAACAATTTGTTTCTTTCTTTGTGGCTTTTCATTTGTTGTTTTCCTGATTTTGACTTTGTTTTTCCAAGTTAACACTGAAAGCAAGTAACCTAATTTATGTGCTACCAAGCATATCTGTATTGGGAGAAATAACCCCATAAATAAATATCTTATTGGCTTTACCCAAGAGCACAACTAAATTATTGTCAGCAGCTGTGTCTGGTGTGAATGAACTATATTGCCCACAATACCTTGCAAATCATATAGAAATATGCACTTGCCAAGAGTGTGAAGATTCTCACCCAGGCAGCCGTCTGACAAGGTGTGGAAGGATTTATGGGAACATAGAGGATGGTTTGAGGTGCTTTGCTCAGGCCATATTGGCCAAAAAGGAGCTTTGTCCAAAATTTACAAAGGATTGATGGAGGGAGGGGGAAGTAAACTGGGGTTTATGATAAAATGGGAGGAGGATCTGGGGGTAAGCTGGAATGAAGAGGTGTGGGATAAGATACTACAGACAGTGGTCAGTATATCCATAGCCACACAAGTGAAAGAAAATGCTTATAAAGTGCTATATCGTTGGTACTGGACACCAGTACATAAAAAAAGAGCTGGAGTGGGACACAATGATCAATGTTGGAGGGGGTGCCAAGAGCGAGGAGATTGGTTACATATGTGGTGGAAATGTGAGAAGATTCAAGCATATTGGGCAACGATTATAGAAGTGATTTTTTTAAATGACTGGATATAGATTGCAAAGGAAGCCAGAGGCCTGCTTACTGCATCAATTGGAGGAGGATATCCCAAAGAAGGAAGGTGGGGTCTTGCATCACTGTATAGTTGCAGCAAGATGCGAGATAGCTCAGCATTGGGTGGGTTCGGACCTACCTAAGCTGGCAGGCTTTGTCAGAAGAGTGGCTGAGGCCAGCTTGATGCATAGATTGACGGAGAGGAGAAGGGGGGAAGAGAGTGGACAAATGGAAGAGAGTGTGGAAGTGGTTGGAATCGTGGAAGGCTGGAGAGAGGGGGAGAAAGAAGGACGGCGGAATGGATGAAACTTAGTTCAGATCCTTGGAGATATAGATTGGCGGGATGAGTTAATGGTGAAAAGAGAAGTGATGAGTACGAATGGCCAGATGAGAGAAGGAGGAAGGTGTGAATGTAGAGCACAGGTGGGGAGGGGGGAGGGAGGAGGGGGGAAGGTATAAGGAGGGATACAAAGAAAGGGGGAAATAACAAGCTGGGGCATAAACAGGATACATGATGTAATGACTATGTAAATTGTATAATGTTGAGAATGAACTGGTTTGTAATGTGCATGGAAATGGTTATTAAAAATTAAAATGGAAGGATAAGGCGGGATACAAATCGATTTAAATAATTAAAATAAAATGATGCTTAGAAGCAGCATCTGCCAATAGAAAGCAGCTCACGGTGGATCTGTTGCCTCTGATGCATGTGCAGTATGAGGAGAACTGGGTTGGTTGTGGTGGGTTTCAGCATGCACGGGTTATCTCATTTAAATTCAGGGACACCTGCTGCTAAATTATGGATCAATGTGGGACAAGCATACACATTTAGGGGCACTCTTCAAAATTGGGGAAACTGGGGACACTGGTAACCTTAATCAGAGCATTCTTCTTGATCTACTCTATCCACGTCAAACTCACCTGCCACCAGTACCAGCCCAAGGTTATCCAATGCCTTAGGCAAGTTCCCCCCACTAGGCCCATAAATCCCTTCACATTTCATATACCTTATTCTTGGCCTCTCAGATTATTCCTCATTGTCCTGGCCATACACGTCGATCAATTCATGATAACAGACTCTCACTTCCATCTGTTCCTCATGTTCAACTTGAATTTACATGTTCTTTTGCATTCTATTTTTCAGCGCCCTTTCTTTGGAATAATCTTCCCACAGAAATCAGAGTTGAAATTTCACATCCTAAATTATGGTCCCATTTTAAAACACACCTCTTGGCAGTTTTTGAGATCTGGTAGTTAGGTGTGTTGGCCTCCAGTGGCAGTGTCTGCACTCTCTCATTTCTGGGGGGGGGGGGGGGGGGGGGGGGGGGAGGGGATCAGTCTTTAGTTTTCTTTTCCTTGCTGTCCTGTCCAATTTATTGGCGTTCCTTTCCTGCTCAAAAAGTTTAATTTTTATCTTGTAAACTGCCTTTACTCTTTAAAGGCATACATGAAATTTTAATAAATCATAAACCATGTCCAGACTCACTTGCCCCCTACACTTCTCCCTTTTGCAGCTGGCACACTACCTCTGTTCTCCCTTCTTCAATAATGCTGCATATTTAAAGTCAACAAATTCCTGTGCAGCATGACAGCAGCACGGGCTTTTCAGTAGAGGGCAGCATTCAAGTTCTGCCATGTGCACCTCCACCACTCCCCTGATGCAGACTTCCTGTTGGAGGGGGACAGGGACACATTGGGGCTTGAGTATAAGCATGTACTGAAAGACATGAAAGTGCTGCTTCCCTGCTGTCCATGGTAGCATGGCACCTGCCAAACCGCTGGCAACAGCGCTAGCGCGACCTATTGTGCAAACCGTGCGCTCGCACACGGCAGCAGTCATGGAAGGGCAGCATGGTTGGCACAGTGATCCAGCCGGGCCTAGCTGTAGGATGAATGGTGGCAAGCAATGGACAGCAGAGAGGTAGAACAAAAAGCAGCTCTGGAACCCATATGCATGCAGCATGTTTGATGCGTTCTCACTCCTCAGTAATAGGAAGTTGCATCAGAGGAGGCAGGGATGTGTCAGACATGCAGAATGCGCATGGACTCCAAAACCCCATGCTGCTTTCTTATTTTTCAAATTCAAAGCAGGCATCCTTAAAGAAAAGGGGAAGCAATGCCAGGCAAGGTAAGGTGGGAGCCATGGCACCTTGGGCTGGAAGGACTGGGGTTTCTAGTCCCACAGGTGCTCCTTGTGGTCTTGGGCAAGCCACTTAACCCTCCATAGCCCATGTTCCCTGTAAAATAGTTATCTCCAAGTTATAATGCCCTGTTCAATGTAATTTCAGTTTGTTCAATGTAAACCGTCTTGATATCATGAAAGGCGGTATATAAGAAATGTTAAATAAATAAATAAATAATAAATGGCACAGAGTGAGGCGCAGCTCCGTTAGTATATTCAGATTAGCAGGAAGTAGGTCCTTTGGATGGTCTTTATGAGCAGAGGCTACATTAGGAAGCTTTTTGAGAGGCACTAGTGATTAAGATAGCAAGCCCCACTGCATTCTTCATGGGCCAAAGACAGCACCAGACTTGGTCATGTGAGTAACTGAGATTAGTGTGCCACCATCAGAAACCTGCCTCAGTGCCTTTGGCTTAATAGGGTCCGCAACTTTTAATTTCTATTTCATTACTCCCCATAAGTGGTGGAATTTCTGTAGACAGTATGTTTTACTTCCTAAAATAAAGGTAAAATGAGTTCAGTCAACTCCTATCTTTCAGATTTTGGGGAGGGAGGTGAAGCAGGTGTCCTGGACATGATGGGATTTCAGAGAAAGGGTATCTAAAATGTACCTGAGTTATGGCGTACCCAATTTGAAAGCAGTAATTAGGGAACCTGAAAATTGTATATTTTGTGCACTTGCAGAGACTTTTTTCTCAGTAATTGCACTCATAATTACTTTACAGAGAGAGCTTCATTTTTATTCTTGAGTGGAATTTTCTTGAACTCAGATGGTGTGCCCACTCTTCTCTCTCTCCTTTCTATCCTTAAGTTCTCCAGGAAAAAAAAAGAACTAAATGTAAACAGACACATAACTGGTATCATCTGTTCACCATTATTTCTGTGCAGTCAAGTGGACTACTTTATTAAAGAAAATGAACCATGAAGCCCAGAAGCAGACTTTATATAAATACTTTCAAAACAAATGTTATCTATAATGGCACTGGGCCATTTCACAGGGGAAGGAAACAAAGGGCTTTTCCTAAGGAATGGAAGAACATCAAAGTTTAAATGATATTCCCACTCAGGTACATTTATTTTTTGTACCAGCCAGGTGTAGAAAATGAGACATATTTTATCAATAAAGTTAAGTCAGATCCCAGAGTTACTGATGACATGCTGCATCCATTTATAACCTCTCCCATACATAAACCTTATAGACTAATCAATTTATTTAGACTTTCGAGGACAAGAGTTCACTTTGATGTGGATTCTTATCCTTGAAAGTTCATACCTCAATAAATTGGTTAGTGCAAAAGGTACCACCTACCTCTGTCATTTTTGCTACTCCAGACTAACATGGCTACCATCACAGAATTTTCAACATGTTGGGACAAAAGAGGTTTGTGAAGGGCTCTATTGGAACTGGTGAGGGTGGGGACAGCGGGGATAGGTGGGGGACAGCACAGTAATTGTTCGCAAAGGGCAGCAAAAAAGGTAGCACCAGCCCTCCTTGTCAGGGTGCTGAACTGCAAGTTTGGCAGGGCAGTGCATGTAGGGCCCCTTACTTACTAACCCCCATATAAAGAGCCCCCCACCATCCCATCCAAACTCCTGGGTCCCCTTGGGTACCACAGGATTTCCTTTTGGGGTCAGATATGCCATTTTGAACCCGGGCACCAATAGACCAGAAGCACTGTCCTCTCCCCTCTGATTTCTAAGTTTCTTCTGTTATCTATTTTATTCTTTCAGTTTTCCTCTACCTTGTTTTATTTATTTATTTATTTTTATTTACATTCTCTTATATACCGCACTATTCTGCATCAGTGCGGTTTACATTGAACAAACTGAAATTACATTGAACAGGGCATTATAACTTGGAGATAACTATTTTACAGGGAGCATGGGCTATGGAGGGTTAAGTGGCTTTTTCTTTTTCCTATGTTATTCCTAAGTTCCATTTCTTTTGTTTTTTCTTTTCTTTATACCTACTATACTCTTCCATTTTCACCATCCCCTCCTGCTCTGTAACAGGGGTTCTCCGTGGACAGTATAAGTCAGCCATACATGGGGGAGGTCATCCGACAGTGACATGGACAGAATTGCTCTCCAACAACTCAGAAGAATCAACAAGATTCTTCTGAGCATGTGCCAGCCAGCCCACCACAGTGTCCATCCCCTTCCTCACTCAGTCCGTTTTCCAGCTGTAGGCAAGTTCATCATAGAAGGGACATGGGCAGGTTTGTGTGGTTGACTTATCCTGTTCTCCATGGAAAATCCTTGTTACAGATAAGTAACCTCACTTTCTCCATGGACAAGCAAGATGAGCCAGTCACACATGGGTGACTCCTCAGCAGAGGACTGTGAAAGATTTTTTTTGTTTGGTTTGCTTAGTTTTGTCCACCTTTCACAGCCCATGGGGTGCTGTGATAGGATGAAGCTGTCAAATTAGATCAAGTAACCAGTCTATGTGGCACACCGATGCCAACTTTCACTTGGCCCGACAGGGAGCAAGCTGGTGAGCATAACTGCCATAATTCTGTGGAAGGGTGGCAATATGCTTGGAGCATCAATAGTGGCCATTGCAGGGGTTGGGTCCCAAGGTTGCATAGTTTGGAGAACTGAATAACTGTGTTCCAGTGGTCAAAGGGAGAACCTTCCCAGGGACCAGAAGTAAGAATGTAGTTTGTGCTAGGTTTAACCAGAGATCCGAGTAGCCAAGTTTACTTCTACTGGTTCATAACATATTGCCCACCCCCGGGTGGGACTATTTTGGTAAACTGTGGTTTTAAGCTCATGGCAAAATAGGGAACCACCCAGCATTATGTTTATTTATTTATTATTTATTTATATTTCTTATATACTGCGCTATTATAATCAGTGCGGTGTACAGTTGAAACAGAACATACTACAATGTAACGGGTCACATTGCGTTTACATTGAACAAGGGTAGTAAACATGGAAGAAACTGGGGGAACTATATACAAATTATGAATACTCTTACGAAAGACATATATGGATCTTTAACAAAGGCATATGTTCATGGGTCAGGGAGAGAAGGTAGGGTAAAGCTGATTAACCATTCTCTACGGGAGGCTGAGCTATGGGGTGGTCTAGGTAGGAAGACAAGGTGATGGCTGTGTGCTTTCCAGAATTAGTATCAGGGTAATGTTGTAGGAACAGATGGTGTTTGAGAGCTTTTCTGAATAACGCTAGATTCGAGGTGGCTCGGATTTCAGCTGGGAGGGCATTCCAGGCCATAGGTGTGAAAATGGAGAAGGCTCTATTGGCTGTTGTCTTTGTACATTTTATCAACATCTTAGGGACTTCAAGTGTATTCATCAATGTAGATCTCCTGATTCTGTTGACTGGTGTGCTGTGGAGAAGTTTACTGATGGGTGTGGGGGGCTGGTTCTTGAGGGCTTTGAATGTCAGGACTAGAGTCTTGTAATGGATTCTGTGTGTTATGAGGTCCTCCTGAGACCAGATGTAGGTGTCTTGCTATGGTCCTACTGGGACTAAGTGTGTCCTATGGGGCAAAGTGTGTTTGGATTGAGGTATTGCAAGGATTGCAATGGTACATCCAGTGTGGATGAGAGAGCCCTGGACCAATGCAGCGTCAGGCACCACCACAACAAAGGGAGCCATGTCTCTTTTATGGGGCATCAGAATTGGATGTTACTTTATCTTAATCCTTCACACACAACCACCCCCCATAGGGAGAAACTTCCCCTTTTGGGTAAAAAGAGTTAAGAGTGATGGTTCCCTTGACTAGCTGGCTAGTCTTTCCTTCTTGTGGGTAGGCACGAGATTGACTGAGATAGGTCCGTAGGCAAATAGAGGGTGGGATAGGAGGCAGAGCATGGAACGTGGATCTTGTTGTTCTGCAAGGTGCTATGAGGTATGCAAGATGGAAGTGGAGGCATATCTACATGGGATAAGGTTGATCTCTGATGTGGGCCTTGCAGTCCTATCCATTCGATGAAGGTCCAGGATCATAAAGAAAGTGAAAAAGCGGTATATAAACACTATTAAATAAATAAATAAGATGGTTACTTATGGTCGATCAGGTCCAGCACAGCCTCTCTGGTCGTCTATGTACTGGGTAGTCCGGGTGAGTACCCCCATCCCATGTGTACCCGCTGTCCCATGTAAATGGGCCCCTCTTTATGCCCTTGATTGGGGTTGTGTTTGCTACTCGACACTGCTGAACCCTCACAAAACTTGGCTGGGGCTGAATCAGCCAATCCAAGAGCAGCGAAAGTCTGGGTTACACAATTTGGAGGGCTTAGATAGGAATTGTCATCCATGTTTATTTATTTATTTAGCTGTATTTATATATCGCCTTTCACTGGGTCAAGGCGGTTTACTTCAAACAAGAGAGAAAATACAACGTAACATCATCTTCAACTATATACAACTTGCAGTTGATACATGAATTTATAACTATTGTCAGACGGCTGCCTGGGTGAGAATCTTCACACTCTTGGCAAGTGCATATTTCTATATGATTTGCAAGGTATTGTGGGCAATGTAGTTCATTCACACCACACACAGCTGCTGACAATAATTTAGTTGTGCTCTTGGGTAAAGCCAATAAGATATTTATTTATGGGGTTATTTCTCCCAACACAGATATGCTTGGTAGCACATAAATTAGGTTACTTGCTTTCAGTGTTAACTTGGAAAAACAAAGTTAAAATCAGGAAAACAACAAATGAAAAGTCACAAAGCAAGAAACAAACTGTTCTTTTCAGGTTAACTTCTGATTACTTCCCACATAGATACAGAAGTGATTCTCTCCTAGCTCACAAGCAATTAGGTAAGGCTTAATTGCTAGCAGTTACCAGCTGAAACCCCTTAGCTGGCTTGCCTTCCACTGTGTGGGTCAAATCCTGCTTCAGGAGCTTTTCTGAGTAGATTAAAGAACAAATTTGTATTTCTTTGTGATGGTTGCTGTACTTTATAACAGAAAGTTACCAACGGAGTTTAGATAGAGAGCAGTCTATATAAACAGGATCCTCATCTGCTATTATTCCCCCTTGTTCAACAAGCATGGGTTCAATATCATGGATTGGCACAGATGAATCTCTCAATGGAGCATTTTCAGGAGAATACTTGTTTCCCTGCTGTCTTTCAAGGTTATAGCTAGGGCATAGATCAGTGTTCATACCTGAGCTTCCATTGCTGCTAGAGTTCCTCTCTATATAGCCTGGCCAGTATGTAGTCCAGTTCTTATGTCCAGCCTTCCAATCCAGATCCCTGGACACTGGATCTCTCTTCACATACCTTCTGGCACAGGTCTTAGGGTCCCTTCCACGTGCAGCCGTCTCCCTCACAGGTAGCCTCTGGTGATTCCTAATAGCTCTGCAGCACCATTCCTCTGGCCTTCCCCAGTCCAATGGTGTATGCTGGCCCTTGGAATACCTCCCAGTATACTGTAACAGGGCAGACCCCGAACAACCCGAGAAAATGCAGTTCAGCATAAATGAGCACAGAAAAAGTGACAGGGTAAACAAGGAAATGTCAGATGGTTACCGTGAGCAACCTAAACACATGTGCAAAAGCCCAAGGAAGACACACCCAGCCAGCACAGGAAGGGAATTCACTTTACCTGACAGGGTTCAGCTGGGTGGGGGTGGAGCAAGGAAACACTGGGATAAAATAGGCTCTCAGGCAATCAGAAAGGGAGAGGAGCTGAAGCAGCCAAGGACACATTCAGAGAGAATACAGCAAAGGCAGCTAAAACCCTGGGAAGCATGGAGCAGGTATGAGAATGCAGGAGAGAGTGACAATGAGGCTTTGAAGCAACTAGAAAGCCAGCGTGAAGGTCAGAGGGGACCCGAAGACCTGAATGAAACAGAGAGATATCAGCAGCCAGATAGTGTGTATGAGCAAGAGAAACGCAAGAAGACTGCAATTGCAGGTTCCGGTGAAAAGTGTGAATGCAGGAGTGATTTGCCGTATGAGAGAAGACAACCTTGGAGGTATGGAAACAGGCACACAAGGTTCCCCTATCTAGAGGCTGAAAATATCTTTTCTTCTGGTTTTAAAAATCCTAGAAAGAAAAGGATTTACTTACCAGATGAAGCTGAAGAATTTCATAGGCATTGTAAGCTCACAGCTCCCCGTGAAACTCTGTCACGAGCTCTCCAATCTAGCTCAGCTGGGTTACAAAGGGGAAAGCTGAATAGACAGGGAAATTCCCTTAATTACCCCGTCAGCAAAGCAAACAAGGGATTGAGCTATATTCTAAAATACCAGCAGGGGCAGTGCCCTGAAAAGCTCAACTCTAGAATATATGGTAGTTCCCAGAGAGGCACTAGCTCTGAGGAAGAAAGGAACTTCCTGTCTGACGAGTTTAGCCAGCCATTCTCCCACGTTACTTCTGAGGTTCAGAATGAAACTTCCAGTCAGCCGGAACTGATGGAATATGAAAATGCTGAGGTAAATGATATGCCAGAATTGATGGACTGTTCTTTAACCTTGATTGAACCTGAATTCTCTCTCAGATAAGCAACTAGCTTGTGTCCTAGCTTTAGTGTTGTAAGCAACAGGCTGCAGCTCTCTCTAAACAAAACAGATGTAAGCTGTGCTGCAGCTACAAGAGGAAGAACCAGTATTGAAATACTCAGGCTGTTTGTTCTTTTCATTTATTTGTTATTTTGGAAGCTGAAGAAAGCGAGTTCTGTTACCTTTGTTACTTTGTGTTATATACCCAAGCAAGTCATTTGATTTATGTTTCCTGAAGATTAAGTACCCTCAAGGGACGGGGAATAAAACCCTTTAATTTGAAGAGAAGTGTTTGTAGTTTATATCAGTGGAGACACAACTACTACCCTCACAGAGCCTTGCAATACCAGTGGCTACCGCTTGGCCAGAGAGGGCACGACAATACGTACTGCTTTGGACTCTTCTAGACCTCTCAAAGGCTTTTCTCTTCCTTCTTCCAAAGGGTCTCTTTCCCTCTCTGTCCGTCCGGTTTGGCTTCTGCTTCTGATGATCCTTCAGATGAAACTGATGATCAAACTCAAGCTGATTCTCAGGATACTGAGGACAATTCTCTGGATATCCAAGGTGATCATGAAGATAATCATCTGTAGAATAAACTCTACTCTTATTCTGCCTTGATGAGTGCTCCTCCCTAACACAGCGCAGCTGTGCTGAATCAGGCCCTGCCCTTTGAGATGAGTGCTTAGGGATTACCTCATAGCCCTCCTGATTGAACACACGTTTCCCCACTTCAGCTCCTCTAATGGCTGTTGGAAACCTGGTGCATTCTGGGACTGGTAGTCTTTTATGGGAAAATTCTGTTTTCTTATTTCTACCAGAACTGACAGGTTGCTTGTTCAGAGTCACTTCACCTTTTCTATAGCTCCTTCCTGAGCTATGATAAGCTTCCTTATCACACTATATACAGTCTTGAACTATTTACACTATATAGACTTAGACTATGTGCAGGTGTATTCAACTGGCCTACATTAAGGGAGTGACATGCTCGGTGAATAGGTGTGTTTTCAGATGTTTTCTGAAGGTTTTGAGATCTGTGGTGTTCCTGAGATGGTTTGGGAGAATGTTCCAAATAAATGGTGCATACAGTTGGAATGCTCGTTTACATGCTTGCTTGTTAGATTTGGTTCTAAGGTGAGGAATGACCAGGGTGTTCATAGTGGAGGTCCATCTAGATTTGAATTGCTTGGCGGTCTGAAGAAGCGTGCGTAGGTATGTGGGGAAGTCGGTGTGAGTTGCTTTGTGGGTTAGGATGAGAGTTTTGAAATTTATTTGGCTCTGAAATGGGAGCCAGTGGAGCTGTTTGAGTGTAGGGGTGATATGATCCTGTCTTGTCGCTGCTTGTAGGGTCCTTGCTATTGAGTGGAAAGCTATTTGCAATGGGAGGAGTGTGGACTGCAGCAGACCTTAGTAGATAGCATTGCAAAAATACAGGTGGGGTAATATAGATGCTTGCAGGCAGTCTGGAAGTTTGTTGGTTCAAGGAGTGGTCAGAGGTGTTGTAGTGTCTTCGTTTTGAAGTAGATTGTCCTGGTGATTTTGCTGATGTGGGCTTTTAAAGTGAGGTATTGATCAAGGGTGACCATAAACCTATTCTTTGCTGACACCATGCGGGAAGAACAGCTGGAGCTCCCAGGTAACTGGTAACAGTGGAGGAGTAGCTTAGTGGTTAGGGTAGCAGCCTGAGACCAGAAAGGTTCAAAGCCCATTGACTCTCCTTGTGGCCTTCGGCAAGCCACTTAACACTCCATTGCCTGAAGTACAAAACCTAGATTATAAGCCCCCTGGGGACAGGGGAAATACCTACAGTACTTGACTGTAGCTTGCCTTTCTCCGGGAATAAGCAGGAAGTCAGCCCTGACATATGGGGGACGTCAACACCGACAGAGCCCGCCTGGAGCAAATCCCCAGCTTTCAAAGAAAGCTTTTGGGAGTTGCTACCACGCATGTGTGGTCCCCTTTCTGCCCAAAGGAGCCATCTTGCTCAGTCTCCTTTTTTCCACAGAGCCCATCAGAAATAGTCTGTCCCTGTCCCGGAAATAGTTGAATTTTCTTTCCTTTTCTTCTTTGCCTTTTGGTTGTTTTTTCCGGTCAAGCACCGGTACCTTTCCCGCCCAACCCCGCTACCTCAGTATCGGGCCAACCCCCTTTTTTCTTTTTTCGATTTTTCTCTTTTGGGCGTCTCCACCCTTGTTTCCTTGCTGGCAGCCCGAAGGGTCTTCGACCTTGCTGAGGTCCTTTTTCCCCCCCATGGCTACCAGTGTGTTCAAAAAGTGCAATCGGTGCGGGAAGATTATGTCCCTCACTGATACGCATGACTGCTGCCTTCGGTGCCTCGGCTCGAACTACGACCTGATGATCTGTGGCCTCTGCAAAAAGATGTCCTCAAAGACCTTGAGAAGCCGCCAGCAGTAGCATGAAAAAATTGTTCCTGATTCTCCCATGCCTCCGAGAGCCAGGACCTTGTCTGAGGCCTCCACACCTCGGGAGGAGCACTCCGAACCCGAGCGTCGTCGAGGGGCCTCGGAGAGGGGGTCTCCCTTGAGGGAACCAAAAAGAAGGAAGAAATCCTCGACAGCGGTGTCTCTGGATGGCTCAGAATGGCCAGGTCCCTCGCAGGACCGGTCGCAGAGCCCCGAGCGCCGGCTTGAGGCGTCGGAGAAGAAGCACCAAGCCAAGGTTCCCCAAAAGGACCCGGTTGCTGACTGGCCCTGGCAAGTACATCCTATCCTAGTTGAGGACTCCCCTCCAGGGGAACCAGTTTTGGGCCCGAGCACATCTGTGCCCAAGCCGAAGGCTACAGAGCCTCCGGAACTGATGTCCAGGATGGCGTCCTTGAAGCGCAGGATCACTGCCTTCCTGAAGCAGCAGTGGGCATTGGTATCCGGCATGTCCGGTTCCTCCACCCTGACCACTGGGTGTTCAACATTGAAGTCAACCCCGAAGGCCGAGTTGATCCTCGAAGCCCTGCGGGCCCAAGTAGATCCTCGGCTGAGGTCACGCTCGGCCTCTTGTTCCTTGGAATTTATTCGGGCAAGGATCAATACCCTTCACTTAAAGGCCTTCCTCCCTGCAGACAGGATAGGCAGGCTCATGGCGCTGGCTAAAGACATACAGCGCCATCCCTCAGTGCCAGCAAGACACCTGTTGCGCCTCCTCGGGCACATGGCCTCCACGGTCCATGTCACGCCAGATGCCTGTTTACACATATGAATTGCGCAGTGGTGACTCAGGGACCTGTGGTCCCAGGCCACGGGGCATCTCCAGGACAGGGTCAAAGTGACCAGGTGCCTGGCGCAGTCCCAGACATGGTGGCTCTCGCCCTGTCACTTGGAGTGGGGATGCCTTTTCAGGCCCCTCACCACTCGAGGGTCCTCACCACAGATGCTTCCCTGCTGGGCTGGGGAGCTCACTGCCAGGAGTACCACACCCAGGGTGTTTGGTCCCCAGACGAGAGTGCTCAAAAGATCAACCTGTTGGAACTGCGTGCAATCCATATCGCCCTAAAGGCGTTCCAATGGTCCCTGAGCCACAGGTCCATCCTGGTCCAGACGAACAACCAGGTCACCATGTTCTATGTGAACAAACAATGGGGCACGGAGTCCCACACCCTCTGTCAGGAAGTTCTGGACTTGTGCTCGTTTGCAGTCCGACAGGGCATTCTCCTCAGGGCAGTGTACCTGCCGGGCCAGGACAACTGGCTGGCCGACAGGCTCAGCAGGCTGCTCCAGCCTCACAAGTGGCAGCTGGACCCAAAAGTGGTCTGAAGGCTTTTCCAGATCTGGGGGGAACCAGTGATGGACCTGATTGGCAGCCCGGACAATCACCAGCTACCCCGCTTCTGCTCCAGGCAACCACACCCTGCAGTGTGGCCACCGATGCTTTTCTAATTTCATGGTCAGTGGGTCTTCTGTATGCGTTTCCCCCAACACCTCTGATCGCCAAGACCCTGTTCAAGATTCTTTGCGACTGAGCTTCAGTCATTCTCATAGCCCCATGGTGGCCTCGGCAACCGTGGTTCCCACTCCTTCTGAAGCTAGCGGTGGAGACCCTCATCCCCCTGGGGACAGCTCCGCAGCTCCTTTCCCAGGAGGGGGGGGCTCTCTCCTGCACCCCAACCCCAGCTCCCTTTCACTGACGACGTGGCTTGTCAGACGGCTGCCTGGGTGAGAATCTTCACACTCTTGGCAAGTGCATATTTCTATATGATTTGCAAGGTATTGTGGGCAATGTATTTCATTCACACCAGACACAGCTGCTGACAATAATTTAGTTGTGCTCTTGGGTAAAGCCAATAAGATATTTATTTATGGGGTTATTTCTCCCAACACAGATATGCTTGGTAGCACATAAATTAGGTAACTTGCTTTCAGTGTTAACTTGGAAAAACAAAGTCAAAATCAGGAAAACAACAAATGAAAAGCCACAAAGCAAGAAACAAACTGTTCTTTTCAGATTAACTTCTGATTACTTCCCACATAGATTCAGAAGTGATTCTCTTCCTAGCTCACAAGCAATTAGATAAGGCTTAATTGCTAGCAGTTATCCAGCTGAAACCCCTTTAGCTGGCTTGCTTTCTACTGTATGGGTCAAATCCTGCTTCAGGAGCTTTTCTGAGTAGATTAAAGAACAAATTTGTATTTTCTTTGTGATGGTTGCTGTACTTTATAACAGAAAGTTACCAACGGAGTTTAGATAGAGAGCAGTCCATATAAACAGGATCCTCATCTGCTATTATTCCCCCTTGTTCAACAAGCATGGGTTCAATATCATGGATTGGCACAGATGAATCTCTCAATGGAGCATTTTCAGGAGAATACTTGTTTCCCTGCTGTCTTTCAAGGTTATAGCTAGGGCATAGATCAGTGTTCATACCTGAGCTTCCATTGCTGCTAGAGTTCCTCTCTATATAGCCTGGCCAGTATGTAGTCCAGTTCTTATGTCCAGCCTTCCAATCCAGATCCCTGGACACTGGATCTCTCTTCACATACCTTCTGGCACAGGTCTTAGGGTCCCTTCCACGTGCAGCCGTCTCCCTCACAGGTAGCCTCTGGTGATTCCTAGCTCTGCAGCACCATTCCTCTGGCTTTCCCCAGTCCAATGGTATATGCTGGCCCTTGGAATACCTCCCAGTATACGTACTGCTTTGGACTCTTCTAGACCTCTCAAAGGCTTTTCTCTTCCTTCTTCCAAAGGGTCTCTTTCCCTCTCTGTCCATCCGGTTTGGCTTCTGCTTCTGATGATCCTTCAGATGAAACTGATGATCAAACTCAAGCTGATTCTCAGGATACTGAGGACAATTCTCTGGATATCCAAGGTGATCATGAAGATGGTCATCTGTAGAATAAACTCTACTCTTATTCTGCTTAGATGAGTGATCCTCCCTAACACAGCGCAGCTGTGCTGAATCAGGCCCTGCCCTTTGAGATGAGTGCTTAGGGATTACCTCATAGCCCTCCTGATTGAACACACGTTTCCTCACTTCAGCTCCTCTAATGGCTGTTGGAAACCTGGTGCATTCTGGGACTGGTAGTCTTTTATGGCAAAATTCTGTTTTCATATTTCTACCAGAACTGACAGGTTGCTTGTTCAGAGTCACTTCACCTTTTCTATAGCTCCTTCCTGAGCTATGATAAGCTTCTTTATCACATACCCCCCTTCTTAAGTTATTACGGACTGGTGTCACTGGTGAAACTTCTTCTCTACAGTCCGTAATACGGGAAAGGGCATCCACATTCTTGTGTAACTTCCCAGCACGATGTTCAACTTGAAAATCAAATGCCTGTAAGGCCATGTACCAGCGTGTCAACCTGGCATTGTGGTTCTTCATTTGCTGCAACCACTTAAGTGGGGCATGGTCCGTGACCAACTGGAACTTTCTCCCTGTAAGGTAAAACCTTAACGCCTCCACTGACCACTTGATAGCTAAACATTCTTTTTCTATTGTGGAATACTTTTGTTCAGCCGGTGACAACTTCCTGCTCAGGTACATCACAGAATGCTCCTCCCCATCATGACACTGGGATAGAACCGCTCCTAGCCCTACATTCGATGCATCGGTTTGAACCAGAAAGGGTTTCTTGAAGTCCACGCCTTTCAGTACCGGTCCTGTACACAATTTTCCTTTTAAGACTGAAAACGCTTTTTCAGCTTCAGGTGTCCACTTTAGCTGGTTTGGACAATTCTTCCGCAGCATATCCGTGAAAATTGCACTTTTCTCTGCGAATTGCGGTATAAACCTGCGGTAGTATCCAATAAGTCCTAAGAAATTTCTTAGTTGTTTCTTTGCTGTTGGAGGAGGAAAATTCCTGATGCTATCTACTTTACTCATTAGAGGTTTAATTTTTCCTCTTCCCACTAGGTGGCCCAGGTATTTTACCTCCCTATTTGCAAAGGCACACTTCTTCGGGTTTAAAGTGATTCCCGCTTGCTTCATGGAGCACAAGACTGCCCTGATCCTCTTTAGTTGCTCCGCCCAGGTGTTACTATGGATTATGACATCATCCATATATGCAAAAGCATAATTTTGGTGGGGTCGAAGTACCTGATCCACTAACCTTTGGCAGGTAGCCGCTGCTCCATGCAGTCCGAAAGGCATCCTCTTGAACTGGAAAAGGCCAACGGGGGTGCTGAACACAGTCTTCGGCTTCGACTCCCTGGTGAGAGGGATTTGCCAATATCCTTTTGTCATATCAAGGGTGGTTAAGTATTGAGCCTGACCCAGCTGGTCCAACAGCTCTTCAATTCTTGGCATTGGATATGCATCAAAAACTGATATGGCGTTTACCTGCCGGAAGTCAATACAAAATCTTAAAGATCCATCAGGCTTCGGCACCAGGACTATGGGGCTATTCCAGGGACTCTTTGACTCCTCTATTACTCCCATGTCCAACATCTCCTGGATTTGTGCCACTACTTCCTGTCTTTTGGCTTCAGGCAAGCGGTATGGCCTTTGACGAACTAATTTCCCAGGTGGAGTTATTATTTCATGGGCAACCAAATGTGTCTCCCCAGGTATGGGTGTCAACACATCTGGAAACTCTTTGAGCAATTTCCTAATTTCTTCCTGTAGTACCACTGTCAGGTCCTCACCTATTTGGGGCTCTGATTTTTCTTTACAATCAGATACCTGGGGTCCCAAATCTTCCTCTTCATTCACCTCCCTCTCTCGGGCACAGGTGGCAGCTAGGCTTTTAACCCCTTTGACATCAGTAGAACCAAAGCCTTTGGTTCCACGTTCAGAATTCTCCAGGGATGTGACCTCCTCCACAGGTGGAAAACCCAGCCTCTCACAGATCAATTGGGGAATTCTGTCTCCTGTCTTCACGTGATAATCATTCTGTCCAAAGTTAAATAACAGAACTTTAATATTGCCATATTAGACCTAGTCCTTAGAGGAACATCAGATCTAGTGCAAGAGATAAGGGTGTTGGGGCAACTTGGCAATAGTGATCATAGCATGATCACCTTTGATTTAATTAGTGGAGGAGGGATAGTAAGGAAATCCACAGTACTACCTTTTAACTTTCAAAAGGGAGACTATGATAAAATGAGGAAAATAGTTAAGAAAAAACTAAAAGGAGCAGTTGCAAAGGTTAAAGACTTACATCAAGCTTGGGTGTTGTTGAAAAATACTATCTTGGAAGCCCAGATCAGCTGTATTCCACGCTTTAAGAAAAGTGGAAGGAAGTCCAAAAAACTGCCAGCATGGTTTAAAGGGGAGGTCAGAGAGGCTGTTGTTGCCAAAAAAGCATCTTTCAGGAAATGGAAAAAAGAGCCAAACGACGAAACCTGGAAACAGCACAAGCACTGGCAAGTCAAATGCAAGGCATTGATAAAGCAGGCAAAGGGAGAATTTGAGAAGAAGCTTGCTGCGGAAGCAAAAACGTGAAATAAAGATTTTTTCAAGTGCATTCGTAGCAAAAAACCTGTGAGAGAGTCAGTTGGTCCATTAGATGATAAAGGGGTTAAAGGGGCACTAAGAAGCGACAAGGCGATAGCGGAGAGATTGAATGAATTCTTTGCTTCGGTCTTTACCGAGGAAGATGTAGGGATGTTACCCATGACTGAAGTGGTATTTAAAGGTGCGGAAGAATTGAAGGAAATATCGATACATCGGGAACATGTATTACAACTATTAGATAAACTGAAGAGTAGCAAATCACCTGGGCCAGATGTTATACATCCAAAGGTGTTGAAAGAACTGAAATATGAGATTGCAGACCTGCTATTAGTAATCTGTGAATTTTCATTAAAATCATCTGTAATACCTGAAGATTGGAGGATCGCCAATGTAACACCAATTTTTAAAAAGGGTTCCAGGGGTGATCCGGGAAACTACAGACCGGTGAGCCTCACGTCAGTACCGGGAAAAATGGTAGAAACCATCATAAAGAATAAAATTACTCAGCATGTAGATAGTCATAGCCTAATGGGAGACAGCCAACATGGTTTTAGACAAGGAAGATTTTGTCTTACTAATCTATTATGTTTTTTTGAAAGTGTGAATAAACAGGTGGACAAAGGTGAGTCGGTTTATATAGTGTATCTGGACTTTCAGAAAGCCTTTGACAAGGTGGAGTGGAGTGGAGGAGTGGCCTAGTGGTTGGGGCAAGGTACTTCAGGCCGGAAGGTCGGGGGTTCAAATCCCACAGGTGCTCCTTGTGGTCTTGGGCAAGCCACTTAACCCTCCATAGCCCATGTTCCCTGTAAAATAGTTATCTCCAAGTTATAATGCCCTGTTCAATGTAATTTCAGTTTGTTCAATGTAAACCGCACTGATGCAGAATAGCGCAGTATATAAGAGAATTAAAATAAAAATAAAAAAAATAAATAAAGGTCCCTCATCAGAGACTTTTGGCAAAACTAAAGAGCCATGGGATAGGAGGCAGTGTACTACTGTGGATCAAGAACTGGTTAAAAGAGAGAAAGCAGAGGGTTGGGCTAAATGGCCAATTTTCCCAATGGAGAAAAGTGAATAGTGGCGTACCCCAGGGATCTGTGCTGGGTCTGCTGCTTTTTGACATATTCATAAATGACCTGGAAAGTGGAATAACGAGTGAGGTTATCAAATTTGCAGATGACACAAAACTATTTAAAGTTGTTAAAACCCAAGAGGATTGTGGAAAATTGCAAGAGGGTCTTGATAAATTGGAAGACTGGGCATCAAAATGGCACCTAGGGAAGAACAACCCAAACTATGATTACACGATGCAAGGTTCCACATTAGGAACCACCACCCAGGAAAAAGATTTAGGCGTCATTGTGGATAGCATGTTAAAACCCTCGGCCCAGTGTGCAGCGGCAGCCATGAGAGCAAATAGAATGCTAGGTATCATAAGGAAAGGAATGGAAAATAAAACAAAAGATATTATAATGCCTCTATATCGTTCCATGGTGAGACCGCACCTTGAATATTGTGTGCAATTCTGGTCGCCGTATCTTTAAAAGGATATAGCGTTATTAGAAAAGGTTCAGAGAAGAGCCACCAAAATGGTAAAGGGGATGTAAGGATATTCCTATGAAGAAAAGCTAAAAAGGTTAGGGCTCTTTAACCTGGAAAAGAGACGGCTGAGGGGAGATATGATAGAAGTCTATAAATTAATGAACGGAGTGGAACGGGTAAACGTAGATCGATTGTTTACGTTATCAGAATATAGAAAGACTAGGGGGCATGCAATGAAGCTACAGGGTAAACTATTTAAAACTAATAAAAGAAAATATTTATTCACTCAACGTGTAATCAAACTCTGGAATTTGTTACCGGAGGATGTAGTAAAGGCTGTTAGTGTAGCTGGGTTTAAAAAAGGTTTGGACAAGTTCCTGGAGGAAAGGTCCATAAACATTATTAAGAAGGGACCCAGGATATCAATGCTTGACCCAGTACAAGCATTGCGGAACCTGTGTCTTTTGGGGAAACTGCTAAGTACGTATGACCTAGATTGGCCACTGTTGGAAACAGGATACTGGGCTTGATGGACCTTGGTCTGACCCAGTATGGCATATCTTATGTTCTTATGTTCTTATATACTTTGAGTCTTCAGATTCTGATTCATCTAACGATAAATTGGCCGATAATTGAGACTTAGAAACTCTACCAGAGGACCCATCCCTTTCTCCACAACATCGCATGTCCCCACCAGAGGACATGTCTTTCCAAGACTTTATTTGTGATGTTGCCAGGGGCCTGTCCATTACAGTAACATCAGAGAAAGAGCCTAGGGCTAAAGAATTGGAAATTCTTCAATACCCAACAGCTCCAAAAGAAGTGGCTAAACTTCCTATTCACAGTACACGACCTCATGCTTTGTATGTGGGATTCACCTCTTACTATTTCTCCCTATACCCACCGGCTCGATACCATATACCGGGTACCAGAGTGTCCCGGTTTTCAAAAGACACAGTTGCCACACCATCTATGGTAGTGGAATCGGCAATGTGTCGAATCAAAAGCACGAAGACAGGTAGGGAATCGAGAACCATCGATGCTTTTGGTCGACATTGCTTCCAGGCTTCCATGCTTTCGGTGAGAATCAGTTCTTACGTATTCTATCCCATCAGTGCCGTGGGCTCAGCTTTAACAGAGCCGTGGTTAAGGGAAACACTGTCCCTTTGCCGTGGCTCTGCAAAGCGGAGCCGGGGGAAACCAGCAGGCTCTCCGGGGGGGGGGCGGGAGGCCGCGGAGCTCCTCATTCTGCCGCTGCTGCCGCTAGAGCAGCAGCAGCAGATGCTTCTTACGCCGGAGTTTTGGGTTTTTTTTCAATTTCCCTGGGTTGGGGGGGAGGGGTCTAGGACTAGAACTGGGCGGATGGGGGGGGGGTAGGACAGGAACGGGACTGATTGGGATGTTTAGAACTGGAAATTGGCTGATGGGGGGTTGGGAATGGTAATGGGCTATGGGGGGTTAGAAATGGAAATGGGCTGATGGGGGTTAGTACTGGAAATGGGCTGATCGGGAGGGGGGCTAGGACTGGTAATGGACTATGGGGGGGTTAGGACTGGTAATGGGTTAGGGGGGGTTAGAACTGGAAATGGGCTGATGGGGGTCAGTACTGGAAATGGGCTGATCGGGAGGGGGCTAGGACTGGTAATGGACTATTGGGGGGGTTAGGACTGGTAATGGGCTATGGGGGGTTAGAACTGGAAATAGGCTGATGGGGGTTAGGACTGGAAATGGGCTGATCGGAGGGGGCTAGGACTGGTAATGGGCTATCGGGGGAGGGCTAGGACTGGAATGGACTGATGGGGGTTTAGAACTGGAAATGGGCTGATGGGGAGTTAGGATTGGTAATGGGCTATGGGGAGACTAGGACAGGAAATGGGCTGATTGGGGTGCTAGGACTGAAAATAGACTTATTGGAGGGTTACAACTGGTAATGGGCTGATTGGGGGGCTAGGACTGGGGTGGGCTGATAAAGGGGATAGGACTAGAAATGGGCTGGGACAGGAAATGGGCTAGTAGGGGAGGGGAGGAGAGTGCTGCTGGCCCTGGAAGAAAACTAGGGGCTAGGGCTACAAATGGGCTGATGCAGGGGGGGGGATGGTAGAATAGGACTGGAAGGGAGCGGATACTGAGAGGGTCTGCCAGGGGAAGGATGGGGCAGGAAGGGAAGGAGGGGGCTGGAAAGGAGCTGACACCTGAAATGTACCGAAGGGGGACTGGAAGGGAGCTGACACTTGGGGATGGGAGTGGTAGGTAGCTGGGTAATAGGGAGGAGGCTGGAAGGGAGCTGACATGTGAATGGCACTGGAAGAGAGATGGACAGAGGGTAGGGTGGCTGGAAGGGAGCTGACTGGGGGGTGGCACTGAGAGTGAACCTGAGCTGATACCTGGGATGGTATTTGGACTAGAAGGGGCTGGACAGTGGGAAAGGAGGGGGACTGGAAGGGAATGGACACAAGTGGCAGTCATGGGAATGCAAGGTGGGTGACATTGGAAGGTACTTGGGGGGAGGGACTGGAAAGGGGACTGATACTGGGGACACTGTTCCCTCTAAGTTGTGCGTGTGTGCGCACGCACACACCTTGCCGAGCGAGCGCACATACTTTACAACAAGAGCGCGCAAAAATTACGGTTCCGATTCTGATAGAAAACAACACAGACGTCTTAAAATTTAAAAGTTGTAATTGTAATTACTAGAAATTTTCCGCTTCATTTAGTAATCATCTATTTTCATTTAATTTGATTAAAATCAATGTGGTGTACATACTGTATTCTGACGTGTAGTCAAATTTTAAAGTATATAACTCCGAGTGTCGTTATATGGTGCACAAAAATTTAACATTCCTTCAAAAGCTGCACAGCTGATATTTTATGCGCACACAGCCTATAGAAAATTAGAGGGAACATTGACTGGGGAGGGTTACTGAAACTGGAAATGGGCTGATGGAAGGAAGTGAAGAAAACAAAAGAAGAGATAAGAAATGGCAGATGGACCATGGACCATAGACCACAGAAAGAGAGCTAAGAGAAGACAGGAAAGCAGAAGCCTCAGATTGGGACCAGCATGATCAGAGAATAAAATGGTCAGACAACAAAGGTAGAAAAAATAATTTTATTTAATTTTGGTGATTGGACTTTGTGCTATTTTTATATTTTACACAGTATTGGGGAACTGCATCTCTTATTTATCTGATGTTGCACTGCATGTGGACTCTGGCTTCTTGGGGTTTCAGTTTAAATTTTGTCTACATATTTTTATTTTTACTTTAGATTGTGGTTACTTATTCTGTACTTGGTGAAGGTCGATGTTGTGCGTGTGTGACTGAGGTCAGGTGTTCTGTTAACATGCAGTTTGTATATAAAGATCTTTATCTTTATCTTTATTTGAGCGCTTGATAGACCGCCCAGGCCGGAGCATCAGGGCGGTGTACAAAATAAAATGGCGACTGCGGAAACAAAAGATAGAGGTGAACGCCAATAAACGATAGGACAGAGAGAGACAGTAAATAAGTTAGAAGACAGAAAAGCCCCAAAAGAGGGATAGAGGAGGGGAGAGGGAAGAAAGGGAAAAGGAGAGAGTCACGGGGGATGGAGGGCGCGACTGGGGGATGGAGCGCCATCGGTAGGAGGAGGGAGATCAAAGGCTTGACAAAAAAGGTGAGTTTTAAGGAGGACTTTGAAGTGAGTGTAGGATAGCTCAGTGCGGAGGGAAAGGGGAAGGGAGTTCCAGAGGGCGGGTCCTAGGAAGAAAAAAGCAGAACGGCGGGTAGACTCTAGGTGGGCGTGATTAGGAGAGGGAAGGAAGAGACGATTACCGTGAGAAGAGCAAAGAAGGCGGGGAGAGGGCTGGAGGTGAATAATGTTGGCCAGATACTGGGGGGTGTCGGTGTGAAGAACCCGGTGCGTGGTAATGAGCAGTTTGTAGATGAACCTGAACTTAATCGGAAGCCAATGCAGAGCGAGGAGGCAAGGGGACACATGAGAGCGAGCAGGGGAAAAAGTGACAAGACGAGCGGCGGCGTTCTGGACAAACTGGAGACGGCGAAGCTGGGAAGACGGGAGACTATACTATACTGTAGTAATTTGACTTGTTCAGCTTTTCAAATAGGTGTATGGATGTTCCAGGGCCCACTGTAGTATTTACAGTGACACTTTTTTTGGATGGGCTCCTTATGTGACTTTTGAAAGTTTGTGCTAATATGGTATGGTATGGTAGGTTTGCTTTTTGTTGTAAGGTTTTTTATTAGTTCACAATATGCCTGGTACTGGAGAATAGTGTTTGTTGTTGTTGTTGTTGTTGTAAGTGAGATGATCAGAATCAGATTTTTTTTTTTAATATTGAGTTTTGTGGGTGAATGTCCTGGTTCTGCTCTGCACCTACTGTGGATGCAAAATATATGTTGAAAAAGGAAAAGGGAGAACTATAACGCAGTTTATAACAAAATTAAAATGGGTTATAATTTACTTTTATAAACTGTGCTATTGATTTTTGCTGTCTTTTAGTTCCTTGGTGTGCAAAGAGGACCGTACCTAGCCCTGTGCAAGCAGTGCAGCCACACAGGGCGCAAAGGCTTGGGGGGCGCATTTTGGCTCTCTGCTGTTGCCCTGCTGCCGCTGGCAGGACAATAGCAGGCAGTTAAAATGTGCCCAAAGCCTTTTCGCAGCACTTTAAGCAGGTCTGGTCCCTCCCTCCTCTGACACGATGTCAGAGCAGGGAGGGACAGATCTGCTTAGAGTGCCGGCGCCTTTCAGATTGGGTGCATGCCCCCCCTCCTCCTCCCCATACCTCCGTCCAGTGCTGCCTGCTCTTTCCCTGCTGCCCGCGCCGCCGTGAAAAAAACTGAGGGCGGCAGCAGCAGGGAAAGAGCAGGCAGCGCTGGATGGAGGTATGGGGGGAGAGGGGGGCATGCGCCCGAGTTGCAAGTCGCATAAGGCGCGATTGCAGTTCGATATGGCCCTGTGTGCAAACATCTTGCATTTCCTCCATATAATCTAATCAGCTTTTTGATTTGGTTCAGTCTCTGATTGGATTTCTGAAAAAGCCCCGCCCCCTCTAAAGTAATGGGGGGGGGGGGCGCCATCTCATTCTTCGCCTCAGGCAGCAGACTGCCTTGAGCCACCCCTGGGCTCAGGCTTCTCTGAGTTTTTGACTTCTTTCTAGAGAATATAGCTGTCGTGCTTCTGAAGAATACCAACCCTATCCACATTCCTGGTAGATTCTGTCATTATGCCCACAGATGGCATCTCATCACCTCGGAGCAATGGACATTAACAATAGTACGGGAAGGATACAAACTTCATCTGCAAATCCTACCCCCCCCCCCCCCCCCGACCTCACTAAGAGAGCTGCATTCTCACTGCTCTGCTTCTGCAAGAGATCACCTCTCTTCTACTGCAGAGTACCATAGAAGAGGTTGCAACATCCTAGCAGGGAATGGGCTTCTATTCTCCCACTTTCTTATTCAAAAGAAAAAAGGGGGATACAGGCCCATTCTGAACCTCAGGGACCTAAACAAGTGTCTAATATGGAAGAAATTCAAGATGGTCTCCCTGGGGACCCTTCTTTCCTATCTCCAGAGTCAGGACTGGCACTGTTCTCTAGATCTAAAGGAAGAGTACTTTCATATTCTTATTCGTCCAGAACACAGACAGTTCCTGCGCTTCATTTTCCAGGGAAGACACTATCAATACAGAGTCTACTTTTTGGCCTCACCTCTGCCCCAAGAGTCTTCACAAAGTGCATGGCGGTAGTAGCCACATTTCTAAGGACTCTAAGGATAATTGTCTTCCCTTACTTAGACGACTGGCTCATAAGAGCAAGCACCTCTCAAGAGGCCAGCCTATCTCTCTCATGCACCATGCAGGTGTTACAACACTTGGGATTTGTCATAAATCTTCCAAAGCCCCAATTCGTCCCCTCTCAAACTCTGGAGTTCATAGGGGCCCTCTTAAATACTCAGCAGTCAAGGACATTTCTGTCCCATCTCTGCTGCACTCGTCTCAATCAGCTAGCATCTCAGGCATGTCTCAAGGATTATCTAACTGCTCGAGAAATGCTACAACTTCTGGGTCATATGGCATCAACAGTGCATGTAGTTCCCTATGCCCATTTGCACATGCACACAGCCCAATGGACTCTGGAATTCCAGTGGACTCAAGCCTCAGGTCACCTCGGGGACAAGATAAAAGTCTCTACCCCTCTGGTCATATCTTTCCTGTGGTGGTTTTCCCCAGAAAATCTCCTTGTAGGGTCACCTTTTCAGATGACTGCACATCAATGTACCCTGACGACAGACACATCCAAACTGGGCTGTGGAGACCATCTGGGATCTCTCTTCACTCAGGGCCTCTGGTCACAGCAGGAGTCACAACTCCTAATAAATCTACTGGAGCTCTGAGCTATTTTCAGTGCTCTCAAGGTGTTCCAGGGCCGCTTACATTACCAAAGGGTTCTAGTCCAAACCGACAACCAAGTCGCCATGTTCTACGTGAACAATCAAGGCAGAACAGATTCTTGGTCCCTCTACAAGGAGGCTATACATCTCTGGTCCTTTGCCATACATCATCACATTCACCTCCAAGCAGTGTATCTTCCGGGCAAACACAATGTCTTAGCAGACAGATTAAGTTGGATCGTTCTTCCCCACAAATGTCTTTTCATGTAGACACAGTGTCCTACATCTTTCAGACCTGGGGGACTCCAGAGATAGACCTCTTCACCACTCCTCAGAATGCCAATCTCCCTCACTTCTGTACCAGGACTCCTGCTTGGACAGCCAACAGGTGGATGTTTTTCAACTCCACTGGGGACCCAGCTTCCTTTATGTCTTCCCTCCCATTCCCCTAATTCCCAAGACTCTTTTCAAACTCCAGGTGGACAGGGGCTTCATGATACTCATAGCCCCATGCTGGCCACGTCAACCGTGGCACCCTCTCCTGCTATGTCTGTCTCAGACTCAACCCATAGATCTGGGATCTGCTCCAGATCTCCTCTCTCAAGAGGAGGGGATGTTTCTCCATCCCAAACCACAGTCTCTCCATCTCACAGCATGGCTGTTGAAAGCATAGCCTTTCAAGATATTAACCTTCCCCAGGAGGTTAAGGACATCCTCTTAGCTTCTAGAAAGCCATGCACCAGATGGCCCGTCGCTTTTAAGTGGCGTAGGTTTTCTATCTGGTGTTCTCAGAAGAATCTTAAACCCTTCTCAGCTCCGGTGGAGGTGCTGCTCCAGTATCTCCTCCACCTTTCTTCATCTGGATTCAAATCCAATTCAGTAAGAGTACACCTAAGTACAATTGTGGCCTCTCACATGCCCTTAGATGGATAACCCATCTCCTCTCAGCCACTCATAGCACACTTCATGAGAGATCTTCTACTAACCAAACCTCCCATTAAACCACCACCGGTGGCATGGGACTTGAATGTTGTTTTAGGGCAACTTCTCAAGCCACCCTTTGAACTTTTAGCCACTACGTCATTTAAGTTTCTGACATGGAAAGTCATCTTCCTCATTGCCATCACTTCAGCAAGGCGTATTAGTGAGCTTCAAGCCTTGGTGGCCGACCCGCCTTACACACGGTTCCACTATGATAAGGTAGTCCTTAGAACTCATCCTCACTTTATGCCAAAGGTGGTTTAGCCTTTCCATTTGAACTAGTCGGTTTACCTTCCTGTGTTTTTCCCTAGACCACACTCATCTAGGGCAGAGACAATCTTTCACAATCTTGATTGTAAATATGCCTTAGCATTTTATCTTCAGAGGACTCGGGAGCATTGAAAGGTGTAAGGGTAGGGTCCTTTTTCCTTCCCAGCACCATACCCTTACAAAAGGCTTCACAACTGTTCATCTCCTTTGACCCTAGTCATGTGGGGTTACCAGTCTCCAAATGTACTCTCTCCAAATGGATAGCAGATTGCATCACTTTTGCTTATGATGTGGCAGGACTCTCCCTCGAGGGTCATGTCATTGCCCATAACGTTCGAGCCATGGCTACCTCAATGGCAAATCTACGTTCTGTAGCTATTAATGAAATTTGCAAAGCAACAACTTGGTCTTCAATCCATACCTTTGCTGCTCACTACTGTCTAGACAAGGACTCCTGCCGGATTGAAATGTTTGGCCAGGCTGTTCTCCAGCATCTCTTTCAGACTTAGAGCAACGCCTGCCCTCCATCCCAGAATTCGATACCATGCATCCATGAAGGATCCATGACCTTTATAGGCCTACTTTGAGGCAGACCACCATCGGTCCTGAGATCATTTCTCTGGCATCTTCTAGCTAGGGAGTCCCATATGTGAAGACTACATTCCTGCTTGTTTCTGGAGATAGCTTTGTTTCTCACCTGTAACAGGTGATCTCCGGGAACAGCAGGAATTTAGTCTTCACAACACACTCTCTTCTCTTAGGAGTTGTAAGTATTCTTTTCCTTTTCTGTCCTTTTATCTCAACAGAGGAGGGAGAGCTGGAAAGGCGGGAAGGCAGCTACCCAGGTGCAGTGGGATGCTCCCAAAGGCTTTCCTATTGGACACCGGGGAGCGTTCCCACGCGGACTCTGTCGGTACCGATGTCACCCTTATGTGAAGCCTAAATTCCTGTTGTTCCCGGAGATCACCTGTTACAGGTAAGTAACTACGCTTTCCCTGCAGCCCAACCCTGGCCATGGAAGGCCAGATTGGGGGTCAGACTGCTAGGAAAGGATGGTATTTTGTGCGGCCAATGATCGTGGCTCCTGAATGGAGCCATGGTGCCATGGCGACAGGGGACTGCAGCTCCATTGAAGAGCCTGGCTGGGTAGGTGCCCAATGTGCGGCCGATCAGAATCGGGGCCTGGCCTGCATGTCCAGGCCAGTAGACCTGATTTAAACCCTTGGGCATGTCTAACCCCTGTGGGATCAGAATCAGGTGCTACCGCTGCACGCCCCGATTTTGACTGGCTGTACAGGGGCAGGCTGTCTACAGCAGAATTGGCCTCATAGTGTACAACAGAGTCCAGCCCTATCCTTCACTGGACCATCCAGTGGAAGAATGTACTGACTATCTCGAAGGCTGAACAGGACACTGAGCAGCCCATTGGCATGCATCTGTCAAAGTAATACATGTCATTGAACTGAAAACCAAGAAGAGGAAAGCAGGTCAATTAGATCAGGAGGAGCCTATAAGCTGATTCTATGCCAACCTTGGTGAGGTATGAATACCTGACCGCAGCTCGAATGGTGGCCAGAGTATAGTCAAAGGAGGCATACCGTATTTCCTGGATTATAAGTTGCCCCTGTGTATAAGTCACAGTGGCATAATTTGGTATTTTCACATGTAAAATACTAGTATAAGTTGCCTCTGTGTATAAGTTGACAGTACAGAAAAATAAAGCACAAGACGACTTTGCTGTTTGTCAAAACTGGATTTATTCTGTATCACTTTCACTTTACAATAACATTCATTCCATATCAGATTTGTTCTGTATCACTCTCAGGAAAGCCGTTGAAGTCCTCATCTTCGGTGTCACTGTGAAATAGTTCTGCAATTTCAGGTGCCAGTTTATGTTTGTTATTGTCTTCTTCTTCATCTTCATTGTCTTCATCTTCACTGTTATCGGGGCTCTTTAGGATCTCAGCCTTCGCAAAACCTGATTTGAATATTGTATTGCTCCCCTCCCCCATGTTGTCGCAACCCACCCGGTTAACTTCTGCAGAAGTGTCATGGCACATATGGCTGTTATCCAAAATACAAATCAAACCCTGTACTATGCTTAACTCAAAAATTAACAACCAATATTAATCTTATTACAATAATTTCTTTTAGCAGGCAAAAAGAAATTGCCTGCTAAAAGAAATTATTGTAATAAGATTAATATTGGTTGTTAATTTTTGAGTTAAGCATAGTACAGGGTTTGATTTGTATTTTGGATTATTGCTTCCCTGAGACAGCTTTGTGGTGACATATGGCTGTTAGCCATGAAACTGTTTTCCGTGGCACATCTAGTTTTCCCATAGGCAACGCAATACAGTTTTGAATCTTCTGTTGACAGAAATGTCAAGCGGTTGAAGCATTTCTGTCATACCATCCCTTCATTTGTCTTTCACCCTCCTCTTAGCCCTCTGCCTCTTTTTCCCCTTTCCCCAGCATCCATCGCCTCTGCCCTCCCCTTTTCCCAACATCCATTCACCTGTCTCTTTCTCCCCCACTGCGGTCTAGCATCTCTCCTCTTTCCTCCCCCAACATGGTCTAGTACAGGGGTCTCAAACACGCGGCCCGCGGGCCGCATGCGGCCCGCAAGAGCATCTTGTGCGGCCCGCGAAGTACCGGCGAGTAAAAAAAAAAATTCCAAACTTGCCGCCGTAGTATTAAGCGTCCCGCGGGCCCCTCTGCCTGGTCCTCTCCTCCCTGCAGTATCAGCTCCAAAAGCGGCGGCTTTCAGAGCCGCGAAGAGAGAGAGTTTCTCTCTCGCGGTTCTGAAGAGCAGCACGAGAGTCTTCAGAACCGCGCGAGAGAAACTCTCTCTCTTCGCGGCTCTGAAAGCCGCCGCTTTTGGAGCTGAATGCTGCAGGGCGGTGAGGACCAGGCAGAGGGGCCCGCGGGACGCTTAATACTGCAGCTGCAGCAAATATACATTTTTTTTCATCTAATTTGGCTGATGGTGGGAGGGGGGTTTGGACTGGTAATGGGCTATGGGGGGGGCTAGGACTGGTAATGGCCTATGAGGGGGGTAACTGAAAATGGGGTGATGGGGGTAACACTGAAAATGGGGTGATGGGGGGGGTTTAGGACTGGTAATGGCCTATGAGGGGGTAACTGAAAATGGGGTGATGGGGGTAACACTGAAAATGGGGTGATGGGGGGTTAGTACTGGTAATGGCCTATGAGGGGGTAACTGAAAATGGGGTGATGGGGGTAACACTGAAAATGAGGTGATGAGGGGGGGTGTTAGTACTGGTAATGGCCTATGAGGGGGTAACTGAAAATGGGGTGATGGGGGTAAACACTGAAAATGGGGTGATGGGGGGGTAGTACTGGTAATGGCCTATGAGGGGGTAACTGAAAATGGGGTGATGGGGGTAACACTGAAAATGAGGTGATGGGGGGGGTTAGGACTGGTAATGGGCTATGAGGGGTAAGACTGGAAGTGGGCTATGGGGGGTTAGGACTGGTAATCGGCTATGGGGGGGGCTAGGACTGATAATAGGCTGGGGGGTCTGCTAGGACTGGAAATGGGCTGAGTGGAAGGGGGGCTTGAACTGCAAATGGCTGATGGGGAGGGGGGCTTGGAATGGAAATGGGCTGTGAGGGGAGGGAGCTAGCACTGGAAATGGGCTGATGGGGGGGAGCTACGATTGGAAATGGGCTGATGGGGGGCTAGGACTGAAAATGGGCTGATGCAGTGACTAGAAGGGAGAGGTGCTGTGTGGGACTGGAACTAGAAGGGAGCTGATGTTGGGGGAGGATTAGAATGGGATGGAGCTGGGAGAGTGAAATGGAGAGGGGAAAATATTTTGTGTGGGAGGGAAGACAAATCTACAATTGGCCAGGTAAGTGGGGATTGAGGATGGAGGGGTAAAATTTGAGTGGATGAAAATAGGAATGAGGAAAGAGCAAAAGGAGAAAGATTAATATGTTAAAGCAGATGTAGAGGGAGAATGGAAAAAGCTAGAAGAGAGAAGGACAAATGGACAGCAGACGATGGAGAGTTAGCAGAAGGCACGAAGAAACCAGAAGAAAGTGGCTGGAACTGAAAAAAAATGCACAAAAGGTAGAAAAATATCTTTATTTTGAATTTATTAACTGGAATATGTCAGTTCTGGGAAATGTGCATCAATAACGTCTGCGCTTTGTTTAGTACAAGAGAAAATTAATTTATAGTTTTATTTCTACAGTGTTGTTGTACATTCCAAGTTTGGCTTTTGGGGGGTCCCAGTTTAAATTGTCTTGTTTCTAAATTTTGATTCCTTGTTTGGTGATGGTGTATTCTGCATGTGTAACTGAGCTGAGGTATTCTGTTTATGTAATTCCTATTTGACATTGCTACTTGTTCTCTGTCCCCAGTAGGTCATGTATTGTTGTTCTCTGAAATGTATTGATTTAATATTTGCAGTGTTGCCTTTTGATAGGTAGAGTATGGTGCTTTGTGAGTCCTGGTAGTGCTGTTAGGATATGGCGGGTTTGCTATGGGTTCTAAATGGGCAGTGTTTGTTTGTAGTAGTTCCTAATGTGCCTGGCGGTTGCCACTGGATTATAGTAATGTAGAAATCTTTTAGTCTTTCTTTATTCATGCACTCATTAAGAGGCATGTTTACTAAAAGTTAGGGTATGGTAACATTATGCAAATATTTATGCAAATGAGGTCCCTTATGCAAATGAGGTCCCACGTCTCATGCGGCCCCCGGGTTATTTTACAAGTCCTCATTTGGCCCTCAAAGCAATTTGAGTTTGAGACCCCTGGTCTAGTATCTCCCCTCTCTCTTTCCTCTACCCAGTGTGACCTGCATCTCTCCCCTCTCTCTCTCCTTCCTCCCAGTCAGCAACTCTATCAATCTTTCTCTCTTGGGCTCCAGCATCTCCCTTCTTGCTGGAGATTCTTCACATTACTGGGCCATAATGTCAATAATAAGAGGGACAGTAACACACACCATGGAGCCTTTAGTCCATTCGCTATTGAATGCTCTGTCATGTCCTGCCAGAGAGGGTTGGGCATGGCAGGGCATTCTGTAGTGCGCTTTACTGTTCTTCTTTTTATTGCTGTTACTACCTCAGCCTAGTAACATGAAGGGGATGAAGGAAGCATAGCAGGGAGAGAGATGCTGGTCAGGGTGGGAAAGGAATAAAAAGAAGCATGATACCATGATGGCAGCGACAGCAGCAGCAGCTGAAGGAGAGAGGCACTTTGTTGCAACACCTATGATCTGCAGCCTTTGGAGGGAGGAGGATCATTTCCTCCCTCCTACCCCCTCCCCATACAACACAGATGTCCTTTCATAGGAGTGCAGCAGACCTTGAGTGCATGCATGAGTTCAGAGGCTTCATGCTTGCTTCTTTCTTCACCTCCCCTCTGCCTATATGTGTGTCTCTGTTTGTGTGTGTATCTCTGTTTGGTTTGTGATCAGCTGAGCAATGGTGTTGAATTCTAAAATATCTAAGAAAAACAAGTGCTTACTATGCATATTCTGCATAATAGAAACATAGAAACAAGACAGCAGAAGAAGACTATATGGCCTATCCAGTCTGCCCTTCCATTTATTTATTTATTTATTTATTTACATTTCTTATGTACCGCAGTCTTTGACTTCAGCGCGGTTTACATCGAACAAAAATTCAGCACCATAAGCAAGCATCTGAGTTACAATAAACAGGGGCATACAACTTGGATAACAGGGCAAAATCAGTAACTGGGGTCATAAAACCTGGATAGTAATGTGATTAAGAATAACAGAATATAACAGTGAACTATTAACATCTTAAATGATAGCGCAGATGAGATTTAAGACAGGCCCGTAGAACCTTATACCAAAGGTCTGTGGAATCTTACTAAGTGGGAAATTCTGGATCAATAGGTGATTCAGTGTGTCTATGATTCACAGGGAGGGGGCGTGCCTCTGCACTCACTGAGAAGTATTTAAGGAATAAGTAGTGTTTGAGGGCTTTTCTAAATTGCAGTAGGCTGTTGATTGCTCTAATATCTGGCGGTAGTGCATTCCAGAGTTTAGGGGCACGAAGGCTGAAAGCCCGGTTTGCTGTTGCTGAGGTGCTTCTAGTAAGTTCGCGGGGAACCATTAGCGAATTTACTGCAATTGATCTCCTTGATCTATTCGGGGCTATGGGTTTGATGAGTTTGGTTAATGATGTGGGGGAGAGACTATTTACTGCTTTGAATGTAAGTAGTAATGTTTTGAATATGATCCTGGCATGTATAGGAAGCCAGTGTAACTGCATTAGCAGGGGTGACACATGCTCACATCTAGATGCCCCATAGAGAATCCTCGCAGCGCTATTCATTGCGAGCTGTAAGGGGTTCAGGGTGGATTGAGGGAGGCCTAGCAAAATGACATTAGCATAGTCAAAGTGAGGCATGATCAGAGCCTGGTAGATGGTGCGAAAATCCTCAGGTTCAAGCAGGGGGCGAAGATGTCTTAGTGACCGGATTTTGTAGTATATGATTCTTACAGTATTGGCTATATGTGCTTTCATGTCAAGGTTCTGGTCGAGTGTAACGCCCAGATATCTTATGTTGGGTTTTGATTGTAGCTCAGCATCCTTCACCTTCAGGAACTGTGGGGGGCTGAAGCTCGGGTTCTTTGACATGAAGAGCACCTCTGTCTTCTTATGTTGAATCCTTAGGTTTTGTGACAAGAGCCATTGCGATATGGCATCAAAGCAGTTACTTAGTGGGGATAGGTCCAATTTATCTATGTTGAAAGGCATATAAAGCAGGACATCGTCTGCATATATCATGCAACTCACATTAAAGGACCTGATGATCTTGCAAATAGGTTGCATATAAATATTGAACAGTAAAGCAGAAAGGGAGGAACCTTGCGGGACTCCCTGTCCTTGGTGAAATGGATCAGACATCATTCCACCAGACCAAACGTGTTGCCATCTTTCAGATAAGTACGATCTACACCATTCAAGGGCAGTTCCGCCAACTCCTTTCTCTTTTAGCCTTATTAGAAGGAGGTCATGGCTCACCGAGTCAAATGCTGCGGCTATGTCCAGGAACACAAGTGCGAAACCCTGTCGGACGTTGTTGATACCGGAGATTATGTTGTTGAGGAGAGATGTAAGGAGCGTTTCTACTCCGTGTGACTCTCTGAAGCCATGTTGGCAAGGGTCCAGAGGAGCCGTGGTATCAATATGGTCTTGCAATTGGCATTGGACCTCCTTTTCTATCAGTTTCGCGAGAAAAGGAATACTAGAAATGGGTCTGTAGGATTCTGCTTTTTGTGGATCTAACTTACAGTTTTTTAACAGTGGTCTGATGGACGTTTGTTTGAGGACAGAGGGGAATGTACCAGATTTGAAGGACAGGTTTATTATTTTGGTTATTGTTGGGCTGAATTCGCAACGAAGTTCCTTTATCCAAAAAGCTGGGCAGGGGTCCGTATGAGCAGTGGTGGAATTGAGAGACATGATCAGATCTTCAATTCGCTTCTTATCCGGTGTAGTGAAAGTGCTTAGAGCTGTCGGGCAGTCTTGGATGGTGGGGGTAAATTCTGAAGGAGGTTTACTTGTTTGAGTAAGCTTGGACTGTAGGTAGACCGCAAAATCTTGGGGATGGATCTCACATTGCTTTTCAGGGGTTGGTTCCTTTGATAGAGTCTTGACTAGGTTAAACAAATCGTGGGGCTTATTTAAGGCCTGCTTCAGGGTGTCCGTGTGGTACTGCTTCATTTTATCGGAGATGGCCTTGCGGTGGGTGGTTAGCTGATTGAGGTAGGCTACCCGGTCTACGGAGGAGCGTGACCGACGCCAGCGCTTCTCGAGGCTCCGTAGTTGGGATAGTGATAGTCTCAGTTCATCAGTGTACCATGGTGCAGAAGCTCTTTTCCTAGTTGGACTATTGAGAGGTGGTCGCATTGCAATTGTATTAAGATTGTTGTTCCAGCATGTGATTAAGTCTTCTATCTCTAGAGAGGTCTCGTTACGAAGTGAGCAGGTTGCAGCAAGGATGCGCTCTCTGTTGAATGGAAAAAAGCTCCTAGTCAGCGATTTAAAGTTGTTATTTGGAGCAATGTTGGTCTTTGAGTGTCTGAGATGAGTATGAATCTGGAAAGTAATGAGTTTATGATCTGACCACGGTACATCAGATATAGATATCACCGAATTGTGAGATTGGTCATGTACGATCTGTGGGGCGAATATAAGGTCAAGGTTGTTTCCCTTCACATGTGTAGGCTCATGCACTAATTGTTGATATCCAAGGGATTCGAGGGCTTCGAGGAAGGCAGCTGAATGGCTGTCTTGGAGAGCTGGCAGGTTGAAATCACCAACAATCCAAATTGGAGTATTAGGATTCTGTATGTTGGAGGCTAGGTCTATAATGTCTGGAAGGGCATCTGGGGAGGCTGATGGTGCTCGGTATAGGAGGTTTATAGCGCATATCTTGTTGGAGATAGAGACTAACTCTAGGTGGTCCGTGCTCGGGGCATTTATCAGTTGGAACTGAAGGTCTGATCTGGAGAGTATGAGCACACCTCCTCCGCGCTTGTTCTGTCTGTGACTAGTAAACACTGAAAAATTCGGTGGAAGGAGCTGGTTGAGTAGTACATTGTCTTCTGTGGACAGCCATGTTTCAGTAACCATAAGGATATCGAGGTTGTGGAGGGATATTATGTCTGCAATCACTGGCCATTTCTTACGAATTGAGCGGGCGTTGATAAGAGCGCATTTTAGACTATGTGCATGGAGGCTTTCATCCAGTTTGGCTCTCATCGTATGTTGGAGTGGAATGTATATTAGATGCTTGTGATGTGGGTGTGGGTTCCAATTGAAACTGAATTTGGGTATACCTGACCATCTCTTCCCTTGGCCGTATAAAATCGGTATCCTGTTAGCTTCAAGGGATAGAGCTCGGGAGAATGAGAGGCAGACAGACAGGAGTAGGTAGCAACCAGTTAAGGTGATAGGGGAACCCATTTTACCCTCTCTGAAAGTAATCACAGTTATTGTAAGATGTTAACAGAGATTGAGGGAGATTTGTGAGAATTCGGTCAGGGCTGGTTCCCACTGGCTATGAGAATCGCAAGTCCTATTAATCTAGGTATAGATAGGGTATGGGATGCAGATCTATAGTCCCTGATAACAAAGTTTAGACAAGCAATTTATAAATTCACAGACTAGCAAGATACTGGCAACAGTAAACTTCGTCAGAGTAACATACTTCTAAGATTATCAGCAGTAGTGTAGTCACAATGTACAGTGTAGTAACAATGTAGCAATGAAGTTGTGGGTTATACTTGCAAGGAAGCAGGAGGGAACAGTCGTTTGGTGAAATCTTTTGCTTCAGGTCCTTGTGGCTTGTCGGTGTCATGTTGTTCGTGAGCTTGTGGTTGTTCTTACGCCATTGGTGAGCGAGCTCGACCACAGGGGAGCTCAAGCTGCTGGGAAGATGAGAGAGTTCAGGATTTCGTCTACCGTAGGATTGTAGAGGCCACTGCCTAAGGGCCACGCCAAAGGGCCCTCTAGCGAGGCCCTCAGGCGCGGGCCCGCAAGGCGCGGGCGCGCCCGGTGGCGGTTGCTTTTATTCCCGCAGCACTGCCCCGATTGGGCAGCGGAGGTGATGGGACGTCTGGCGGTGCAGCCCTGGAGAGCACGAGGCACAGTCCCCCCTGGGATCTGTGTGGGGCTGAAGAGGACGGTCCCGGAGCTGGCGGCTGCTTTTATTCCCGCAGCACTGCCCCGATTGGGCAGCGGAGGTGATGGGACGTCCGGCGGTGCAGCCCTGGAGAGCACGAGGCACAGTCCCCCCTGGGATCTGTGTGGGGCTGAAGAGGACGGTCCCGGAGCTGGCGGCTGCTTTTATTCCCGCAGCACTGCCCCGATTGGGCAGCGGAGGTGATGGGACGTCCGGCGGTGCAGCCCTGGAGAGCACGAGGCACAGTCCCCCTGGGATCTGTGTGGGGCTGAAGAGGACGGTCCCGGAGCTGGCGGCTGCTTTTATTCCCGCAGCACTGCCCCGATTGGACAGCGGAGGTGATGGGACGTCCGGCGGTGCAGCCCTGGAGAGCACGAGGCACAGTGCCCCCTGGGATCTGTGTGGGGCTGAAGAGGACGGTCCCGGAGCTGGCGGCTGCTTTTATTCCCGCAGCACTGCCCCGATTGGGCAGCGGAGGTGATGGGACGTCCGGCGGTGCAGCCCTGGAGAGCACGAGGCACAGTCCCCCCTGGGATCTGTGTGGGGCTGAAGTTGTTAAGTGCCATTGAGTTGGTGTCGACTCATAGTGACCCTCTGGATAGTTGTCCTAAACTGTGTTCGGTCTTCAGTCAGGCGGCTCATTGTTGACAGTGCACCCATAGCTGCTGTTATTGTATTGATCCATCTCATTGCTGACCTTCCTCTTTTGCGCTGACCTTCTACCTTGCCAAGCATGTTGTCTTTCTCTAATGATCGCTCTCTTTGCATGATGTGTCCTAAGTATGAAATTCAAAGTCTTATCATCTGAGCTTCTAAAGAAAGCTTAGGTTTGATCTCCTCTAGTACTGACTGGTTTGTTATTCGGGCACTCCATATTATACACAGTATTCGTCACCAGCACTATAATTCAAAGGCATTGATTTTCTTCCTATTTATCTTTTTCACTGTCCAACTTTTGTATCCATATTTATTTATTTTGCATTCTCTTATATACTGCGCTATTCTGCATCAGTGCGGTTTACATTGAACAAACTGAAATTACACTGAACAGGGCATTATAACTTGGAGATAACTATTTTACAGGGAACATGGGCTATGGAGGGTTAAGTGGCTTGCCCAAGACCACAAGGAGCACCTGTGGGACTAGAAACCCCAGTCCTTCCGGCCCAAGGTTGCTGTCCTCTAGTGGGATTTGAACCCCTGACCTTCCGGCCTGAAGTACCTTGCACCAACCACTAGGCCACTCCTCCACTCCATATGATGTTATTGAAAATACCATGGCTTGAACGAGTCAAATCTTTGTATGGTGAGAGACATCTTTGCTCTTGAGAATCTTGTCTAGTTCCTTCATACCCATTCTGCCAAGAGCAATGCGTTGTTGGAGTTCTTGACTGCTTTTTGCTTCTTTATTGATAGTTGATCCAAGTAGGTTAAAGTTGTCCACTATTTCTATTTCTTCTCCATCAACAATGAACTTATTGATTTTGCCAGTGTTCAGGATCTTTGTCTTCTTTACATTAAGGTGCAAGCCCATTTTAAGACCATGTTCCTTGATCTTGAGAAGCAAATGTTTCAGATCATCTTTACTTTCAGCCAGTAATGTGATATCATCAGCATAGCGAAGGTTGTTGATGAACTTTCCACCAATCTTCACACCTCGGTTGTTTTCATACAGTTCTGCTTCTCTGATGATTTGTTCTGCATATAAATTAAACAGATAGGGGGAAAGCATGCAGCCTTGTCATACACCTTTGCTGATTTTAAACCATTCTATTTCTCCTTGTTCCGTTCAAACTGTTGCTTCTTGATTAATGTAAAGGTTGTGCAAGAGAACGATCAGTGTTCTGGTATACTCATGCTTCTTAATGTGGCCCAGAGTTTCTCATGGTTTACACAGTCAAAAGCCTTGCTGTAGTCAATAAAACACATATACAGGGTGGCCCAAAAAGTGAGAACATCTCGTAAATTAAAAGCTTAAATAGTTTACTTATTTACCTTTTTTAACTATATAACGTCTTTATTTCGACAATTTCCGGTCGCCATCTTTTTTTTAAAATTTGTCAATCGTTTACATCTGTCTTTTTGAATTTTTAAATAACTTATATGCTACGAGATGTTCTCACTTTTTTTGGGCCACCCTGTAGATATCCTTTTGGTATTCTTTAGTCTTTTCAAGGATCCATTTCACATCCGCGATGATGTCTCTCATTCCTTGCCCGTTCCCAAACCCTGCTTGCACTTCAGGCAGTTCTCGTTCCAGGTATGGTTGTAGTCTCTGCTAAATAATCTTCAGTAGAATCTTGCTAGCATGTGAGATCAGATCGATTGTGCGATAATTTCCACAGTCAGATGGATAACCTTTCTTTAGTATTCGTATAAAAACACATTTTTTTCCAATCAGTTGGCCATGATGTTGTCTTCCAAATTTCCTGGCAGAGCCTTTTAAGTATGGTAACAGCTGCATCAAATTGGTGTAATACTTCAATGGGAATGCCATCAATGCCTGGTGTTTTGTTCTTTGATAAGGCTTTCACTAATGCTTCGACTTCTTTCATCACCAGTGATTCCAGATTATAAGATACAGGTTGAAACGGCTGTTGGTCCACTTGATCTTTATCATATAATGACTCTATATTCTTTCCACCTTTTCTTGATCTTCTCAACATCATTCAACATGGATCCTTGAGCATCTTGTAACATTCCAATTCAAGGATGGAAGTGAACCCATGTAGTTTTCTTGTAAAACCTGAGTGGGGATTAAAACTAGTAAACATCAGAAGTCATTTTCTTACTTACTATTATCATAATAAAATACTATAATCAGTTTAGAGTCACTAACTTACTAGGTGGCGCCACCGGCTGTGCTTTTGTTTTGGTAGCCATTGTGAAGTTTTACTGCAAGTGTTCTAGTGTTAAATTTTAATATTCTGAAGGCATCACTGCATCAGGAAAATTTTCTCAAGTCAAACAGGTATTGTTTTCCCTTTCTGCCAGTTTTATCACCATTTTTTTGTTGAAACAGTTGTTGAATGAGACAGTTTTGTAGTTGGTTCCATTTGGAACCATTGGTACTTAGTGGTTGTTACATGTTACTGCAGAAATGGTGGTTTGTAATACTTAGAAACATAGAAACATGATGACAGAAAAAGACCACATGGCCTATCTAGTCTGTCCTTCCATATCAACAACTACAACAGTCCACTTTTTACCTTTAGAGATCTTCTGTGTTGGTCCCATGCTTTTTTTAATTCAGTTACTGTCCTCATCTCTACCACCTCCACTGGGAGACTATTCCATGGATCCACTACTCTTTCCGTAAAGAAATATTTCCGCATATCACTCCTGAATCTATCTCCCTTCACCCTCATCCCATGTCCCCTCGTAGCAGAACTTGCTTTCAATTGAAAGAGGCTCTCTCCTGAACATTTATGCCACGGAGGTATTTAAACATCTCAATCATATCACCTCTATCCCGCCTTTCCTCTAAGGTGTACATATTAAGATCCTTAAGTCTGTCCTCATATGCTTTATAATGAAGCCCACTAATCATTTTTGTAGCCACCCTCTGCACCGACTCCATTCTGTTCACATCCTTTTGAAGGTGCGGTCTCCAGAATTGCACACTATACTCCAAATGAGGTCGCACCAAAGACTTATACAGAGGCATTATCACCTCCTTTTTTCTGCTAGCCATTCCTCTCCGTAGGCACCCAAGCATCCTTCTAGCTTTTGCCGTCGCCTTTTCTACCTGTTTAGCTACTTTAAGATCATCAGACACAACCACGCCTAGGTCCCGCTCTTCTTTAGTGGACAAAAGCACTTCACCTCCTATACTGTATTGCTCTCTTGGATTGCTGCAGCCCAAATGCATGACCTTACATTTTTTAACATTAAATCCCAGCTGCCAAATTCTAGACCATTCTTCAAGCTTAGCTAGATCCCTCCTCATGTTATCTACACCTTCCTGGGTGTCTACTCTATTGCAGATTTTGGTATCATCTGCAAAGAGGTAAACCTTACCCGACAGCCCTTCCGCTATATCACTAACAAAGATGTTAAAAAGAATCGGACCAAGGATAGATCCCTGGGGCACACCACTGGTAACATCCTTCTCCTCAGAGTGTGCTCCATTTACTTGTACTCTTTGTCGCCTCCCACCCAACCAATTTCTAACCCAAGCAGTAACTTTAGGGTCCATCCCTAGGATGCTCAGTTTGTTTATAAGTCGCCTGTGAGGAACAGTGTCAAAGGCTTTACTGAAATCTAAATACACCACATCTAGAGCTCTCCCTCGGTCCAACTCCCTGGTCACCCAGTCAAAGAAATCAATCAGATTTGTCTGACAAGACCTGCCTCTGGTGAATCCATGCTGCCTCAGATCCTGTAATCCGCTGGACTCCAGAAACCTCACTATTTTCTCTTTCAGCAGTGTTTCCAATAATTTACTCACCACCGAAGTTAAACTAACCGGCCTGTAGTTTTCAACCACATCCTTACTTCCGCTTTTGTGTAAAGGCACCACATAAGCCTCTCTCCAGTCCTTTGGCACCACTCCCGACTCCAACGAGGCATTGAAAAGGTCAGTCAGTGGAGCTGCTAGAACATCCCCCAGTTCCCTCAGTATTCTAGGGTGTATCCCATCCAGTCCCATTGCTTTGTCTACTTTAAGTTGAGCTAGTTTCTCACGAACACAGTCTTCTGAAAATTGTTCAAGATGTCCCTCGCTTCTGTTCCTATTTGTGGGTGTTTTCTGAGGTCCTGCTCCTGGTTCTTCATCTGTGAACACAGAACAAAAATATTTGTTAAGCAATTCCGCTTTATCCTTATCAGCTTCTACATATTCCCCCCCTGCACCCTTGAGTCTGACAATACCACTTTTGCCCTTCCTCTTCTCACTAATATATCTGAAAAATGTCTTATCCCCCCATTTTATTGCATTGGCTATTTCCTCCTCCTTTTGAATCTTTGCCTTCTTGACTACTTTGCTAGCTTCTCTAAGTTTTTCCAAATACAGATACCTGTCTTCCTCTCTCTGTGATCTCTTGTATTTCATGAAGGCCTCCCTCTTTTTCTTCACTTTTTCCGCTACTTCCTTCGAAAACCATAGTGGTCTCCTTTTCCTTTTGCCTTTATTTACCATTTTAACAAAAAGGTTGGTTGCCCTTTAAAATACCCCCTTTCAGTTTTGCCCACTGTTTTTCTACATCCCCCAGCTGTTCCCATCCCACTAATGACTCCCTGAGGTATTGGCCCATCTTCGCAAAGTTAGTCTCCCTAAAGTCTAAGATCCTCACCTTGGAATGGATTCTAACAGCCCTAGTCCTAATACTGAACCACACCATCTGGTGATCACTGGATGCAAAATGATCTCCCACTACAACATCAGAAACACTTTCACCATTGGTAAGCACCAAGTCCAGTATGGCCCCTTCACGTGTGGGGTCTGTTACCAATTGCCTGAATAGTTCTCCCTGTAGAGAATCCAGGATCTCCTTACTTCTAGATGATACTGCAGCAGGAATGTGCCAATCAACATCTGGCATATTGAAATCTCCTATCAGTAGCACTTCCCCTTTCCTAGCAATGCTGCGTATGTCTTCAATTAACTCTCTGTCCACCTCTTCCTCTTGTGAGGGAGGTCTGTATATCACACCAATGCAAATAGATTTCTCTTTCCCTCTTTCTAGTTTAACCCACAATGCCTCCTCTCTCCCTTTTAAGCTCTGTAATTCCAAAGCTTTAATAGTAGTTTTTACATATAGTGCCACTCCTCCTCCCCTTCTTCCTACCCTGTCCTTTCTGAATAAAGTATAGCCAGGTATAGTTACATACCAATCACGGTTTTCTGTGAACCATGTTTCTGTAACTGCCACTAAATCCAAGTCAGCCACTCCCACCAAAGCTTCAACATCAGGGATCTTATTTCCCATGCTACAGGCATTTATATACAATGCTTTCCATATGTTACCCCTGTTACCCATTTCCATAAAGGTATTTAATGTATCACCTACCTGTGGGCTTTCACTTACCTGGGGGCTTTCTTCACCCATCCCCAACGAATCTAGTTTAAAGCCCTCTTCAGTAGATTAGCCAGTCTATTACTGAAGATGCGTTGACCTTTCTTGGACAGATGGATGCCATCTCTGCTCTGCAATCCTTGGAACAGCATCCCATGGTCTAGGAAACCAAAACGCTCTCGATGACACCATCCACGCAGCCATGCATTCATCTCCAGGATGCGAGCCTCTCTGCCTTGGCCTTTACCCTCAACAGGGAGGATTGAAGAGAACACCACCTGTGCACCTAACTGCTTCACCCTCTGTCCCAGAGCCATGAAGTCACTTTTGATACGTTCTGAGGTATACCTGGCAGTATAATTTGTTCCAACATGGATTAGCAACATTGGGTAATAGTCAGTGGGCTTGATGAGTCTCGGCAAACTCTCCGTAACATCTTGGATTTTGGCACCAGGCAGACAGCATACCTCTCTGGACATCAAGTCTGGTCGGCAGATGGACGCCTTAGTGAATTTTACCACATAACAGTTATTAACATATAAATTTCAAATTTAAATCTTATCTGCTATTTAAGTAGTAATCTAGTAGTAATTCAGTTACATTCTGATGCAGGCAAAATGATGGATTGTGATATGTATCGCAGACAAAATAGAAAAGGAAAAATGGAATCTCAACTTGTCTTGTTACCAGATGCTGACATTTCTGAACCTGAGTGTGATGTAGAGGATCCAGAGATGGAAAATAATATGGATGAGTTCAGCGATGATCCACTGAATGAATCAGAAGATGATCTTCCATTATCAACAGTTAGGGATGATGCAAAGCAGAAAGATCCTGATGTTTTTTGGTGTAGATGATGATGATGATAATGTTCAATTGAACAGATTATTCAAAAAGAAATCAAAATCAAAAGATGCAGTAATGTTTCGATGGAGGAGAATAAAGCCAAAAGTCACCTCCAATCCAATCTGGTCAGGAAAATTTTCTGATCCACCCGAGGAGGAAGAACCTCCAATAAAATACTTTCACAGATTTTTTTCCACTGAACTTATTGAGCACATTGTGATTCAGACCAATTTACTTGCAGTTCAGTGTGCATCCTCATTTAGAACAACAACAGTAGAAATCGAACAATACTGTGGAATGTTGTTGAAGATGGGCCTGGTTCCAGTGCCCAGTTATAAATGCTACTGGTCAGAAGAACTCCGTTTTCCACCTGTTGCAGACGTTATGTGTCGAAATCGTTTTACCGACAACAACTAGTTCTTGCACTTCAACGACAACACCAAGGCCTTCACTGACAGAAATGACCCTTTGTATGATAGATATTGTAAAGTTCGCCCTCTTCTGGATTTCATTCGAGAGACTTGCCTAAAGGTTGAACCGGAAGAAAAGCCGAGCATTGATGAGCAGATGATACCATACAAAGGAAAAAAAACCCTGAGGCAATACCTTCCAAAGAAGCCTAAGAAATGGGGCTTCAAAGTATTTGCTAGATGCAGGGTCAGTGGTGTGACATATGACTTTCATTTCTATGACGGAAAGGCTCCTGTTGTGCAGAAAAGCTGTGGATTTCAACCAGGAGACTTTGTTATGAAATTATGCGAGACACTGCCTAGCACTCAGAATTTCAAACTGTACTTTGATAACTACTTCACTTTTCTGGAGCGTCAGCTGATGCTAAAGGAACAGAGCATCCTGTCTACTGGGACAATATGGTGCAACAGGATCAGAGGATGCATTATGAAAATGGAAAAAGAGCTAAAGAAAAAAGGTCGAGGATCCAGTGATTTTATGGTTGATGCAAACTCTGGTTTGTCAGTAGTTCATTGGTATGATAATTCAGCTGTTCAGCTTTCATCAACACTGAGATCAGTTGATCCAATTTCTATGATCAAGCACTGGGACAAGAAACTGCATGCCTATGTTGATGTGTCCTGCCCAGCTGTTGTTCGAGACTACAGTCAGAATATGGGAGGTGTAGATCTCTTTGATATGCTTATAGCTCTATATTGCACTGACCATCGCAGTAAGAAATGGTACCGTAGAATATTTTACTGGGGCCTTCATCTTGCGGTTGTGAATGGATGGTTGCTTTACAGATGTCACTGTGAGCAGGGGCGGCTCAAGGCAATCTGCTACCTGAGGCGAAGTATGAAAAGGCGCCCCCCCCCCCCACCTTAGAGGGGGTGGGGCTTTTTCAGAAATCCAATCAGTGACTGAACCAAACCAAAAAGCCGATTAGATTATATGGAGGAAATGCAAGATGTTTGCACACAGGGCCATATCGAGCTGCAATCGCACCCTGTGCGACTTGCAGCTCGGACACACGCCCCCACCTCTCCCCCATACCTCCATCCAGCACTGCCTGCTCTTTCCCTGCTGCTGCCACCCTCTGTTTTTTTCACAGAGGTGCCGGCAGCAGGGAAAGAGCAGGCAGTGCTGGACGGAGGTATGGGGAGGAGGAGGGGAGCATGTGCCCAATCTGAAAGGCGCCGGCACTTTAAGAAGATCTGTCCCTCCCTACTCTGACATGGCATCGGAGAAGGGAGGGACCAGACCTGCTTAAAGTGCTGCAAAAAGGCTTAGGGATTGAATTTCATCTGCCTGCTATTGTCTTGCCAGGGCAACAGCAGACAGCCGAAATGCACCCCCAAACCTTTCTGCCCTGTGCGGCTGCACCGCTTGCTCAGGGCTAGTTACGGTCCCGTTTGCACACCAAGGAACTAAAAGACAGCAAGAACCAACAGCACAGTTTATAAAAGTAAATTATAACTCATTTTTATTTTGTTGTTATAAACTGCATTATGGTGCTTGCTTTTTCTTTTTTAACATATATTCTGCAGCCACAGTAGGTGCAGAGCAGAACCAGGACATTCACCCACAGAACTCAATATTTTAAAAAAAATCTGATTCTGATCATCTCACTAACAACAACAACAACAACCACTATTTTCCAGTACCAGGCATATTGTGAACTAATACAAAACCCTACAACAAAGAGCAAACCTACCATACCATATCAGCACAAACTTCCAAAACTCACATAAGGAGCCCATCCAAAAAAAGCATCACTGTAAATACTACAGTGGGCCCTGGAACATCCATACACCCATTTGAAAAGCTGAACAAGTCAAATTACTACAGTACAGTATAGATCTTTATGTACAAACTCCATGTTAACAGAACACCTGACCTCAGTCAAACACTCACAACATCGACCCTCACCAAGTACAGAATAAGTAACCACAATCTAAAGTAAAAATAAAAATATGTAGACTAAATTTAAACTGAAACCCCAAGAAGCCAGAGTCCACATGCAGTGCAATATCAGATAAATAAGAGATGCAGTTCCTCAATACTGTGTAAACCATAAAAATAGCACAAAGTCCAATCACTAAAATTAAATAAAATTATTTTTTTCTACCTTTGTTGTCTGACCATTTTATTCACTGATCATGCTGGTCCCGATCTGAGGCTTCAGCTTTCCTGTCTTCTCTTAGCTCTCTTTCTGTGGTCTATGGTCTATCTGCCTTTTCTTATCTCTTCTTTTGTTTTCTTCACTTCCTTCCATCAGCCCATTTCCAGTTGCAGTAACCCTCCCAAGTATCATCCCCCTTTCCAGTCCTTCCCTCCCAGTACCTTCCAATGTCAACCGCTTTGCATTCCCATAACTGCAACTGGTGTCCATTGCCTTTCAGTCCCCCTCTTTCTTCACTGTCCAGCCCCTTCTAGTCCAAATACCATCCCAGATATCAGCTCACGTCCACTCTCAGTGCCACCCCCCCAGTCAGCTCTCTTCCAGTCGCCCTACCCTCTGTCCATCCCCCTTCCAGTGCCATTTGCATGTCAGCTCCCTTCCAGCCTCCTCCCCATTACCCCACCACCTACCACTCCCATCCCTAAATGTCAGCTCCCTTCCAGTCCCCCTTCAATACATCCCAGGTGTCAGCTCCTTTCCAGCCCCCTCCTTCCCCCGTGTCAGCTCCCTTCATGCTCCCTCCTTCCCCTGGCACACCCTCTCATTATCTGCTCCCTTCCAGTCCTATTCTACCATCCTCCCACATCAGCCCATTTGTACCCTAGCTCTAGTTTTCTTCTAGGGCCAGCAGCACTCTCCTCCCCTCCCCCATTAGCCCATTTCCAGTCCTATCCCCCTTCAGCCCACTCTAGTCCTAGCCCCCCAATCAGCCCATTACCAGTCCTAGCTCATTTCCAGTGCTAGCCTCCCATCAGCCCATTACCAGTCCTAACCCCTCCCCATCAGCCCATTTCCAGTCCTAACCCCCCATCAGCCTATTACCAGTCCTAACCCCCCCATAGCCCATTACCAGTCCTAAACACCTCCCATCAGCCCACTTCCAGTCCTAACCCTCCATCATCCCATTTGCAGTCCTTGACCCCCCATAGACCATTACCAGTCCTAACCCCCCCATCAGCCCATTTCCAGTCCTAGACCCCCATAGCCCATTACCAGTCCTACCCAACCCCCCTCCAGTCCTAACCTCTCCCCCCCATCAGCCCATTTGCAGTCCTGGCCCCCAGGAAAATAATAACGCTCAAATTTCTGCCGCTGCCGAGTCCGCTTCTCGGCAGTGGCAGACTCACCTCTCCTCTATAGCAGCCGCGGCTCCTGCTTCTTGGAGACGCGGCTGTACTAGCACGAGGATCAGCCAGCCACTGCGGAGCCTTCCCGTGCAGCAGCGTCCCGTCCCCAAAGGAACTTCCTTTGAGGGCAGGATGCTGCTGCACGGGAAGGCTCCGCAGTGGCTGGCTGATCTCGCGCTAGTACAGCCGCAGTTCCAAGAAGCAGGAGCCACAGCTGCTAAAGGAAGGAGAGGTGAGTCTGCCGCTGCCGAGAAGCGGACTCGGCAGCGGCAGAAATTTGAGCGTTTGGATTTTTTTTTTTAACGTTTGAAGGCGAAGTGAGGTGGCTGTTTTGGGGGCAAAATGCCGCCTTTAAAACTTCGCCGCCTGAGGCAGCCGCCTCACTTTGCCTCATGATAGAGCTGCCCCTGACTGTGAGCAGTGTTCTCACTCCTTCAGTTATCAGCATTAGTGAGTCGCTGATCAAAGAAAACAAGGTGCCGTCATCTGTGCAAAGAAAAAGAGGGCAACCATTAAATGTGCTGGATTCTCCTGAAGTGAATGATCCTGATGAATCCCCTGCACTGCCAAAACAGAAATCATCTGTTCAGTCTGATCCAAACGCCAGCATCAGAAATGATGGTGTAGGACACTTTCCAGCTCACTCAGACCCGAAACAACGGTGCAGGGTTTGCAAAACTCATATCAGGATGAAATGCATGAAATGCAATGTTTTCCTTTGCATTACAAAGGAAAGAAATTGCTTCCTCAATTATCACACTTCAGCAGTTTGAATAAAAACGTTAAGAACTTTCAGTTTTATATATCTTGCCTTACTTTTATTCTTTATATTGAGTTCCGTTAAGTCCCATTGGTGCCAAATGGAACTATGATAAAAAACTCTTCTAATTATTAACTACAGTGTAATGCAAGTGAGCATATCTGTTTTCTACTATCCCTAAGCAAAGTTCTGCTTTCTGGAATTTTTTTTACTGAAATAAAAAAATTTGGTAGTGAAAGGGTTAACTCTCGTAACTTTTGGAAAGCCGATCTTGTTCTTCCTCTAATAGTTTCTGCTTCTATTTCCTTGCATGCATCATTGTAGTACTTCTCCTTGTCTTGTCTTGTTGCATGTTGGAAATCTCTGTTGAGTTCTGCGATTGCCTTTCTTTCTTCTCTGGCTTTAGCTTCTCTGCATTTCTGGGCAATTTTCAGAGCTTCTTCGGTCATCCATTTTGGCTGTTTTGGCTTTTTCACCTTTTGTAGAGACTTCTCACTTTCTTCAAGAACAACCTTCTTGATATCATCCCATAACTCTTCTGGAACTCTGTCATTTGAATCTAAAGCAGCAAATCAATTTTGCAGACATGTTTTAAATCCCAGTGGTTTATTCCCAAGGTCATATTTTGCTACATTCATGAGTGGCTTGCTTTTTTTCAACTTTAGCTTCAGTTTGCATACTAGTAATTGGTGATCTGTACCACAGTCCGCTCCATATTTTGTGTTTGTTGATGTTATAGAGCTTTTCCATTGTTGAGTTCCACAGATGTAATCATTTTGATTTCTGTACAATCCATTGGGTGAAGTCCATGTGTACAGTCTCCGCTTGTGTTGCTGGAAGAAGGTGTTTAAGAGGAATAGATCGCTGGTCTTGCAGAATTCTATCAGTCTTTCTCCAGCTTCATTTCTTTTGCCAAGTCCATATTTTCCAACCACTTTGCCTTCTTCTTTGTTGCCAACTTTGCATTCCAGTCACCCATGACTATCAGGATATCCTGTTTGCATGTTCTGTCAATTTCAGCTTGCACTTGTTTGTAGAACTCATAAACTTCATTCTCTTCTGCAGCTGTTGTTGGGGCATATTCTTGAATTATAGTTGTGTTGATGGCCATTCCTCGTAGACGAATAGAAATTAAGCATTCACTGATTGCATTGTATTTCATTACAGTTCTTGCAAGTTTCTTCTTAATTATAAATGCAACACCATTTCTTCTGTGTCTTTCATTTCCAGCATAGTAGACCATGTGATCATCAGATGCAAAGTGCCCGATGCCAGTCCATTTCAGTTCACGGACACCCAACAGATCAAGCTGTACACATTCCATTTCATTCTTGCCCTCCTCCAACTTCCCTTGGTTCATGCTTCGTATGTTCCATGTCCCAGTATGTAAGACATCTTTGTAGCTTCTGACTCTCATTTCATGCGCAGCTACATCAGCAGTCAACATCCCGAGGACTTTGATCCAACCACACCATACATGCTGGCTTTATTCTGAAAAGTCTTCAGCTCCTCCCCAGTAGCCAGTTGAGTGCCTTCCAAACTGGGAGTCTCATCTTCCAGCACTATAGTGCAATTTGTTTTGTTGTGACTATCCATTGGGTTTTCGTGGCAAGATATGGAAATAGATTGCCAGGCCTTTCTTCTATGCAGTTTAATTCTAGTTTTGTTGCTGATGTCACAGAAATGTGATCCTCCTTCACCAGCACTGTCCCATTCTGTGTTCCCTAGATGGGTGGTTTGTCTTGGTCTGGCACCTCAGCTGAGACCTATCCATCTTGGGAGACCCTGTCAGTAGTTAAGCTACTGATAGCTTAGCCCTTAGCATCACTGATGCACACAAGCCCTCACAGCACGACAAGCTGCAAACCAAGCGAGGGCTGCCCTTCCTTACCAACTACTATAGTCCCTTTTTTTACCTTTAGAGATCTTCTATGTTGGTTCCATGCTTTCTTGAATTCAGATACTGTCATGGTCTCTACTACCTCCACTGGGAGACTATTCCATACATTTACCACTCTTTCCATAAAGAAATATTTCTGCATATTATTCCTGAGTCTATCTACTTTCACCTTCATCTTATGCCCCCTCATTTTGTTGAAAAAGACTCTCTCCCTGTGCATTTATACCATGGAGGTATTTAAACATATCTCTATCATATCGCCTTTCTCCTGCCTCACCTCCAAAGTATACATATTGAGATCTTTAAGTCTGTCCCCATATGCCTTATGACAAAGTCCACTGACCATTTTAGTAGCCACCCTCTGCACTGACTCCATCCTGTTTATATCTTTTTGAAGGTGTGGTCTCCAGAATTGCACACAATACTCCAAAAACAGAGGAACTATCACCTCCTTCTTCCTGCTGGCTATTCCTTTCCCTGTGCACCCAAACATCCTTCTGGCTTTTACTGTCACTTTTTCTACCTCTTTAGCCATCTTAAGATCCTCAGAAACAATTACGCCCAGGTCCCGCTCTTCTTTTGTGTACAGAAGTACTTCATCCCCTGTACTGTACTGCCCTCTTGGATTTTAGCAGCCCAAATGCATTTTTAGCATTAAATCTCAGCTGCCAAATTCTCAACCATTTTTCAAATAGCATTATCCCTCCTCATGTTATTTACTCCTTCCTGGGTGTCTGCTCTATTGCAGATTTTGGTATTATCTGCAAAGAGGCAAACCTTACCCGCCAATCTTATTGCAATATCAATAACAAATCCACAGTGACTGACCTGGTACTCACAGCACCAATGCTGAAAAAGACTCCAGACACACACATAAGCAAGAAAGGTGTAGCCTCTTCTCACTTTCAGAAGCATGGAGATCATAGCAGAAGAATGGCCCTTACACACTAAATGTCACCTCTCAAGAGCCATGCCGTATGTGAGAAGGGAGCTGGATCATCCAGTAGTACTGGCCCCTGCCTCAAGAGTCCTCGCACTGACAGGAGGCACATCAGATATGCATACCACAGCCTCCTGCACCAATCTTGTGCCACCAGTACCACTGGATCCTGATGTCGCTCTACACGACAAATCACTCACCCCATGAGAGGCCACAGAGGAAACATGGACAGCAGATCCTGCTTTGGCCAAGATGGAACTAGGGCATCCACTTCCCAAAGCCATCCTCTTTGTGGTGACTAAGAATCTGTGTGCTTTGGCATTGACCCAAATCACCTTCAGATCCATTTCGGGGTGACCCCACTTGTCTAGGATCCTCTAAAACTTTAATCGGCTCAACTCCCACTCTCTGGGCTTCAGGGCATAGCAACTGAGATAGTCTGCTTTCACACTGTCCACTTCCACAATACGCTGAGCCAAGAAGGCTAGGAGATTCTTCTCCACCCAAGAGAACAGGAGAGTCTTTTCCCAGGAGACCCTGGAACTCTTTGTGCCCCCTTGCTGATTGACATAGGCCACTGCTGTGGAGTTGTCCAAGGAGATCTGAACTGCTTTGCCTCAAACTATGTCTTGGAGATGCAAAGCAGCCAAGTGAATGTCCGTTGCCTCCAGCCAATTGATGGGAAAAGCTGACTCCTGCTTGCCCCAGTGACCCTGGACAGTCTGCCCCTAGCAATGTGCTCCCCAGCTGAACAGACTGGCATCCATCATTAGCAGAAACCACTGGAGAGTGTCCAGTGGAAGGCCCTTCAGCAGATGAATAGGATGCTCCCACCATTTCATGCTGGCTGCCACCAAAAGGGGGAAGAAGCCTGATGTCAAAATCCTGGTAATAAGGAGACCAGCAGGACAGCAAGGATCTTTGCAGCAGACACATGTGCGCTCGCACTCAGGGGACCATCTCAATCGTCACTGCCATTGAATCTAGGAGCTGGAGGTAATCTCAAGCCTTGGGAGCCTGGTATTGAACCGTGCACCAAGGTATTCCAATGACTGGGTAGGATCTAGGTAGCTCTTGTCAAAATTACATAGGGCCCAATATTCGAAGGCTCTTACATGGGTAACTTGCTTAGTTATCCATGTAAGGGCCGTATCCGGGATATTCGAAGGGCACCTACACAGGTAGTGCCCTTCGAATATCCCAGCTAAGTCCCTAACACACCCAGATGCTATCCGCATAGCAATGGGGCATGTTAGGAGCATTCTGGGGCAGGTGGGGGCGGAGGAAGGGGCTACATGGTTAGCAGCGATTTTCGATGCTACCCACATACCCTCTGTACCTTAAAGATAAACGAGGAAAAACCTTGCTTATCTTTAAGGCGCAGAGGGCTATGTGGGTTGCATCGAAAATTGTTGCTACCCATATAGCCTCTGTGGCTACCAGGGCATGCAGGCTAACACGGATTTTCACTTTCGCCGGCGTGGAAGTGAAAATCCAGGTTAAGGAGGTTGGTGGCGCATAGCCTGCACAACTCAATTTCAGGCCCATAGTACATAGCATAGTATATGATGGCAGATAAAGACCAATATGGTCTATCTAGTTTGCCTAGTAAGGTGGCTAAAGTAGGTGTACCTGCTGCTCCATGCATGTCACCCCCTCTGTGCCTTTGTTTAGGGTTGTGCCCACCACTCCATGCAGGTCATCCCCCTCTATTTGTTGAAGTATACAAGATAGTTACGTTTATTTTCATTTTATCATTTTTCTATAAAGGAATCCACTGTGTCTGTCCCAAACCATTTTGAATTCCATCACTATATTTACCCCCACCACTCCCATTGGGAGACCATTCAAAGCATCTTCCACCCTTTCAGTGAAAAATTATTTCCTGACATTGCTTTTAAGTTTATCTTTTTGCAGCTTCATTTTATGACCTCTAGATTTACAGCTTCCTCTTCTTCGAAAAAGGTTTGTTTGTTGATTAATACCCTTTAAGTATTTAAACATCTGTATCATATCTCCCCTGTCCCTCTTCTCCTCTATAGTATACATATTTAGGTCTTCAAGTCTCTTATACACTTTCTGATGCAGGCTCCAAATCATTTTGGTCGCCTTCCTTGGAACCATTTCAAGTCTTTCTATATCTTTTGTGAGATATGGTCTCCAAAACTGAACACAATACTCCAAGTGAGACTTCACCAACAACTTGTACAGGAGCATTACTATCTCCTCTTTTCTGCTGGTTATTCCTCTCAGTATGCAATCCAGCATCCTTCTGGCTTTAGCTACTACCTTTTCACACTGTTTCACCACCTTGAGATTCTCAGATGCTATCACTCCGAGGTCTGTGCACACCAACCTTTCGCCCCCTATCACATATCTTTGGATTTCTGCATCCCAAGTGCATGACTCTGCACTTCTTCACATTAAATCTTAACTGCCAAGCATTAGACCATTCTTCCAACTCCCTTAGGGGAGTCCACTATGTGGCAAATTTTCATGTCATCTGCAAAAAGGCAGACTATTTCCTTCAGGAATATCAGTCACAAATACATTGAACAGAACCGGTTCCAGGACTGATCCCTGGGGCACACCACTACTCGTTTTCTTTGGTAGATCACAACCACCGCATGCCCTTGATCTAGTTCTCTGGACACCCAATCAAAGAACTCACTCAAATTTGTTTGGCATGATTGTCCTTTAGTAAAACCATGTTGCCTTGGATCATGCAATCCATTGGTTTCTAGAAAGTGCACTATTTGTTTTTTTCAAGAGCGCCTCCATTACTTTCCCCGCTACTGAGGTAAGTCTTACCAGTGTATAATTTGTCTATAATTTATCACCTCTTCCCTATTACCACTTTTGTGAAAAGGTACCACATCAGTCCAGATGAACCTCTCCCATCTCCAAGGATCTATTAAAAACATCCTTTAAAGGCTCTGACAGAACCTTTCTGAGCTCTTTTCAGTATCCTGGGATGTATTCCATCCGATCCCATGGCCTTGTTAATCTTCAGTTTTTCAAGCTCTTCAAAAACATCATCTTCTGTGAATGGTGTGGTCGGGTCCAACCCAAGGGTTTCTGCCGCCCTAGGCGGAAGCCCCGGCTATGCCGCCTCCCTATGTGCCGAACTGTGCCACTCTCCCCCACCCCATGCTGAGCTGCACTGCTGCCGCTGATTCTAGTGGCGGATTTTGGCAGCTCAACTCAGTGGCAAGCCATGTGCTTTAGCACACATAGCCTGCTGCTTTTGACCCTCTGTCTGACACAACTTCGGGGGGATCAGATGTAGCAGGCCATGTGTGCTGAAGCATATGGTTGCGGGCTGCTACCACCGAGCTTAGCGCCTCCCCCCCCCCCCCCGATTCCACCACTGTAATCAGCTGCAGTGGGGGGGGGGAGGATAGGCCAAGTCCATGTGTACCGAAGCACATGGCCTGTGGCCCACAGAGGTCTGCAGCCCTAGGTGGCTGCCTAATAGATGTGCCAGCCCTACCTAGGGAAATAAATACTGCAGTGAGCTCTACTGGGAAAACTGAAGAAGCCAAATTACTACAGATTGCTATATAGAAAATTCATGCCAACAGGATACAACAGGATACCTGGCTTCAGTTACACACATAGACCCTCAACAAATACAGAATGAAGTGACCATAAACTAAAAATAGAAATATGCAGAATAAATGAATTGAACCCCAAGAAACTAGACCCTGCATGTAGTACAACACCAGAGAAATAGAAAGAGATGCAGTTTCCCTTCTGCCATGCAAAATTACAAAGACAGCAGATGTCAGGGCCAGCATAAGGGAGGTGTAACTAGGGAAACTACCTTGGGTCCCTAGGCTAGAGAGGACCCTAAGCCTGCCTGAAGCTGAAAAAGGCACAATCTCTTAGCAGACCTTGAGATGCTTGGCTCCAGTCATGCCTAACACTGGCTCTGGCAGATGGACATTTTAAAAAGTGATATGCTGCAGTCACTAAATAAAAAATAAAATTCTTTTTTCTACTTTTGCTGTTTGGTAATTGTATTTTTCCCATCATCCCAGTCTCTTCCTCTTTCTTTTCTTATCTCTCTTTTCAGGGTCTCCTGTACATTTGACATTTCTTCTTTCTCCTTCTGTCTTCATTTCCTTCCTTACTTTGATCTCTGATATGGACCTCTTCCTTTCAGTTTTCTTCTGTTTATGATTTCACTCCTTCTCTTAATCATTCCTCAATCTTCCTCTTTTTTACTGCATCTTTGGTACCTATAACTTTCCATCTCTTTCCTTCACCCCAGCCCTCCTGTTCCTCATATTTCTCTCCTTCAGCTTCTCATTTTCCAGTTTTTCACTGTCTCCCAACCATCTAGTATCTCTACTCTCTCCTTCATCCAGTATCTTCTTAACCTTCCATCGCTGCCATCTTCCCTCTGTGTCTCTATCTACCCCATACCCAGCATCCCTCTCTCTGTGCTTCCCATGTCCAGTGTCTCTCTAGCTTCCCATGTCCAGTGTCTTCACTATGCCTCTGCCCTCCCCCATGTCCAGCATCCTCATAGCCGGTCCTTGTGTTGGTTCAAGGTGCTCTAGGCAAACCTTAAGCCTTACACCCCCCGCCCCAGCTAACAGACTCTATTGTTAATTTTGAATGCCCTGCTCTTTGACACCCCCCCCCTCAGAAGTTGCCATCTTAGGTGACTGCCTAATTTGCCCTAGTGGTTGGGCCAGTCCTGAGCGTCCCTCCTCTGGGTCCTTGCCCCATCCCCTCTCTGCCCAGCATCTCCCTCTGTGTTTCTATTCCCCCCCCCCCCCATGCCCAGAATTTATCCTCTGTGTTCCTTTTGCCCCATAATCTGTATCCTGATCTCTCTTCTGTCTCTTTATTCACCCCTTCTCCAGTGGTCCAGGCAGCATCTCCCCTCATATTTTATTTATTTATATATATTGTGATGAAGCTGACACTACTGAAGCTATGGAGTTAGGGGAAAACTCCGTTTCTTTTAAAGAAACTGATTTACAGAGAATGCAGTTACCAAGAAGTGCAGCTAGAGGGAGTAGGCATGAGGCTGCAGAAGGTAGGCTGACACACCCAGATTGTAATGATGCAATAACTAATCAAACACACCTGAGTAGAGGGTCAGAAAACTCACTAGAGAAACGGCTTTATAAGCAGTGCTCGGTCAGGAGAATAGAGAGACGACCACAGGAGCAGAGAGGACCACAAATACAGAGAGCAACAGAAACCCCTGCTACTAAGGAGAGAGAAAGGGGAAAGCTCCAACTATGGAAGGAAAGGCAGTTAAACTTGCAGTCCTTACAAGGAAGGGACAATTTCCAGGAAGGCACAAGCCCATGCTGAAAAGCTCCAGAAAGAAGTCTCCAGGGAAGACAGAGTAAGCAGGAGAGTGCCTGGTAGAGAGAATACCAGCAACGCACGTCTCAGAGAACAAAGGTACATTCACACCTCCTTTCCTGAATGTGTGCCAGGTCCTAGAAAGGCTTGTAAACCCGAGAGCCATAGCTATGAGAAACAAAGCTGGGGAAAGCTTTGGAAACCTGTGCAGAAGGTCCTAGATAAAAGCTATATTAATTGTTTGCCAGACCAGGTCCAGCCAGGCTGGAAAGTCTTGGAGAGAACTACTGAAGTACAACCAGTTTTGCCTAGGGAAAGCTCAGGCTTGGCAGACACCATATCTGAACAAGAGGATATGCAAACTGACCTTGTAGAACCAGAACCATTGTTACCTGAATATCCTATGGACTGTACTCTCTGTGTAGCTGAGAGTATAGAATCTCTCACAGAGTCATAGCATAAGACATGCTCTAAAATGTCATTGCTTTGTTGAGCTGAAAAGAAGAAGCTTTTTGTGTTTATTTAAGCTGTTTATATTGAGAAATTCTGTTTGAATGGAAAAGACTGTGAAGCTCTTATAACAGTTTTTGGACTTTGTAAATACTTTGGTAGAAACCCTAAATTAAGGTGAATTCTGTTTGCTTCTTGGAGAACCTTAGCGCATCAAGGGAATAAAACCTTATATTTAACCCTGCACAAGGCTCACACAACTATTCTTTATAAAGAAGGGAACTACAAGGACCATAATGCACCTGGTCTAAGTTAAAGTTTCCGGCTTCAACAAACAATAAATGTCCGCCCTGACCCTTCAGCACGCTGCCACCGGGAGGGGCTGTGACAATATATTGTACTTTCCTCTTCCCTTCCATGGCCCCACCACATCGCATCTCCCCATGCTCCAGAAATAATGCCAGCACAGTGGCAGGACATGGAAAGAGAATGCAGGGCCTACATTTGGCCCTGATCAGTTGAGGAGTGGAACACGGAAGAGCCGTCTCAGCACATGCATGGGCTAAAAGCAGACCCTGAGCTCTTTTCTGTTTCCTATCACTGTGCCAGTGCCGCTACTGCAGGTGACAGATCCCAACACCTGACTAAGGTCTAATTAAATTTTATGTGATTCAAAAAAGAGTTTAAGGCATAGGTATATTAGGTGGCTTTTGGGGAAGAGAGGTGATGGGTGGCGTGGGAGGTGAGCAGTTATTGTTAACACTGCATTTTATGATGTGTCATTACTATAATGTGTTCTATAATTTTATTGTCAGCTGCTTTAGATTCTTGAGTGGGCATAAGCAGAGTATTAGGTAATATAAATAAATACATACATACTTAAGTCTCTATAAAATTACCACTATATTCTATTGCATTTCACATGGAGCCCGATTCCATAACATGCATGTCTGGCCCACAGACATGACTAAATTGAAAATGGGCCCCATTTGAACCTAATTCCCCATCTGTGGGTCTAGATATGCCTGTGGGTCCAGAATCGGGGAGATAGATATTTCTGGCACGGCACGGGCAAAGCGCTATGAAGCCGTGCTGTGAACACATCCGGCGCACGGCCCGCACATGGGTGCAGGCACGAGGCCATGTGACATAATGGAGAAACACATCCCTGTAATATTATGGGCACAGGTAAATGTTTTGGACATCCCCGCGTCCACTGTATTCTGAAAAGTTGCACGTTTCAGATGCTGCCCGGGCTCCAGTGATCCCTGCCTTGGTCATCTCTACAAACACGCCTTAAACTGCAAACAACCTTCCCCAATACACACAGACACATTAACACATGCAGCCACCAGCACTCCCCAACACACACAAACACGTAGTCACACATGCAGTTACCAACACACCCCAATACACACACATATGCAGCCGCTAACATTCCCTATGATGCACACATGCAGCCAACTCCCAACACGCCCTATGACGCACTTAAACACATGCACATGGCGCCTGACACTCACCATGACTTTAGGGCCCGATTTTCGAAGGCATTTACACGGGTAACTGCCCTAGTTACCCATGTAAATGCCTTATCTGGGATTTTTGAAAGGCACCTACATGGGTAGTGCCCTTCGAAAATCCAGGATATTTCCCTAATGCGCTCAGATGCTATACGGTTAGCATCGGGGTGTAGGGGCATTTTGTGTGTGTGTGTGTGTTGGTGTGTGTTGGGGAGTGTTGATGACTGCATGCATTCATGTAACATAGTATATTATGGCAGATAAAGACCAGCATGGTCCATCTAGTCTCTGTGCAGGTCACCATTCCCCATGCCTTTGTTTAGGGGTGTACCCACCGCTTCGTGTAGGTCACCCCTATTTGTTGAGATATAAGAGAGTTATGTTTATTTTGATTTTATCCTGTTGCTATAAAGGGATCCACTGTGTCTGTCCCATGCGATTTTGAATTCTGTCACTGTATTTGCTCCCACTACTTCCATCGGGAGGGCATTCCAAGCATCCACCACCCCTTTCTGTGAAAAAGGATTTCCTGAAGTTGCCTTTCAGTTTACCCCCCTTGCAGCTTCATGTTCTGCCCTCTAGTTTTACAGCTTCCCCGTCTTTGGAAGAAGTTTGTTTGTTCATTAATATTCTTTAAGCATTTAAAGGTCTGAATCATAGCTCCCCTGTCCCTCCTCTCCTCCACAGTGTACTGTCGCGAGCACCGCCCTGGCGTATAAGCAGCGCTCGGACATAAAAATTATGGGGAGAAGATTGGCCAGTAATCCTGCGGCCTACTTCACTTTTGGCCTTATTTGTTTCCTGGTCCTAATCTTCAAAGAAACATATGCACAAGTGGTGGGAAAATAAAGGCGTTTATTTCCCTTTACGCTAGGGTCCAAAGGATTGGTTAACAACAAACGCAAAAGTCCTTCCTTCAGGTAAGAAAAGTGAAACAAAAAGCTTAAAGACACACTGTTATCTTCACATTAGCACTGGGCTTCATTCAAACAATATCCTAGGCAATAATTCATGCAGCATACAAGTCTGGCACAGACTCCAGGCTTCCACTAGTACAATATGTGCAATCCATTTCGTTATCCGAAGCCTCACTGGCCAGGTCCACTTGCTCGTAGGTGGACACCTCGGACTCTGAGTCCCTGAGTTCAGGTATCCTATACTCAGGCTCTCTGTATAGCTTTTCCAGCACAGCCCAATGCTCTGGATTATTCTTAGGGCGTCGGCTTCGTGCTATTCTACATGGAGGAAAGTTCTCTCTCTTTGTAGCTTTTGTGGCAGTCTTATACAAACATCTATTATCCAAGCCTTTCTTATCATTCAAGCTTTTTCTATATCTTGCTTCAATAAAAGCTTTACCTTGGGAGCTTGGCCTCTTGGACTCCAGCGAAGGTTGAGGCCTATACCAGTCTCTCCTTTGGCTGGCCTGTTTAGCACGTCTTAGGGCTTCCTGCTGTGACCCTGTGGATTCTGGACAAGAACTGCAGTAATGCCTTGACCACTCTGGACAAACAGCTTTTACCTCTCTAGGAGCTGAAACCTCCTCCGATTCCTCCTTAGCTCTCAGACCATCACCTTTCCCTTTAGGTGATCTTTTGGCAAGGGAATATTCAGGTTTGCATTCCAACCTTCCCTCTGTCTTGCCTTGCTTCCAGCTGTACACAGTCCTGCTGCATTTACTCTTGCTGTTTCCTCTCCAGCCGTCACTCCAACTGTCTTCACAGCTGCCTTTCCATCTGCTGCCACTTCCTCTCTTGCCACTACCGGTCTTGTCACCGCCGCTCTTGCTGCCCTTGCCACCTCTGCTCCCCTTCCTGTCTTCCAGAGCCTCCTTAAGAAGTTCCTCTGTGCACCTGGATTGGAAGCTGGCTGGCATTACATCATGCTCAGTGGGGCGTGGTTCTATAGTGGCTCTGGAGTCTCTCTGGCTCCCTCTACCTGGTTCCTCCAGATATTGCGGCTTATATGTACTTTTTCCTTCATTTAAAACACTTTCCCTTCTCTCAACCAGGTCTGCTGGGTGACAGTACATATTTAGGTCTTCAAGTCTCTTCTCATATGTCTTCTGACACAGGCTCCAAATCATTTTGGTCACCTTCTTCTGAATCGTTTCCAGTCTTTTTATATCCTTTGCAAGATATGGTCTCCAAAACGGAACACAATATTCCAAGTGAGGCCTCACCAGCGACTTGTAGCGTGGCATTAGTACCTCTTCCTTTCTGCTAGTAATACCTCTCTGTATGCAATCCTGCAACCTTCTGGCTTTTCCCACTGCCTTGTCACACTGTTTCGCCACCTTGAGGTCCTCAGAAACAATCACACCAAGGTCCTTCTCCTGGTTCATGCACACCAATCTCTCACCTCCTATTGCATACAACAACCTTGGTTTTCTGCTTCCCAAGTGCATGACACTGCACTTCTTCACATTAAATCTTAACTACCAAGCATTACACCATTCTTTCAGCTTTTGAGGATGTCTCCTCATGCTATCCACTCCCTCAGGAGAGTCCACTCTGTTGCATATTTTCGTGTCATATGCAAAAAAACAGACTTTTCCATTCAGTCCTTCAGCAATATCACTCACAAATACATTGAACAGAACCGACCCATTCCTCTGGCTTCACTTCTGGATGTGATGATTCTGAAAGAGTATCTTGCTGAGGATTCACCTGCAATAAAGAGGAAACAGACAAGACTGAGTGCAATCGTGAGCAATAAGTCAAATTATCGCTGCGCAGCAGCTGAGGATCTGGGATTACTGCCAATTCATATGGAGAAGTAACTGGATGTCCAGTAACTATTTTGTATGGTGTGCAACAAACCTCCTACCTGGGCCCAAGGGCTTACAGGCAGGAGTGGACTTTGGAATGTCCTTTAAGGAATAAAGCTTTGTTAGATGTCCCCAGGAATTCTGGGACCTTTAGTTTGCTTGTCTCCCTTAAGGACTGAGCTGTAGTTATGACTCGAGTAGGTAAGACTGCAAGAATATTTATTTGTGGGGATTTTCTCCAGCGCATCAAAGTTCAGTACAACAAACGCAAAAGGATGCAACTCCAACATAAAGGTTGTAACATAAACACAGGAAATGCAACAGAAACTAATTCAGCAGTATTTGGCTGTTTCACAGTTCCTTTGCCTTTCACTAGGCACTGCCTCTTGTGGTCACTTAAAGAAAATACAGGAACTGAAACAGTTGCTTTTCTGTACAGCATGGCTTCTTACTTTCAGCAGGTGATTAAGCTTATTAAACAACTTGCAAAGCTTTTCAAGGTGGCAGCAGGTATGGCAAATTTACTCTGTATTCCTTCCTACAGTTTTCAATGCTCTGTACCACTGCTCTTTTCTATAAGACAAGTTGAACAGTCCATAGCAGAAGGTTCAAATTCTATTGCAGGCAAACACTCATCCACCTGCATACATTCTTCAGAGCCAGAATTAAAGGTATCTTTGTCAGGTTTATTACCTTTCCCTGACCTCCCTTCCAGAAACTCCCAAAATTGGCTTAAAAGCAATTCAGCTTGTTTATGCACATTTTCCTTAGGATAAACGTCTTCCTTTTCTGATAAAAGCCTGCTTAAGGTTCCTGCCCCAGAGGGTTCAGCTGTCCTGCTTTTATCAGGGAGATAGCTTCCAGCAAGGGTAAATCCCTTCCCCCACTTGCTATCAGCTAACTGTGCTCGGTTAGTCTTTTGAACGTTAGCATACGTAAAAGGCTTCTCAAGCAAAGAGTTAAAACTGGAAATATCAGCTTTACCTTTGCCAGGGACTTTTAGACAAGCGCTGGTACCTTTTCTCCTGCTATCTCCCAGGGTTTGGAACTCAGCTTTCTTGTAGCTATTTCCACTGGCCTTCTGGTAATTGCTCGGCTGATAGTTTTCCTCTTGGCTTTCTCTGTTGCAGTTATAGCCTTGGCTGCTATAGGTCCAACTACCGTTTCTCCACGTATTTGCTCTGCTAGCTTTCTTGTTCCCAGGCTCTACCTTGAAGTAACGTTTCTTCCAGGGACGTTCCTGTCTCCAATGTTCACTGCTCCCAGGTTCTGCCCTGCTCCAAGATTCTAGCTTGCTTATCCTTCTGGCAGTTCCTCCTGAACTCCTTCCTGGACTGCTTCCCGTCTCCTCTCTTACTTCTCTCCTTTCTTTTCCTTCTCTCCTTTCTCTTCCTTCTCTCCTCTCTCTCTGCATTGCTTGAGGATTTAAAAAGGGTTCACTTCCCTGCACTCCCTGACCTTCCCCTGGGCGTGACCAATTAGTGAACCCACCTGTCTCCTCCTCTGAGCTGAGGTGTGGCCTGAGCTCAGCAGAGAGCTGTGTTTTTTTCATCTCTGGCTTGAAAATCCTGTGTGTCAGTGCAGTGCTATTTACTCCATCAGGATTTTCCCCTATTTCCATCTCCTTTTGAGGGCATTCCTCACTACAGATCCCCCCCTTAAGATATCACGGGCTGGCCTAGTATCACTGGCACAGCACGTGATACGGCTCAAAGCATCTGCATTTTGGTGGAGTTTGCTGGCTCTATGCTCTACCTGAAACTCAAAGGCCTGGAGAGCCATGAACCACCGCGTCAGACGTGAATTATGATTGTGCATCTGGTTGAGCCATTTCAATGGAGCGTGGTCGGTGATCAGTATAACTTTTCTGCCCATGAGATAGAAACGAAGAGCATCAATAGCCCACTTGATGGCTAAACATTTGCGCTCTATTGTTGAATAATTTTTTTCAGCCGGTGCTAGTTTTCGGCTGAGAAATAATACCGCGTGTTCCGTGCCTTCGTGCCGTTGTGACAAGATGGCACCGAGGCCGGTCTCAGACACATCTGTCTGTACTATAAACGACTGGGAAAAATCGACGCCCCTCAGAACTGGTGCCGCACAGAGTTTCTCCTTTAAGAGGTCAAATGCGCCGTCAGCATCTTTGCTCCACTTGAGTTGATTAGGCGCGTTTTTCTTTAACATATCGGTTAATGAGGCGCTCTTCTCTGCGAAGTGCGGAATAAACCGCCGGTAATAACCTACCAAACCTAGGAAGCTGCGCAACTGCTTCTTGTTCGTAGGTCTAGGAAAGGTTTGGACGCTTGCGATCTTACTGATAAGAGGTTTCACTACACCATGGCCCACTAGATGGCCCAAATACTTGACCTCTTGACCTCCGAATAAGCATTTGGCTGGGTTTAGCGTGAGGCCCGCGTCCCGCATCGCCCGCAGGACCGCCTCAACCCTGGGCAAATGTTGAGTCCATGTGTCGCTGTGTATGACCACATCGTCCATATATGCGACCGCGTAGGCCTGGTGCGGACGCAATACCAGGTCCATCAATCTCTGGCATGTGGCGGCCGCCCTGTGTAGGCCAAAGGGCATTCTCTTGAAATGATATAGGCCAATGGGCGTACTGAATGCAATTTTCTGGCATGCCTCTCTTGTAAGAGGGATTTGCCAGTACCCCTTCGTCATGTCCAGGGTTGTGAGGTATCTGGCTTGTCCTAGGCGATCGAGGAGTTCTTCTATGCGTGGCATGGGGTAGGCATCGAACCGGGATATCGAGTTGACTTTTCTGAAATCTATACAAAATCGCATGGAACCGTCTGGCTTTGGTACCAGGACGATTGGACTATTCCATGGACTCAGGGACTCCTCTATTATTCCCATGCTCAACATCTCTCGTACCTGCCGAACGACCTCGTGCTTCTTTGCCTCCGGCAACCTGTAAGGTCGTTGCCTTACTACCTCCCCTGGAGGCATTGCAATCTCATGGGCAATTAGTTTTGTCTCGCCCGGCATTGGCGTGAGAACATCTCTATATCTAGCCAGCAGCTGTGCGAGTTCTTGTTTTTGCGCTGTCACACCGCCCCCTTGGTGGTAGTGGCGGAACCCAACAGAAAGGGGGTGGACATGGAAGAAGAATTTGTTTGTGGAGGAGCTTAGTTCAAATGCAGGGCCCAGGTTCTCACAGGCCTGGTAGCCTTCTGGATAACTAAGAGCTCCCGAGAAATAACAGTCCGAGGGTAGGGAAATTATAAGGCTTTTATTTCCCACGTTGCAAATAGGTTCCTAAGCTCAGAATACAAGAGCACACACAAAAGAAATGTCCTTGCTCCAGGTTAAAGGAAAAACATGAACTGAAAAATCTGTTAACTTCACAGTAATGTCAAAAACGGAATACAGCATCAAACTTTACATACAGGCCACAGCTATTCCTCTACTAGGGCTCAATCCTCTTGGTCAGGCAATAGCTACATTCCATCGGAATATCTGAGGGATCCTCCGGGAATTCCACCTGCATGGGCTCGCAGTCCGGAATGTCTGTGTAACGCTTGTATGATGCGCCAATGGTCAGCATTAAAAGGTAAGTCCTTGCATTGTATACTTTTATAACCGGAACAGTCTCTCCTGCACACTGCTTCTTCTCTAGCAAGATTCCTGTTTAATGCAGGTTTGTATCTTGTCTCATGAATGCCTTTAGAAGAACAGCATTCTCTAGTGCCCTGCTCCTTCTGTATCACATTATTCCTAAAATCATAGTTATTAAAATGGCAGTTACCTTTTCTTCTAAGGTTCTCAGATTGAGGTGAGGGCTGAGGCCTGCTCCTGCTGGGTCTTGGTTTCTCAGCTGTCCAGGTAGGCCTCTGGTTCTCAGATCTGCCTGCTGCTGGAGTTAGGCCTTGTTTGTGCCACAGCTCCTTTCTCCCAGGGCTTTGAAAGTTACCCTTCACAATTCTCCTTTCACCTCCTTGTTTGCTATTCCTTGTTGCACCTTTCAACAGTGGCTGGCCCTTGTTACTCTCAGGCCTTGGACTTTCTGGTATAGTCCTCCTCCTTTCAGGGTCAGCTTCCTTATGATATCTCTCCCTCCTGGAAAGTGTATCTTTTCCTCTTTTAAAACATGTACAGCGAGTTTCTTCACCTGGCTCTGCTGAGTCTGCTAGGCCGTTTCCCTCGGTCAAGACTCCTATTCCTGGATCCTCCGAATATCCATGCAAAGCTGGAACTGGAACTCCTTGCACCACTCCTTGCCAGTCTCCTTGGCAGTCTCCTTGCCAATCTGCTTGCGAATCTCCTTGCGACTCTGTTTGGCACTCTCTTTGCCACTCTGCGTACCGGTCTGTTTGCCCTTCTCTTGGCCACTCTGCATACCGGTCTGTTTGCCCTTCTCTTTGCCACCCTCTTGGCCACTCTGCGTACCGGTCTGACTTCCTCCAGTCATCTGAGCTTTTAAAAGGAATTCTTCCCTTTCTACATTGGGTGTTGGCTGGTATTGCATCATTGGCTCTAGGGCGTGGTTCCTCAGTCCTCCAGAGGTCTCTCTGGCTCCCCCTATATGGCTCCTCGTGATGCTGCAGCCGGTGTTTACCTCTTTTTTCTGGGTTTAAAACCTTTTCTTCTGCCTGCAGCTGGTCTGCAGTGCCACAGCGCCCACGAGAGCCCTTCACCGACTCTGGGTTCTGGGTTCCTTTTGCATTCGGCCAATTGTGGCCCGAGGTCCTCGTCCATTTTCTCCTCCACCGAGGCTGATAACCCCTGAAGGGTGGTACTCCCCGTAGACCCAAAACCTTTAGTTCCCCGGGTCGTCGTTGATAGGCTTGGTACCTCTTCGAGAGGGGGAAGACCTATCCTCTCGCATATTAACTGCGCTATCCGATCACCGGTGACTATTCTAAAATCTTCTCTTCCAAAATTGAAGATAAGTACTTTTACAGAGCCTCTGAAATCCGGGTCCATGACGCCAACTCCAATGTCTATAAAATGTTTTAGAGCAAGACCGGAGCGGGGGGCTATGCGTCCGTAGCAGCCCAACGGCATCTCCATCTGCAGTGCTGTATCTACAAGCGCTTTTCCCTGCCTAGGAACTACTACATCTTCAGCGCTGCAGAGGTCAAATCCTGCGGCGTTGGCCGAGGCTCTCCTGGGGGCTTGGGCACTAGGGCTCATTTTGCAGTACCTAAGTACAAACTTGGGTTTTCCTGCAGTCTCTTCCTTTTGGGATCCGGCCTTCTGCTCTTGCTTACTGGCCTGGGCAAACAACGGGCGGGGAATCAAATTTGTCTTCTCCGTTGTTTGGGCCAAAGCCTCCACTTGGGGTTTTCTAGAACCAGGATCTTTTCTCAAGTGCAACCCTTGTTCCACCCCTTTATGAAACTGTGGCCAGTCCCTCCCCAAAACTACAGTATGGGGCAGCTTAGGCACTACTGCTAAGGGAATAGTTCTGTTCGCCCCCAACCCTTTTACTTGGAGACTATACACAGGGTAGAGTGAAGTACCCCCATGAATGCAACGTATTTTAACCGTGCTCACAGGCTGAATTGCTATTTCTCCATTCTTGGCCTCGATCTGCTGCCAGAGCTCTCTTGATAGCATGCTCTGTTCAGCACCCGAGTCCAACAGTGCTATGGTAGTAATTCCTTGCACTTCCACTGAGAGTAGAAAATCTTCTCCAACATTTTGAGAATTTTCTGCTACTAGTGCTGTCTTTACAAAACAGTTTCTCTGCACATGGCCCTCTTTACCACACTTAAAACATTTCCTCTTGGTTACAGGACCTTTCAGAGTTGGCATACACATTCTCACGGACTCATCTTTTATCCCCCACCTCCTTTCTGATACACTAGTGGCTGCCCCCTTTGAAGCACTGCTACCTTCATGGGCAGTTAACTCTGCCTCCATAAAGTGTTCAAACAGCGTAACAGCTTCTTGCGGGGTTTTACAGCTTTGTAGAATCAGGAAGGTGCGGATTTCACTAGGTAAGGCATTCATATACTGTTCCAATACTAAACTATCTAGTATGGATTCTATGGATCTCCCTTCTGGAGTTAGCCACTTATTTACTAAGCTGCAAATTCTGTGACATAGTGCTTTAGGGGTCTCATTTGGCCGTAGTTTTACAGCTCTTAGAAGGTTGTGATAAACTATTGGGGTGAGCCCCAATCTTTCTCTCACTGCCCTCTTGAGCTCATCGTAATTTCTAGCGAGCATGGGTGGCATGGCTCGATAAGCGGCCAAAGCGTCCCCAGTAAGGGATGCCGCAAAGCGCATGGCCCAGTGCTCCTTAGGCCAAGCACTAAGGTAAGCCACTCTCTCAAAACGTTCGATGAAATCATCAATGTCATCTTTCTCTGTGAGCTGACCAAAGTTAAACATTGCCCCAGCTTGAAAACCAAGTGTACTTAAAGAAGCTGGTGGGGTGAAACCTGGTGGAGTTACTGATGGTTCAGTCTGCTTCTTCTGCTCTTTCAACCACGTCTCCAGCAGTTCAAGAAGAGGTTTCTGTTGAGCTTGGAAGTTCGCAGCAGCCCTCTCCTGCGCCTCTAAAGCCAAGTCCCTTTGCCGCTCAAATTGTGCTGCCATCCACTTGAAGACCTCTTGCGACTCAAGCGACATCGTGGAATTCTGCAAGCACAAAACACAGACCAAAGTGCGATACCACAACAACAAACCTTCTCTCTTTTTTTTTTTTTTTGAAGGCCTAGCCTTCACCCTTGCCCTGGTATCCTAACCTCTCCCAGGTGGATACCCTTTACCTGGCTTAGGTGGAGTTTCACGCTTATCACCAATGAAGACTCCTGTAGCCTTCTTTGTACTGCCTTTCTTCCCCCTTCTCGGATGCTCTTCAGCTGGGCTCCTCAGGGAAGTTGTTTCTTGCAGATCCTGGTGTTGCTGCTTTTAGCGCATGCGCGGTATCCTCAAGACTACGCCACTTGCAACCAACCTCCTACCTGGTCCCAAGGGCTTACAGACAGGAGTGGCCTTTGGAATGTCCTTTAAGGAATAAAGCTTTGTTAGATGTCCCCAGGAATTCTGGGACCTGTAGTTTGCTTGTCTCCCTTAAGGACTGAGCTGTAGTTATGACTCGAGTAGGTAAGGCTGCAAGAATATTTATTTGTGGGGATTTTCTCCAGCGCATCAAAGTTCAGTACAACAAACGCAAAAGGATGCAACTCCAACATAAAGGTTGTAACATAAACACAGGAAATGCAACAGAAACTAATTCAGCAGTATTTGGCTGCTTCACAGTTCCTTTGCCTTTCACTAGACACTGCCTCTTGTGGTCACTTAAAGAAAATACAGGAACTGAAACAGTTGCTTTTCTGTACAGCACAACTTCTTACTTTCAGCAGGTGATTAAGCTTATTAAATAACTTGCAAAGCTTTTCAAGGTGGCAGCAGGTATGGCAAATTTACTCTGTATTCCTTCCTACAGTTTTCAATGCTCTGTACCACTGCTCTTTTCTATAAGACAAGTTGAACAGTCCATAGCAGAAGGTTCAAATTCTATTGCAGGCAAACACTCATCCACCTGCATACATTCTTCAAAGCCAGAATTAAAGGTATCTTTATCAGGTTTATTACCTTTCCCTGACCTCCCTTCCAGAAACTCCCAAAATTGGCTTAAAAGCAATTCAGCTTGTTTATGCACATTTTCCTTAGGATAAACGTCTTCCTTTTCTGATAAAAGCCTGCTTAAGGTTCCTGCCCCAGAGGGTTCAGCTGTCCTGCTTTTATGAGAGGGATAGCTTCCAGCAAGGGTAAATCCCTTCCCCCACTTGCTATCAGCTAACTGTGCTCGGTTAGTCTTTTGAACGTTAGCATACGTAAAAGGCTTCTCAAGCAAAGAGTTAAAATTGGAAATATCAGCTTTACCTTTGCCAGGGACTTTTAGACAAGCGCTGGTACCTTTTCTCCTGCTATCTCCCAGGGTTTGGAACTCAGCTTTCTTGTAGCTATTTCCACTGGCCTTCTGGTAATTGCTCGGCTGATAGTTTTCCTCTTGGCTTTCTCTGTTGCAGTTATAGCCTTGGCTGCTATAGGTCCAACTACCATTTCTCCACATATTTGCTCTGCTAGCTTTCTTGTTCCCAGGCTCTACCTTGCAGTAACGTTTCTTCCAGGGACGTTCCTGTCTCCAATGTTCACTGCTCCCAGGTTCTGCCCTGCTCCAAGATTCTAGCTTGCTTATCCTTCTGGCAGTTCCTCCTGAACTCCTTCCTGGACTGCTTCCCGTCTCCTTTCTTTTCCTTCTCTCCTTTCTCTTCCTTCTCTCCTCTCTCTCTGCATTGCTTGAGGATTTAAAAAGGGTTCACTTCCCTGCACTCCCTGACCTTCCCCTGGGCGTGACCAATTAGTGAACCCACCTGTCTCCTCCTCTGAGCTGAGGTGTGGCCTGAGCTCAGCAGAGAGCTGTGTTTTTTTCATCTCTGGCTTGAAAATCCTGTGTGTCAGTGCAGTGCTATTTACTCCATCAGGATTTTCCCCTATTTCCATCTCCTCTTGAGGGCATTCCTCACTACAGGTGTCAGGCCTCCTCGATCATGCTGGGGGGAATTACGCCCTGCCATAAGGGCAAAAGGAAGGGCCTCTATCCAATCTGTAGCCCAATCCTGTGTCAGAGTGCGTACGTGACCTTTGAGTGTTCTATTCATCCATTCCACTTGGCCAGAGCTTTGCGGATGATAAGGAGTGTGCAGTTGTCTCATAATACCAAACCAATTTTCAATACCCTCCCAGACACTCGCAATAAAAGCTGGACCCTGATCAGAAGAAAGAACAAAACAGGAATAAACTGAGAGAGCAGTAATTTGATGGAGACACTGGTAGGGGATAAGCTTCTACCCATCCGGAGAAAAGACAAGTGATCATTAACAAATACCGTTTCCTCCCTTTGGCACAAGACAGTGCAGACAAGCTGTGCCACAGGAAAAAACTTCAGGTGATACTGGAGAACCGAAAAGGCATGATTCATAGCCACAGCGGACAGGTGAAGCCTATGATGCAGGAACAGGGCAACTGGAAACAATAGACTGTCAGGGCAAATGAGCAGATGATCCATATTTCAGTAGCCCTGAGCATCACAGGTCACACCCCACGAAGTCCACAGGGTCTGAGTTTCAAAGGAAATATCTTGATAGTGATGTAAGAGAGACGAAAGGGAAAACAAAGTCATGTTAGATGGTGTTAAGTACAACAATGTTGGTGACATTAATGCTCGGAGGGCAGCTTGTTGTGCTTCTTGGTCTGCAAAATGGTTTGAAAACAATCATGAGACCCATCATCCTTCACAAGATCTGTCAGTGGAGCTAGAAGTGTTTGAAGGGTTGCATATTGATGTAGTATATACTGTAACATGAGGCTGAGAAAACTAGAAAATCAGTATTTTCAATTGCAAAGGCCACTGCTACCAAACTATGTAGACATGGTGGGAGTCCCAAAGTCACAGAATCAAATCGCTTTGAGAAATAGCCTACTGGCTTGCGACCAATCGGGAAAGCTTGTAAAAGCATACAGGTAACAGAGGAATCAGAAATAGCCACATACATGTGTATGTTCGTTGTTTATTGTAAACCGCACTGATGCTGAATAGCGCGGTATAAAAGAGACTTTAAATAAAATAAATAAATAAATACAGTTTGAATGGCAAAGAATAATCTGGCAAAGATAAACATGGCACATTTTCCAGGGCAGACTTTATATTCAAAAAGGCTTCCCACTGTAGTAATGTAGGTACAATGAGACCTTCAGGTCCTTCTTTCCCAATGAGAGCATATAGCGGAGCAGTAAGGTCTGAGAAATTTGCTAGCCATTGTTTACAAAAGATTAACAGACCCAGGAATCTATGCAGTAATAATGGTGTTGCTGGGAAAGGCAATGAAAGAATAGGTTTCAATTTAGCAGAGGTAATTGCACGACCAGATGGTGTTAGGGCAACACCCAGGAAAGTAACATTTTGAGATACAAATTGCAGTTTTGACAAATTGACTTTCAATCCTAAATCAGCAATATGAGCTAATAGAGACAAGGAATCTGACAAACACGTCTCATAACGTGGTGAACATAAAACCAAATAATCAACAAATTGCACTAAAGAGGAATGGTCGAGCCTTACATCAAACAGTGCAGTTCTTAGGGCATGCGCAAAATGCGTAGGACTATCAGTGTACCCTTCACACAAAGTGGTCCAAGTATATTGTTTATTGTCAAAATGGAAAGCAAATAAAAATTGATTTTCTTTGCTAATTCTCACTGAATAGTAAGCAGAACTCAAATCCACAACAGAAAACCAGGTAGTCCCTGGAGGTATCTGTGTCCAGATATCATGTGGAATAGGTACCAAGGGAAAAAATTGGCAAAATCACATTATTTACTGCTCGCAGGTCTTGCACAAATCTATAAGTCTTACCATCAGCCTTTAGCACAGGACGAATTGGAGTATTACATGGTAAAGTTGTAGAATAGATGAATCACCTTGTTTCTGAAGATCTTCAATCACAGAACGAATTCCATCGATTGCAGCTGCTGGTAGTGGGTACTGCTTGAGTCTGGGAAGCTGGGCTCCAGGTTCCACAGTGATCTTCACAGGTGGAATGGAAAGGGATCCGACACTGGATCCTGCCACTGCCCACAGGATAGAAGGAAGTTCTGCAAGAGCAGGATGAATGGTACTGGCATCTGCAGGGGACGGCACTTCAGAGAGAGAATACAGCTGGAAAAACAACTTTCCACTCATCCCAGGATAGAGTAGCCGGTATGAAGCTAAAAAGTCCCGACCTAAAAGATTTACTGGTAAAGTGTCTCCCACAAGAAAGTTAGTAGGATACACAATATCTCCAATCTGCAAAGGTAAAAATTCAAGCTTATGATGAGTGCTTGCGCTAGCTGAGCGTGATAAATGGCAAGCAAATCTTGTAAACGCAGTGCTGAAAGAGTAGCTCCAGTATCAATAATAAACTTCAAATTAGATCCTTCTAGCTTAGCTTCTAACTCACCCTGAGGGGTTAAATTCAAATTCAATAATAGTCATGCATCCCATGTATTTCCTCCGAAGTCTTCTGGGCTAGAGTAACATTGATATATGGGAGTGAATTCAGCTTTTACTGGAGGGAATTCAGCTTTCTGGACGTCAAGATTCTGACTCTGGGGGCAGTCACGCTGTAAATGTCCAATCTCACCACAAGCACGCATTCCTTTTGACTGTCCATGTCCTTGCTAGGAATTCACATAACCTCCTCTCCCTCTGGTTTTACTCCTACCCCTGCCCATGAGTGGCTGCATAGAAGCAATCTGTAAATTGAGCAGTTTAGTCTTTTTCGCATCTATCTTGGTTTGCTCTTCTTGCTGTTCCTTGATAAATTTCAATTCACTGTATCAAGCAGCTTCCAGAATTGCATCAGCTGTTCTAGCTGGCCAATCTATTATTGAAGTCTCCAAAATTTCTTTTATTCTCGGATGCAAACCATTTACAAAAATATTAGTGAATCCTGAAGGTGTGTCTTCTGCCTCACCAGAACAGTCCTTAAAAGCTAGCATACACCTAGTGTGAAAATCTGTAACCTTTTCACCCCTATCCTGCCTTAGAGATGTTAGCCTTGATCAATCCTTTACAGGCTTACATACTACTTTAATGGATTCTAACAATTTTTCTCTACACAAAACAAAATTATCTCCTTGAGTCTTCTCTTGAAAATCTATCACAGGGACTGTGAGTGGCCATTGCCAGTTATCTTCACGAATTGGATGAGTGACCCTATGAAAATCAGCTGGATTAAAAAACACAGCTCTAAGCAAATTATCTAGATATGCCCAAGTGGGATTATAACTGTTAATTACTTGAGACCATAAGGACACAAATCTACCAGGGTTATCCCTGTAATTAGGAAAGGTTTTAGCCAAATCAATCACTTCCTTAGGGCTCCAATTTGCAGGCACAGTCATAGAACCTGGATAAAAACAGAAAGGATAAGTAAGCACAATTTAATTTCCCTCAGCTGTTTCAGATTTAACTGTGCTAGAACGTGAGTTATTTTGCTGGTGTATAGCTTCCTGAATAGAGCCTAGAGCAAGATATAATCGGTCATGCTCCTCTTTATAGGTTTCATAATGTCTGTTCAAATCTCTCTCAATTCAGTCAATAAGTTCATCAGTAACTCTTAATTCTTTTGCAACAGTAACACTATAACCTATTGACACTCGTAAGGTCCCTATTACATGTACAACACTTTCTGTTTCCCTGTCCACACGTGCTCTCAATTCTTATTACAAATATCCAAAATACACAGTTCCACTCCCCCTAACTTCTGTTTCTCTTTAAGTATTTCTTCTCTTAGTTCCGCTGCACGAGTGACCCGCACTCACTCAGCTGGTCATTAGTTACATTTCCTAACACAAACAACTTTTGTTTCAAATCTTGTACTTCATTCCTATGTTTTTCTTCATGTACCATCCGTTCCCACCATGTAAGCACAATCCATTCATGACTATTGCACGGTTTATCTTTAACCGCCAACTCATATCTCAGATAATGGACCTTATCTACAGAGAAAGTTCCCTCCAGAGGAAACTGCAAATTCTCATTACCTCTAGTCAGTGAATCCCTATGTGCTAGGGAATCGATGGCTACATCACCATGCTTCTCATACATATAATAGAAGCATACAAAAAGAAGGGCTACCTTTCTTTTTTTTTATAAAATTTTTTTATTAAGCACAAAGAAAAATAACAGCCATCAACAAGCAGCCCACAAAGAACAAATCCCCGAGCAGGGTGCACTCTTATCCCTGCCACGGGGACGTCAGATAACGTTACATGGCAATGGTAAACAATTCCATAAAGAATACATTTTTGCATTTATTCTTATACTACTACACTATAAAAGAAACCCCCCCCTTCCCCATCCCCACCGCGTCGCAGCCTGCAGCCCCCACCACAACCTAGTACCACTGGGACCACTAGGGGCCCACATTAAGCACTTCGTTCCTACAGTATGGCCCCAAGTTCTGAATATAAGGCTCCCAGATTAGCATAAAATTGGACCACCGTTTTAACTGGCCTCGGGCTCTCCATCGTTCAGTCAGCATTAATTGATGAAAATTATTGCGCCACTCCAGGAAAGTGGGTGGGGAGGCATCCCGCCATCTATGCAAGATCGGGCCCTTCCCCACAAGACAGGCCTTATGAACCAGCATACGCTCCCCCCTCCCTGACGGTAGGGCCTGATGTAATTGATCTAACAAGACCAACGAGCCCGTCCAGGGGAAGGATTGTTGTAGTAACCCCCCAAGAAAATGATGGATACGAGACCAGTAGGAGCGAATACGCCCACACGACCACCACATATGTGTAAGATCTGCCAGGGGCGCCGAGCACCTAGGGCAGGAGCCATCCTGGGTAATGCAGCTGCGCAAAGCCCGCCATGGGGAAAAATGGACTCGGGTCAACGCTTTGTATTGTACCTCCCGCCAGCGGGCCCCCTCCACCAGTGTGGTGATATGCCTCAGGGCTACCATAAGAGTCCCGGGGGGGGATTTCACGTCCCATCTCACGGGCCCATGCCTGTTCCACCCGGGTATAGTCCAGCACAACACCAAAACATGCCAACCTGGATTTCAACCGCGCTATCGACGGTGGAGCCTCCCCTGCAATATCAAAAAATTCCAAAATGTGCGCGGAACGCTCTGCAGTAAGCTCCCCTCGAGGCAACGAGGCCACATAATGGGCCAATTGCAAGTAGGCAAAGTGTTGACGAGAGGAGAGCCCATACTCCTCACACAACTCCAAGAAAGTTTTGCATTTACCCGTAAGATCCACAACATGGCCTACATTCCGCAATCCCTGTACTCCCCATGACTGAAAAACTCGAGTTTCAGAGCCCGGAGTAAAATGCACATTACCATGCAGCAGCAGCCAACTCGATACCCGCCAGTCTCGTCTCCAATAACTATTCAATTGCTGCCATGTGCATCACGCTGCGCTTATTAAAACATGCTGCTGAAATTCACTAGGCAAGAAACCACTCTCTACGTGTAGAATCCCCAACAAGGACAGGGGGGCCACGACAGCCATCTCCAGCTCTCTAGGTGTGTAAATATCTGTTCCCCCCAACCAATCACCCACATGGCGTGCCTGGCAGGCCAAAGCATATAACCACAAGTCAGGGAGACCTATACCGCCACTATGCCAATTCCCAATCATACGATTCAGTGGTATGCGAGCCCTAGCTCCCCGCCAGAGAAATCCCTGTATTTCCCTTTCCAAACGACATAAGTCGCGGCGCAACAACCAAACGGGCAACGTCTGCAACCAATACAGGATACGGGGCAGGATCACCATCTTTATCGCAGCTACCCGCCCCAGAAGAGACAGTGGTAGCGGGTTCCAGGCCCGTAGTTGAGTACGTATTCCAGATAAGACTCTTTCCAAGTTCGTGCGGTACAGCTCCCTAGGGAGGCTAGTAAGGACAATGCCAAGATGAACAAAGGACATGTCCGCCCATCGCAAGGGGAAGGACCCACTCCACCCACCCCGCAATTGGCCGCATACATCTAAGGCCTCTGATTTGTCAAAGTTGATACGTAGTCCGGCAAACCTACCATATTCTGCAAACTCATTCATCAGCCGTGACAAAGAGTCTCGAGGAGACAACAGGTGCACCAACATATCATCTGCGAACGCCGAAATCTTAAAACCGTGTGGACCAATATCCACCCCGCAGATCTGCCTATCAGATTCGATTCTACGAATGAGAGGGTCCAAAGTGAGAACAAAGAGCAGAGGAGATAGGGGGCAGCCCTGTCGAGTTCCTCTAGTCAATGGGAAGGGGTCCGAAAGGACCCCATTACAAAACACCCGGGCTGTCGGACGTTCATATAGACTCCACACCATCCTACAAAAAGAAGGACCCAGACCATATCGCGGTAACAAATCATGAAGATACTGCCAGCTTACCCTGTCAAACGCCTTTTCAGCGTCAAAGCTCACCAACAAAGACGGCAATTGTTTCGCATGTACCCACTCTAAGGATGCTAAGATTCGACGCAGATTGCGAACCGCATAATGGCCCTTAATGAAACCCACCTAGGATGCGTGTACTAGGTCCCCCAATAACCTGCTAAGCGGTCAGCCAGAATTTTTGCCAGAATCTTCATGTCGAAGTTCAATAGAGAAATCGGCCGATACGAAGCCGCCTGGGACAAGTCCTTACCCGGTTTAGGGATCAGCGTGATGTACGCCTGGTTGTCCCCCCATTTCATAGTTCCCCGCTCCGTTCGGCTCTGATATGTCTCCACCAACAAGGGGCCCACCCAATCAGAAAGGATTTTGTAAAATTCCGCCCCATATCCATCGGGCCCAGGCGCTTTATAACAACTAGCAGACAAGACCACCTGCTGTACCTCCCCTAGAGTTATGGGCTGTCCCAATAGATCACTCTGTTCCATCGTGACTTGCGGCAACTCCACGCCCTGCAAATAAGTTTCCATCCTAGGGGGTGAGGACCCCTCCGCTGTGTACAGTTGTTTGAAGAAATTGCGGAATACCTCACTTATCGCCTCCTTCTTATTCTGGAGTCTACCCCGCTCGTCACGAAGAGCGGCCACAAACCGTCCACCACGCGGTCCCCTCAGACACCTTCCCAGCAGGGCCCCAGGTTTATCGCCAAAACAATGTAGCTTATACTTGTAGTACATTAAAGACTTCTTAGCCCGCTGGTGCAACAGTTCGTTCAAGGCGACCTGTAATTCCCACAGCCGCTTCCTATTACAGGGCGTGGGAGAGGCCCCGCTAAGCCGGCGGGCGCGCACCACTTGCTTCTCCAGGCGAATTATATGTTCTGCCAGCATTCTCCGCTTCCGGGCTACATAGCTGATTATCTCGCCCCGCAGGACCACCTTGGCCGTTTCCCACACCAACTCCGGATCCCCCCTATGAGCCCGGTGATTCTCCTCAAATTCCTGCCAGCGGTGGCACAAAAATTGCTGAAAGTGGGTATCCATATAATATTCAATGGGAAAGCACCATATACGCGCGAGACCCGCTACTCCCCCCCACTGCCGCTCCAACCAAATCGGAGCATGATCTGAAATTTCAAGCGGACCTATCTGAGCGTCTCCCACACCAGCGAACTGGTTCGCGGAGAGCAGGAGATAATCAATACGCGCACTGGTGCCATGCGCTCGAGACGAATGAGTGAAATCCTTTTCTAGGGGGTGTAACAATCTCCACGGGTCTACCAGCCCCAACCGGGTCCGAAGGCTCTGCAACGCCCGAGCGAGGGACCACCGTTCCCGAGTGCCACTGCCGGACGAAGTATCTAGATCTACGTCGAGGACCCCATTAAAGTCCCCCCCTAGGAGAAGTGGCACATCAGGAAGTTGTTCAACCCTAGCCGCTAACCGGCTGAAGAATGCTGGATCACGCGTATTGGGGCCATATAGGTTACCTAAAATAAGCTCCCGATCTTCTAGCAGGCCATGTAACAACAAATATCTACCCTGTGGATCTACAACCTGCTGTATCAACGTAAAGCGCACTCGTTTATGAACCAAGATGGCCACCCCTCCTTTCTTACCCAAGGCGGGCGACCCCCAAACCTGACCCACCCAATCTCTACAGAGTGTGGCATGTTCCTCCACAGTCTGATGGGTTTCCTGGAGTAGCGCAATGTCACAGCGATGCCTGGCCAATGCTTTCAATATTTTATATCTCTTGATGGGAGTACCTAAGCCACAGACATTCCAGGAAAATACCTTCAGTGTATTTCTACTGCCTTAGGGCCACTACAGACGCAAACAACCACCTAAGCCACCTGTAGGTAGAGGGAACCCCCCCAGCCCAGGGCCCCCCCTCATCAACTACGCCGAAAGGATAACCCAACATGGATAGGGACTGCAGACTGCGACGATTCTCCCCAAACTCCTCCCACCCCCCCTCTAATCTCCCCCCTCTAAACCCCCCCCATCCCACCACTATCCGCTCCACCCAGTCTAATCATAGACTAACTTCCTCTCGTGGTATTTCAGGCCGTCCCCTCAGTTCTAAATCCCCATCATTCACATTTTTTTAAGAGTATTATTAGGCTGCGTGCACAGAAAACACCAGCCACGCACAACTTTTAAAGGGAGGATGAATACCAGTATATCACATAACAACATTCACAATTATATACTTAAAGATGTGACCACACGTCAAAAAAAAAAAAAAAAAACCCAGCAAGTACCCCTCCCTGATTTCAATCAAAGCAACGGGAAAAAAAAAAAAAAAAAAAGGTTACTAAAGAAGTGGGAATCTCTAGCAGTTACCATCAGAGCCGGTACATTTTGTGACGGCTGTGTGGCTTTTCTATCAGAATCCATGCCGCAACCCCTGTGCGCTGCGCTGCAAGGTAAGCGCGCCCCCCAACGAGGAGCGCGCCCGTGTAGCCAGGAGCGCGCCCGTCAGCGAGGAGCGCGCGCGCACACCCGCGCACAGCCTAGCAAGAACAGTACCCCCGAGCCCTCCCATCCCCAGCCTAGTTACTTAGCCCCCTCACCAGATGTTCCGCGGGGCCCAGCCCCCACATCCACGCACTCATCCGCAGTCATACACCATTCACCCTACAAACCCCTCCCCCCCTCCCACCTCTACTCTCCTGTCCCTGGGAGGGCAAAAGAAAATTCTGTTGGTCTGGTTCCCCAAGCTCAAAACAAAAAACACATAAAGGCATCCCTTACAAGGCCCAGAACTAAAATCTCCGAGACGCCAGACAGCACTCAGCCTCTCGCACCCTAAAATAAATAAAAGGAAAAAATCTAGAGCAGACATCCAACCCAGCGAGTGAGAGAGTTCCCAAGCATCGCAAACAAGGGCGTCTCAACTCCCCCCAGCCCCTGGGCAGGGTTAACATATCCTTAGATACCCCCAAAGGGAGGGGGGGGGGAGAGGACAGGCCAACAAGTCCTCTAGGGGGGCCAAGGACCTCTGTAAAATAAAGCAAGTTAAAAGTCCCACCAAGGATCCTGCCTACTGTTTCCCAGGTCCAATTGCAAAGGAAATCACCCTGGCAGCTATACCTGTAGGAAGATAGCAAGAAAATAGAAGACATTCAGTGCTGTGAAGGCCGGTTGATATTCTCAAGGCCTCCACGCCTATCAATGCACTGCTTGGAAGCCCCAGATGAGGCCCAGGGAGGAGGAGGGAGGCAGGGGGCCACTGAGACCACCTCCCCACAGTCGACACTGATATTACTGAGCGACTGGACATCCGCTAATTAGCAGAATGACACTCATAGGGGAGATACAAAGAGACATTTTTACTGCCCTCCTCAGAATAAGTGCATAGACATACATTCCCCTCCGAAAGTTCGCTGCCAGGCCACCTACTATAATCAGGCACAAAACAGAACAAGGTAAGAAATAAGAGTCCCAATGCAATGAGCAAAGTTAGGCCGCGCCGGGCCCTCACCAAGCCCCGCGCTGTCATCAGAGGTTGCCGCACCACATTGTCCCTATAGAGGAGAACCATGACCCTCAGGGGGCAGAGTCTGATGTTGCAGACAGGCGACCCAGAAAGGCCTGCGCATCTGCGGGAGTCAGCAGCAGTTGAGTCCGGCCCTGATGTTCCACGCGCAGCTTCGCCGGATATAATAGAGAGAAGCGTACTCCTTGGTTCACCAGTTGGGCGCAGATCGGTGTGAATGCCCGGCGCTGTTGACTGACCAACTGGGAGTAATCTTGAAAGATCAGGATATGGTCTGCGCCATCCGCTGGCCTCCGACGGGCATGAGCAGCTCGCAAGACTTCTTCTTTTTGACTAAAGTCAAGAAAGCGAGCTATGACAGCACGTGGCCGGCGGTCTTGGTCCCGTTTGGGGCCCAGGCGATGGACTCGTTCCAATTTAATAGGGTCAGTCACCTTGCCACTCAGATGCTCCTCAAACCATTTTAGCAGAAAACCGCGGAGGGCACTGTCAGTCACGCTTTCTGCAATCCCTATGAAACGGAGGTTCTTTCGTCTGCCGCGATTCTCTAGGTCCTCCATCTTGTCGGCCTGCTGTTTAACTTTAGCCTCCAAAGCCTGTACTCGCGCCGCCAAGGAGTGCTGCGTGTCTTCCAAGTCAGAAATTCTGGTCTCTACTTGCTCTATACAGCCGGTAAACTCGGAGATATTCTGGTTTACACCCTGTATTTGCTCCGTCAACTCGGTGAAGCGGGCATCCAGTGCTCGTACGACTGCCGCACTGACCTCTGCCACCATCAGTGAGTCATGATCTGCAGCTGGGCTCTGTGGTGCCCCGTCAGCCATCTTAGTTTCCGAGGCTCGGGGCCTCCCTCCCCGCGGAGTTTTAGCAGCCATCGAGGTCCCTGAAGACTCGGGAAATCACTTGTCGGCACTCTCGATCTCCCCTCACTGAGACACAGTGGGAGAGAGGTTAATCACCCACTTCTGTTGGATAAGTTTGCCGTTGTTCGGGGAAAAGACCTGGAGCTGAACACCACACGTCCGTTCAGCTCATTACCACCAGAAGTCTTAGGGCTACCTTTCTTAAACGCTAAAGCCCTAGCTCTGTCATGCCATTCACGCATCTGAGACGGAGCCTGTCTACTTAACAGATTACCCATCACCGGTAATACTCACAAATCTTCTGGCACCTTCTGCCCTTGTCCTGAATGCAGAGATCCGTATCCGGCATGGCACCAACTGAAAGTGTACTCTGCACCTCCCCTCAAAAGTAATTCACCAGGGCTCTTGGGTAACGGATATCCACACACAAAGCAATGAGAAGGAAGCAAGCACGGTTAATAATACACAACACACTTGTATTATAAAAACCACCAAAGCTTTGGGAGAGCAAACCAAGTTAGCACCTTGTTTACTCTGCCATCACAGCCTTCAGCCATTTTAAATATTCCATTACACAGCATAATTTCCACCTTATTGTTCTATGTCAAGCATCACGTATATTCATAACGTGCATCTCTATATCTCTACGTCATAGGTCAATTCTTATTAGCATAGGTCATCATGAGGAGACATGCATGTATTCCCAGACATAACTCCTTAAACAATAATTCTAACACTTGCAGTTTTGATATCTCTGAATCGAGACTGAGAGAGAGCTTCTCCCTGCACTATCTGTTTCATAACATAATATCTTTGTTATAGGAAAGTTCAGCCTAGTTATTTCAGTAGAGTCTTTCAAGGTTGTTGCTGAGTAATAAGCTCTAGAATATCTGTGGTGTTAACTCTTTCTGAGGGCTTTTAGTAATATGATGTTATTAAGTACCCTGACTGTGTACACAGCCCTGTACAGACAAGCTTCCTTTCAACTTATACAGAAGCACTATCACCTCCTTTTTTCTGCTAGCCATTCCTCTCCGTATGTACAGCTTTTGCCGTCTCCTTTTCTACCTGTTTAGCTACTTTAAGATCATCAGACACAACCACGCCTAGGTCCCGCTCTTCTTTAGTGGACAAAAGTACTTCACCCCCTATACTATATTGCTCCCTTGGATTGCTGCAGCCCAAATGCATGACCTTACATTTTTAACATTAAATCCCAGCTGCCAGATTCTAGACCATTCTTCAAGCTTAGCTAGATCCCTCCTCATGTTATCTACACCTTCCTGGGTGTCTACTCTATTGCAGATTTTGGTATCATCCGCAAACAGGCAAACCTTACCCGACAACCCTTCCACGATATCACTAACAAAGATGTTAAAAAGAATCGGACCAAGGACAGATCCCTGGGGCACACCACTGGTAACATCCTTCTCCTCAGAGTGAGCCCCTTTACCTGTACTCTTTGTCGCCTCCCACCCAACCAATTTCTAACCCAAGCAGTAACTTTAGGGTCCATCCCTAGGGTGCTCAGTTTGTTTATAAGTTGCCTGTGAGGAACAGTGTCAAAGGATTTACGAAAATCTAATTTAAGAAAAGTGGACGTAAGTCCAAAAAACTGCCAGCATGGTTTAAAGGTGAGGTCAGAGAGGCTGTTGTTGCCAAAAAAGCATCTTTCAGGAAATGGAAAAAAGAACCAAATGACATAAACTGGAAACAGCACAAGCACTGGCAAGTTAGATGCAAGGCATTGATAAGGCAGGCAAAGAGAGAATTTGAGAAAAAACTTGCTGTTAACGCAAAAACACGTAATAAAGACTTTTCCAAGTACATTCGTAGCAAATGTACTTGGAGTGGCCTAGTGGTTGGGGCAAGGTACTTCAGGCTCCAAGGTCGGGGGTTCAAATCCCACTAGAGGACAGCAACCTTGGGCCAGAAGGACTGGGGTTTCTAGTCCCACAGGTGCTCCTTGTGGTCTTGGGCAAGCCACTTAACCCTCCATAGCCCATGTTCCCTGTAAAATAGTTATCTCCAAGTTATAATGCCCTGTTCAATGTAATTTCAGTTTGTTCAATGTAAACCACACTGATGCAGAATAGCACGGTATATAAGAGAATGTAAATAAATAAATAATAATAAATAATAAAAAAACTGTGAGAGAGTCAGTTGGACCATTAGATGATAGAGGGGTAAAAGGGGCACTAATAGGGGACAAGGCCATAGCAGAGAGACTGAATGAATTCTTTGCTTCAGTCTTTACTGAGGAAGATGTAGGGATGTTAACCATGACTGAAGTGGTATTTAAAGGTGATACTGTGGAAAAATTGAAAGAAATATCTATACATTGGGAAGATGTATTACAACTATGTGATAACCTGAAGAGTAGCAAATCACCTGGACCGGATGGTATACATCCAAGGGTGTTGAAAGAACTGAAATATGAGATTACAGACCTGCTATTAGTAATTTGTGAACTATCATTAAAATCATCGGTAATACCTGAAGATTGGAAGATGGCCAATGTAATGCCAATTTTTAAAAAGGGTTCCAGGGGTGATCCAGAAAACTACAGACCAGTGATCCTGACATCAGTACCGGGAAAAATGGTAGAAACCATCATAAAAAACAAAATTACTGAACATGTAGATAGTCATGGCTTAAAGGGCGACAGCCAACATGGCTTTAGACAAGGAAGATCTTGTCTTTCTAATCTGTTATGTTTTTTTGAAGGTATGAATAAACAAATGCTTATTCTTGCTATTAGAAACTCCGCGACCCAGCAGTTTAAAAGAGAGTAGAGCTGCAGGAACAGAGAAATGTTCCCGCTGAAGCTTTCTTTTTCAAAGGATGAATCGGAGCAGACACGGGGGAGGAGGGAAGCTGAAAGGGAGCAGATACTGGGAAGCTGGAAGGCAGCAGGCACAGAGGGGGAGCTGAAAGGGAGCAGACACAGGGGCTGAAAGGAAGCAGATACTAGGGAGCTGGAAGGGAGCAGACATGGGGGGCTACAAGGGATTAGACATGGGGGGAGAGCTGGAAATGAGCAAACATGGAGGGGGAGCTGGAAGGGAGCAGACATGGGGGAGCTACACGGGGGGAGCTGGAAGGGAGCAGATACTTGGGGATGGGGCTGGAAGGTGGCTGGGTAATAGGAGGGGGATTGTAAGAGAATTGACAGGGGGAAGGTGGGGGCTAGAAGGGAGCTCACATGGGGGGTTGGAAGGGAGTGGAAAAGATGGGAAGGAGGAGGCTGGAAGGAAGGTGGGGGATTAAAGGGAGCTGACACCCAGGGATGGCACTGGAAGGCAGATGGACAGAGGAGAGGGTGCTGGAAGGGAACTGACATGGGAGGGGGCACTGGGACTGGACGTTCATTGATACCCGGGATGGTATTTGGGCTAGAAGGGACTGGAGAATGGAGAAAGAGGGGGACTAAAAGGGAATAGACACCAGTGGTGGTGCTGGGAATGCAAGGCGGTTGACATTGGAAGGTTCTGGGAGGGGAGGCTGTAAGGGGGCTGATACTGGGGATGGTTACTGGGACTGGAAAAAGACTGATGGAAGAAAATGAAGAAAGCAAAAGGAGAGACAAGAAATGGCAGATGGACTATAGACCATAGCAAAAGAGCTAAGAGAAGACAGAGGAAAACAGAAACCTCAGGTCAGGAGGGCCGGCCCATCCATTGAGCTATAATGTTGTTCGCACAGGGCCCCGCGCGAACTCCATTATCGCACAACGGAAGGCTTCAGAGTGAGCCAGGAAAGCCTGCGCGAGGCCCCGGCTCCCTCTGCACAGCCGCCAGCGTGAAGAGCCTTTTCCTTCACGCTGGTGGTTCTTTCTGTGAAGCCGGGAGAGGTTAAAGGCAATGACCTTTAACCTTTCCCGGCATTCGTGGCTTCACAGAAACAGCCGCCAGCATGAGGGAAAAGGCTCTTCATGCTGGCGGCTGTGCAGAGGGAGCTGGGGCCTCGCGTGGGCTTCCTCGGCTCCCTCTGAAGCCCCTTAGACAGCCGCGGGGCTGTTCAGAGGAGGAGGGGCTAGAACTGGATGGGCTGTGATCGGGGAGGGGGGGAACTTGACTGGAAATGGGCTGTGATGGGGGGGGGTGAAACCTGGACTGCAAATGGGCTGTGATGGTGGGGGGGGAGATTGGATTGCAAATGGGCTGTGATGGTGAGGGGGGGCTAGGACTGCAAATGGGCTGTGATGGCGGGAACTTGGACTGGAAATAGGCTGTGATGGGGGGGACGTGGACTGGAAATGGACTGTGATTGGGGGGGGGGCTTGGACTGGAAATGGGCTGTGATAGGAAGGCTAGCATTGGAAATGGGCTGATGAAGAGCTGGAATAGGACTGGAAGTGGGCTGACGAGGGGGCTAGGATTGGAAATTGGCTGATGGGGAGCTTGGAGTGGAAATGGGCTGATGGGGGGCTGGAATGGAACTGGAAAAGAGCATATGGGGGGCTAGGACTGGAAATGGGCTGATGAGCTGGAATAGGACTAGAAATGGGCTGAAGAGTGGAACTTGGACTGCAAATGGATGATGGACTGGAATAGGTCTGGAAATGGGGTGATGGGGGAATAGGACTGGAAATGGGGTGATGGGGGAATAGGACTGGAAATGAGCTGATGGGGGCTGGAACAGGACTGGAAGTGGGCTGATGGGAGTTGGAATCAAAGGAATTGCAAAAAGAAGTAAGCCCAGTGACTGGTATTAATGTTGGTCCGCAGTCTAATTTAGTAGTTAACATCTCAGAGAGACAGTTATCAATGGATTCAATAAATCTTTTGAATAAAGGCTTATCGTTTGTTCCAACTATTGTTTTTGATGCATTCCAATTTCATCTGGATATGGAAGGGTTGGTGAGGAAACGTCAATTGAAGAATGTTTTTGCCTCAAAAAAAACTGAAGTGATAGAACAAGAGGAAGTAGGTCCGGAACGACGTATTAAATTGCCGTTTAAATCAAACTGGTACCCCCCTGGCCCTATCCACCCAGCAATACTAATCTTTAAAGAAGTAGTTCTGAAGGAAGTGCTTGAATTGGAGGAGACACAATGTAAGAAGATAGCCAGATTGTCAAAAAAAGAACTAGCTACTTTAAATGAATTGCAATCTAGGACTGATATAGTAATCAGAAGGGCTGACAAGGGGGGTGCGATAGTAATATTGGACAGATCCTATTATGTCTCAGAAGCACTGGGGCAATTGCAAGATGGAAATACGTATAAACATTTAACAGAAGATCCTAGTCGGGCTTTACAAAGTGAAATCAAAGACATCACACGCAAAGCGTTAGATAATAAATTGATTTCCAAGAAGGAACATCATCATTTGAATGTTTCAGCAACAGTAGTAGCCAAGTTCTATACAGTCCCGAAAATCCACAAAAACATGAAAATGCCACCTGGTCGTCCTATAGTGTCCACCAGGGGGACACTGTTAGAACCGCTGTCTACATTTATAGACTCTTATTTAAGACCTTTATTGAGTGCTATTCCGGCCTATATACGAGACACAACCCATTTTTTAAACATATTAAGAGGTTTGACACATTGGGTGACAAAGAATGATGTTTTGTTAGTTACGCTCGATGTAACATCGCTATACACAAATATTCCGCAGGTTTCAGCTTACCAGATAGTGGCTCAATTACTGCGGTCTAGAGGGGACCTGTCAGAGGAGTTGATAGGTTTTCTATTAAGCCTTACAAAATTGGCGATTTATAATTTTTTCGTGTTTGAGGGGTTGTTTTACCAGCAAATAGCGGGGGTGGCAATGGGGGCCACGTGCGCACCCTCAGTGGCCAATCTATACATGGGGAATTTTGAGCAACAATGGCTGATTCAGTCTCCCTTTAAAGTTAATGTAGTAGCATGGTATAGATTTATAGGCGATGTGGCGATGTATTCATGATGTGGCAGGGACCTGAAGAAACCATGAGGTCATTTTTAACATGGTTAAATGGTTGTGATGTCAACATCAAATTTACACACGAATATCATCATGATAGGATTACTTATCTAGATCTGTTAATCACTAGAGGACCCACACAATGGGAAACATCGGTATATCAAAAACCTACCGATCAAAATACTTTTTTGCACTTCAATAGTGCTCATCCTCTACAATTGAAGTCCAGCCTCCCATTGTCTCAATTTCTACATTTTCGACGTAATTGCTCTGATAGACAGGACTTCAAGGAGAAGTCATGGCAGTTAGCTAAAAACTTTAGAGATAGAGGTTATCCCCAGATGGTTATCCGTCAAGCCTACACACGGATGTTGTATAATAACAGGGGTCTTTTGTTACAATCTTGAAAGGAAAAATTTTTGATAATGAACAGATCAATTTTATAACCAAATATTCTCCATTGAGCTCAAGGATACAGAGAGTTTTAAAGAAACATAGTAACATATTAACTGTAGTACCGGGCTTGGAGAATAAAAGTTAAGGTGTGTGTGGTGTAGACAGACTAATTTGAAAGAGCAATTAAGCCCGACTGTCTTGAGACCTATGAATTCGGGAAATTCAAGAAGGGAGCAGGGGAGCCATAAAAAATGTGCGAAGTGCTTGATTTGTGACATCACGATGGAGCTGACCAGTTTTGAACATAGAGGATTGGTTTACAATTTAAGATATAACACCACATGTGATTCAAGTAATGTAGTTTACGCTATTAAATGTCCGTGTGAACTTTTATATGTAGGAAAAACCACCCGGTCATTAAAAATCAGAATGAGTGAACATAAAAGCAGATTGAAGAACAGGGTGAAAGAGGCCCCTTTAGTACATCTTTGCATTAATGAAGGACACACGTTTGAGCAGTTGAGATGTTGGTGCATAGACCAAGCACACATAGGGATGACGGGTAAGACACTGGACCAAACACTAATTATTATTTATTTATTTATTTATTTTATTTATTTACATTCTCTTATATACCGCGCTATTCAGCATCAGTGCAGTTTACATTGAACAAACTGAAATTACATTGAACAGGGTATTATAACTTGGAGATAACTATTTTACAGGGAACATGGGCTATGGAGGGTTAAGTGGCTTGCCCAAGACCACAAGGAGCACCTGTGGGACTAGAAACCCCAGTCCTTCCGGCCCAAGGTTGCTGTCCTCTAGTGGGATTTGAACCCCCGACCTTCCGGCCTGAAGTACCTTGCCCCAACCACTAGGCCACTCCTCCACTCCTTAGGAAGCAAAGATGGATATTCAACTTGGATACGGTTACGCCGAATGGTCTGAACATGGATTTAGAATGGGCAACGTGTTTATAATAATGGACTGATAATAGTGGGTTTCATAGTGAGCGCTGATAGTAGTTGATTGAGTTATTCTCTGTGATTGAGTGGGGTGAAAATGGTCTTTAAAAAGGGAAGTGGAGACGGGTATTATGCATGCACGGCGTTTTTGCTTCAAGGAGAACACAACAGTGAGAATTAAAAGCAGGATACGCCAGCGGCATGGATGTACAGGTTAGATTTTTATGAGCATGGCTGTTTTAATGTGTAAAATTTTATAACAGTTGAGATCAAAAGAGTTACTGGTATGATTTCTTTTAGAGTATAAACGACGAAGTAAAGATCCCCTGAAGAACCTGACTTTAGAGAAACGCAGGGCGCCTGAATATTGGCGTAGGGCAAGTGGAGAAAGGAACGGAGGAAGAAGAATATTTGTTGAAGTGAAGTTAAGTACTTCCAGTTCCGAAAATATCGTCTGTCATGAAATGATGTTAATACAGAGGTCATTGATGTCAACTGGCACACTATTAGGGCAGTTATGAAGCCCATGAAGTAGTGCAATTAGTTTGTCTGAGACCTCATGAAAGTATATAAATACCCATAGAGATTTGAATCTACAACTGATGTGTGTATGTTGAGTGAATTCACTTGTTTTGGTTGTTACGTGGGAATTGGAATAGGGCTGGAAATGGGATGATGGGGGAGGGGCTAGGATTGGAAATTGGCTGATGGGGGAGCTTGGAGTGGAAATGGGCTGATGTGGGGGCATGGGAGAATGGGACTAGAAGGGAGCGGATGATGGGTTGGTCTAGAACTATAAGGGAGCTGATTTGGGGGGAGGACTAGAAGGGGATAGGGATGGAGAATGACAATGAGAATGGAGAGGGGAAAAGTTATTTTGTGTGGGAGGGAAGAAAAGTCTACGATGGGCTGGGTATTGGGAGAATAAGTGGGGATTGAGAATGGAAAGGTGTAATTTGAGTGGATGATAAAGGAATAAGGACAGAAATGAGGGAAAGAGCAAAAGGGAAACGATCAGTATGTTAAAGCTGATATAGAGAGAATGGAAAAAAATCTAAAAAAGAAGAAAGGACAAATGGATAGCTCGCAGAAGACAGAAGAAATCAGAAGAAAGTGACTGGAGCAATTGCAACTGAAAAATAAAATGCCCAAACAGAAGGTAGAAAAATACTTTTTATTTTGAATTTATTAACTGGAATATGTCTGGTCTGGGAAGTGTGTATTGCTAACATCTTTGCGTTTTTGTTTTCGTGCAAGAGGAAATTACTTTATAGTTTTATTTCTCCAGTGTTGTATATTTCATGTTGGCTTTTGGGGTTCCCAGTTTAATTATTGTCTTTTTATTTCTAAATTGTGATCCCTTGTTCTTTGTGTGGTGATGGTCTATGTTCTGCATGTGTAACCGAGCTGAGGTATTCTGTTCATGTAGTTTCTATTTGACAGTCCCACTTGTTCTCTTTCCCCCAGTAAGATGTATTGGTATTCTCTAAGATGTATTGGTTTAATATCTGCAGTGTTGCCTTTTGATAGGTAGGGGTTGGTGCTTTGTGAGTCCTGGTAGTGCTGTTATTATAGGGTGGATTTGCTATGGGTTCTAAATGGTCAGTGTTTATAGTACTTCCTAATGGGCCTGGCGGTTGTCACTGCAATATAGTAATGTAGAAATCTGTTAGTCTTTCTCTATCCAGACACTCATTAAGAGGCACGTTTACTAAAAGTGCATGTTAATATTATGCAAACATTTATGCAAATGAGGCTCCTTATGCAAATGAGGCCCTGCAATTAATCTCCGCACATGGCCGCGCACCCCCCTTGGGCCGCCCCTGCAGGTCAGGACCAGCATGATCAAAAATCATCAGACAACAAAGGTAAAAAAAGTAATTTTATTTTCAATTTAGTGATTGGACTTTGCGCTATCTTTATATTTCAAACAGTATGGGGAACTGCCTCTCTTATCTGGTGTAATAAACAATAATAATTTTGTCACAATCTCGCTTCACTGGTCCTTTAATTATGGACACAAATCCCTGCCATTTTCTTATCCCCTTTGCTGTCCAACCCCCAGGGGCGGTGGTCTACCATATATGATTCCATATAGCACAAAACGAATTAGCACAGATATATTTCTCAGCATTAGCTAATTTCCTTTGGTTTCCTAAACCTCCATATTCCATTAATTTACATGCATCAAACTGAAAAGTCAGGGGTTTGTAGCTTTCTTTTACCTTAATCACAAATTTTATCGAACCTGCTACTGCAAAACCAGCTTCACTCACTCTCAATATTACCATTAAGAGCCCCACCCCATACAACCAAAATAGGGTCGTCCCCATCTTGTAATTTATTCCTCCCCCAGAAATAGGATTTCTTCCAACAGCAAATTATTGTCACACCTATTACACTTAAAAGCACTAGTTCAGCTACAATCCACTCCTCACTCAGTAGCATAAGATAATACAGGTCTAAAGCTGTATATAAAAAAAGTACAGATAGTCAAACCTGTCTTTTATCATCATGAGCAGGACTCTCAAGCAGTCTGTAATGGGATAATCCTTATTCGGATATTTTGAGTTTTCTTTTCAGACTTACAACCATGAGATCTTCAGTTGGCTGTGCCTCCCACACTCCAATGTCCTGGGAAGGAGAAGGTGATTCTACTGGTCCCTTGATTCGGGCGTAGTGAGTCCAGCCTCTTTCTGTAGTTCTTACAGTTGTTTTCTGTGATCAGGAGTATCTGGAATGGCCCCTCCCAATCAGGCTGCAGCTTATACTCCTTCCAGGATTTTATCAAAACCCACTGTCCAGGTTTAAAGCTGTGGACTGCAAAGTCCAGAGGAGGTGTCTGTGCCAGGAGCCCTTTATTTCTGAGCAACAATGAAGAAGAAGACAGCCCAAGTATATGTTCTCTTAGAAACCTGTCCTTGGTTTCAAACTGAGGAGTTTCCTTTAATTGCCCCAGGTAGGGTAGCCCAAATAGCATATCAGAGGGAGACAACCCCAGATCTTTCCGAGGGGCTGTTTGGATTCTTAGCAATGCTAAGGGTAAACATTTGGTCCAGGGCAATTTTGTTTCTAACATCAATCTAGCTAACTGCTTCTTTATAGCTTGATTCATGCGTTCCACCCTCCCTGAGGAGGGTGAATGCCAGGGAGTGTGAAAGTCCCAAACTATCCCAAGAGCTTCCATTATATTTTGCAATACTTTGGCTGTGAAGTGACTTCCCTGGTCAGAGTCAATGTGCCCTATCAGTCCGTATCTCGGAATGATTTGCTCTAAAACTGTCTTTGCTACCCCTGCTGTCGTGGCAGTTGCCATGGGATATGCCTCTACCCATCCCGTCAGGTGATCCACTATTACTAAGAGGTACTTCACCTGCCCAATCAGGGGTAATTCAGTGAAATCAATCTGTATATTTTGAAATGGGTGAAGACCAGGATCTCTACCTCCCTGCGGTAGTTTCCTAAGGGCCTTTTTGTTTATTCTCTTACAGGTTCTACACCTCTCACACACCTGCTTTGCTACTGTGTATAATCCCATACACCCAAAGTTTCTTAGAACCAGATCACACATTGCCTGTACACTCCAATGACTCCCTTGATGTAGAATTACCATAATTTCTCTTATGATTTGTTTGTTCACCATCTGCCTCCCATCAGTTAAAACCCACTTTCCCCCTTCTGTTTCTGTTGCCCCTATTTCTTCAGTTTTTCCCTCTCAGTAAATATAGGATTTGCTGTGTGACTCACTACTTCTGGGGTTAAATTGTATATAGGGGTTATGTCTTCCCCTAAGACAGCTTCCTTAGCAGCCTCATCCGCTACCCTATTCCCCCCTAACCTCAAATGAATTCCCAGCCTGATGTCCTTTCACCAGGGGTGGCCCAAGGGGAGTGCAGGGCCATGTGCAGAGACTTGGTACGGGGCCTCATTTGCATAAGGGGTCTCATTTGCATAAATATTTGCATAATGTTAACATGCACTAACTTTTAGAAAACATGCCTCTTAATGAGTGTATGGTGTAACAGTGCAGACCCCGAACAACCCGAGAAAATGCAGTTCAGTATAAAGGAGCACAGGAAAAGTGACAGGGTAAACAAGGAAATGTCAGATGGTGTCGTGAAGTGCAAGGTTCAGAACCGATGGAAACAGAGGTTTCTGTGGAAAATGAAACCAAAGCTGTCAGTGCTGAGTCAAGCATGGGGGGTTGGCATGGAAACCATAAACAAACCTCGTCACAGAGGGCTAGGGAACGCCCATCCCCTGAGCTAGCTCCTACCTCATCAGGGAACTGTGAACACCTGGGGGGAGGTGTGGCTCAATACAACGTGGGAAGGAAGCTAGATAAAAACCCTCTAGTAAAATATATGGGGGAGACAGACACAGACACGGGCAAAGATACGAGCAGAGACAAGGGGAGAGTCTCAGATGGAAGCTCAGTCTCCGACACGGAGAGAGATACAGCAAGCGTGGGAAAAGGTAAAAGAAATCCCAATCCTAGTTGGAGATACTCTTCAAAGGACAAGAGCTGTGTAGGACATTCAGGTCCAGGACACAGGGAGCAGTGCTTAAACATAGGAGGCACAGAGGATTTCTATTGCTCAGGAAGCAAGGACATTTATGCTGAAAAGCAGAAAAGACAGCCACGCTGGGTTCACAAAAGGCAGACTCCAGGTAAAGTCAATTTCCCTGATTATAAATATATATCAGAAGGGGGAGAGGAGTTTTGTTTTCCGTGTGGTAGCCAAGGGAGAATCCTGAGAGGAAGTAGTGTTAAAAGCAAAGGAAGAATTCCATGTTATAAAGCTGAAGAGGGAAACGTATTACCCTTTAACTACAGAGAGCTGTTTGCACCTGAGAGCAAGCATTTAGACTCACCAAGCAGGTTGGGGGAAGGAAACCCTGTGAGTGAAAGAGAACAGTTTGCCTGGCAAAGAGAAGAACCTGTTCTAAAAGGTTTCCAGGAAGAAACTGACTGTATGCACTGGGACCCATATCAACCTCCTGAGTCAGAATATATGATGGACTGTTCTTATATGGTGGCGGATAATGTGCAGTCTCTGTGCTGAATATATTGGTTTTTACTAAGGAGAAAGAAACAGCCAAAAGAAACATTTTGGAAGGAACTGTTTATTGTTTTGGTTTTGTATAACAGCTGAAAGTAAGCAATATTTTTGTTATCACTGGAAGTATAATTTCGTTGTAAATAGTCCTTATTCTTGGTCTTCAACATCTAACCCCGGGAGGGGAAATAAATCCTAATTTCCTTAAACCACTCGTGCACAACGTGTACTCATTTTCATGGTTGGTGGACTACATTACCCAGGAGGCCTTTCTACACCTCCATTTTAAGTTTTACCACCCAAGAAACACAACTACCCACTTGCCCTACCTATGCTAATTACCTCTGGGAGGGTGAGTGGTGACATATCTGGCGTAGTTTTTCGGATGCTTGACCTTGAAGGAAGGACAACGGAAGATTACAGCACCAGGACTCCGGCACAAGCAAGTGGGCTAGCAGAAGGCTGCAGGAAAGACAAAGACAAGACACAGCTTCTTTTCCTGAACGCAGACCTCTACACGAAGCCTCAGGTAATAGCACCTGGGCATAAGTGAGGGAGGATACCAGGAAAAGAGGGGCGCTGTGGGGTTGAAAAAAAAAAAAAAAAAAAAAAAAAAACCTGAAAAAGGGAGCCGCACTTGGGTTTTTTTTTTCTGTCTTTCATTGCAGGTGCTGACGAAAGATGGAGGCCCAGGACGTAATAGCGTGGATGCGGAAGCAGTGGGACCTACAAATGGAACTTTCTAAGCGCATCCAGGAGGAGAATGCCGCGCTCCAGAGAGAGCAGCAGAAGCCGCTGCTGGACGCTGTAGCAGCACTTCTACAGGAACGCCAAGGACCACGGACGGACAATCCTTTGGTTATGCCAGGACCCCCAATGCACGCAAGTCATACATTTTCTTTAGGACAATTGAGTCCAACAGACAATATTGATGACTTTATAGATGCATTTGAGCGTGTTGGACAGGCGTTAAAATGGCCTGATAGTCAGTGGGCTACGCGCTTTGCAGTTTCGCTAACAGGTGAAGCCCTGTCAGCCTACAAAGCGATGCCAGCCGCTCTTGCGGATGATTATGCTGAGATAAAAAGGGCGGTAAAGGACAGGTTGGGGCTGACAACCTCACATTATAGGAGGCTTTTCAGGGAGGCTCGCCTGAAGCCTCAGGAAACGCCAAAGGCGTTACAACAGCGTCTTAAGAGTCTGGCGTGGAAATGGCTAAGTCCAGAAAATAAGACAATGGAAAGTGTATTAGATACAGTTATATTAGAACAGTTTGTACAGGCTGTACCTAAGGAAATGAGGATGTACCTCACCTTGCAAAATTGCAAGACCACTGAGGAAGCAGCTAGTTTGGCGGACCGGTTTTTGGAGGCCCAAATAGCTGACCCCTCAGAGCGCAGCGTACTGCAAGCTGCAGGTTTATATAATGTTAAAAAGGGAAAGGTTCCCTATGATGAAAAATATACAATGGCTAATGGGAATGTTAGAAGTAAGAATGATGAGAGTGTTTATGTGCCCAGAGAGAATGTGTCTACACCCAAGGGTAAATGTTATCTGTGTGGGAAAATGGGGCATTTTAAAAGGGAATGCACTAAGAGGACTGTTCTGATATCTGGGGTGGATGACCCAGTTCAGAGTAAATTTTTATTACACGCACAGGTGGAAGGGGTGGACACCTTGGCCCTGCTTGACTCGGGGGCCGACCAGAGTATGATTTCTCGCACACTCTGGGAGGCCATCGAGCGGCGCTGTTCGACACCCCCGAGGCAAGCAGGAAGCCAAGTCAGAGTGAAATGCATACACGGTACGTTTGCATTTTACCCTCGCCAGAATCTCTTGGTAAATGCACTAAAGTTTAAGCAAGTTATGTCATTAGCCATACTTCCTGCATTACCCCAAGACCTTATTTTAGGTAGGGATTGGGTACCCTTTTATGAGGGATTAGTGGAAGGTTTGAACACCCGAACCGGCCTGGTCTCCACTAGATCACAAGCCGGGACCTCAGGGATGGGAGATACATCAACTGGGGACAGGGGAGAACCTGGGGAAGGATTAGTGCCCCAAGAGGAGGTATTAGGGGAAGAAGAGACAGATATTCTTCCTACCCATGAGGACCTAGTGTATGAACCTACTGCACCAGGGAGAAAGGCCAAGGCAAAGAGGCGCCATGAGAGGCAGTCTAGGTCCCGCGGCCGCGCGGAGTTGGAGGCGGGCGCAAGCCTACCCTGGGTACCCGCCGAGTTAGTGAATAAATTTCCCTCCTTTCCTGCTGAGCAGCGGGCCGACCCAGCGCTCAAGAGAGCCTTCGAATGGGCCCAGGAGATTAGGCCCACATTACCTAGGTTCTTTATGGACAATGGCGTTCTGTATAGGGAAAGCGTAGACCCTTACTCTGAGGCAGTAAGGAAACAGCTGGTAGTGCCTACGGCGTTCAAAGCCACGGTCTTGCGGCTCGCGCACGACCACCCTATAGGGAGCCATAAAGGCATCCAAGGCACCCTAGACCAAATATTAGGTCGCTTTTACTGGCCTGGGGTGTTCAAGGAGACTAAGCAGTATTGCGAGTCGTGTGCTCCATGTCAAAGGGTATCAGCGTTAAGGCCAAAAGCTGTACCCTTGGTGCTTACTCCCACCATAGCCGTACCTATGAGCCGGATAGGCATAGATATGGTAGGCCCTATGACACGCACACCCAGGGGTTTTCAGTACCTTCTCGTTATAGTCGACCATGCCACCCGGTTTCCCTGGGCTATTCCCCTAAGGAACACCTCTGCGAGGATTATAGCCCAGGAGCTGGTCAAACTATTCTGCATGGTAGGGTTCCCCAGAGAGGTACTTACAGACCAGGGTAGCAACTTTTTATCCAAGCATCTGTCTACCGTATGGGAGGCTTTTGGGATAATAAAACACATACGGACTTCGGCTTACCACCCACAGACAAATGGTCTTGTAGAACGTACTAATCAGACCATTAAACAGATGCTGAGGAGAGGGCTGGAAAAAGGGGAGATAGCAGAATGGGATACCTTGCTCCCATTCGTTCTCTATGCATGCCGAGAACGCGTGCAATCTTCATTAAAGGCCTCACCCTATGAGCTTATGTTTGGGAGATCCCCTAGGGGGATATTAGATATATTACAGGAGCAATGGGTGGAACCAGACATTTCTGAAATTGAAATACCTCGGTTTTTAAAGGGTCTAAGGCAGCGTTTAGAGAGAACGGCAAAGGCTGCAATGGAAAATCTGCAAGCGAGTAAGCAGAAGCATAAGCAATACTACGACAGGGGAAAACAACCCCGAACGTTAAATGTAGGGGATAAGGTAATTATCCAGGTGGCAAATCCAGGCCCAAAATTTGAAGCCCATTGGAGGGGACCATGTACGGTCGTAGAGAAAGTAGGGCCCGTTTCCTACAGGATAGAGAACGCAAAGGGTCGTAGGCAGGTATATCACCTGAACCTTTTAAAGCCCTGGAAAGACAGAGTTGCCACTGCCAGTATGGTGTACATGGAACAGCACAGCAGATCCCACACTGGTATTACGTACTGTCCGGAAGATGCGGCAGTACGTAATATTTTAAGGCGGGGGATATGTCGTGAAGTGCAAGGTTCAGAACCGATGGAAACAGAGGTTTCTGTGGAAAATGAAACCAAAGCTGTCAGTGCTGAGTCAAGCATGGGGGGTTGGCATGGAAACCATAAACAAACCTCGTCACAGAGGGCTAGGGAACGCCCATCCCCTGAGCTAGCTCCTACCTCATCAGGGAACTGTGAACACCTGGGGGGAGGTGTGGCTCAATACAACGGGGAAGGAAGCTAGATAAAAACCCTCTAGTAAAATATATGGGGGAGACAGACACAGACACGGGCAAAGATACGAGCAGAGACAAGGGGAGAGTCTCAGATGGAAGCTCAGTCTCCGACACGGAGAGAGATACAGCAAGCGTGGGAAAAGGTAAAAGAAATCCCAATCCTAGTTGGAGATACTCTTCAAAGGACAAGAGCTGTGTAGGACATTCAGGTCCAGGACACAGGGAGCAGTGCTTAAACATAGGAGGCACAGAGGATTTCTATTGCTCAGGAAGCAAGGACATTTATGCTGAAAAGCAGAAAAGACAGCCACGCTGGGTTCACAAAAGGCAGACTCCAGGTAAAGTCAATTTCCCTGATTATAAATATATATCAGAAGGGGGAGAGGAGTTTTGTTTTCCGTGTGGTAGCCAAGGGAGAATCCTGAGAGGAAGTAGTGTTAAAAGCAAAGGAAGAATTCCATGTTATAAAGCTGAAGAGGGAAACGTATTACCCTTTAACTACAGAGAGCTGTTTGCACCTGAGAGCAAGCATTTAGACTCACCAAGCAGGTTGGGGGAAGGAAACCCTGTGAGTGAAAGAGAACAGTTTGCCTGGCAAAGAGAAGAACCTGTTCTAAAAGGTTTCCAGGAAGAAACTGACTGTATGCACTGGGACCCATATCAACCTCCTGAGTCAGAATATATGATGGACTGTTCTTATATGGTGGCGGATAATGTGCAGTCTCTGTGCTGAATATATTGGTTTTTACTAAGGAGAAAGAAACAGCCAAAAGAAACATTTTGGAAGGAACTGTTTATTGTTTTGGTTTTGTATAACAGCTGAAAGTAAGCAATATTTTTGTTATCACTGGAAGTATAATTTCGTTGTAAATAGTCCTTATTCTTGGTCTTCAACATCTAACCCCGGGAGGGGAAATAAATCCTAATTTCCTTAAACCACTCGTGCACAACGTGTACTCATTTTCATGGTTGGTGGACTACATTACCCAGGAGGCCTTTCTACACCTCCATTTTAAGTTTTACCACCCAAGAAACACAACTACCCACTTGCCCTACCTATGCTAATTACCTCTGGGAGGGTGAGTGGTGACAATGGTTACCGTGAGCAACCTAGAAACACGTGCAAAAGCCCAATGAGGACACACCCAGCCAGCAAAGGAAGGGAATTCACTTTACCTGACAGGGTTCAGCTGGGTGGGGGTGGAGCAAGGAAACACTGGGATAAAATAGGCTCCCAGACAATCAGAGAGGGAGAGAGAGAGGAGCTGAAGCAGCCACGGACACACTCTGAGGGAATACAGCAAAGGCAGCTAAAACCCTGGGAAGCATGGAGCAGGTATGAGAATGTAAGAGAGAGTGACAATGAGGCTTTGGAGCAACTAGAGAGCCAGCGTGAAGGTCAGAGGGGAACCGAAGACCTGAGAGAAGCAGAGAGATATCAACAGCCAGATAGTGTGTTTGAGCCAGAGAGACGTAAGAAGACTGCAGTTGCAGGTTCCAGTGCACAGAGTGAATGCAAGAGTGATTTGCCATATGAAAGAAGACAACCCTGGAGGTATGGAAATAGGCACACAAGGTCCCACTATCTAGAGGCTGAAAATATCCCTTCTTCTGGTTTTAAAAACCCTAGAAGAAAAAGGTTTTACTTACCAGATAAAGCTGAAGAGTTTTGTAGTCATTGTAAGCTCACAGCTCCCTGTGAAACTCCGTCACGAGCTCTCCAATCTAGCTCAGCTGGGTTACAAAAGGGAAGCCTGAACCGGCAGAGAAATTCCCTTAATTATCCCACTAGCAGAGCAAACCAGGAGTTGAGCTATATTCTAAAATACCAGCAGGGGCAGTGCCCTGAAGAGCTCAACTCTAGAATACATGGTAATTCCCAGAGAGGCACTAGCTCTAAGGAAGAGAGGAACTTCCTGTCTGACGTGGTTAACCAGCCATTCTCCCACGTTACTGCTGAGGTCCAGAATGAACCTTCCAGTCAGCCGGAGTTAATGGAATATCAAAATGCAGAAGAAAATGATATGCCAGAATTGATGGACTGCTCTTTGACCTTGATTGAACCTGAGTTCTCTCTCAGATAAGTAATTAGTTTGTGTCCTAGCTTTAGTGTTATAAGCAACAGGCTGCAGCTCTCTCTAAGTAAAGCAGATATAAGCTGTGCTGTCAGCTACAGGAGAAAGAACCATATTGAAGTATTTAAGCTGTTTTGTTCTTTTCATTTATTTGTTGTTTTGGAAGCTGAAGGAAGCAAGTTCTGTTTGCTTTTATTACTTTATGTTATATGTCCAAGCAAGGCATTTGATTTATGTTCCTGAAGATAAAGTACCCTCAAGGGACGGGGAATAAAACCTTTAATTTGGAAAGAAGTGTTTTGTGGTTTATATCAGTGAAGGCACAACTACCACCCTCCAGAGCCTTGCAATACCAGTAGCTACCGCTTGGCCAGAGAGGGCGCGACATAAATGGCGTAGTTGGCAGGATAAAAAAAACATTTTCGGGGGCATAATAAGGATTTGCCTGAAAGGACATTGCTGAAAGGCAAAAAGAAGTGTTTTAAAGCACTAATCAAGGAGGATTCGGCTGGTAAGGCGGCCAGCGGTGGAAAAGACCCCTTCTCACATGCTGATGTCACCAGGAGACTAAGGTATTGGTAGCCTGGGTAAACGGGTATAGGATACCGTGAGAAAAGGGGAGCCAAAAAGAAAAAAAAAAACAAAAAAAACAACCTTTGTGTGTGTGCCGCACTTGGTGGGTCTCTTCTCTTTTATTTGCAGGTGCAGCAAAAAGGAAGATGGATCCCCAAGATCTATGGGCCTGGATGAATGAGCAGCAGGAGAAGCAGGCCAAGATGCTCCAACACCTGCAAGAACAGTATATGACTACACTGAAGGAACAGCAGAAACCATTGCTGGAAGCCATGACAGCGTTACTAGAAAAGGCTCGAGAAGACAAAGCTACAATACCGCAAGTAGAAATGAATACGGGACTTGTATGCAAACATTTAGGGCGGGCAGATAACCCCGACGATTTCATAGAGGCCTTTGAACGCATTGCTGAGAACTCAAAATGGCCTGTGGAACAATGGGCTATGCGTTTCGCAATGACTTTGAGTGGCGAGGCCTTATCCGCTTTTAAAACCATGCCTGCCAGTTTGGCAAATAATTATAATGAAATTAAAAAGGCCGTGAAAGACCGCCTTGGTCTCACGCCCAGACACTACCGGAGATTATTTAGAGAGGCAATAATGATGGAAAACGAGACTCCGAAAGCCTTATGCCAGAGGCTCAAGAACCTAGCCTATAAGTGGTTGGATCCTGATGGCAAAACGCTTGAGTCCATACTTGATGAGATTGTCCTAGAACAGTTTTTGATGTCAATACCAGGTGAAATGAAAACATTTTTAACTCTGCAAAATTGTTTAAACACAGTTGAATCAGCTCAGATGGCTGAAGTGTTCAGGGAGGCAGCACATACTAGTACTTTTAAGGTGAACCTTTCAAGAGGTGCAAGTGTGACTGGAGTGGATAAGTGTGAAAAGTACGCGCGAGATAGAATGGCTGCATGTGACCCTAGCAAAGAGGGTAGAGATAGGAACACTAGAAGGTGCTACAGATGTAACAAACCTGGTCATGTGATAAAAGATTGCCGAGTTAAAACTGCCCTTATGACAGGGTCAGAGGAGATAGTGTCAGATGGATTTATACAAGAAATATGGATAGAAGGGGTAAAAGCTTTGGCTCTACTGGATTCGGGGGCAGACCAAAGCATGGTCTCACAGGACTTGTGGGAAACCATAGGTAAAAACCGGTCATCTCCCCCGGACCCAGTAGAGGGGCAAATTCGCATAAGATGCGTGCATGGGGAAGCTTCCCACTACCCATTACATGAGGTAACCATACAAGGGCTAGGGTCTACGCGGAAAATATTAATGGCAGTAGTGCCAAAACTTCCATACGCAGTAGTTCTAGGGCGTGATTGGATCCCTTTCTGCCAAAAATTGGAGAAAGGCCTCCAAGAGATATTGCCCCTAACTCAGGTGCAAACCCCGGTGATAGAGGAGGAAAAAGTTGAAGCCATAGCCACTGCCATTCCCAGTCCTTTATTTGAGAGACCACCCAAAAAGGGATCTCCCTCTAAGGGACTACCAGTAACAGGGAAACAGAAATTTACCTTGCAATTTTGCAAGAGTGCACCCCAGGCGAAAGGCCCAAAAAGGGCTTCTGAAATGGCTGCGGGTTATGACCTTTTTAGCATAGAAAATGTTGTTGTAGCGAAAGGAGGAAAAGCTCTGGTGGACACGGGCATCCGTATTAAAGTACCTGAGGGGTGCTATGGGCGGATCGCGCCGAGGTCAGGGCTAGCCGCGCAACATTTCATAGATATTGGCGCAGGAGTCATTGATCCCGACTACCGGGGGCCCGTAAAGGTCTTAGTGTTTAATTTTGGGGTAAAAGACTTCAAAATACAACAAGGGGATAGGATTGCACAGTTAATCTGTGAGAGGGTAGGGTTCCCCGCGGTAGAGGAAGTGTCAACACTACCCTCCACGGAAAGAGGAGAAAACGGGTTTGGTGCTACTGGAACAAGGGAGGTGAAGAGCTTGACAGCTCTTGGAGAGGAAAGAACTGAGGAGGATCTAGGGCCTCAAGTGGGGGATTGGGAAAGACAACCTTCCCCAAAAATAGGCTCTGAGTTGAACCCACAGCAGCGGAAAGAATTAGCGTGCTTATTAACAAAGTTCGCAGACGTCTTGACCACTTTGCCTGGCGAGACGCACCTTGTGGCGCATGAGATAATCACGTCACCAGGGAGGGTTATAAGACAAAGGCCATATAGGATGCCCGAAACAAAAAAACAAGAGGTGATTGCCCAAGTGAAGGAGATGCTAGCCATGGGCATCATAGAGGAGTCTAGAAGCCCATGGTCTAGCCCAATAGTATTGGTTCCGAAACCAAACGGAACCTTGAGATTTTGCATCGATTTCAGACAAATTAATGACATATCGCAATTCGATGCGTATCCTATGCCTCGCATAGACGACCTGTTGGACCAGTTAGGACAGGCAAAATACCTAACTACGTTAGATCTCAGCAAAGGGTATTGGCAGATTCCTCTAACTAAAAGTTCAAAAGCCAAAACGGCTTTTTCCACGCCCATAGGGCTATATCAGTTTAGGAGGATGCCATTTGGTTTGCACGGGGCTGCGGCGACGTGCCAGCGTCTCGTAGACCAAGTGTTGAGACCCCACCACGAATATGCTAGTGCCTATATGGATGATATAGTGATACACAGCACAACTTGGATGGAACACCTCACGAGAGTAGAAGCGGTCCTTAGGGCGTTGAGAAGGGCTGGCCTCACATTAAACCCGGAAAAATGTTTATTCGCCACAAGGGAAGCGAAATATTTGGGGCACCTAATAGGAAGAGGCCTAGTAAAACCCCTGGCTAGTAAGGTAGAGAGTATTCGGGAGTTCCCAAGACCTATAACCAAGAAACAAATGCGCAGTTTCTTGGGTTTAATAGGCTACTACCGCCGCTTTGTGCCCCGTTTCGCAGAAGAGAGCCTTCTCCTCACGGAGATGTTGCGAAAGAACGCACCAAACCAGGTCCGTTGGACCCCAGAAGCAGAAAGGGCTTTCGAAACCCTTAAAGAGAAGCTGTGTAGTGCCCCTGTATTACGGGGTATAGATTTTAATTTACCCTTTATCATTCAAACTGATGCGTCGGACACAGGGTTGGGGGCGGTAATGTCCCAAATATTCGAAGGGAACGAACATCCAGTGGCATATTTGAGTCGAAAACTCTCGCCTGCGGAGAAAAATTATGCCACGATAGAGCGGGAGTGTTTGGCTATAAAATGGGCCGTAGAAACCCTCCGTTTCTACCTTACGGGGAGAAAGTTTTTGTTAGTGACGGATCACGCTCCTTTGAAGTGGCTTCATTTAATGAGAAACAACAATGCCCGATTGACCCGCTGGCATTTGGCCCTTCAGGCCTTTAATTTTACAGTTCAGCACCGTGCGGGGAAAATGCATGGAAACGCTGATGCACTTTCAAGGATTACTTGCTGTCCGCTAAAAACTACGGCAGCAAGTAATATTTTAAGGAGGGGAATATGTAACAGTGCAGACCCCGAACAACCCGAGAAAATGCAGTTCAGTATAAAGGAGCACAGGAAAAGTGACAGGGTAAACAAGGAAATGTCAGATGGTTACCGTGAGCAACCTAGAAACACGTGCAAAAGCCCAATGAGGACACACCCAGCCAGCAAAGGAAGGGAATTCACTTTACCTGACAGGGTTCAGCTGGGTGGGGGTGGAGCAAGGAAACACTGGGATAAAATAGGCTCCCAGACAATCAGAGAGGGAGAGAGAGGAGCTGAAGCAGCCACGGACACACTCTGAGGGAATACAGCAAAGGCAGCTAAAACCCTGGGAAGCATGGAGCAGGTATGAGAATGTAAGAGAGAGTGACAATGAGGCTTTGGAGCAACTAGAGAGCCAGCGTGAAGGTCAGAGGGGAACCGAAGACCTGAGAGAAGCAGAGAGATATCAACAGCCAGATAGTGTGTTTGAGCCAGAGAGACGTAAGAAGACTGCAGTTGCAGGTTCCAGTGCACAGAGTGAATGCAAGAGTGATTTGCCATATGAAAGAAGACAACCCTGGAGGTATGGAAATAGGCACACAAGGTCCCACTATCTAAAGGCTGAAAATATCCCTTCTTCTGGTTTTAAAAACCCTTGAAGAAAAAGGTTTTACTTACCAGATAAAGCTGAAGAGTTTTGTAGTCATTGTAAGCTCACAGCTCCCTGTGAAACTCCGTCACGAGCTCTCCAATCTAGCTCAGCTGGGTTACAAAAGGGAAGCCTGAACCGGCAGAGAAATTCCCTTAATTATCCCACTAGCAGAGCAAACCAGGAGTTGAGCTATATTCTAAAATACCAGCAGGGGCAGTGCCCTGAAGAGCTCAACTCTAGAATACATGGTAATTCCCAGAGAGGCACTAGCTCTAAGGAAGAGAGGAACTTCCTGTCTGACGAGGTTAACCAGCCATTCTCCCACGTTACTGCTGAGGTCCAGAATGAACCTTCCAGTCAGCCGGAGTTAATGGAATATCAAAATGCAGAAGAAAATGATATGCCAGAATTGATGGACTGCTCTTTGACCTTGATTGAACCTGAGTTCTCTCTCAGATAAGTAATTAGTTTGTGTCCTAGCTTTAGTGTTATAAGCAACAGGCTGCAGCTCTCTCTAAGTAAAGCAGATATAAGCTGTGCTGTCAGCTACAGGAGAAAGAACCATATTGAAGTATTTAAGCTGTTTTGTTCTTTTCATTTATTTGTTGTTTTGGAAGCTGAAGGAAGCAAGTTCTGTTTGCTTTTATTACTTTATGTTATATGTCCAAGCAAGGCATTTGATTTATGTTCCTGAAGATAAAGTACCCTCAAGGGACGGGGAATAAAACCTTTAATTTGGAAAGAAGTGTTTTGTGGTTTATATCAGTGAAGGCACAACTACCACCCTCCAGAGCCTTGCAATACCAGTAGCTACCGCTTGGCCAGAGAGGGCGCGACAATGGATAAAGAAAGACTACCAGATTTCTACATTACAATATTCCAGTGCCAACCGCCAAGCACATTAGGAAGTACTACAAACACTGCCCATTTAGAACCCATAAATCCTAATATTCTACACCCATGGATATCAACCCCAATATATCCCAAAACAAAACTTGATTCCCCTAGAAACTACCACCTAACTTCCTAAATAGTGTCCCACCAAAATACACCCCCCAAAACTCCTCAATATGACGTAATTTTTGTCGGATCGTTCACTGTGAAAAGAAACCTTTCCTTTCTCAAAGTGAACCCTCCATTTTAATCAATTTAAACATGGCCTAATATCGGCCTAAAAGCCCGACCAAACAGCACTTTCTGCCGTCAGTATTAATTAAGGTAAAGTCCAGTATCGTTCCAATCTCAGGGCTGAAAAGGACACAAACAGCCTTCAAACATCTCAGTCCTTCTCACTGATATTAACAAAAATACAGAGAGAAAAAAGCACTTAGCTGGACCGGTGTCCTTTTCAGCCCTGAGATTGGAACGATACTGGACTTTACCTTAATTAATACTGACGGCAGCAAGTGTTGTTTGGTCGGGCTTTTAGGCCGATATTAGGCCATGTTTAAATTGATTAAAATGGAGGGTTCACTTCGAGAAAGGAAAGGTTTCTTTTCACGGTGAACAATCCGACAAACATTACGTCATATTGAGGAGTTTTGGGGTCATTTAGAACCCATAGCAAACCCACCATATCATAACAGCACTACCAGGACTCATAAAGCACCAAATCCTACCTATCAAAAGGCAACACTGCAAATATTAAACCAATACATCTCAGAGAATACCAATACATCTCCTACTTGGGAAAGAGAACAAGTGGCACTGTCAAACAGAAACTACATAAATAGAATACCTCATGAAGGGATAATTGGCTCAGGTCTGCTTTATATGTTTGCTTTATATGACTGCACCCTTGCCTGCTTGCAATGTACACAAGCAACATATGGACGGCACAGAAGAAAATCTGTGGACTAAAAGAGAGAGTATATGCGGCCTACTATAAAAAGTCTAGGGAACCACACTTTGGACAGGAATGTGCAGAGTTTGGGCCCAGAAAAATACAGGCCAAGCTAGAAACAATGAGCACACATACTCTGAGCCCTGAAGATTGCAATTAGTGCCAGGAAACACAGGAAGAAGCAGAGGGTTACGGTCAGCTGCACAGATAAGCAGACCTTGAAACACAAGCTGTAAGACCTGAAAAACAGGGGAGGGTCCCAGGGAGAGAACTTTGTAGAAAGCTGCAAACGACATAAGAATTTATGCAGAACTTTCTGAAACTTTGGGACAGAGAGGTATATAAGAGAGTAACTATAGAGCTTCGGGGGCAGCCTTCTCTCTCACCGTTGTGGGGGCAGAGAACGTTGCCTGCACTCAGATCCCTCAGACAGACACTTGTGTATCTGTGATTACAGCTTTTATTTTGCTTGTACCAAATAAAGGGGTTTTGCTGACAAGTGACTGTGATCTGAGTTCTTTCCTGGTGCACAGCTCCCATGTGCCCAGGCAGTATTGGTGACAATTGGGCATACTTTGTAGGTGGACCCAGCCTACAATTGGTGCCTGAACAGGGACCCTGAGTTTTTAACTCCTAAATTTTCTAAATTGCCCAGCGTTTCTTCTGACTGCATTTTTGTCAGAGAGTAAGGATACCTCCTGTTACATTAGGAAAACAGGGGATGAGGATACCATTCCAGAAGGGGACGAGAGATACCTCCAGCCGGTCCAGGGGATGAGGATACCGTCCTAGTGAGAATGAAAGAAAACGGATACCATTCTATGAGGAACGAGAGATTTGAATACCCTAGGAAGACTCCAGTGGTGAGTATTGCATTTCCTGTCTGCCCATCAAGGACAGAAGACTTACCCGGTTCAACTAGTGGGTGAGTAGCGAATTCATACATATGCATATGTATTTTATGTAATTAATGTTCTGTTAAGTAGAAAATATTAGAGTGTTTTTGTACCTAGTTGTATTATTAGGGAAAGGAAGTTTTTGTCCAGACATTAGGTCTTGATATCTCCAGGATTGACTGTGCATGTGTGAGACGTACAATTGCGTATGAAGCGGGTGTGGAGTCCTGATCCGTGGTTCCGTACTCTCGCGAGGGGGACGGCCGGAGACGGACAAAGCGTAAGGACAGCGTGTCTGAGTCCTGGATTTTGTACCTTTGTCCCTCTGTAGATAAAGAGGTTCTGTAAAAAGCAAAGTTACCAGCTCCTCTGAAGATAAAGAGGTTCGATTTTACATCGTTAAAAGGCAAAATTATTAACAGAATCATCCCTGTAATTAAAGTGTCCCCGAAACAGTGAAAACACCAGGTTTACAGATTATAGGAAGCGGGACAGTTAAGGAGAATGTTTAAGAAAAAATCCAATGGGGGGTAGATAATAAGAAAGGAGCTGAGCCCGGCCCTAACCCCATAGATTGCCTCATTAAACAAACCCCCCTGTTGTAATCCGCAATAAAAGATTGTTCTAAAAAATGGGAGAAATGGGTGAAAAAGGATCCTACTCTCGCCTGGCCAGCGGGAGGATCATTCGACCCGCTCATTTTAGCAAAAATTAGGGACCTGATTCTATTCTATGTGTGATGTATTTTTAGTTATAATTGTTGTGAATGAATGGGAAGATCTTCCATGTTTTGATGTATTTAGATATTTGATAAATTGTGTGGATTTGTGTGATGTGACAAAGGTTAAGAAAAATTAAGTGTTTAAAGGAAGGATAGAAGTTAGTAACTTAACTAGAAAAAAAATTGAATTGCTTGCCAAGTTAAGTCAAGCAAGTTTGTTTACTTAAAGGAAGAAAGTGAATGACACAACTACATTCAAACAGGTGAATTAAGTAATTAAAACAATATTACAAGCTAGTTATAGTAGAACTGTTAAACTGCCAATAGGATGGTTATTGTCTTGTGGTAATATCACATACATATATTCCAGGAAAATTAGAAATAGAAGAACAATAACAGCTATGATAACTGCAGATTGTGATTCAAAAGTTACTTTGCTTTCTAAAGCAGAATATACCAGTGCAGCCGTTTCCCTTCTGGGAGTGCCTGGTTTAGCCTTGTATAACACTTGCACAATTAATGCTTTCTCAATTAGATTTCATGGTCCCTGGAACTGAACTGACTAGAGTTCTTTACTAAAGCTGAATGAAACAACAAAAAAGATAGAAAATTAAGGAAACTTCTTCTGTTTTTCCTTTGACCTTCAAAGTAGAGGTTAAGAGCCCTGACAGGACAATGGGGCATTCTGAGCCAGTAGTTACCAGATTGCACCTTGAAAATGATTTAAATCCTGAGTGAATAAGAAGTTAATCGTGCTTGAATTTTATCTCTGGTATATATATATATTTATCTCTGGTATATATATTTGGTTTTGACTGCATATGCTATCAAGCAAAATTAAAAGTTAAAAGGCTCTGTCTCTTGTTCAGCTGCATAGTAATTTGCAGTTGCCTTGAAGATCAGAAGAGAGACCTACTGTTTACTTTGCTATCTGTGTTTAAGATAACATCAAGGTTGGCTGTAACTCTCAGTAATTTGCTTTAAAATAACTTAAAAGGGGAGTGTTTGCATTCCAGATATCCACCAACCTTTTCATGAAAAAGTATCAGTTTCATGTCATTTGAATGCCTGTTTTTTGAACTGTAAGATTTAAGGTAATTACTTTGCATTGTTCAGCTCAGTGCTAATGGCAGTTGAACAGGACAGTAACAACATAGCCAGTTTTATTTGTTACAATCTTGAATTTTAGGATAAATTCACCTGTTTTTCTGTATTTGAATTTTACGTGTTTGTGTCCAGAGAAAAAGTGTACTGAGAGGGTTTTTTTTAAATTTCAGTTGCAGGAAGTAGTAAACACCATAATTAATAAGTAACTTGCACAAATCCTTGTGGACACTGCAGTTTTAAGATCAGTCCAAGTATTTTAAGTTTCCTACAGCACTCTCACTGGGAACCAGGTATACGATAAACTCTAGCCATACTTGAGAGATATATGGCTGTCATGTTAGAAGCCATACTTTGTCCTATTGGGATTGGTGTTATAAAATGTTGCAAAATAATAGTTTTATATTGTAAGGACTTTGCCTATATTGTTTAGACAGTTGCTATTTAGAATGAGCACATATATCCATTTAGAACTACACCAATTAAGTTAGTGGGAAAGGGACACTGACGCATGCTGTTATGCTTATTGAGAAGAATCTAAGTTTATGTTTTCAGCCTACCATTTGTTTACACCAATACTAAGTTTTTAACAATTGTTTGATGTTCTTAGCAACCTTGCCAAATAAGGATATATGGATGAAATTAAGTTTGTCGCATTGCATTGTCTCATTGTGAAATCTAATCTAGAATATTTAGTCTTTTCATTTAATATTGGTTGCTGCTCTTCTGAATGAGGCCTGGAGCCATTTCACCAATTGCAATTAAGAGATTCCATCAGAGGGAATTGGCCAGAGTCCAGATGAAACAGACCATCCCAAGAACTCTGAACTACACACCGCAGTAATGTGTGAAGGCGTCCCTCCTGGATCAGTGTGTCACATTGAAAAAAGGGACAAAAATATTTGCCTATGAGAATGAGAGGTTCAACTTTTGAGAGAAACCAAACTTAAACCTAAGAGAAAGGTGAAGCACACTACGAAGTCCTGAAGAACTGCTGAGAAGCAGGACCAAATTATCTGAAAATGGGAAGAGGACTATTAGACTGATTGGGGACTTTTGTCAATGATTGTATTGTATGACGTAGAAGCCCACACAGAACCTATGCAAATAGATAGAAAGGAGGAATTTACCTTTGAAACTGTTAGTCAGCCAGCATATAGAGCTCATGAGAAACAGGGAAAGAGAGGAGCAGAGCGGACACACCCAAGCTCTGACGTAACAGCAAGCTCAGAGCTTGATTACACTCACCTGGGCAAGAAAGCCAAGCCAGCCTGCAGGGAACAGAGAGATAAAAGCTGGAGGGTAGCTCCAGCAAGAGGGTGCTGTGATTCCCCAGAGAGAAAGGAGTGCTGTGATTCCCCAGAGAGAAAGGACTGCTGGGATTCCTCAGAGAGAAGCAGTGGGCGTGTCAGAGAAGCAGGAAGCAGCAGAGGTGAAGCCTCAGAGAAACGTGGCTGGAAAAGCACACAGACTACAGGCAGCTGGAGGTCCTGTGAGGAACCAGGTTGCAGCTCAGAGAGAGAAGCCAGGGCAGCAGAAGGAAGGAAGGCACACCCTGTGGCTAGGAACCTACCTGGACCAATAGAGCAGGGAGTCTCCCAGACCTCACTGCCAGAGGAGAGGCTTCAGCATTCATACAGGTGGGAGCCTAGCACTATAATAAGGAAAGCCAGAAGTTCTGTTCGGAACAGAGGGCCAGGGCACTGCTCAACACAAGAAGTGTCAGCAGAAAGTTATAAAGGAGTTCCTGATAGCTGGAGGGAACAAAAGGAGAGCCGGGGAAGAAACACTACAGCTACAGGTACTTTTAAACCTCACTGTATGGAACTGTGTTCTTATGAGATACCCGAGTTCTCAGCGAGGGGTTTTTCCAGAGACAGCAGTAAAGGTCTGAAGCCAAACCCCACACACACTGAATGTGAGGATATGCAATGGGAGTGTAGCACTAGTGAACCTGGATATACTCCTATGGATTGTACACTATGCCTTGCAGAAAACATTGAGTCTTTATGCTACGTTTTGTATATAGCAAAGAAAAAGAAGATATTTTTCTTTCAGAAGAAGTTGTTTGTTTTCCCTGTTTTGTTTTGCACTTAAAAATCCTTTGGGAAGGGGAATAAATCCCTTGTTATGTTTTGCCTTGAACACTCGACTTACGACTATTATTTGCTAACAGAAGATATCAGGGTAACCCCAGCCTTCGCACCCTAGGCGAAGGCCTGGCACCCGTTTACAATTGTTATCCTTTTTTTATTGTTTTGCTTAGAAAGTAACTGAAATCTGCAAGCCATTTGGGCTTGTCATGAAGAAGACCCTTCTGAGCCTACGGAGTTGGTGAGAGAAGATTATTCCATTGCAGAAACTGACAGGCAGTCTGAGCACATGGCTCAGTGTTTTCAGAGAGAATATAAACAAAGAGTCACGAGCTGGAAAGACACTCACACGCTGTGACATAGTCCCTAGTTCAGGAGATAATGAGATACACCTTTTTAAGGGAGGGGCACAGTTTAGCCCGGAGAAACAGGATGATAAAAAGTGGTCATTAGCCTGGACTAAAGGGAAGCAGAAAGAAGGAAGATGTCAAGAGGTGAGAACCAAGGGAGCCATAGTCCTAACGCCAGAAAGAAGCAGCACAGGATAGGTGACGTCTGGTAAAGGCAAGAAGGATAGGATATTTCCTGGAAGGCAGGCTTGGGAAAACTCACATGCTCCAGAGAGAGAAACCTGCTGGCATGACAATACTTGTACCTCTAAGGCTGAAGCTACGAGGCTGAGAGACAAACAAATATAAGCTGTGTTTGGGAATCAGTCTGCCTTTGCAGAGCTGAGAATTCCTTTCCCTCCAAAGCCGAAAGGTAGGCTTCACAACTTACATAGATTTAAACCTAGTTATAAAGTATTTCCCTGCAGTTGCCAGAATGTAACAGACTCTCTAAAAAGAAACTTCAGTATATACGGTAATTCACAGTCCTATCCTTTAGAGCAGCGTTTTTCAACCACTGTGCCGCGGCACACTAGTGTGCCGTGAGATATTGTCTGGTGTGCCGTGGGAAAAATTCCAATTTCATCCGTAACATGTGGCCTCGGCTCACAAATTAGGGTTGCCAACCGGCCGGTTTTCAGCCGGCCTGGCCGTTTTTTCCTTGGCCCGGCCGGCTGCCAGCACAGTTGTAAAACCGGCCATTGAAAAGCCGGTTTTTTTGCTCTGGCCGCAAGATCAGGAGCGGCCAGAGCAAAAAACCGGCTTTTGTGCCGAAGTCCGCGGCGCGAACGCGATCGCGATTCCCTATAGCAGTGCAGCCGCTGGTTCTGCTTTGTACAGAGCAGCGGCTGCACTACACTTACATTGAAAAGTAAAGAGAAACTGTGTCAGGAGCCCTCCGATCATGCAGAGCCCGAGGAAGTGATGTCATGGGGGCGGGCTCCTCACAGGCTGTCTTTCCTTTTCAAATTAACTTTAGCTGCAATAAAGTTAATTTGAAAAGGAAAGACAGCCTGTGAGGAGCCCGCCCCCATGACATCACTTCCTCGGGCTCTGCGATGACCGGAGGGCTCCTGACACAGTTTCTCTTTACTTTTCAATGTAAGTGTAGTGCAGCCGCTGCTCTGTACAAAGCAGAAGCAGCGGCTTAGGCAGAGGGGGGGTGTGTGTGTGTGAGTGAACCAGCAAGGGGGGGGGAGTGTGAGTGAACCAGCACAGGGGGGGGGAGTGTGAGTGTACCAGCAGTGGAGCGGGGGGGGTGAAGAGAGTGAACCAGCAAGGGGCGGGGGGCGATGGTGTGAGTGAACCAGCAGGGGAGGGGGGGTAAGTGAGTGAGTGACCCATCAGGAGGGATGAGTAAGTGACAGGGGGGTGGGTGAGTGAACCAGCAGTGGAGGGGGGGGTGGTGTGAGTGAACCAGCAGGGGAAGGGGGTTGGTGTGAACCAGCAGGGGAGGGGGGTTGGTGTGAGTGTTTGATTCCTATTCAAGAGAATTACTTTATATATAGTCAATATCGGCACAGAGGTAAATTTTTTTAACATTTTCTAATGGTGGTGTGCCTCGTGATTTTTTTCATGAAAAAAGTGTGCCTTTGCACAAAAAAGGTTGAAAAACACTGCTTTAGAGTGCTACCGAGAGAAGCCATGTGAGGATAGTGAAGACGTCTGTTTTAAAGTTCAGGATAGCAGCTCACTGACACACCCTGCTATTGCTGACGCTGAAGAAATGCAGATTGACTTTGATAGCAATGAAATAGTGGATAACCAGATGGACTGCATGTTATGTTTTGCTGACCACGTGGAGTCTCTGTGCTGAACACTAGTTTGAGAAAGCAGGTGAAGCAACAGAAAGAATGGGGAACATTTTCTTTTGCTGAAGGAAGCTGTTATTGTTTGTTTGTACCGAGCACTGCACGTTGTGAGCCTGAAGCTGATAAGGCTAATTTACCTGAGTTCTTGTACATATCCCTCAAGCCAATTGTATGGCAGTTTGTCCTAAGTTATTTACCTGCACAGAAATCCGTTGGGAAGGGGAAAAATTAATTCTTGTCATTGCCTGAAACACTCGACTACAACTCTTCTGTTCTCAAAGGGTAAAAGGGACTACCATTCTCAGAGGGCCTTGCAAGACCAATGCAGGGTGTGATAAGGAAGCTTATCATAGTTCAGGAAGGAGCTATAAAAGAGGTGAATTAGCACTGAACAAGCAACCTGTCTTAGCTGGTAGAAATACAAAACCAGAATGTTTTCATAAAAGACTACCAGTCCCAGAATGCACCAGGTTTCAAACAGCCTCTAGAGGAGCTGAAGTGGGGAAACGTGTGTTCAATCAGGATAGCTATGAGGTAATCCCCAATCACTCATCTCCAATGGCAGGGCTTGATTCAGCACAGCTGAGCTGTGCTAGGGTGGAGTATCCCTCTAAACAAGTTAAAAGTAAAACATATTCTACACAGAATCAGTGGAGGAACTCAGAGCTCAAGGACAGAGAGAGGAAGCAGCAGCATCAACGTGGAAGGAAGAAGAGGAAAACATCTTGGAGGTCTAAAGAAGGAGCCTATAGCAGTACGTGTGTTGGGAGTCATTCCAGAGGCAAGCATACTCCATTGGACTGGAGGAAGCCAGAGGAGTGGGGTTACAGAGCCAGGAATTCCCGGACGGCACCTGTGAGGGAGACGGCTGCATTTGGAAGGGGCCCTAAGACCAGTGCAAGAAGGTATGTGAAGAGAGACCCAGTGTCCAGGGATCTTGATTGGAAGGCTGGACATAAAAGCTGGACTACTTATTGGCCAGGATATCTGGAGAGGAAACCTGTGATAAGGAAGCTTATCATAGCTCAGGAAGGAGCTATAGAAAAGGTGAAGTGACTCTGAACAAGCAACCTGTCAGTTCTGGTAGAAATAAGAAAACAGAATTTTTCCATAAAAGACTACCAGTCCCAGAATGCACCAGGTTTCCAACAGCCATTAGAGGAGCTGAAGTGGGGAAACGTGTGTTCAATCAGGAGGGCTATGAGGTAATCCCCAAGCACTCATCTCAAAGGGCAGGGCCTGATTCAGCACAGCTGCGCTGTGCTAGGGTGGAGCACTCATCTAAGCTTAATAAAGGTAGAGTTTATTCTACAGAGAATTATCCTCAGTTTCATCTTGGAGATCCTCATCTTGGACAGCTTCATCATCTGGAGGATCATCAGAAGCAGAAACCAGAGCGGACGGACAGAGAGGGCAAGAAACCCTTTGGAAGAAAGAAGAGAAAAGCTTTTGGGAGGTCTAAAGGAGTCCAGAGCAGTACGTATACTGAAAGGCATTCCAAAGGCAAGCTTACACCATTGGACTGGGGAAAGCCAGAGGAATGGTGCTGCAGAGATAGGAATCTCCAGACGGTACCTGTGAGGGAGACGGCTGCACGTGGAAGGGACCCTAAGACCCGTGCCAGAAGGTATGTGAAGAGAGATCCAGTGTCCAGGGATCTGGATTGGAAGGCTGGACATAAGAACTGGACTACATACTGGCCAGGCTATTTAGAGAGGAACTCTAACAGCAATGGAAGCTCAGGTATGAACACTGATCTATGCCATAGCTATACCCTTGAAAAACAGCAGGGAAACAAGTATTCTCCTGAAAGTGCTCCATTGAGAAATTCCTCTGTGCCAATCCATGATATTGAACCCATGATTGTTGAAGAAGGGGGAGAGGTGGTAGATACAGGCTGTGAATACATGGATTGCTCTCTGTCTAAACTCCTTTGGTAATTTACTGTTACAAAGTACAACAACCATCACAAAGAAATACAAACTTGTTCTTTAATCTACTCAGAAAAGCTCCTGAGTAGGATTTGAGCCACGCAGTAGAAAGCAAGCCAGCTAAGGGGTTTCAGCTGGGTAACTGCTAGCAATTGAGCCTTACCTAATTGCTTGTGAGCTCTGAGGAAATCACTTCTGAGTCTATGTGTGAAGATATAAGAAGTTAACCTGAAAAGAACAGTTTTTCCCTACTTTGTGGGTTTTGTTTGTTGATTAAAGCACTGCTAAGAAAATATTAGCTAGAGCCTACAGAAAAGACCAGTTTGTTACCAACCAGGTCTTTATTCTTTTGCTTTGATTGCCTGACAAGTTCAGCTGTTGTTTTCCTGATTTTGTTTTTCTAAGTTTAACACTGAAAGCAAGTATCCTGTTTTATGTGCTACCAAGCATATCTGTGTTGGGAGAAATAACCCCATAAATAAATATCTTATTGGCTTTACACTCAAGCACAACTAATTATTGTGAACGGCTGTGTCTGGTGTGAATGGACTACATTTCCCAGAATCCCTTGCAAATCATATTAACATATGCCTTTGCCAAGACTGTGAACATTCTCACCCAGGCACCCGTCTGACAAACCTAACAGTAAAGGAAGCTCAGGTATGAACTCTGATCTATGCCCTAGCTCTTCATCTGGAAGACGACAGGGAAACAGATATTATCCTGAGAGTGCTTCATTAAGGAATTCCTCTGAGCCAGACCATGATATTGATTCTATGATAGTTGAAGAAGAAGGAGATATTTTAAATGATCAGAATGAATACATGGATTGCTCTCTGTCTAGGCTGCTGTGGTAAAATACTTTCACAAATACAACAACCATCAAAAGGAAATATAACTTGTTCTTTTATCTACCCAGAAAAGTTTACAAGAAAGCTTTAGGGTAGGATTTGAGCCACGTAGAGAAAGTGAACCAGCAAAGGGGTTTGCAGCTGGCTAATTATTGGTAATTAAGCCATGCACAATTGCACGTGAGCTCTGAAAGGAAACTACTGTTTCTGTGTGAAAATATAAGAAAGTTATCCTTGAAAAAGAACAGTTTTTGGTTACTTTTTGGGTTTTGTTTTTGCTTTTGGAGCACTGCTAAAAGGTATTAGCAGGAGCCCTCAGAAAGACCTTTCTGTTTCCCATCAAGGTCTTTATTGTTTGATTGATTGCTTAAGAAGCTCAGTTGCTTATATCATGATTTGTTTTTCCTAAGTACAATACTGAAGCAAGTTGTCCTTTTGTGTTACCAAGTAAATCTGTGTGGGAGAAATAACCCCATAAATAAAATATATTTTCTTTGCTTACACTCGAGCAACACAACTCATTATTTTGTGAACGGCTGATTCTGGTATGAATGGACTACATTCCCCACAATCCTTTGCAAGTCATAATAGTATTTGTCTTTGCCAAGACTGTGGACATTCTCACCCAGCGCCCCCGTTTACAAGGGTCATACTCTCTGAGTCAGGAATACAAAGGCAGACCAACTCTCAGCACCCTAGGTGTTGGGCTGGCCACCGAGAGGGTGACAGGCTTCAGCAATTGCAATACCCACACCAGCTTAGGTTTTGCTGTAATATTTCAAAGCTTTCTTCATTACTTTGTTGAGTATTGCTGTGTTCAGTATTATTGCATGCTGTGTCTTTTCAATATTACTGGGTTGTTGTAAGAAAATGATATCACAATCAACTAAGATTATGTATGTTGTCTCCAGAGAACAGTACCAGCGGTTGCCTCTTGACAACCCCCTCTCTGTCTCAAATGGTTGTTGTCCATGCCCCTTAGTGGGATTACTTTTGCTTCCCTCCTGAGAAAAAAAGAGAGAAAAAGAAAAAGTGGGGAATGAAGGGATAATTGGCTCAGGTCTGCTTTAAATGTTTGCTTTATATGATTGCACCCTTGCCTGCTTGCAATGTACATAAGCAACATATGGAAGGCACAGAAGAAAACTTGTGGGCTACAAGAGAGAGTATATGTGGCCTACTATAAAAAGTCTAGGGAACCACACTTTGGACAGGAATGTGCAGAGTTTGGGCCCAGAAAAATACAGGCCAAGCTAGAAACAATGAGCACACATACTCTGAGCCCTGAAGATTGCAATTAGTGCCAGGAAACACAGGAAGAAGCAGAGGGTTACGGTCAGCTGCACAGATAAGCAGACCTTGAAACACAAGCTGTGAGACCTGATAAACAGGGGAGGGTCCCAGGGAGAGAACTTTGCAGAAAGTTGCAAACGACATAAGAATTTATGCAGAACTTTCTGGAACTTTGGGACAGAGAGGTATATAAGAGAGCAACTATAGAGCTTCGGGGGCAGCCTTCTCTCTCACCGTTGTGGGGGCAGAGAACGTTGCCTGCACTCAGATCCCTCAGACAGACACTTGTGTATCTGTGATTACAGCTTTTATTTTGCTTGTACCAAATAAAGGGGTTTTGCTGACAAGTGACTGTGATCTGAGTTCTTTCCTGGTGCATGGCTCCCATGTGCCCAGGCAATATTGGTGACAATTGGGCATACTTTGTAGGTGGACCCGGCCTACACTCAGCTCGGTTACACCATCGGAACATAGACCCATCACCAAAGAACAAGGGATCACAATTTAGAAATAGGAAAACAATAATTAAAATGGGAACCCCAAAAGACAAACTTGGAATGTACAACAACACTGCAGAAATAAAGCTATAAATTAATTTCCTCTTGAACTAAACAAAATGCAGACGTTAAAGATGTTCATTTCCCAGAGCTGACATATTCCAGTTAATAAATTCAAAATAAAAGAGTATTTTTCTACCTTTTTGTTCTCTGTGCATTTTATTTTTCAGTTGCAATTGTTCTAGTCACTTTCTTCTGGTTTCTTCTTATCTTCTGCTAACTCTTCATTGTCTGCTGTCCATTTGTCCTTCTAGTTTTTTTCCATTTTCTCTCTACATCTGCTTTAACATACTGATCTTTCCCCTTTTGCTCTTTCCTCCATCTCTTTCTTTATTCCTTTTTCATCCACTCAAATTTTACCCCTCCATTCTCAATCCCCACTTACTCTCCCAATACCTGGCCAATCGTAGATTTTTCTTCCCTCCCACACAAAATATTTTTCCCCTCTCCATTTCACTCTCCCAGTCCCATCCCATTCTAGTCCTCCCCAACATCAGCTCCCTTCTAGTTCCAGCACCTCCCAGAATCCATTCCCTTCTAGTCCCTGCATCAGCCCATTTCCAGTCCTAGCCCCTCCATCAGTCCATTTCCAATCCAAGCCCCCCAACAGTCCATTTCCAATCTGAGCCCCCCCACCAGCCCCCCATCAGCCCATTTCCAATCTTAGCCCCCCATCAGCCCATTTCTAATCCTATCCTAGCCCCTCCATCAGCCCATTTCCTTTCCTATCCTAACCTCTCCATCAGCCCATTTCCAGTCCTAGCTCCCCCACACTCAGCCCATTTCCAATCCAAGTCCTCCCATGAGCCCATTTTCAGTCCTAGCTCCCCTATCCATTTCCAATCCTATCATAGCCCTCCATCAGTCCATATCCAATCCTAGCCTCCCATCAGCCCACTTCCAGTCCTAGCCCCCCATCAGTCCTATCCTAGCCCCTCCATCAGCCCATTTGCAGTCCTAGCTCCCCCATCCATTTCCAGTCCTGTCCTAGCGCCTCCATCAGCCCATTTCCAATCCTAGCCCCCCATCAGCCCATTGCCAGTCCTTTCCTAGCCCCATCATCAGCCCATTTCCAGTCCTAGCTCCCCTCCACTCAGCCCATTTCCAGTCCAAGCCCCCCCACTCAGCCATTTCCAGTCCAAGCCCCCTCCCCATCAGCTATTTCCAGTCCTAGCTCCCCACAACTCAGCCCATTTCCAATTCAAGCCCCCCTAACCAGCCAATTTCCAATCCTATCCCCTCATCAGCCCATTTCCAGTCTTATCCTAGCCCCTCCATCAGCCCATTTCCAGTCCAAGTCTCCCTCCCACAGCCCATTTCCTGTCCAAGCCCCCCCCACTCAGTCCATTTCCAGACCAAGGCCCCCACCCCATCAGCTATTTCCAGTCCAAGCCCCCTCTCCACTCAGCCCATTTCCAGTCCTAGCTCCCCCCCCAAAAAACTTTTGCAGTCCAAGCCCTCCCACAGCCCATTTCCTGTCCAAGCCCCCCCTCCCATAGAGCCCCACAGTTAAGATGCTTTAGAGGGGTCCGGAGAGGCCACGGCTCACCTCTACAGCTGCCAAAGTGAAGCATATCTATTTCCTTCACTTCGGCAGCTGTAATGACATTTAGAATGCTACCGTGCTGAGGTTAAAGGGAACTTCCTGTTTCCCGCGCTCAGCACGGCAGCGTTCTAAAGCCACCCTGCCTGACGGTGTTCAGGATGTTGTTTGCGCAGGGCCCCCTGAAATGTGGGGCCCTGTGTAAACAACATTCTTGCTCAATGGACAGGCTGGCCCTGCCTTTCACATGCACTACTGCTACCTCTTGTGGTAACAACAGATTCTTTAACACCTGTTTAATTAGTTCCCCATGCACTAACTCCTTTCCCTTGCTATTTATCAAACCTCATTCCTCCCAAATTTTTCCAAAGTTATGTACAACCCCAAAGGCATATTTTGAGTCTGTGAAGATTTATTTATTATTTATTTATTTATTTAGCTACATTTATATCCCGCTTTCCACTGGGTCAAAGCGGTTTAACAAAAAGGGGGGGGGGGTCAATAATCAAGTCAACAGAAAATAGGAGGGGCCGTCACCAAGAGGGCCAACATTGATGATTCGAACAGAAAGTAACAAATTAGACAGAAAATGTAAGTCTCTTAGTTGGTGGTGGAGAGAGTAGGTCAGGGGGGCTGGAAGTAAAGTCAGTGAGAAGTCTTTTTCTGGTCCAAGATATTCTTGGAATAGGATGGATTTTAGTTGTTTCCAGAATGTGAAGAGGTCTCTGTTGCTTCGGATTGGGTTCGGGAGGGAGTTCCAGAGGGAGGGTGCATACAGTTCGAATGCCCTATTGCAGGTCTGTTGATTGAACTTAGTTTGTTCGTGGGGGATAGTGAGTGTGTGCTCTGACGGGTTGGTCTGTTGAGGGTAGGCTGGGGTAGCAGATTCTGGAGTTGAGAAGTCTGCGTTTGATGGAGGGCTTTGTGGATGAGCAGAATAGATTTGTATTTAATCCTTGCTTCAAGAGGAAGGATGTGAAGTTCTCTTAGGATTGGAGTGATGTGGTCATGTTTTTTCGCTTTCTGGATGATTCTTGCTGTGGTGTTTAAGGCTGTTCGTAGGGTGGTAGGTAGTCCGTGATAAATCGTATTACAGTAGTCCAGGTGGGGGAGCGTCATAGCCTGCATGACTGTTCTGAAGTCCTTTGGGTCGATGAGTGGTCTGAGCCGTTGTACCATCTTTGTTTTGTGGAATATTTTTCTGGTAGTCTTTTTTATCTGTTGATTAAATGTAAGCGCTTGATCGATGATGATTCCCAGATATTTTATGTGGGGTTGAATTTGTATTTGGGTGGTCCCATCTCCACTCCCTAATAGCTTCAAAGCCTGATTCAGGGCATATAATTATTCCAGCCAGCCTTCCCCTGTATTCCTGTCAGCTCAACCTCTTCCTGACCCTCTTCCACATCCTCTTCCCCTTTGTCCCATACCTCCCCTTGTTTTACTCATCACCTGTTCTACCATATTTACCATTATCTTTGTCTTTTGTTTCTGTCTCTGATCCTCTCTTTTCACATACACCTTCTGTGCCTCTCTCAGCAAATCGTCTATTGGTTTATCATTCCAACCCTCTATCTTCTCAAGTTTCCTCCTAACATGCTGCATAGTCAGACTCCTGGGAGAAACATTTCTGTCTATCATTCACATACAAATTAAGTATTTGACATAGCCATTCCTCATCTGCCCCAAACTTTGGCCAGAATACGGCTGGGTGCCTTATGCTTTCTTTTGTCCATATAAAGTAGCAATATTTTATCATTTTTGCCTCATTTTTATGTTTAGTTTTGTCATTATCCTTCCAATACTTCAACATCCTCCCCCGTAGACTGTCTGGAGGAATGTTCCCAGGAGCTGTACTGCCAGTTCCATCCTTACTCGAGTTTCCCTTAGAACTTTTAATTCCCATCGAGACTTTCTGTCACCAGTGTGCCTTTCATTTCATTTCTCTCTGGCCGCACTCCTCGCAGATGTGTCGGAACCTGGATGAAGACTCTGCACTCATTTCGTGTCTAGGACACGTCTCATACACACAGCACTCTGTCTCGATAACCAACCACCAAGGTAATACTTTACAGTCTTGTTTCTTACCTTGGTCCATGCACGGAGTTGCCTGGTTGGTGCGCTTGTGCCCACTAAATATCTGGTCTGGTTCACTGAGTCTGTATTGCTTTTACTGCTCTCAGGATTCTGCTGTCAGTACGATATCGGAGTCCGCCATCGTCGATACATGAGGCCGTTGAACTCAACAGGACACGTATCCTTGTCCGCGGCAGCGGTGGTCTCCTCCAGCGATGATGTAATCTCGGACGAGATCCCCCAATCTGTAATAAACAATAATAATTTTGTCACAATAACAGACACCTCAGTGAAGCCAAAGGTTTACTTTTATTTATGTATTTATTACAATCTTGCAAGAAGGGGTGGCTAAATATCATATTCCTGATAAGTAGGCACACTTGACATACAAACAGTTCCATATTTATTACATCCATTTCTCCTACAAATTCCTCCCCTCTTATTCTATTGGAGCAGGTACTACTAATCTCCTACCTATTAGTGATCTTTATTCAGGTCATGTGAATCTCCACCTCTGTTTATTTCTCTTAATTCTTGCCCCTTTTACCCCCTTCCCTTCTTTACCTTATTCCTTTTATGGTTGTATGACTGGTCACATGATTTCTCAGAAATCCCCTTTCTTTGCTGCCCAGGGTCTTAACTTTCATATTCATTTAACTTTTCTTAAGTTTTGTTTCCCATTTTCCACATCACTATAGGTTTCTAGCATTTTTTATCAATAAGACTCACACAGTGTTCCTTCTGTCCTTGAATGTCCAGTTCTACTCTTTATGTGCTTTAGCCTAGAAGCTAAGGAGGAAGGGGGGTGTATGGGGGAAACCTAAGATTTGCAAGGCCAAAAGAAAATGTTTTAACTAGGGGCAGAATAAAAGAGTTTAGCATGTGAGCCAATGTATTGTGGCAAGCAAATAGCGTCCTATAGATTTCTATTTCTACTTTAAGTTCTACATATATTTTGTAAAAACAACAAATTAAACTTTGTGATAAGGAAGGCTCTAGTGAGCCCATGGAAGTAGAAGAAAAGAATGATTCTATCTTTAGGAAAGGTCACAGCCCTGCAAAGCACACGTTCCAGCAGTTCTCTGGAGAAAACAAACACAGGGATTCAAAAGCTAAGCTGACACACCCAAGCCCTGATGACGTAGCAACAGGCTTGGAAACTGATTACAAACACCTGTCTAGAGAGTCAGGGAGGTTTATCAGAAAACAGGGATATAAACCAGGGCTGGAGAGTGAGTCAGGAGAGCAGCACGAGAGAGAGCAGCACGGAAGGCAGCCCAGACGGGAGCACAGTTGGAGGAAACACAGTAGCTGGAGGAAGGAAGCCACGTGGAGGAAAGGAACTGAAGCAAGCAAAGCAGAAGGGGCGAGGACACAAAGGTGGTCTGGAGTGCTCAGAGAGAAAGAGCAGGAAAACCTTCAAACCCCAGCACTGAAGGAAAATGTTCAGAGAGTTCAGAGGTGGGTGCCTAAGACTCAGGGCAGACGTTTGCAGAGCCCAGCCTTGAATGGAGAACCGTGGCAGAGCTCCAGGGAGGAACCTAAACTAAGGGACAAGGGACTGTTTCCCCAGAGCTGGCAAGAGATAGCCGCACAGCTGCAGAGAGGAGTTTCCTCAGGCTCAGGTACTGCTTATCCCTGTTAAATAGAGCTGTGTTTAAAAGACCCACAGGGAGTTTTAGGGAGAAAACACCCTGAGGCATTTGCCAGTAGTTTAAAGCAAGGCAGTGCAGCACAAGAACCTGAAGCAATGCAGGTGGACTCTAAGCAGAGTGATTCCTTACAGCCAGAACAACCTATGGATTATACTTTGTGCTTTGCAGACAGTATTGAAAGCCTTTGCTAAACTGTATAGTATAAGCTGAGTGTAACCTAAAGAAAAGAAGACATTTTCTTTGGTAAAGGAAGCTGCCATGTTTTGTTCTTTTTCTGTATACGTGAGAAGCAGCTGCATTTGGATTGAATGAATGTAAAAGCTCAGCCAGCACACTTGTATAAAGAACCTTTTTGAACAAATACTGGAGAAGTATCCTGGTGCAACTTACTTTGAACCTTTGCTTTTGGGAGAAATAAACTTTGTTATAGTTTTGCCTATAACTCTGGCTTCATGACTATTTTCTATCAGAAGGAAAACTACTTTTCCCAGCATGCATCATGAGAGGAAAGTTAGTTGATTTAACCTTCAATAGAGAAAAATAATGGCTACCCCAGCCCTCCAAGTCTAAGGCAGAGGGCGGGGTATGACAAGTGGCGTAGTTGTTGGATCATCATTACATCAGGATTTACAAAAAAACACTTCAGGATTTTCACCGAAGGTTTTCTGCAAGTACCTACTGCTAAGCTGTACTCTGGAGGGCAGAGTGAAGGATTGCTGGCAGGTCAGCCAGAGCAACTGGAGACCAGCGATACTCTACTTTTCAAGGCGTGAATCGACGCCTATGCTCAGGTAACGAGTATTTGGGTATGGGTAATATGGGATTCAAATGAGAAAGAAGAGAGACTCCAAACGTTTAGCCTAAGGGAGACTAGCTGAAAGTCTGGTGATATCGCACTCGGTGGGCTGTGTTTGTCTTTTTCTTTCTTCAGAGAAAAACTACCAAGATGGATCCCAAAGATGTTTTGCAGTGGATGGCGTCCCAGTTTGAGAAGCAGAGGGAGATGGCTCATCATGTGCAGGAGCAGGCTGCGGCCACTCTGCAGGCCCAGCAGAAGCCTATGCTAGACTTAATGGAGGCGTTGTTTGCGAGTCAGAAAGCGACAGTGGGAGCTACATTAAGCACATCGCTGCTGGAAGCAGCAACATATACCTGTGTGGTAGGACCACAAACTTGTGGGACTTTCTCGTTGGGACAACTTACAGTAGGAGATAATGTGGATGATTTCATTGAAGCTTTTGAGCAAGTTGCACATACTGTGTTGAGCGAGTTGCACATACTGTACTGTACTGTGCACATACTGTACTGTGCACATACTGTTGAGCGAGTTGCACATACTGCACATACTGTGTTGAGCGAGTTGCATCAAAATGTGTTAAATGTTCTCCCTTGTTTTCAAAGCAAAAAGATTCGATGTGTGTGGACACGCCATCCTAACTTAAAAGAGAAACTTAGTCCAGCTAAGCTAAGGGCTCATTTGAGTGATGAAAGTATTGTAATACCAGGTCATAAACAATGTGGACATTGTAATATATGTCTAATCTCTGAGGAGATTACAGCTTTTCAATACCATGGACATAAGTATACATTACGACATTCTATATCTTGCGAATCGGATTATATAGTGTACGGCATTAAATGCCCATGTGGTTTACTCTATGTGGGTAAAACCATAAGACCATTACGTGTTCGCATTAATGAACATAAGAGTAGATTGAAATGCAAAGTACAAGAGGCCCCTCTTGTGGCACACTGCACCCAACACCAACATACTTTTGAAGAGTTAAGATGCTTTGGAATAGATTGGGTAGCAGTCGGTAGATCGAGAAAATCTAGGGAAAAAACGTTAATAATCCAGGAACAGAAATGGATATACCGATTGCAATCGGTAACCACAGGGGTTTTGAATAATATGGTGGAATGGGGTGCTTATACTTAACCAATGTTGAGACCGAGGGTTCCTTTGAGCTGGTTTCCGAAGTGGGTTGTTGCAGAATTAGGGGCTTTTGTACCGGCTTTAGGACAGTGTAGCCCGTAAGGTATTTAAATCACAGTAGGTAGCTGAACCCGCATGCGCGGTGTTTCAGAGTAAACTGACATGATTTGGACCACACACCGTTGCAAGTAGTTCTGAGATTGAGCTGGTGGTAAGAATTGATGTAAAAGAACTCTTCCAATAAGAGAAGGAATTTATGAGACTGTTCAAGTTTGAAGTAAGCTATTTTTATTTTCCATCCACAGAGATTGTCGAATAAGCCAACCCCATGATGAAGAATCAAAACGTTTTATTGGTACCGGGAAGGTGGCATTGGGGATGTTTATATTCCAGTTTGGAGATAAGCACAATCTCTGTATTCATTTAAGAAAATATGAAGAGAAGTCCGATTAGAGTTTGGAGATAAGCACATCTCTATATTTATTTAAGAAATACGAAGAGAAGTTCGATTATTCTTTCAAATGCTTGTATTTATGCATTCCTTAAAGAACCTCAAATAGTGGTCATTGATGCAAGCAGGCAAATAATTTCCGGGTACTTGTATCTGGAAATGTTGCCGTTCTAGTCCGAGACCATTGGTTCTGTTGAAGTTGAAAATTGTCACTTTGACTTGGTTAGGGATTGCTAGACAAGAGCAGCAGGAGAGATTGGATTTACTCTTTCTATTTGTATGAGGGATTGTATATTTTTTATTTTTGGACATATTGTGGGGTGGCCAATAGAACAGTGGGCTGTACAGCTAACTGCATCCCTTACAAGAGAGGCATTAGCAGCCTACAGGGCCATGCCGGCAGCATTTGCTATGGATTATGGGGAGCTAAAAAAGGCCATAAGAGATCGTTTAGGCTTAACTCCGATGGTCTACCATCGCATGTTGAGAGCTACAAAGTTAGGAGCTGGTGAGACACCTAAGGCTCTGTGCCAAAGGGTCAAAGCCTTAACTGAAAAAATGGTTAGCTCCGGAAGGTAAAACCATAGAAACAGTAATAGATGCAATTGTATTAGAACAGTTCATGAATGTGATACCTAAGGAAATTCAGTCCTACTTGATATTACAAAACTGCCAGACCTCGACAGAAGCAACCCTGCTGACCGAAAGATATCTAGAAGCAAAGTTGGCTGGTCAGGAAAAAGGGGGCGCTCTGAGAAAGGCAGCGGAGGCTAGTTTTGTAAGATCAGAAAGAGGACCAAGGCAAAAGGTGGAATGTATGAAAGCTTATTTGCCTAAGCCAGAAAGTAATTTGATAACGAGAAAATGTTTTCAATGTGGAAAGCTAGGTCACTTGAAAAAGGAATGCAGTACACGCAATGCATTAATAAGTGCTAATGTGAACCACATAAGAGAAGGGTTCCTGCTAAATGTTGATGTCCAGGGCATTTCTGTTAACGCTCTACTAGACTCAGGTGCTGACCAGAGTATGATCTCTAAGAGACTCTGGCAGACAATAGAAGCACAGAGTGAATCCGTACCGAGCAGACCAGAGGGAAAGGTCAGGATCAGGTGTATCCACGGATCATCATCCTTCTATCCCATGTACAAGCTGCTAATAAAGGGGTTAGGAACACAAAGGGAAGTCCTGGTAGCTGTAGTCCTGAGATTACCCCATGACCTAGTGCTAGGTAGGGATTGGCCCCAGTTCAAAAGAGGATTGGAGAAGGGCCTACATCCAAAAGTGGGTCTGGTATCTACTCGATCCCAGTCAGCAACCCCAGGTGAAAAGGAGGAACCCCCAGATGAGTCACTATGTGAACTATCAGCACACGACGACCTAGTAGCTTCCTCTGCAGATAGGGGTAAAAAGGGAAAGACAGAGATACGTCAGGAAAGACAGTTTAGGTCTCAAGGGAGAACTGAGTTTGATCCAGAAGAAAGGCTAGAACAAGATTTTGATCAGAGGGCGGAGGCTATGGTAACAGTGGTGCCCAGTCCACTGTTTGAGAGGCCCAGGAAGCCAGGTCAGAAGGAGCGGCCTCTGAAAAATGATTCACCAGACAAGCCAAAATTTGTATTAAAGTTTTGCAAAGTATCTCCGAAAGCGCAGCGTCCTCAGAGAGCCTCACCCAATGCAGCGGGCTATTATTTGTGCAGCGCTGTAGAAGAAATTATCCCCAAACCTGGAAAGGCCCTAGTAGACACTGGCCTACAAATGGAAATTCCCAATGGGTGTTACGGCTGGATTGCACCATGCTCTGGTTTGACCTTAAAGCATTTTCTAGACGTGGGTGCGGGTGTTATTGACCCAGATTACAGGGGCGTAATTAAGGTATTGCTCTTCAATTTTGGTGAAGAGGATTTCCTAGTAAAGGTGGGTGATCGAGTGGCTCAGCTCATTTGTGAGAGGGTAGGGTTTCCCTTGTTAGAAGAAGTACCCATGGTGACTCCTACGAGTCGAGGAACCGGAGGGTTCGGATCCACTGGACGAGCTGAGGTGAAAGGACTAACTGCCACCACTGAGGAGAAGGTGGAAGAGGATTTAGGTCCGCAACTGGCGGAATGCAAGTGGAAACCAGAGCCTCGAGTAGGCGATGAACTTTCCTTGCGGCAAAGGCAAGAACTAGCTGGATTACTGGCAAATTTTACGGATGTCTTGACACCGATCCCCGGAGAGACCAAGTTAGTGGCCCATGAAATTATAACCCCACCTGGGAAGGTGGTGAGGCAAAGACCATATCGGCTGCCGGAGGCCAGAAAAAAAGAGGTAGTGGCCCAGGTACGGGAGATGCTGGAAATGGGGATTATAGAAGAGTCCAAAAGTCCCTGGTGTAGCCTCATTGTGCTAGTGCCAAAACCTGATGGCACTTTGAGGTTTTGCATAGACTTTAGGCAGGTGAACGCCATCTCAATGTTTGATGCATACCCTATGCCCCGCATTGAGGAATTATTAGATCGCTTGGGGCAAGCTCATTTTCCTACTACATTAGATATGACCAAGGGTTATTGGCAAATTCCCCTGACCGGAGAGTCAAGACCGAAGACTGCTTTCAGCACACCCATCAGACTCTTCCAGTTTAGAAGGATGCCCTTCGGCCTACATGGTGCAGCGGCAACCTGCCAGAGATTGGTAGACCACGTTTTACGTCCACACCAGGAGTATGCCGTGGCTTATATGGACGATATCATCATACACAGTTCCAGTTGGGCTGAACATTTAGCTAGGGTAGAAGCAGTGCTACGTGCTATGAGATGGGCCGGTCTTACCCTGAACCCAGGGAAGTGTATGTTCGCCGGAAAAGAGGTGAAATACCTCGGACACATGGTCAGGCGAGGTATGGTCAGACCTCTGATGAATAAAATAGATAGTGTTAAAAACTTTCCTAGGCCCATGAATAAAAAACAGTTGAGGAGTTTTTTAGGCCTAATCGGATAGTACCGACGTTTCATCCCTCGTTTCGCCGAGGAGAGTTCCTTATTTACGGACATGCTTAAGAAAAATTCACCGAACAACCTCAAGTGGACCACAGAGGCAGAGAAGGTTTTCACAGTATTAAAAGGGAAGCTGTGTAAAGCACCAGTGTTGCGTGGCGTGGATTTTGGGCAGCCATTTATTGTCCAAACAGATGCATCGGAGACAGGCCTGGGAGCGGTTCTATCGCAGATGTATGAGGGAACGGAACATCTGGTGATGTTCCTGAGTAAAAAGCTGCCCCAGGCGGAGCAGAAATACTCGACAATCGAAAGGGAATGTTTGTCCATCAAATGGGCGGTAGAGGCACTTAGATTTTATCTCACCGGACGGAGGTTCTTATTGATCACGGACCATGCGCCCTTAAAATGGTTGAATCAAATGAAGAACCATAATGCCCGTCTGACCCGTTGGCATATGGCATTACGAGCCTTCAACTTTAAGGTAGAGCACAGGACGGGAAGGTTGCACCAGAATGTCGATGCCCTATTGCGGATTACGAGCTGTGCGGGTGAAATGTCGCCAGCCCGTAATATCTTAAGGGGGGGATATGTGATAAGGAAGGCTCTAGTGAGCCCATGGAAGTAGAAGAAAAGAATGATTCTACCTTTAGGAAAGGTCACAGACCTGCAAAGCACACATTCCAGCAGTTCTCTGGAGAAAACAAACACAGGGATTCAAAAGCTAAGCTGACACACCCAAGCCCTGATGACGTAGCAACAGGCTTGGAAACTGATTACAAACACCTGTCTAGAGAGTCAGGGAGGTTTATCAGAAAACAGGGCTATAAACCAGGGCTGGAGAGTGAGTCAGGAGAGCAGCACGAGAGAGAGCAGCACGGAAGGCAGCCCAGACGGGAGCACAGTTGGAGGAAACACAGTAGCTGGAGGAAGGAAGCCACGTGGAGGAAAGGAACTGAAGCAAGCAAAGCAGAAGGGGCGAGGACACGAAGGTGGTCTGGAGTGCTCAGAGAGAAAGAGCAGGAAAACCTTCAAACCCCAGCATTGAAGGAAAAGGTTCGGAGAGTTCAGAGGTGGGGCCTAAGACTCAGGGCAGAAGTCTGCAGAGCCCAGCCTTGAATGGAGAACCATGGCAGAGCTCCAGGGAGGAACCTAAACTAAGGGACAAGGGACTGTTTCCCCAGAGCTGGCAAGAGATAGCCGCACAGCTGCAGAGAGGAGTTTCCTCAGGCTCAGGTACTGCTTATCCCTGTTAAATAGAGCTGTGTTTAAAAGACCCACAGGGAGTTTTAGGGAGAAAACACCCTGAGGCATTTGCCAATAGTTTAAAGCAAGGCAGTGCAGCACAAGAACCTGAAGCAATGCAGGTGGACTCTAAGGAGAGTGATTCCTTACAGCCAGAACAACCTATGGATTGTACTTTGTGCTTTGCAGACAGTATTGAAAGCCTTTGCTAAACTGTATAGTATAAACTAAGTGTAACCTAAAGAAAAGAAGATATTTTCTTTGGTAAAGGAAGCTGCCATGTTTTGTTCTTTTTCTGTATATGTGAGAAGCAGCTGCATTTGGATTGAATGAATGTAAAAGCTCAGCCAGCACACTTGTATAAAGAACCTTTTTGAACAAATACTGGAGAAGTGTCCTGGTGCAACTTACTTTGAACCTTTGCTTTTGGGAGAAATAAACTTTGTTATAGTTTTGCCTATAACTCTGGCTTCATGACTATTTTCTATCAGAAGGAAAACTACTTTTCCCAGCATGCATCACGAGAGGAAAGTTAGTTGATTTAACCTTCAATAGAGAAAAATAATGGCTACCCCAGTCCTCCAAGCCTAAGGCAGAGGGCGGGGTATGACAACTTTTAAAACATTTCTAACATCTGGTGTGGCACCGCATGCAGGGTCTGGCTTTTTGGAGTTTTATTTTAATTTTTGTCTACATATTTTTATTTTAGGTTGTGGTCATTTATTCTTTACTTAGTGAAGGTCTTTGTTCTGAGTGTGTGACCAAGGCCAGGTGTTCTGTTAACATGAGGTTTATACATAGGGATCTGTACTGTAGTAATTTGACTTGTACAACTTTTCAAATAGATATATGGAAGTTTTGGGGCCCATTGCAGTATTTGTAGTGCTGCTTTTTTCTGGGTAGGCAGTGTTTTATATTAGTTCACAATATGCCTGGCACTGGAGAATGTCTATGTTGTTGTTAGTGAGATGACCAGAATCAGATTTTAATTTATTTTTTTGGGATTATCACAGCCTCTTTGTATGATGCTAAGTATTTACTGCTAAGTATTTTTATTTTGGTTATGCATTTGCTCTTTGGCTGCAATTTTCTTACAACACTGGATTTGAAGGGGAAATACTAATATCGCTTGAAAAGAGTTCACAAAGTGGTTTTGGGAAAAAGGAGGGTAGGGTGCAGCCAACATTAATAATAATGAGGGAGGGGTGCCGATTTATAGGTTGCAGGAGGGTGCTAGAAATCCTAGCACCGGCCCTGCAGCCCCCCTCCCCCTGGCATCCATCTTCTCACCTCTGTTGCTCAGGCTTTAAAGTGAGCGTGCCAGCGCAGACACTTTAAGGCCCGATGTAGCGGAGGAATCGCCATGCCCCCCTCACCCCCAAGCGAGATGGATGCCAGGGAGGGTGGCTTGGCAGGCCGGGCAGTGCTGAAATGCCGCTTCACCAGGGCCTGCCGCCTAGGTGACCACCTAGTGGATGGGCTGGCCCTGCTGCAGTCAGAGACAGAGCTAGGGTTTCTGCTTTCCCCCCTCCCCTCTACTGCAAAGATTGTATAGTGATACTGCTGTAGCAAAGTGCAATCAATGAATAAATCCAGGAGTCAATTGACAGGGTCCAAGCCAGTTTATTGTGCACAGGCCCAGTCAGTCAAAGCTTCAAAAGGAACTGAGCAAAGTTTTTACAGAGACATAACCATTTATACCTCTTTTTCAGTTTGATACATGAGAACTTTCTATTGGTTCTAGCTCGATACATGCATACTTCTCATTGGTTCCACGCTCCCTGCACCTGTCCAATCAGAAATCCCTCCGGGACCTAGCAACCAGACCCCTCCCTTAGGATTGTTCTAACAATGGTGCAGTTCTTGATTTTGATACTTCTCTACTGCAAGGTTATCCCTAGCTCCAGGAATGCATGTATTGAAACATTTATTTTCTTTCGCACACAAGAGAATAATGAAAGACTTATGAATTCATAAAAACTTCTTATTAAGCAGTTTAAAACAGTTTTCTAATTTTTCACAGATGTTTGGTTCTTTTTCTAGCTTGTCGTGGGGCGCCCCGCTACGCCATTAGAATTATGGGCATGCTCCACAGCAAAGATTATTTTAGGTAGCCCAAGGGAATGTAAGGTTCAATTGATGTAGAAAATGTTCTTACTTATTCCAGCTTCCTAAGAGAACTCATTAACGAAACCAAGTGTAGGGAAAACAAGGCTTTTATTCCCCGTCAGTGCAAGGGTTCAAAATAAGACATTGATAATCAAACAGAAAGTCCTTTGTTTCAAAAGGTACCAGCATTCAAATCATCTGCTTAATTGTTGTCAGACGGCTGCCTGGGTGAGAATGTTCACAGTCTTGGCAAGTGCATATGTCAATATGATTTGCAAGGGATTGTGGGCAATGCAGTCCATTCACACCCGACACAGCTGCTCACAATAATTTAGTTGTGCTCAAGTGTAAGACCAATAAGATATTTATTTATGGGGTTATTTCTCCCAACACAGATATGCTTGGTAGCACATAAATCAGGTTACTTGCTTTCAGTGTTAAACTTGGAACAACAAAATCAGGAAACAACATTTGAACTTGTCAGGCAATCAAAGCAAAAGAAATAAGACCTGGTTGGCAACAAACTGGTCTTTTCTGTAGGCTTTAGCTAATATTCTCTTAGCAATGTATCAAACAACAAACACAAGCCACAAAGAAGAGAAAAACTGTTCTTTTCAGGTTAACTTCTTATCTCTTCCCACACAGATTCAGAAGTGATTCTCTCAGAGCTCACAAGCAATTAGGTAAGGCTCAATTGCTAGCAGTTATCCAGCTGAAACCCCTTAGCTGGCTTGCTTTCTACTGCGTGGCTAAAATCCTACTCAGGAGCTTTTCTGAGTAGATTAAAGAACAAGTTTGTATTTCTTTGTGATGGTTCCTGTATTTTATAACAGAAAATCACCAAAGGAGTTTAGACAGAGAGCAGTCCATGTAAACAAATTCTTCATCTGCTATCATTCCCCCTTCTTCAACAAGCATGGGTTCAATATCATGGATTGGCACAGATGAATCTCCCAATGGAGCACTTTCAGGAGAATACTTATTTCCCTGCTGTCTTTCAAGGTTATAGCTAGGGCATAGATCAGTGTTCATACCTGAGCTTCCATTGTTGTTAGAGTTCCTCTCTATATAGCCTGGCCGGTATGTAGTCCAGTTCTTATGTCCAGCCTTCCAATCCAGATCCCTGGACACTGGATCTCTCTTCACATACCTTCTGGCACGGGTTTTAGGGTCCCTTCCACATGCAGCCGTCTCCCTCACAGGTACCGTCTGGTGATTCCTAGCTCTGCAGCACCATTCCTCTGGCTTTCCCCAGTCCAATGGTGTATGCTGGCCCTTGGAATGCCTCCCAGTATACGTACTGCTCCAAACTCCTCTAGACCTCTCAAAGGCTTTTCTCTTCTTTCTTCCAAAGGGTTTCTTGCCCTCTCTGTCCGTCCGGTTTGGCTTCTGCTTCTGATGATCCTTCAGATGAAACTGAGGATGAGGATCAAGATGAGGATGATTCTCTGTAGAATAAACTCTACCTTTATTCTGCTTAGATGAGTGCTCCTCCCTAACACAGCGCAGCTGTGCTGAATCAGGCCCTGCCCTTTGAGATGAGTTCTTAGGGATTACCTCATAGCCCTCCTGATTGAACACACGTTTCCCCACTTCAGCTTCAGCTCCTCTAATGGCTGTTGGAAACCTGGTGCATTCTGGTACTGGTAGTCTTTTATGGCAAAATTCTGTTTTCTTATTTCTACCAGAACTGACAGGTTGCTTGTTCAGAGTCACTTCACCTTTTCTATAGCTCCTTCCTGAGCTATGATAAGCTTCCTTATCACATAGTTAAACTTCACAATTAATGCAAGGCTTGATCAGAGGAATTCAGTTCATTCCAATAGCATAAAACTTCTACAAGCTTCTTCTAGGTTACACAGTGGCTACAGACTCCTGGCACGAGGCCATGCACAAATCACAGTCCATCTGTTCAGGTTGAGACATGGGAACAGTATTTATGCATTCTATCTCCATGGATTATTCATCACTATATTCATCAGGGAAATAATCACTGTCCCTGTCTGATACAGGTCTGTGTGAAATGTCTCTAGGGTCTTGTCTCCAATACCACTGTGTTCTAAGTGCTTTAGGGATTTTCTGAAACCACTCTGGTTTCTTCTTCTTTACAGAGTGAGCATTTGTTTTAACAGGGCCTTTAGGACTCAAGCATTTAGTATCATCAATAAAACTTTCATACCTGGAGTCTGGCAGGTTTGAATCCGTGGAGTTTTCTCTTTCAGAAACTTTCCTCCTGTCACAGGTTCTCTGCCTGTAAGCTTTAGGCAAGGCTGTGCTTTCTGGCAGTTTGGTAAAACCTGACGTGGATTCCCTTTTCTCCTTTGGTAAGAACTTAGCTTTGTCATAAAGTGCTTTTCCTTTCTTGCCTGGTAAAACTTGGTTAGTATTCCCCAGAGACTGCAAGCTTTCCTCCAAACCGTTCTGTCTGGTTCTTTGCTTATGTCTCTCTGCTCTTGAGTCAGGAACGCTGTGAGAACAGGGAGTGGCACACACTCTAGCTTCAGTGCTTGCTCTAACAATCTTCCCTTGAACAGCTGCACGCTTAGCCTGGCCCTTCTGAACTTCACCTTTGGGAACTCTGTTCCATCGGGCTTGCTCACATAGGATTCTTTCACTTACTCCTTCTCTTGGAGCTGATCTTCTCAATAGAGCTGTTCCTCCTTGTGAAGCCGTTCCTCTGTCCTTCTCCTTCTCTGCTCCTTTCTCTGCTCCTTTCTCTGCTTGCTCTCTCTCCTTCTCTGCCTTGCTGGCATTCAGCTCTGGCTTATAAAGGAATCTTTCCTTCAAGGCTTCCGGGGTCATTCTCAGGTGGAAATCATTAGCCCTCTTAGGCTCATTAGCTCCTGTATGGTCATTCCTGCTCCCTCTAGCTGTGCCTGGAGGTAACTGCACATCTAGATTCCTAAAAGAAACAGGGTTTCTTTTCAAGTTTGCCTCTTTATTGATACCCACATTATGACACATCCCCCCTCTTAAAATATTACGGGCTGAATGTTCATCATTATCACAGCACGTAATCCTAGACCTCTTCTGTGCTGATGTAAACAAGGCTAACCTCTCGTGCCATCGTCGCAGAACATTTATGTGGTACACTTGTTCATGTCCTTTTGCGTCCCGTATTAAATAGGATGCTGGACCAAGTGGTTTGGCCACAACGTAAGGTCCTTTCCATCTGGCTTCAAACTTCGGAGTGGGGCCTGATATCAAAACTATTACCTTTTCACCAGCGGTTAGATGTCGAGGCTTGGTATCTCTATCGTAGTACTGTTTTTGCTTTTGCTGACTGACGTTCAGCTTCTCTTCAGCAAAACGTGAAGTCCGTCTCAACCGGCTTCTTAAACTTTCCAAAAACTGTGGTATCCCTACTTCATTTTCTTCAGGTTCCACCCATTGCTCTCTCAGGATATCGAGCACTCCTCTGGGCGATATCCCATACATCAGTTCATAAGGCGACGTGCCTAATGAAACCTGTGTCCTCTCTCTGCATGCGTACAATATAAAAGGCAGCATTGTATCCCACTCTGCCATCTCTCCGTCCAGCGCTCGTCGCAGCATCTGCTTGATGGTCTGGTTCATTCTCTCCACCAAACCATTGCATTGGGGGTGATATGCGGCAGTTTTGAGATGCTTGATGCCAAACGCGTCCCATACCTGGGCTAAATATTTGGACATGAAGTTCGTGCCTCTGTCAGTCAAAACTTCTTGAGGGAATCCCACCTCGCAAAATAGCTTTATAAGCTCCATGGCAATGGATTTGGCCGATATATTCCTCAAGGGCACTGCCCATGGGAAACGTGTTGCCTGGTCCATGATAACCAATATATATTGGAAACCCCTAGGAGTTTTTATGAGGGGACCAACTATGTCCATAGCTATCCTTCTGATGGGAACGGTTATTACCGGCATCGGCAATAATGGCACCTCAGCTGGTTTTATGGAGGTCACCCTTTGGCAGGAGGCGCAGGACTCACAAAAACGTGAGACCTCCTTAAAAACTCCTGGCCAATAGAATATGGCCAGTATCTGGTCAAGGGTCCCCTGTACCCCTTTGTGATCGCTCATTGGGTGATCATGTGCTAACCTCAGCACTGCAGATTTGAACGTATTTGGGATTACCAACTGTTTGCGGACATCTTTAGTCCGTGGGTCTATACTTTCTCTGTATAGGAGTCCTTCTTCCTTTATGAATCTTGGAAAAAGATCTCTCTCCATTTGAGCATATTCCAATGCGCGTGCCAGCGCAGGGTCATCTCGTTGCTCTGCTGCAAATGAAGGAAACTTCTCTACGAGCTCTGCAGGAATCCAGGGTAGTTCTTCACCTGCTTCCAAATCTGCTCTGCCTTGAGAACGTTCTTTTCTTTCTTTGTGTTTTTGGCTTTAGTCTTTCTATCTTTCCCTGAAGGAGTGTTTACTAAATCATCCTGGGATGGGAGGTCAACTAGACTTTCTTCCCTAGAACATGAAGGTTTCTCTGAATCACTCGTCTGGTTGCGAGTGGAGACGAAGACTTCTCTGGGGTTTAGACCCTTCTCTAGGCCTCTTTCAAACTGTGGCCAGTCCCTACCTAAGACTAGCTCTTTAGGTAATTTGGGCACTACAGCTATTGACATATTTTTTTCTATTCCCAAACCTCTGACCAGTAATTTGTACACAGGATAAAAGGTGGCAGTGCCATGCACACATTTTATCTTGACTCTGCCCTCTGGTTGACTTGGGACGGACACAGCTTGCTCTTGGATAATGGACCAGAGCTTGCGCGAAATCATTGTCTGGTCCGTGCCAGAGTCAAGTAGAGCTTTGGCAGCTACTCCTTGTACAGTGACATCCAGTACAAATCCTTCTGATAATAGGTGTCTGTTCTCTCCCATGAGAGCAGTACGTACTCGGCACTCATTCATTACATGACCCAACTTTCCACAGCCAAAACATCTTATGGAATGACTTTTCTCTACATTCCTAGCATGTTTTACATTTTGTGTCTTAAACTGTGAGAAACTTCCTGATGACTGCTTAAATGTCGCTACTGCCATCTTTGCTACCTCCCCAGTACCCTGGGTAGCTAATTCAGCCTCTAAATACCTTTCGGTTAAGGAAATAGCCCCTGCAGTAGTGCGACAATTTTGGAGGATAAAGAAGCTCTGTATACTACTGGGTACTGCAATCATAAACTGCTCAAGGACCATCCTATCCATTAGCGTTTCAATGGTTCTTTCATTAGGCCTTAGCCACTTCTCAGCTAAGCTCTTTAGCCTGTGACCTAATGTCTTCGGCGTTTCGCCTACTTCCAAACGCGCCGCACGTAGCTTATGGTTATAGACAAGAGGAGTCAGGCCGAGGCGTTCCCTGATGGCCTTCGTCACCTCACTATAATTGTTTGCTAACGAAGCGGGCATTGCCCTATAGGCTGACAGTGCCTCTCCAGTGAGGGAAACTGCCAATCTAATGGACCACTGCTCTTCTGGCCAACTCACGGAAAGAGCTATTCTTTCAAAAGAGTCCAGGAAGTCATCTGGATCATCATTTACTCCTAACTTTCCCAAAGTTAGAATCTCGTAGGACCCTAGTCCTACCGGACAGTTGCCCAGTCCTGAGCTCTGCTTCAGAAGCCCAGCGGCTTCCTGTGTCTTCTGCTGATGACTTAGGTAGGTTTCCAGCATCTGCAGGACTGGCCTTTGTTGCTCCTGCATTGCCAGGATTGCATGCTGCTGTGTTTGCGCAGCCAGTTCCGCTTGCCTGCTGAATTGTTCCGCCATCCAGCTAAACATCTCACGCTGCTCCATAATGATGAGATACCTGGAAAGGAAAGAGAAACAAAAAAAAAACCCAAGTGTGGCTGCACAAAAAAAAAAAAAATCAGACCTACACTTTCCTTTTTTTTTTTTTCAAATTTTCCCTTTAAACTTTTACTTGTATCCACACAAGTTATGCCCTTCTACCTGTTACCTGGTAGAAATGTAGACTCAAACTCTCAGCAAGGGTGGTGCTGCTCTGCGTTGTAGCAGTTTCCAGTGTAGTCAGCAACCTCGCCTTCCTTCCAGATTCTCTGTGGTCTGGTCCACGTTTTCCTCCTCCTATCTGGGCTTCTTCACTTCCGGTCCGGGTTTTCTTTTACCTCCAGTCCGGGTTTTCTTTTCTTTTTTTTTTTTTCAAGCTGAATACTGGTAATTTTCTATTTCTTCTCAGTATGTCTTAGGATTATATCCAAAATCCTGCCAACTACGCCATTTGTCGTGGGGCGCCCCGCTATGCCATTAGAATTATGGGCATGCTCCACAGCAAAGATTATTTTAGGTAGACCAAGGGAATGTAAGGTTCACTTGATGTAGAAAATGTTCTTACTTATTCCAGCTTCCTAAGAGAACTCATTAACGAAACCAAGTGTAGGGAAAACAAGGCTTTTATTCCCCGTCAGTGCAAGGGTTCAAAATAAGACATTGATAATCAAACAGAAAGTCCTTTGTTTCAAAAGGTACCAGCATTCAAATCATCTGCTTGTTAAACTTCACAATTAATGCAAGGCTTGATCAGAGGAATTCAGTTCATTCCAATAGCATAAAACTTCTACAAGCTTCTTCTAGGTTACACAGTGGCTACAGACTCCTGGCACGAGGCCATGCACAAATCACAGTCCATCTGTTCAGGTTGAGACATGGGAACAGTATTTATGCATTCTATCTCCATGGATTCTTCATCACTATATTCATCAGGGGAATAATCACTGTCCCTGTCTGATACAGGTCTGTGTGAAATGTCTCTAGGGTCTTGTCTCCAATACCACTGTGTTCTAAGTGCTTTAGGGATTTTCTGAAACCACTCTGGTTTCTTATTCTTTACAGAGTGAGCATTTGTTTTAACAGGGCCTTTAGGACTCAAGCATTTAGTATCATCAATAAAACTTTCATACCTGGAGTCTGGCAGGTTTGAATCTGTGGAGTTTTCTCTTTCAGAAACTTTCCTCCTGTCACAGGTTCTCTGCCTGTAAGCTTTAGGCAAGGCTGTGCTTTCTGGCAGTTTGGTAAAACCTAACGTGGATTCCCTTTTCTCCTTTGGTAAGAACTTAGCTTTGTCATAAAGTGCTTTTCCTTTCTTGCCTGGTAAAACTTGGTTAGTATTCCCCAGAGACTGCAAGCTTTCCTCCAAACCGTTCTGTCTGGTTCTTTGCTTATGTCTCTCTGCTCTTGAGTCAGGAACGCTGTGAGAACAGGGAGTGGCACACACTCTAGCTTCAGTGCTTGCTCTAACAAACTTCCCTTGAACAGCTGCACGCTTAGCCTGGCCCTTCTGAACTTCAACTTTGTGAACTCTGTTCCATCGGGCTTGCTCACATAGGATTCTTTCACTTACTCCTTCTCTTGGAGCTGATCCTCTCAATAGAGCTGTTCCTCCTTGTGAAGCCGTTCCTCTGTCCTTCTCCTTCTCTGCTCCTTTCTCTGCTTGCTCTCTCTCCTTCTCTGCCTTGCTGGCATTCAGCTCTGGCTTATAAAGGAATCTTTCCTTCAAGGCTTCCGGGGTAATTCTCAGGTAAAAATCATTAGCCCTCTTAGGCTCATTAGCTCCTGTATGGTCATTCCTGCTCCCTCTAGCTGTGCCTGGAGGTAACTGCACATCTAGATTCCTAAAAGAAACAGGGTTTCTTTTCAAGTTTGCCTCTTTATTGATACCCACATCATGACAAGCTATAATGGGAGTTAGGATCCAAGCCTAACTTACAGGCCTTTCATAGTAGCAGGCCATGCTAGGCCATAGCCTACCACATTCCCCCCTTTGATTATTCTCACCCGCAAGAGAGAAAGGGTGAGAATTAAATCACTCATTAGTCATTTAACACATTATACTGGTGTAATAGCATCATCGTGGGGTATAGGGTAATATTGCCACATAGCTAATACCTTCGCAGCTGCCTTCCGCTCTATAGTGTTTTCAATTTCTGAAGTTACCATGCGTAAGCAAAGGGGTAGGAGACAAGGGAGCAATAAGCACATAGCTAATATGAATAGTACAATAAACATAAGGGCTTTTAGACCACCAATCCATGAAAATAATGAACCAAACCACCCATCCATTTTCAAACTATGCCAGGTCTGGACAGGCACAAATGTCTGCTCTCTCATCTGGGTGGCTAGATCTTCAACTACATGCCCATTATTATCAATCTGTAAACAACAATTACTTAGATTCAACTTTCCACATACCCCACCTTCAGCTGCTAACAAATAATCTAAAGCTAAATGATTTTGATAAATGGCTGTGCGCATTTGCGTACTTTGCTTTGCCAAAAGGGTTAATGCTTTATTAGTTTCATTAGTTATTATTTCAACAACAGCTTGCAAACGTATTATTCGATTAATCATATAAACAGGAGTACGATATCCCCATGTCCCATCCTGCTCCCAAGTAGCAGGTCCATAGTATGAGATGATTCTCTCAGGTGGCCATTCTTCAGATGTTGCATCCCATTTGTCCCATTGGCCTATTTTCAAGGCCTCCTTCAGCTGTCGACTTCTGTACACTGGATATCCCAGTTGTTCTCCTTGGGATGTAGGCAAAAGGAAAAAGGAAGGTCGTATGGTTCCCAATACACATGTACCTCCCCAATGGTGAGGGAGTCTAGCATATGCTCGGGTTCCGCAAATCCAGTACAGTCCAGGTGGGGCTTGCCAGGAATTATATGCTGCTAAGTTAGTCCAGATACTGGCAAGTTTGGGGAAACGAACTAGAGGATTGGAAGGTTCAGTAGCGTTGACTCCTGACCACCAAGACGTCTTCTTAGTGGTACTGTTGTAGAACCTCTGATTGAGACAGACCAGCTGCCCCACTTCCATATTAAATAATGGTCCATAGCGAGAAAAACATAAGTTACCTACAATGGAGTGGGCCAATACCCATTCACTCGTGGTATTGTGTATATCAGTTTGATTATATGGAACAGAATAGTTCAGTTCTTGTGCCTCCCAAGGCCATTGGTCTCCCATCGTAGTTCCTCCACAAAATAAACAGTCTGAAACGTGGAGACTGGATGCAACTGCTCCCGCTAGCTCAAGAAACAAGTTCTGGGAGGCAGGAGGAATTTCAAACTCTGCTTTCATGACCTCATAGAAAGAATGATGTATACGATAGGATGAGGATACATGGGCCTTGGTGTTTAACTGCAGATACAGAATAGTCCCAGGATCTATACCTCCTCCTGCTATACGCAACCCAAACTTATATCCTTGCTTCCATTGGCTGGGGTTGACTATGAGGAGTTGTAGGGGATTGCAGGCACCTTTCTGGCATTTCTTGGGCTCAGGTAATCTGATCTTTGTCAGACTGCCTTTGCGGTGATCACCATCTCGTCCCACAGGTACATTCTTCCAGGTAGCAAAATATACATAGTCCCATTTTGGGCAAAAGTAATCATGTTTAGATGCAGTGGTGTACGTGGTGGTTGGAGAGTTCTTTCCTGTACACCGTCCCCATCCGTAGGCTCCTTCCGGACACATATATTTATCATCATGGTAGTATGCTCACTCCCATGACCCACATCTGTGGTAAGCATTTCTGTTAATTGCATCACAAGCATCGAAGTTCAAGATAATAGGTTTTGTGGGGTTTGCAAGGGGTTTTGTCGCATTCAGGATGGCTCCATCTTCATCATTCCAACGTATCTCAAATGTATAATATGAAGGGTTTTGTTGGGGGTTATAACAAGTATTACTTTTCCCTTTTGTGCAAATATTCAGTTCGGTGCCATTATAAATACACCGGCTGACTGTACCAGTGCAAGTATAGTAGGAGTGATAGAGTAAGGTCTGAGTGATCTTTTGTCCTGTTTGGGTGGTGGTTATGCAGGCTGCACAAGGGGGTAGGGCAAAAGCCTTCTCGAGGATTCCCAGGATCACCACTCCCACAAGGCAATAGTGGAAGAACATTGTGATTACAGTCTTTGGAGGTCAACTGGAAAGTCGGGTATGGTGAACTTGTTGAGTCTTCTTCTGTTTCTGCTGTGATGGTCACTCTCGCGTGACGAAGGTAGATTCTGAAGATTCTCTATACCGCCGGCTGTCTCCTCAATTGTGAGTCGCAATGGAGTCTCGGGATCATTCACTGACGTCCATTGGTCAGGATCAGGAGTAGCTGCCGGCTTCACTCGACTGTGGTGGATCCATGGTTCAAACTCTGCAACTTTCACTGCCGTGGGGGTTGACAGGATGACGACGTATGGTCCCTTCCAATGCGGCGCCAGCGGGGTCTTCCTCCACTCTTTCACCCACACGGACGTTCCTGGCTTGAAGGGATGCAGAGGCTCGGTCAGATTGATGGGTAGTCGATCTTGCATCCACGTTTGGAGATTCTGCAAGACAAAACCTAAAGCTAATAGTTCTTGTCTAGTTATTTCAGATCCTATCTGTCTCATGTCTCCCTTTATTCCCTGCACTATGGGTGGAGGTCGCCCATACAAAATCTCAAAAGGGGAGACTCCTAGGGATCTGGTGGGAGCTGAACGTATCCTAAGAAGGGCTATAGGGAGACCTTGGAGCCACTTCAGGTGTGTTTCTTGGCAAAGCTTGGATAACTGAGTTTTCAAGGTTCTATTCATACGTTCCACTTTTCCTGAGCTCTGGGGTCTGTAAGCAGTGTGTAACTTCCATTGTATTTGCAGAGCTCGAACTAATTGTTGGGTCACTTGGGATACAAATGATGGACCATTATCTGACCCTATAGTTGATGGTATTCCAAATCGGGGAATGAACTCATGAAGCAATACCCTAGTGACTTCTCGGGCTTTCTCAGTTCAGGTGGGGTAGGCTTCCACCCATCCCGAAAATGTACAGACTAACACTAACATACAGTGATATCCATTTGCATGGGGCATTTCAGCAAAGTCTACCTGTAAATCACTCATCGGGGTCACCCCTACTGACTGAACTCTTGGGGGTGGAACGGGACCTTGCTTTGCATTATTTTTGGCACATATCAAACATTGCTGTGCCACCGAGGCGGTCAGGGATCCTAACAGTGAAATACAGAAATGGGGTCTCAGGGCTTTTTCCATAGCTGTTTTTCCATAATGTGTGGCTTGGTGAAAAGCTTGAACAAAGGCTGGCCCTAATGCTTCAGGGATGAATGTAGGACCTGGAGGTGGACTACCTTCTGGGGGTGGCAACACTATCCAACCTTGTTCTGTCAAGACTCCTCCCTCCTTTTCACAATAATAGTCTAACTCTCTTGTAGTGTATCGGGGTGCCCAGGAACTAAGGGGCACAGGGAATAGGGCTGCTTGCATTACAGTATCTTGGGTCCTAACTTGTCCTGTGGTGGCTGCCTTCCGGGCTGTGGCATCTGCAAATCTATTCCCTCGGGTAACCTCTCCTGTTCCTACCTGATGACTTCGGCAGTGCATGACTGCCACTTGTTTGGGGTCCCACACAGCATCTAATAACATCAATATCTCGGGCCCATACCTAATGGCCTTACCCCCTGAGGTGATCAACCCTCGCTCTTTATACAAGGCTCCATGTGCATGCAAAGTGGTGAAAGCATATTTGGAATCTGTGTACACATTTAAGCGGAGTCCTTCTCCTAATGTCAAGGCTCTAGTGAGGGCTACCAATTCAGCTTTCTGTGCAGAGGTTCCTGGGGTCAGGGCTGAGGACTCAACTACCAGATCAGGGGTCACCACTGCATATCCAGCACAACGATGTCCATTGATGGCCAAACTGCTTCCATCCACAAAGAAAGTCCGTTCAGGGTCTTCTAGAGGGACATCAGTCAAATCAGGGCAACTTGAAAATACAGTGTCCATGGTTTCTAAACAGTTATGATCAGGGGGCACAGGACCAATTGGAAACAACGTAGCAGGGTTCAAAGCTTGACTGACTTTCAACTGTATCTGGGGGTTTTCGCACAGCATGCTCTGATATTTCAACATTCGTGCATTGGTTAGCCAGAAGTTTCCTTTGTGTTCCATGAGGGTCAGAACAGAGTGTGGTACAGTGACTTGAAGAGTTTGTCCCAGTGTGAGTTTATCTGCTTCGCCCACTAGGAGGGCTGTTGCTGCAACAGCTCTCAAACAAGGGGGCCATCCTTTTGCAATTACATCCAATTCTTTTGACAGATAGGCTACTGGTCGTTGCCAAGATCCAAGAGATTGAGTCAGTACTCCCAATGCGTTCCCTTGTGACTCATGGACAAAAAGATGGAAAGGCTTCTGAACATCTGGAAGACCTAAAGCTGGGGACGACATCAGAGCAATTTTCAGGGACTGGAATGCTGCATCTTGTTCAGGTCCCCATTCTAGTGGAGATTTTTCCATTCCTTTGGTGACTTGGTACAGTGGTTTTGCAATCAGCGCAAAGTTGGGGATCCATATGCGACAGTATCCCGCGGCCCCCAGGAAGGCTCTTACTTGCCTCCTAGTGGTTGGAGTAGGGATACTACATACAGCTTCTTTGCGTTCTGGTCCCAGACGGTGGATCCCACTGGACAACTGGAATCCTAGATACTTGACTTCAGTTTGGCATAGTTGTGCTTTGGCTCTTGAGACTTTGTATCCAGCCTCTTTGAGAAGGTACAAGAGTTCACTAGTGGCTTGTAGGCATTCACTTTCTGAGTTGGTGGCTATGAGCAAGTCATCTACATACTGGAGAAGAACCCTCTTTCCTGGGTCCACGGGGTAACTTGAGAGATCTTGATTCAGGGCAGCACTGAAGAGAGTAGGTGAATTCTTGAATCCTTGGGGTAATCTGGTCCAGGTGAGCTGGCCCCGCCTTCCTGTTGTGGGGTCTTGCCATTCAAAAGTGAATAAAAGTTGACTAGTAGGGGCTAAGCGTACACAGAAAAAGGCATCTTTCAGGTCCAGGACAGTGAAATGAGTAGCTTCAGCGGGGATCAGTCCCAAGAGAGTATAAGGGTTTGGTACTACAGGGTGTATAGTTTCAACTGCATCATTCACTCGCCTTAGGTCTTGTACTGGGCGGTAGTCCCCTGTCCCAGGTTTCTTAACTGGGAGAAGGGGGGTGTTCCAAGGTGACTGGCATTCCTTGAGAAGTCCATACTTCAGCAGTTTCATCAAATGGCAATGGATTCCTTCAATGGCTGATCGAGGGAGAGGATACTGCTTCACATGCACTGGTTCCACTCCTGGCTTGAGGGTGACAATGACAGAGGCTATGTTCTTCGTTAGGCCAGGTGGATTATCTTCTGCCCATACTTCAGGTGGGGCTATGAGGTTGGTAGGTATACAGGGAGTAGTTGACTTTACTGGAGGTGCACTATAGAACCGCCACTCTTCTTCTCTGGGAACAGTGAGCACCATCAATCCAGCAGGCTTTAGGTTCACAGTCATTTTCATTTCTCCCCCTTCAGCAAAGGATATTTGTGCCTGGAGCTTAGCAAGCATGTCTCGGTCCAGTAGTGGAATAGGGCACTCAGGCATATACAAGAACTGGTGCGTTATTTTCTGTCCCCCTAGTTATTATTATTATTTATTTATTACAATTTCTTATATACCGCACTATTGTCAGCGCGGTTTACATACAACCAAATGACCATAACAAACTGTTTGGCTTCACATAGAACAGGAGAAAACAACTTGGATAACATGTTTATGCTTTACATAGAACAGGAGTAATAACTTGGATAAACGGGGAATGCAAACTAAACTACTTACATATGTACAATGAGACCGAGTATTGGGAATTCAGTGTGAACATGTGTACAATGGAGTTGATATATTAACTTGAGGGGGTGAGGGAGAGGCACTTATGTAGTGGTAGGGTTAATCTGGTAGTATTGAGTAAATAAATGGGATTTGAGAGCCTTTCTGAATTTTGATAGGTCAGTAATTGCACGGATGCCTGGTGGTAATGCGTTCCAACATTTTGGGGCATAGATACTAAATGCCCTGTTAGATGTTGCGGTTGTGTACTTTGTTGAAGCCTTTGGAATTACTAGCACATTTGTAGATGGGGTTCTCCTTGTTCTGTTGGGAGGAGCTGGCTGGATGATGTTGGTTAAAGAGGGGGAGGTGATGCCATGGATAGATTTGAAGGTGAGTAACAAAGATTTGAATGTAAGCCTTCCTTGAACGGGGAGCCAATGAAGTTGTATTAGGATAGGCGTTATATGGTCGCATCTTGCTGCTCCTACTAAGATTCTGGCTGCGGCATTCATGGCAAGTTGCAACGGATTTAGAGATGATTGAGGGAGACCTTGGAGAATAGCGTTGGCAAAGTCAAAGTGTGGTAAGATAAGTGCTTGGTATATTGTCCGGAAGTCTTCAGTGCTTAGAAGGGATTGCAGGTGTCTGAGTGACCGGATTTTGAAGTATACGGCTCTGACTATGTTGGATATATGGGTTTTCATATCTAGTCGTTGGTCGAGGGTGACCCCTAAGTACCGAATTGCTGATTTGGTTTGGAGCTCAGCTTCTTTAACTTTTATATGAGTTGGGGGGCAGAATTTCTGGTCTCTGGTGATGAATAGCACCTCAGACTTTTTGTGTTGGATCCTGAGGTTTTGTGATAGGAGCCATTCGGAGACTGTATTGAAGCATTCAATCAGTGGCGAAAGGTCCATTTTTTCTGTGGAGAATGGCATAAATAGGTTCTGTAAGAATGAGGTTCTGTAAGAATGACTTTGTGGCTTTATTTCCAGTGGCTCCAACAATAGTAACAGATCGTGAGGAAAGAGGAGCTACTGGCTTGGCTACTACTGAATGTTCTGCTCCTGTATCTACCATGAACTCCATGTATTGGTCCCCTATCTTTAAACTGACCATAGGCTCCTGGGGACCCAGGGTGAACTTGGAGCCCGGTCTGGCCTAGTCTTCATCTATGTCATCCAGGTCATAGCCCGTTGCTACTGCCACTCCCTCAATGGCTTCCTCCCTTTCTTGCTGGAACTGTGTTCGGTTCATTCCTCCCTTCCTTCGGAATCGTCCTCCTGGCCTCCAGGGACTCCCTCCTCCTCTCGCGGGGGCGGAGTCCAGATGCGGGCATTAATTTCTCCAATGTCCTTCTTCCTTGCAATAGGCGCACTGATTTGCACCCAATTGAGGCCTTTCACTTCCGCGGCCTCTTCCACGTCCTCTGGTCCTTTGATTAGGAAAACCTCCTCCACGTCGTTCGGTTATAGCAGCAGCAAGAAGATCTGCCTTCTTCTTCATCTTTCGTTCACTTTCTCTGTCTCATTCATTTTCACGATTCAAAAATACTTTCTGAGCGACTTCCATTAACTGTGCTGTATTCATGCCCGCAAATCCATCCAATTTCTGCAATTTTTGTTTTATGTCTCTCTGGGACTGACTAACAAAGGCCGCATTTACCATGCGTAAATTTTCCTGAGCGGCGGGATCATATGGAGTATACAATCTATAAGCTTCAGACAACCGCTCATAAAAGGCCGCTGGGCTCTCATCTGGACCCTGGAGAACTTCCGATACTTTCCCGATATTCATGGCCCTCTGGCCTCCTTTCTTCAGGCCCTGCAATAAGGCCTGGCGGAATCTGGTTAGGGCCGCCGCCCCCCTTTCATCATTCGGGTCCCACCCGGGATCTTCATTGGGATATTCTGCAACAGCTGCTTGTGGGGGATTTATTCCTCCCCTCTCTACAGGGTTCTCTTCTAACCAACGGAGAGCTGCTTGCCCGATTCGCCCTCGCTCCTCAGTAGTAAAGAGGGTGGACAGGAGCTGGCGACAATCAGCCCAGGTAGGCTGATGGGTTTGCATAATGCTAGACATCAATTCTGTTAATTCCTGAGGCTTGGCTGTATAGGATGCATAATGCGTTTTCCAGTTTAATAAATCTGTGGTGGAAAAGGGTACATAAACTAAGCTGGTTGGTCCTGGCGCCATCTGGCCTTGATCATTTAAAACAGGTATTCCAGGCACTTGGCGTAATGGCATTAGGTGCCCTGCTTTCTCCTTCTCCTTCTTAGGATTTACGCTTCTTAAATCATAAGGCTCCCGGGCCCAAGTCTCCTTGGTGGGTGACCCTGAACTGGCAGGAGAGCCTCCCCTTTCTATCTCATCAGAGGACTCGAGTCCCCCCGACGTGCTTGGGCCTGACTCGGGACTATCACTCGGGGTAGGGTGCTTCTTAGGCTGCTGCAGTGGTAATTTCTGGGGCTCCTCATCTGGCTCCACCTCAGGCCGTGGTGCTGGGGGAACTAACTTCTGTGGGTACTGGGGTAACCTAGCCAGGATATCTGGGGATTCTGGGGATGAATACACAGGCGGCTTTTCCTCCTTAACTTTTCTGGTTCCCCTAGTAGTAGCTACAAATATTTTACAGCCCTCCTCATAGCAGCGCTTCATCCATGAGGGCTGCTGTTCACACACACACTTAACCAGGAATCTATATAGGGGAACTGGTCAGGATACACTCTTTGTATAAGCTGATGAACTCGAAAAACTGTTTCTAAATCGAAGGTGCCCCCACGGGGCCATGAAGCAGCTAGCGCGGGCCACTCCCTTTCACATAACATTTTTAATCTAGACGGAGTCATTTTCATACCATAATCACCCGAAAATCCTTTACGGAAATTCTTGATCATACATTCCAACGGAGTTTGCGTGGACTCCGTCCCTCCCATAATCAGAACGTAACTATGTACACTACCTACGTATGCTAGTAACTACGTACTCTACGTACACGTAATGACGTACAAGACAACGAACAATAAGGGTAGGTAGTATGGCTGTAGGTAAGGGGTCCGTACAGCCCACAGAACACTGGGGGGGGGGGGGGGACAAACACCACTCGCTTCCTCCTTTTCGCGACCTGGGTGTGGTCGCCCGGCCAGGAACTGCGCTACTTAGGAGTCCGCTCTCGCTCGGTCTGTATTTCAAGACCTCTCAATCACACCAGCAATCATATTTCAACAAGAAATTATTTTTCAAGTGCCCAGGTTTTCTGACTAACTGACTATTTCAAACAAGAAGGGTCGATGGCTTCGGCTTCCGCTTCTCTTGCGCGGAGCTAACTAGGACCGCCCTTATGGGAGGTGATCAGGCTCCCTTGTCTCGCACACACTCATGCGAGATTTCCCAGTTAGTCTATACCAAATATACCAAATCAGTCCTGCGCACGCAAGACGTTGTCCCAGGCTGTTCTTCCTGACTATCAAATCACAAAAATGTCTACTCACCGGATCCGGTCCCCGATACCACACCAGCTCCTGAGTTGGAACCTGGACTCCCCCGGGTCGGAGGTGTTGGCCAGCTGGACCCGATGGCCCGCCGAGTCAGGCGGAACCCTCTCCGGCACAAAGGGGCCGGCGGCGCCTGAGGTTTCCCCCGCGGTCGGACAGACACAGTTCCAACCAGGCCAAACCTCAAGGCGAATTGCGTGGATTATTCACTTGAATACCATTTACCACTCGCACTTCCCGGCCAACGCACCAAGAATATGCTGTAGCAAAGTGCAATCAATGAATAAATCCAGGAGTCAATTGACAGGGTCCAAGCCAGTTTATTGTGCACAGGCCCAGTCAGTCAAAGCTTCAAAAGGAACTGAGCAAAGTTTTTACAGAAACATAAAGCACAGTTACTTACCTGTAACAGGTGATCTCTGGGAACAGCAGGAATTAGTCATCACATATGGGTACGTCGGCACCGACGGAGCCCGCGCGGGAAAGCTCCCCAGCTTTTCAGATTAAAAGCTTTTGGGGCCTCCCACTGCACATGCGCGCTGCCTTCCCGCCTTCCTGACCAGCTCTCGTCAGTTCGAGTTTAAAGCTGAGACAATAGAGAGAGAGGACAGGAAGATAGATAGATAGAGATACAACTCCTAGGGGAGGTGGGTGGGTTGTGATGACTAATTCCTGCTGTTCCCAGAGATCACCTGTTACAGGTAAGTAACTGTGCTATCTCCAGGAACAAGCAGGAATACGTCATCACATATGGGGACTCCCTAGCTAAGATGCCTGGGAGATCCCCCTCCAAGGGTAAACCATCTTCGCATGGATCTCAGGCATCCATCCAGGGAAGGTGGGCAGGAGTTGTTTAAGTATGGAACAGGTGTTTGAGGACAGCCTGACCAAACAAGGCATCCCGGCGGGAGTCCTTGTCCAAGCAGTAATGGGCTGTGAAGGTATGAACCGAGGCCCAAGTGGCTGCTCGACAGATCTGATCTATGGACACAGAGTGAAGATGAGCCATAGAAGTGGCCATGGCCCTCACATTGTGAGCTGTGACATGGCCCTCCATAGAAATGTTCTTACTCTGGTAAGCAAAAGAAATACACTGAGCGATCCAATTGGAAAGTGTACGCTTGGTGACTGGAAGTCCCAAATGAGAAGGATCAAAAGCCACGAAAAGTTGGGAAGACTTTCGATGTGGTTGAGTCCTGTTGAGGTAAAAGGCAAGAGCTCTTTTACAATCCAGAGTATGAAGGTTCCTCTCTGCACTGGATGCATGAGGAGCCGGGAAAAAGACAGGTAGATATACCTCTTGATTAAGATGAAAAGGCGAGACCACTTTGGGCATAAAGTGGGGATTCGTCCTAAGGACCACCTTATCATGATGAAACCTAGTATAAGGTGGATGAGCCACTAAAGCCTGCAGTTCACTGATGCGGCGAGCCGAAGTGACTGCAATAAGGAAAACAACCTTCCAGGAAAGAAATTTGAAGGAGGTAGAGTCCAAAGGCTCAAAAGGTGGCTTCATAAGCTGACCTAGAACGAGGTTCAAATCCCATGCTACCGGAGGAGGTCGGATGGGAGGTTTAGTTAGAGTCAGGCCTCTCATGAAACGTGCAACAAGAGGATGAGAGGAGACAGGTTGTCCATTTATAGGTTTTAAGGATGCTGCAATAGCACTCAAATGGACCCTTACTGAATTCGTCTTAAGGCCTGCATCTGAAAGATGCAGGAGATAGTCCAAGAGGGAATTCAAAGGAAGTGCTAGAGGGTCAAGACCCTGCTGAGCACACCAAATGGAAAAACGTTTCCATTTGAAAGCATAAGAACGCCTCGTGGAAGGTTTCCTAGAGGCATGAAGGATATCTGTCACAGGTTGAGAAAGATTAAAGTCTTGAAGACTTAGGCCTTCAGTAACCAAGCTCTGAGATGTAGGGATTTGGGGTTTGGGTGCCACAAAGTCCCCTCCTCCTGAGACAGAAGGTCTGGCGCAGCTCCCAGGTCCAGGGAGGATCCATGGGAGAGATGCAGAAGTAGAGGGAACCACACCTGGCGTGGCCAGCGGGGAGCTATGAGGATCATAGCCCCGTGATCCCTCTGGAGCTTGAACAGAGTCTTGGATATTAGAGGAATGGGTGGAAAGGCATAGAGGAATTCCTGACCCCAATGCAGGAGGAAGGCATCGTGGGCCTGAGCTCCCTGACACTGAGTTCTGGAACAGAACCGGGGAAGTTTGGCATTCCACGGACTTGCAAAGAGGTCTATGTCCGGGGTCCCCCATTCCTGAAAGATTCTGCGTATCTGGTCCATATGTAGGGACCATTCGTGTGGAAGCAGAACTCGACTGAGTCTGTCTGCACAAGAGTTTTGAACTCCTGGAAGATACACTGCAAGAAGGTGAATTTGATGCTCTCTGGCGAAGGCCCATATTCTGAGAGCTTCGTTGCAAAGCGACAGAGAGCCTGTCCCTCCTTGTTTGTTTATACAGAACATGGCTACCTGATTGTCTGTCTGAACTAGGACAGTCAGGTTGACAAGGAGGGTATAGAAGACCTTGAGGGCAAGGTAAATCGCTCGCAGTTCCAGGAGGTTGATATGAAGGGTGGCCTCCTGTGGAGACCAAGTGCCCTGAGTGGAGAGGTTCTGAAGATGAGCTCCCCACCCTGTTTGGGAGGCATCTGTTGTGAGGGTTGCTTGGGGCAACAAAGGTTGGAAGGGGGCCCCCAACAACAGATTCTTGGTGGATGTCCACCATTGGAGGGACCAAAATAGACGGCTTGAGGTGAGTATTTGGTCGGAGAGCGCTCCAGATGCTTGAGTCCACTGGGTGGCCAAGGTCCATTGAGCTGCTCTCATATGCAGACGAGCGTAGGGCACCACATGTACCGTGGAGGCCATGTGGCCCAGAAGTCGCAGCATTTCCCGGGCTGTCAAATGACTGCTGGACTGAGCTTGGGAGGCCAAACTCAGCAGGCGTTGGGCCCTGACCTGAGGCAGGTAGGCCCTTGCAGTGATGGTGTCTAACTGGGCCCCTATGAACTCGAGAGACTGAGTAGGGATTAGTTGAGACTTGGGAAGGTTTACTACCAGTCCTAGATACTGCAGAAGACGCCTTGTGCGGTCCAGGGAAATTTGGGCCTGGGACTGAGAGGGAGCTCGGATGAGCCAGTCGTCCAGGTATGGGAATATGAAAATTCCCAGGCCTCTTAGAAAGGCAGCTACGACTGCCATGCATTTGGTGAACACTCTTGGAGCAGAGGCTAGACCGAAGGGGAGTACTCTGTACTGGAAATGTTTTCCCTGAAACAGAAATCGAAGGTATTTTCTGTGGGATGGGTGGATGAGTATGTGTGTATACGCATCCTTTAGGTCTAGAGAACAAAGCCAATCCTGACTCTGAAGGTATGGAAGGAGAATGCCCAGAGAAAGCATTTTGAATTTCTCCTTGAAAAGAAATTTGTTCAATTCTCTCAGATCCAGAATTGGTCTGAAGCCCTCTGTCTTCTTTGGTATTAGAAAATAAGGGGAGTAGAATCCCGTCCCCTGTTGAAGAAGAGGGACCTCCTCTATTGCCCCTGGGCAAGGAGGGAGGAGACTTCCTGACCCAAGAGGGCCAGGAGAGATGGGGAGAATAGAACTGCCTCACCATAGTATAAGGAGGAAGGTCGGAAAAATGGAGTTTGTAACCCTCTCTGATGATAGAGAGGGTCCATTGCTCTGATGTAATTTGCTCCCATCTGGGAGCAAAGTGAGCTAACCTTCCGGGTATGGTGAGGGGCTCTGGTTGTTCTAGAGCCAGAAAAGTTAAGTTCTCTAGTGGCAAGTCAAAACCCCTGAGGGGGTGGAGCCTGCTGAGGCGTAGCAGACGCCGCAGGCTTTGACCTTGCCTGTTTAGGTTGCTGACGTTTAGCAGCAAAACGAGACTGAGAGGATTGTTGGCCAGTATTTGTAGAAAATCTGGACTTCTTGTAATAAGGCCTCTTAAAAGACTTCTTCTTGGCAGGAGTGGAGGTAGACTTAGAAAGTCTATCTAAGGTGGCATTTTCTGCATCCATTTGAGTGGCCTTAATTTGCCACTCCTCACCAAATAAGTTCTCACCTGTACAGGGCAGATTTCGTAAGCCATCTAGGACCCAAGGTTCTAGATCAGAAGCCTGGAGCCAAGCAAGACGTCGGGCTGCTATAGCAATGCCCGAAGCCCCTACCAGCACCCTCAAAGGAATCAAAAGCTGCCCTGTTGGAGAACTTTGAAATATCCAAAAGGTGTTTCACTAAGGAAATGAACTGCTCCCTCTTATCCTCAGGGATAAAGGGGGCAAAATGCCGAACTTTTAGAGCGATTTCACTGAGAAACATGCCCATGTAAAGACTATAGGAATTAATCCTGGCTATAAGCATAGTAGCCTGGAAAATTTTCCTGCCAAAAGAGTCTAGAGTCTTACATTCTCGCCCTGGAGGAGTAGAAGAGTGCCTTTTGGTACTCTATCTTCTTCATTGCAGACTTCACCACAATAGAATGATGAGGCAACTGGGTTTTTTGGAAACCAGGAGAAGGGGGGACACGGTACATGGTGTCCAACCTGCGAGAAGAAGGAGACAATGTTAGAGGAGCCTCCCATAAGTCCATCAAGTGTTCTTGAAGGATTTCATGGATAGGCAGGGTGACTGCCTCTTTAGGAGACTTAGAGTATCCTAAAATATCCAGTTTCTTTGATCTGGGTTCCTTTTCAGAGGATGAAGCAATAGAAAGACCTTTAGCCATTTCTATGATGAAGTCCTGAAAGGACAAATCCTCTGGTGGAGACATTCTCCTGTTAGGAGAAGAAGGCTCCTCAGGAAGATCAAGGGAGAACTCATCAGAATCATCAGAGGAGTTAAAATCCTCTGAAGAAGCAGAGTATCCTCTATGTGCTTCCAACGCACGATACGCATACCGTTCGGTATCGACATCGGGCGTACCGGGTATGGGATCGGTACCGGGCAAAAGCCCGGATCCGGCATGCGGAACCGATCTGCGTTTGGAAGACGATGGCCTCGGTTCCGGTATGGAAGCCATTACCGGAACCGGACCCGGTACCGCTGGCTGCGGTACCGAGGGCGTAGCAGCATTAATAAAAGCCAGAATGGCCTGCTGCATGACTTGGACAGTATTGCCCATAGACGCCACTGCTGCCTGGATGTCGGTACCGGTATGGGCCGGTACCCCAGAGCAGTACAACAGGTGATCTGTCGAGGCCGCGCCATCGATGTCAACCTGTGACCCCATGATTGCTTTAGAGGCCGGAGCCTCCCGCCGGGGTTTTTTGGCCTGGGCAGAATCCTCGAACTCAGAATTGAGAGCCTCTCGATCTTTAGAAAGAGATTTGCTTTTAGAGGATTTGCCCACTGGAGTTTTGGTTACCTGAGATCCATCCGGAGAGGAAGACCTGGATGACTGTGATGCTTCTGAAGGAAACAGGAACTTGTTGGCCCGGTTCTGCAATCCACGTTTCGACATCTGGGAGCAGGATGGGCAGTCCGGTATGGAATGGTCAGGTCCTAAACATTTAAGACACCATTCATGGGTGTCTGTAAGAGGAATGACAGCACTGCACTTGGTACACTTTTTAAAACCAGGAACTGGCTTCTCCATGAGGAGAATTTGTGTAGGCCTGAAGGCCTAACAAAGTACCATGCTGTGCTGAAGAAAAGAAAAATATATTTTTTTTTTTTTAAAAGAAAGAAAGAGAGACCGGCAGTACCGGTTTCAGAATGGGGAAGGCAGGTACGCGGTCTAAAGAAAACAATAAAATCAACAATTTCTTCAGCGGTGACAGGAACACGACCTGCTGGCTCCGCGGAAAAAAAGAAACTGACGAGAGCTGGTCAGGAAGGCGGGAAGGCAGCGCGCATGTGCAGTGGGAGGCCCCAAAAGCTTTTAATCTGAAAAGCTGGGGAGCTTTCCCGCGCGGGCTCCGTCGGTGCCGACGTACCCATATGTGATGACGTATTCCTGCTTGTTCCTGGAGATCCATTTATACCTCTTTTTCAGTTTGATACATGAGAACTTTCTATTGGTTCTAGCTCGATACATGCATACTTCTCATTGGTTCCACGCTCCCTGCACCTGTCCAATCAGAAATCCCTCCGGGGCCTAGCAACCAGCCCCCACCCTTAGGATTGTTCTAACAATGGTGCAGTTCTTGATTTTGATACTTCTCTACTGCAAGGTTATCCCTAGCTCCAGGAATGCATGTATTGAAACATTTCTTTTCTTTCGCACACAAGAGAATAATGAAAGACTTATGAATTCATAAAAACTTCTTATTAAGCAGTTTAAAACAGTTTTCTCATTTTTCACAGATTTTTGGTTCTTTTTCTAGCTATAATGGGAGTTAGGATCCAAGCCTAACTTACAGGCCTTTCATAGTAGCAGGCCATAGCCTACCACAATACTGGTGGCAGTTCTAGGCACTCTGGCTGTGCTTACCGCATTATGATGGCCCTACCAGCAGCACTGATTTCAATGAGTAGAATCAAAGGCTACAACTACCACGCTGCTTTAGGATGTAATTGGAAAACCAGGACTGGCTAAAAAGTCTACTTCCTGGAACAGAGCAATTTGATATCTCTGAGCCAGTTCACTCGGGGAGCTCTGTCCGCTTTAAAAGCTACATCTTATTTCTAGCTGTAAGTGCAAACAACCATTGCTCTCTGTGAGGATCTCCACGTGGACTTCTCCTCCTGATTACACATGTACAGAACACATACTACGCACCTAAGTGTACACGTCATCAGTATACAATTAGATATGCGCGCAGATGCCGCTTTCCACGCCGCACCTAAAGACACACCCTCCATTGACATTTTAATGGGCGTCAGTTAGTATACTAATCAATTCCGGCTGTATGTAAATGTCAGGGATTGTGGTTTACTATTACACAGTTGCGCGAGTAATATGGTTCTTTATGTGAGTTTACGGTTTTTTTTTTTTAATTTGGGCCTCGATGTTATTGCCTACAAGTTTCAACTGCTGACTCCGTATAATTCGTAGCCAGGTCAGTCTGTCCGCGAATTCCATCTACTGCCTCGTTGCCATGACAACCGCGCGCGCTTCCGTTCCCCCTCCCCCATCGATCCGTGTCACGAGCTCCGCTCGCGCAGATCCGAGTGCGCGTGCTCCTTGCCGCTGTTTCGTCCTTAGCGGCTGCAGAAGTCTGTGCGACAGAGGTAGAACCCTGGCGCCGGTTTTCTCCCAGGGAACCGTTAGCTTCTCCATTTTTTCCTCGTTCTCACCCAGTCTCTTTCCTCTCCGCACCAAACTACACCTGCTGAATTTAAACCCGCTCCCCTCCTCCGAGATTACTGAAACAGCTGTTACTGGCTGTTGGTGCCCTTGCACTGCTATTGCTGGGCAAATTTGATTTGGGCAGGTTGATAGGGAACAAGCAAGAGGTTGTCACAGTTCTTTTGCTTTTCTGCTACGTATCTACCCACATATTTGTCTCTATATACAGCTGGTAAAGGAGGATTAGGTGGCAGAATGGAAGGGGGTGCTTTTGGAGCTGGCAAAGCAGGTGGAGCTTTCGACCCACAAACCTTCATCAGGCAGCCCCATACTATCCTTAGAATGATTTCTTGGGTAAGATATATTATCTTTATTTATTGTGTAATATAAATATATTAATATTAGTGAAAACGTTTGTGTATATAAGATATGAGAGTGTGTGAACGTATATATGCAGACATGTTCTTCATAGTGAAAAACGCAAATGTGTAGGATGTGCTGGAAAGGATGAGTAGACAATATGTGTGTATCAGAATTAAAATATATATATATTATTTATTTATTTTATAGGCGTTATCTGGTATCCGTTGTTTAGAATGCATTATAGTGCAATCAGCAGGCAGCTTTTTTCCCTCTTTTAGTTTTGGGACCTAACGGAAAGCTTGTCAGTAAAGTCACCTCTGAAAGGGAATTGGGGATGCATTGTTTTTTTCCAGAAGGCAAAACAGAGAAACATCGGATTACTTCTTGTTAATTTTGTGCGTCAGTTTTTTGTACTGACACAGACATGCAGAAAAATGTATCTTTTAGTGAAGGCTTGCAGAAATGGAAGAAAACAAAGTAATTGAATGATCAGACTGAAAGAAATACAATCACAATATTCATCTCTGAAGAATGAGGGAAATAGAGAGCAAAAGAGGTGGGAGGAGACTGCCATGCTAGATTTGACCATGCAATGCAGAGAAAAGGAAAAAAAGGAAAATTATGCTATAATTATGAATGCACTAAATAAGCTACTAAGGAGCTGGAATAATTTTTAAGAGCAGATATGCATTAAAATAATATAGATTGGGGGGGGGGGTGGAATCTGGATATAAATGTATCTTTGTATCTGTTTCCTTTATTACCTCTTTGTTTAAAGCAATTTTGGTTGAAACAGTTTGTGGGAAATTTCCCTTTTACTATTTTGCAGAGTAGAAGCGTCCCAGAGAAAATATTAAATATGAGTGGATCTCCTATTTTAAAGAAGTGATGTGGCTGGAGTTGGTTTTGCTTTGGACCTTTCCTGTGTTGGATTGTAGATGTGCTGCTCTAGTTCTTGGGTATCTGAAGCTGAGGAGGGAACAATCCCCAAAAGCCAGGAGTGCTTGTAGTTAGCCTGAGGATGATTGTATTGGGGAAGGTGGGAGGGAAGAGAAGGAGTGACTGAGGAGCCTTGTTCAGTAGAAACCTTGTGACCGGCTGATCTTATGGTAGCCTGCCTATGCAGGAAGAAAGTCATCTGAATCAGGAATTTGTGAACAGAAATGGACAGCCCTGGGCCCATCTTGTATGAGGCAAAACCAGTGAGTTGTAGTGATGTAATCAGGCTGGACTTAACTGCATGGACCAAGGGACAGACAATCATGAGATAATGTGTTTCTTTCATTAGTACACTGGAGGTGTTAACTGCACTTTTTGCACTGGTACATTCTAAGACAGGCCTTCCTCCTGGCCGCTGAAGAGACAGCCCCTGTTAGGGCCTTTACTGTGTTAGGTGATTACCTGTGTTAGGTGATCACCTCCCAGTGTAGTCCATCAAAACACACTACTTGTGCTTGATTGTGCAGACGAAGCATTAAAAGAGTCAAAACAGTAATAATAAAATAAAACCTTACAAAGGAAGCTAGGTTTTGTTTGTCCAGAAAGTGGTCAGATTGGCTCTCCTGTTGCCATGGGTAACTGATCTGCTCAATAGCAACCAGTGCATGCAGGAGTCAAAATAGTTGGGAGTTAGCTGGTGAGAGTCACTCCATCAGAGTGGCATCTTGGGTTGGATTCTGTATGACTTGGAGTGGGGAGGGGAAGAGGGTGGAATTGAGGGGGCTGGCAGAAACATGCACACTTACAGTATCCAAAAGTCTTGTCCCCAAGACTTAGTGCATATCAGTACGGATAGCCGTAGCAAGAGTTTCCCATTTTCTCTTCCTCATGGCAAACATGCACACAATAAGCAGGCGAATAATACAAAACCCTGCAAGGAAAAAGTGATACTTGCATATTGAAAGAGAGGCATCTTGCTTATTATTTCTTCATCTTAGTCTATTTTGCTGTTTATATATTTTTTTAAATTTTGTTTTATTCTTTGTTGTATTTTCTCATCATTTTAGGTGATTACCACACAGTGTAGTCCATCAAAGCAAATACTGCTTGTGCATATTTAAAATTATATCTATTATGAAATTCATAAACTGTAAGGCACTTACTTATGGTTTACTGAATTTGCACCATCATATTTGAGATGTCCACACTGAAAGAGAAATTGTCGCATTTTTATCCAGCCCTTCAGATTGTCTGAGGAAGGAGCATCCAACGTCTTTTCGAATAATTATTCTGTTTTAACAGTTGAAAGATTTAATCTTTTTTTTTTCTTGAAGGATATAACTCCACCCTACTAAAAGGGAGAAATAAATGTCCAACTTCCCATACTGAAGAAGAAACACATGCATGCAACAGCAGAGATACACCTACACAATGAGAGAGAAAAACATACAGGGAAGAGTGCTGTAGGTCAGGATTGAGAGAATTGGCTCGCTGTTGGAGTTCTGGTTACATAGTAACATAGTAAATGACGGCAGATAAAGACCAGCATGGTCCATCCAGTCTGTCCAGCAATACGGTAACAGTAGGTGCACCTGTCATTCAGTGTAGGCTACCCCTCCATGTCTTTGTTTAGGGGTGAACCCACCACTCCATGTAGGACACCTCTATTTGTTAAGAAGTTAGATGGTTCAGTTTATTTTGTTTTTATCCTGTTGCTGTAAAGGGATCCGCTGTGCTTGTCCCATGCCGTTTTGAATTCCATCACCATGTTTGCCCCCACCACTTCCATCGGGAGGGCATTCCAAGCATCCACCACCCTCTCAGTGAAAAATATTTCCTGACATTGCCTTTCAATTTACTACCTTGCAGTTTCATGTTATGCCCTCTAGTTTTACAGCTTCCCCGTCTTTGGAAGAGGTTGGTTTGTTCATCATTTCTCTTTAAGTATTTAAAGGTCTGAATCATATCTCCCCTGTCCCTCCTGTCCTCCAAAGTGTACATATTTAGGTCTTCAAGTCCCTTCTCATAAGGCTTCTGACGCAGGCCCCAAATCATTTTGGTCGCCTTCCTCTGAACAGTTTCCAGTCTTTTTACATCTTTTGCAAGGTATGGTCTCCAAAACTGAACACACTTTTCCAAGTGAGGCCTCACCAGTGACCTGTGCAGTGGCATAAGTACCTCTTCCTTTCTGCTGGTAATCCCTCTTTGTATGCAGCCCAACATCCTCCTGGCTTTTGCCACCGCCTTGTCGTACTGTTTTGCCAACTTGAGATCATCAGAGATAATCGCACCAAGGTCTTTCTCTTGAACCATGCACACCAACCTCTCGCCCCCTATCGCGCGCATTTCCCTTGGATTTCTGCTACCTAAGTGCATGACACTGCATTTTTTCACATTAAATTGTAATTGCCAAGCGTTAGACCATTCTTCCAGCTTTTGTAGATCTTTTCTCATGTTATCCACTCCCTCGGGGAGTCCACTCTGTTGCAAATTTTTGTGTCATCTGCAAAAAGACAGACCTTTCTATTCAGTCCTTCAGCAATATCACTCACAAATACATTGAACAGTGCCGGGCCCAGGACCGAACCCTGGGGCACCCCGCTAATCACCTTCCTTTCATCCGAGTGAGCTCCATGTGCCATCACTTTCTGTCGTCTGTCAGTCAACCAATTTCTAAGGAAGCTTGATGATTGAAACTCATTGGGCTAGCAGTCCATGTACCACTAGCACCTCAAGGAGCTTGTGAGAGATTTGTCTGGAAATTGAAAAGAGTGCCAATTTGGATGTTCCCCCTTGAGACCATTGAATCCTGAGAGTGAGAAGGAAGGATTGTGGAGAGGGAAGATGCTATGATAATGATGTCTCGTAGGCTAAAGGAGAGAATTCCTGGATGAGATGGAAAAGGTATTTATTTATATGCATTCTAGTACGCACCATAGCATAGCATTTAACTGAGTTACAATGAAATCATAATAAAGTTAAACAATCTAGGCATAATAAATGGAGAAGAGTTTTTTTAGAGTTTTGCTGGTCAGAAGAGAAAGTTCCCGATTGTGAGACTGGCGTAAAGAAGAAGAGGGTTCCTTAATGAGCCTACTGGCTTATCCAATGCTTCTCATCCATGTTGGCAGAAATGATACTGCTAGGTACCCACCCAAACATATCAAAAGTAACTGCAGGGCTCTGGGAGAGAATGGGAAGCAGATAGATGGGGAACTGAGGGGAAAACCACCTGCACAAGTCTCTTGAGGTACAGTTTTTGTGATTTGTTTTATGCTTTTTTTCCACCTATTTTATTTGCATGAAAGAAATATCCTGCAACAATCATTGGTAGTACATGAAAAGGGTACAGTTTAATATGCAAGTCTGTCTTTGAAACACAATCTTGTGTCTTAAAGCACAACTGTTAAGGAGTACATTTTAACATAATATTTTGCCACTTTATTTTTTGTCTCTCTTCATGGCAATATTTCCAAATGGGTTAGCTTTGCGCTTACCATGAGTCATGAAACTCACTCCTAAGCCAATGGTATGTGCTATGAATTAACTGTGGTGGAGGTGTTTCTGTCTCTCTGTTCTATTGCAATTCATAGGGTCCCTTTTTTATTAAATAAAACAAATAAAATTTAATGCATGTTGTTTAAATGGATTTCTATACCACCTTCTCCTGTAAGCAGTTAGCACAGGGCTGTGGTAACTCACTGCACTGGCATGAGAATTAATATGCCTTATTCTCATGTTAACTGCTCATTGTGCAACGGGGCATGGAATGAGCAAGTTATGGGCAAAGAGTAAGCTAATCTATTGAAGAGGGCTTTAAACTAGATTCGTTGGGGATGGGTGAAGAAAGCCCCCAGGTAAGTAATACATTAAATACCTTTATGGAAATGGGCAACAGGGGTAACATACGGAAAGCAGTGTGTATAAATGTCCGTAGCATGGGAAATAAGATCCCTGATGTTGAAGCTTTGGTGGGAGTGGCTGACTTGGATTTAGTGGCAGTTACAGAAACACGGTTCTTACTATGTTACTATAAAACAATTTTGTATCATTTTGTGGTTGTCATTGGAATTCTAAATGGCATTCTCCAGGCTCTCTATTGTGACATCACAGGAAATCAATAATGTATCCAGTCAGAAGTAAGTATCCTAGTTAACTTTTTTTAGAATTGTTAGGAGCCATAGCCCAAGAGGAGTCACCTTTTACCTGGTGCATATTTTCCAATCCCAACACTTTCCTAATATCAACCAGTCCTTCCCTGCTGCAGTGGAAGTAGCTTAGGTGCTGACTTTGCAAGGTGACTAGTGTGAGTGTGTATTAAGGAAGTCTAACGGTATGCAAGCTTAGCATGAAATGCCACAAATGCTGTTTGCTGGGAGGTCTTCCCTCATCAGTACAGAGGGAGATGTTGTTCATTGAGAAGATGGAATGAGCTCAAGGATCATTTAGTATAATTGCTGCCAACAGTAAACTAAATTAGTGACTCAAACTGAAAACTGAGCTAACAGCTGAAACAAAAAACCAGTCAAGATTAACATTCAGTGAAAACCAATACATTAAGAGTATTGGCTGCTGAGAGTAAAACAAATACGTTTTAATTTGTTGATTGGCAAAACCAGATTGTCAAGTGCTATGTTTCAAAATGGTTCTCAAAGGCACAGAAAAATAGTGATTTGTGCCAGGTTCACACAGCCAGTAGTGAGCCTTGAATCCATGTTCCAAGATTTCTCCTAAATCGTAATCTAATGTGCTGACACCACTACCTGACATTCCAGGCTTGGCCCAGCAAGCTAGTTCAGTTGGATTCCTGAGGTTCTGCTGCTGTCATTGTAGCTCTGACTTCTCTTCTTGAACCATTCCTCATCTTTTCTCCCTCCACTCAGCAGGAGCTGCTGACTGCAAGCAGTATCCCCAGAAGGGGCCTGCACATGGGTATAGTTTGAGGGAGCAGTGCCCCCCCCCATTGTTGCAGACACTAATTGTGAACTGACCCCCTGCCTGCCCCCATTGCCAGTATGATATTCTTACCCTTTGCACCCCCAAAGTAAGAAGGCATACTACTCCGATGGGCCTGCGTGCTGGTGGGAATTGTTACCCTGATGCTTCTAATATAAATCGGAGATGCCAAGCTTCACTTAAGAATGTCATACTCAGTTTGAAGGCTCTCATTCTCCCAGTCTTCAAGCCTCTTCTCAACATAGACAGGCTATGACCGCTCCCCACGTTCTCTGCCTTCAGTACTCCCCTCCCCCCCCTTTCCCAAAAGAAAATGTTTCTTCTAAGACAGATTCATGCTGACTCTGTTTGTGTTTTAGTGGGCCAATCTTTGAATGGAGAATTAATGAAAATGCGTGGCCTCTGCTATACTTTGTATAAACTGATATATTTCTGTTAAGTGCTCAGTGATTCCATACTCTGCCAGAATTGACCAGAGTGTGTGTGTTACTAATGTGATCCTCCTCCTCATCTAAGTGGGCTGCCCTTAGGCTTCTGCTGTATTCTACCTACCTTTCCACTAGTACAGTATTTCTCAAACCAGTCCTGGCGTGCCCCCTAGCCACTCTGGCTTTCACAATATCCTCTGTAAACTGAGGCAGTGCATGCAAAGCTCTCCTGCATATCTAATGTATATTGATTTTGGGGATATCTTGAAAACCAGAGTGGCTAGTGGAAGGATACTCCAGGATCAGCTTGAGAAACATTGTACAAGTTGTTCAAGCCTAACAATGGTGTGGGGACAACTTTATTTTTTCCTGAAACCCATTTGAGATCCTCAGTTTTTATTGGCCTGAAAACGTTGTTTAAGCATATGTATTCCTTGTGTGGCGTAATAAGCAAATTCCTCAGTGCTTGGTACATTCCTATCTCATACCTTTTTATTTTTCCAGATTGGAACAATGATGTCAATCCAGGCTGCTCAGAATACCCCTTAAAGCCATTTTATCTCAGTTTCTCTAATGGCTTTAAGAATTTCTTCCGGTTGTCTTTGGGGAGCTCTTTATTTTATAATACATATTCTGTGACATTTTCTACTTCTGATGGAGCTTGAGCCAGCTTATTCTTCTATCACCTTTTGGTTATCTAATTTATTTGCTATTGCTGCTGCTGCTGCTGCTGCTGCTGCTGCTGAAGGGTTCACTGATGATAGCCCAAAATAATTGGTAACCAAATCATACAATCCTTCATTAATAGGGTCCCAACTCATGAACAACAGGTAGAAATATTACTTGTGTATATGTCGGAGACACCATCAAAAGGGAAGAGAAAACCAACTCGCCCCTCACAGTGGAAGCTCATTTTACTCTGTGACTTCTGCTGGAATCCTTTGAGCCTAAAGCAGGACTTAATTTTATAGGTTCGAAATGTGCCATGTCGTGTTTGGTGGATTCCTTGAATTTTTGGCATTTAAGTTCTGCTTCAGGCTCATAGGATTCCAGCAGAAGTCAGAGTAAAAGGAGCTTCCAGTGTGAGGGGTGAGTTGGGTTTCTCTCCTCTTTTGATGATGTCTCCGATATAGACACAAGACATGAGAGGTGTAGGATAAGTGGGAGGCCTGCCTGGGCTGCCAGTGAAATACCACTACTCTTATTAAACAGAACAATTTTCCACAAACTGAGAATCCTACAACCACTACAAAATATCATTGAACACTCAGATTTTAGAACAATAGTGCAAGCACCCATACCTCCACATCTAGATTATTGTAATGGCATCCTCCATGGACTACCTAAAAAAATCAATATACTCCAAATGGCCCAGAACGTTACAGCTCGAATAGTAAAGAATGTGTGGATCTCAGATCACATCACGCCTATTCTAATGGAACTTCACTGTCTACCGATCCAAGCGTGTATAAGATACAAAATAATAATTACAACATTCAAACACATGATGGGGCCATACTGGACTTAGCACTTACCAATGGGGAAAATGTTTCTGGTGTTATAGTGGGAGATCATTTCGCATCCATGGTTTTGCATCCATGGTATTAAGACTAGGGCTGATAAAATCCATTCAAAAGCGAGGGTCTTAGACTTTAGGAAAACTAACTTTGCCAAGATAGGCAATAATTCAAGGAGTCAGTGGGATGGGAACAGCTGGAGGATGTAGAAAAGCAATGGGCAAAACTGAAAGGGGATATATTAAGGGCAGCAAACCTTTTTGTTAGAAAGGTAAATAAAGGAAAAGGAGGCCGCTATGGTTCTCAAAACAAGTAGCTGAAAAGGTGAAGAAAAAAGAGGGAGGCCTTCATGAAATACAAGAGATCAGAGAGAGGAAGACAGGCATCTATATTTGGGGGAAAAACTTAGAGAAGTTAGTAAAGTAGTCAGGAACAGATACAAAAAGCAGAAGTAGTAGCCATTTCAATAAAATGGGGGAAATAAGACATTTTTCAGATTTGTTAGTGAGAGGAGGAAAGTTAAAAGTGGAATTGTCTGACTCCAGGGTGAAGGTGAGGAATATATAGAAGGTGATGAGGATAAAACAGAATTGCTTAACAAATTTCTGTTCTGTGTTCAAAGATGAAGGGCCAGGAGCAGGAGCAGGACCTCGGAAAACGCCCACAAATAGGAACAAAAGTGACAGGGGTCTCCAACGATTTTCAGAGGACTGTGATCATGAGGAACTAGCTAAACTAAAAGTAGGCAAAGCAGAGTCTGGATGGGATACATCCAAGAATACTGAGGGAAATTGGGGAATGTTCTAGCTGTTCCACTGTCTGACCTTTTCAGTGCTTCTTTGGAGTTGGGAGTGATGCCAGAGGACTGGAGAAAGGCACATATGGTCCCTTTACACAAAGCGGACATAAAGATGACATTGAGAACTACAGGCTGGTTAGTCTAACCTCTGTGGTTAGTAAATTACTGTATTGGATAGGCTACTAAAAGAGAGAATAGTGAGGTTTCTGGAGTCCAATGGCTTGCAGGATCCAAGGTAGGATCAACCAGAGGCAGGTTTTGTTAAACAAAGCTGATTTTTTTTTGACTTCATGACCAGGGAGTTGGAATGAGGGAGAGCCCTAGATGTGGTGGACTTAGATTTCAGTAAAGCCTTTGACACTGTTCCGCACAGGTGACTTATAAACAAACTGAGCACCCAAGGGATGTACCCTAATGTTACTGATTGGGTTAGAAATTGGTTGTGTGGGAGGTGACTAAAGGGTACAGGTAAATGGAGCTCACTCTGAGGAGAAGGATGTTACCAGTGGTGTGCCCCCAGGGGTCTGTCCTTGGTACGATTCTTTTTAACATCTTTGTTTGTTAGTGATATTGCGGAAGAGCTGTTGGGTAAAGTTTGCCCGTTTGTGGATGATACCATAATCTACAATAAAGTAGACCCCAGGAAGGAAGAGGAGTCTAGTTAATCTTGAAGAATGGTCTAGAATTTGGCAGCTGTAATTTAATGCTAAAAATTGCAGTGTTATGCATTTTGGACTGCAAAAATACAAAGGAGAGTGGAACAGTGTAGGGGGTGAGGTACTTCTGTCCACAAAAGAAGAGCGGGACCTGGGCGTAATTGTGTCTTATGGTCTTAAAGTAGTTAAACGGGTAGAAAAGGCGACTGCGAAAGCCAGAAGGATGCTTAGGTTTATAGGGAGAGGAATGGCCAGCAGAAAAAAGGAGATGATGATGCCACTGTAAAGGTTTCTCTGGTGCAACCTCATTTGAAGTATTGTGTGCAATTCTGGAGACTGCATCTTCAAAAGGATATAAGCAGGTTGGAGTTGGTGCAGAGGGTGGCTACTAAAATGGTTAGTGGTCTTTGTTATGAAGCATATGAGGACAGACTTAAAGATCTTAATATGTAAAAGGTGTGGGATAGGGGAGCTATGATACAGATGTTTAAATACCTCCTGGCATAAATACACAGGAGGAGAGTCTCTTCCGATTTGAAAGCCAGCTTTGCTACGAGGGGACATAGGGGATAGACTCAGGAGTAATATGCAGAAATATTTCTTTACGGAAAGAGTGGTAGGTGAGTGGAATAGTCTCTCAGTGGAGGTGGTAGAGTCGAGGACCGTAACTGAATTCAAAAAAGCATGGGACAAATAGAGGATCTCTAAAGGAAAAGAGGGTGCTATTATTGTTGATGTTGATGGAAGGCCAGACTAGATAAGCTATGTTGTCTTTTTCTGCTATCATGTTTCTAAATTCTGTGGTAGTTTTGTGGCTTGCTTCTACATGTTTGCATATTTATGTTCATTTCTTTTAAATAGTTTCTGTGTGGTAAAAAAGAAAAAGCGGGCATTTTTTAGCTTTTTTAAATAATGTGGCCAGTTAATTTATTCATGCCTTTCATTGACTGGGAATGGAGTCTTAGTGATTGGTGTTGGGAAGGCATAAAGAAGATGAGCGGATCAGGAATGGGGAGAAAGGAGAATTGGGGATGGAAGAGGGAGATTTTTAAATAGGGCTAGAAGAGGAGGAGGTGGCAGGAAAGTGAGGATTGGGGGTACAGGCAAGAAGTGGGGCGAGGTGGTTCATGGATCTAAACAGGAGGGGAGCTCTGGAAGCAGAGAGGGAGATGCCAAGGAGGATGCTTGCTTAAATCACGAGCTTTTTCCCCTTTCTGTTTCCATCCTCTTTCACATTTCCTATTTCCACCTCAAGTGTTTTTGTTTTTGGTCTTTTTTTTTTCTCTGAGCCCACCCCCCATGTCTGACACACACACACTCACACTCTCTATTCACAGGTTCTCCAGCCCTTTATCACATTCGCCATCTCTAAGACCTTGTTTCACATAACTCTCTAGTCCAGCGGTTCTCAACCTGTGGGTCGCGACCCCCATGGGGGTCACCACAGGATTTAGCGGGGATCGCCTCACCTCATTCTGCCGTTAAAAGAAAAAAGAAAAAAAAAAAAAAAAAGCACCCAAGTTGCTGCCCCTGCCGAGTCTGCTTCTCGGCAGTGGCAAACTCACCGCCTTCCAGTCCCTTCTAATGCAGCTGCGGCTCCCTGCCTCTGAGGGAATCGCGGCTGTGCCAGTAAAACCGCTGCGGAGCCTTCCTGTCTCTTGATGGGCTCCGTGCAGCATTGTCCCGCCTCCAAAGGAAGTTGTTGCTTCCTTTGGCGGCGGGACAATGCTGCGCGGAGCCCATCGAGAGACAGGAACGCACCACAACGGTTTTACAGGTATAGCCGCGGTTCCTTAAGAGACAGGGAACCGCGGCTGTAGAAGAACAGCAGGGCAGCAGCAGGCAGACAGGGAGAGGGGAGGAGGGGGCAGGGAACCTGTAACGGGGCTGACATGGAGGGATGGATGGAGGGAGGAGTCTGACATGGACAGGGGGGCTTACATGGAGAGAGGGGGGGTTGACATGAATGGAGGGAGGGGAGGGCTGACATTGATGGATGGAGGGGGGCTGACATGGACAAAGGGAAGAGACGGGGACATACTGTACAGACGGGCAATAAATGCTGGACAGAGGGGAGAGACAGTGCGGGTTAGGATTATAATGGGCAGATGGGGGGGGCTAGGACTGGTAATGGGTTGATTAGGGAAGGCTAGGACTAGGAATGGACTGATCAAGGGGGGGTAGGACTGGTAGTGGGCTGATTAGGGTAGCCTAGCATTGGTAATGGGGTTGAAGAGGGACTAGCACTGGAAATGAGCTGAATAGGGGAGACTAGGACTGGTAATGAGCTGATGGGGGGGGGTAGGACTGGTATTGGGCTGATTAGGGGAGGCTAGCTCTGGTAATGGGGTTGAGGGGTGACTAGCACTGAAAGCGAGCTGATTGGGGGGCTTCGACTGGGGAAAAATGGGCTGATTGTGGGGAGGGGAGGATAGAGCTGCTGGCCCTGGAAGAAAACTGGGGGCTAAGGCTACAAATGGGCTGATACGAGGGGATGGGAGAATGGAACTGGAAGAGACTGGATCTGAGAGGGGCTGCCATGGTATTTGTACTAGAAGGGACTGCTCAGTGGGGAAGGAGGGGGACTGGAAGGGAATGGACACCAGTGGCAGTCATGGGAATGCAAGTTGACATTGGAAGGTACTGAGAATGAGGACTGGAAAGGGGCTGATACTGGGGATGGTTACTGGGACTGGAAATAGGCTGATGGAAAGAAGTGAAGAAACGAAAGAAGAGAAAAGAAATGGCAGATGGACAATAGACCACAGAAAGAGAGCTAAGAGAAGACAGGAAAGCAGAAGCCTCAGATCGGGACCAGCATGATCAGAGAATAAATTGGTCAGACAACAATGGTAGGAAAAATAATTGTATTTCATATTAGTGATTTGACTACAAAATCATCATAATTTTGAAATCAAATATTGTTGTTATTAATTATTGTGGTTTAAATAAGTAAATTTTATAAATAAAAACATTAATAATTCAACAAATGATTACAGCGACAATGCGTTAATGGTAAAGGAAGAGAGACGCATTTGATTTTTATCATTGGGGGTCACCACAAGTTGACCAATGGTAAAAGGGGTCACGGTACAAAAAAGGTCGAGAACCACTGCTCTAGTCCATCACTGTATCCATCCCTTTTGACAATCCACTGCCCCCCCCCCCCCATCTCATCTCCTAATCCCTCTGTTAGGTAACATCATTCCCATAACCCTCTTTCCCCCATACTAGTCCCTCAGCAAGAAGAGGAGTATGGCTGCACATCTGGCTATTTTAGCTTTATCTTTATTTGTTTTTTTGATATACTGCTCTACGCTCAGTGCCTCTTCTCCTGCTGCCTGAAGCCTCACTGTTGATTTAGACTGTAGCTCTCAACAGCAGTTGGGCTCTGGATAGCAGAAGAACTGTTCTGCTCCTCCTTTTACTCCTTGATTTTAGCTTGGATGCAAAGAATTGGAACGCACAGCTGGTCCTTGAACTTTGTGACTTGGCCATGCTTGGCCCCTACTCTACTGCAAGAGTTCTATGGGAAAGGGAAGAATTACCAGCGCTTCCTGTGACGGTTGAATCACAGGAGATCAGGGACCTAACCATAGCATAACCAAGCATATCTTGGTGACATGGTTTATTAAACTTGATATATTGCCTCTTGAAAACATTGAAGCGGTGTACAATAAAAACTAAATAATAGATAAGAAACAGAGAAAGGAACTCCCATAAAATTTAAAGGACGAAAAAAGAGGGAAGAAAATAATAGGAGGAAGGGCAAGGAGATGCCGAATATCAGCGGGTCTGAGGTGGGAGTGAATAGGCTTGTTAGAAATGATGACAATTTTTTTTAAGGCTGTCTTGAATTTCGAATATGAGGATTCCAGATGGATGTGAGCTGGGATAGAATTCCAGAGGCTAGGTCCAAGAAAAAGGAGGGCTGAATGGTGAGTGCTTTTCAGATGAGCCTGTGTTGGGAGTGGAAGACATAGCCAATTAGCATGGATAGACCTCAAGAGACAAGAAGGAGCATAGGGAATAAGATAGGAAGATAGATATGTAGGAGTACCAGAATGTATAACTTTATGGACAATTGTGAGCAGTTTATAATCTCCAGGAACAAGCAGGAATGTAGTCTTCACATATGGGTATCATGGGTACCGACGGAGCCTGCGCGGGAACGCTCCCCAGCGTCCAGTAGGAAAGCTTTTGGGAGCATCCCACAGTGCCTGCGTGCTGCCTTCCTGCCTTTCCAACTCTCCCTCTTCAGTTTTTTATTTTCAGTGGAGCCAACAAGACGCATACCCTGTCACCGCAGAAAAAGTTATCCTTTTTTTTTTTTTTGTGGTTGCGTCTACCTTCATTCGACGCCTACTGGTACTGCCGGTTCTCTTTTCTTCTTTTAAAAGAAACAAAACAAACCAAACTAACTTTCTAAAAGAAATTTCTTTTTTTCTTTCAGGGGCCTTTCCCCTCTCGGGGCTAGGTGCCATTTTGGGCACTAGGCCCACTTTTCTTCAAACATGGAGAAACCAGCTAGTGTTTTCAAGAAATGTTCTAAATGTGGCGGTACCATATCCATCACCGACATCCATGAATGGTATCTTAAATGTTTAGGTCCTGACCATTCTCCATCAGAGTGTCTCTCCTGCAGAAAGATGACCAAGAGGGGCCTGCAGAATAGAGCTGCAAAACTCGGTACCCTTTTTGCCGCAGATACAATGTCAGTTGCATCAACGTCTTCCAGGGCTTCATCTTCCTCCCATGGATCTCAGGTAACTAAACTTAAGTCTTCTAAGACTGGCCGGTCCTCAAAGGATAGATCTCCTTCCAAGTATTGAGATGCCACTGGCGTTGCCCTCGAGGAAAGTTCACCGGCAAAACGGCCCCTGTGGGAGGCCTCGGTCTCCAAAGCATTAACGGGGCTCTAGAATGTTCCTCTGCAGAACTTACTGGTGCTATGTTCTGGGGTCGTAGCCACTTCCACCGGTACCGACACCCAGGCATCGGCAGGAACAGTGGATCACAGAATCCTTGCTATTGAATGCAGTCTAGCGGCCCTCTTAGCAGCTTCGGTACCGCTAAGACCGCTACAGACGGTTCCACAGGTATTGGTGTCGGTACCGGTACCAAGTGCCTCGGTGGGTGTACTCCCCCCCCCCCCCCTCACCCCCCATGCTGGGCCTTGAGTCTATCTCAGGTATTGACGGATCGGTATCAAGACACCCCCAAAACCGACTTCAAGCGATACCGGTACCGTGTGTTGCAGGAACACCCGGTGCAGAGATACTTCAAATCATCCGATTCTGATGACTCTGCCGGTACTAGAGCTATCCTTCTGGAGGATCCATCTCCTTCTCATCGCAGAATGTCTCCTCCAGAAGACATGTCCTTCCAGGATTTCATACATGATTTAGCTTGGGGTCTTGCAATCACGGTGACTCCAGAGAAAGAACCCTGAGCAGAAGAATTAGAAATTCTTCAGTACCCTAAGGCTCCTAAAGAGGCAGCTACTCTGCCCATTCACAGAATCTTGCATGATCTTATGCTAAGAATGTGGGAAACTCCTTTAACGGTGTCTCCACACTCTCGACAACTCGATACCATGTACTGAGTTCCAAGCTGTCCTGGTTTTCAAAAGACTCGGTTACCACACCATTCAATGGTAGTGGAATCGGCGATGCATAGGATTAAGAGTGCAAAAACACATTCTTCCAATCCTGGCTGTGAATCGAGGACGCTCGTTGCCTTTGGGTGTCGTTGTTTCCAATCCTCCATGTTGGCAGCCAGGATTAGCGCCTACATTCTCTATATGGGAATGTTCCTCAAAGAAGTTACAGGTGACTTGGCGCTCATGAGCCCTCTTCTCCCTGAGGAAAAAAGGGGGGAATTCCTTACTCTGGTCAAACATACCCAGGATGTCTCTAAATTTGTAAACCGTGTAACCTTTGATTGCTTTGAAGGCATTAGCAGAACCTCTGCTATTTCCATAGGTGCACGTCATATTGCTTGGCTTCAGGCATCAGACTTAGAACAATGGGTGCAAGATAAACTGGGAAATATTTCTTGCACAGGAGAAAATCTCTTTGGCAAGGATTGGCAAGAGAAGGCTAATCAGATTGAATCTGAAAATACTACCTTGAACAGACTATCAAAGTCTACAGCCAACCCAGCAAAGAAAGTCAGTCAAGAAACCCTTTTTTAACAAGAAAAAAAGTTTTGCCCATTTTACACCCATCAGGGCCACTGTCCAGTTCATGTTCCCCAAAAGGGGCAGCAACAGACCAGACAGCAGAGGAAGCCACAAGTTCCTAGAGCCCAACCGGCTCAGCAGACTCGGCCTCCTCAGGGGCTTTGACTCCTTCCTAGAGAACTTAGTCTTTCTGCCCCTGAAAGGTCCAGAACCCCTTACCATCCCGGGCAGATTATGCAATTTTGCCAGAAGATGGCAACAAATAACATCAGAAAACCTGGACCTTGTCTATTATACGAGAGGGGTACAGACTTCCATTTTCACAGCATGCCCCCTCCTACAATCATAAGACAGTTCAAGTCTCAGGTCCCTGCCGCCAATCTCTTGGGTCAGGAGGTCGCATCACTTCTTGCTCAAGGAGTAATAGAAGAGGTACCCATATCCCAACAGAGTACGGGATTCTACTCCCCCCTACTTTCTCATCCCAAAGAAAACGAGGGGACACAGACCTATTCTGGACCTCAGAGAATTAAACAAGTATTTGTTCCGGGAAAAATTCAAGATCTCCCTCGGAACACTCCTGCCATACCTTCAGAGTCAGGACTGGCTATGTTCTCTAGATGTAAAGGATGCATATACGCATATTCTCATCCATGCAGATCACAGGAAATTCCTTTTGATTCCTTTTCTAGGGAAGACACTTCCAATACAGGGTTCTTCCCTTCGGTCTGGCTTCTGCCCCAAGAGTTTTCACAAAATGCATGGCAGTAGTAGCAACATTCCTGAGAACTCTAGGAATATTCATCTTCCCCTACTTAGACGACTGGCTCATTCGAGCATCAACAGCTCCAGAAGCCAACTTCGCTCTTTCTCGTACCATGCGAATCCTTCGATACTTGGGACTGGTCATAAACCTCCCAAAATCTCATCTCGTCTACATACAAGGCAGTCAAGGGCTTTTCTGCCACAGCCACATTGTCTTCGTATAGTACAGCTGGCCTCCCAAGCAGCAATGAAGGTCTTCCTGACTGCTCGGGAGATGCTTCAGCTTCTGGGGCATATGGCATCCACGGTCCATGTGGTTATCTATGCTCGCCTTCATATGCGAGCAGTCCAGTGGACCCTATCCTCTCAGTGAACACAGGCCTTGGGTCGGCTAACGAACAAAATCAGAAACTCCACACATCTCATTTTGTCCTTGCAATGGTGGCAGTCGCTGGAAAACCTTCTCGTGGGTTCTCCTTTCCAGCAGCCTCTATGCCAAACCACCCTAATAGATGCGTCCAAGTTGGGTTGGGGGGCTCACTTGCACAATCTATCAACTCAGGGTCTCTAGACCCCACAGGAGGCTTGTCTTTACATAAACCTCCTAGAGCTCAGAGCCATTTTTCATGCTGTCTGAGTTTTTCAGGCCCATCTCAGCTACAAGACAGTTCTGGTCCAGACCGACAATCAAGTAGCCATGTTCTATGTGAACAAGCAGGGCGGAACAGGCTCTCTGTCCTTATGCAACGAAGCTTTGCGACTGTGGGCCCTTGCCAGAGAGCTTCAAATCCACCACCTAGTGGTATATCTTCTGGGCATTCAAAATCTTTGGGCAGACAAACTGTCGAATACTGCTGCCACATGAATGGTCTCTGCACTTAGACCAGCTTGCTCGAGTGTTTCAAATCTGGGGAACACCAGATATAGACCTCTTTGCAAGTCCACAGAATGCCAAACTTCCCCGATTTTCTATTCTAGAATTCCGGCTCAAAACTGTCAGGCAAGGGATGCTTTCTTCCTCCATTGGGGTCGGGACTTCCTCTATGCCTTCCCACCCATTCCCCTCATTCCCAAAACTTTGCTCAAGCTTCAGAGAGACAGAGGTCATATGATACTCATAACTCCACGTTGGCCACGGCAGACATGGTATCCTCTGCTTCTTTGTCTCTTTCAAGCCGCACCTCTGGAGTTGGGATGTGCTCCAGATCTTCTTTCCCAGGAGAACGGGAAGCTATTGCACCCAAATCCCCAGTCCCTGCACCTCAGGGCCTGTTTACTGAAAGGTTGATATCCGGGAATCCTAGGCTATCTCAACAGGTAAAGGGTATCCTTGTGGCTTCCAGGAAGCCTTTCACAAGGTGATCCTACGCCTTTAAGTGGAAGAGATTCTCTGTATGGTATTCTCAAAGGGGACTTACTCCAGAAGTGATTCCACAGGCACTTTATGGGGGTTATCTACTCCATCTATCAGATTCTGGTCTTAAAACCAGTTCAGTAAGGGTCCATTTTAGTGCCATTGCTGCTTTTCACGAACCTCTGGATGGACAACCTATTTCCTCTCATCCACTCGTAGCGAGATTTATGAGAGGTTTACTTTTAACAAAACCTCCTATTAAGCCACCGCCGGTGGCATGGTATCTGAATCTTGTTCCCGGGCAGCTCATGAAACCGCCCTTTTGAGCCTTTAGCCACTACAGCTCTAAAGTTTCTTTCCTGGAAGGTCATCTTCCTAGTTGCCCTCACTTCTGCAAGACGCATTAGTGAGTTACAGGTTTTAGTGGCAGATCCTCCTTATACTTCACCATGATAAGGTAGTTCTTAGGACTCATCCTCACTTTATGCCAAAGGTGGTTTTGCCTTTTCATTTAAACCAAGCAGTTTACCTTCCTGTATTCTTCCCTAGGCCTCAAGCCTCTAATGCAGAAAGGAATCTTCATACTTTAGATTGTAAAAGAACCTTAGCTTTTTACCTTCAAAGAACTAAGCAACATAGAAAATCTTCTCAGCTTTTTGCTGCTTTTGATTCTAGTCATTTGGGACTTTCCAAAAGAACTCTCTCTAGGTGGATTGCAAATTGCATATCCTTTGCATATGAGAGTAAGGGACTTTCTCTCGAAGGCCACGTCACAGCTCACAATGTAAGAGCAATGGCAGCCTGAATGGCTAGTCTTCGTTCTGTGTCCATTGATGACATCTGTACAGCAGCCACTTGGGCTTCGGTACACACCTTTACAGCCTACTATTGCTTAGACAAGGACTCCCGTCGGTATGCCTCGTTTGGCCAGGCTGTGCTCCAGCATCTCTTTCAGACTTAGTACAACTCCTACCCGCCATCCCGGGTTTCGATGCCAGAGATCCATGGGAGGAAGCATGACCCATCTCACCTGGGATTCTCAGCTTGCTGAGGTCACCCCCCTGGCATCTCTCAGCTGGGGAGTCCCCATATATGAAGACTACATTCCTGCTTGTTCCTGGAGATAGTGTAGTTACTCACCTGTAACGGGTGATCTCCAGGAACAGCAGGAATAAGTCTTCACAACCCACCCACCTCCCCTAGGAGTTTTCTCTATCTCTCTCTTTGTGTACTCTCTCCTTTGGTCTCAGCTATAAACTCAACTGAAGAGGGAGAGTTGGAAAGGCAGGAAGGCAGCATGCAGGCGCTGTGGGATGCTCCCAAAAGCTTTCCTATTGGATGCTGGGGAGCGTTCCCGCACAGGCTCCATCAGTACCGACGATAACCATATGTGAAGACTTATTCCTGCTGTTCCTGGAGATCACATGTTACAGGTGAGTAACTACGCTTTGAGAACGATGGGAAACCGGGAGCCAGAGAGATATGAAAAGTAATTGGGGTTACATAGGTAAATCTGTGCCCTTCTCTTCTATTGCTAACTCCAGACTTCGCTCTTTCACCTTGCTGCACCTTATGCCTGGAACAAACTACCTGTGTGTCTGTACATCAGGCACCTTCTCTGACCCTTTTCAAATCTAGTCTGAAAACTCACCTCTTCGCTGCTGCTTTTGGATCTTGACTCACCTGATATCCTTTTTTTTTCTTTTCCTTTCCCCTTTTTGTTTTTATCCCTGTCTACACCTTCTGTGTTTGTCTTGACTACATTGTAAGCTCTGATGAGCAGAGACTGTCTCTTACATGTCTCTGCTGCGCTGCATACGATTTGTAGCGCTATACAAATGCTCAGTAGTAGTAGTAGAGGAAGCACCAACTCGTATAACTAAATAAATTGCCGACAAAAGATCCAAAAATTAAGATGTAATTTTTATTATAGTTCTGCTCTTCATCTTAAGGCCCGAGAGCCAGTGGTGGCTCCTGTGGGGTCACTAGTGCAACTTCCTTTGTCCTTTAGCAATTTGTTGGTTTTTCTTTGTATGCTTCATGAAATTGTCATTGGCCCATGTGGAAGCTGCCACCTTCTCCATCATTGAAAAGAAGAGAGATTTAATTAAAAACATTTTATATACCATTTTCGTGACATACACAATTCAAAATGGTTTATAGATAAAGTTTAGAAAAGTAAGAATTAGGAACTTCACGCCGCCATGAGCCCAATGACGTCACCGGAAGTTGGAGCTCCACTGCCAAAGCCTGCCTAAGCAGGGAAACCACCACCCCCCCGCCCCCGAAACTGAGGCAAAACGAGGCGTAATGCTGAGACAGCATTAGAATCGGCAGTCGGCAAAAGGGGGAGGCAGTGAGAGCTGCGACGCCTGCAGACTGAGAGGCACGAACAGGCAGTCGCGTGGCCCGCTTTGATGAGCACGAGGGGACATGGAGAGACGGCCTGAAAATCGCAGCGTGAGAGACCTGGGCAGCGAGGTCGTTGTGAAAGAGGGGAAGGCTCGGAGAGAAAGATGAGGAGACACTGAACTAACTCAACGACGGTGACATAGGAGCAGCTCGGAGGCAGCAGTTATAAAGAGCAAAGCATGGAGAGGGAGGAAAGATCTTAAAGCAACACCACCAGTTACAGCACAATAAAGGTACATAAAACTAAGGAACAGTCCATATCAACAATATTGAAAAATTGATAGAGAGATGGCAAAGCAGTAAAGCGAAGAGATTATATCTGTAAATTGAAGCGCAGGAAAGCCTACAAAGAGAAATAAACTGAAGTTCCAGGGGGCAGTACATCCCAGTGGGCCTCAAGGTAATTTCAGGGGCAGAGGAGGGGAAAGATGGAAGAGGCCAAAGGAGGCCTTTCGGCAAAGAAAAAACTGGCGGAATTCAGATCTTCCTATGTTCCATCAAAAGGAGGGAAAGAAGGGAGAACGGCAGCGGAGTCAGAGGCTGTGGCAGTGGAGGAGATGGAGAGTTCCCGGGTTCCGGGAGTAGCTGAAATGATGATAAAGATGTGGCTGAATGAGCTGAAAGAAGACATTTAAAGTGGAAATTAGCGGAGTTAAAACTGAATTAAGAGACGATGCAATCTATAAGACAAGATATAATGGACCTAGGATCCCGGGTAGAAGAAACTGAAAACCAGCTGGAACAACAGGGGGAAACCCTGGAGGACTTACAGAAAGGATGGGAGGAGTTAAAGGTCCAAGAAGAATTGAAAGAGAAGGCAGAGGACCTAGAAGACCGCTCTAGGAGAAGTAATATAAGAGTGAGAGGGATACCAGAGGACCCCCAATATAGAAAATGTGACGAAGTTATTACAGAAGTGTTTGGAGCATTGCTGCAAGCAGCAGCCTCAGAGGAGAGCAAGGAGGGAATGTCTCTACAAATTGAGCGGGCACATAGGGGGCTGGGGCCTTACGAGACAATAGACCAAGAGACATTGTGGTGTGTCTGAAATCTTTCAAAACTAAAGAAAGCCTATTGAAGGCTGCAAGGAAAGTGGGACACTTTCAATAGGAAGGACATGCAGTGGAATTGTTTCAAGACTTGTCTATGGGGACATTGCAGCGTCGGGGGGAGAGAGATGAAGGAGGTGATGGCCTACTTGAGGAGGGAGGAGGCAAGTTACAAATAGCTATATCCCTTTGGTCTACTAATAACTGTGAAGGGCATGTCAAGATGGGTAAAGACAAGCGAGGAGGCCTGGAGTGTGCTTAGAGACTTGGGAATGACTAATCTCCCAGTGGATATGGAGGGTCAAGCAAGAACTAAAAACACCACGACTTCGGTGTCAAGAGCGGCTGGCCTGCGATGGCAAAGGGCTCCAGCAAACGGTTAGAGGCTAGCGAGATTGACCAAGAGCAGCCAGGGATCAAAAGTGACAGCGAAGGACATCTGCTGAGAAAGATGATTCCTGATAACTTGGCACAAGAAGATCCATCAACTGAAAGGGGATGTAGGACATTGATAAGGGAGTTATATGGGATGTTGCCCGATGAAGATGGGGGGGGGGGAGGAAGAGAAGATGGGGAGGGGGAGGTGGATGAGATAGGAAGGGAGTTGGTTATAATAATAATGTCTCTCACGCTGCGATTTTCAGGCTGTCTCTCCGCTTCCCCTCATGCTCATCAAAGCTGTCTGCGCGACTGCTCGTTCACTATTCTCATACTTCTCCCCCGTACACGGTTCATACTCTAGAATAGATGCCATTTAGGTAACTAAGGAGGTGGTGGGCAGGATTAAGGGGGCGGAGATGGATTCAATAACGTGGTCGGATCGCGCTTCAGTTGAGGTTAGGATAACAATGGAGGGGGGAGAGAGAGGCACTCTATTCTGGAGGTTAAATGAAGCATTATTAGAGGATGAGAGGGTTAGAGAAGAAATAGAGCGGGAAACAAGGGAATATTTTAGATGGAATAATGGAGGGTTGGCTTGGGGTGGAATTTGGGATGGATACAAGGCGGTTGTGAGGGCAGTTCTAATTAAATGGGGGGCACGTAAAAAGAAGGAAAGGGAGGGAAGAGAGAGGGAACTGAGAGAAAGGTTAATGAAACTGGAAGAGCTGGGCGTGCAAGATAGGAAAGGAACATATAGAGGCCAAGTATTGGCAGTAAGAGCTCAGATAAATGCAATGCAGGCAGAAACTATAAGGCATCGAATGCAGTTATTGAGACAGGAATTTTTTGAGGGGGGAAATAAAGCTGGGAGAGAGATGGCGCAGAAATTGAAACAATGGAAACTACGATCACAAATATTAAAAATTAGAGATTCTGGAGGGAAGTTAGTCCACAAAGATGGAGACATTCAGGAGGCCTTTAAGAAATTTTACCAGTCGTTGTACGAAGCAAGAACACAACCAGAGTCGGAGAGGGTACAGAGTTATTTAGATTCAATAAAGCTTCCGAAACTGAAAGAGAAGGAACAAAGAGTTAAACAAAGCCATACTGAAAGAGGAAGTAATGATAGCTATAAAGCAGTTAAAAGTAGACAAGGCACCGGGATTGGACGGGTTTACAGCGAGGTTCTACAGATGGTTTGGAGATATATTAACTACACCATTAATGCATCTGTTTAATCTGCCAAGAGAGGGAGGGGTGTTAGCAGATACCATGGGGTGGGCGGGAATAACAGTACTACATAAAGAGGGGAAGGATCCACAAGAATGCTCGTTCTACAGACCAATCTCATTGCTAAATATAGATGCTAAACTATTGGCTACACACTTAAATAGGGTAATAGGGAAATTGATCCATCAGGATTAAGTGGGATTCATCCCAGGTAAGCAGGTAGCGGACAGTATTCGAAAGATACTAAATATTATTTGGTCGGTTGAGCAAAGTAAAGAGGAGGCATTGCTATTATTAGATGCCGAAAAAGCTTTCAACCAGGTAACTTGGCCTTTTCTCTTTAAGGTAATGGAAAGAATGGGGTTGGGGGGAGAGTTTTTATGGGATTTGTACGAGAGCTGTATCGTAACCTGAAAGCTTGCGTTAGGGTGAATGGAGCATATTCTGCTTTCTTTGAGCAGGGGAGAGGGACAAGGCAAGGGTGTCCCCTGTCACCTCTTATTTGCACTGTCCGTGGAACCATTTGCAGAGAGGGTGAGAGAAAGGGTGGAGCTGAAGGGCATAGTAGTAGGTAAGAGACTGTAGAATATCCATGTTTGCAGATGATATAATCATGAGCGTGACTAGACCAGGTTTAGCTATACCAATACTAATGAGAGAACTAGAAGAATATGGAAAGCTGTCAGGCTTTACCCTAAACTGGACAAAATCTGAAATATTGAATTTGTCACTAAAAAAGGAAGCACAGGAAATTCTACAAAAAAATATCCATTTAGGTGGGCTGGAGGGGCTATTCGCTATTTAGGGATACAAATAAGTAATAGGTTGGAAACACTATACAACTTGAATTATCTGAAGTTATTTGGGCAAGTTGAAAGCTTGTTGAATGGGTGGGGGCAAGGATATCTATCTTGGTTTTCGAAAATATTATGTGGCAGTGCAACTGAAAACATATGACTGGCAAAGAGAAAAGCAGAAACACTGGGTCCAAATGGAAGAAGAATCAGTGCGGGGAGCGGGATTGGAGAGGATGGTATGGAGGGGGGAGTAAAGCACGTGATATCAAACCCATAAACCCCATTGTTGCACATATCCTGAACATTTGGAAATAAAATAGGAAGTTATTAATACAAGACAAAGGATATATGCAGGGGATGACACTAGAGGCATGCTTTGAGAAGGGCAGGGGTAAGTACATTGCGAAGGTGGGCACAGTTAGTTTATTTATTTATTTATTTATTTATTTATTTAGCTGCATTTATATCCCGCTTTTCACCGGGTCAAAGTGTGATATAAGTTCTAACGCATATCTCCCAAATAGTGGTAAAGGAGGGTATTAGAGAGTTTGAGGGTATCAAGGATCTATATGGGCTATCCAGTAATGATTACTATAGCTATATCCAGGTAAGCCACTTTGTGCGACAATCGAAAGTACATAAGATATGCCATACTGGGTCAGACCAAGGTCCATCAAGCCCAGTATCCTGTTTCCCAACAGTGGCCAATCTAGGTCATACGTACCTAGCAGTTTCCCCAAAAGACACAGGGTATCCTGGGTCCCCCCCCCCCCTTAATAATGGTTTATGGATCTATCTCCAGGAACAAGCAGGAATGAGTCTTCACACGTGGGAGACGTCGCCGACGGAGCCCGCACGGGAATGCTCCCCAGCATCCAATCAGAAAGCCTTTGGGAGCATCCCCCGCGCCTGCGCGGTGGCTTCCCGCCCTTCCTACTGCCTCTCCCCAGTTTTTCGTTTTCCGCGGAGCAGGCAGGACGTCCCTCCTGCCACCGCAGAAATTTTTCCTTTTTTCTGTAGTCGCGGCTTTCCCGCCGACGGTGGCACCTCCGTGCCCCCCCCTTTTTTCTTCTTTCTTTTAATTTATTTTTCATTTAATTTTCGTCGCCCCCTCCGGGCGCTGAGGACCGGGGCATGGAGCCTTCTTCCCCCCCAGCCACACGGCGGGGACTTAATTTTCCACGTGGACTCCAATGCCTGGTGCCTCTCCTGTTTGGGGCCTGACCCTTTTTTTCCCGGATTCCCCGGGCTACAGTATCGGGAGAAGACCCTCCCTCTTTCGGGTATCCCTCGACGATGTCTTCGCGCCCAAGGCGCGGTCGTCGGGTTGTTCTTCTCTCCAGGATCAGGTAACCACACAACAGTCTGTTAAGACTAGCCGAGTCTTGAGGGGCGAGTCTCATGCGCGGCATGGCGACGGCTCCGGCCAACCCCTCAAGTCCTCCTTGGCTGATATACCCTGGCGGGAGTCCTCGGGCTCCAAAGCATTTACGGGGTTTCGGGATGTTCCTGAGGTTCGCTCCTCACAGAACATTCCCGAGCCATGCCCGAGGGAGGTACCCGCTTCGAGCGGTGCCGATTTCCTCGGCGTCGAGTGTTCCACTCTTCGCCAGGGATCGTCAGCTGGTGTCATCGGCGCCTCCGGGGCCGATCGACTCGACCGGGTCTGACCTCCCTACATCCCAGCCATGCTCAGGTGTGGTACCCGCTCCGGGCGGTACTGAGACCCCGGCATCGGCGTCGAGCGCTCCGCTCCTCACCGAGGATCGTCGGCTGCTGTCCTCGGCGCCTCCGGGGCCGATCGACTCAGTCCAGCCTGGCGTTCCTCCATCCCTGCCATGCGCGGGGGCGGTACCCGCTTCGGGCGGTACCGACCCCTCGGCGTCGGTGTCGAGCGTTCCGCTCCTCACCGGGGATTGGCGGCTGCGGTCCTCAGCACCTCCGGGGCTGACCGACTCGCGCCGGTATGGCGTTCCTACGGGGGTGGTATCTGCTTTGGGCGGTGCCGACCTGTCGGTGTCGAGTGACCCGCTCCCCACCGGGGATCGCCAGCTGCTGCCCTCGGCACCTCGGGGGCCGATTGACTCGACACTGTCTGACGGCCCTACGTTCAGGTCATGCGCTGAGGTAGTACCCGCTTCGAGGGCGCGGGCGTCGGTGGTTCCGCCCCGCGCCGGGATGGTCATCTGGCCTCCCTCCCCTCGGGGCCGCTTGCTTCGACCCGCGCCGGGTCGCCGGTATCCCAGCCCTGCGCAAGGGTGGTACCGGGTTCGAGCGGCGCCGCTCCGCCGAGCACGAGGGACCGCCATCGACCTTCCCCGGGGACCTCGGGGTATGTCGGCCAGCGCACGGGCGACTCCCCGGCATCGACGCGGCCGTCGAGGGCCCCGCCCTTTCCTAGAGAAGGGGCCTCGGGGTCTTCGACCGCTTCGACCCAATCTGGGTCTGCGCCGCACCGCAACGGTACCCCGACGTCGGCGCAGGGGCTTTGCTCTCCCCCCCCCCCCCACAGGGGGGAGTCGTCGGGTGACCGGGGTCCCCTCGGGGACGGGCCGTATGCCCCGGAAGGATTTCTCTCCGGGTCGGACGGGTTCGAGAGGGAGCCCGGCACTGGGCAGTGCCCGCCGATAGACATCGGCGCCGGCGTCAGATGACCCCCCTCTCCTCCGAGCACCGTCCTCGGGGGCCCTTGATGCTCGCGGCACCGGTCGGCGCGGTTCCAATCCGCGCTCCAGGATCTCCACCACCGGCACGGTCACTCCCGCCGGGGGCCTCGAGGAAGGAGTCGATCTCCTCGCTCGGTTCGATGCCCAGCCTGGAGTCGTTGTCCAGCCTTGCAAGCCTGGCTACGGCACGTCTCGGGATCGGCCCCTGTCCTCTCCCGCAGCGCTGAGCAGAGACCGCTGGCCCCTGCCCTCCGGCGGCCGCGGATTCGCTCCCCCCGGGTTCGGGGACGAGGCCGGTTCCTGCGGCGGCATCGGTGCCATCGACTTCTTCGATGCCTAGCTTGGAATCAATTCCAGGAGCCGACGACGCCATGTTGACTGCCCCGATCCGGGTCGGTTGGTCCCCTCCTCTGCCCAGCTCCGCCATAACTGCTCCGGCAGAGCTGCCTTTTCAGGATTTCCTCCTTGACATGGCAGACTTGCTGGCCATCCCTATCCCGGACCCGAGCCCAGGCCCTGCGGAACAGGCAGCCGCGATGCTTCCTCTGCATCCCGCCCTGAAGGATCTCCTGATGGGGGCTTGGCGGTCACCTTTGAGGGTTCCGGCGCCGCCGACTGCGATGCAGGCTCTGTACCGGGTGCCTCCGTCCCCGGGGTTTCGGCAGCACCAGCTTCCACATTGGTCCATTGTGGTGGAATCGGCGCTGAGGAAGGCCGGAAGCAAGGAGAGGCATGCTTCTCGCCCTCCAGGCCGCGCCTCGAAGACGCTAGATACTCTAGGACGTCAAGCCTTCCAAACGTCTATGCTGGCGGCCAGAATTATTTCATATATATTTTATATGAGTCTGTCGCTTCGGGAGGTCACCGAGAGGTTATCTCGGTTATCCACCTTCGTATCTGCAACCAAGGCTTTTGAATATTCCCTGCTTCTTTATCATTGCAGGAATATCTCTGGGTTCCTTTCTCGTGCTTCGCTGGACTCCTTCCGGTCGGTTAGCAGAGCCTCTGCTGTTGCCATTAGAGCACGCCGCACGGCATGGTTGCAGGCGTCCGAGTTGTGTAGACGGGCACAGCACATCCTGGGTAATTCTCCCTGCGACGGAGATCACCTCTTCAATAGCGAAGCCTTACGTCAGGTCGCACAGTGCTTCGCTAACCTTCCCAGAGTTAGCAGCCAGCCTAGGGCCCAGCTTCCCCCCGGTGGTGGTAAACGCCCCTCCAGACCCCCCTTCCCTAGGAAGAGGAAATGTCAGCCCTCCGCCCACCCTCCAGGCGCGCCCAAGCAAGGGACCTCTCACACCGGGTTGATGTCCCCGGGCCCACGCCAGGACTCTCATACTAAGCATTTTTAGGCTCAGGTGGGCGGCTGCCTGCACTTAACCTCCTTACCAGAAGTTTAGACTAGAGCTCTACTCTGGGGCTCGTCCAGTTGGAAGATGGTTCGGGGACTTATTTAGGGGTTCAGGTCTTCTCCTCTGTGGGAAAGGGAGAGCACCTTATGCCGTGATCGCTATGGCCCACGGTCACCCTACTTACTCTTCGGTATGTCCCCGAACCCCTCTCAGCCAGTATCCTCTTGCTGATTGCTTCCATACTGGAATTCCCCTCCAGCCGCTATAGTCCCCCTATACTCACCAGGGACTACACCCTCATGTCCCCTGATTGTGCGGGGGACAATTTCTACGCGCAGGTCCTGGGGACACATTAGGGCCTCCAACCCCTGCGGCATTCTACCGGACTGATGCTATCCTCCGTCCCCCGCGCTACCGCGCTCTTAGCTCGCTGATCTGTCCTTGCCCTCCGGGAAAGATCCCTCCCCTGACGGATCTTGCGGCCACCTCTCCAGGTGGACGTTCTGGGGATCGATGGCAGATCCGCCTTACCTGAGTGCTGCTCATGGAGGCAGGCCCCTCGGCGTGCCTGCGTTAGTACCGGAGGGGGCGTCCCCATGTCCACCGGCTTAGATATACTAGATATCACCTGCTTGGCAGGTGCCTTTGGGGGATCCCCACAGTACCCGTGTTTACCGCCTTTTTCCCCCTATGGCCGGTACTCACCCCCCGGGGGTCCGGCCAGTCCACCTGCCTATTCCCTGATCGGCCCGCGGACTGGTCGTATCCTACTGCTGTGAAGTCAACAGTCCCCTTTTTCAGTTAGGTCCTCCTCCCGGAGGTCCGGACCCTTGTCTCCCTATCTCTCGCTAGGGCAGGCTGTGTACCCCTTCTGCTCCGGGGTACACCTCTACTCTTCTCCGGGATAGGCTCTCTAGTTCGGCCTGTCTTCCACTGTTGGTCCTCTGAGTTATGGACTCTACTCCTAAGGGAGTGCTCAGCTTGCCGTGAGCCCCCTGGAAGACCTGCCGTCCTTCTCCTGACCCAGCTGACGCCTGGATCCCATGGCCTTCCGGATTTGGAACTTCCTCCTCGCTGCGGTGAAGTTTCCTTGATGACCTCGCTACTGCGTCTACCGTGCCTTCATCACAGGACTACTTCCGACAACCCGGTGGGTAAGCAGTACAGGGTTCTAAACCATTAATTCATTAAAACTTAATGGCCGGTAAGCTCTGTATGGTACTAGGTCATTTACTCATTACATGCTTAATGATTCTCTTCATGCACCCCTCTGACTACTCCCGTAGCCTGGGTTTTTTTTTTTTTTTTTTTTGCTGTATCCTAATGGTACCTGTTCTGCACTCTAAAGACTTGCCTCCATAGTCTTTGGATTCGCTGTTCCTCTATTCAACTCCTGCCCTCCATCCCTCAGGGGATGCCGGAGATTCAGGCTGGGCAAATGCCATCCCATCTGGGCTGCGCTTATGGGATCTCCCCGGGCATCCTAAGCTAGGGAGTCCCCACGTGTGAAGACTCATTCCTGCTTGTTCCTGGAGATAGCACAGTTACTTACTTGTAACAGGTGATCTCGAACAGCAGGAATTAGTCTTCACAACCCGCCCACCTCCCCTGGGAGTTGTATCTCTCTTTTTCTCTATTCCTTCCTCTCCTATCCTTCCGGCTCAACTATGAAACTCAACTGGGGAGAGGCAGTAGGAAGGGCGGGAAGCCACCGCGCAGGCACGGGGGATGCTCCCAAAGGCTTTCTGATTGGATGCTGTGGAGCATTCCCGTGCGGGCTCCGTTGGCGACGTCTCCCACGTGTGAAGACTAATTCCTGCTGTTCCGGAGATCACCTGTTACAGGTAAGTAAATGTGCTTTCTTCCAGGAACTTGTCCAAACCTTTTTTAAACCCAGCTACACTAATAGCCTTTATTACATCCTCCGGTAACAAATTCCAGAGTTTGATTACACGTTGAGTGAAAAAATATTTTCTTAGTCTTAAATAGTTTACCCTGTAGCTTCATTGAATGTCCCCTAGTCTTTCTATATTCTGATAACGTAAACAATCGATCTACGTTTACCCATTCCACTCCATTCATTAATTTATAGACTTCTATCATATCTCCCCTCAGCTGTCTCTTTTCCAGGCTAAAAAGGTTAGGGCTCTTTAACCTTTCTTCATAGAGGTATCCTTCCATCCCCTTTACCATTTTGGTGGCACTTCTCTGAACCTTTTCTAATAACTCTATATCCTTTTTAAGATACGGCGACCAGAATTGCACACACTATTCAAGGTGCAGTCTAACCATGGAACGATATAGAGGCATTATAATATCCTTTGTTTTATTTTCCATTCCTTTCCTTATGATACCTAGCATTCTGTTTGTTCTCTTGGCTGCCGCTGCACACTGGGCCGAGGGTTTTAACCTGTTATCCACAATGACGCCTAAATCTTTTTCCTGAGTGTTGGTTCCTAATGTGGAACCTTGCTACGTGTAACCTTAGTTTGGGTTGTTCTTCCCTAGGTGTAATAACTTTGCACTTGTCCACATTAAATTTCATCTGCCATTTTGATTCCCAGTCTTCCAATTTATCAAGATCCTCTTGCAATTTTCCACAATCCTCTTGGGTTTTAACAACTTTAAATAGTTTTGTGTCATCTGCAAATTTGATAACCTCACTCGTTATTCCCTTTTCCAGGTCATTTATGAATATGTCAAAAAGCAGCGGACGCAGCACAGATCCCTGTGGTACACCACTATTCACCTTTCTCCATGGGGAAAAATGGCCATTTAGCCCTACCCTCTGCTTTCTATCTTTTAACCAGTTCCTGATCCACAATAGTATACCGCTTCCTATCCCATGGCTCTTTAGTTTTGCCAAACGTCTCTGATGAGGGACCTTGTCAAAGGCTTTCTGAAAAACCAAATACACTATATCAACTGACTCGCCTTTGTCTACCTGTTTATTCACACCTTCAAAAAAACATAACAGATTAGTAAGGCAAGATCTTCCTTGTCTAAAGCCATGTTGGCTGTCTCCCATTAAGTCATGACTATCTACATGTTCAACAGTTTTGTTCTGTATGATGGTTTCTATCATTTTTCCCAGTACTGACGTCAGGCTCACTGGTCTGTAGTTTCCCGGATCACCTCTGGAACCCTTTTTAAAAGTTGGTGTTATGTTCGCCATTCTCCAATCTTTAGGTATTGCAGATGATTTTAATGATAGTTCACAGATTACTAATAGCAGGTCTGCAGTCTCATATTTCAGATCTTTCAACACCCTTGGATGTATATCATCCGGCCCAGGTGATTTGCTATTCTTCAGTTTATCTAATAGTTTTAATACATCATCCCGATGTATCGATATTTCCTTCAATTCTTCCGCACCTTTAAATACCACTTCAGTCATGGGTAACATCCCTACATCTTCCTCAGTAAAGACCGAAGCAAAGAATTCATTCAGTCTCTCCTCTATCGCCTTGTTGCCTCTTAGTGCCCCTTTAACCCCTCTATCATTTAATGAACCAACTGACTCTCTCACAGATTTTTTGCTACGAATGTACTTGAAAATGTCTTTATTACGCGTTTTTGCTTCCTCAGCAAGCTTCTTCTCAAATTCTCCCTTTGTCTGCCTTATCAATGCCTTGCATTTAACTTGACAGTGCTTGTGCTGTTTCCAGGTTTCGTCGTTTGGTTCTTTTTTCCATTTCCTGAAAGATGCTTTTTTTTGCAACAGCCTCTCTGAACTCACCTTTAAACCATGCTGGCAGTTTTTTGGACTTCCTTCCACTTTTCTTAAAGCATGGAATACAGCTGGTCTGGGCTTCCAAGATAGTATTTTTCAACAACACCCAAGCTTGATGTAAGTCTTTTAACCTTTGCAACTGCTCCTTTTAGTTTCTTCTTAACTATTTTCTTCATTTTATCATAGTTTCCCTATCGAAAGTTAAAAGGTAGTACTGTGGATTTCCTTACCATTCCTCCTTCATTAATTAGATCAAACGCAATCATGCTATGATCACTATTGCCAAGTGGCCCCAACAACCTTTATCTCTTGCACCAGATCTGGTGTCCCACTAAGGAGTAGGTCCAATATGGCTTCCCCTCTGGTCAGTTCATGAACCAGCTGCTCCAAGAAGCAGTCATTTATTTCATCTAGGAACTTTATCTCCCTAGCATGTCCTGCCGTGACACTGACCCAGTTGATACCAGGGTAATTGAAATCGCCCATTATTATTACTGTGCTGTAACTTTTGTTAGCTTCCTTGATTTCTTTGCGCATTTCATCATCCATTTGTTCATTCTGGCCAGGCGTTCAATAGTACACCTCCACTGCCATCGCCTTCCCCTTTTTACATAGAATTTCAATCCATAGAGATTCTACAGCAAATTTTTTTTTCCTGCAAAACTTTAATCCTTTCTGATTCAATGCCCTCTCTAACATAGAGCGCAACTCTTCCACCAATTTGATCAGCTCTATCATTACGATATAGTTTGTACCCAGGTATCAGTGTCCCACTGGTTGTTCTCCTTCCACCATGTTTCTGAGATTCCAATCATATCTAACCTCTCATTTAGTGCTATATATTCTAACTCTCCCATCTTATTTTTTAGACTTCTAGCATTTGCATACAAGCATTTTAGAGACTGTATTTTATTCATATTAATTTGGCTATTGGTAGGCATGGGTAATTTGGGATCTTTAAGCTCTCTGCTCCATACTTGAGGGCATTTGGGCTGCTTTACTCTCTTTTTGGAACCTCCTTGCTTTTGGTAGTATCCTTCAAGGATACATTCTTCCGAACCATGCGCTGTTGTGCAACTGTCGGCTTTCCTCTATTAACTAGTTTAAAAGCTGCTTTATGTCCTTTTTAAAGGTTAATGCCAGCAGCCTGGTTCCATCCCAGTTAAGGTGAAGCCCATCCCTTCGGCAGAGCCCCTCCTTTCCCCAGAATGTTCCTCAGTTCCTAACAAATCCAAAACCTTCATCCTTGCACCATCGTCCTATCCACGCATTGAGACTCCGGAGCTCTGCCTGCCTTTTGGGTCCTGTGCGTGGAATGGGAAGCATTTTGGAGAATGCTACCCTGGAAGTTCTGGATTTTAACTTCCTACCTAAAAGCCTAAATTTAGCCTCCAGAACCTTCCTACCACATTTTCCTATGTCATTGGTACCGACATGTACCAAGATAGTAGACTCCTCCCCTGCACTATCTAAGACCTTATCTAGGTGGCGTGTGAGGTCCACTATCTTCGCACCAGGCAGGCATGTTACCAGGCGATCCTCACGTCCACCAGCCACCCAGCTATCTACATGCCTAATAATCGAATCACCAACTATAACGGCTGTCCTACCCCTTCCCTCATGGGCACATGGCCCTGGAGAAACTTCCTCGGTGCAAGAGGGTTTTACATCACCTGGAGGACAGGTCCTAGTTACAGGATCACTTCCTGCCACACCAGGGTGATGCTCTCCTGTTATGTGACCTCTTCATGGCAACAGGGATGCTGCCAGACTGGAGGTGGGACTTCAGGACTATATCCCTGTAGGTTTCGTCTATGTACCTCTCTGTCTGTCTTATGTCTTCCAAGTCTGCTACTCTAGCCTCTAGAGAACGGACTTGTTCCCTGAGAGAAAAGAGCTCCTTTCACCTAGTGCACACGTAAAACCTCTCACCAACTGGGAGAAAATCATACATGTGACACTCAATGCAAAAGACTGGAAAGCCCCCATCTCGCTGCTGGACTGCTGTCTGCATCTTAGCTTGTGTTTAGATCTTTGTTTTTTACTTACTAAGGATTGCTATGGATACTTATACTAATACAATTGTACCTAATACGTTTGTTTAAGCTTCAGGTGAACAAGGTATATTAATCTCAGGTCCTTAGTGTATGACTGATTTGGATAACGAGCTGCACCTGAGAGCACCTCCTTTCCTTTAAGATGTGTAAGTACCTATAAAGCTACGATTATCCCAGGGGTGAGTGGGTGTTGGGGAGGGAGGGAGGGAAATAACACTTATTAAAAAGGGCTGCTACACAGTACCCTGTCCTGTGCTTCTGAGGTAAGCTGTGACCAATTTCCTAGGTGATTAACAGTCCTTGCTTGGATAGGAGTCTTTCAAAATGGCCTTTTGACCTGCCACCTGGTGTTAACACCTATTGAAAATGTTTCACAGGTCTCTTGCCCCCTAGTTAGAAGGCCTCTTTGTAAAGGTCTCTAGAAGACTTTATTTGTTGCTCAAAGAATACTGACCCTGTTTTGCCGTTTATGCTAAGTTATATTCTGATTTGATTTAAATTAAAGCTCTTTGCTGGTGCTAGGCTCTGACTTATTATGAAATTTAAACTACAAGCTCTCTGCTGGGTATGAAATCTAACCAGAAAGCTCTCTTCTGTCTGTTAAATTTAAACTTAAACTGCTGCTACTAGGTCATGACTGATTTAACAAATACACTGGGTTCACAGATTAATCAGCTTTAATCCAAATAAGTCCCTTCAGAAAAATTTCCATAAGTATATACTGAACAATTGCAGATCTCTCTCCAGAAGTAGCAGTCCCCTTTTCTAGTCCTTCAAGCATGGAAGAATTTATGGAATATTCAGGGGTGGTTTGAAGCCCTCTGTTCAGGATATTTAGGCCAAAAAGGAGCTTTTTCCAAGATTTATAAAGGGTTAATGGAGGGAGGAGAGGGTAAGCTAGAGTTTATGAAGAAATGGGGGGAGTACAATGGAATGAAGAGGTATGGGACAAGGTAATACAGACTGGCAAGCATATCTATAGCCACTCAAATAAAAAAAAATGCTTATAAAGTACTATATCGGTGGTATTGGACACCGACACAAAAAAGATGAGCTGGACAGGGACAATCGGATCAGTGTTGGAGGGGCTGTAAGGAGCGAGGTGATATGATGCACATGTGGTGGAAGTGTGAGCGGATTCAAGCATATTGTGAAAAGGTTTTAGATATAATTTATGAAATGACAGGACATAGATTGCAAAGGAAGCCAGAGGTATGCTTATTGCATCTATTGGAGGAGGATATCTCGGAGAGGGAAAGGGGGGTATTGCATCATTGTATAGTAGCAGCAAGAAGTGAGATAGCAAAATATTGGACAGGGACATGCAATCCCCAAAGTGAAGGCTTTGTTAGAAGAATGGGGGATATATGTTTGATGCATAGACTAACGGGACTGCGACAAGGGAAAGGGGAGAAGAGTGTGGAACAATGGAAGAGGGTGTGGAAATGGTTGGAAACATGTAAAGATGGAGAGTAAGTGCGGAGGGAGTAAAAGAGGGATAGAGCAGGTAAATATTGATACCAGTATAAAGCAATGTTGAAGCGTTAAATGGAGAAAGCTTGTATGTGTGTGTATCAACCTCTCCAATATCATAAACATAGCAACAAATACCCATGCTCCACATAGACCAAACTGGATACTAGGTGATTTTAACCTGCCATCCCTACAGGACAATCAGGCAGCCGCCTTCACAGAAGCCCTAGATATCTTGAGATACACCCAATTGGTTCATGAACCTACACACACAAAGGGCAACATTCTCGACCTGATATTCGCCCCACAAATGGTGCTTCAACAAGCACAAAACATCACGTTATCACTAACAGCAGTTCCATGGTCGGATCATAAGCTTATTTCATTCCAAATTCCGACCCCCATCAGGTCACAAAGGCCCACTACGAACGCACAAACAAACACAACCTCAAATGCCAGAAGTTTTTATCCGTTTAACAAAGAACGCATCCTGGATGAAACAAACTCTCTCCTTGACAATACCTCACAAGACCTAGATGTCCTAATTTCCACGTGGAACAGCAAACTCAGCGCGATCGCAATCCGCCCTCCCACGACTAAAGCTCCAAAGAAAAGACCATCCGCACCATGGTTCACACCTGACTTAAGGGCGTCATTAACCCTCCTACGAAGATCGGAAAAACGGTGGAGGAAATCACATACCAGCAGTGACCAAACAGCTTACATCCAACTCCTACACACTCATCGCAGGGCTGTCACAGACAAGATGAAACAACATCACACCAACACTCTGAAACGTTCATTAAACAAGCCGCACGACCTCTTCAACCTGGTCAAATCTCTTGCCAGAGAACCGACCCCGGAGCGCACAGGATCTATACACCCACAGGATTATGCCATCTTTATGCAATCAAAACTATGCAAAACCGACAAGATGGTGATACCGGACCCCCCTGATGCTCAAGCATGCGCAACGTATCTAACCACTTTTACCACTCCGTCTAAGAGAACTATTGAAGACACCATTGCTACCCTAAATACCTCCACTTCATACTCAGATCCATGTCCGGCATTCTGGATAAAAGATCTGCGATCTGACCTTGCCCCAATCTTAGCTAAAATGATAGGACTATCATTTAGCACCGGGTCGTTCCCATCCATGCTCAAACAGACCTCTGTTAGACCGCTGCTTAAGGACACCAAATTAGACCCTCTAAAGGTCGAGTCTTACAGACCCATATCCAGTATCCCGATGCTCTCTAAAATTGTTGAAAAAATAGTCTACAGGCAGCTACAAGATCATGTGGACACCAATGCACCTCTAGATCCATCACAACACGGGTTCAGAGAGTCACATGGAGTGGAAACACTACTCACTACTCTTTTCAACACCATAATCTCAGGCATTGACAACTCACGTACAGGTTTCGCACTTATCTTTTTAGATATTGCGGCAGCCTTCGACTCAGTCTGCCACGAGATTCTCCTGATGCGGCTACGAGAGAAAGGCATCACCGAAACAGCGCTGGATTGGTGCAGATCTTACCTGTCTGGAAGATGGCAACATGTACGAGCAAATGGAACCACATCTGAGCCATTCCTACAAAGTCAAGGAGTCCCTCAAGGATCCTCCCTATCGTCACTTATGTTTAACATTTATATCCAACCCATTTGTAACATCATTAGATCCTTTAATGTGAGTTGCATGATTTACGCTGACGATGTCCTACTGTACCTGCCAATATCCCTGGATTGCCCGGACCTCACCCCACTAACTAAGTGTTTCAACGCGATATCCGAATGGCTTCTCTCCCAAAATCTGCGCATCCAACATAAGAAAACAGAGGTCCTATTCATCTCTAGAGATCTTAAGTTTATTCCACCTAACCACTTGGAAGTAGACAACGCCAAGTTGCAAGTTAAATCAACCATACGGTATCTCGGAGTCACATTGGATCAGAACCTCAACATGAAGCAGCACATAGCAAAAACAGTAAGAGCGATCTACTTCAAGATCAGATCCCTCAGACACATACGCCCTCTACTCGAGCTGAGCGACTTCCGTACCATCTACCAAGCCCTCATCATCCCTCATTTTGATTATGCAAACGCCATCCTACAAGGTCTCCCTCAGGCAACCTTACATCCCTTACAACTCGCTATGAACAGCGCTGCGCGAATCCTCTTAGGAGCACCAAGGAGAGAACACATCACACCCCTCCTGATGCAGCTGCACTGGCTCCCCATTCAAGCCAGGATTAGCTTCAAGATCTTTAGTGATGACTTTCAAGGCCATCAATGGGTTATCCGCTTCTTCAATATGTGACCTCATACAACTACCCATGCCCAACAGGATAAGAAGAACTGCTGCAGCCAACATGCTAGCAATACCAAAAGCTATGACAAGATGCGCCATATCAACTTCTAATAGAGCCTACAGCCTGAGCGCCCCAAGCCTCTGGAACTCCCTACCACCACACATCAGAGCTATCCCCAACTTGAGCCAGTTCAGGAAGGCCTTAAAACACCTCCTCTTTATTAAACACCTCACAGCCTCCCCCGAACCCCAGCCACCAGGTATGAACAACACACAATAACGCCATTTCACATATATACAGTTACCTATTTCAATGTTTCAAATATGTACATAGTTTCCCCCGTTATCCAAGTTGATTGCTCCTGTTCATTGTAATGACCCGACTCTTGTTTATTGTCGGATACTGTTTGTTTTATGTAAACCGCGCTGATCGCAAATAGTGCGGTATATAAGAAATGTAAAATAAATAAATTAAATAAATAAATAAATCTATCTATCATAAAAAGAGTGATATGTAGAGACAAAGTGTGAGCAAATGAAGGGGGAAATAGAGAGGGTCGGGAGGGGAGGAGGGGGGAAGTAGAGAAATAGGCATTAGTGAATGTTGTAATAGTTAGTAGGGGCTAAAAAAACCAGTTTGCCAGTAAACTGGTTGTAGAAAATGTAAAATGTTGTGTTAAACAGATGTTTGTATTTAATGAAACATTTAATAAAAAGTTAAAGGGGGAAAAAAAAAGCAAATGCTGGCAGAAAAGGACTGAATGGGCCAATCCAGTCTGCCCCACCTTGGGTAGGTAGGCATATTCATTTCCATGCTTAACCCAATGCTAATGAATAAACTTGTGTACAATAAAACAGACTGAACTACAAAAAAGAAAAAAGTAAGAATTAAAAAAAAAAACAGTTTGAGGTACAGAGATATCAAATTGACATCTCCAATACTTAAAGCCACTCAAATATTTAATCAATCAATATTTACTCTTAGAGGGACTATTAATGTTTTTACCCCCTTCCTAAATCTCAATAACTTGGCCTCCTCTCCTTAAGTATACTGGTAAGATGTTCGGTCACTGGAGACCAACCACACAAAAGGCCTTAGATCTCTAAGTGGTTGTATGACTTTTATTCCTCACCGACACGGGCCCTCGCAAGCCTAAGGGCTCTACACCTCAGACCCCAGCTCCTGCCCAGCTGGGGACAGATGTTTTGACTCCTTGAGCATACCGTCTCCACCCCCTGAGGAGCAGCTACCAACAAGGGGGGGGCATCTGGTACACTTTGCCCATCGGTGGCCTGCTATCACCACCAATGCCTGGGCACTCCAAGTAGTCACAGAAGGCTGTCTCCTTCACCTGGACCAGGCGCCGTCTCCTTTCTTTCCAGGAGCGCCCTTTCAGACTCCCTTGCAGTAGACCCTGCTGTTACAGGAACTCACAGGCTTCCTCACAGACAGAACTGTGGAACTAGTACCCAGTCATCTCAGGGGCAAGGGGTTCTACTTTCAGTACTTTCTTGTTGCAAAAAGAACAAGGTGGGGGGGGGGCTTAAGGCCTCTCCTAGACTAGAGCAACCTGAATAAGTCCCTGGTGTGGGAGAAGTTCAAGATGCTCTCCCTTGGAACATTAATCCCATACCTCCGGCAGGGAGATTGGCTGGCTATGCTCCTTAGACCTAAAGGATGCTTATACACACATCCTCTTTCATCCCTGCCACAAGCCGTACCTAAGGTTCATAGTTGGGGGCAACCACTACCAGTACAGAGTACTACAATTTGGTCTGTCTCTGCACCAAGAGTCTTCACCAAATGCCTGGCAGTGGTGGCTGCCTACGTCTGTCTCCAAGGGGCTTTCACCTTCCCATATCTGGACGACTGGCTTGTAAAGGGGGAAAACAGTCACAGATGTGCAACAGGCTACGGCCTGCACCATCAGTGTCCTACAGCATCTGGGGTCCGTGATCAGCTACCCCAAGTCCCACCTCACTCTGACACAGGGCTTGGAGTTCATAGGGGATTGACTGGTCACTCTTCAGGCCAAGGCCTTTCTCCCCTTGGAAAGGGTAGGTCTCCTCATGACTCTAGCCACCACGCAGTGTCGGCATGGTTCATGCTCTGCCTGCTGGGCCGCATAGTGTCCACAGTTGATATGGTTCCCAACACCCACCTTCACATGCGGACAGACCAGTGGTGCCTCCACTCTCAGTGGACACAAGCCACAGGGTAGGCTCTGGGAGAAAGTCTTAGTGTCCCACAAACTAGCATAGTTACTTGACTGGTAGCAGGCCACACAGCACCTGCAGGAGGGTATGCCCTTCCAGTTCCTAAATCCCCAGAGGGTCCTTACTACAGATGCCACCTTATTGGGCTGGGGTGCCCATTGCGGAGAGCCAGCAGCGGATCAACCTGCTGGAGCTCAGGGCCATTTTTCTGTTGATCAGGGCCTTTCACCACCGCCTGCAGCACCAGCCGGTGCTTGTCCAAACGGACAGCAAGGTCGCGCTGTTCTACCTGAACAAGAAAAGGGGGCACAGGGTCCTACTGCTTCTGCCCATACGCGATCAGTCAGGGAATGTTCCTTGGGTGGTGTACCTTCTGGGTCAGGACAATGCTCTAGTGGACAGGCTGAGCAGGCTTCTCCAGCCACACGAATGGTGACTAGACTCCAGAGTGGCACAGTGACTTATCTGACTTTGGGGCACCTCAGGCCTGGAACTCTTTGCCAGCCTGACCAATGCTTAGCTGCCCCACTTCTGCTGTCGCCAGCCGCACCCGTCCTCATCTCGTGGTCGGAGGGCCTCCTGTATGCCTTCCCTCCATGCCACTAATCGCCCAGATACTCTTCAAGGTCCTGCGGGACAAGGCTTCCATGATCCTGGTGGCCCAGGCAGCCTTGGTTCCCCTTGTTGCTCCACCTCTCGACAGAGCTCCCGGTCCCTCTGGGGAATGCCCCAGGGCTACTTACTCAGGAGGAGGACTCCCTTCTCCACCCCATCCTGCGGTCCTTGACGTTAACAACATTGTTACTGAACGGGTTGCCTTATCCCCCTTCATCCACCAAGGGAGGTGGAGGATGTCGTCTCGGCCTCTCGTAAGAACGCCACAAGATGGGCCTACACTTTTCAAGTAGTGCAGATTCTCATTGTGGTATGCAGAGCAGCGGATTGACCCATTCTTTTGCCATGTGCATACGGTGCTGCAGTACTTCACATATCGCAAGCTGGACTCAAGTCTAACTCAGTCAGAATGCACCTGAGTGCGCTCTCAATGTATCACCATTCTATGGAGGGTAAACCACTCTCTGCTCAGCCCCTCATTACTCTGTTCATGCGGGGCCTCCTGCTCTCTGTCTCCCATCCTTCCACACCCGACAGAATGGTACCTCAATGTGGTCTTGATGTGGCTCACCAAGCCACCATTTGAGCCTTTGGCTACCTGCCATATGCGATATCTCTCATGGAAGGTCATCTTCCTGGTGGCGCTCACCTCTGCGCACAGTGTCAGCAAACCTCAGGACTTGGTGGCTGAGTCATCCTACACCAGTTTCTACAAGAACAGGGTCGTGCTTTGCACCCACCCTAAGTTCCTTCCAAAGGTGGTGTCCGCGTTTCACCTCAGGGTGTGCTCCCCACCTTCTTCCCACGGCCCTATGGTGGCAAGGCAGCGGCTGTTCTCCATACTCTGGATTGTAAGAGGGCCCTGTCCTTCTGTCTGCAACATATCCAGGGCCACTGCAAAGCCTCACAGCTTTTCATGTCCTACGACCCCAGTTGACTATTACCAAGTGGACCCTGTCCACCTTGGTGGTGGACTGCATTGTCTTTGTCCACGATCAGACTGGGCTCTTGTTGGAGTGCCGGGTCACGGCACTCAACATCAGGGCTTATGGCTACCTTGGTTGCAAGTCTGCACTCTGTCCCTATGGCAGACATCTTCTGGCTGCCAGCTGGTCCTCATTCCACACCTTTGCAGCTCACTACTGCCCAGAGAGGGAGTCCTGACAGGATAGTGTCTTTGGCCAGGCCGTACTCCATGATCTCTTTGGGGGGTCTAGGCAACTCCTACCCTCTGATCCTTCTGTGTTCAGGCTACTGGCGTGATCGTTCTCCCTGGACTCCTGGGGTATCGAGTCTCTCCTCAACTTGCTTGCAGCCGACTGCTCACGGCTTGGCCATGTTTTTCTACAGGTTCCCAGTAGCCTGTAGGTTTCTGGAGTCCAGCGGATTACAGGATCCGAGGCAACATGGATTCACCAGAGGCAGGTCTTGTCAGACAAATCTGATTTTCTTTGACTGGGTGACCAGGGAGTTGGACCGAGGGAGAGCCCTAGATGTGGTGTAGTTAGATTTCAGTAAAGCCTTTGACACTGTTCTTCACAGGCGACTTATAAACAAACTGAGCACCCTAGGGATGGACCCTAAAGTTACTGCTTGGGTTAGAAATTGGTTGGGTGGGAGGCAACAAAGAGTACAAGTAAATGGAGCTCACTCTGAGGAGAAGGATGTTATCAGTGGTGTGCCCCAGGGATCTGTCCTTGGTCCGATTCTTTTTAACATCTTTGTTAGTGATATAGTGGAAGGGCTTTCAGGTAAGGTTTGCCTCTTTGCGGATGATACCAAAATCTGCAGTAGAGTAGACACCCAGGAAGGGGTAGATAACATGAGGAGGGATCTAGCTAAGCTTGAAGAATGGTCTAGAATTTGGCAGCTGGGATTTAATGTTAAAAAATGTAAAGTCATGCATTTGGGCTGCAGCAATCCAAGGGAGCAATATAGTATAGGGGGTGAAGTACTTAGGTCCACTAAAGAAGAGCGGGACCTAGGCGTGGTTGTCTGATGATCTTAAAGTAGCTAAACAGGTAGAAAAGGCGACAGCAAAAGCTAGAAGGATGCTTGTGTGCATACGGAGAGGAATGGCTAGCAGAAAAAAGGAGGTGATAATGCCTCTGTATAAGTCTTTGGTGCGACCTCATTTGGAGTATAGTGTGCAATTCTGGAGCCCGCACCTTCAAAAGGATGTGAACAGGATGGAGTCGGTGCATAGGGTGGCTACTAAAATGATTAGTGGTCTTCATTATAAAGCATATGAGGACAGACTGAAGGATCTTAATATGTACACCTTAGAGGAAAGGCGGGATAGAGGTGATATGATTGAGATGTTTAAATACCTCCGTGGCATAAATGTTCAGGGAGAGAGCCTCTTTCAATTGAAAGCAAGTTCTTCCACGAGGGGACATGGGATGAGGGTGAAGGGAGCTAGATTCAGGAGTGATATGCAGAAATATTTCTTTACGGAAAGAGTAGTGGATCCGTGGAATAGTCTCCCAGTAGAGGTGGTAGAGATGAGGACAGTAACTGAATTCAAAAAAGCATGGGACAAACACAGAGGATCTCTAAAGGTAAAAAGGGGACTGTTGTAGTTATGGAAGGACAGACTAGATAGGCCATGTGGTCTTTTTCTGTCGTCATATTTCTATGTTTCTATGTTTCTGTAGCTAGGGAGTTCATATATGAAGATTGCCCAGTTAAATATATGATTCAGCTCTACTCTTCACCATTAAGATGATCTATGATCTGTAATTCCTTATGATGTTACACATCCATAGCTTTTTCTGTTTATGCAACTGGGTCTCAGAACCAGAATGGGGCGACTTACTGAACGCACATGTGCATGTGGGAACAGCGCCCGAAACTTCACATCAATGACCTTTTATTGTTGCTTACTTTTTCATTAAAGCTAAAAGGATGTCTTGACAATCATATCTATAGACTCAATATTATTATAAGACGTTTATCTGAGGATGCTTATCTGAAACGTGGTGAGTTTTCTCCTAATGCCTGAGTAATGGCGCCGTAGCGTTTCATAATCAAACGTTTCTTCAGGGGATACTCATCAACTCTGCTCAAACTTGGCACCAATCCTCATTTGAAATTTATAATATTGAAACAAAACTGGAATTTATCCTGTACTTCATCTTGTATTTATAATTGCTATCAATATATCAGTAAATGTAACTCACACTGTACCGGCTGTTGTATTTTCTATAAAAAGACGCCGCGCTTGCGGACTGGGTTCCCTTGGGTAAATTTAAAGGGCTGAAATAATCTACATGTGAAGCAACCCTGAGATTCGATTGGCTAATGGCATACGCCACTCTATTTGCGAATTCAACCCTGTTGGATACACTGTAGTTGCCTCAAAAATCCATTTCTGTTCTCTTCGTACCAATGTGAGGTCTCTCGATTTCCCCTCCAATCCTCGCTCTATGAAATCAATACAAAAACACTTTAATGAATCAAAACTGTTTTTCAAATCCAAACAGTATTGGACAATGGGAGCTTGTGTATAGCCACACTTGAGTTTACTTCTATGCTCTCGCATACGCACTCGGAACGGGCGTATGGTTTTACCAATGTATGCTAACTGGCAAGGACACAAAATGCAGTAGACCACATGAGTGGAACTGCATGATGTTTGATGTCTTAAATGGAATTTCTTTGTCCTATATTCAAAGACGTCCAGTTCTAATGTTAAAGGACAAATGTCACAGGAGCCACAGTTGCGATGACCACTTTGTACTGGTATAGGACTTGCTGATTCTGAACGAAGGACTGTGGGACTGAGGAGTTCTTTCATGTTACGTTGCCTTTGCCAAACACAGCGAGCGTAGTAGTTTTCTAATCCAGGTATACTATGCAAAACATTCTCGTGTTTTTTCAATATCTTTATTATGTTGTGACTATAGGGAGAGTATTTGGTAATAAGGTTAACACACGTTTGTGATGTTGCCTGGGAACTTCAAGAGATTAACAAGCTGTCCCGATTGTAATATAGTGCTCGTTTATATGCTGACTCTATTATATGTTTTGGATACCCTCGTACACGAAATTTGTCCTTTAGAATTTTTGCCTGTATTTTGAACTCTTGCACTTCCGAGCAATTGCGACGGAATCTAAGAAACTGTGAGAATGGGAGACTGTCCTTTAGTCGCTTTGGGTGAGCACTAGTATAGTGCAACAAGGTATTACGATCAGTAGGTTTACAATATACCGATGTATGCCAGGTATTAACTCCCTTGAATATTTTCAAATCCAGAAAGGTTATAGAATCCGTGCTGCTCTCATGAGTAAATTGAATGTTGGCATCGCAACTATTAAGCCAGTGCACAAAATCTGTCAGAGACTCCCAATGAACCTTGCCAAAGCATAAAGACGACGTCTATGTATCGTCGCCATAGTTTTATACTGTTGTCAAAAATAGATGCAGAAAGCTATTTACGCTCAAACATTTCCATATAAATGTTGGCTACTGATGGAGCACAGGTGGCTCCCATTGCCACCCCGGACGTTTGTAGATAGATGGTTTTTTCAAATTGAAAATAATTATGAAATAACACCAACCGCAATAACTGTACTAGAAAGTGATGGTGGGCTTCTGAAAGGTCTTGTCTATCTGGATGAGGGTGAAGGGAGCTAGATTCAGGAGTGATATGCAGAAATATTTCTTTACGGAAAGAGTAGTGGATCCGTGGAATAGTCTCCCAGTAGAGGTGGTAGAGATGAGGACAGTAACTGAATTCAAAACAGCATGGGACAAACACAGAGGATCTCTAAAGGTAAAAAGGGGACTGTTGTAGTTATGGAAGGACAGACTAGATAGGCCATGTGGTCTTTTTCTGTCGTCATATTTCTATGTTTCTATGTTTCTGTAGCTAGGGAGTTCATATATGAAGATTGCCCAGTTAAATATATGATTCAGCTCTACTCTTCACCATTAAGATGATCTATGATCTGTAATTCCTTATGATGTTACACATCCATAGCTTTTTCTTTTTATGCAACTGGGTCTCAGAACCAGAATGGGGCTACTTACTGAACGCACATGTGCATGTGGGAACAGCGCCCGAAACCTCACATCAATGACCCTTTATTGTTGCTTGCTTTTTCATTAAAGCTAAAAGGATGTCTTGACAATCATATCTATAGACTCAATATTATTATAAGACGTTTATCTGAGGATGCTTATCTGAAACGTGGTGAGTTTTCTCCCAACGCCTGAGTAATGGCGCCGTAGCGTTTCACAATCAAACGTTTCTTCAGGGGATACTCATCAACTCTGCTCAAACTTGGCACCAATCCTCATTTGAAATCTATAATATTGAAACAAAACTGGAATTTATCCTGTACTTCAGAATTACAGATCATAGATCATCTTAATGGTGAAGAGTAGAGCTGAATCATATATTTAACTGGGCAGTTTAATATAGCTCTGAGAAGTGACATTACGGTATACTTGTTTGGATACATATATGAAGACTGACTTCCTGGTTGTTCTTGGAGAAAGCGTAATTACTCACCTATAACAGGTGTTCCCCAGGGACAGCAGGAATCGGTCCTTGCAACCTTCCCTCTTCCCTGTGGAGTTTTGTATTTTGCCATCTTCTTTGTCGGCTCTAGCTATGTCATCTGACTGGGCAAGATGGCACACTTGTGTGGGAAGGGGACCACACATGTATGGTGGCATCTCCAAACAGTTTTCTTTGAAAGTTGGGGAGATTCTTCCGCGAGGGCTCAGTTGGTGCCGATGTCACCCATATGTGTGGACTGATTCCTGCTGTCCCTGGAGAACACCTGTTACAGGTGAGTAACTGTTTTCCTCTTCCCCACTTCAGCTGCCTCTGGATATCTGAGGCGGAATTGGATCCATAGCCATTTATAGCACATTCATTTGGGTGTAGTGTTACCTGTGTGGCATAGATTTCAGCCTGGGCCAGGATATGCATTGCATTGACCCATTGCTGGTAAGAGGGAGCCTGGTTCCCCACCCACTGCTGCAGTATTAATTTCTTAGCACATCCTATTTCAATCATAATGAACTTCCCTTCCGTTTTCCAGATCTTCTGTTCCCATAAGAGGCCCTCATCGCCCAACAGGAGCATAACATAAGTCCATTTGATGGACTTCTTTACCAGATGCTCCAAACATTACAGTGCTTTCCCCCATACTGTACCTCAGTTAATTTGGGGCATTCTAGAAATGCATGCCTAAAGGTGTCTATTTGTGTTTGACATTTATTGAAGAGATTCTGGTCCCAAAGGCCCAGCCTAGCTCCCTTTGCTTTGGTCTTATAACACCTATGCAAAATATGAAATTGCATTTCTTGATATCGGTCAGAGGTATAGACTATTGGGATTTGAGGAAACACTGTTCCATCTCCTGCTCCTCCACCTTTTTCCCCCGGTTCCTCCATCCATTGTTGCACCAGGGAGACTAGGTATGGCACTGGTAAGGCCTCCCTCAGCATGCGGTACCAATTCCCTAGCCTATTCCAGTGGAGTACTAAGTTGTGGAAGTCCCTGTTGCTTTCTCAAATCTCTGTGTCTTTTGAATGGACTGCTCCAATAACAAAGGAGTTGTATATAGGCATAATTTCCGGCAGTTCCAATTGCTGCCATAGCTTCTCAAAAGTGGTATACTCTTTTTTTTTTTCTCCCCCCCCCCCCCACTCCACCCCACTCCAGGAGCAGTCTCATATCAATCTTTCGGCCCTTATCCCAGCTTTGGAACAGACTCCTTCCCAGCCCTGGCCTAAAGCCAAGGTTCCCTATAATTTGTAAAAATGAAGTGATCTGCCAATCCTTGTGATGTTTCACCACCCACCATCACCATGCTCACCTCAGAGGGCCCAGGAGAGCCCCGAATTCCAGGCAGGTCGATTCTTCTGCTTTTGGGTAGTGCAAGATACTTACCAGACAAATGGTTGGCTCTATGTCTCTAAGAGGTTCAGTGGCGCATATTGTGGCAAACCCATGTATTCCCCATGGATCCGCCACATTAGAGCTGTAATATTATTATATATTTATATATCTGAGTCTTGCTTCTCCTTGCTATCTTTCCAAAATCAGTTTTGTATAGCTTATATGTGCTCACTTTCCTTTCCATAGAAAGCTCCATATAACGCTCTTGAAATTTTCATCCTCCCTACACATCCAGAGTGGGAGCATTTGCAATTGATACAATGTTTTAGGGACAATTACCATGCGTGTCAAGGCCACCCTGCCATATAAAGAATGGAGCAGGTCTACCCACCTTCCACACAGATTTATTTACTTCAGTTTATTTTGGATATTAAGTTGGTACACTTTTAAGTCTTTATGAAGAAAGCAACTTACTGACTGCCATATGAAAGGATTAAGTTTAATCATCAAACGTGTAACTGCGCATTTGACTTGTACGCCCCCTCATTATGGAACTCTCTTCCAGAATCTGGAGCAACAAGGACCTCTCCTCATTTAGGAAACAACTAAAAACCCATTTATTCAAGAAACACCTCTGATCAGAACAGAGCAGCACCCATTGAAGTCATGCCCATGATGGTCATTGGACAAACTGAGACTGAGAAACAGACGAGAGATGTAGATAAGATATGAAACCCTGATGCATGCCAATTTCAGGAATGTAAATGTTTTGATCTCCCCTGGTGATGGTGAAGATTCAAACCTCCCCCCCCCCATGTAAATATGTCATGATCTGTTTTAATGTATCCCCTCTTGTTTATTGTAAACTGCTTTGACCCGATGAAAAGCGGTATGTAAGCACAGCTAAATAAATAAATATACCCAAATATTTTAAGGGCTGCCTGGACCAGCTAAAAGCTGCACTTTCTCCCCCTGTTGGCCCCCCCTCCCAATAGGCATGCTCTGATTTGTCTATGCTAATATGCAGTCCTGAGAATTTACCATACTATACTATCCAACCTTTCTGATTATGTTGCATACTGATCTGCATATCGTCAGCAAACGGGCTGATTTTGTATTCCAATTGCCCCACCTTTACCCCTCTAAGATCTGCTGATGCCCGCACTTTCATCACTAGAGGTTCATGTGACCAGTATAAACAGCAGTGGGGACAGCAGGCGCTACTGCCATGTTCCCTGCGATAACGTAAATTGTGCTGCAAGCTGGCCATTCACTAGTATCTGTGCTGTTAGCCTGTTTATAAAGAGGCAGCAGCCAGAACAGGTATTCCCACAACCCCCTGTCAAATGCCTTCTTGGCATCTAGGCTCACCACTGCTGCTGGCTCCCTTTTATGTCGTTCTTGGCAGAGCATAGTCTAAGCTGTCATGAGGTGCCCCACTGTACTGCGACCTTTGATGAATCTGACTTGATCCGAATGGATAAGCCCTGAAAGCACTGTACTCTACCACCGGGCCAGCACTATCGCCAAAATCTTTGTCTTGATTAATAAAGAGATCGGTTGGTAGGAAACCACCCTTTCCAAGTCATTCCCAGGCTTAGGAAGAAGAACCACCACTGCTCTAGTTGCATATTCACCCAGCTGCCCCTCCGCCACTGCTGCTTCCCCCATAGCGAGAGAGATGGTGGCACCAGGCCCTTCAGTATTTTGTAAAATTTCAGATCCTAGGCCAACTGGTCCAGGGGCCTTGCTGGTCTAGTGTCCTAATGACCATATGGATTTGCTCTGCCTGTATAGGCCTACTCAGGGCTCACTGTTCCTCACTGATTGCCTGTAGGGTCAGCCCTTCAAAGAAAGCTTCCCATGCCTGTATCTCACTGGATTCCACCTGGTATAGCGATTGGAAGAATTCTTTGAAGCATTGGGCTATCTCTATATCTTTCTCCAAGACTATTCTGTCATTCCGCTTTAGGTGAGTCACTGTTGTCTTAACTTTGGCAGTCCGGATCAGGTTAGCCAACAGCATCCCTGTTTTATCTCCCCATTTATATAATTTTATATTTATAGATCCTTATACTCTGCATGGCTCCCTGTTGCAAAATTGCTTGAACTTAGCAACTGCAGGATTGCAGGAACAGTTTTGCCTGATCTTTCCCCTCCCACATGTATGCATGCTTCTCTGGGAACAAGTAGGAAGTCAGTCCTCACATATGGGTGACATTGGCACCCACGGAGCCCTTGTGGAAGCATATCCCTGGCTTTCAAAGAAAGCCTTTGGGGGAGATACCATGCATGCATCGTCCCCTTCCTGCCCAAGAGTGCCATAGTGCTTTAGTCTCCTTTTTTCTGCGAAGCCCTTCAAGCATTTGTCTGGCTTGTCCCCGGAAAAAGTTGAATTTTTTTTTTTCTCTGAGTTTCATACTCGCCTCCGATATCGCACCGGTACTCTTCCCGCCTACCAACCTCGTTGCCTCTGCGTCAAGTTAGGTCGATTTTTGTACGTTTTTTGTTTTCTTTTCCTGGCATCTTCACACCCTTTTTTCTCCCACTGGCAGCCAGAGAGTCTTCGACCTTGCAAGGGTACTTTTTTCCTGCATGGCTACCAGTAGTTTTAAAAAGTGTGATCGGTGCTCTAAAATTATGTCTTTGACAAACACACACGACTGCTGTCTCCCCTGCCTTGGGCCAGACCACAACCTGGCAGCCTGCGGTCTCTGCAAAAGGATGTCCAGTAAGGCCCTCAAGAGCCACCAGCTGCAGCACATTAAGTTTTCCCCGAGTCCCCGGTGCCTCTGAAGGCCAGGGCCTCGTCTGAGGCCCCGACATCTTGGGCGTAGCTTTCCGAACCCAAACCCTGTTGTGGGTCCTCAGAAATGGGGTCTCCCTCGAGGGAATGCAGGAAGAAGAAGAAACCTTTGAAGACGGCATCCTTGGACGGTTCCAACCGCCTGTGTGCTCTCCGTCCCAGTCCTGCAGTCCAAGACGTTCATCCAAGGTGTCGGAGAAGGAGCGGTCTGCGAAGGTATCCCAAAAAGATCCGGTTGCGGACCGGCCTCTGTCCCCCAGACACCATCCTCATCAAGAATTTACCTTCAGGGGAGCCGGCGTCGGGCCCGAGTCCCTCAGTGCCCACGCCGAAAGCTGCGGAGCCTTCTGGTCTGGAGTCCACAAGGCGGCCCTGGAGTGCAGTTTGTCTGCCTTCATGGACCAGCAGCGGGCACTGTTCGGCACATCTGGTTCATCCGCCCCGACCACTGGGCCCTTGACGTCCAAGGCGCAAGGTCCGCGATCTGAGTCTCGCTCAATGGGACCGCGGTTATCCCCGGTGAGTATGCTGGGTGCCAGTCGCAGGGCATCGGTGGGCCCGAAGCCTGTGGAGCAGCCCTCCTACGAGTCCTCGACGGATTTCTCCGAGTGAGAGACGGAGGATGAGGAGTCCCCAGATATCAGTCACCACTGTGACATTCCATCTGACTCTCCCATCTTGGAGCCTTGATATGGACTTCCTTGATCTTGTCAAGGACATGTCTAAAGCCCTGGCGTTCCTGACTGAGTCGGAGGACGACCCTCGGGCAGATGAGTTGGAAATCCTCCAGTATGAGGCCCCCTCCTCGGGAATCACTCACAGTACCCATTCTTCCCATCCTGGAACAGCTGATGCTCCGAATGTGGCAGACACTGGCTTCGGTATTGGTGGTGAGCAAATGGCTTGACTCAATGTATCGAGTCCGCTGGAGCCCAGGCTTCTAAAAGTCACCGCTGCCACATAACTCCATAGTGGTGGAGTTGGCCATGCATCGGCTGAAAAGCCAGAAGACGCATTCCTCGGTGCCCCCCGGCAGGAAGGCCCGCACCCTGGTTGCCCTCGACAGAAAGTGCTACTGGGGCTCAATGCTCATCGGTCGCATCCAGGCCTACCAGCTGTACATGGGCATCTACCTGAGACCTGGTGAAGGAACTTGCCAGGTTCTCAGCTGGTCTCTCCGAGGAACCCTTGCAGCGGTTCAAGAACCTGGCCAAGGCAGTCTGTGAGTGCTCCAAATTCATGTCTTGAGCAGCCTATGACGGGTTCAAGTTGGCGGCTCGAGTAGCAGCGGCGGGCATCGGTGCACAATGTCAAGCTTGGCTACAGTCGTCCGACCTCAAGCAGTGGGTTCAGGACAAATTGATCATGTCCCCTGCCAAGGAGAGAACCTCTTTGGCAAACTCATAACCGACAAGGCTGCCAAGCTGGAGACAGAGTTCATGACGAGGACCAGGCTCTCCAAAAGACCGCTGCCTCTCCGTGACAGAAGGGCTCGAGTAAAACGTAATTCTACCCGAGGAAGAGAGCTGCTTACAGAAACTACCTGCCTTTAAGGCCTCCCTAGTTCCCCAACAAGGTCAGCAAGCCAAGGGACATTGGCATGGCCCACTTAAGCAGAAAGCTCCAAAATCCCAGGCACCGGCTCCGGCCCAGTCAGGGGGGAGTTTTTGACTCTTTGAGCATAGTGTACCTACCCCAAGGAGATCAGCAGCCCACAGAGGGGGACATTGGCCTCTATCCCCAGAGGTGGATGTCCAGCACCACTGACTCTTGGGCACTTTGGGTAGTCAGGGCCAGTTACCTCCCCCACCTGACTCGGACACCTCCCCCTTATTTCCCAGGAATGCCCCTCAGGTCTCCCCTCCACTGTGACCACCTTCTGAAGAAGTTGATGGGTCTTCTCGAGGACAAAGCAGTGGAACCGGTGCCCCACCATCTCAAGGGCAAGGGGTTCTATTCTAGGTACTTCCTCGTGCCAAAAAGAACAGGGGGCCTAAGGCTCATCCTCAGCTGTGCAACCTCAAGTTCCTAGTAAGGGGGACGTTCAAGATGCTCTCCCTTGGAACATTGCTGCCCTACCTCCAGCAAGGAGATTTGCTATATGGAGTGGAGGAGTGGCCTAGTGGTTGGGGCAAGGTACTTCAGGCCGGAAGGTCGGGGGTTCAAATCCCACTAGAGGACACAACCTTGGGCCAGAAGGACTGGGGTTTCTAGTCCCACAGGTGCTCCTTGTGGTCTTGGGCAAGCCACTTAACCCTCCATAGCCCATATTCCCTGTAAAATAGTTATCTCCAAGTTATAATGCCCTGTTCAATGTAATTTCAGTTTGTTCAATGTAAACCGCACTGATGCAGAATAGCGCGGTATATAAGAGAATGTAAATAAATAAATAAATATTAGACCTCAGGAGTGATATGCGGAAATATTTCTTTACGGAAAGAGTAGTGGATCCGTGGAATAGTCTCCCAGTAGAGGTGGTAGAGATGAGGACAGTAACTGAATTCAAAAAAGCATGGGACAAACACAGGATCTCTAAAGGTAAAAAGGGGACTGTTGTAGTTGTTATGGAAGGACAGACTAGATAGGCCATGTGGTCTTTTTCTGTCATATTTCTATGTTTCTATGTAAGGATGCTTATTCCCACATTCTCAATCACCCCAACCACAGGCACTACCCGCGGTTCATAGTGGGGGGCCAGGCATTTTCAGTACAGGGTGCTCCCCTTCGGTCCGGCCTCTGTCCCAAGAGTTTTCACAAAATGCTTGGCAGTCGTGGCTGCCTTCCTCCGGCTCCAGGGGGTCTTTGTCTTTCCAGGGGAGGCACAGCCTCAGAGGTGCAGCAGGCCACTGCACGAACCATCCAGGTTCTGCAACACTTGGGGTTTGTCATAAACTACCACAAGTCTCACCTCCTCCCAACACAGTGTCTGGTGTTCATTGGGGCAAAGATTTGACACTCTCCCGTCGAAGGTATTCTTGCCCAGGGACCGGGCCGACCGTCTCAGGACTCTGGCTCGGGACATACAGTACCGTCTCTTGGTGCCAGCTTGGCTTCTTCTGTGCCTCCTTGGGCACATGGCCTCCATGGTCCATGTCACCCCTGACGCTCGCTTCCACATGAGGCCGGCGCAGTGGTGACTCCAAGACCAGTGTCTCAGACCATGGGTCGCCTCCGAGATAGTCTCTATGACCCGCCAATTGGCGAACTCCCTGGTCTGGTGGCAGTCTCCCCAGAATCTCGAGGTGGGCATGACTTTTCAGGCTCCAAGCCCCTCAAGGGTCCTCACCACAGATGCCTCCCTGCTCGGCTGGGGAGCCCATTGCGGAGATCTCCGCACTTAGGGAAATTTGGTCACTAGACGAGAGCACCCAGCAGATCAATCTCCTGGAGCTCCGAGCCATACACTTAGTCTTCTGTCACCACCTGCATCACCAGCCGGTACTAGTCCAGACTGACAACCAAGTGGCGATGTTTTACATGAACAAACAGGGGGCCATGGGGTCTCGTACCCTTTGTCAGGAGGCACTGGTTCTCTGCTTTTTCGCAATCCAACATGATATCTTCTTGCGGGCAGTGTACCTGCCAGGCCAGGACAACCTGCTGGCTGACAGGCTAAGCAGAGTTTTCCAGCCACATAAGTGGAAGCTGGACCCCAGGGTAACAAGTTGGATTTTCTGGCTCTGTGGGGAACCCATGATGGACCTGTTCACCATTCCAGACAACTTTGTTGCCCTGCTTATGTTCCCAGTAGGCCCATCCCTCCAGGGAGGCAGCGGACGCATTCCTTGTTTCATGGTCAGAGGGTCTCATGTATGCCTTCCCTCCTATGCTGCTGATCGCCATGACCTTGTTCAGGACCCTCTGAGACAGGGCCTCGCTCATCCTGATAGCTCCTCAGTGGCCCAGGCAATCATGGTTCCCACTGCTCCTACAGTTGACGGTGGAGACCCGCATCCCCTTGTGGTCTGCCCCGGGACTCCTATCCCAGAAGGGGGGCTCTCTCCTGCACCCCAACCTGGGGTCCCTGTCGCTGACAGCGTGGCTGAGTGGGTGACTCTGGCCCCCTTCAACCTCCCAGTTGAGGTGGAGGACATTCTGCTGGCCTCTCGCAAGGCCTCTACTGGAAAGACTTATGCTCTCAAATGGCGCAGGGTCTCTGTTTGGTGCGCCGAACATGGGGCTAACCTCTTCTCCTGCCTGGTGAAACTGGTGTTACAGTACTTTCTCCACCTCTCTCAATCCAGGCTCAAGTCTAATTCTGTCCAACTGCACCTTAGTGTCCTGGCGGTGCACCACCATCCGGTGGATGGCAAGCCCTTCTCAATCCACCCCTTGGTGACCCATTTTCTTTGGGGCCTGCTCTTATTGAAGCCCCCAGTTCGCCCTCCAGCAACTGAATGGGACCTCAACATAGTGTTGGGGTAGCTCACTCGCAGGTCCTTCGAGCCTCTGGCTACCTGCCACCTTCGCTACCTCTCTTGGAAGGTGTTCTTCCTGGTCGCGCTTACCTCCGCTCGCAGAGTTAGCGAGCTTCAGGCCCTTGTAGAATCTGGTATAGGGCGCCACTGCCACAAAAACAGAGTGGTGCTTCGCATGCACCTCAAATTCCTGCCAGAGGTAGTATCGCCTTTCCATCTTAAAGTTGTGCTCCCTACCTTGTTTCCAAGACCTTGCTCCAGTCAGGCAGAGACGGTCCTCCACACCTTGGACTGTAAGAGGGCTTTGTCCTTCTGTATCCAGTGCACTCGGGGCCACTGCAAAGCTGCTCAGCTTTTCAACTCCTATGACCCCAGTAGGCTAGGGGAGGCAGTGACCAAGCGTACGTTGTCCACATGGGTGGCGGACTGTATTGCCATCGCTTATGAGCAGGCGAGGCTCCTGTTGGAAGGCTGCGTCATGGCAGACCGTATCAGGACCATGGCGGCTTTGGTGGCAAACTTGTGTTCTGTCCCGATCGTGAACATTTGCCGGGCCCGCCACCTGGTCTTCAGTCCATACCTTTGCTGCCCATTACTGCCTGGAAAGAGTCCCAACAGGACAGTGCCTTCAGCCAGGCTGTGCTCTGTAACCTTTTCGGGGTTTAGGTAACTCCTACCCTCTGATCCTTCTGTGTTCAGGCTACTGGATGCGAATTTCATTGGACACAGGGGGTTCTACTGTGGTCTATGGACACGGACTCATTTGCTGCTGCTTGCGGCTCCCAATGAGGGAGCCCCTGTTTTTCCTATCAGCTTTCGGTAGCCTGTAGCTGGGGAGTCCCATCTGTGAGGACTGACTTCCTGCTTGTTCCTAGAGAAAGCGTAGTTACTCACCTGTAACAGGTGTTCTCCAGGGACAGCAGGAATCGGTCCTTACAACCCTCTTTCCTACCCTTGGAGTTGCTCCTTTTACCATCTTTTATTTTTGCTGTCTTTTAGCTTTGTCATCTGATTGGGGGGGGGGGGGGGTTTGAATCATCACCAGAGGAGATCAAAACATTTACATTCCTGAAATTGGTATGCATCAGGGTTTCATATCTTATCTACATCTCTCATCTGTTTCTCAGTTTCAGTTTGTCCAATGACCATCATGGGCATGACTTCAATGGGTGCTGCTCTGTTCTGATCAGAGGTGTTTCTTGACTAAATGGGTTTTTAGTTGTTTCATTGGACAAAGTGCAATCCGACTTAGACAAGGGCCTAGCCACCAGTTCCTTGAGGGTTCAGCTGGCGGCAATTTCCTGTTATTGGGGGAAGGTCCATGAGGTGCCGTTAGGTGCACACCCAGATGTACTGATATTTCCGAGGGCAGTGCACCACCTCTTGTCAGTCCTTGGATGGCAGTGGTACTGCCTTGGATCTCAGTCTGGTGCTGACGGCACTTTCTGGGGAACCCTTTGAGCCATTGAGTCAGACTTCCTTGAAGTATTTGACTCAAGACAATATTCCTTGTGGCGATTTGCTTGGCACGCAGGATTTCCGAGCTTCAGGATTATCCAGGAGCCATTCCTTTCGTTCTCCAGGGAGAAGGTGGTCCTTTGGCTGGTATCTTCATTTTTGCCCAAGGTGGTTTCAGCATTTCATATGAACCAGGTGGTTTCCTTACCAGCTCTGGCGAATGCGGATGTGAGCTCTGCCACTCCGCAGTTGCGCCGCCTGGATGTTAAAAGAATCCTGTGGAGATATTTGAAAAGGACAGCGTCCTTTCGGAAATTGGATGCCCTGTTCTATTTGGGGGGCCATGCAGAGGTGAGGCGGCAGCAAAGGCCTCAATTTTCAGATGGTTCAAGGAGGCAATTGCGTTGGCATACATCTTGTAGGGTAAAGCGGTGCCGACAGGGTTGCAGGGGCATTCCACGAGGGCTGAGGCGACCTCATGAGCGAAGTATAGTTTGCTTTCGCCAGTGGAGATCTGTAGGGCAGCAATGTGGTTGTCACTTCATACTTTCACTGAGCATTATCGCCTGGCTGTCCAGGCAGCGGAGGTCGCTCGCTTTGGATCGGCAGTGCTTCAGGCTGATTGTGCGAGTCCCTCTTGTTCCTTTAACTGCTCTGATACATCCCAGAGATGCGGGACTGGACTGGAGATAAGTCTAATTTCTCTTTGTCTACGTTTTTCTTGAATGTTGTATTGACTACTCTTTTTTCCCATATGATAGATTAGCAGCCAGGCTGAGGGTAGGAGTTGTCAACTTTTTTTTGTTGTTGTTGTTTTGTCTTTTAGGACCATTTGATCAGTCCTGTTTTTCCCCAATTCATGCATGGTGGTGTGGTCATTCTTTTCTTGAGATGCTTAATAGGGAACCAGACGTCCATGCCCTGCAGTAGGTGTAAAACCAGGACCGGATCAACCTTTCTTGGAAAAGAAAATGGGGTCAATTAATGCTATTATAAAACTGGAGTGCACTGAAAAGAGGATTCATCCACAGCCCAGAGGCAAAACGTCATCTAATTTCTCTTGGCAAAAATAGAGAGATTTCCTTTCTGTTTGCGCTTTAGTCTTTCGTCTGAATATTTTATCACTTGCTGAAAACAGTTGGATTTGTTTATTGCATACAGTGATGAAGACCTTGCTGCTTGGCTCAGATGATATAACAGTGTTTGGCAATCTGCTCCTTCACAACCTGCTCTTGCAACAATTGGACCATTACTTCTTGACAGAGGTTGTTGATATCCTTGCATTCTCCTTCCTCCCCCCCCCGCCCATATTTCTGTCTAGAGATGTCACTCTTTCTGCTTTTTAAAAGTCTCACACTTAACAGCACACCACCACTCTATCGAGGGAAGTCCCTGTTGGTCCAGCCTCTGGCGACCCACTTCTGATGGGACTCCTACTGTTCAAACCCCCCCTCCTGCCCTCTGATGTCAGAGTGGGACCTCAACATAGTGTTTTGTGCAGGTCACCCACCTGCCATTTGAGCCCCTGGCTACCTGAAGTATCTCTCATGGAAGGTCATGTTTCTGGTAGCGCTCACCTCCGCTAGCAGGGTCAGTGAGCTGTATTGGCAGAGGTGCTGTATACCAGATTCTACAAGAAAAGGGTTGTGCTACGCACGCACCCTAAATTCTTTCCAGAGGTGGTAGCTTCCCAAGGCCTCACTCCAGCAGGGCGGAGACAGTCCTTCACACCTTGGTCTGTAAGAGGGCCTTGTCCTTCTACATTCAACATACACAAGGCCACCGCAAAGCTTCTTAGCTTTTTGTTTGCTATGACCCCAGTCAACTGGGGGAAGTGGTGACCAAGCGAACCCTGTCCACCAGGGTGGCGGACTGCATCGCCTATGAGTGGGCTGGGCTCATGCTGGATGGCTATGTCATGGCACACATTGTCAGGGCCATGGTGGCCTCTGTGGCAAACCTGTGCTCCATCCCGATGCTGGACATCTGCCGGGCTACCACCTGGTCTTCAGTCCATAACTTTGCAGCTCATTACTGCCTGGAGAGGGAGTCGCAATAGGCAGTGCCTTCGGGAGGCCATGCTCCGTAATCTTTTCAGGGTCTAGGCAACCTACCTTTGTGTTCAGATTACCGGAATGTTGGTTCCCATCGGACACACGGGTCCTACTGTGGTCTGTATCTGCAGACTCAATTGCTGCTGCTCATGGCTCCCCTTGGGGGGTGACCATGTTTTTCCCTACAGGCTTGCGGTAGCCTGTAGCTAGGGTGTCCCATATGTGAGGAACGACTTTTTCTGCTTGTTCCCGGAGAGAAGACGGCAAGATGGCAGAGGTAGCAGAGAAATCCCTCTTGGGGTTTGAAGTTGTTGGAATGAAGGGAAAAGATTAAGGAGAATTAGCATCAAGAAGAGCAAGTTGATGTGGAGCTATAGAAATAGATGGCAGGTAGAACCTACAGATCGGAGGAACTATGAGGTGGTAAGGCAAGAAGGTGGCCCAGTGGGTTGGGGTTCCCTTGAGAATAATAGTCCCAGAAAGGATGTATAAGAAATTTTAGAGCCTGATATTCAAAGCAATTAATGCGATTAGCAGACCTGCCAACCACGTTAAGTGCGGCAGTCAGGATATTCAGCTGCACCAACGCGGTTAGTGCTGCTGAATATCCATGAGTGCCACCACTGAAACACCCCAGTGTTTGCCAACTTAAACTGGCATGTTCTAGGGGCAGAGTGGAGGCGGCACCCAAGGATGGCCATGCAGCAGTGATATTCAGATGCTGTCTGATTATCCCTAAATGGTGAAAGTTAGGCACCTTAAAGGCTGGCCTAATTTTCGCCACGGAAGCTAATGGGGCAGAAGCTGAATATTGCTGCTGCCTGGTAAGCTTCCACACTATCCAGCAGACAAAGATATTCAGTGCTGGTGGTTGGATATGGCCCTGACATTGGATATCTGGATTTTAAGGTCAGCTGTGATGACTAGCTGCTTTTCTAGGGCTAAGATGCCACCACTGAATATTCCCCCCCCCCCTCCTTATTGAGGGAACTGAAGAGTCAGCAGGGAGATGTCTAGATTAACGAAAAGCATTTTCCAGGTTAATTTGAGTGAAAGGAGGGGATATATAGGTAGAAAGACTAGCAGAGACACAACACAAAAACCAGAGTGAAAGCAAGAGAGCAGGAAGGATTGCATTCAGAATCCAGAAACCTGTGCAATTTACAAGCTAAATGCAATAAATAAATTAGTTACAAGCACAAAGTAAATACAAAGAAATTCAGAGCAAGCACAGAAGGAGGCTATAAAGCTACAAGCATAAAACAAAATTAAGTCTTTTGAAACCGTAAGATGAGCCCAAACTTCTCCACCATCTAGCTCAACCATGCAAAGAGTCAGTCATAGTGGGGAAGTCTGAAATGCATGTTTTCAGGAGCTGTAGTTTAGAGATCTGAAATCCAGAGCAATTTCTAGACCCCATAGTGCTGTTATGCCCGGGATTTGTTGAGCCCTGTTTTAATGTACTTGAAAAAGGTTTCATTAGATTTTATGCTTTTGTCAGACCTCTCCTTAAATTCTCTCTTTACTTGCTTCATATATGTTATCTCCAGGAACAAGCAGGCATGTAGTCTTCACATATGGGTATCGTCGGTACCGACGGAGCCTGCGCGGGAACGCTCCCCAGCGTGGGAATGCTCCCCAGCGTCCAAATAAAAAGCTTTTGGGAGCATCCCACAGCGCCTGCGTGCTGCCTTTCCCAACTGCCTCTCTCCAGTTCTTCATTTTCCGCGGAGCCAGCAGGTCATTGTTCCTATATATATATATATATATATATATTACTTTTTTTTACAGACAGAAAGAAGAACCGGCGGTACCGGTACAGCGTCAAGGAAGGCAGACGTGACCACAAAAAAGGAGAATAAGAAAAATATATATAGTAGTTTTTTCCAAACTTTTCTTCCTCAGGTGCACGCGCCATTTTGGGCCTTAGGCCCAAAAATTCCTCTACTATGGAAAAACCCGCCTCGGGTTTTAAGAAGTGCACCAACTGTGGCGGTACCGTCACCGTCACCCATGAGTGGTGTCTTAAATGTTTATGTCCTGACCACTCCATCTCAGAGTGAATGGTCTGGGCCATGATGTCCAAGAGGGGTCGACAAAACTGAGCTGCTAAGCTCAGCACCCTTTTTTCCTCCGATGCAGCCTCTGTGGCATCGACGTCTTCCAGTGCTTCGTCTTCCTCCCATGGATCTCGGGTAACTAAACATAAGTCTACCCAGTCCTCAAAGGGTAGATCTCCTTCCAAGCATTGAGATGCCTCTGGCGTTGCCCTTGAGGGTTCTGTACCAGCAAAACTGCCCCGGCGGGAGGCTTCGGCTTCCAAAGCATTATCGGGGCTCCAGGATGTTCTTGAGGCCTCAACATCGGCAGAACTACTGGTGCCATACTCTGGGGTACCGGCTGCTTTCTCTGGTACCGATACCCAGGTATCGGCAGCGTCGATAGACCAGAGGTTCCTGGCTATTGAACGCAGTCTGGCAGCTCTCCTTGCAGCATTGACACCCTCTGAACCGCATCAGACAGTTCAACCAGTACCGGTACCGGCGGTATCTGCATCGACATAGGTGTCTGCTTTGCCGGCACCCAGTCATGCTATGCCTTTTGGTACCGATACACCAGTGCCAATTCCCCCCCGGCACTGACTTCGGTCGGTACGGGTATCGTGCTCTACAAGAGCATCCGGACAGAAGGTATTTTGAATCTGAGGAGGAATCTGAGGATTCTGATAGCTCTGTCGGTACCGGAATGCTTCTCCCGGAGGTGCCTTCTTCACCTAAACATAGGATGTCTCCTCCAGAAGATATCTCCTTTCAGGATTTTATCAGGGAGGTGGCTCGAGGTCTTTCCATTACTGTGGCTCCCGAAACAGAGCCCAGGGCAAAGGAGTTGGAGATTCTACAATATCCCAAGGCTCCTAAAGAGGCAACTACTTTGCCTATCCATGAGATCTTACATGATCTCATGCTAAGAATGTGGGAAACGCCTCTTACCACCTCTCCTCACTCTTGTAGACTAGATACAATGTATCGAGTCCCTCCTTGTCCTGGTTTCCAGAAGACTCAGCTTCTTCACCACTCTATTGTGGTGGAATCAGCTATGAGAAGGATCAGAAGTGCAAAGAGGCATGCCTCTAACCCTCCAGGACGTGAGTGTCAAACTTTGGATGCCTTTGGACGTCGTACTTTCCAGGCTTCCATGCTTTCTGCCAGGATCAGTTCCTATATTTTATATATGGGAATGTTCCTTAAGGAAGTCACAGGGGATTTAGAGGTTTTGAGCCCTCTTCTTCCTGAGGATAAGAGGCAAGATTTTCTCACACTGGTTAAACATGCCCAGGATGTTTCTAAGTTTGTCAATCATGCAGCTTTTGACTGTTTTGAGTGCATAAGCAGAACCTCTGCCATTGCCATAGGTGCACATAGAATTGCCTGGCACCAGGCATCTGATTTGGAGCTCTAGGTGCAGGACAAAGTGGGAAATATCCCTTGTACAGGTGAGAATCTATTCGGCAAGAATTGGCAAGAGAAAGCCAATGAGTTAGATGCTGACAACTCTACTTTGGATAGATTATCCAAAGCCACAGCTGATCCTGCAAGGAAGAAATCTTTCAAGAAACCATTCTTCTCTAAAAAGAAGAGGTTTAATCCCTCTTATTCTCAGCAGGGACGTTCTGCAGGTCAGCCTGCCCGAAAGAGTCAGCAACCACCTAAACAAAGGAAAGCAAAGACTGCTAAGCCTCAACCGTCTCAGCAGTCACAGCCTCCACAAGGCCTTTGACTTCCGTCTAGAGAACATAGCCTTCCTGGCCCTCAATGGACCAGAACCTTCCACAATTCCAGGAAGGTTGTCTCACTTTGCCCCCAGGCGGGGACAGATAACAGCAGAACATTGGACTCTCTCCATTATAAAAGAGGGGTACAAGCTTCATTTTCTCTGCATGCCCCCTCCCACAATGGTAAGGCAGTTCAATTCTCAGACCTCTCTCATCAACCTGTTAGATCAAGAGGTCACTATGCTTCTTGCCCAAGGAGCAATAGAAGAGGTACCCATTCCTCAACAGGGTACAGGGTTTTACTCCCCCTATTTCCTTATCCCAAAGAAAACAGGGGGACACAGACCTATTTTAGACCTCAGAGAATTGAACAAATTCCTGTTCAAAGAGAAATTCAAGATTATTTCTCTAGGAACTCTGCTGCCATACCTTCACAGTCAGGATTGGCTTTGTTCTCTAGATCTCAAGGATGCGTACACTCATGTTCTCATCCATCCAACTCACAGAAAGTTCCTTCGGTTCCTTTTTCAGGGAAAGCACTACCAATACAGAGTGCTTCCTTTTGGCCTGGCCTCAGCACCAAGAGTGTTTACGAAGTGCATGGCTGTGGTGGTAGCATTTCTTCGCACTCTAGGAATATTCGTCTTCCCTGTTTTAGGCGACTGGCTCATTTGAGTCCCATCAGAGTCAGAGGCCAGGATTTCTCTATCTTGCACAATGCGTATCCTTCAGTATTTGGGTCTGGTCATAAACATCCCAAAATCCAGCCTAACTCCCACTCAGTCTCTAGAGTTCATCGGAGCTTTGCTGGATACCAGAAAAGCAAGGGCCTATCTTCCCCAGACCCATTGCCTTCTCATGGTGCAGTTAGCTTCTCAAGCAGTGCTAAAGCTGAATCTCACTGCTCGAGAAATTTTACAACTACTAGGCCACATGGCATCTACCGTGCATGTGGTTCCCTATGCTCACCTCCATATGAGAGCAGCCCAGTGGACTTTATCCACTCAATGGACCCAGGCATCAGGGTGCCTGTCAGACAAAATAGCAAACACAAATCGCCTTATTTTGTCCCTCCAATGGTGGCAGTCCACTCAAAACCTGTTGGTGGGGTTTCCATTTCAACAACCTTTACCCCAGGCAACTCTCACAACAGATGCTCCACCAAAGGCACCTGGACTCCACAGGAGACTCTTCTACACATCAATCTCTTAGAACTCAGAGCAATCTTCCTTGCTCTTCGAGTGTTCCACACCCTGCTCAGCTACAAGACAGTCCTCATTCATACGGACAATCAAGTAGCCATGTTCTACATGAACAAGCAGGGGGGAACAGGCTCTCTGTGCTTTGCAACGAAGTTTTGTGACTATGGGCCCTCGACAGAGAGCATCAGATTCATCTCCTGGCAGTGTATCTTCCAGGCAGCCAAAACTCTTGGGCAGACAGACTCGGTCAAGTTCTGCTTCCACACGAATGGTCTCTACATGCAGACCAGGTGGCCAAGATTTTTCAAATTTGGGGAACCCCGGACATAGACCTCTTTGCAAGTCCGTTGAATGCCAAACTTCCCCGGTTCTGTTCCAGAATTCCGGCTCAGGGCTCTCGGGCCAGGGATGCTTTCCTCCTTCATTGGGGTCAAGACTTCCTTTATGCCTTTCCACCCTTTCCCCTAATTCCCAAAACCCTCTTCAAGCTTCAGAGAGACAGAGGCCGGATGATTCTCATAGCTCCTCATTGGCTATGGCAAGTGTGGTACCCTTTGCTTCTACGTCTCTCTCAAGCTCCCTTTTGGAAGTTAGGGTCTGCTCCAGATCTCCTGTCTCAGCAAGACGGAATGTTATGGCATCCCAATCCCCAGTCTCTGCATTTCATGGCTTGGTTGCTGAAGGCCTAGATCTTCATGATCTTAACCTCTCTCAGCAAGTAAAGGATATCCTTTATGCTTCCAGAAAACCTTCCACAAGACGCTCTTATGCTTTCAAGTGTAAAAGATTTACCATATGGTGCTCGCAGAAGGGTCTTAGCCCTCTTGCGATACCTCTGGAATCATTACTGGAGTATCTCCTTCATTTATCCAATGCAGGACTTAAAACTAACTCAGTAAGAGTCCATTTGAGTGCTATTGCAGCTTCTTTCAAGCCTTTAAATGGACAACCTATTTCCTCCCATCCTCTTATAGCAAGATTTATGAGAGGCCTTCTTCTAACTAAGCCTCCCATTAAGCCACCACCGTGGCATGGGACTTAAACCTGGTTCTTGGCCAGCTCATGAAGCCACCTTTCGAACCCTTAGCTTCTACTTCATTGAAATTCCTTTCCTGGAAAGTTATTTTTCTCATTGCAATCACATCAGCATGTCGCATCAGTGAGTTGCAGGCACTAGTGGCTGATCCACCTTATACAAGGTTGTCCTTAGGACTCATCCACACTTTATGCCAAAGGTGTTCTCGCCTTTTCATCTTAACCAAGCGGTCTACCTGCCTGTGTTTTTTCCAAGGCCTCATGCATCAAATACAGAAAGGAATCTTCATACTTTGGACTGTAAAAGAGCTTTAGCCTTTTACTTGCAAAGAACACAGCAACATAGAAAGTCCTCTCAACTCTTTGCTGCTTTTGATCCTTCTCATTTGGGACTTCCAGTCTCCAAGAGAACATTGTCCAACTGGATTGCACAGTGTATTTTGTTTGCCTATCAGAGTAAGAATCTTCCTCTGGAGGGCCATGTCACAGCTCACAATGTGAGAGCCATGGCAGCTTCAATGGCTCATCTGCACTCTGTCTATCGACAACATCTGTCGAGCAGCCACTTGGGCCTCGGTTCATACTTTCACAGCCCATTACTGCTTGGACAAGGACTCCCGCCGGGATGCCTTGTTTGGTCAGGCTGTTCTCCAACACCTGTTCCATACCTAATCAACTCCTACCCGCCATCCCTTGTTGGATGCCAGAGATCCATGGGGGGAAGTGGAGCCCTTTCACAGGGACACACAACTTCTGGGGTTTCTCCCTGGCATCTAAAGCTAGGGAGTCCCCATATGTGACGACCACATTCCTGCTTGTTCCTGGAGATAGCATAGTTACTCACCTGTAACAGGTGATCTCCGGGAACAGCAGGAATTTAGTCTTCACAACCCACCCACATCCCCTAGGAGTTGTATCTCTCTCTTTCCCTCTCTCCCTCTCTCCCTCTCTCTCTCACTCTTTGTCTCAGCTTTAAACTCAACTGGAGGGGAGTAACTATGCTGTGGGATGCTCCCAAAACTTTTTAATTGGACGCTGGGGAGCGTTCCCACGCAGGCTCCGTCGGTACCGACGATACCCATATGTGAAGACTAAATTCTTGCTGTTCCTGGAGATCAGCTGTTACAGGTGAGTAACTATGCTATCTCCAGGAACAAGCAGGAATGTGGTCTTCACATTTGGGTGACGGCACCAATGGAGCCCGCGCGGGAACGCTCCCCAGTGTCGTATAGGAAAGCTTTTGGGAGCATCCCACTGCGCCTGCGCTGCTGCCTTTCCGCCTTTCCAATTCTCCCTCCTCAGTTTTTCATTTTCCGTGGAGCCGACAGTGAGAAATTCCTGTCACTGCAGAAAATAATCTTCTTTTGTGGTTGCGTCTGCCTTCCCATCGACGCTAGCACCGGTATCGTGGGTGTCTTTTCTTTCTTCTATTTTCTTTAAAAAAAAAAAAAAAGTTTTTTCTTTCAGGGTTTTTGCCCTCTAGGTGTTTAGGCGCCATTTTGGGCCATAGACCCCTTTGTTCCTTAAAATGGAAAAACCAACTAGTGGTTTCAAAAATTGTTCCAAATGTAGCAGTTCCATTTCTTCTACCGACACCCATGACTGTTGTCTTAAATGTTTAGGACCAGACCATTCACCATCGGAATGTCTCCTCTGCAGAGAGATGACAAAGTGGGGCCTGCAGAATAGAACTGCGAAACTCTGCACCCTCTATGCCTTGGATGCAATGTCGTTTGCATCGATGTCGTCCAGGGCTTCATCTTCCTCCCATGGATCTCGGGTAACAAAACCCAAGTCTTTTTCGAAGACTGGTCAGTCCTCAAAGGGTAGATCTCATAAGCATCGAGATGCTTCAATCGTTGCCCTAGAGGAGAATACACCGGCCAAACACCTCTGGAAAGCTCTTGGTGCCATGTTCCGGGGTCGTGGTCCGCTGTTCAGGTACCGATACTTAGACATCGGTTGGCTCCATGGATCAACTTATCCTAGCCATTTAGCGGAGTCTTGCAGCTTTGATGGCAGCTTCGGTACTGCTAAAGCCTCTTCAATTGGTTCTGCAGCCATCAGTACCGGTACCGGAGGTATCTGCATCGACCATTGCACCGCTCTCCACGCTATCTCCCATGTTGGCTCTGGAGTCGGTGTCTGGCACAGAGGGTCCAGTACTGAGGCATTCTGACGTTGATTTTGATCGGTACCATCGATGGGCTGGGCAGGAACATCGATACTTCAAGTCTTCTGATTCCGATTCTTCTGATGAATCGATCGGTACTGGAGAGGCTCTTCCGGAGATCCTTCTCTTTCCCCACAATGCCAGATGTCTCCTCTGGAGGACATGTCTTTTCAAGACTTTATACAGGATGTGGCTTGGGGCCTCTCTATTACGGTGACCTCTGAGAAGGAACAGAGAGCTGAAGAACTTGAAATTCTTCAGTATCCGGCAGCCCTTAAGGAGGCCACTACCTTACCCATTCATTGGATATTGCATGACCTTATGTTTTGGATGTGGGAAACACCTTTAACAGTGTCTCCACATTCCCGAAGACTCGATATCATGTACCGGGTACCGCAGTGTCCTGGTTTCCAGAAGGCGCAGTTACTGCACCATTCCAAGGTTGTGGAATCGGCAATGTGTCAAATTAAAATTGCTAAGACGCATTCATCTAATCCTCCGGGCCGTGAGGCCAGAACTCTCGATGCCTTCATTCATCAGTGCTTTCAGGCCTCCATGTTGTCGACCAGAATAAGGTCATACATACTATACATGGGTATGTTTCTTCGGGAGGTGACTAGAGATTTGGAACTGATGGCTCCTCTTCTCCCAGATGACAAGAAGGCTGATTTCCTGACACTTGTTAAACATGCCCAGAATGTTTCCAAGTTCATGAACAGGGCAACCTTTGATTGTTTCAAGTGTATTAGCAGGACGTCTGCTATTTCCATCGCTGCAAGTCAGATTGCTTGGTTACAAGCATCTGGTTTAGAGCAGTGGGTGCAATATAAGCTGGGGAATATTCCTTGCACAGGAGAAAATCTCTTTGGCAAGGATTGGCAAGACAAAGCTTCTCAACTTGAGTCCGAAAATGCTACCCTAAACAGGCTCTCTAGTATCACTGCCAACCCAGCTAAGAAAGGCGGTTAAGAATCCCTTTTTCAACAAGAAAGAAGTTTTATTCTTCTTACACCAATGCTGTCCACTGTCTGGTGCATGCGCGGCGTTTTTTGGAAATTAAGAAAGTGATACTATAGAGCGTGGGCAGCATTATCTTCAAACCCTCCTGAAGAAACTCCAACAAGGAGTGAAATGCTTAGACGGTGCCGAGGGAGGCGTAGAGGTTATAACAAAGATAAGCGATTTAATTATTGGATAACATGAGTATATGTATAATTTAATAGTACTTTTTGCTATATGGAGATAGACGAAAGAAAGATTTAAAGTCTCCCACTGAGTCATTGATGCAATTAAGCGCTGAAGTTTTGTTCTTACATAGAACACATCACTGTTTTCGAGCGCTACCAGTCTGAGACAAAACAGTGGGAGAAATAGAATTGAACATCAGAAGTGTTTTAGAGCTTTTCATTAAATTGCTCAATCTCCAACTTCATAAGTCATTGATTTAATGTTTATATGGAGTAATCCTTAAATATTTTGAGTTCCCAGAAGGGACGACAACTGAAGCAAGAACGGAAGGTTCAGGCCCCAGAGTTCAACCAGCTCAGCAGACCCAGTCTCCACAAGGTCTTTGACTTCCTGCTAGAGAACTTAGCTATTCTACCCCTGGAAATTACAGAGCCAGTCAACATCCCAGGCAGACTGTTATTTTGCCAAAAGATGGCACCAGATAACATCAGAACATTGGAGACTCTCCATAGTGACAGAGGTACAAACTTCACTTCCAAAGTATGCCCCCCTCCCTCCACTCCAAGAGAGTTCAACTCTCGGCTCCCTCTTACCATTCTCTTGTGCCAGGTGGTTACCACCCTTCTCGCTCAGGGTGCGATAGAGGAAGCATCACTTTCCCAACAAGGCCTGTGCTTCTACTCCCACTACTTCCTTTATACCAAAGAAAACAGGAGGATACAGGCCCATTCTGGACCTCCGAGAATTAAACAAGTATCTTCTCCGAGAGAAATTCAAAATGATCTCTCTCAGAACACTTCTCCCTTACATCCAGAGTCAGGATTGGCTATGTTCTCTAGACCTAAGGGATGCATATACACACATCCTTATCCACACAGAACACATGAGGTTACTTTGGTTCCTTTTCCAGGGAAGATATTACCAGTACAGAGTTCCACCCTTCGGCCTGGCTTCTGCCCCAAGAGTCTTCACAAAATGCATGGCAGTGATAGCAGCATTTCTAAGAACTCTGGGGATATTTGTCGTCCCCTACTTAGACGACTGGCTCATCCGTGCATCATCCGCTCCAGAGGCCAGCTCTGCTCTCTCCTGCACAATGCAGGTTCTTCAACATTTAGGGTTTGTAATAAATCTTCCAAAATCCCAACTCACCCCTTCTCAAACCTTAGAGTTCATAGGGGCTCTTCTAGACATACAGTAGTCCAGGGCCTTTCTGCCACAGGTACGCTGAACTCGAATAGGTCAACTAGCTTCTCGAACGGCTATGAAGACTCCCCTAACTGCTCGAGAAATGCTTCAGTTGCTCGGTCATATGGCTTCCACTGTACATGTGGTTCCCTATGCTCGCCTACACATGTGTGCAGCTCAGTGGACCCTAGCTTCGCAGTGGACTCGGGCATCAGGTCGTCTAGGGGACAAAATCAGGAACTCTGCATGCCTCATTTCGTCCCTCCAATGGTGGCAATCACCAGAAAACCTACTTGAAGGGTCACCTTTCAGAAACCACCACGCCAGTCCACCCTGATGACAGATGTGTCCAAATTGGGTTGGGGAGCTCATCTGGACAATCTCTCCACTTAGGGTCTTTGGACTCAGCAGGAGGCCCGGCTTCACATAAACCTGTTAGAACTCAGCCATCTTCAGTGCTCTTAGTGTTCCAGGACTACCTGCGTTCCAAAACACTTCTAGTCCAGACAGACAATCAGGTAGCCATGTTCTGTGTGAACAAGCAGGGCGGAACAGGTTCTCAGTTGTCGCGCAGCAAAGCCCTACACCTTTGATCCTTTGCCATAAACCTTCAGATCCACCTACTAGTGGTGTATCTACCTGGCAAACATAATCTCCTGGCAGATAAACTCAGTCAAGTTCTACTGCCACATGAATGGTCTCTCCATTCAGAGCAAATTGCTCGAATCTTTCAAATCTGGGGAATCCCAGATATAGATCTGTTTGCAAGTCCTCAGAATGCCAAACTTCCCCGCTTCTGTTCCAGAATTCCTGCTTTCCATCTCCATTGGGGTTAGGACTTCCTATATGCCTGCCTACCCACCCATTCCCCTCATTCCCAAGACTCTGCTCAGGCTTCAGAGAGACAGGGGCTATATGATCCTCATAGCCCCATGCTGGCCATGACAGACATGGTGTCCACTGCTTCTACGTCTCTCTCAAGCCAAACCTCTGGAGTTGGGATCTGCTCCAGATCTCCTATCCCAGGAGTACGGAATGCTTTTGCACCTGAACCCTCAGTCTTTGCACACAATGGCGTGGCTGCTGAGAGCTTAGAACTCCAGGATATCAACCTTTCTCAACAGGTTAAATATATCCTTTTGGCCTCCAGGAAACCTTCCACAAGGCGTGCTTACACTTTTAAATGGAGAAGGTTCTCAATCTGGTGTTCAAAGAAGGAACTTAATCCTTTTTCCGTTCCAGTGGAGGCGTTACTTGAATATCTCCTCCACCTTTCATCACTAATTCAGTGAGAGTGCACCTCGGTGCCATTGCGGCTTTCCACATCCCCTTTGATGGACAACCTGTCTCCTCTGAGACGCTTATAGCGCACTTTGAGAGGTCTACTCTTAACTAAGCCTCCCATTAAACCACCGCCTGTGGGATCTTAATCTTGTCCTTGGACTGCTGATGAAGCTACCCTTCGAACCTCTAGTCACTACATCTCTGAGGTTTCTTTCTTGGAAAGTCATCTTCCTAATTGCCCTCACTTCTGCAAGACGCATCACTGAGCTCCAAGCTTTAGTGGCTGATCCTCCTTACACACGATTCCACCATGATAAAGTAGTCCTTAGGACTCATCCTCACTTTATGCCAAAGGTGGTTTCGCCTTTTCATTTGAACCAGTCTGTTTACCTTCCTGTTTTTTTCCCTAGGCCTCATGCCTCTAGAACAGAAAGGAATCTACATACTCTGGATTGCAAGCGTGATTTGGCTTTTTATCTTCAGAGAACTAGGCAGCACAGAAAGGCTTCATAGCTTTTTGTTGCATTTGATTCCAGTCACCTGGGTCTACCAGTTTCCAAGAGAACACTCTCTCCAAGTGGATTGCCTCCCTTCATAGGGATATCCTTCCATCCCTTTACCATTTTGGTGGCTCTTCACTGTACCTTTTTCTAATAATGCTATATCCTTTTTAAGATATGGTGACCAGAAACACACACACTATTCAAGGTGCAGTCGCACTATGGAACGATAGAGGAATTATAATATCTTTTGTTTTATTCTCCATTCCTTTCCTTATGATTCCTAGCATTCTATTTGCTTTCTTGGCTGCCACTGCATACTGGGCAGAAGGTTTCAACATGTTATCCACGATGACGCCTAAATCTTTTTCCTGGGTGGTGGTTTCTAATGTAGAACCTTACATCGTGTAACCATAGTATGGGTTGTTCTTTCCTAGATGCATAACTTTGCACTTGTCCACATTAAATTTCATCTGCCATTTCGATGCCCAGTCTTCCAATTTATCAAGGTCCTCTTGCAATTTTTCACAATCTTCATGGATTTTAACAGAAACATAGAAACATGATGACAGAAAAAGACCACATGGCCTATCTAGTCTGTCCTTCCATATCAACAACTACAACAGTCCACTTTTTACCTTTAGAGATCCTCTGTGTTGGTCCCATGCTTTTTTGAATTCGGTTACCATCCTCATCTCTACCACCTCCACTGGGAGACTATTCCATGGATCCACTACTCTTTCCGTAAAGAAATGTTTCCGCATATCACTCCTGAATCTATCTCCCTTCACCCTCATCCCATGTCCCCTCGTAGCAGAACTTGCTTTCAATTGAAAGAGGCTCTCTCCCTGAACATTTATTTATTTATTTACATTTCTTATATACTGTGCTATTATAATCAGTGCGGTTCACAGAAGAACAGAAACACACTACAATGCAGTATGGTACATTGAGTTTACATGGAACAGGTGGTCAAAAACTTGGGTGAACTGGGGAGAACTATATACAGAATATATACAAATTATACAGTAGTAAGTATTCATATGGAGTATATGGATTCAGAGTGGGTGCAGGAGCTTTTGGGATGGAGTGATGGAGGTGGCGGTTGGTTAACCATTGTCGACCGGGAGCTGTTCAGTGGGATGTGGAAGGTGGGGGGTCAATGTAGAGGTTGTGTGTTTTTCAGGCTTGGTATCGGGGTAGTGCTGAAGGAACAGGTGGTGTTTGAGGGCTTTTCTGAACATCATTAAGTTCAGGATGGCACAGATTTCTGGGGGGAGGGCGTTACAGGCCATGGGTGCGAAGATGGAGAAGGCTCTATTTGCCGTTAACTTTGTACATTTTGTCACAGATTTAGGTACTTTGAGTGTATTCGACTGAGTGGATCTCCTGATCCTGTTTGCTGGTGTGAGATGGAGGAGAGTGCTGATAGGCGTGGGTGGTACTTTCCTGATGGCTTTAAATGCAGGACTAGCGTCTTGTAGGTAATTCTAGCAGGTAGTGGTAGCCAGTGTAGGTTTTTCAGGATTGGCGTTGTGGTTGGACCTTGAGGATCCGACTAAGACCCTTGCCGCTGAGTTCATGGCCAGTCGTAGTGGATTCAGGGTTGATTGTGGTAGTCCATGGAGGATGACGTTTGCAAAGTCAAGGTGTGGGATGACTAAGGCCTGAAAGACGGATCGGTAGTCGGGGAAGTCGAGTAGTGGGCGGAGATGACGTAGTGACCGGATCTTGTAATAGCTTTTGAGGTGTTAGTGACGTGGGCAGTCATATCTAGGTGTTGATCCAGGGTAATGCCTAGGTATCGAATTGTGGGTTTTGCTTTTAGTTCCATGTCATTGACTTGCAGTGAGGAAGGAGGTGTGGATTTCCGTTTCCTTGTGACGAATAGGACGTCTGTTTTATTGTGGTTGATTCAGAGGTTTTGTGCTAGAAGCCAATCCGATATAGCTTGTGATAAGGAAGCTTATCATAGCTCAGGAAGGAGCTATAGAAAAGGTGAAGTGACTCTGAACAAGCAACCTGTCAGTTCTGGTAGAAATAAGAAAACAGAATTTTCCCATAAAAGACTACCAGTCCCAGAATGCACCAGGTTTCCAACAGCCATTAGAGGAGCTGAAGTGGGGAAACGTGTGTTCAATCAGGAGGGCTATGAGGTAATCCCTAAGCACTCATCTCAAAGGGCAGGGCCTGATTCAGCACAGCTGCGCTGTGTTAGGGAGGAGCACTCATCTAAGCAGAATAAAGATAGAGTTTATTCTACAGAGGATCCTCATCATCATCTTCATGATCAACTTGGATATCCTCAGAATTATCCTCAGTTTCATCTGGAGGATGAGCAGAAGCAGAAGCCAAACCGGACGGACAGAGAGGGCAAGAAACCCTTTGGAAGAAAGAAGAGAAAAGCCTTTGAGAGGTCTAGAAGAGTCCATAGCAGTACGTATACTGGAAGGCATTCCAAGGGCCAGCATACACCATTGGACTGGGGAAAGCCAGAGGAATGGTGCTGCAGAGCTAGGAATCTCCAGACGGTACCTGTGAGGGAGACGGCTGCACGTGGAAGGGACCCTAAGACCCGTGCCAGAAGGTATGTGAAGAGAGATCCAGTGTCCAGGGATCTGGATTGGAAGGCTGGACATAAGAACTGGACTACATACTGGCCAGGCTATATAGAGAGGAACTCTAACAGCAATGGAAGCTCAGGTATGAACACTGATCTATGCCCTAGCTATAACCTTGAAAGACAGCAGGGAAACAAGTATTCTCCTGAAAGTGCTCCATTGAGAAATTCATCTGTGCCAATCCATGATATTGAGCCCATGATTGTTGAAGAAGGGGGAGACGTTGCAGATGAAGAATGTGTTTACATGGACTGCTCTCTGTCTAAACTCCTTTGGTAATTTTCTGTTACAAAGTACAGCAACCATCACAAAGAAATACAAACTTGTTCTTTAATCTGCTCAGAAAAGCTCCTGAGTAGGATTTTTTTAGCCACGCAGTAGAAAGCAAGCCAGCTAAGGGGTTTCAGCTGGGTAACTGCTAGCAATTGAGCCTTACCTAATTGCTTGTGAGCTCTGAGAGAATCACTTCTGAATCTATGTGTGAAGATATAAGAAGTTAACCTGAAAAGAACAGTTTTTACCTTCTTTGTGGATTTTTGTTTGTTGTTTGATACACTGCTAAGAAAATATTAGCTAAAGCCTACAGAAAAGACCAGTTTGTTACCAACCAGGTCTTATTTCTTTTGCTTTGATTGCCTAATAAGTTCAACTGTTTTCCTGATTTTGTTTTTCCAAGTTTAACACTGAAAGCAAGTAACCTGATTTATGTGCTACCAAGCATATCTGTGTTGGGAGAAATAACCCCATAAATAAATATCTTACTGGCTTTACCCTCAAGCACAACTATTTATTGTGAGCAGCTGTCTGGTGTGAATGGACTGCATTGCCCACAATCCCTTGCAAATCATATAGATATATGCACTTGCCAAGACTGTGAACATTCTCACCCAGGCAGCCGTCTGACAAGCTGCAAAACATTTTTGTATTGGGGAGAAGTTGGGTTGCTCAGTCCTGAACGGAGTGTAAATAAGGATATCGTCGGCGTAGGCAAGGCATTGAACGTTGAAGGAGCGGATTAATGTACAGATAGGCTGCATGTATACATTGAATAGCAGCACAGAGAGGGATGAGCCTTGTACGCCTTGCTTCAGAGGAAAAGGTTCAGAAGTCGTGGAGCCAGCTCTGACTTGCTGCCATCGGTTGTATAGGTAGGTTTTGCACCAGGCTAGAGCTGTGCCTTGTATCCCTTTTTCTTTGAGACGATGTAGAAGTGTCTCGTGATTCACCGAGTCAAAGGCAGCAGCTATGTCTAGGAAGATGAGGACAAATCCTTGGTGGATGTTGTCGAGACCAGTGATTAGATTGTTGAAGAGGGTTGTGAGGATGGTGTCGATGCCATGGGCTTCTCTAAAGCCATGCTGGGCGGGGTCTAAAGGTGCCTCATTGTCGATGTGCTGTTGTAGTTGTCACAGGACGACCTTCTCGATGATTTTTGCGAGTAACGGGATGCTTGATATTGGCCTGTAAGATTTGACTTTAGCTGGGTCGAGCTTGTTGTTCTTTAGCAGTGGGCGGATGGATGTGAGTTTCAGGCTTTGGGGGAAGGATCCTGTTGAGAGGGACTGGTTCAGGATCTTGCAGATGGTTGGGCTGAGGTCATGGCATAGTTCTTTGATCCAGCTTGCGGGGCAAGGATCGTTGGGGACAGTGGTGAGGTTGATGGACAAGATGGTATCAATGATTTCCTTGTTGGATACTTTGGCGAAGTCATGCAAGGGGGTTGGTTGGGGGGCTGCATGTGGGGTGAAGGTGGGTATGGTGATTGTGTTCACGTTGCATTGTATCATCTTGGATTGAAGGTAATTGGAATAGTCTTGCGGCTGGGGTGTTATTGGGTGGACTGGAGCTGGATCACCTGTTAGGGACTTCACAATATTGAATAGATCGTGTGATCTGTTTAGTGATCGCTTCAATAGCTCTGAGAGGTACTGTTTTCTTTTTTCCATGGTTTTTTCTTTTCCATGGTTTTTTTCTCGGTGAATTTGTAGGTGGGTGGAATATGTACGGAGTGCTTCTGGGGTCCGGCCATTGCGCCACTGCCTCTCTAGTTTGCGTAGCTGAAGGAGTGATGCTCGAAGATCGTGGGAGTACCATGGTGCATGTTCGTGTCTTACTGTGCTCTTGTTGGAGGATGGGATGTGGGCAGCAGATCTGATGGCGTTGTTCCAGTTGGCTACTAACTCATCAGGGTCGAGGGATTCGGTGGAAAGGAGAGGTAGGATCTTCTTGAGGGCCTCATCCTTGTCGAGGGGTCAAAAACGTGTTGTGCTGGGTCTGGGAGGGGTGCAAGTTTTGTTATTGTTAACGAGGTGGGATGTGGGTATGTTGAGTAGAATTAGGTGATGATCAGACCAAGGTACGGGCGTTATAGACTGCAGCAGGTTCTGGAATGAGTTGACATCAGTCTGGGGGGCGAATATCAGGTCGAGTTTGCCACCCTTGTCATGCGTGGGGGCATTAATGAGTTGGGCATATCCCAGCTCGTTCATTGCGTCAAAGGCAGATGAGTATATATCCTGTAGGGAGGGCAGGTTGAAGTCTCCGAGTAGCCAGTTTGGGGATCGTGTGTTATGGGGGTTGCAGGCTATGTCAGTTATTGATGATAGGTCGTCCAGTTGCAGGGAAGGTGCCCGGTATATGAGGTTAATTGAGCATTGTTCATTTGAGATGGAGACTGTGTCCAGATAAGTAGAGCTAGCTGAGGGTAAAGTGCAGTTCGGGGTAAAGTGCAGTTCGGATTTGGCGAGGATGAGTGTGCCTCCACCTCTCTGGTGGGTCCGGTGGCTGGTGAAGATTGAGAATCCAGGGGGTGACATCTGGTTGATTAGCACATTGTCGCTGTCAGATAACCATGACTCGGTTATCATTATGATGTCCAGGTTATGGAGGGTTATCAGGTCAGTGATTACTGGCCATTTTGAGCGGATTGATCTCGCATTTATTAGGGCGCACTTAAGTAGGCGTTGGTTGTTGATCTTCTCCTGTTGGATATTCTTCAGGCGCTGTAATGGGATGTGTAGGAGGTGTGGGTGGAAGGAATTGGTTCTCGTGGGAGTGTAGTGGGGATTTCCAGATGGTCTCCTATGGTGGTTGTGGATAATTGGAATGTGGTTGGTTAGGGGGGTGAGTGCTAGAGAAAGGTTAGAGGTCGGCATTGAGGAGGATGAGGGCTAGGGAGAGTATTGGGAGCATCGTGTTGGCAGAAAGGCTACAAAGGGGTTTTTGAGCAGGATGAAAACTAAGCTGGAAGACTGGAATCTCCGAGCTCACGCGCCTCTTTTTCTGCAGGCTCCCACCGCGGCCATGCGGGGATACGAGGGCTGGGGCGAGAAAATCTAGTTTCACAGGTATCACAGGTTAGTCAGGTAGACTGTAAGTGAGCAGTTTAGGATGTTCAACTTTAATATACAAAGCTGATTACTAGCATTTGAAGTGAAGTATTTACTCAGGGTAAAGTCAAAGAAGTCAGTTCAGAAAGTATAATAAGACACTGTTACCGGATAATTGTCTGGTCAAAGAACTCATTGACGTTCTGTGCTTGGTAGGCGACGGTGTGGGATAAGTGGGAGTCATATGATTTGAAGGTTGCTCTTCTCCATTCAGGAAGCGCTGTTTAAAGAGTTGCAGCAGCGGCCACGGACCTCGCCTAAGGGCCACGCCAAAGGGCCCTCAGGCGCGGGCCCGCCCGATTGGCGCTCCTTTTAATTTCCCCGCTGACTGCCCCGATTGGGCAGCGATCTCCGGTGGGGATGGTCTGGTGCTCTGGCCCGCTCGATCCCTGCCAGGAGAGCTGCAGGAAGGGCCGGAGTGCTGGGCAGAAGAGGACCACGCGCCCGATCGGCGCTCCTTTTAATTTCCCCGCTGACTGCCCGATTGGGCAGCGATCTCCGGTGGGGGTGGTCTGGTGCTCCGGCCCGCTCGATCCATGCCATGGAGGTATTTAAACATCTCAATCATATCACCTCTATCCCACCTTTCCTCTAAGGTGTACATATTAAGATCCTTAAGTCTGTCCTCATATGCTTTATAATGAAGCCCACTAATCATTTTAGTAGCCACCCTCTGCACCGACTCCATCCTGTTCACATCCTTTTGAAGGAGCAGTCTAACAACTTTGAATATTTTTGTGTCATCTGCAAATTTGATTCTCACTCATTATTCCCATTTCCAGGTCATTTACAAATGTTAAGCAGCGGACCCAGCACAGATCCCTGGGGTACTCCACTAGTCACCTTTCCTTATCGTTCCTCCAGTTCAGTCCTCCACCTCTGGGTAGTGTACCTCCTTCTGTAGCATGGAAACTGGGCATGTCAAAACTGTGACATCACTGGATGTACCCTGCTGGTCTCTCCCATCAGCCCCAGTGGGTCCAGTCTCCATGCAGCAGGAGGACGTAGTGAGCCTAGGTGCTAGACTCACTAGAGGAACAGATAAGTAGCAGATTTTAGGATAGTTTTTAGGGGGCTATTTTCAGGACTTATTTTATTCCCTATCACTTCTTTTATTTTACTGCTGTCTCTTTAATAATAAAAAAATAAAAATAAATTTTGTTAGGAATCGAACCAGCTCTCTCTGTGCTCTCCCTTTCACCTCTTCGACCTGTTCCGGTGCCCTGTTCTGCTCTCCCCTCCTGGTCTGAACGGAGGGGAGTTAGCATCGGCCTGTCAGATCCTCCTTGCCTCGCGGTGTTCGGGGCAGAGCAGTTGAGGCTGAAAAGTCCTCTCCGCGATCACTGCTCACATTTTTTGGTTAGCAGCGTTGCGGATTGCAGGACTCTCGTGCGGGCCGGCAACGTGCAGATAAAAATTGCCTGAAGGCATTTTTGGGGTCGGCTGAGCAGGTGAGTGCTCTGGTGATCCGCGAACAGACAGGAAGGTCTGAAGTCCTAATCGGGCGTTAGTGAGGACAGGCAGGCCAGATGTATGCGCGGACCATTTCTTCACGTGTGTGGTTTTTTTTGGGACGCGCTTTTAGGCCTCAAACCAGCTGCAGCGCTGTAAATCTCTCAGGCTCTTTAAGGAAGGCACACTCTTCATGGGATGAATGCATTTTATTTAATTTAGTTTACTTTGGTTTGATTTAATTTGTTAATTTCTGGGTCTTTTGGTTTTCTTTCTTTTGTCTCTCGGGCCTTGGAGGAGATTTGAAAAAAAAAAACAGAGCAGAATAGAAGACACAACAATTGAAGAGAGAGCTATTTTATTTTACAGTTGGATCTTTCCTTACTGGTAAATAATTGATTGTATCTTATAGCTAATGCCTTCTCGGCCACAGTGTTTGGTGTGTGGCACTCGCAGAGGCGCAGTCTCAAACGCTGGAGTCTGCAGGGGCTACACAGTGGCCTCAATTATGGAGCAGGAAATTCAAGAGAAGGCTGTTGAGGGGGCTCAGAGTCCGTTGGTAGTGGGCGAAGGTGAGTCTCTGCTGGAACCTCCTTCTGGGTCTCTTCTGGAAAGCCAAGCAGGGTCAGCTACTGCCGTGGCCCCGTCAGGAGCTGGGACGGCTCTTGGGGGTTTTCTCCAGACTTTGTGCTGATAATGCATCAGGCGTATTGCTTGCGGCAGCAGGGTTCGGTGACAGATCCTTTACCGCCCAGTGCTGGGGTGCAGCAATCAGGTTCAGAAAAGCTTGGTAGCAGTCGAGTGAGACCTCCCAAGAGGGCCCGACCTCTTGAGGATCAGCCTTTGGATTCCGATTGGCTCGAGGCGGAAGATGTGTAGTTGGAACCTGAATCAGGAATGGAAGAACTGGAGGAAGGAGAGATTATGGAGCCAGAGGATCAGGCGAGAATCATAAGTGTTCCGAAAGGAAGAGCTTATGGCGCTCATCAGTGTCTCTTCAGGCACTCAACCCTACTTCGATCCAGCCAGCAGAGGAAGCGGGTCTGGAAGACCCTCTCATTCAGGCAGTGTGAGAAACGCAGGCGGTGTTTCCGGTTCGCCGAGTAGTTGACCGGATGATCCAAGGTGAATGGGATTTGCTAGAAGCTGGACTGCGAGGTGTTAGAGCTATGAATAGGCTCTACCCCTTGGCGGACAAGAAGGAGAGATTCCGCTCTCTGCTTATTGAGGTGGCGGTATCAGCGATCACAAAAAAGACGACTATTCCAGTGGAAGGCAGTGCGGCCTTGAAGGATGCTTAAGACAGAAAAGTTGACGGCTTGTAAAAGCAAGCTTTTGAGGTTAATGTGCTTTCGTTGCAAGCCTCCGTATGCGGGGCTTGGGTGGCGAGAGCGTGCCTCAGGTGGTCACAATGCTTGCAGCAGCCGTTTCATCAAGCACAGGAGCCGCTTAATGGATGTGACACGGCTGGAATCAGGTTCGGTGTATTTAGTGGATATCCACTATGATTTGATCCGGGCATTGGCAAATAGTATGGCTTCCCTGGTAGCCGTGTGCCGTTATCTCTGGTTAAGAAATTGGGCGGCGGATGGTTCTTCTAATTCACGTCTTAGCAAGCTTCCCTTTAAGGGGAAGTTGTTTGATGAAGATCTTGATAAGCTGGTTAAGGATTTGGGTGAGTCCAAGGGCGGAAGACTGCCGGAGGATAAACCTAAGCAAGGGAGACCCCTGCCATCTTTGAGTGGTCAGTTTAGAGACTTCAGGCGATTTCGTACTTCTCGGTTGGGAGGTTTTCAAAGAGGAAGACTTGCCTCGAGAGCACAAGGGTTTCATGGTTTTTGAGGAGCAGGTAGAGGGTTTGCAGCTACCCCCTCCACGGTGGTCAGAAAACCACAGTGAAGCGAGGCGGGCCTGGGTGGGGGTTCAACCGATAGGAGGACGACGTCGGGTATGTGTTCCTGCCTGGGTCCAGATAACATCCAATCAATGGGTATTGGAGGTAATACGTGAAGGTTATGCGCTCAAATTTGCCTGACCAGTACTAGATTCGTTTGTCCTTTCTCCTTGCAGAGGGCAGCAGCGAACGGTAGTGGTTCAGCAGACCTTGGATCGTCTCTTACAATTAGGAGCGGTTGTGCCGGTTCCACAGGAGTTCTATGGCGTCAGTCGTTACTCTATTTATTTCGTGGTACCAAAAAAGGATGGGTCCCTCCGTCCTATTCTGGACCTCATGGGAGTAAATCGCTGTCTTGAGTGCCTCATTTTCACATGGAAACCTTACGGTCGGTAATAGTGGCGGTGCGACAGGGGGAATTTTTGACATCCCTCGACCCCACAGAGGTGTATTTGCACATCCCCTATCAGATCAGTTGATCAGAAATTTCTAAGGTTCGCTCTTCCATGGGGGCATTATCAATTTCAAGTCTTGCCTTTCGGTTTAGCAACGGCGCCGCGTACCTTCACCAAGGTTATGATGGTGGTAGTGGCGGCTCTGCGAAAAGAGGGAATCTTAGTTCACCCGTATCTCGACAATTGGTTGATTCAGGCGAAGTCCAAGGACGAGAGCGTTCAAGTTACAAACCGAGTTGTGAAGTTCCTTCAGAGTCTCAGCTGGGTAGTCAATGCGTCCAAGAGCTGGTTGGTTCCGTCTCGGGTCCTAGAGTTCTTAGGACTGCGGTTCGACATGCGATTGGGAGCAGTGTTTCTGCCGGATCGACGAGCTCAAGCTCTTCGACAGCTAGTGTGCAAGTTTGTATCGACTCCAGCTCCATCAGCTTGGAGCTATCTTCGTGTGCTAAGGACTATGGCGTCAACCCTGGAGGTAGTGCCATGGGCCAGAGCTCATATGCTTCCGTTACAGAGGTGGTCGTTCCGAAGCTGGTCGCACCAGAACAATTCTGTAAGCAAACGTCTTCCCTGCCCGTTGCGGGTCAGGCAGTCCCTTCAGTGGTGGCTTTGTTCGGGAAATCTGGTGGCAGGCATGCCACTGGAACAACCGCAGTGGCTTCCAGTGTTGACAGATGCGAGTCTAGCAGTTTGGGGAGCGCATTGCAGGGATCTATCCGCACAGGGAACTTGCAACGACCAGGAGATCCAGTGGTCGATCAGTCGTCTGGAACTGCGAGCAGTGGTTCTAGCTCTGCAAGCGTTCGAACCCACGGTGAAAGGTCGAGCGGTGCGGGTGCTGTCGGATTATTCTGCGACAGTGGCTTATCTCAATCGGCAGGGCGGTATGGGAAGTGCTGCCATGGAAGAGGAAGCAGAAGCTCTGTTCGCCTGGGTGGAGCCACGACTACAGGCGATCTCGGCAGCGCACATTGCGGGAATGGACAATGTGATGGCAGATTATCTCAGCAGAGTCCTGGTCGATGCCGGAGAATGGGAGCTTCATACGGAAGTGTTTGCTCAGATAGTCCACAAGTGAGGTCCTCTAATTATGGATCTTATGGCGACCTTTCGGTCGGCCAAGGTGAGTCATTTTTACAGCAGAAGATGAGAGAGAATGTTGGAGCGGATCGATGCTCTGATGCAACATTGGCCATTGCCCGGTCTTCTCTACCTTCCCCCCCGTGGGCGCTAATAGGACGAGTGGTTCAGCACATCGAGGCGCATCGGGGGAGAGTGGTGTTTGGTGGCACCAGATTGGCCAAGATGTCCATGGTATGCCGATCTAGTTCAACTTCTCGACGGGGATCCTTGGAGATTACCGGCAACAGAGAATCTTTTGATTCAGGGTCCGCTTCGAATGCCTCAGGTGGATCGGTTCTCGCTTACAGCTTGGCCCTTGAAAGGGCGAGGCTAAGGAAAAAAGGCTATTCGGGAGCGGTAATTGTGACATTACTTGAGGCCAGGAAGAGGTCCACATCCTTAGCATACGTGCGAATATGGCGTATATTTGAGGATTGGTGCACCCAGCGACAGATACGTTCTTCCACGGTTTCCGTTCCTATGGTATTAAGTTTCTTACAGGACAGTTTTGAATAAAGGTCTGGCAGCCAGTTCCTTACGGGTCCAGATGGTGGCGCTTTCTTGCTATAGAGGTAAAGTCCAAGGGGTGTCTTTGGGCTCTCATGTTGACGTGGTTTGTTTTCTATATCTAGGCTACGGCCCTCTCGCAGACTGATGGTGCCTCCGTGGGATCTCAACTTTGTTTTGGGGGCGTTGACTAGGGAATCTTTCGAGCCTTTGCATCAAGCTTCCGTCAAGGATTTAACCTTAGACAGTGTTTTTAGTGGCTATTTGTTCAGCACGACGAATTTCGGAATTGCAGGTGTCCTGTTGAGAGACGTTTTTGTCTTTTTCTAGGGAAAAGGTGATGGTAACGGCCAGTACTGTCTTTTTTGCCCAAGGTAGTTTCTCCCTTTCACATGAATCAAGCGGTTTCGTTGCCAGTATTAGGGCATATGGAGAAAAATGCCTCTGACCGTAGTCTACGTCGCTTGGACATTAAGAGAATTCTGCGTCAATACTTAAAGGTTTCAGAAACTTTTATTAAGTCGGAACGCCTATTTGTTCTGTTTGACGGTCCCCATAAAGGAGAGGCGGCAGCTAAAGCTTCAATTTCCAGATGGGTCTGAGAGGCAATAGCGTCTGCATATATTTTGCAGGGCTGTCAAGTGCCCGTGGGGTTACGGGCTCTCTACTAGAGCGCAAGCGACTTCGTGGGTGGAACATAGCTTGGTTCCGCCATTGGAGATTTGCAAAGCGGCTACTTGGTCGTCTCTCCATACATTCAGTAAACACTATCGCCTGGATGTTCAGGTGGCGAACGATGCCTGTTTTGGGATGGCGGTGTTGCGATCCGGGTGGACAGGTCCCTCCCAATGATTACTGCTCTGTTACATCCCAGAGGTGGAGAACTGAACTGGAGGAACGATAAGGAAAGAGAAATTAGCAGGTAAGTCTAATTGTAGTTCCTAGAGGAACTCCAGTTCAGTTCTGATTCCCGCCCGGGGAGGAGTAGGTCAGAGGTCAGTTTGTTCTGGGGGGGTTCCAGTCACAAAGGGTGTGAAAACTGTTAATAGTCTCTGGATTGCAGTAGGTCTTTTGCTCTAGCCTGTCTTTCTTTCTTTCTTTCTTATGTGGTTCGGGGAGGAATGAGAAAGCGAGAGAAGAAGTTTCCTCCTTAATTAAGGGGAATGTAGTTTAGGAGTTAAAAGTTGAATTTAATGTTATATAGCTACTTATTTGTTGCTCCTTTGAGTCTGCTTTGTCAGTAGTTCACTGGGGCTGATGGGAGAGACCAGCAGGGTACATCCAGTGATATCAGTTTTGACATGCCCAGTCTCCATGTTGCAGTAGGAGGTACACTACCCAGAGGTGGAGGACTGAACTGGAGTTCAAGTAACTACAATTAGCAGGTAAGTCTAATTTCTCTTTCTCCATTGGGAAAACTGGCCATTTAGCCCTATCCGTTGCTTTCTATCTTTTAACCAGTCCCTGATCCACAATAGTACACTGCCTCCTCCTATCCCATGACTTTTTTTTAATTTTGCCAAGAGTCTCTCATGAGAAACCTTGTCAGAAGCTTTTTGAAAATCCAGATACATTCCTTTATCTATCTGCTTATTCACACTTTCAAAAAACCATAATAAATTAGTAAGACAAGACCTTCCTTGGCTAAAGCCATGTTGGCTGTCTCCCATTAAGCCATGACTATCTACATGTTCAGTAATTTTGTTGTTTATAATAGTTTCTACCATTTTTCCCGGTACTGCCGTCAGGCTCACCAGTCTGTAATTTTCCGAATCACCCGGAACCCTTTTTAAAAATTGGTGTTACATTGGCCCTCCTCCAATTTTCAGGAATTATGGATGATTTTAATGATAGATGCACCTGTGATCAATTGTCAGTACTCACATGACTTGAATCAACTAATGAATGATACCAGCGATATATTTGCAGCTGGAGAAATGAAGCTTGTAAGGAAAAAAACACCCTTCCTACAGTTAAGTATGTGGAGGTTCCATAATGTTGTGGAGCTGTTTTTCTGCCTCAGGAACTAGAAGCCTAGAATGTATGAAAGGAATTATAAAGTTAGAGGACTACCCAAGATGTTTTTGAGTGAAATATTCTGCCTAGTGTCTGAAAACTAGGTCTGGGTTGAAGGTCATGGATCCTCCAGCAGGACAATGACCCAAAACATGCATCCAAAATTACAAAAGAATGGTTAAAAAGGAACAAATAAATGGACTGTTTTTAAACTGGCTAGCAGTGATTTCTGATCTCAATCCAATTCTTTGGAAAGAGCTGAAATCTGCCATTGGTTAAATGAAGCCTGGAAACATTCATGAGCCGGATTCGCAGTTGAAGAGTGGGCGAAACTACCAGCAGAGACAGATGTACGAAACCTATAGATAGATGGCTACAAGAAACATTTGGGGGCTGCCATCACTGCCAAGGGTTGTGTAACCAAATATTAGCGAAGGGTGCCATTAATCCTGTCCAGGTTATATTTTGTGTTTCTCAAATTACTATGTCTAAGCTGCACAGTCATTTTATCTCCAGGAACAAGCAGGAATGAGTCTTCACATATGGGTACGTCGGTACCGACGGAGCCTGCGCGGGAACCCTCCCCAGCTTCCCAGAAGGAAAGCTTTTGGGAGCATCCCACTGCGCCTGCGCGCTGCCTTCCCGCCTTTCCTGACCAGCTCTCCTCAGTTCTTCTTTTTCCGCGGAGCCAGCAGGTCGTGTTCCTGTCACCGCTGAAGAAGTTGTTATTTTAATTTGTTTCTTTGGCCGCGTGTCTGCCTTCCCCGATTCCGGACCGGTACCGCTGGTCTTTTTTCTTTATTTCTTAAAAAAACAACCCAATATCTTATTTTCCCCCCACTTGGTGTGTTTGTTCTGTGAGGCCTCTAGGCCTTCACAGAATTCTCCCTCATGGAAAAACAAGCCTCTGGTTTTAAAAAATGCACCAAGTGTAGCGGTACTATATCAGTCACAGACACCCATGAATGGTGACTTAAATGTTTGGGGCCTGACAACTCCATTCTGGATTGTCCATCCTGCTCTCTGATGTCCAAGCATGGCTTACAGAATCGAGCAGCCAAGTTTCATATGCTGTTTTCTACAGATGCATCAGCATCCTCCAGGTCTTCCTCTCCTTATGGATCTCAGGTAACCAAACATTCTTCCGGCAGGTCCTCAAAGGGCAAATCTCCCTCTAAGCATCGAGAGGGCCTTGGGCTTGACCCTGAGGAACCTGCCCCAGCCAAACAACCCCGGCGGGAAGCTCCGGCTTCCAAAGCTCCTCCTATGGGGTTACAGGTTGACATTGATGGCACGGCCTCGACCGATCACCTGTTAGACTGCTCTGGGGTACCGGCCCATACCGGTACCGACATCCAGGCAGTCGTGGCGTCTATGGATAATACCGTTCAATCCATGCAGCAGGCCATAATGGCTTTTATTAAAGCTGTAACGCCCTCGGTGCCGCACCAAGCGGTTCCGCTTCCCGTTCCGGTACCACAACCGATACCGGTACCCAGAGCATCCACTTCCACCAGGATACCGGTTCCGGTTCCCGGTTCCAGGGTTTATCCCGATCCCGATTCGGTTCCGGGTACGCCCGATGTGGATACCGGTCGATACGCGTATCGATCTTTGGAAGCTAATAGACGATACTTCGAGTCTTCTGATGATTCCGATACCTCAGAAGACTCTGCTGAAGTATCTCTTACTCTTCCTGAGGAGCCCTCTTCTCCAAAGAGGAGAATGTCTCCTCCAGAGGATTTGTCCTTTCAAGACTTCATTCTTGAACTAGCCAAGGGGCTCTCAGTTTCAGTAACCTCTGAAAAAGAATCTAGAGCAAAAAAATTAGATATTTTGGGATACTCTAAGGTTCCCAAAGAGGCAGTCACCTTGCCCATCCATGAAATTCTTCAAGAACACATGATGGACTTATGGGAGACTCCTCTCACCTTATCTCCACATTCTCGTCGTTTGGACACCATGTATCGTGTCCCTCCTCCTGGTTTTCAAAAAACTCAGCTTCCTCACCACTCTATTGTGGTACAGTCAGCTATGAAAAGGATAAAGAGTACCAAAAGACACTCTTCCACTCCCCCAGGAAGAGAATGTAGGACTTTGGATGCTTTCGGTAGGAAAATCTTCCAAGCCAGTATGCTTATTGCCAGAATCAATTCATACAGCCTCTATATGGGCATGTTTCTGAAGGAGATTGCACTGAAGATACGCCATTTCCTCCCCTTTATCCCAGAGGATAGGAAGGAGGAATTCCTTCTTTTGTTAAAGCATACCCAAGATATTTCAAAGTTCTCCAACAGAGCTGCCTTTGACTCCTTTGAGGGTGCTAGCAGAGCCTCAGGCATTGCCATAGCTGCTCGCAGAATTGCTTGGCTCCAGGCCTCTGACCTAGATCCCTGGGTCCAAGATGGGTTGGGCAATCTGCCCTGTACAGGTGAAAATCTGTTTGGCAAGGAGTGGCAAATCAAAGCCACTCAAATGGATGCAGAGAATGCTGCTTTAGATAGACTTTCTAAGTCTACCTCTACCCCTGCCAAGAAAAAATCTTTTAAGAAGCCTTTCTACAAAAAGACCAGATTTTCCACAAATACTGGCCAATAATCTTCCCAAGTTCGCTTTGCTCCTAAGCGTCAGCAATCTAAACAGGCCAGGGCAAAACCTGCAGGGACTGCTACAGTTCAGCAGTCCCAACCTCCTCAGGGTTTTTGACTGACTTCTAGAGAACTTAACTTTTCTGGCTCTACAACAGCCAGAGCCTCTCACCATTCCAGGAAGGTTAACTCATTTTGCTCCCAGATGGGAGCAAATCACATCAGAACAGTGGACCCTCTCTATCATCAGAGAGGGCTACAAACTACATTTCTCCAGCCTTCCTCCCCATACCATGGTGAGACATTTCAATTCTCCCCCATCTCTCCTGCACCTGTTGGGTCAGGAGGTGACCACCCTTCTTGCCCAAAGGGCAATAGAAGAGGTTCCTCTTCTTCAACAGGGGTCAGGGTTTTACTCCCCTTATTTTCTCATCCCCAAGAAAACGGGGATACAGACCCATTCTGTATCTGAGAGAATTGAACAAATTTCTATGCAAGGAGAAATTCAAGATGCTCTCTCTAGGTACTCTCCTTCCATACCTGCAGAGTCAGGATTGGCTTTGTTCTCTAGATCTAAAGGATGCGTACACGCATATACTCATCCATCCATCCCACAGAAAATTCCTACGGTTTCTGTTCCAAGGAAAACATTTCCAGTACAGAGTACTCCCCTTCGGTCTAGCCTCTGCTCCAAGAGTGTTCACCAAATGCATATCAATAGTGGCTGCATTTCTACGCACCCTGGGAATTTTTGTTTTCCCATACCTGGACGACTGGCTCATCCGAGCTCCATCTCAGTCCGAGGCTCAGACTTCCCTGGACCACACCAGACGCATACTGCAGTATCTGGGACTTGTCATCAATCTGCCAAAGTCTCAACTCACCCCTGCTCAGTCCCTAGAATTCATAGGGGCCTGGCTATATACCACCACTGCAAGGGCCTATCTTCCTCAAGCCCATTGCCACCGTCTAGTGCACTTGGCCTCTCAAACCAGTCCAGAAACCACTTGACTGCCAGGGAGATGCTACAACTGCTAGGCCACATGGCATCCACAGTTCATGTGGTGCCTTATGCTCGCCTGCATATGAGAGCAGCTCAATGGACTTTGTCCACCCAGTGGACTCAAGCATCAGGAGCTCTCTCAGACCAAATAGCAACCTCAAAACGTCTCTTTTGGTCTCTCCAATGGTGGATGTCCACCCAAAATCTGTTGTTGGGGGCCCCCTTCCAACCTTTGTTACCCCAAGCAACCCTCACAACAGATGCCTCCCAAATGGGTTGGGGAGCTCATCTCCAAGACCTCTCCATTCAGGGCACTTGGTCTCCACAGGAGACCACCCTTCATATCAACCTTGTGGAACTGCGAGCAATTTTCCTTGCTCTCAAGGTCTTTCATACCCTCCTCAACAACATGACAGTCCTTGTTCATACCGACAATCAAGTAGCCATGTTTTACATAAACAAACAAGGAGGGACTAGCTCTCTGTCGCTTTGCAACGAAGCTCTAAGATTGTGGGCCTTTGCCAGAGAGTATCAAATCCATCTCCTGGCAGTATACCTCCCAGGAATCCAAAACTCTTGGGCAGACAGACTCAGTCGAGTTCTGCTTCCACACGAATGGTCCCTGCACATGGATCAGGTACTCAGAATCTTTCAAGAATGGGGAACCCCGGACATAGACCTCTTTGCAAGTCCGTGGAATGCCAAACTTCCCCGGTTCTGTTCCAGAATTCCGTGTCAGGGGGTTCAGGCCAAGGATGCCTTCCTCCTTCATTGGGGTCGGGGCTTCCTGTATGCCTTTCCACCCATTCCCTTCATTCCCAAGACTCTGTTCAAACTCCAGAGGGATCAAGGATCTATGATCCTCATAGCTCCACGCTGGCCACGTCAAGTGTGGTACTCTCTACTTCTGCATCTCTCCCAAGCCCCCTCCCTGGACTTGGGAGCTGCTCCAGACCTTCTGTCTCAGGAGGAAGGGACTTTGTGGCACCCAAACCCCAAGTCCCTTCACCTCAGAGCTTGGTTACTGAAGGCCTAGACCTTCAAGGCTTGAATCTTTCTCAGCAAGTGAAGGATATCCTCCATGCTTCCAGAAAACCTTCCACCAGGCGTTCCTATGCTTTTAAGTGGAAAAGATTTTCCATTTGGTGTGCTGAAAAGGGTCTTGACCCTTTAGCACTACCTTTAAATATTAGACTATCTCCTGCATCTTTCTGATGCAGGACTTATGACAAATTCAGTAAGAGTCCATTTGAGTGCTATTGCAGCATCCCTTAAGCCCATCAATGGACAACCTATTTCCTCTCCTCTCATTGCAAGATTCATGAGAGGCCTAACTTTAACTAAACCTCCCATTAAGCCTCCACCTGTGGCATGGGACTTAAATTTGGTTTTTGGTCAGCTTATGAAGCCACCTTTTGAACCCTTAGCCACTACCTCCCTGAAGTTTCTTTCCTGGAAGGTTATTTTCCTCATTGCAGTCACTTCAGCTCGCCGCATCAGTGAACTGCAGGCCTTAGTGGCTAATCCACCTTATACAAGGTTCCATCATGACAAGGTGGTCCTTAGGACAAATCCACATTTTATGCCTAAAGTGGTTTCACCTTTTCATCTTAATCAGGAGGTATATTTACCTGTCTTTTTTTTCCAGCTCCTCATGCATCCAGTGCAGAGAAGAGTCTTCATATTCTGGATTGTAAAAGAGCTCTTGCTTTTTACTTACAAAGGACACAGCAACATAGAAAGTCTTCCCAGCTTTTTGTTGCTTTTGATCCTTCTCATTTGGGACTTCCAGTCTCTAAGAGAACACTGTCCAATTGGATTGCTCAGTGTATTTCTTTCGCCTACCAGAGTAAGAACCTTTCTCTGGAGAGCCATGTCACAGCTCATAATGTGAGGGCCATGGCCACCTCTATGGCTCATCTAAATTCTGTGTCCATCGACCAGATCTGTCGAGCAGCCACCTGGGCCTCGGTTCATACCTTCACAGCCCATTACTGCTTGGACAAGGACTCCCGCCGGGATGCCTTGTTTGGTCAGGCTGTTCTCAAACACCTGTTCCACTCTTAAGCAACTCCTACCCTCCTTCCCTGGATGGATGCCTGAGATCCATAGGAGGAAGTAGACCCCTTCCCAGGGTCTCATATCCTTGGGGATCTCCCAGGCATCTTAGCTAGGGAGTCCCCATATGTGAAGACTCATTCCTGCTTGTTCCTGGAGATAGCACAGTTACTTACCTGTAACAGGTGATCTCTGGGAACAGCAGGAATAAGTCTTCACAACCCTCCCACCTCCCCTAGGAGTTGTATCTCTTTTTTCTGTCTTTCCTTTCCTCTCTCTCTCTCTTGTCTCAGCTTTAAACTCAAACTGAGGAGAGCTGGTCAGGAAAGGCGGGAAGGCAGCGCGCATGCGCAGTCGGATGCTCCCAAAAGCTTTCCTCCTTTGAAGCTGGGGAGCGTTCCCGCGCAGGCTCCGTTGGTACCGATGTACCCATATGTGAAGACTTATTCCTGCTGTTCCCAGAGATCACCTGTTACAGGTAAGTAACTGTTTTTGTGTTATACCTTTGAACAGGGGTGGCTCTATAATGAAGCATAGTGCGGTGACTGCCTCAGATGGCAAAGTTTGGGAGCGGCAAAAAATACCCTCAAAACAGCCAAGTGGCTGCCGCCTCACTCTGCCTTCTAAAGTTAAAAAAAAAAATCATACAGACCAGCTGCTGCTGCTGTTGTCACCTCCACTTCTCCAGGTCGGCAGCGGCAGAATCACGCTTCCATCCCCACTGCCTCAGATCCGAGGACTCTGAGGCAGCGGCGGCAGAAAAAAAAATGCAAAATCTGTTGACTTCCATGTGCTGGTAAGCCCCTGCTGGTTCCGTCCCCCCTTTGATGCAAAAAGCATCAGAGGGGATGGGATCCATTACTCTAATCCATATTTGCCTCCACTGCCTCCCATTGAATGCAAATATATCACGTGAATATTCATTAGGGACATCCTGAAAACCAGACTGGATTGTGGTGCACTGGGACTTGAGTTCGCCACCCCTGCATTAGGGTCTTACAAACATGCCAGAATCGCAACAGCTGGCGTTTTTCTGGGTTTTTTTTTGGGGGGGGGGGGGGGTTTGAGCTAAAAAAGAAAGCAAAAGTGCCAGCTGTTGCGACTCCAGCATGCTTGTTAAGACCCTGATGGGTCCCGCCCCCTGTTATGATGCTTTTTGCATCAGAGGGGGGGCGGAACTAGCAGGGCTTTACCAAAGGATGGAGTCTTGAAAACTGCACCAATATTGAGGTGGATAGGTCAGGATGGCAGTTGCTGGACCGCAGGGGGAGGGTCAGGACGACAAATGCTGGACAGCAGGGGGAGGGGCAGGAAGACACAAGGCTGGACAACAGGGATGGAAGCTTAAGGACAAATGATGGACCAGGGCCAGCACTACCAGTAAGCTGGGAAAGCATTGCAGGGGGGCACTGACATCAGGAGTGTACCTTTGCCAGCCACTCACCCCCCACTCCTCATTCAGGATGGCCTATGGAACGCCAGCGGCCTAGTGGAGAGCCTGCCCGCAAGACACCGGCAGAAGGCTGTGAGAGTCTGCAATTGCTACTCGCAGCCTTCTGCCTACAGGCAGATTCTCCAGTTGGCTACTAAGGCTTTGCAGATCATCTTGAATGAGGAATGGGGGTGGGTGGCCAGTGACAGCGCTCTCCTGACATCGGCTCCCGCATTCAGGCTCTGTTTCTCTGGGCTGCAGTGACATTCTGCTCCCCGCAGGCAGAAGGGTGTGAAGGGGAACGATCATGGCCCAGATAAGCAGAGCCTGCCCACGGGAGCAGCATGTCCTGCAGGCAGGGGTTGTGCAAGGCCAATTGAGCCCTGCCTCTCTGGGCTGGGATCATGGCTTGCACAGCTCCTTGCCTGTGGGACATGCTGCTGCCGTAGGCAGAAGGGTGTGGGAGGCAATGATCGTGGCCCAGAGAAGTAGAGCCTGCCTGTGGGAGCAGCATATCCTGTGGCCAGGAGCTGTGCAAGGCCAATTGTGCCCTGTTTCTCTGGGCTGGTATCACAGCTTGCACCCCCAGGCAGTGGGACATGCTGCTCCGCAGGCAGGCAGTGCCCCTTTTACATACAAGGAATGGACATGAGGAAGCATTGGGAGGTAGATGGAGATGGGCACAGGGAGTCGGAAGGAAGATGCTTGGTGCAGGGGGAGGAATAGGGAGGCAGCAGGAATAAGATTGAGGTGGGGGTTTAGGGAGATACTGGACATGAAAAAGGGAGATAGGGAGAAGCAAGGAATGGAGATAGAGTTGTGATTGTTGGCCAGGGGGTTATAGGGAGACTTTGGGGAAAATGCAGGACTTGGGGAGGGGAGATAGAGGGAAGATACTGGAAACAGGGTAATAAGGGGAGAAGGAAATGCAGGACATGGGGGTAATAGGAAGAGAGGGGAGAAGATGGAAATGGGGTAAACAGGTTGAGAAAGAGGATGGAGAAGATGGACATAATAGAGAGGGTATGGTATGGAGATGGGTTAGATTCTGGTTGCTGGGGGATAGGAAGCGAGAGGGCAGACATGGAAGGAAATTGAGCATGGAGGGAAAGAGAGAGACACTGGAGGGTGATGAGAGATGTTAGATATGGAGAGAGTGAGCAAAAGACTTGGGAATAACAGACCAGGGAAGAAGAGCTGGGGAATGGAACAACTGGGGTGAAGGTTGAAAAGCAGTAGGGAGATGGTGTAAAAAATAGGAAGGAGTAGTGAAATCTGGGTGGTCAGAGGGAGAGAAATAAATACATTATGCATTACTTTTTGGGAATATTCTGACTGCCTACATTCCTTGTGTAGCCCTTTAAATCAGATATCTGAGTGTGCCCACTGTGTTCATGTAAGGCCTACTGGCCAGGGACACTTAGGTTCCCACCCACCCCAGGGCTGCATTGCTTATATAGTGGTCACATACGTTGCCATCTATCCTTTTTAATTTGGTTTTAAGCCCACCTTTTCTTCTTCTTCTCCTTCTCCTTCTAGGACTGCTTAATCAGCATGTCGTGTATTCAGTGCAGTAACGGTGGTGCTTTCATTCTGAGATGAATCATTTGGAACCTAAGAGCTTGTTTTATGTGTCTCAAGCCAGCTGCCATGCATAAAGAATTGACTCTACTAAGGGAGGAACTAGCTGCAATGAAACACCTCTTCTAGGATACAAACAGAACAAAGTCCACCACCGCTCCCACAAAGAATCAAACATCCCAAGAACAACTGGATCACAGTGGGCTTGGGTAGACTGCAACCTGTAACGCAGAGACAATCCTATACATCAAGAGAGATCCCTGCATAATGCCTTCTCTGCTTTGGTTAATGAGGATCACCAATCCATGGAACCTGAAGGGCCCTTAAATGAGTTAGTCAATGCCCAATCTCCTGCTAAAGCACCAAATATGAAGAAAAAGTCACCAAACAGAAAACTACTACTACTACAGCTCAAAGGAGAGAAGTTAGTCAAATGCCTCCCAGGCTCTTCAGCCAGCAGGAATACAAACCAAATTGTTGATGTACTTAGCATAGAAAGTGAGCACTCCAAAACTGATGATGTCATCCACAAATGACCTGGCTAGAAACAGTGCCTCTGCCTCTGCAGTTCAAAGGGACTTCCAGACTCTGGGAGAGAAACTCAAGCCCATTATTAACACAGTAGCATTCTCAGAAGTTCTACCTGTTCATGGTAAGGGGGCAGAAAGGCTGCATCACATAAACAGCTTTAATACATGGCTCCAGACCTGGTGCGAACGAGAAGGATTCGGTTTTATTGGCGACTGGGGAAACGGACCAACAAGAGACTATACTGTGCTGATGGACTACATCTCTCTGTCACAGGGAAAAAATCCTAAGTGAAAAATTCAGGCAGTATGTGGATATGCATTTAAACTAGAAAAACGGGGTGACAGATGGAGGACTAGTTCAGGATGTCACTCCCAGCAAATGCAGAGCAACATCAGAAACAGCTACACTTTTAAACCACACATCAATGACAAGTGGGCAGAACAAAATCAATGCAAAATACATGCAAGCCAGTTAAATGCTGGAAAGCAATGAGCACAGATGCTCGAAGCTTAGCCAACAAAGTTCCAGACCTAGAAGCCCTAATGGTGGAAATGAACTTGAACATTGTGGCCATTACAGAAACATGATTTAATGAATCGCATGAATGGGATATAGCTATAGCTGGCTATAATCTATTTAGGAGAGGAAAAGGAGGAGGAGGGAGGAGTAGCCTTGTATGTAAAGAGCAATATTAAAGCTACTGCAATGCAGGGAGCATGGGAAAAAGAAGAAGTGCTCTGGATTGTGTTGGAAAGAGGAGATGGCACTGTTATCCATACTGCAGTAGTCTGCAGACCTCTGTCTCAAATCGAAGAAATAGATAATGAATTGATAGATATTGCCAACGTAGCCACAAAGGGGGAAGTGATCATATTGGATGAGTTTAATCCACCCGATGTGGATTGGAGTACTTCTTTTGTGAATCTGGCAAGAAGCAAAACAATTGTGGATGCTTTCCAAGATGCGTCACTTAAATAAATGGTGATGGAACCAACCAGGGAAAGCTCAATGCTGGATTTAGTGCTCACCAACGGTGATAGTGTGTCAAATGTCTGGGTGGGTGCCCCTGTGAGCAGCAGCAATCATCACACAGTGTGGTTTGAGATAAAAGCCAAGGTGCAGTCCAATCATAGCAAGCTCAAAGTCCTAAACTTCAAAAACACTGACTTCAGTAAATAGGCCAAGTACCTGAAGGGAGGAGTTGTGGGGGGGGGGGGGGGGATAAGGGAAGTGGAATTGCAATGGGCTAAACTAAAAGTGGCAATAAAAGGGGCAACAGATAAATATATAAGGAAAGTAAATAAAAACAAGAGGAGAAGGGAACCTATTTGGTTCTCCAAAGAAGTGGCTGCTCATATAAAGGCTTTAACAAAATTCAATAGCTTTAACAAAATTCAAAAGCTTGCAAACAGAGGAACACAGTAAGGAATACAGGATCAAACTAAGAGACAAAAAGAAATAAGGAAAGCAAAATCAAAGGCAGAGGAAAAGATGGATAAAGATGTGAAGTGTGGCGACAAAACTTTCTTCAGGTATATTCAGGAGGTTTCTCCAGGGCCAAGTGCCCATGCGGGAAGGGTTAGGACAGCAGTTATAGTTGGTGATTCGATCATTAGGCATGTAGATAGCTGGGTGGCTGGTGGACGTGAGGATCGCCTGGTAACATGCCTGCCTGGTGCGAAGGTAGCGGACCTCACACGCCACCTAGATAAGGTCTTAGATAGTGCTGGGGAGGAGTCTGCTGTCTTGGTACATGTTGGTACCAATGACATAGGAAAATGTGGTAGGGAGGTTCTGGAAGCTAAATTTAGGCTTTTAGGTAGGAAGTTGAAATCCAGAACTTCCAGGGTAGCGTTCTCCGAAATGCTTCCCGTTCCACGCGCAGGACCCAATAGGCAGGCAGAGCTCCGGAGTCTCAATGCGTGGATGGGACAATGGTGCAGAGATGAGGGGTTCGGATTTGTTAGGAACTGGAGAACATTCTGGGGAAAGGAGGGGCTCTTCCGAAGGGATGGGCTTCACCTTAACCGGGATGGAACCAGGCTGCTGGCATTAACCTTTAAAAAGGAGATAGAGCAGCTTTTAAACTAGATAATAGGGGAAAGCCGACAGTCGCCCAAGAGCGCATGGTTCGGAAGAATGTATCCTTGAAGGATACTACAAAAAGCAGAGAGGTTCCAAAAAAGAGTAAAGTAGCCCAAATGCCCTCGAGTATGGAGCAGACAGAACTTAAAGATCCCAAATTACCCATGTCTACCAATAGCCAAATTAATATGAATAAAATACAGTCTCTAAAATGCTTGTATGCAAATGCTAGAAGTCTACAAAACAAGATGGGAGAGTTAGAATATATAGCACTAAACGAGAGGTTAGATATGATTGGAATATCAGAGACATGGTGGAAGGAGGACAACCAGTGGGACACTGTGATACCTGGGTACAAACTATATCGAAATGATAGAGCTGATCAAATTGGTGGAGGGGTTGCGCTCTATGTTAGAGAGGGCATTGAGTCAGAAAGGATTAAAGTTTTGCAAGAAACAAAATTTGCTGTAGAATCTCTATGGATTGAAATTCCATGTAAAAAGGGGAAGGCGATGGCAGTGGGGGTGTACTATCGTCCGCCTGGCCAGAATGAACAAATGGATGATGAAATGCTCAAAGAAATCAAGGAAGCTAGCAAAAGTTACAGTGCAGTAATAATAATGGGTGATTTCAATTACCCCGGCATCGACTGGGTCAGTGTCACAACAGGACATGCTAGGGAGATAAAGTTCCTAGATGAAATAAATGACTGCTTCTTGGAGCAGCTGGTTCATGAACCGACCAGAGGGGAAGCAATATTAGACCTAGTCCTTAGTGGAACACCAGATGTAGTGCAAGAGATAAGGGTGTTGGGGCCACTTGGCAATAGTGATCATAGCATGATCGCCTTTGATTTAATTAGTGGAGGAGGGATAGTAAGGAAATCCACAGTACTACCCCTTAACTTTCGAAAGGGAGACTATGATAGAATGAGGAAAACAGTTAAGAAAAAACTAAAAGGAGCAGTTGCAAAGGTTAAAGACGTACATCAAGCTTGGGTGTTGTTGAAAAATACTATCTTGGAAGCCCAGACCAGCTGTATTCCACGCTTTAAGAAAAGTGGAAGGAAGTCCAAAAAATTGCCAGCATGGTTTAAAGCTGAGGTCAGAGAGGCTGTTGTTGCCAAAAAAGCATCTTTCAAGAAATGGAAAAAAGAGCCAAATGATGAAACCTGGAAACAGCACAAGCACTGGCAAGTCAAATGCAAGGCATTGATAAGGCAGGCAAAGAGAGAATTTGAGAAGAAGCTTGCTGCGGAAGCAAAAACGCGAAATAAAGACCTTTTCAAGTACATTCGTAGCAAAAAACCCGTGAGAGAGTCAGTTGGTCCATTAGATGATAAAGGGGTTAAAGGAGCACTAAGAGGCGACAAGGCGATAGCGGAGAGACTGAATGAATTCTTTGCTTCGGTCTTTACTGAGGAAGATGTAGGGATGTTACCCACGACTGAAGTGGTATTTAAAGGTGTGGAAGAATTGAAGGAAATATCGATACATCGGGAAGATGTCCTACAACTATTAGATAAATTGAAGAGTAGCAAATCACCTGGGCCGGATGGTATACATCCAAGGGTGTTGAAAGAACTGAAATTTGAGATTGCAGACCTGCTATCAGTAATCTGTGAACTATCATTAAAATCATCTCTAATACCTGAGGATTGGAGGATCGCCAATGTAACACCAATTTTTAAAAAGGGTTCGAGGGGTGATCCGGGAAACTACAGACCGGTGAGCCTGACATCAGTACCGGGAAAAATGGTAGAAACCATCATAAAGAATAAAATTACTCAGCATATAGATAGTCATGACCTAATGGGAGACAGCCAACATGGCTTTAGACAAGGAAGATCTTGTCTTACTAATCTGTTATGTTTTTTTGAAGGAGTGAATAAACAGGTGGACAAAGGTGAGTCGGTTGATATTGTGTATCTGGACTTTCAGAAAGCCTTTGACAAGGTCCCTCATGAGAGACTTTTGGCAAAACTAAAGAGTCATGGGATAGGAGGCAGTGTACTACTGTGGATCAGGAACTGGTTAAAAGACAGAAAGCAGAGGGTAGGGCTAAATGGCCAATTTTCCCAATGGAGAAAGGTGAATAGTGGTGTACCCCAGGGATCTGTGCTGGGTCCGCTGCTTTTTGACATATTCATAAATGACCTGGAAAGTGGAATAACGAGTGAGGTTATCAAATTTGCTGATGACACAAAACTATTTAAAGTTGTTAAAACCCAGGAGGATTGTGGAAAATTGCAAGAGGATCTTGATAAATTGGAAGACTGGGCATCAAAATGGCAGATGAAATTTAATGTGGAGAAGTGCAAGGTTATGCACCTAGGGAAGAACAACCCAAACTATGGTTACACGATGCAAGGTTCCACATTAGGAACCACCACCCAAGAAAAAGATTTAGGCGTCCTTGTGGATACCATGTTAAAACCCTCGGCCCAGTGTGCAGCGGCGGCCAAGAGAGCAAATAGAATGCTAGGTATGATAAGGAAAGGAATGGAAAATAAAACAAAAGATATTATAATGCCTCTATATCGTTCCATGGTGAGACCGCACCTTGAATATTGTGTGCAATTCTGGTCGCCATATCTTAAAAAGGATATAGCAATTTTAGAAAAGGTTCAGAGAAGAGCCACCAAAATGGTAAAGGGGATGGAAGGCTACTCCTATGAAGAAAGGCTAAAAAGGTTGGGGCTCTTTAACCTGGAAAAGAGACGGCTGAGGGGAGATATGATAGAAGTCTATAAATTAATGAACGGAGTGGAACGGGTAAACGTAGATCGATTGTTTACCTTATCAGAATATAGAAAGACTAGGGGACATGCAATGAAGCTACAGGGTAAACTATTTAAGACTAATAAAAGAAAATATTTTTTCACTCAACGTGTAATCAAACTCTGGAATTTGTTACCGGAGGATGTAGTAAAGGCTGTTAGTGTAGCTGGGTTTAAAAAAGGTTTGGACAAGTTCCTGGAGGAAAGGTCCATAAACCATTATTAAGAAGGGACCCAGGATATCAATGCTTGAACCAATACAAGCATTGTGGAACCTGTGTCCCTTGGGGAAACTGCTAGGTACGTATGACCTAGATTGGCCACTGTTGGAAACAGAATACTGGGCTTGATGGACCTTGGTCTGACCCAGTATGGCATATCTTATGTTCTTATGTTCTTAGAGGAGGAAAATCAGAGATGGAATTGTAGAACTCAGAAGTGCTGGGAACGGATTTGTGGAAAGTGACATTGAAAAAGCAAAATTGCTAAACAAATACTTCTGCTCTGTTTTTACTAAAGAAAATACTGGAGAAGGACCATCTTTGACTCCCAAATATAAAAATGGGAGTGAAGTAGATACCACACCATTCACTGAAGATGATGTGTTAGAACAACTTGCAAAACTGAAAGTGAACAAGGCCATGGGACCGGATGGGATACATCCTAGGATACTGAGAGCTCAGATGTTCTTGCAGGGTCGTTAAAGGATGTTTTCAACAGATCCTTGGAAACAGGAGTAGTTCTTCAGGACTGGAGAAGGGCGGATGTGGTACCTCTTCACAAAAGTGGTGACAGGGAAGAAGTGACAAACTACAGGACCGTGAGCCTTACCTCGGTGGCAGGAAAAGTAATGGAGGCCCTTCTGAAAGAGCAAATAGTGGACTTTTGTCAAAACCAACAGGTTGCATGATCTGAGGCAACATGGTTTTACCAAAGGACGATCTTGCCAAACAAATCTGATTGAGTTATTTGACTGGGTGACCAGAGAACTAGATCAGGGGCATACGATGGATGTCGTCTACCTGGATTTCAGCAAAGCCTTTGATACTGTTCCACATAGGAGGCTTATCAATAAACTCAGTAGTTTGGGGATGGGTCCCAAGGTAGTGAACTGGATCAGAAATTGGTTGACTGACAGAAAGTGATGGTAAATGGAGCTCACTCGGATGAAAGGAGGGTGATTAGCAGGGTGCCCCAGGGTTCGGTCCTGGGCCTGGCACTGTTCAATGTATTTGTGATGTTGCTGAAGGACTGCATGGAAAAGTCTCTTTTTGCAGATGACACGAAAACTTGCAACAGAGTGGACTCCCCTGAGGGAGTGGATAACACGAGGAAAGAGCTAGAAAAGCTGGAAGAATGGTCTACTGCTTGGCAGTTAAGATTTAATGTGAAGAAGTGCAGTGTCATGCACTTGGGAAGCAGAAATCCAGGGGAAATGTACGCGATAGGGGGCGAGAGGTTGGTGTGCACAAACCAGGAGAAGGACTTTGGTGTGATTATTTCTGCGGATCTCAAGGTGGCAAAACAGTGCAACAAGGCAGTGGCAAAAGCCAGGAAGATGTTGGGTTGCATACAAAGAGGAATTACCAGCAGAAAGGAAGAGGTACTAATGCCACTGTTATAAGTCACTGGTGAGGCCTCACTTGTAATACTGTGTTCAGTTTTGGAGACCATATCTTGCAAAGGATGTAAAAAGAGAGGAAGCTGTACAGAGGAAGGCGACCAAAATGATTTGGAGCCTGCGTCAGAAGCCTTATGAGAAGAGACTTGAAGACCTAAATATGTACACTCTGGAGGAGAGGAGGGACAGGGGAGCTATGATTCAGACCTTTAAATACTTAAAGAGAAATAATGAACAAACAAACCTCTGCCAAAGACGGGGAAGCTGTAAAACTAGAGGGCATAATATGAAGCTGCAAGAGGGTAAATTGAAAGGCAATGTCAGGAAATACTTTTTCACTGAAAGGGTGGTAGATGCTTGGAATGCCCTCCCGATGGAAGTGGTGGGGGCAAATACAGTGAAAGAATTCAAAATGGCATGGGACAGACACAGTGGATCCCTTTTACAGCAACAGGATAAAATCAAAATAAACTCAACTAATTTCTCAGCATACAGGGGTGTCCTACACGGAGCGGTGGGTTCACCCCTAAAACAAAGACATGGGGAGGGGTGGCCTGCACGGAGCGGCAGGTGCACCTACTCTTGCCATATTACTTGGCAGACTAGATGGACCATACTCGTCATTATCTGCCGTCATTTACTATGTTACTATGAAAGGAAAAAAATCCAGTATTCAAGATGGAAGGAAGTGAAAAAAACCAAAAGGAGAGACAAGAAATGGCAAATGGACTAGAGACGGTAGAAAGAGAGCTATAGAAAGACAGAAGAAAGCAGAGGCCTCAGATCGAAACCAGCATGATCAGAGAATAAAATGGTCAGACAACAAAGGTAGAATAATTTTACTTTCAATTTAGTGATTAGTACGAAGTTCAATCTTTATATTTTACACAGTATGGGTGACTGCATCTGTTTTTATTTCTCTGGTGTTGCTCCTCATGTGGAGTCTGACTTCTTTTATTTAGTCGGATTTGATATACCGCTTTATCATTAAATCAAAGTGGTTAGCACTTCAAACAGTCAAGAGGGGAGTTATAGTGTGAAAACATGCAGTGGAAACATCAGCATGAGTGGTGTGAGAGATTAATTTGAACTATATACAAGTGATCTATGTACAGGTCTATATACAGTTTTATTCGTATGGGTTGCAGGGTTGGATAGGGCAGAGTCTGGTTCAGGTGATGTCCTTGTAGTGTTCCATGAAGAGTGTTGTTTTGAACATCTTTCTGAAATCTTTGAGGTCCGTGGTTGATCTCAGATCGTCAGGGAGAGAGTTCCACAGGGTGGGTGCCGCCAGGGACAGCGTTCTTTTTGAAGTGTCCTGTCTTGATTTGGCGAATTCTTTTGGGGTGGTGATGGTGTCTGCGGCTCCCTTTCTTCTGGGTCTGGTGCATAGGTCAGCTTTGATAAGAGGTTGTAGGCTGTCAGCTGAGATGTTTTGTCTTATTTTGAATATGTTTAGGAGGACTTTGTATTTGATATGGGAGCTGATTGGGAGCCAGTGGAGGTGGTACAGGATGGGTGTAATGTGGTTGTGACCTGAGCAGTCTATTATGTGGGCGGCAGTGTTCTGTGCCAGCTGCAGTGGTCGGAGGGCCTGTTTTGAGAGCCTGATGTAGATGGTGTTGCAGTAGTCTTGTTGGGGGGGGGGGGGTGAAGAGAGCTTGACAGACTGTATGGAAGTGGTCCTCTGCGAGAATGGGTTTGAGGTAGGCATTTCTTGTAGTTCTGGCAATGTGGGCTTGTAGGTTCATGTCCTTGTCAAGAGTCACTCCGAGGTATCTCACTTCAGGTTTTACTGTTGTTGTGATATCGTTCAGTTTGATGGTAGGTGTAATTGAGAAGGTTGGGTTTCTTGAGATGAATAGTGCTGCTGTTTTGTTGTGGTTTATGGATGGATTGTTTTCTGAGAGCCAGGTTGTCATTTGCTGGAGTCAATTGGCTAGGTTGGAGTAGTCTGGGGTTTCCAGGTTGATTGGGGTGAATATCATGATGTCGGCGGCGTAGGTGGTGTTTTGAATCTTGTGGTTCTTGATGATGGAGCAGATTGGTTGTAAGTATAGATTGAATAGCAGGGCGGAGAGGGATGAGCCTTGTGGGATGCCCTGGGTGGCTCTTAGAGGCTGGGAGGTATCTGAGCACATTTGACTTGTAGCTGCCTGTCAGATAGGATGTGAACCAGTTCAAGGTGGTGCCGTGTAGTCCAATTTCCTGTAGTCTAGCTATCAAGGTTGTGTGGTTCACTGTGTCAAATGATGCGGAAATGTCTATGAAGATCATGAGCACTCCCATTTTGATGTTATCAATAGTCCAGATCAGCTTGTCGAAGAGTTGAATTAGCAGAGTTTCTACCCCATGGTTTGGTCGGAAGCTGTGTTGATTGGGGTCCAGGGGGGCGTGGATGTCTATGTGATCCTGGAGTTGATGTTGGACCGCCTTTTCAATGACCTTGGCTAAGAGGGGGAGGCTTGAGATGGGTTTGTAGGCAGCAGAGTCAGTTTTATCTAGTGTGGATTTCTTGGGGATGGGGTGTATTGTAGCTAGTTTAAGTGCGCTTGGCATTATTCTTGTAGTGAGAGTTTTGAATTTATTTTGCAAATACACTCAATCAGATCTTTTTTGCCTCTTTGATCCATGTTACGAGGCAAGGATCAGTGGGGCGGTGCTGGTGTTGAGGGTGGAGATGGTGTTTGAGATCTGCTCCTTGGATGGGATGCTGAATTTACCCCATCTTTGGTTGGGATGAGGGGGCTTGTTGCTGATGATCTCTTTGTCCTTGGTGGGGACTGTGAATTTGGTCTTGAGGTGGTCTGCGAAGGTCTGGGGATCTATTTGTTGCTCATTTCTGTTGTAGGATTCTTTGAGGGTCTTTACTAATTCGAAGAGTTTGCGTGGTTGGTTAGTGGACTTCAGGATCAGGTTTGTGTAGTAATCCTTCTTTTGTTGGTTGAGGTGGTTATATTCTTTTTGTTTCAACTGGTATAAGTCCTGTATGGCAGCTGATTTGTTTAGTCTCCATCGGCATTCAAGCCCTCTTAGGGCTCTCTTTGCATTGCGTATGTCCTTGGAGTACCAAGGGGTGGAGCTGGGTCTGTTGCTGTGTAGTTTCCGTGTTTTGGGGGTGGTGGGTCTGGCGGCGCTTGTGATGGTGGTGGTTCAGTTTTCTATTTGTTCATTTATGTTCTCTGAGTTGGTGTTGAGGAGGGGTAGGGTGTCTTGTAAGACTTTTTCCTTGTTGAAATTTTTGAATCTCCTAGTTGTGGGTGGTTTATCTTGATGGTTATTGTTTACTGGTTGTAGCTGGACTTGTAGTAAGTGATGGTCCGACCAGGGTACTGGTGTGATTGAAGGTTTTGTGATGGAATTTCTTTCTATTAGGTTGTTGGGGTGAATATGAGGTCGGGGGAGGATCCGCATCTGTATGTGGGGGTATTGATCATCTGGGTGAATTGTAGTGCGTTCATAGCTGCAAGAAAGGCTTCTGCATCCTTATTTGTGGATCAAAGGTTGAAATCTGAGTACGAGCAGATGTTTGTGGAGGTTGTTGACTGCACATATAGCTTCCAGTATTGAAGATAGTTCGTCTGTTGGGGCATTTGGTGCTCTGTAGGTGAGGCAAAGGGCAAGGTTCCTGTTTTCTATGATGATTGTGTTGCAGTGACTTGTACATGTGGTGGATCTGACTTTGAGTTTTAGGTTGGTTCTTGCGATGATCAGGACTCATCCTCCACTCCTTTGTGTGCGTGGGTAGTTGTACGCTGTGTGGGTGGTGGGAACTAGTTGGTTGAGTAGTATGTTGTCCGTGGGGGTGAGCCAAGTTTCGGTGATGCAGAGTATGTCTGTTTGCTGGTGTTCTATGTGGTCAGCGATGGTATTAATCTTGTTTCTTATTGACCTGGCATTGATGAGCTCTTTTGATATATTCAGGGGATGGTTTAGTATATCTTGTGCTTTGCATGTGGGTGTATGGGGGCTGTATTTGGGTTTTCTTTGTTTACTCGGTTTGTGACTGGTATTGGAGCTGAGTGGGGTCATAGTGGTGGGAGTACGGTGAGTGCTGTGGAGGGGGTGTCCACAGTGTGTAGTTAGTGTTAAAGGGTGTGGGTGAGTGGTGTCGTATGAATTGTGTGAGTAGGAGAAGGGTAGGGAGGTACAGAGCCGTTGTCATGTTGGATTAAGCATAGTTACTCACCTGTAACAGGTGATCTCCGGGAACAGCAGGAATTTAGTCTTCACATATGGGTATCGTCAGTACCGACGGAGCCTGCGCAGGAGCGCTCCCCAGCGTCCAATTGGAAAGCTTTTGGGAGCATACCACAGTGCCTGCGTGCTGCCTTCCCGCCTTTCCGAACTGTCCCTCTCCAGTTGAGTTTAAAGCTGAGACAAAGAGAGAGGGAAAGAGAGAGAGAGAGAGAGATACAACTCCTAGGGGAGGTGGGTGGGTTGTGAAGACTAAATTCCTGCTGTTCCCGGAGATCACCTGTTACAGGTGAGTAACTATGCTATCTCCAGGAACAAGCAGGAATATAGTCTTCACATATGGGGACTCCCTAGCTGCAGATGCCAGGGAGAAGGCCCCAGAAGTTGTGTGCCCTTGTGAAAAGGCTTCACTCCCCCCCCCCCCCCCATGGATCTCTGGCATCCTACCAGGGATGGTGGGTAGGAGTTGATTAAGTATGGAACAGGTGTTGAACAGCCTGACCAAACAAGGCATCCCAGCAGGAGTCCTTGTCTAAGCAGTAATGGGCTGTGAAGGTATGAACCGAAGCCCAAGTAGCTGCTCGACAGATGTCGTCGATAGACACAGAGTGAAGATGAGCCATAGAGGCTGCCATGGCTCTCACATTGTGAGCTGTGACATGGCCTTCAAGAGGAAGGTTTTTACTCTCATAGGCAAAAGATATACACTGTGCAATCCAGCTGGACAGTGTTCTTTTGGAGACTGGAAGTTCCAAATGACTAGGATCAGAAACAATAATGAGTTGAGAGGACTTTCTATGTTGCTGTGTCCTTTGCAAGTAAAAGGCCAAAGCTCTCTTGCAGTCCAAAGTATGAAGATTACTTTCTGCATTTGAGGCATGAGGCCTTGGGAAGAATACAGGAAGGTAAACCACTTGGTTTAAATGAAAAGGTGGTACCACCTTTGGCATGAAGTGTGGATGAGTCCTAAGGACTACCTTATCATGATGGAACCATGTATAAGGAGGATCAACCACCAACACTTGCAATTCACTGATGCGACGTGCTGATGTGATTGCAATAAGAAAGATGACCTTCCAGGAAAGGAATTTCAAAGAGGTAGTGGCTAATGGTTCAAAAGGCGGTTTCATGAGCTGCCCAAGAAACAGATTTAAGTCCCATGCCACCGGTGGTGGCTTAATGGGAGGCTTAATTAAAAGAAGGCCTCTCATAAATCTATGAGAGGAAATAGGTTGTCCATTTAGAGGCTTGAAAGAATCTGCAATAGCACTCAAATGAACTCTCACTGAATTGCTCTTAAGTCCTTCATTTGATAAATGAAGGAGATACTCCAGTAATGATTCCAGAGGTATCGCAAGAGGGTTAAGACCCTTCTGCGAGCACCATATGGTAAACCTTTTCCACTTAAATGCTTAAGAGCGTCTTGTGGAAGGCTTCCTGGAAGCATAAAGGATATCCTTTACCTGCTGGGAAAAGTTTAAGACTGCAAAATTCTAGGCTTTCAGCAACCAGGCCCTGAGATGCATAGACTGGGGATTGGGATGCCACAGCATCCCGTTCTCTTGAGAAAGGAGATTTGGAGCAGATCCTAACTCCAGAGGCGGAGCTTGAGAGAGATGTAGGAGCAGAGGGTACCACGGTTGCCGTGGCCAATGTGAAGCGATGAGGATCATATGACCTCTGTCTCTCTGCAGCTTGAACAGGGTTTTGGGAATTAGGGGAATCGGTGGAAAGGGCATACAGGAAGTCCTGACCCCAATGGAGGAGGATAGCATCCCTGGCCTGACAACCCTGAGCTGGAATTCTGGAACAGAACCGGGGAAGTTTGGCATTCAGCGGACTTGCAAAGAGGTCTATGTCCGGGGTTCCCCAAATTTGAAAAATTTTGGCCACCTGGTCTGCATGGAGAGACCATTCGTGTGGAAGCAGAACTCGACTGAGTCTGTCTGCCCAAGAGTTTTGAATGCCTGGAAGATATACCACAAGGAGATGAGTCTGATGCTCTCTGGCGAGGGCCCATAGTCGCAAAGCTTCGTTGCAAAGCGACAGAGAGCCTTTTCCGCCCTGCTTGTTCACGTAGAACATGGCTACTTGATTGTCCATTTGAACTAGGACTGTCTTGTAACTGAGCTAGGTGTGGAATACTCGAAGAGCAAGGAAAATTGCTCTGAATTCTAGGAGATTGATGTGTAAATAGGCCTCCTGTGGAGTCCAGGTACCCTGGATAGAAAGGCCTTGCAGGTGGGCTCCCCAACCCACCTGTGAAGCATCTGTTTAGAGTGGCCTTGGAGGGGGGTTGCTGAAAAGGAGACCCCACCAAAAGGTTTTGGATGATTGCCACCATTGGAGGGACAAAATAGGCGATCTGAGTTTGCTATTTTGTCTGACAGGCAACCTGACGCCTGAGTCCACTGAGTGGATAAAACCCTCATATGGAGGCGAGCATAAGGAACCACATGCACGGTGGATGCCATGTGGCCTAGCAACTGTAACATTTCCCGAGCAGTGAGGTGAGGTTTTAGCAATGCTTGGGAAGCTAACTGCACAATGCGAAGGCAGCGGGGCAGTGGAAGGTAGGCCCTTGTATGTCTGGTATCCAGCAGAGCTCCTATAAACTCTAGGGACTGAATGGGAGCAAGGTTGGATTTTGGGAAGTTTGACAAGTCCCAAATACTGAAGGATGCGCATTGTGCGAGAGAGGGCAACCCTGGCCTCTGGCTCTGAAGTGGCTCGAATGAGCCAGTCGTCTAAGTAAGGGAAGACTAATGTTCCCAGGGTGCGGAGAAATGCTGCCACCACAGCCATGCATTTTGTGAACACCCTTGGTGCAGAGGCCAGGCCAAAGGGAAGAACCCTGTATTGGTAGTGCCTCCCTTGAAACAGAAAGCGAAGGAACTTTCGGTGAGTTGGATGGATGAGAACATGAGTGTACGCATCCTTGATCTAGAGAACAAAGCCAATCCTGAAGGTATGGCAGCAGAGTTCCTAGAGAAATCATTTTGAACTACTCTTTGAACAGGAATTTGTTCAATTCTCTGAGGTTTAAAATGGGTCTGTGTCCTCCTGTTTTCTTTGGAATAAGGAAATAGGGGGAGTAAAACCCTGTACCCTGTTGGGGAATGGGTACCTCTTCTATTGCCCCTTGAGCAAGGAGCACAGTGACCTCTTGACCTAACTGGTCGTTGAGAGAGGTCTGAGAATTGAACTTTCTTAGCATTGTAGGAGGGGGCATGCTGAGGAAATGAAGCTTGTACCCCTCTCTTACAATAGACAGAGTCCAATTTTCTGCTGTTATCTGACCCCATCTGGGGGCAAAATGACATAACCTTCCTGGGATGGTGGAGGGTTCTGGGCCGTTCAGGTCCAGGAAGGCAAAGTTCTCTAGACAGGAGTCAAAGCCCCTATGGAGGCTGTCTGCTGAGCCGGTTGAGGCTTAGCTGCTTTTGTCTTTCTTTGTCTAGGTTGTTGCTGCTGTCCCTTTTGGGCAGACTGACCTAAATGATGCCCCTGCTGAGTTTAGGAGGGATAAAACTACTACTTCTTACTGAAGAATGGTTTCTTATAGGATTTTTTCCTTGCAGGATGAGCTGTAGATTTGGACAATCTATCCAAAGTGATATTGTCAGCATCTATCTCATTAGCTTTTTCCTGCCAATTCTTGCCAAAGAGATTCTCTCCTGTGCAAGGAATATTCCTTAGTTTATCCTGTACCCAAATTTCCAAGTCAGATGCCTGGAGCCAAGCAATCCTATGTGCACCTATGGCAATGGCAGAGGTTCTGCTTATGCACTCAAAGCAGTCAAAGGCTGCACGATTCGCAAACTTGGAAACATCCTGGGCATATTTGACAAGGGCGAGGTAATCTTGCCTCTTATCAGGAAGGAGAGGGCTCATAAGCTCTAAATCTCCTGTGACCTCCTTAAGGAACATTCGCTTATATAAGATATAGGAACTGATCCTAGCAGAAAGCATGGAAGCCTGGAAGGTTCGACGTCCAAAGGCGTCAAGAGTCCTACACTCACGTCCTGTTGGATTAGATGCATGCCTTTTTGCACTCTTTATCTTTCTCATAGCTGATTCCACCACCATGGAATGGTGTGGTAATTGAGTCTTCTGAAACCCAGGACAAGGAGGAACTCGATACATGGTGTCGAGTCTTCGAGAGTGAGGAGATGTGGTTAGAGGTGTTTCCCACATCCTTAACATGAGATCATGCAAGATCTCATGAGTAGGTAAGGTAGCTGCCTCCTTGGGAGCTTTAGGGTATTGCAGGATTTCTAATTCCTTTGCCCTAGGCTCTTTTTCAGGAGCCACTGTGATGGAAAGACCTCGGGCCACATCTCGGATAAAATCCTGAAAGGACATATCCTCTGGTGGAGACATCCTATGCTGAGGAAAAGAGGAATCTTCAGGAAGAAGTACTCTGGTATCGGCAGAGCTTTCAGAGTCTTCAGACTCATCCGAGGATTCGAAGTATCTCCGATCCGGGTGATCGTGCAAGGCACGGTACCGGTACCGATCGAAGTCGGCATCGGAGTGGTCCAGTACCGACGTGTCGATGCCGGATAGACATGCATGACTCGGTCCCGGTAGAATACCTGCCGATGTCAGTGCGTGCTGGTACCGGTTGAATTGTCTGAAGCGGTTTCAGGGGCATCGAGGCCGTGAGAAGAGCCGCCAGACTGCATTCAATAGCCAAGAATCTCTGGTCTATCGACACTGCTGATGCTTGGGTATCGGTACCGGATAAAGCAGCCAGTACCCCCAGAGCATGGTACCAGTAGTTCTGCCGAGGTTGAGGCCTCGAGAACATTCTGGAGCCCCGTTAGTGCTTTGGAAGCCAAAGCCTCCCGCCGGGGCAGTTTTGCCGGTGAAAGTCCCTCAAGAGCAACGCTAGAGGCATCTCAATGTCTAGAAGGAGATCTACCCTTTGAGGACCGGCTAGATTTATGTTTAGTTACCTGAGATCCATGGGAGGAAGACAAAGCCCTGGAAGACGTTGATGCCACAGAAGCTGCATCGGAGGGAAAAAGGGTGCTAAGTTTAGCTGCTCGGTTTTGCTAGCCCCTCTTCGACGACATCCCACAGGCAACACACTCAGAAATAGAGTGGTCAGGACCTAAACATTTGAGGCACCACTCATGGGTGTCGGTGACAGAGATGGTACCGCCAACTTAGAACACTTTTTAAAACCCGATTCGGGTTTTTCCATTTTGAAGGAAAATGTTGGGCCTAGTGCCCAAAATGGTGCGTGGCACCTCAAGAGAAAATTACTGGAAAGACTCCAGAAGAAAGTTTTGTGTGTTTGGTTTTTTTTTAAGAAGAAAAGAAAGAAGAACCGGCGGTACCGGTGTAGCGTCGAGGGAAGGCAGATGCAACCACAAAAAAAGAATAGAAGGGATTTTTTTCTGTGGTGACAGGATGTGCGACCTGTCGGCCTGTGGGATGCTCCCAAAAGCTCTCCTATTGGAAGCTGGGGAGCGTTCCCACGCAGGCTCCGTCGGTACTGACGATACCCCATATGTGAAGACTACATTCCTGCTTCTTCCTGGAGATCCTTGCAATCCTCTTTTCGGTCTCCTTGGTTGGTTTGAGTTTGGTGCCTGTTGGATGAGGGTTGTTGGTTGTGTCTCCTGATGCGCTCGCCTTCGTACCATGCCTAAGGTGTGGGCGTGCCTGATGGTGCTTCTTGTTTAAATGCAGTCTGGTGTGCTGATGAGCTTTGGGCCGGCGATCGGGGAGGGAATTTCTTGGGGTTTTAGTTTAATTTTTGTCTACATATTTTTATTTTTACTTTAGGTTGTGGTCACTTATTCTGTACTTGGTGTGAGGGTCTGTGTGACTGAGGTCAGTTCTGTTAACATAGAGTTTGTACAAAGGGATCTGTACTGTAGTAATTTGCCTTGTTCAGCTTTTCAAATAGGTGTGTGGATGTTCTATGACCTGCTGCAGTATTTATAGTGCTGCTTTTTTCTGGGTAGGCTCCTTGTATGATTTTTGAAAAATTATGCTGGTATGGCATGGTAGACTTGGCCTTGTAGATCTTCAGTGACTTTTATAGGGTTTTATTTTAATTCACAATATGTTCGGTACTGGAGAATATTAGTGAGATGACCAGATTCAGATTTATTTTTAATGTATTGAATTCTGGGGTTGAATGTCCTAATTTTGCTCTGTACCCTGTGTCGAGAGAGCAGTATCTGTTAGGATTGCCAACCGGCTTCAGATGCGCCCGACAGGTTTGATCCAGTGCTGGATTTGCCCCATTGCATACAAAACCAGAAAATCAACATACCCAACCAGTGAAACAAATAAGAAGATAATTAAACAAGATTCCCTGAAAAAAACTCATCAAAACTTATCTTTTTGTCGGAGCAGGCCGGAGGAGGGACGGTATGGAGACCCGCCCCACACCAGACGGCAAGCTTCTTTTTTTAGTTGCGGTTCCTCGCCAACAAAACTTGTTCACCACTTAATTTATTTATAAAATTCGTCCATAATCTTCGTTCATGCTGTAGTTGTAGACGTTGTTCCCAAAAGTACAAAATTGCACGACATGCACGTTTCGGGCTAGCGCCCTGTCTCAAGTGCTCATACTCCACTGAACATACAGGCAACAACATCAAAAAACGCCGTCACTGCGGCTAAGGTTAAACCTTAAATAGGGCCGACTACTAACGTGTTAGCATTTAAAGAGGAACCAGCCAATAGGGACAGGGCCAACCCCACAGACAGGGGAACCCCAATCACCATTGGTTTGACCCAGCAAAAACAGCTAATGATGTCACAACACGCTCTGCCACTCAATCTCACGATTTAGGCCTTTTGGTTCAACAGTATCCAACTGAAATATCCATCGCTGTTCTAAGCACTGTAATTTCTTGATCCGATCACTGCCCCGGGGATCCAAGGGGACATGATCAATTATGGACCACTCGAGGTCCTCAAAAACATGATTATGGGCGATACAGTGAGCTACCATCGGAGCTGTATCCACCCTTTTGACGTAATCTTGAAGCATGCTCAGAAAGTCTTATTTTAACTGGGCGAATCGTCCGTCCAATATAAAATAAAGAGCAAGGACATCGTAGAAAATAAACGACATACATCGACTGGCAAGTAGTATCCCATTTCCGTTTGTAAATTTTCATAGTCTGTTGATAATGCCATTCCAGCCCTGAAATGGTAGTCGCACAGTAGGCACACATGTTACACGGACTATGTTCTTTGATCGCTAATGGTAGAGGCGTCCGATCAATCTCTAGTGAGGTCTTCATTAACCAATCCCCCAAATTACGACCCCTAGAAAAAGCAACATGTAGTGGCTTCCTGAAACAGCCAATCAGCTGTAATATTGGCCAACGATCATGCAGAATACATAAAATCTCAGAGCTACGTTCAGTGTAAGGGAGAACACCGGTCCTTGCTCTTTATTTTATATTGGACGGACGATTCGCCCAGTTAAAATAAGACTTTCTGAGCATGCCTCAGAGACAGGGTAGCGATTTCCAAGCTACTGGTGACAGCCTTGCAATGGTGGCTTCACCACCCCCCCCCCCCCCAACTTGCTTCAGGGAGTACCATTCCAACCTCCCTCTCACACCAGAGTGCTGACGACAGATGCCTTCTTGCTGGGCTGGGGAGCCCATTGGCAGGGTTTATGCACTCTGTGTCTGTGGTCCTCGCAAGAGGCCGCACTTCAAATCAATCTTCTAGAGCTTCGAGCCCATCCGCCTAGCTCTTCAAGCCTTCTGTCATCTTCTTTCACATCAGTCTGTGCTGATACAGACACACAATCAAGTAGCTATTTTCTAAATCAACAAACAGGGAGGCACAGGATCTCGCATCCTATGCCAGGAAACTCTGGACCTCTGCTCTTTTTGCAGTGCAACATCACATGTCCCTAAAGGCAGTATCTCCAGGAACAAGCAGGAATGTAGTCTTAACATATGGGTATCGTCGGTACTGACGGAGCCTGCGCAAGAATGCGCCCCATTGTCCAATTAGAAAGCTTTTGGGAACATCCCACAGCGCCTGCGTGCTGCCTTTCCCAATTGCCTCTCTCCAGTTCTTTGTTTTCCGCAGAGCCAGCAGGTCGTTGTTCCTGTCACCGCAGAAAAGTTTTTCCTCATTCCTTCTTTTTTGTGGTCGCGTCTGCCTTCCTCGACGCTATACCGGTACCGCCGGTTCTTCTTTCTTTCTTTCTTTAAAAAAAAAAAAAAAAAAAAAAAATATATATATATATATATATATACTTCTTTCCAAAATGTTCTTTTCCAGGTGCACGTGCCATTTTGGGCCTAGGTCCAAAATTTCCTCCACTATGGAAAATCCCGCCTTGGGTTTTAAAAATTGCACCAAGTGTGGCGGTACCATCACCGACATCAACACCCATGAGTGGTGTCTTAAATGTTTAGGTCCTGACCACTCCATCTCAGAGTGAATGGCCTGTGCCATGATGTCCAAGAGGGGTCGACAAAACCGAGCTGCTAAGCTCAGCGCCCTTTTTCCCTCCGATGCAGCTTCTGTGGCATCAACGTCTTCCAGGGCTTCGTCTTCCTCCCATGGATCTCAGGTAACTAAACATAAGTCTGGCCGGTCCTCAAAGGGTAGATCTCTTTCCAAGCATCAAGATGCCTCTGGCGTTGCCCTTGAGGGTTCTGTACCGGCAAAATTGCCCTGGTGGGAGGCTTCGGCTTCCAAAGCATTATCGGGGCTCCAGGATGTTCTCAAGGCCTCAACCTCGGCAGAACTACTGGTGCATGCTCTGGGGTACCGGCTGCTTCCGATACTGATACCCAGGCATCGGCAGCGTCAATAGACCAGAGGTTCCTGGCTATTGAACGCAGTCTGGTGGCTCTCCTTGCAGCATCAACACCCTCAGACCCGTGTCAGACAGCTCAACCGGTACTGGCACCGACGGCATTGACATCAGTGTCCGCTTTGCCGGCACCGTCATGCAATGCCTTCTGGTACCGATACACCGGTACAGATTCCCCCCGGTACCGACTTCGGTCGGTACGGGTATCAGGCACTTCAAGAGCATCCGGACAGAAGGTACTTCGAATCCTCGGAGGAGTCCGAGGATTCTGACAGCTCTGTCGGTACCAGAATACTTCTCCCGGAGGAGCCTTCCTCTCCTAAACGTAGGATGTCTCCTCCAGAAATCTCTTTTCAGGATTTCATCAGGGAGGTGGCTCGAGGTCTGTCCATTACTGTGACTCCTGAAACAGAGCCCAGGACTAAGGAGTTGGAGATTTTACAATATCCCAAAGCTCCTAAGGAGGCAGCTACCTTGCCTATCCATGAGATATTACATGATCTCATGTTGAGAATGTGGGAGACACCTCTTACGACCTCTCCTCACTCTCGCAGACGATACCATGTATCGAGTCCCTCCTTGTCCTGGTTTCCAGAAAACTCAGCTTCCTCACCACTCTTGTAGTGGAATCAGCTATGAGAAGTATCAGGCGTGCAAAGAGGCATGCCTCTAATCCTCTAGGACGTGAGTGTAAAACTTTGGATGCCTTTGGACGTCGTACTTTCCAGGCTTCCATGCTTTCTGCCAGGATCAGTTCCTATATTTTATATATGGGAATGTTCCTTAAAGAAGTCACAGGAGATTTGGAGATTTTTTTTTTTTTTTTATTGAAGTTTTAATCAGTTTAACACCAACTAAATATAAAGAAGTGCATCCGGTGTGGAAACACCTGTTTCTTTTTAGACACCAATAGTTGGTGTCTCAACTGTATGGGTCCTGACCCCTTTTCCCCTGACTTGTCAGGAGATAATCTTGTGAGAAAACCTTCAGTATTTAGAATTTCCCTCGATACCGTTTTTTCTTCGGCAGTGAGGGTACCCGGTTTCTCTACTCCACGGAATCAGGTAACCCAAAAACAGTCTGTTACCACTCAAGCATTGGCTAGTCTTATGTCCCATGCCCAGCATGGTGACGGCTCCGGCCTTACCCTCAAGAACCCATTGGCATTACCCCTGCGGGACTCTTCGAGCTCCAAAGCGTTAAAGGGGTTTCAGGATGTTCCTGGGGCTCACCCCTCACAGAACATGCCTGAGCCATGCGCGGAGGTGGTATCCGCTTCGAGCAGTACCGAGCCTCCGGCATCGGCACCGGTGTCGAGTACTCTACTCTTCACCAGGGATCGTCATCGGGCATCCTCGGTACCTTCGGGACCGATCAATACGCACCGTATTGACTTCCCTCAATCTCAGCCATGCTTTTGGACGGTACCGGCGTCGATCGGTTCCGATACCCTAGCATCGGCATCGGCATCGACGGGTGCTCATTGGGTATCCTCGGTACCGTCGGTATCGATCGATGTCACCCAGGCTGCCTTCGTGGTATCTGCATCGCCGATCCTACCACCGCAGTCAGAACTGTCGAGACATGCATCGCTAGCCTCGCTCTCTTCGATGCCGAGTCTTGAATCGATATCGAGTCTAGAGGACTGCGTACCGACGCGTCCCGGAACCGACTCCTGTCGTTTCCAAATAGGTAGTTCCAAAGATCCTAGCCATAACTCCCTCATGATCTCGGTACCACTACAGCAGTTCCCGATGGCTACTTCACCTGCTAGTCCTTTATCAGTAGCGATGTTGATGCCTGTTCTTGCATCGATGCCTAGTTTGGAACCCATACCTGGCCTTGGTGCAGTACCTTCTCTGTCCTCTGATACTCAGGCTCTTTCTTTGGCCTCACCAAGAATACTTCCCCTAGGAGATCAGTCTTTTCAGGCGTTTCTCCTGGATATGGCGGCCTTTCTTAATATTTCCATCCCTGGTTGTGATCCTACTCATGGCTCACCGGCACAAATGCAAAATATACAGTTTCCTTTACATCCTGCTCTGCAGGATCTCCTTCTCAGGATATGGAAATCACCCTTACGACTTCCTCAAGTTTCTACTGACCTTGAGGTTAGGTACCGAGTGCCACCCTCTCCAGGATTCCAAAAACCTCAACTTTCTCATCGTTCCCTTGTAGTGGAATCAGCACTGAGAAAAGTTAAGAGCAAGAAGAAGCATTCTTCTTTTCCGCCAGGTCGTTCTTCAAGAACACTTGATGCTTTTGGCCGTCAAGCCTTCCAAAACTCTATGCTGGCTTCCAGAGTGCTCTCCTATATTTGAGAATTTGAGAAGAAGCTTGCTGCGGAAGCAAAAACGCGAAATAAAGACCTTTTCAAGTACATTCGTAGCAAAAAACCCGTGAGAGAGTCAGTTGGTCCATTAGATGATAAAGGGGTTAAAGGAGCACTAAGAGGCGACAAGGCGATAGCGGAGAGACTGAATGAATTCTTTGCTTCGGTCTTTACTGAGGAAGATGTAGGGATGTTACCCACGACTGAAGTGGTATTTAAAGGTGTGGAAGAATTGAAGGAAATATCGATACATCGGGAAGATGTCTTACAACTATTAGATAAACTGAAGAGTAGCAAATCACCTGGGCCGGATGGTATACATCCAAGGGTGTTGAAAGAACTGAAATTTGAGATTGCAGACCTGCTATCAGTAATCTGTGAACTATCATTAAAATCATCTCTAATACCTGAGGATTGGAGGATCGCCAATGTAACACCAATTTTTAAAAAGGGTTCGAGGGGTGATCCGGGAAACTACAGACCGGTGAGCCTGACATCAGTACCGGGAAAAATGGTAGAAACCATCATAAAGAATAAAATTACTCAGCATATAGATAGTCATGACCTAATGGGAGACAGCCAACATGGCTTTAGACAAGGAAGATCTTGTCTTACTAATCTGTTATGTTTTTTTGAAGGAGTGAATAAACAGGTGGACAAAGGTGAGTCGGTTGATATTGTGTATCTGGACTTTCAGAAAGCCTTTGACAAGGTCCCTCATGAGAGACTTTTGGCAAAACTAAAGAGTCATGGGATAGGAGGCAGTGTACTACTGTGGATCAGGAACTGGTTAAAAGATAGAAAGCAGAGGGTAGGGCTAAATGGCCAATTTTCCCAATGGAGAAAGGTGAATAGTGGTGTACCCCAGGGATCTGTGCTGGGTCCGCTGCTTTTTGACATATTCATAAATGACCTGGAAAGTGGAATAACGAGTGAGGTTATCAAATTTGCTGATGACACAAAACTATTTAAAGTTGTTAAAACCCAGGAGGATTGTGGAAAATTGCAAGAGGATCTTGATAAATTGGAAGACTGGGCATCAAAATGGCAGATGAAATTTAATGTGGAGAAGTGCAAGGTTATGCACCTAGGGAAGAACAACCCAAACTATGGTTACACGATGCAAGGTTCCACATTAGGAACCACCACCCAAGAAAAAGATTTAGGCGTCCTTGTGGATACCATGTTAAAACCCTCGGCCCAGTGTGCAGCGGCGGCCAAGAGAGCAAATAGAATGCTAGGTATGATAAGGAAAGGAATGGAAAATAAAACAAAAGATATTATAATGCCTCTATATCGTTCCATGGTGAGACCGCACCTTGAATATTGTGTGCAATTCTGGTCGCCGTATCTTAAAAAGGATATAGCGATTTTAGAAAAGGTTCAGAGAAGAGCCACCAAAATGGTAAAGGGGATGGAAGGCTTCTCCTATGAAGAAAGGCTAAAAAGGTTGGGGCTCTTTAACCTGGAAAAGAGACGGCTGAGGGGAGATATGATAGAAGTCTATAAATTAATGAACGGAGTGGAACGGGTAAACGTAGATCGATTGTTTACCTTATCAGAATATAGAAAGACTAGGGGACATGCAATGAAGCTACAGGGTAAACTATTTAAGACTAATAAAAGAAAATATTTTTTCACTCAACGTGTAATCAAACTCTGGAATTTGTTACCGGAGGATGTAGTAAAGGCTGTTAGTGTAGCTGGGTTTAAAAAAGGTTTGGACAAGTTCCTGGAGGAAAGGTCCATAAACCATTATTAAGAAGGGACCCAGGATATCAATGCTTGAACCAATACAAGCATTGTGGAACCTGTGTCCCTTGGGGAAACTGCTAGGTACGTATGACCTAGATTGGCCACTGTTGGAAACAGAATACTGGGCTTGATGGACCTTGGTCTGACCCTGTATGGCATATCTTATGTTCTTATGTCTAACACTCCAGGAAGTCACAGAGCAATTGTCTTTTTTGACCCCTTTTTTACCAGAGCCCAAAGCTGCTGATTATTCCTTGCTCATTAATCACAGTCGGAATATATCCTGGTTCCTGTCTCGTGCTTCTATAGACTCTTTTGAGTCCGTTAGCAGATCCTCTGCTACTGCCATTGCAGCACGTCGCAGAGCCTGGCTTGAGGCTTCAGACTTGAACAAACGGGCACAAACTATACTAGCTTATTCTCCTTGTACAGGGGAAAGTCTTTTCAATAAGGAGGCTTTACATCAGGTTGCTCAATGCTCCACTGACTCTTTTTCCACTAGAAACCATTCTAAGCCGCCTCCTTCTTCAAAGAGTAGGAAAGGTCCTGCCAAACCTTCTTTCCCTAAGAAAAGAAAGTTTCATTCCTCTCCTGCCCATTATTCGGCTGTACCTGAACAAGAGACGCCTCAACCTAGTCTGCAGTCCTCCAGTTCTGGCCAGTCTCCACATTCCCAGCAACCATAGGGACCGGGAATTGTAACTTACACTTTCCTTCTACATCTTAGAAGTTTTTCAGTGTACTACCCTGTAAAAAAAAACAAAAAAAACCTATTTTGTTCAGGGACTACACACTTCTCCTCTTCTTACTCTCTAGAGGAGCAGTTGTGACTATTACCTGATAGTTCTATCCCAACTGAACATTCTTCCTTCAGTTGACTTCCCCATGGGTACGTCACCCTACAACTACTTAAGGACTTCCATTCGGAACTACTTCTCTAACAAGCTCGTTCCTCAGACAAGGATAGATGATATTCCCTCCTTTTTCTTGTCTGTTTTTTCTTTTTCAACACACGACGGTCTCTTTGCTGTTTCCGTCAGCAGCTCTGCCTGCAGGAGTTACAGTAATTCTCTTGCTGAAACTTTATCCAAGTTCCAGTCCCTTGTTCAAATCTTTGTCTACCCTCAGTAGTGATTCCAAGCTGCCGTGGATCCTCCTACTTGTTTAGACTTTCTCACATTATTCTACCCATCTCCTTTCCTAGGATATGGCAACATACCTGACTTTCAGTCAGTTTGTTTCATAGCTCTCCTGCACAATGCTCTCTGCAATCTTCAGAGAAGCTTTCTACTATGGGGGCCTTGCTGCAGAGCATTGGTCTTGTCTCTGAAGTTCCTCTTTTACTAAAGAAGAACTTATAACCCTTCCTATACCTGAGAGGGTTCTCCACCCCCCCCCCCTTTTTTAAATTGGGGTGTTAACACATAATCTCGGTTCTTCTACGAGAAGATCCAAGACATCCACCATGTCAGTGTTCTGTGGAAATCCCGTATTGATCCTTACATATTCCTATCTTCATCTGTTCGCACGCGAACATCACGGATAACTAGTTGGATTGCCTTCCGGCATCCCTCAATCCATGAAAATAGATTCCCTATACATATCCCAAGTGGGATCACCCTCTTGTAGGATGCAGAATCTTTTTCTCTTCTATTCCCCATGTACAATCATGGGGCTGCATGGTAGACATGTATCTCAATCTGTTGTCTTGTATATAGCATCTCCTTATATGTCTACATACTTATATCATTACTCTGGTGGTGCTAAACCATGCCCCACAAATTTCCATATGTATATTTATATATTATGTGTGTATATATATATATATATCTATTCAAGCCACATATATATATCTCCCCATATATATGTGTTACATGGGGGGCTTCTCAAGGGTTGGTTATTCGTCTTCACTATCACCCTTACTGTCTATACTACATGTTTTACCTCTTAGAGGTTTTAGACAGTCTATTGCCCTACGTCCCATGCCAAATTATGTTACAGGATGTGTTAAGCCCCAACAACCACTTGGTGCTAACATTTCCCATTTTTTCTTTATGTCCTTGAAGCATCCAGCTTCAATATTTTTTCCTATCTCTCGCCAGCTAGGAAAAACAGTGTACATCTTTATCTTTGAGTACACAGCTGTTTTACTTAGGAATAGGGGTTTTTTCCAGTTCCCCTCTTCCTACCACGACTGGACTAGTTCTCCAACTCCGTCAGTCTTCTTCCTTTAGTCCTCAATGTTAATATCTTTATGCCTAAAGGAGTTTTCAGCTTTTTTCCATAAAGCTTTCCATGGAAGACCTGATGTCTAATCCTACCCAGTTAACACCTGGATCGTCTACTACCTCAAGGACTGGACCTTCATCCTCACTACTGGGAGGTCACCTTGAAGATTCAGCCACTGCTTCTCTAGTAGACTCCATCCTGCTTCCTACTTCCTACACTACAGTAGGTAAGCTGCCTATTTTAAGTGTACATTAAATGTGTTTAATGCTACTCATCATATATACCAAGGACTCCTGTACTCTTTACGACCCTCTAGTCCATGGCTATGCTGTTTTTTTCCTCACAGCTCCTTTATTGTCAACTCCTACCCTCCATCCCACATTGGATGCCGGGGATTCCTGGACACAAAATGCACCCCTGATCCAGGCACTTGCATTTTTATGGGATCTCCCCCTGGCATCTCCAGCTAGGGAGTCCCCATATGTGAAGACTCATTCCTGCTTGTTCCTGGAGATAGCATAGTTACTCACCTGTAACAGTTGATCTCTGGGAACAGCAGGAATTAGTCTTCACAACCCTCCCATCTCCCCTAGGAGTTGCATTCTCTTAATTTCTATCCTTTTCTCTCCTCGCCTTTGTCTCAGCTCTGAAACTCAACTGAAGAGAGGCTGTGGAGAAGGCGGGAAGTCACTGCGCAGGCGCGAGGGATGCTGCCAAAAGCTTTCTGATTGAAAGCTGGGCAGCATTCCCGTGCAGGCTCCATCGGTACCAACGTACCCATATGTGAAGACTAATTCCTGCTGTTCCCAGAGATCACCTGTTACAGGTAAGTAACTGTGCTTTACTTACAAAGAACACAGCTTTTTGTTGCTTTTGATCCTTCTCATTTGGGACTTCCAGTCTTCAAGAGAACAATGTCCAACTGGATTGCGCAGTGTATTTCATTTGCCTATCAGAGTAAGAATCTTCCTCTGGAGGTCCATGTCACAGCTCACAATGTGAGAGCCATGGCAGCTTCAATGGCTCATCTTCACTCTGTGTCTATCGACGACATCTGTCGAGCAGCCACTTGGGCCTCAGTTCATACCTTCACAGTCCATTACTGCTTGGACAAGGACTCCCGCCGGGACGCCTTGTTTGGTCAGGCTGTTCTCCAACACCTGTTCCATACCTAATCAACTCCTACCCACCATCCCTGGTTGGATGCCAGAGATCCTTGGGGGGAAGTTGGAGCCCTTTCACAGGGACACATAACTTCTGGGGTCGCTCCCTGGCATCTAAAGCTAGGGAGTCCCCATATGTGAAGACTACATTCCTGCTTGTTCCTGGAGATAGCATAGTTACTCACCTGTAACAGTTGATCTCCGGGAACAGCAGGAATTTAGTCTTCACAACCCACCCACCTCCCCTAGGAGTTCTATCTCTCTTTCTCCAGGACCAAGCAGGAAGTCAGTCCTCACATATGGGTGACGTCGGCGCCGATGGAGCCCTCGCGGAGCAATTTCCCCAGCTTTCAAAGAAAGCCTTTGGGAATTGCAGCGCGCATGCGCGGTCCCCTTCCCGCCCAAGGGTGCCATCTTGCTCAGTCGTCTTTTTTTCCGTGGAGCCCTACAGACGCTGTTTGTGATCGCCGCAGAAAAAGTTGATTTTATTTCATATTTCTTATTCTTTCTCGGTTCGACGCCGGATCCTTTTCCCGCCCGGACCCGCTACGCCGGTAACGGGTCCGTTCTTTATTTTTCGGTTTTTTGTCCTTCGTGACAAGCGTTTGCGCCATTTTTTCTTTTTCACTGGCAGCCCTGTCTTTTGACCTCGCAGGGGCCCTTTTTCCCTCGATGGCTGCCAGCGGGTTTAAAAAGTTTGATCGGTGTAAGAAACTTATGTCTCACACATGACTGCTGCCTCCGCTGCCTCGGACCCGATCATGACCCGATGATCTGTGGTCCGTGTAGCAAGATGTCCTCAAAGGCGTTGAGTCGGCAGCATCAGCGGGAACGAATCTTCTCTGACTCCGCGTCCGGCCGGGCCCGGACCTCGTCAGAGGCTTCGATGTCCCGGGACTCCGGTCCTGAGCATCGTCGGAGTTCCTCTGAGCGGGGGTCTCCTACCCGGGAACATCATCGGAAGAAAAAACCCGCGAGGGCGGCGTCGGTGGACGCTCCTGGTTCCTCGAGGGCCAGGTCACATAGCCCCGATAGCCGTCCCGGGTCCTCGGAGTCGGAGAGGCCTTCGAAACATCCTCGTCTCGAAATGGAGTCGCCTGGACACGTGAGTACTGTAGTCCTCGTGGACTCGCCTCCGAAGGAGCCGACGTCGGGCCCGACGCCATCGGGGCCCGAGTCGGGGGCTGCTGGGTCTCCTGAGCTTGGACTCAGGTTGACGGCCTTGGAGAGCAGTTTGGCTGCCTTCATGGACCAGCAGCGGGCATTGATTGCTGGCCTCGCCAATGCATCTGCCCCGGCCACCGGGACGTTGACGTCCAAGTCGACCCCGGAGACCGAGCCGATCCTCGAGTCCATACGAGCTCGAGTCGATCCTCGGTCGTGGTCTCCCTCGGCCTCCCGTTCGGGACTGAGGTCGTCGACGCCGACACCCTCGGCGTCGGGGCGGAGGACATCGGTGCCCGCCCGACCGGAGCCGCTCGATTCCTTCTCCGAGGAGTCAGACTGGGAAACGGGGGACGAAGAGTCACCTGGTACTTTTCGGACTCGGTGTGTCCCATTGGACTCACCCGAGTCCGAACCTCGGAGACGGTCCCCCCCGGAGGACACCCGGTTCTCGGACTTCGTGCGGGATATGGCCAAGGCCTTGGCATTCCCCGCGGATCCCGAGGAGGAGCCTCGAGCCGAAGAGCTCGATGCCCTCCAGTATGACTCTCCCCCGAAGGAAGCCTTTACCGTACCGGTTCCTCCGATGCTGGAACGACTTATCTTCCGCATGTGGGAGAGCCCGGCGTCGGCGCCGGTGTTAAGCAAGCGGGTCGATTCCATTTATCCGAGTCCGCAAGAGCCCCGGGTTCCAAAAGGCACAACTACCGCACCATTCCATGGTGGTGGAGTCGGCCATGCATCGACTCAAGAGTCAGAAGATGCACTCCTCGGTGCCTCCCGGCTGGGAGGCCCGGAACCTGGATGCCCTTGGTAGAAAGTGCTTCCAGGGCTCTATGCTTGCTTGTCGAGTCCAGACCTACCAGCTCTATATGGGCATGTATCTCCGAGATCTGGCAAAAGAAATTGCCGGGTTCTCTGCTGGTCTCTCCGAGGAACCTTTGCAGAGGTTCCAAGCCTTGTCCATTGGTATTCGAGAGTGCTCAAAGTTTATCTCTCGAGCAGCCTACGATGGCTTCGAAGCCTCGGCTCGAGTAGCCGGGGCTGGCATCGGTACCCGCCGACAGGCCTGGCTTCAGTCATCCGACCTCGAGCCATGGGTACAGGACAAGTTGGTCGATGTCCCCTGCAGAGGTGAAAACCTCTTTGGCAAACCCATGGCTGAAAAGGCTGCACAGATCGAGACCGAGACTCTGACCAGAACTAGGCTTTCTCCAGGACCAAGCAGGAAGTCAGTCCTCACATATGGGTGACGTCGGCGCCGACGGAGCCCTCGCGGAGCAATTTTCCCCAGCTTTCAAAGAAAGCCTTTGGGAATTGCAGCGCGCATGCACGGTCCCCTTCCCGCCCAAGGGTGCCATCTTAGCCAGTCTTCTTTTTTCCGCGGAGCCCTACAGACGTGCCCGTCTTGTCCCCGCTGAAAAAGTTGATTTTTCGTGATTTATTTCTATTTTTTCTTCGGTTCGACGCCGGTCTCTTTTCTGCCCGGACTCGCGACGCCGTTGCGAGTCCTTCTGTTATTTTTCGGTTTTTCTGATTTTCTGTCAGTTTCGTTTTCGGTTTTTCGCTGGCAGCCCGGTCCTTTGACCTCGCAGGGGCCCTTTTTCCCCCGATGGCTGCCAGTGGTTTCAAGCGGTGTGTTCAGTGTGACAGAAATATGTCACTCACTGACACACATGATAATTGCCTCCGCTGCCTTGGCCTGGATCACGAGGAACTGATCTGTGGGGCCTGCAGCAAAATGTCCTCCAAAGCGTTAAGGAGTCGGCGGCATCAGCGGGAACGAATCTTCGCTGATCCCACCCGTACCCGGACCTCGTCGGAGGCCTCGGAGTCCAGAGGTTCCAGCTCTGACCATCGCCGGAGTTCCTCCAACAGGGGTTCTCCCTCCGGGGACCATCATCGGAAGGTGAAACCCGCGAGGGCGGCGTCGGTGGACGCACCTGGTTCCGCGAGGGCCAGGTCGCATAGCCCCGATAGCCGTCCCGGGTCTTTGGAGAAGGAACATCTCCCGAAGCGACCTCGTCTGGAGTCGGAGTTGCCTGCTCGGGTAAGTCCTGTAATCCTCCTGGACTCGCCTCCGAGGGGTCCGACGTCGGGCCCGACGCCGTCGGGGGCTGCTGGGTCACCTGAGGTCGGACTCAGGTTGACGGCCTTGGAGAGCAGACTATCTGCCTTCATGGACCAGCAGCGGGCATTGATCGCTAGCCTCGCTGGCGCCTCTGCCCCGACCGCCGGGACGTCGACGTCTAAGTCGACCCCGGAGACCGAGCCGATCCTCGAATCCATGCGGGCTCGAGTCGATCCTCGGTCGAGGTCACCCTCGGCCTCCCGTTCGGGACCGAGGTCGTCGACGCCGACTCCCTCGGCGTCGGGGCGGCTGACGCCTCCGCCCGCCCGAACCGACCCCACCGATTCCTCCTCTGAGTCGGCCTGGGAGTCTGAAGAGGAAGAGTCACCTGATTCGTTTCGGACTCGGTGTGTCCCCTCGGACTCGCCTGAGTCCGAACCTCGGAAACAGTCCCCTCCGGAGGATGCCCGGTTGTCGGACTTCGTCAGGGATATGGCCAAGGCTTTGGCCTTCCCTGCGGATCCCGAGGAGGAGCCTCGAGCCGAAGAGCTCGATGTCCTTCAGTACGACTCTCCCGCCAGGGAGCATTTTACTGTACCGGTTCCTCCCATGCTGGAACGACTACTCTTCCGCATGTGGGAGAGTCCGGCATCGTCGCCGGTATTGAGCAAGCGGGTCGATTCCATCTATCGAGTCCGCAAGAGTCCTGGCTTCCAAAAAGCACAGCTACCGCACCATTCCATGGTGGTGGAATCGGCCATGCATAGGCTTAAGAGCCAGAAGATGCACTCCTCGGTGCCTCCTGGCAGGGAGGCCCGCAACCTGGATGGCCTCGGTAAGAAGTGTTTCCAGGGCTCTATGCTTGCTTGTCGGGTCCAGACCAACCAGCTCTACATGGGCATGTATCTCAGAGACCTGGCTAAAGAGATAGCCGGATTCTCCGCTGGGCTGTCCGAGGAACCTTTGCGGAGGTTCCTAGCCTTGACAACTGGTATTCGAGAATGCTCCAAATTCATGTCTCGAGCAGCCTATGATGGCTTTGAAGCATCGGCACGAGTGGCCGCAGCCGGCATCGGTGCCCGCCGACAGGCTTGGCTTCAGTCGTCTGACCTTGAACCCTGGGTGCAGGACAAGTTGGTCGATGTCCCCTGCCGAGGTGAGAACCTCTTTGGCAAGCCCATGGCTGAAAAGGCTGCACAAATCGAGACGGAGACTCTCACCAGAACTAGGCTTTCTAGGAAGACCTCCGCCCCTTCCCAGAAAAAGAAGGGCTCGGGAAAGAAGTCCTTTTACCCGAGAAAGGCGGCTGCCTATAAACACTACCCTCAATATCAGGCCTCCGCAGCTCCCCAACAGGGTCAGCAGGCCAAGGGACGGGGTAACGGATCCCGTAGGCAGCAAGCCCCCAAGCCTGCACCACCGGCCCCTGCTCAGCAGGGTGGGGGTTTTTGACTTCATCAGCATAGCCTCTCCCCCTCAGCTGGTTCCTCCCAGCACAGGAGGCCGGCTGGCTCACTTTGCCCACAGGTGGTCCAACATCACTTCAGATGCCTGGGTGCTTCATGTTGTGAGAGAAGGCTATCTTCTCCACTTCCACCAGGTCCCTCCCTCCTATTTCCCGGGAGAACCTCCACGACTCCCTCTGCACAGGGACTTACTCCTTCAGGAGTGAGCAAGTCGTCTTCAGGAACAGGCTGTGGAACCGGTGCCCCACCACCTGAGGGGTCAAGGCTTCTATTCCAGGTATTTCCTAATACCAAAAAGAACGGGAGGCCTCCGACCCATCCTGGACTTGCGCAACCTCAACAAGTTCCTCGTCAGGGAGAAGTTCAAGATGCTTACCCTTGGAATCCTTCTGCCCTACCTCCAGCAGGGAGATTGGCTATGCTCCTTGGATCTAAAGGATGCCTACACCCACATCCTCATCCACCCAAGCCACCGCCAATACCTAAGGTTTGTGGTGGCAGGAAATCATTACCAGTACAGAGTACTGCCCTTTGGCCTATCCTCTGCACCACTTCACAAAATGTCTCGCGGTGGTGGCGGCTTATCTCCGGCTTCACGGCCTCTGTCTTTCCGTACCTCGACGACTGGCTCATCAGAGCATCGTCCTCTCCGGAAGTCACAAATGCCACACACCGCACTGTGACTCTTCTGCAGTACTTGGGCTTTGTCATAAACTTCGCAAAGTCCACTTTGCTCCCCTCACAAGATCTCGAGTTCATCGGCGCAAGACTGCACACTCTTCAGGCACGAGCTTTCCTGCCTCTCGACAGGGCTCAACGGCTCAGGGACCTAGCCGGCCGTTTTCGCAGCCAGTCCCTGGTCTCAGCCAGGCGCTTCCTGAGACTACTCGGCCATATGGCTTCCACCGTCCACGTGACCCCCAATGCCCGCCTGAATATGCGGCCTGCTCAGTGGTGCCTTCGCAAGCAGTGGCAACAAGCCACGGGCGGCCTAGCCGACTTAGTGCGCGTCTCCGGCCCGCTGGCCTCTTCTCTACAGTGGTGGCTTCATCGGCCGAACCTGGTGCTCGGAATGCCTTTTCAGTCTCCTCCGCCGGCTCAAGTGCTGACGACCGATGCTTCTATCCTAGGATGGGGAGCGCATTGCCAAGGGGCATGTACTCAAGGTCTCTGGACCACGTGGGAGTCTGCTCAGCAGATCAACTTCCTGGAGCTCAGAGCAATCCGTCTGGCTCTCAAGGCTTTCTCCCACCTGACTTCTCACCAGTCCGTCCTTGTCCAGACGGACAATCAAGTTGCCATGTTCTACGTGAACAAACAGGGAGGCACGGGCTCCTTCCTTCTCTGTCGAGAAGCACAGAAGCTCTGCTCTTGGGCCGTCAGCCACGGCATTCTTCTCAAGGCAGTTTATCTCCCGGGCCAAGAAAATTGCCTGGCGGACAAACTCAGCAGGATCCTCCAGCCGCACGAGTGGCGCCTGGATCCCTTGGTAGTTCAGAAACTTTTTCTGAAGTGGGGCCTCCCCACGATGGATCTCTTTGCCAGTCCTCTCAACCGGCAACTTCCTCGCTTCTGCTCTCGTCAGCCGCATCCCCTTCGAGTAGCGGCGGATGCTTTTCTGCTCTCATGGTCTGAAAGCCTTCTGTATGCCTTTCCTCCCATACCGCTAGTCTCTCGAACTCTTTTCAAGGTTCTCCGAGACAAAGCTTCCATGATCCTGATAGCTCCTCGCTGGCCCAGACAGCCGTGGTTTCCACTCCTGCTGCAATTAGCGGTAGAGGATCCGTTCCCTCTGGGGTTTCAACCGGATCTCCTCACACAGGATCAGGGGTCCCTGCTACACCCCAACCTCAGATCTCTACATCTGATGGCCTGGCTGCTGAAAGGGTAGTCCTTGCTCCCCTTCTACTGCCGGCAGAGGTGGAAGAGGTCGTCCTAGCTTCTCGGCGACCTTCTACCCGCAAATGCTATGCCCTTAAATGGCGTCGCTTTTCCACTTGGTGTGCCCAGCAGTCTCAGGATCCCTTCTCCTGCTCGGTGTCGGTGATCTTGCAGTACTTGCTCTACCTCTCTAATCTGGGACTTAAGTCCAACTCCGTCAAAGTTCACCTCAGTGCTCTTTCAGCACATCATGTGCCGGTGGACGGCAGACCTCTTTCCAGCGACCCTCTCGTAGCGAGGTTTCTCCGAGGTCTCCTTCTTAAACCACCTCTGCGCCCGCCAGCACCTGACTGGGATCTGAATGTGGTGTTACAGCGGATCACCTGTCTGCCTTTTGAACCTATGGCTACCTGTTCTCTCCGTTTTCTTTCTTGGAAAATTTTATTCCTGATAGCCCTCACTTCCGCTAGACGCGTGAGTGAATTGCAGGCCCTCGTGTCTGATCCCCCTTACACTCGGTTCTACAAAAATAGGGTAGTCATACGGACTCACCCAAAGTTTCTTCCAAAAGTGGTCTCCCCTTTTCACATCAATCAGGAGGTGGTACTTCCGACCTTCTTTCCCAGGCCACACTCCAGCCGAGCTGAAATGGTCCTGCATACCCTGGACTGTAGAAGGGCATTGAACTTCTACCTTGACCGTACGCGGGAGCACCGTAAAGCTGCTCAGCTTTTTGTGTCTTTTGACCCCAATAAATTGGGGCTCCCGGTCTCCAAGCGTACTCTGTCCATCTGGGTTGCTGACTGTATCGCTTGGGCTTATGGGGCAGCCGGACTCTCGTTAGAAAGTCGAGTCACGGCTCATTGTGTTCGGGCGAAGGCTACGTCAGTGGCTTACCTCCGCTCTGTTCCGTTGGCAGACATCTGCCGGGCCGCTACTTGGTCTTCGAGCCAGACTTTTGCGGTCCATTACTGCCTCGAGAGGGAGTCCCGCAGGGACAGTGCTTTCGGACAGGCAGTTCTCCGAAATCTCTTCGAGGTTTGAGCAACTCCTACCCTCCATCCCGGATGGGGGCTACCGGTGGGTAATAATTCAGTGAAGATTCCTTCCTTCTGTACCGCTGAGCTAGAGGGAGCTCATTTTTGTGCTTAGGGTCTCCGGTAGCCTTAAGCTTGGGAGTCCCATATGTGAGGACTGACTTCCTGCTTGGTCCTGGAGAAAGCGTAGTTACTCACCTGTAACAGGTGTTCTCCAGGAGCAGCAGGAATCAGTCCTCACAACCCTCCCTCCTCCCCTTGGAGTTGCAATCATCTGCTTTAGTTTTTTTTTTTTGCAAATTTTTATGCTGTCTTTTAGCTATGTCATCTGACTGGCTAAGATGGCACCCTTGGGCGGGAAGGGGACCACGCATGCGCGCTGCAATTCCCAAAGGCTTTCTTTGAAAGCTGGGGAAAATTGCTCCGCGAGGGCTCCGTCGGCGCCAACGTCACCCATATGTGAGGACTGATTCCTGCTGCTCCTGGAGAACACCTGTTACAGGTGAGTAACTACGCTGTCCAGAAAAACCTCTGCCCCTTCTCAGAAGAAGGGCTCGGGGAAAAAGCCCTTTTACCCGAGGAAGGCGGCTGCCTATAAACACTACCCTCAGTATCAGGCCTCAGCAGCTCCCCAAAAGGGGTCAGCAGGCCAAGGGACGGGGTAATGGGTCCCGTAGGCAGCAGGCCCCCAAGCCCACAACACCGGCCCCTGCTCAACAGGTTGGGGGTTTTGACTCCATCAGCATAGCCTCTTCCCCTCAGCTGGTTTCTCTCAGCACAGGAGGCCGGCTGGTCCACTTTGCCCACAGGTGGTCAGCCATCACATCAGATACCTGGGTGCTTCATATAGTTCAGAAAGGCTATCTTCTACACTTTCACCAGGTACCTCCCTCCTTTCCAGGGGAGCCTCCAAGACTCCCTCTGCACAGGGACTTACTCCTTCAGGAGTTAGCAAGTCGTCTTCAGGAACAGGCTGTGGAACCGGTGCCCCACCACCTGAGAGGTCACGGCTTTTATTCCAGGTACTTTCTGATACCAAAAAGAACAGGAGGCCTCAGACCCATCCTGGACTTGCGAAACCTCAAGTTCCTGGCCAGGGAAAAGTTCAAGATGCTTACCCTTAGAATCCTGCTGCCCTACCTCCAGCAGGGAGATTGGCTATGCTCCTTAGATCTGAAGGATGCCTATACTCACATCCTTATTCATCCAGACCACAGACAATATCTCAGGTTTGTTGTGGGAGGAAATCATTACCAGTACAGAGTACTGCCCTTTGGCCTATCCTCCGCCCCCAGGGTGTTCACCAAATGCCTAGCAGTGGTGGCGGCCTATCTAAGACTTCACGGCCTTTTTGTATTTCCATACCTGGACAACTGGCTAATCAGGGCCCAGTCTTCCCAAGAGGCCACTCAGACCACTCATCGCACTGTGTCTCTGCTCCAGCACTTGGGCTTTGTCATAAACTTCGCAAAGTCCACTTTGCTCCCCTCTGAAGATCTCGAATTCATCGGCGTAAGGTTAAGCACACTTCAGGCGCGGGCCTTCCTGCCTCTAGACAGAGCACACAGGCTCATGGATCTCGCCAGCCACTTTCACAGCAATTCCCTGGTCTCTGCCAGGCAATTTCTGAGGCTGCTCGGCCATATGGCTTCCACGGTCTATGTGACCCCCAATGCCTGCCTGAACATGTGACCTGCTCAGTGGTGCCTTTGCACTCAATGGCATCAGGCCACGGGGAGCCTGACGGACCTGCTGGTCTCTTCTCTGCGGTGGTGGCTTCATCTGCCAAACCTGCTACTGGGAGTGGATTTTCATTCTCCTCCGCCTTCTCAGGTACTAACAACCGATGCTTCTCTCCTGGGTTGGGGAGCACATTGCCAAGGGACATGTACTCAAGACCTCTGGACTCCTTGAGAGTCTGCGCAGCAGATAAACTTCCTGGAGCTCAGAGCCATCCGCCTAGCTCTAAGAGCCTTCTCCCACCTCACTTCTCACCAGTCTGTGCTGGTCCAGACGGACAATCAAGTTGCAATGTTCTACGTGAACAAACAAGGAGGCACAGGCTCCTTCCTTCTCTGTCAGGAGGCATGAAGACTGTGCTCTTGGGCCATCCACCACGGCATCCTCCTCAAAGCGGTCTATCTCCCAGGTCAGGAAAATTACCTGGTAGACAAGCTAAGCAGGATCCTCCAACCACACGAATGGAGATTGGATCCATTGGTGGTTCAGCGGATCTTTCTCAAGTAGGGACTCCCCACCATGGATCTGTTTGCCAGTCCTCAGAACCGGCAACTTCCCAGATTCTGCTCTCGACAACCGCATCCTCTGAGTAGCGACGGATGCTTTTCTGATTCCATGGTCCACGGGCCTCTTGTATGCCTTTCCTCCCATGCTGCTGGTGTCTCGAACACTCTTCAAAGTTCTCAGAGACAAAGCCTCGCTGATCCTAGTGGCTCCTCGGTGGCCGAGACAACCTTGGTTCCCGCTTCTAATGCAGCTGGCGGTGGACATTCCTCTTCCTCTAGGGTTTCAACCCGATCTTCTGACACAGGATCAAGGGTCTCTCCTACACCCCAACCTCCGGTCCCTTCATCTGATGGCCTGGCTGCTGAAAGGGTAGTCCTTGCTCCCCTCCAGCTGCCTTGGGAGGTGGAAGAGGTTGTCTTGGCCTCGAGGAGGCCTTCCACCCGGAAGTCCTACGCTCTTAAGTGGCGTCGGTTCTCCATTTGGTGTGCTCAGCAGTCTGAGAATCCCTTCTCCTGCTTGGTAGCAGTGGTCTTGCAATACTTGCTTTACCTCTCCAATCTGGGCCTTAAGTCCAACTCTGTCAGAGTCCACCTCAGTGCTCTCTCTGCACATCACGCACCGGTGGATGGCAGTCCTCTTTCCCACCACCCTTTGGTGGCTCGTTTTCTCTGAGGCCGCCTTCTCCTTAAGCCTCCTTTACGCCCACCAGCCCCTGAGTGGGATCTGAATGTGGTCTTACAGTGGATTACCTGTCCGCCTTTTGAGCCTATGGCTACCTGCCCTCTTCGTTTTCTTTCCTGGACAACTTTGTTTTTGGTAGCCCTTCTGCTAGGCGCGTTAGTGAACTGCAGGCCCTAGTGTCTGATCCTCCTTACACTAGGTTCTACAGGAATAGGGTAGTCTTACGGACTCACCCTAAGTTTCTTCCAAAAGTGGTTTCTACTTTCCATCTCAACCAGGAGGTGTTTCTTCTGACCTTCTTTCCCAGACCGCACACCTGCCGGGCTGAAATGGTCCTGCATACCCTGGACTGTAGGAGGGCCTTATCCTTCTACCTTGACCGTACGCGAGAGCATAGAAGGGCTGTTTAGCTCTTCGTTTCTTTTGACCCCAATAAGTTGGGGCTACCTGTCTCCAAGCGTACTTTGTCCATATGGGTTGCTGACTGTATCGCTTGGGCTTATGGGGCGGCCGGCCTCTCGTTAGAAAGTCGAGTCACGGCTCATCGTGTTAGGGCGAAGGCTGCGTCAGTGGCTCATCTCCACTCTGTTCCGTTGGCAGACATCTGCCGGGCCGCTACTTGGTCTTCAAGCCAGACTTTTGCGGCCCATTACTGCCTAGAGAGGGAGTCCCGCAGGGACAGTGCTTTCGGACAGGCAGTCCTCCATAATCTCTTTGAGGTTTAGGCAACTCCTACCCTCCGGCCCTGGTGTTGGGCTACCGGTCGGAGGCTTTTTCAGAGAAGATTCCTTCCTTCTGTGCTTCTGAGCTAGAGGGAGCTCATTTTTCCACTTGAGGCCTCCGGTAGCCTTAAGCTTGGGAGTCCCATATGTGAGGACTGACTTCCTGCTTGGTCCTGGAGAAAGAGTAGTTACTCACCTGTAACAGGTGTTCTCCAGGAGCAGCAGGAATCAGTCCTCACAACCCTCCCTCCTCCCCTTGGAGTTGCAGTCCTATCATTTCGTTTTTGCTAATTTTTTTGCTATCTTTTAGCTATGTCATCAGACTGAGCAAGATGGCACCCTTGGGCGGGAAGGGGACCGCGCATGTGCGCTGCAATCCCAAAGGCTTTCTTTGAAAGCTGGGGAAATTGCTCCGCGAGGGCTCCGTCGGCGCCGACGTCACCCATATGTGAGGACTGATTCCTGCTGCTCCTGGAGAACGCCTGTTACAGGTGAGTAACTACTCTTCATCTCTTTCTCTTTCCCTCTCTCTCTCTTTGTCTCAGCTTTAAACTCAACTGGAGAGAGGCAGTTGGGAAAGGCAGGAAGGCAGCACGCAGGCACTGTGGGATGCTCCCAAAAGCTTTCTAATTGGACGCTGGTGAGCGTTCCCGTGCAGGCTCCGTCGGTACCGACGATACCCATATGTGAAGACTAAATGCCTGCTGTTCCCGCAGATAACCTGTTACAGGTGAGTAACTATGCTTTATCTATCAGGTCAGGAGAACCTCCTGGCCGACAAGTTGAGCAGGATTCTTCAGCCTCACGAGTGGCAACTGAACCGGGATGTAGCCCAACAGATCTTCAACCGCTGGGGTCTCCCTTCCATGGATCTCTTTGCCAGTCCACAAAACCATCAGTTGCCCCAATTCTGCTCAAGGCAGCCACATCTGATGAGCGTGGGGCAGATGCTTTCCTGATCTTGTGGGCACAGGGACTTCTCTGTGTTCCCACCCACACCCCTGGTGGCATGCACTCTGTTCAAGATTCTTCAGGACAAGGCCTCTGTCATCCTGGTAGCCACCAGGTGGCCCAGACAGCCTTGATTCCCTCTTCTCCTTCAACTGGTGGTCGAAACTCCACGCCCGCTGGGGGTGCAGCCCGACCTCTTGACCCAGGAACAGGGTTCCTTGCTACACCCAAATCTCAGATCACTCAACTTCATGGCCTGGCTGCTGAGAGGGTAGTACTTGCATCTCCAAGAACAAGCAGGAATGAGTCTTCACATATGGGTACGTCGGCACCGACGGAGCCTGCGTGGGAACGCTCCCCAGCATCCCATAAATGAAAGCTTTTGGGAGCATCCCACAGCGCTTGCGTGCTGCCTTCCCGCCTTTCCTAACCGCCTCTCTCTAGTTCTTCTTTTCTGCGGAGCCAGCAGGTCATGTTCCTGTCACCGCTGAAGAAGTTCTTAATTTTATTTCTTTGGTCGCGCGTCTGCCTTCTTCGACGTCGGACCGGTACTGCCGGTCTTTTCTTTCTTTTTCTTTAATAAAAAAAAAAAAGGATATTTTCTGTTCCACTTCAGTGTATTTTTTCTTCTTTGGGCCTTGGGCCTAACAGAAAAATTCCTCATGGAAAAGCCTGCCTCCGGGTTTAAAAAATGCACAAAGTGCAGCGGTACCATCTCTGTTACAGACACCCATGACTGGTGTCTTAAGTGTTTGGGTCCTGACCATTCCATCACGGATTGTGCGTCCTGTTCCATGATGTCTAAAAGAGGTTTACAGAACCGAGCAGCCAAGCTCAATACCCTGTTTCCCTCTGATGCAGCTTCGGTGGCATCGACGTCTTCCAGGGCTGCTTCTTCCTCCTATGGATCTCAGGTAACCAAACATAAGTCCAGCCGGTCCTCGAAGGGTAGATCTCCCTCTAAGCATCGAGATGCCTCCGGGCTTGCCCTCGAGGATCCTGCACCGGCAAAAGTACCCCGGCGGGAAGCTCCGGCTTCCAAAGCTCCTCCTATGGGGTCACAGGTTGACATCGATGGCACGGCCTCGACCGATCACCTGTTACAATGTTCTGGGGTACCGGTGGAATCCGCCGGTACCGACCTCCAGACATTCATGGCGTCGATGGATCAGAATGTTCTGACCATGCAGCGTGCCATTACGGCATTCATACAAGCTGCGACGCCGCTGGTACCGCAACAAGCTTCGTTGTCGGTACCAGCTCCGACACCGGCTCCGATATCGGTTCCTGTGCCAGTACCGATTGCATCGACATCGGCTTCGGTGTCGACTGCAGCGGTACCCTGTCCGATGATGCCTATCGATACCGAATCGGTACCGATGACTCCCGATGTCGATACCACTCGGTACGCGTATCGGGCTTTACAGGAGCATCCAGAATACTTCGATTCCTCCGAAGACTCTGATGCATCGGAGACCTCTGTCGAAGCATCGGTACTCCTTCCTCAGGAGCCGCCTTCTCCAAAAAGAAGAATGCCCCTCCAGAAGACTTGTCTTTTCAAGACTTCATAAGGTAAGTGGCCAAGGGGCTTTCTATCTCAGTAGCCCCTGAGTCAGAGCCTAGAGCCAAAAAATTGGATATTTTGCAATATCCCAAGGCCCCTAAAGAGGCAGCCACTTTGCCCATTCATGAGATCCTTTATGACCACATGATGGGCATATGGGAGACTCCTCTCACCATCTCTTCTCATTCTCGTAAGTTGGATACCATGTATCGTGTCCCTCCTTGTCCTGGATTTCATAAAACTCAGCTTCCTCACCATTCTATTGTGGTGAAGTCTGCTATGAAAAAGTTAGAGTGCAAAGAGGCACTCATCTACTCCTCCAGGAAGAGAATGTAGAACCTTAGATGCTTTTGGCAGGAAAATTTTCCAAGCTAATATGCTTGTTGCCAGAATCAACTCCTATAGTCTCTATATGGGGATGTTTCTGAAGGAAGTTACAGATCATCTGCAAACTTTCCTCCCTTTTCTTCCAGAAGATGAAAGGGAAGACTTTCTTACCTGGCTTAAGCATGCCCAGGATGTTTCCAAATTTTCTAACCGTGCAGCCTTTGACTCTTTTGAGGGGGCCAGCAGAGCCTCGGCCATTGCCATAGGTGCACGCAGAATTGCTTGGTTACAAGCTTCTGATTTGGAACCTTGGGTCCAAGATGGATTAGGAAATCTTCCTTGTACAGGTGAAAACCTGTTTATCATGGATTGGCAAGCAAAGGCCACACAAATGGATGCAGAAAATTCTGCTTTGGATAGGCTCTCAAAGTCTGCCTCTAATCCTGTCAAGAAGAGGTTATTCAAAAAGGCATATTTTCCCAAGAAGGGAAGATATTATCCTGTTTATGGTCAACAGACATCTTCTGCAGGTCGTTTTGCTGTAAAGCGTCAACAACCTAAACAGGCCAAGCCTAAGGCTGCAAGGACTACTGTAGCCCAACAGCCTCAGCCTCCTCAGGGCCTTTGACTTGCAGCTAGAGAACTTAGCCTTTCTGGCTCTAGAAGAACCAGAGCCTCTCAACATTCCAGGAAGGTTAGCTCACTTTGCTCCCAGATGGGAGCAAATCACAGCAGAGCAGTGGACCCTTTCCATCATAAGGGAAGGGTACAAACTTATTTATTTATTTACATTCTCTTATATTCCGCGCTATTCTGCATCAGTGCGGTTTACATTGAACAAACTGAAATTACATTGAACAGGGCATTATAACTTCGAGATAACTATTTTACAGGGGACATGGGCTATGGAGGGTTAAGTGGCTTGCCCAAGACCACAAGGAGCACCTGTGGGACTAGAAACCCCAGTCCTTCCGGCCCAAGGTTGCTGTCCTCTAGTGGGATTTGACCCCCCGACCTTCCAGCCTGAAGTACCCTGCCCCAACCACTAGGCCACTCCTCCACTCCACTTCATTTCTCAAACCTTCCTCCTTACACCATGGTGAGACAGTTCAATTCTCCAACATCTCTCCTCGACCTTCTGGGTCAGGAGATTTCTACCCTTCTTGCCCAAGGGGCAATAGAAGAAGTACCTCTTCTTCAACAGGGCTCAGGGTTCTACTCCCCCCTACTTTCTAATTCCAAAGAAAACAGGGGGCTACAGATCTCAGATATTAGATCTCAGAGAATTGAACAAATTCCTATGCAAGGAGAAATTCAAGATGATTTCTCTAGGTACTCTTCTTCCATTCCTTCAGAGTCAGGATTGGCTTTGTTCTCTAGATCTCAAGGATGCGTATACCCATATACTCATCCATCCAACACACAGAAGGTTCCTTCGGTTCCTTTATCACTACCAATACAGGGTGCTTCCTTTTGGTCTGGCCTCTGCTCCAAGAGTGTTCACAAAATGCATGGCAGTAGTAGCTGCATTTCTACGCACTCTAGGAATATTTGTATTCCCATATCTGGACAACTGGCTCATCCGAGCTCTATCCCAATCAGAGGCCCAGATTTCCCTAACCTGAACAATGCGTGTTCTACAGTATCTGAGACTGGTGATAAACATTCCAAAGTCCCAACTCACCCCTACTCAGTCTCTAGAGTTCATAGGGGCCTTGCTGGATACCACCATGGCAAGGGCCTATCTTCCCCAGGCCCGTTGCCTACGCTTGGTGCAGTTAACCTCCCAGATTCAGTTAAAAACCCAATTAACTGCTCAAGAGATGTTACAACTACTCGGCCACATGGCATCCACTGTGCATGTGGTCCCTTATGCTCGCCTTCACATGAGGGCAGCTCAATGGACTTTGTCCACCCAGTGGACCCAAGCATCAGGGGGTCTGTCAGACAAAATAACAACCTCCAGGTGCCTCTTTTGGTCTCTCCAGTGGTGGAAGTCCACTCAAAATCTCTTGCTGGGGTCCCCCTTCCAACAGCTGTTACCCCAAGCAATCCTTACAACAGATGAGCTCCCCAACCCTTTGGAGAGGCATCTCCAAGACCTCTCCACCCAGGGCACTTGGTCCCCACAGGAGGCCTCTCTACATATCAACATCTTAGAGCTCAGAGCAATCTTCCTGGCTCTGAGTCTTCCATTCCCTGCTCAGCTACAAGACAGTCCTCATTCACATGGACAACCAAGTAGCCATGTTCTGTGTGAACAAGCAGGGAGGGACTGGCTCTCTGTTGCTTTGCAACGAAGCTCTGAGATTGTGGGCCTTCGCCAGAGAGCATCAAATTCATCTTCTGGCAGTATACCTTCCAGGAGTTCAAAACTCTTGGGCAGACAGACTCAGTCGAGTTCTGCTTCCACACGAATGGTCCCTTCATATGGACCAAATAGTCGGAATCTTTCAAATTTGGGGAACCCCGGACATAGACCTCTTTGCAAGTCCGTGGAATGCCAAACTTCCCCGATTCTGTTCCAGAATTCCGTGTCAGGGAGTTCAAGCCAAGGATGCCTTCCTCCTTCACTGGGGTCAAGACTTCCTATACGCCTTTCCACCCATTCCCCTAATTCCCAAGACCCTGTTCAAACTTCAGAGAGATCGAGGGACTATGATCCTCATAGCTCCACGTTGGCCACGCCAAGTGTGGTACCCTCTGCTTCTGCATCTCTCTCAAGCTCCCTCTCTGGACTTGGGGTCTGCTCCAGATCTCCTGTCTCAGGAGGGGGGAACATTGTGGCATCCAAACCCCCAATCTCTTCATCTCAGGGCTTGGTTGCTGAAGGCTTAGACCTTCAAGATTGGCATCTCTCTCAGCAAGTAAGGGATATCTTTCATGCTTCCAGAAAGCCTTCTACTAGACATTCCTATGCTTTTAAATGGAAAAGGTTTACCATTTGGTGTGCTGAGAAGGGTATTAATCCTCTAGCAATACCTTTGAATTCTTTACTAGAGTATCTCCTGCATCTTTCCCATGCAGGCCTCAAAACGAATTCAGTAAGGGTCCATTTGAGTGCAATTGCAGCATCTCTCAAGCCTCTCAATGGACAACCTGTTTCCTCTCATCCTCTTATTGCAAGATTCATGAGAGGCCTTCTTTTAACTAAACCTCCTATTAGACCACCTCCAGTGGTATGGGACTTGAATCTGGTTCTTGGTCAGCTCATGAAGCCACCCTTTGAACCCTTAGCCACTACCTCCTTGAAATTTCTTTCCTGGAAGGTTATCTTTCTTATTGCAGTCACCTCAGCTCGCCGCATCAGTGAACTGTAGGCCTTAGTGGCTAATCCACCTTATACAAGGTTCCATCATGATAAGGTAGTCCTTAGGACCAATCCACACTTTATGCCTAAAGTGGTCTCGCCTTTTCATCTTAACCAAGAGGTATATTTACCTGTCTTTTTTCCAGGTCCTCATGCATCAAGTGCAGAGAGGAATCTTCATACCCTGGATTGTAAGAGGGCTCTTGCCTTTTACTTGCAAAGGACACAGCAACATAGAAAGTCTTCTCAACTCTTTGTTGCCTTTGATCCCTCTCATTTGGGACTTACAGTCTCTAAGAGGACACTGTCAAATTAGATTGCTCAGTGTATTTCTTTCGCCTACCAGAGTAAGAACCTTTCTCTGGAGGCCCATGTCACAGCTCACAATGTGAGGGCCATGGCAACCTCTATGGCTCATCTAAATTCTGTGTCCATCGACCAGATCTGTCGAGCAGCCACCTGGGCCTCGGTTCATACCTTCACAGCCCATTACTGCCTGGACAAGGACGCCCGCCGGGATGCCTTGTTTGGTCAGGCTGTTCTCAAACACCTGTTCCATGCTTAATCAACTCCTACCCTCCATCCCTGGTTGGATGCCTGAGATCCATGGGAGGAGTTATAGCCCTTCTCAGGGTCTCACAACCTTGGGGATCTCCCGAGCATCTCTAGCTGGGGAGTCCCCATATGTGAAGACTCATTCCTGCTTGTTCCTGGAGATAGCACAGTTACTTACCTGTAACAGGTGATCTCTGGGAACAGCAGGAATAAGTCTTCACAACCCACCCACCTCCCCTATGAGTTCTTTCTATCTATCTTTCCTTTCCTCTCTCTCTCTCTTTGTCTCAGCTTAAAACTCGAACTGGAGAGAGGCGGTTAGGAAAGGCGGGAAGGCAGTGCGCAGGCGCTGTGGGATGCTCCCAAAAGCTTTCCTTTTTGGGACGCTGGGGAGCGTTCCCGCGCAGGCTCCGTCGGTGCCGACGTACCCATATGTGAAGACTTATTCCTGCTGTTCCCAGAGATCACCTGTTACAGGTAAGTAACTGTGCTTCCTCTACTCCTTCCCAAAAAGGTTGAGGAGGTGTTGCTGGCTTCTAGGAGGCAATCCACTAGAAAATCCTACGGGTTCAAGTGGTGTCGATTTGAAGGGTGGTGTGCCCAAAATAAGGAGAATCCGTTCACTTGCCTTAGGTATTACAGTACTTGCTCCACCTCTCAGAGTTAGGCCTCAAGTCAGGGTCCACCTGAGTGTGCTATCAGCTAACCACTCTCCAGTGGACGGGCAACCTCTTTCAGCTCACCCTTTGGTGTCCCGATTCCTCAGAGGCCTCCTACTCTTTAAGCCTCCGATTCGCCCACTGGCTACACAGTGGGACTTTAAATGTGGTTTTACAGCGGCTTACTTGCCCACCTTTTGAACCAATATCCACCTGTCATCTCCGCTTCCTTTCCTGGAAATCACTCTTTCTGGTGGCACTCACGTCTGCTTGACGTGTGAGCGAGCAGCAGGCTTTACTGTTGGATAGACCGTATACACGGTTTTATAAAAACAGGGTGGTCCTATGTACTCACCCCAAATTCCTTCCAAAAGTGGTTTCCTCGTTTCACCTCAACCAAGAGGTGGTGCTTCCAACCTTCTTCTCCAGGCCACATACCAGCAGGGCAGAAGCGGTTCTGCACACCCTGGACTGTAAGAGGGTGCTCGCCTTCTACCTGGAACGTACGCGGGGATATCGTAGAGCTTCCTAGCTCTTCGTTTCTTATGACCCTAGTAAACTAGGTCTACCTGTCTCCAAGCGTACGTTATTCACCTGGGTGGTAGACTGCATCGCCTGGGCGTACAGGACAGCTGACCTCCAACTGCAGAGCCGAATCACAGCCCACTCTGTCAGGGCTAATGCCGCATCAGTGGCTAACCACAGCTCTGTTCCGTTGGCAGACCTCTTCCGGGCCGCAAATTGGTCTTCAAGCCAGACTTTTGCAGCCCACTACTGCCTGGAGAGAGTCCTGGCGGGACAGTGTTTTTGATCAGGCTCCGTAACCTATTCGAGGTTTAGGCAACTCCTACCCTCCGTCCCTTTGGTGTCAGGCTACCGTGGAGGTTGTGTTCTCAGAGAAAGATCCTATCACTGCTGCTGCGGCTCTTCTAGAAGGAGCCATTTTCAACTATGGGTTCTCAGTAGCCTATAGCTAGGGAGTCCCATATGTGAGGACTGACTTCCTGCTTGTTCCTGGAGAAAGCGTAGTTACTCACCTGTAACAGGTGTTCTCCAGGGACAGCAGGAATCAGTCCTCACGACCCTCCCTCCTCCCCTGGAGTTGCAGTTCTTTGATTAATTTTTTCTCATTTTTGCCATCTTTTTAGCTATGTCATCTGACTGAGCAAGATGGCACCCTTGAGCGGGAAGGGGACCGCGCATGCGTGATGCAATCCCAAAGGCTTTCTTTGAAAGCTGGGGAATTGCTCCGCATGAGGGGTCTGTCGGCGCCAACGTCACCCATATGTGGGGACTGATTCCTGCTGTCCCTGGAGAACACCTGTTACAGGTCAGTAACTACGCTTTCTGTGGATGCAGAATATATATTCAAATAGAAAAAGCGTGAACCATAATGCAGTTTATAATATAATAAAATGAGTTATAATTTGGTGGTATAAAATGTGCTATAGTTCTCACTTTATCTTTTAGTTCCTTGGTATGCAAGCATTTTGCATTTCCCTTGTTTTTTGTTGCATATATATTTACATTAACTCCATGCTGTCCAGTGTGCAGTTTCAGGAGTTGCCAAGTCCTTCTTGGTATTTATGTTGAATTGGGAGATATTGTGTTGAGGTCACAAAGTCCCTCTTGTTTTTCAGAGGGTGGGAAATGCTGTGTTGGGCCACTGAGCCTCTCTTGTTTGGAATATTTAGTAGCATGTTTCCTAAGTTCTGCGCTGGTAACTCAAGAACATACAAACTGCCATACAGGGTCAGACCAAGGTCCATCAAGCCCAGTATCCTGTTTCCAACTGTGGCCATTCCATGTCATAGGTACCTGGCAGGTTCCCAAAAAGGCATACAGGTTTCACAGTGCTTGACCCATGGCAAGCAGCAGATTTCCCAGGTTCGCTTTAATGATAGTTTATACACCTTTCCTCCAGGAACTTGTCCAAACCTTTTTTAAACCCAACTACACTAACAGCTTTTACTACATCCCCTGTTAGCTAATTTCATAGTTTGATTAAGCAGTGCCATAGGCTATCTGCAGGGAGGCATTTACACCCCTCTGCAGTTACTGCATTTCAACGTGGCAAAATGGCTGCCAGTGCAACTAAGGCAATCCACTGAGGTGGCATTAGTTGCACTCATGCTACTTGCGCTGAGCCATTGTTAGTTTCTGCCAACAATGCAGATGCCTGTGTGTGAGAGTTCTTTCTCTCTCCTTACTCTGGAGTAAAGAATAATTTTGGGAAAGAATCTTGTAAACCTAAGAGTAATGGGGTAAAAGCATTTTTTGTCTACATATTTCTGATTTTAGTTTGTATTAATATATTCTCTACTTGGTGAAGATCTCTGTTCTGCCTGTGTGACTGAAGCTATGTGTTCTGTTAGCGTGGAGTTTCTATGCAGGGGTCTGCAGTAATCTCCAGGAACAAGCAGGAATGAGTCTTCACATATGGGAGACGTCGCCGACGGAGCCCGCACGGGAATGCTCCCCAGCATCCAATCAGAAAGCCTTTGGGAGCATCCCCCGCGCCTGCACGGTGGCTTCCCGCCCTTCCTACTGCCTCTCCCCAATTTTTCGTTTTCTGCGGAGCAGGCAGGACGTCCCTCCTGCCACCGCAGAACTTTTCATCTTTTTTTTCTTTTCTTTTCTTGTTTCTGTAGTCGCGGCTTTTCCCGCCGACAGCGGCACCTCTGTGCCCCTTTTGTTTTGTTTTTCTCACTTATTTTTCGTCGCCTAGCGGGACCTTTTTTCCCTCTGGGCGCCGAGGCCTACCGGGCTTACAGCATGGAGCCCCAGAAGTGCCCTCACTGCGGGGACTTAGTTTTCCACATGGACTCCAATGCCTGGTGCCTCTCTTGTTTGGGGCCTGACCCTTTCCCCCCGGGTCCTCCGGGCTACAGTGTCGGGAGAAGACCTTCCCTTTTTCGGGTATCCCTCGATGACGTTTTCACGCCCAAGGCGCGGTCATCGGGTTTTTCTTCTCTCCAGGATCAGGTAACCACGCAACAGTCTGTTAAGACTAGCCAAGTCTTGAGGGGCGAGTCTCATGCGCAGCATGGCGACGGCTCCGGCCAACCCCTCAAGTCCCCCTTGGCTACTATACCCCGGTGGGAGTCCTCGGGCTCCAAAGCATTTACGGGATTTCGGGATGTTCCTGGGGTTCGCTCCTCACAGAACATTCCCGAGCCGTGCTCGAGGGAGGTACCCGCTTCGAGCGGTGCCGATTCCCCGGCATTGGCGCCGGTGTCGAGTGTTCCACTCTTCGCCAGGGATCGTCAGCTGGTGTCCTCGGCGCCTCCGGGGCCGATCGACTCGACCGAGTCTGACCTCCCTATATCCAAGCCGTGCTCGAGGGAGGTACCCGCTTCGAGCGGTGCAGACCCCCCGGCATCGGTGTCGGTGTCGAGCGTTTCGCTCCTCACCGAGGATCGTCCGGGGCCGATCGAATCGGTCCAGTCTGGCGTTCCTTCATCCCTGCCATGCGCGGGGGTGGTATCCGCTACGGGCGGTGCCGACCCCTCAACGTCGGTGTCGAGCGTTCCGCTCCTCACCGGGGGCTGTCAGCCGCGGTCCTCGGCGCCTCCGGGGCCGACCGACTCCTGCCGGTATGGCGTTCCTACGGGGGTGGTATCCGCTTCCGGCAGTGCCGACCCGTCGGCGTCGAGTGACCCGCTCCCCACCAGGGATCACCTGCCGCTGCTCTCGGCAGCTCTAGGGCCGACCGACTCGACACAGTCTGGCGGCCCTACGTTCAGGCCATGCGCGGAGGTGGTACCCGCTTCGGGCGCTTCGGCGTCGATGGTTCCACTCTTCGCCGGGGATGGTCATCTGGCCTCGCTCCCTTCGGGGCCGGTCGCTTCGACCCGCGCTGGGTTGCCGGTATCCCAGCCCTGCGCGAGGGTGGTACCGGGTTTGCGCGGCACCGCTCTGCTGGAGACGGCAGGGGCGTCGAGCGCCAGGGACCGCCGTCGGCCTTCCCCTGGAGCCTCGGGGTATGTCGATCAGCCCCAGACGGGCGACCCCCCACCGGCATCGTCGCGGCCATCGAGGGCCCCGCCCTTTCCGAGAAAGGGGGCCCCGGGGTCTTCGATCGCTTCGATCCAGCCTGGATCCACGCCGTCCCGCAACGGTACCCCGGCGTCGGCACAGGAGTTTTGCACTTCCCTCCCCGCAGGGGCTCGTCGTCGGGCGACTTGTGTACCCTCGGGGACGGGTCGTATGCCCCGGAAGGATTTCCCTCCGGGTCAGGCGGGCTCGAGAGGGGGCCCGGCGTCTGGCAGTGCCCGCCGCCCGACATCGGTGCCGGTGTCGGATGGCCCCCTCTCCACCGAGCTTCGTCCTCAGGGGCCCTTGATGCTCGCGACGCCGATCGATGCAGTTCCGATCCGCTTTCCGGGATCAGCACCGCCGGCACGGCCGCCCCCGCCGGGGCCCTCTAGAAGGGAGTCGATCTCATCGCTCGGTTCGATGCCCAGCCTGGAATCGGTATCCAGCCTCGAAGACTTGGCCACGACACGTCTCGGGATCGGCCCCTGTCCCCTCCCGCGACGCAGAGCGGAGATCGTTGGCCACTGCCCTCCGGCTGCCATGGAGCCGCTTCAGTTGCCGGGGGCAGCGCCGCCCCCGGGTTCAGGGCCAAGGCCGATTCCGGCGGCTCCGTCGGTGCCATCGACCCTTTCGATGCCTAGCTTGGAATCAATTCCAGGAGCCGACTACGCCTTGCTGACCACCCCGGTCCGGGGCTTTTGGTCCCCTCCTCTGCCCAGCGGGCATCAGCCCGAGAGGCTTCCCGGTGCCCTGGCGGCCTCTCCTGCCACCGCCTCCCACGGCATAGCCCCTCCGGGAGAGCCGTCTTTTCAGAATTTCCTCCTTGACATGGCGGACTTGATGGCCATCCCTATCCCAGACCTAACTCCAGGCCCTGCGGAACGGGCCGCCGTGATACTTCCTCTGCATCCCTCCCTGCAGGATCTCCTGCTGGGGGCTTGGCGGTCGCCTTTGAGGGTTCCGGCACCGTCGACTGCGATGCATGCTCTGTATCGGATGCCTCCTTCCCCGGGTTTTCGGCAGCACCAGCTTCCACATCGTTCCATTGTGGTGGAATCGGCGCTGAGGAAGGCCGGAAGCAAGGAAAAGCATTCTTCTCGCCCTCCAGGCCGCGCCTCGAAGACGCTAGATACCCTAGGACGTCAAACCTTCCAAACGTCTGTGCTGGCGTCCAGGATTATTTCATATATTTTTTATATGAGTCTGTCGCTCCGGGAGGTCACCGAGAGATTATCTCTGTTGTCTCCCTTCTTGTCTGCAACCAAGGCCTTTGAATATTCCTTGCTTCTTTATCACTGCAGGAATATCTCTGGGTTCCTTTCTCGTGCTTCTCTAGACTCCTTCCTGTCGGTCAGCAGATGCTCTGCTGTTGCCATTAGAGCACGCCGTACAGCATGGTTGCAGGCGTCCGGGTTGTGTAGACGGGCACAGCATAACCTGGGTAATTCTCCCTGTGACGGAGATCACCTCTTCAATAGCGAAGCCTTACGTCAGGTCGCGCAGTGCTTCGCTAACCTTCCCAGCGTTAGAAGCCATCCTAGGGCCCGGCTTCCCCCCGGCGGTGGTGTGCGCCTCACCAGGCCCTCCTTCCCTAGGAAGAGGAAATGTCACCCCTCCGCCCACCCGCCAGGTGCGCCCAAGCAAGGGACCCCTCACCCTGGGTTGAAGTCCCCGGGCCCGCGCCAGAACTTTCATGCCAAGCAGTGTTAGGCTCTGGTGGGCGGCTGCCTGCAATTTACCTTCTTACCAGAAGTTTACAATTGAGCTCTACTCTGGGGCTCGTTCAGTAGGGCAAATGGTTCGGGGGCTTATCCAGGGGTTCAAGTATTCTCCTTCCGTTGGTAGAGGGAGACCACCTCTACTCCATGATAGCTCTGGCCCACGGTCAACTGGCTTACCCTTAGGTACGTCCCCGAACCCTTCTTGGCCAGTATTCCCCTGCTGATTGCTTCCGTACCGGAATTTTCCTTCCAGCAGCTATAGTCCCCCAATGCTTACCAAGGACTATGCCCTCATGTCCCCCGATTAGTGCGGGGGGCGAGTTTCTGCGTGCAGGTCCTGGGGACACCTATAGGGCCTCAAGCCCCCTGGTGTGTTCTTCTGGACTGATGCTATCCTCTGGACTGATGCTATCCTCTGTCCTTCACGCTACCGTGCTGTTCGTTCGCCGATCTGCCCTTGTTCCACCAGAATAGATCCCTCTCCCGGACGGATCTTGACGCCACCTCCCCAGGTGGATGTTCTGTGGATCACTGGCAGGTTCGCCTTGCCAGTGTTATGCTCATGGAGGTAGGTTCCTCGACGTACCTGCGTTAGTGCCGGCGTGGGGCGTTCTCCATGCCCAACGGCCTAGATATGCCAGATATCACCTGCTCGATAGGCGCATTTTGGGGGATGCCCACAGTGCCTGTATTCTGCCGCCTATTTTTTTCCCAATGGTCGGTACTCACGCCCCCCCCCCCCCTCCTCCGGGGTCCGGCCAGTCCGCCTGCCTATTCCTTAGATCGGCCCTCGGACTGGTTGTACTCTACTGCTGTGAAGTCAACAGCTTCTATTTTCAGTTATGCCCTCCTCCCAGAGGTTCAGACCCTTGTCTCCCTATCTCTTCGCTAGGGCAGGCTGTGTACTCCTCCTGCTCCAGGGTACACTCCTACTCTTCTCCAGAATAGGCTATCCGGATCGGCCAGTCTTCTACTGTTAGTCCTCTGAGTTATGGACTCTGCTCCTAAGGGAGTGCTCAGCTTTGCATAAAGCTTCCTTGAAGACCTGCCGTCCTTCTCCTGACCCAGCTGACTCCTGGATCTCCTGGCCTTCCGGATTTGGAACTTCCTTCTCGCTGCGGTGAAGTTCCCTTGAAGACCTCGCTACTGCGTCTACAGTACCTCCATCACAGTCCTACTTCCTACAACTCAGTAGGTAAGCTCTACATGGTACTAAGTCATTGACAGCTTAACACAATTCAGGAAAGCCCTCAAATTCCACCTCTTTAACAAACATCTTATTGAGCCATTTACACCCATCGACTTCAGTGATTCCTCCCAGCTATTCAGTTCCATGGTATCTCAATAACAGAAATAGGACGAATCGCTTTGTTTATTGAACATATTATTAGCACCTGTTCCTAATAACTTGTAGCCATGCTGTAGTATTATATCTGTAAATAGACTGTAAATAGTTTCCCCTGTTATCCAAGTTCCTTCCCTTGTTATCTGTAAACTCATGCATGTTATTGTTCTATGTGAACCGCGCTGATGCCGAATAGTGCGGTATATAAGAGAATGTAAATAAATAAATAAATAAATTCATTAAAAACTTAATGATGCTTCCATGCATTCTAATGACTACTCTCCCTGTAGTCTTTGGGTTTTGCTGTTCCTCTCTTCTCAACTCATACCCTCCATCCCTCGGGGGATGCCGGGGATTCAGGTTGGGCAAATGCCATCCCGTCCTGGGCTGGGCTTACGGGATCTCCCCTGGGCATCCTCAGCTAGGGAGTCCCCATATGTGAAGACTCATTCCTGCTTGTTCCTGGAGATAGCACAGTTACTTACCTGTAACAGGTGATCTCCGGAACAGCAGGAATTAGTCTTCACAACCCGCCCACCTCCCCTAGGAGTTGCATCTCTTTCTCTCTATTCCTTCCTCTCCTCTCCTTCTGGCTCAGCTATGAAACTCAACTGGGGAGAGGCAGTAGGAAGGGCGGGAAGGCTTTCTGATTGGATGCTGGGGAGCATTCTCGTGCGGGCTCCGTCGGCGACGTCTCCCATATGTGAAGACTAATTCCTGCTGTTCCGGATCACCTGTTACAGGTAAGTAACTGTGCTATCCGGCTTGTTCAGTTTTCTGAATAGGAATATGGATGTTCTAGGGCCTAAACTGCAATATTCATGGTGCTGCCCTTTTCTGGGTACACTCATGTTGTGTGAGTTTCGGAAGTTAGTGCTATTATGGAATAGTAGATTTCTTCTATGGGTCCTGTACTCTGGGTTCTTGGTGTAGTCAACTGTAGGGTGTTCGTTGGGGGCACTGAAATATGGATTGGCTTTGAGATTTGCAGTTTTGCGTTCTTTGTTACCAGATTGAAATTTAAAATATTTTGTCAGTTCCGATTCAAGAAATTTCAAATTTTAAGGTAATGTCTCAGTTTAATTTTGTTTAGTAGCCTGATAGCTTAACTGCTGCTGAATTGTGGACTTTTCCAGCTTCAGCACAATCCAATCCAGCCTTTTAATTCATGGCCTCCAGGATTAGTTTTTCTCATTTTATATCTCCCCCTCCTCATCAATAATCTTATCATAGCAAAATAAATTTGCAGATACTTAATAATGGCTTAATTTTGTGGGAGGGTTGTGTAAGTGTCTTTTCATTAATCAAATTTAATGTTTTATCATTGTTTTATTGTAACATCTGTTCTACTAACTACAACATCTAAACATTTCCTTATCGTTCCTCTAGTTCAGTCCTCTACCTCTGGGTTGTCAACCTCCTCCTGCAGCTTGGAGACTGGTACGTCAGAATCATGACATCACTGGATATAGCCTGCTGCTTTCTCTCCTCAATCCCAGTGCAGAGGCTCTCTGGAGAAACAGATAAGGAGCTTAGTAGTAGATTAGTTTGAGTGATTGGAATTGGATTTATTTCCTGAAGTGGGGATTCTCACTTAAAAAAAAAAAAGAGGGGGTGAAAGGATTTGGTATTCTTGCGCTCTGCCCCTTTAAAAAAAAAAAAAAAAAAAAAAAAAAAGGAAATTAATACATACTAAGAGGAACTGATACTGCAAGAGGCTCTTGGTGGTATTTTTCGGTGCCTCAGGCTCTCTCCCCCCCGGACGTTTCGGGGGAGAGCACCTCTGCCACAGCATTTGCCTTCTCGGACGGAGCTGACAGTTTGCTCGCAGCTCCGGGAGAGAGCTGCACAAATCGCTAACAGGTACTAGCAGGTCAGCGAGGCTAATTCTCTGCCTTCAGCGGGCAGTGCAGTCCTGGCCGGTAGGCAAGCACCGGTTATAGGCTGCATTTGGAAGCGAGGAGCCCCTGTACTGAGAGCGGTGCCGTTCGCTAAGGTTTTGGCACCTTTTTTTTTCTTCATCGGGCTTCACGGCGGCCATGTTCAGCAGCGCGGTGAGGCCACATAGCTGCCAGATGGCGGTCGGGTCCAGAGCGGTTTGAACTGGATGCGGAAACTGATAGGAAGCCAATGAAGTGACTTGAGAAGGGGGGTAATATGAGCATGATGCGGCTGGCAGAAGATTAGCCGTGCAGCAGAGTGTTGAACAGTTTGAAGGGGAGAGAGATGATTCAGAGGGAGAACAGCAAGGAGTAGGTTACAATAGTCTAGATGGGAGGTGACTAAGGAGTGTGGATAAGTATCTTAGTAGTGTGTTCAGAAAGGAGTGGGTGATGTTATAGAGAAAGAAAAGGAAGGTTTTAGCTATCAGTTGGATGTGTGTGAAGGAGAGACGGGAGTCGAAGACAAAGTTGCAAGCCGAGGAAGCAGGGAGGAGTAGAGAGTTATCCACAGAGATTGAGACAGGAGAACGAGGAGGGGAGGTTTTAGGGGGGAAAAATAAGCAGCTCAGTTTTGGCCATGTTCAATTTCAAGCTGCAGCGAGACATCCAAGCAGCAATGTCAGAAAGGCAGGCAGAAATCCAGGCCTAGACTGCCGGAGAGATTTCAAATGTAGAGAAGTAGATCTGGGGGGGAGTCAGCGTAAAGATGATAATGAAAGCCATGGGAAGAGATGAATGTACCAAGGGACTGGGTATAGACAGAAAAGGAGTGGACCCAAGACAGATCCTTGGGTACACCAGCTGAGAGAGGGATAGCAATAGAGGAGGATCCATCAGAACAAACACTGAAAGAGCGATGGGAGAGATAAGCAGATAACCCACAGAGCTCTTAAAACCAAGCGAGGACCAAGTATCCAGGAGAAGGTTGTGGTCAACAGTGTCAAAAAGCAGCAGAAAGGTCAAGAAAGATGAGGATCGAGTAAAGGCCCTTGGATTTTGCCAGGAACAGGTCACTGGAGACTTTGGCAAGAGCCATTTCGGTAGAATGTAAAGGACAAAAGCCAGGTTGTAGAGGATCCAGAAGGGCTTGAGAGGAGAGAAAGTCGAGGCAATGGCAATGAACTGCATGTTCAAGTAGTTTAGAAATGAAGGGGAGGAGGGAAATGGGTTGATAGTGAGGACAGGTAGGGTCTAGTGAGGGTTTCTTGAGGAGAGGAGTGACCACAGCATGCTTGAAGGCTGCAGAGAAAGTTGCAGAGGAGAGAAAGAGGTTGAAAATATGAGATGGAATGGGCTACAGTGGAGGAGATGGAGCTAGGGAGACTGGTGGGAATAGGATCAGAGAAGCAGGTAGTGGGTTTGGATGAGGAAAGAAGCCGAGTGTATGTTTGGAAGTCACCTAGGATTTTAGATGGGTGGTGTACGTGTATTTGTTCTTTCCTTTCCCAGCACTTAACCTTGGGACGTCCTCTAATTCTCTGGGCCGAGGAATTACCTTACCTTCTCTGTCTGGGATCCCAGGAGAACAAACACACACTCGCACATAAATAGCATGTAAGTTTAATCTCCAGGAACAAGCAGGAATAAGTCCTCACATATGGGTACGTCGGTACCGACGGAGCCTGCGCGGGAAAGCTCCCCAGCCTTTCAGATGAAAGGCTTTTGGGGCCTCCCACTGCACATGCGCGCTGCCTTCCCGCCTTCCTGACCAGCTCTCTTCAGTTTCTCTTTTTCCGCGGAGCCAGCAGGTCGTGTTCCTGTCACCGCTGAAGAAATTGTTAAATTTGTTATTTTTCTTTAGACCGCGTACCTGCCTTCCCCATACCGAAACCGGTACCGCCGGTCTTTCTTTCTTTATAAAAAAAAAAAAAAAAAAGACTTATTTTCTTCAGCACAGCTTGGTACCTGTTGTTAGGCCCTAAGGCCTACACAAATTCTCCTCATGGAGAAGCCAGTCCCTGTTTTTAAAAAATGTACCAAATGCAGTGCTGTCATTTCTGTCACAGACACCCATGAATGGTGTCTCAAATGTTTGGGACCTGAACACTCCATACCGGACTGCCCATCCTGCACCCAGATGTCTAAACGTGGTTTGCAGAACCGGGCCAACAAGCTCCATGTGCTGTTTCCTTCAGAAGCATCACAGTCATCCAGGTCTTCCTCTCCGGATGGATCTCAGGTAACCAAAACTTCTGTGGGCAAATCCTCTAAAAGCAAATCTCTTTCTAAAGATCGAGAGGCTCTCAATTTTGAGTTCGAGGATTCTGCCCAGGCCAAAAAACCCCGGCGGGAGGTTCCGGCCTCCAAAGCAATCATGGGGTCACAGGTTGACATCGATGGCACGGCCTCGACCGATCACCTGTTGGACTGCTCTGGGGTACCGGCCCATACCGGTACCGACATCCAGGCAGTAGTGGCGTCTATGGGCAGTACTGTCCAGACCATGCAGCAGGCCGTTCTGGCATTCATAAAGGCTGCGACGCCCTCGGTACCGATTTCATCGGTACCGACCCCGGTTCCGGTATCCACACCGGAACCGAGACCATCGACTTCCAAACGTCGATCGGTTCCGCATGCCGGATTCCGGCTTTCGCCTGGTACCGATCCCATGCCCGATACGCCCGATGTCGATACCGATCGGTATGCGTATCGTACATTGGCAGTACAGAGGGAAGACTCAGATTATTCTGATGAATTCAATTCCTCTGATGACTCTGCTGAGCTTACTCTTCCTGAGGAGCCCTCTTCTCCAAAGAGGAGGATGTCTCCTCCAGAGGATTTATCCTTTAAGGATTTCATTGTTGATGTAGCTAAAGCACTTTCTATTGCCACATCTTCTGAAAAAGAACCCAGATCAAAAAAATTGGACATTTTAGGATACTCAAAAGCTCCTAAAGAGGCAGTCACTCTGCCTGTCCATGAAATCCTTCAAGAACACTTGATGGATTTGTGGGAGACTCCTTTAACACTGTCTCCCCATTCCCGTAGGTTGGACACCATGTATCGGGTCCCTCCTTCGCTTGGGTTCCAGAAAACTCAGCTGCCTCACCACTCTATTGTGGTGAAGTCTGCCATGAAGAAAATAAAGAGTCCTAAAAGGCATTCTTCTACCCCTCCAGGGCGAGAATGTAAGACCCTAGACTCTTTTGGAAGAAAGATGTTCCAGGCTAGTATGCTTATAGCCAGGATCAATTCTTATATCCTTTATATGGGCATGTTTCTTGGGCAACTTGCCCTAAAAATACAGAATTTTGCCCCCTTTATCCCTGATGATCAAAGGGCGGACTTCTTTTCTATGGTGACACAACTTTCAGAGGTCTCCAAGTTCTCCAACAGGGCAGCCTTTGATTCCTTTGAAGTTGCAGGCAGAGCTTCAGGAATTGCTATTGCAGCCCGACGTCTCGCTTGGCTCCAGGCTTCTGACCTAGAACCCTGGGTTGTAGATGGCCTCAGGAATCTGCCCTGTACCGGTGAGAACTTATTTGGGGAAGACTGGCAGATTAAAGCTGCTCAAATGGATGCAGAAAATGCTACTCTAGATAGACTTTCCAAGTCTACTTCTACCCCTGCCAAAAAGAAGTCTTTTAAAAGGCCTTACTATAAAAAGACCAGATTTCCCACAAATACTGGCCAGCAATCTGCTCAGCCTCGCTTTGCGGCTAAGCGTCAACAATCTAAGCAGGTAAAGTCAAAGCCTGCAGTGTCTGCTACACCCCAGCAGGCTCAACCCCCTCAGGGGTTTTGACTTGCCTCTAGAGAACTTGCCGTTTCTGGCTCTAGAACAACCAGAGCCCCTCACCATTCCTGGAAGGCTAGCTCATTTTGCTCCCAGATGGGAACAAATCACATCAGAGCAATGGACCCTCTCTATTATCCGGGAGGGCTACAAACTTCATTTCTCCAGCCTTCCTCCCCATACCATGGTGAGGCAATTCAGTTCTCCCCCATCTCTTCTGACCCTGTTGGGTCAGGAAGTCTCTTCTCTTCTTGCCCAAGGGGCAATAGAGGAGGTTCCTCCTCCACAACAGGGGTTAGGTTTCTACTCCCCTTACTTTCTCATAACAAAGAAGACAGGGGGCTTCAGACCTATCCTAGATCTGAGAGAATTGAACAGGTTTCTATTCAAGGAGAAATTCAAAATGCTCTCTCTGGGCCTTCTCCTTCCATACCTTCAGAGTCAGGATTGGCTTTGTTCTCTAGATCTCAAGGATGCGTACACTCATATACTCATCCATCCATCCCACAGAAAATATCTAAGATTTCTGTTCCAGGGAAAACATTTCCAGTACAGAGTACTACCCTTCGGTCTGGCCTCTGCTCCAAGAGTTTTCACAAAATGCATGGCAGTCGTAGCTGCATTTCTCAGAGGCATGGGAATCTTTGTCTTCCCATATCTGGACGACTGGCTCATCCGAGCTCCATCTCAGTCAGAAGCCCAGATGTCTCTGGACCGCACAAGGCGTATTCTTCAATATCTGGTACTTGTGGTAAACATTCCCAAATCCCAACTCATCCCTACTCAGTCTCTGGAATTCATAGGGGCCCAATTGGACTCCACCACTGCAAGGGCCTACCTCCCTCTGGTCCGAGGCCAAAGACTAATAAGCTTGGCCTCCCAGGCTCAGTCCAGAAGTCACTTGTCAGCCAGAGAAATGCTGCAGCTTCTGGGCCACATGGCCTCCACGGTACACGTGGTGCCCTACGCTCGTCTTCATATGAGAGCAGCTCAATGGACCTTGGCCACCCAGTGGTCTCAAGCATCAGGACTGCTCTCAGACCAAATACTCACCTCAAAACGACTGTTTTGGTCTCTCCAGTGGTGGACATCCTCCAAAAATCTGTTGTTGGGGATCCCCTTCCAACCTTCGTTGCCCCAAGCAACCCTCACAACAGATGCCTCCCAAGCAGGATGGGGAGCTCATCTCCAGCACCTCTCCACTCAGGGCACCTGGTCTCCTCAGGAGACCACCCTTCACATCAACCTTCTGGAACTGCGAGCAATCTTCCTTGCCCTCACAGTCTTCCACACCCTCCTTGTCAACCTGACTGTCCTAGTCCAAACAGACAATCAGGTAGCCATGTTCTATGTCAACAAACAAGGAGGGACGGGCTCTCTGTCGCTTTGCAACGAAGCTCTCAGATTATGGGCCTTCGCCAGAGAGCACCAAATTCATCTTCTGGCAGTATATCTTCCAGGAGTTCAAAACTCTCGGGCAGACAGACTCAGTCGAGTTCTGCTCCCACACGAATGGTCCCTACATATGGACCAGTTCTCCAGGACCAAGCAGGAAGTCAGTCCTCACTTATGGGTGACGTCGGCGCCGACGGAGCCCTCGCGGAGCAATTTTCCCCAGCTTTCAAAGAAAGCCTTTGGGAATTGCAGCGCCCGAGGGTGCCATCTTAGCCAGTCTTCTTTTTTCCGCGGAGCCCTACAGACGTCCCCGTCTTGTCCCCGCGAAAAAGTTGATTTTCTTCTTTGTTTTATCCTTTTTTCTTTCGGTTCGACGCCGATCGTTTTCCCGCCCGGACTCGCGACGCCGGTCTCGAGTCCGCTTACTTTTTTCGGTTTCCCTGGCAGCCCGGTCCTTTGACCTCGCAGGGGCCCTTTTTCCCCCGATGGCTGCCAGTGGGTTTAAGCGGTGTGGTCGGTGTGACCGAAATATTTCACTAACCGACACACACGACTTTTGCCTCCGCTGCCTGGGCCTGGATCATGAGGAACTGATCTGTGGGCCCTGCAGCAAACTGTCCTCAAAGGCGTTGAGGAGTCGGCGGCATCAGCGTGAGAGAATCTTCGCTGACCCCAGCCGTACCCGGACCTCGTCGGAGGCCTCCGCGTCGAAAGGCTCCAGCTCGGACCGTCGCCGGAGCTCCTCCGACCGGGGTTCTCCCTCCGGGGACCATCGTCGGAAGGAAAAACCCGCGAGGGCGGCGTCGGTGGACGCTCCTGGTTCCGCGAGGGCCAGGTCGCATAGCCCCGACAGCCGCCCCGGGTCCTTGGAGAAGGAACACATCCCGAAGCGACCTCGCCTGGAGTCGGAGATGCCTGCCCGGGTAAGTCCTGTGGTCCTTCTGGACTCGCCTCCGCGACAGCCGACGTCGGGCCCGACGCCGTCGGGGCCCGAGTCGGGGGCTGCTGGGTCACCTGAGCTCGGACTCAGGTTGACGGCCTTGGAGAGCAGACTGTCTGCCTTCATGGACCAGCAGCGGGCACTGCTCGCTGGCCTCGCTGGCGCCGCTGCCCCGACCGCCGGGACGTCGACGTCCAAGTCGACCCCGGAGACCGAGCCGATCCTCGAGTCGATGAGAACTCGAGTCGATCCTCGGTCGAGGTCACCCTCGGCCTCCCGTTCGGGACCGAGGTCGCCGACGCCGACTCCCTCGACGTCGGGGCGGCTGGCGCCGCACCCTGCCCGGGCCGACCCCACCGAGTCCTCGTCGGAGTCGGTCTGGGAGTCTGAGGAGGAAGAGTCACCTGATTCTTTCCGGACTCGGTGTGTCCCATCGGACTCACCGGGGTCCGAGCCTCGGAAGCAGTCCCCCCCGGAGGATGCCCAGTTCTCGGACTTCGTTAGGGATATGGCCAAGGCTTTGGCCTTCCCTGCGGATCCCGAGGAGGAGCCTCGAGCCGAAGAGCTCGACGCCCTCCAGTATGACTCTCCCGCGAGGGAACACTTTACTGTGCCGGTTCCTCCTATGCTGGAACGACTACTCTTCCGCATGTGGGAGAGTCCGGCCTCCTCGCCGGTCCTGAGCAAGCGGGTCGATTCTATCTATCGGGTCCGCAAGAGCCCTGGCTTTCAGAAGGCACAGCTGCCACACCATTCCATGGTAGTGGAATCGGCCATGCATCGTCTTAAGAGCCAGAAGATGCACTCCTCGGTGCCTCCTGGAAGGGAGGCCCGTAACCTGGATGGCCTTGGCAAGAAGTGCTTCCAGGGCTCTATGCTCGCATGTCGTGTCCAGACTTACCAGCTCTACATGGGCATGTATCTCCGGGATCTGGCTAAAGAGCTAGCCGGATTCTCCGCTGGTCTCTCCGAGGAGCCCTTGCGGAGGTTCCTAGCCTTGTCCACGGGCATTCGGGAATGCTCAAAGTTCATGTCCCGAGCAGCCTATGATGGCTTTGAGACCTCGGCTAGAGTGGCCGCAGCCGGCATCGGTGCCCGCCGACAGGCTTGGCTTCAGTCGTCAGACCTTGAGCCCTGGGTACAGGACAAGTTGGTCGATGTCCCCTGCCGAGGCGAAAACCTCTTTGGCAAGCCCATGGCGGAAAAGGCTGCACAAATTGAGACTGAGACTCTCACCAGGACCAGGCTTTCTAGGAAGACCTCCGCCCCTTCCCAGAAAAAGAAGGGCTCGGGGAAAAAGTCCTTTTACCCGAGGAAGGCGGCTGCCTACAAACAATACCCCCATTATCAGGCCCCTGCAGCTCCCCAACAGGGTCAGCAGGCCAAGGGACGGGGTAACGGGTCCCGTAGGCAGCAAGCCCCCAAGCCTGCACCACCAGCCCCTGCTCAGCAGGGTGGGGGCTTTTGACTCGCTCAGCATAGCCTCTCCCCCCCCGCTGGTTCCTCCCAGCACCGGAGGCCGGCTGGTTCACTTCGCCCACAGGTGGTCCAGCATCACCGCAGATGCCTGGGTACTTCAGGTCGTGCGAGAAGGCTACCTTCTCCACTTCCATCAGGTCCCTCCCTCCTATTTTCCGGGAGAACCTCCGCGCCCCCCTCTGCACAGGGAGTTGCTCCTTCAGGAGTTAGCAGGTCTTCTGCCACACCACCTGAGAGGTCAAGGCTTTTATTCAAGGTATTTTCTGATACCAAAGAGAACAGGGGGCCTCAGACCCATCCTGGACTTGCGCAACCTCAACAAGTTCCTTGTGCGGGAGAAGTTCAAAATGCTTACCCTTGGAATCCTTCTGCCCTACCTCCAGCAGGGAGATTGGCTATGCTCCTTGTATCTAAAGGATGCCTACACGCACATCCTCATCCACCCAAGCCACCGCCAATACCTAAGGTTTGTGGTGGCAGGAAATCATTACCAGTACAGAGTACTGCCCTTTGGCCTATCCTCCGCACCGCGAGTCTTCACAAAATGTCTCGCGGTCGTGGCGGCCCATCTCCGGCTTCACGGCCTCTATGTCTTTCCGTACCTCGACGACTGGCTCATCAGAGCAGCGTCCGCTCAGGAGGTCACCAACGCCACGTGCCGCACGGTGACTCTGCTGCAGCACTTGGGCTTTGTTATAAACTTCGCAAAGTCCACTTTGCTCCCCTCACAGGATCTCGAGTTCATCGGCGCAAGGCTGCACACTCCTCGGGCACGAGCGTACCTACCGCTCGACGGGGCTCAACGGCTCATGGACCTAGCCGACCGCTTTCGCAGCCAGCCCCTGGTCTCCGCCAGGCGCTTCCTGAGACTGCTCGGCCATATGGCTTCCACCGTCCATGTGACCCCCAATGCCCGCCTGAATATGCGGTCTGCTCAATGGTGTCTCCGCCAGCAGTGGCGACAAGCCACAGGCGGCCTAGCAGACCTAGTGCGCGTCTCCGAGCCGCTGGTCTCGTCTCTCCGGTGGTGGCTCCGGCAGCCGAACCTGATATTCGGAATGCCTTTCCAGTCACCTCAGCCGACCCGGGTGCTGACCACCGATGCATCCCTCCTGGACTGGGGAGCACATTGCCAAGAGGCACGTACTCAGGGCCTCTGGACCACGTGGGAGTCTGCCCAGCAGATCAACTTCCTGGAGCTCAGGGCGATCCGCCTAGCTCTCAAGGCCTTCTCCCACCTGACTTCCCACCAATCCGTCCTTGTCCAGACGGACAATCAAGTTGCCATGTTCTACGTGAACAAGCAGGGGGGCACGGGCTCCTTCCTCCTCTGCCGGGAGGCACAGAAGCTCTGCTCTTGGGCCGTCAGTCACGGCATTCTCCTCAAGGCGGTTTATCTTCCGGGCCAAGAAAATTGCCTTGCAGACAAACTCAGCAGGGTCCTCCAGCCGCACGAGTGGCGTCTGGATCCCTTGGTAGTTCAGAAGCTCTTCCTCAAGTGGGGTCTCCCCACGGTGGATCTCTTTGCCAGTCCTCACAACCGGCAACTTCCTCGCTTCTGCTCTCGTCAGCCACACCCCCTTCGGGTTGCGGCGGACGCCTTTCTGATCTCATGGTCGGGGAGCCTTCTGTATGCTTTCCCTCCCATCCCGCTAGTCTCTCGGACTCTTTTCAAGGTTCTCCGAGACAAAGCCTTCATGATCCTGGTGGCCCCTCGCTGGCCCAGGCAGCCGTGGTTTCCGCTCCTGCTGCAACTGGCGGTGGAGGATCCAATCCCTCTGGGGGTACAACCGGATCTCCTCACTCAGGATCAGGGGTCCCTCCTGCACCCCAACCTCAGGTCTCTCAACCTCATGGCCTGGCTGCTGAGAGGGTAGTCCTTGCTCCCCTTCTCCTGCCGGCGGAGGTGGAGGAGGTCGTCTTGGCTTCGCGACGGCCTTCTACCCGCAAATGCTACGCCCTTAAATGGCGTCGCTTTGCAGTCTGGTGTACCCAACAGTCTCAGGATCCCTTCTCCTGCCCGGTGTCGGTGATCTTCCAGTACTTGCTGCACCTCTCTAATCTGGGACTTAAGTCCAACTCCGTCAAAGTTCACCTCAGTGCTCTTTCAGCACATCATGTGCCGGTGGACGGCAGACCTCTCTCCAATGACCCTCTCGTAGCGAGGTTTCTCCGAGGTCTCCTTCTACTTAAACCACCTCTGCGCCCGCCAGCGCCTGACTGGGACCTGAATGTGGTGTTGCAGCGGATCACCTGTCCGCCTTTTGAACCTATGGCTACCTGTTCTCTCCGTTTTCTGTCTTGGAAAACACTGTTCTTGATAGCCCTCACTTCCGCTAGACGCGTAAGTGAATTGCAGGCCCTCGTGTCTGATCCCCCTTACACTAGGTTCTACAAGAATAGGGTGGTCCTACGGACTCATCCGAAATTTCTGCCTAAAGTGGTCTCCCCTTTTCACGTCAATCAGGAGGTGGTACTTCCAACCTTCTTTCCCAGACCACACTCCAGCCGAGCTGAGACGGTCCTCCATACCCTGGACTGTAGAAGGGCTCTGAACTTCTACCTTGACCGTACGCGGGAGCACCGTAAAGCTGCTCAGCTTTTTGTGTCTTTTGACCCCAATAGATTGGGGCTCCCGGTATCCAAGCGTACTCTGTCCATCTGGGTTGCGGACTGTATCTCTTGGGCTTATGGGGCAGCCGGACTCTCCTTAGAAAGTCGAGTCACGGCTCATTGTGTTCGGGCAAAGGCCACGTCAGTGGCTTACCTCCGCTCTGTTCCGCTGGCAGACATCTGCCGGGCCGCTACTTGGTCTTCGAGCCAGACTTTTGCGGTCCATTACTGTCTCGAGAAGGAGTCCCGTAGGGACAGTGCTTTCGGACAGGCAGTCCTCCGTAATCTCTTTGAGGTCTGAGCAACTCCTACCCTCCATCCCGGATGTGGGCTACCGGTGGGTGATATTTCAGCGAAGATTCTATCCTTCTGTGCTGCTGAGCTAGAGGGAGCTCATTTTTGTGCTTAGGGTCTCCGGTAGCCTTGAGCTTGGGAGTCCCATAAGTGAGGACTGACTTCCTGCTTGGTCCTGGAGAAAGCGTAGTTACTCACCTGTAACAGGTGTTCTCCAGGAGCAGCAGGAATCAGTCCTCACTACCCTCCCTCCTCCCCTTGGAGTTGCAATCGTCGGCTTATGTTCTTTTTGCAAATTTTTATGCTGTCTTTTTTAGCTATGTCATCTGACTGGCTAAGATGGCACCCTCGGGCGGGAAGACGACCGCGCATGCGCGCTGCAATTCCCAAAGGCTTTCTTTGAAAGCTGGGGAAAATTGCTCCGCGAGGGCTCCGTCGGCGCCGACGTCACCCATAAGTGAGGACTGATTCCTGCTGCTCCTGGAGAACACCTGTTACAGGTGAGTAACTACGCTATACGCAGAATCTTTCAGGAATGGGGGACCCCGGACATAGACCTCTTTGCAAGTCCGTGGAATGCCAAACTTCCCCGGTTCTGTTCCAGGACTCCGTGTCAGGGAGCTCAGGCCAACGATGCCTTTCTCCTACATTGGGGTCAGGAATTCCTGTACGCTTTTCCACCCATTCCTTTGATTCCCAAGACTCTGTTCAAACTTCAGAGGGATCACGGATCCATGATCCTCTTTGCTCCACGCTGGCCACGCCAAGTGTGGTTCCCTCTCCTTCTACAGCTCTCCCAGGGCTCCTCCCTGGACCTGGGAGCTGCACCAGACCTTCTGTCTCAGGAGCAGGGGACTTTGTGGCATCCAAACCCCAAGTCCCTACATCTCCGAGCTTGGTTACTGAAGGCTTAAGCCTTCATGAGTTTAATCTTTCCCAACCAGTGAAAGATATCCTTCATGCCTCTAGGAAACCCTCTACTAGGCGTTCCTATGCTTTCAAATGGAAACGTTTTTCCATTTGGTGTGCGCAACAGGGTCTTGACCCTCTAGCACTTCCTTTGAATTCTCTACTGGACTATCTCCTGCATCTTTCCAATGCAGGCCTCAAGACGAATTCAGTACGAGTCCATTTAAGTGCTATTGCAGCATCCTTAAAACCTATAAATGGACAACCTGTCTCCTCTCATCCTCTTATTGCAAGGTTCATGAGAGGCCTGACCCTCACTAAGCCTCCCATCCGACCTCCTCCGGTAGCATGGGACTTGAATCTAGTTCTGGGTCAACTTATGAAGCCACCTTTTGAACCGTTGGTATCTACCTCCCTGAAATTTCTTTCCTGGAAGGTTCTTTTCCTTATTGCCGTCACTTCGGCTCGCCGCATCAGTGAACTGCAGGCTTTGGTGGCTAATCCACCTTATACCAGATTTCATCATGATAAGGTGGTCCTTAGGACGAATCCCCACTTTATGCCTAAAGTGGTCTCGCCTTTTCATCTTAATCAAGAGGTATATCTACCTGTTTTTTTCCCGGCTCCTCATGCATCCAGTGCAGAGAGGAACCTTCATTCTCTTGACTGTAAAAGAGCTCTCGCCTTTTACCTCAACAGGACTCAGCCACATCGAAAGTCTTCCCAACTTTTCGTGGCTTTTGATCCTTCTCATTTGGGACTTCCAGTCACCAAACGTACACTTTCCACTTGGATTGCTCAGTGTATTTCTTTTGCTTACCAGAGTAAGAACATTTCTCTGGAAGGCCATGTCACAGCTCACAATGTGAGAGCCATGGCTACTTCTATGGCTCATCTTCACTCTGTGTCCATAGATCAGATCTGTCGAGCAGCCACTTGGGCCTCGGTTCATACCTTCACAGCCCATTACTGCTTGGACAAGGACTCCCGCCGGGATGCCTTGTTTGGTCAGGCTGTCCTCAAACACCTGTTCCATACTTAAACAACTCCTGCCCACCTTCCCTGGATGGATGCCTGAGATCCATACGAAGATGGTTTACCCTTGGAGGGGGATCTCCCAGGCATCTTAGCTAGGGAGTCCCCATATGTGAGGACTTATTCCTGCTTGTTCCTGGAGATAGCACAGTTACTTACCTGTAACAGGTGATCTCTGGGAACAGCAGGAATTAGTCCTCACAACCCACCCACCTCCCCTAGGAGTTGTATCTCTATCTATCTATCTTCCTTTCCTCTCTCTATTGTCTCAGCTTTAAACTCGAACTGAAGAGAGCTGGTCAGGAAGGCGGGAAGGCAGCGCGCATGTGCAGTGGGAGGCCCCAAAAGCCTTTCATCTGAAAGGCTGGGGAGCTTTCCCGCGCAGGCTCCGTCGGTACCGACGTACCCATATGTGAGGACTAATTCCTGCTGTTCCCAGAGATCACCTGTTACAGGTAAGTAACTGTGCTTTCCCTACGTTAGAAGTGCAGTCTAACATTTATACAGTAACATAAACATATATACGTCATAAACCCATCCCAGAAGCCTAGCACTGCTTATCAGCAACTGTACAAGCTGGTACCTGTCTCTGTGAGGATCACTCAATTTTGCCTTAGCACAACACATTCCTTTCCATCTAGGTATGCACAAAATATCCATTTTCCCTTGTGGGCCTTATGGTCCCTCTGTACAACAAGAAACTTATTTTCCCCTTATAATCCCCCCCTTTTGGCCTGTATAGGCCCACTAGAAGAACAGCCTAATAATCTACTACAAAAGAACTAAACAGGCATTATTAACTGAATATCTGTACGCGGCAGCTCAGGTACATCAGCCACCGTAAAAGCAGGTGTATAAGAGTACATAAAAGTGGTGGAGCTCTGTAGGGCCTTCCGACAGCAGCCAAGAACAAATGAAAATATACAACAGAAAAGAACAAGGATTATAAAACCGCTCCATAAGGCAATAATCAGCCCTTTGAGACCAGCCCAAAGGAAGATACATCAGAGAGTAAGCATGAGAAACTGCTGTAGTTGAAGAACAGTATAGAGCAGTATTAGACAGGCTAAAAGCAGAAACAATAAAACAATCTGTAGCATTAAAACTAGAGACAGTTTACAATGAGCAAGGGACCTAGTCATATCCCAAAGAGGGGCGAGTAACACCAATGTTATACAAGAAAGTAGAAAAAGAAACATGGGGCTGGGTGCAGTTTAAATTGTCAAGGACAGTAAACTTCTGCATTTCACACAGATTAGCAGGTACAGTAATGAGACATGTTGAGAGAAAAGCTCCAGCTTGTAGCAAGCTGCACACACCAAACGTAAGGCAGTCTGGGCAAGTAGTATTGCCGTATTAACAGTTCCAGAGATGGGCGGAAGGAGGCACCACATGAGTGGTAGGAGGAGTCAACACAGTCTTGTGCATGATGGTCAGGAGGCTGGAGGGTGGTCTGCAACCGAAGATGATGTAAGTGGAGACGGTAGATCCACAAAGGGCAGGAGTCCTACAGGAGGGCTGTCCATGTGATGGCGATCACTGTAGTTGGAGGTCCATGGGGCGGGTCCAGGGTACCGTGCTTGTGAGGTGCTCTGACCTGTACCTGGTCACCAACCTTGAAGGGATATGTTGGTTCGGTACCTCTAGGCCGATAGCTGCTTTTCTTCAGGAGTCTTCTCCTCTCCCTCTCCAGCTGCTAGGGCCTTGGCTGCCCTGACGTCAGCTACTTCTCATCCTGGTCCTGAAGCCTGATCTGTAGATGGAGAATGTTTCCAGCGAGGGCAATGGCTTCAGGATCTTTTTAGCCGCCACCTTCACTGCAATCGGTGTTATCAGAGGAACTTGGAACGGTCCCATACTGGAAAAGGGGCTTGTACTGTGTGCTGGTGGTATGTCTTTACCAAAATCCAGTCTCCGGATTGAAAGAAAAGAGCTGAGTCATCCAGCAGAAAGGACTGGACCTGCTGAGCATACCTGTGGAGGGAAGAGTTGCCTCTGCTGCTAGGAAATACAAGAGATCAAATGTACAGGTGGTATATACATTTTAAAATAAAGTATACTAAATTTATGCAAATGATGCAGCAGTGAGTATCCGCACTTGGCCCTGCATCACCCTCATGCCGTCCCTGGGGGAAAGTAGACAGGAGGGGGCTCTAGGAGGCAGAGGAAAGCAGAAACCTCAGATTGGGACCTGCATGATCAGAGAAGAAAACGGTCAGACAAAGTTAGAGAATTTTATTTTCAATTTAATGATCGGACTTGGTGTTATCTCTATATTTTATACAGTACAGGGAAATGCATCTCTCTTCTCTGGTGTTGCATTGTATGCAGAATCTGACTCTTATGGGTTGCTGTTTAATTTTTATCTACATATATTTACTTTTAGGTTATGGTCACTTATTCTGTATTTGGTGAGGGTCTGTGTTCTGAATGTGACCAAGGCCAGATGTTTTATTAACATGGAGTTTGTACGTAGGGATCGGTACTGTAGTAATCTGAATTGTTCAGCTTTTCAAATAGGTGCTGGATGTTCCAGGGCCTGCTTCAATATTTACAGTGATGCTTTTTTTTGGGTAGGCTCATTATTTGAGTTTTGGAAGTTGGTATTGATATGGTAAGGTAGGTTTGTTCTACAGATCCTCAGTGACCTTGTTGTAGTGTTTTGTATTTCACAGTATGCCTGGTAGTAGAGAATGTTAGATTACCAAAAGCAGATTTTTTTTCTTTAGATATTGAGTTCTGTGGGTGAATGTCCTAGTTCTGCTTTGCACCCATTGTTGAGGGGGGGTTCTGTGAATGCAAAATGTTCAAAAAGAAAAAACAAGTTTTATAACAAAATAAAAACAAGTTATAATTTGATTTCATTAATTGTGTTGTGGTTCTCTCTTTTTCTTTTAGTTCCTTTTGATATATGAACATCTTGCATTTCCTCATTATCTAATTGGCTTTTTGGTTTGATTCAGACCCTGACTGGAGTTTTGAAAAAGCTCCCCTCCCCCTCTGCTCCGAGGGGGGGGGGGAGGAGGGGGTAGGGCGCACCATCTCATTCCTCGCTTCAGGCAGCAGATTTCCTTGAGCCGCCCCTGTCTTTGAACATACTATTAAAATATTTTGATGACATACTGTTGGAATATTTCCAATTATTTCTCAAGATATCATACACAACACACCTAGTCTAAATCCTAGCCCCCAGAAGTTGTATCTTTGTACCTGCAAAGTGCTCACATAAAATAAGAACAACAAATAAAAAATAAATGTAGCAAGTGTAAACTATTATTCTGTATGATCATGAATGCTAACATCAAAATAGCTCCCGGAACAAAAAAAAAAGTAAATCTTTTTTTCTCAACATATGAGTCATATGGCAGTAAATGCAATGTAGATGGCCATCCTGACACAGTTGTTGGCAGCGGTGTTGTCCTTCTGTTCTCTTTTCTTCCATATGGCAAGGCTTTGTTTCTGACCTGTACAAACTACTTCTAAGAGAAGATACATTATAGTTACATTCTTCTGACAAAAGCCCTCATATTCTCATCTATGTTTGTGTACAAGGTTAGAGCCATTTCATTTGGTCTGGGCTTGCATATTTCTTGGTGAACTTAAGATATTCTTGCAGTTATATAGCAGTTGCTTTTGCAGAGGATTCTGGGAGTTTTAGGCCTCCATAGCAGAGGTTTCTTGGGGTTCAGTTGAGCCCCAAGGCCCAATTTTTTATTTTGATTAATTTTGAGCATTCAGTGAGTGGGGAGTGGTATAAAGTATAACAGAAGATATTATTTCCAACTGTTTTGTCTTAATGCTATTGTAAGTGACTGACTGTTTAAATTAAAATGATAGGCAGATTGGAAGATTGTCAGGTAGGGTGAACAATTCTTTTAAATGTTCCATTTTGTTGAATTATCAAACCGACAATGAAACCTATTCCTCTTCCCCTCTCATGATACAGTGAGGCATACGTTTTGAATTGCTTCAGATTTATTTGAAAAAAAAGAAATTTTACTGATAGCTAAAGATATACAAAGAATTTTTACTATTTCTTGAAAACCTTTACAGCAGTTTTTTCTCTTTCTTTTTGTTGGGGAGGGCCTCCATATATATTTTTTTATCTTTAGTCTGACATCATAGGGTAACAATTAGAGCATGAAACCACTGACAAGACGTCTCGCTGAATAACTGAAGAGACAGGTTATGAAAGACATTGTCTGACAGTACAGAACAAGCCACAACAGTGTTCTAACGTGAGAATGAACTCTGCTTTTTTAATGACTCATATATTTCTCATTCTCCAGGACCAAGCAGGAAGTCAGTGCTCACATATGGGTGACGTCAGTGCCAATGGAGCCCCCATGCGGAGCATTTCCCCAGCTTTCAAAGAAAGCCTTTGGGAATGCAGCGCGCATGCGCGGTCCCCTTCCCACCCAAGGGTGCCATCTTGCTCAGTCTTTATTTTTCCGCGGAGCCCAACGGACGTAGCTCGTGTCACCCGGGAAAAGTAGATTTCATTTTTTTTTTGCGTTTCTTTATCCGGTTCGACGTCGGTTCCCCTCCTGCCTCAGCTTGGTACACCGGTATCGAGTCCGGAACTTCTTTTTCGGTTTTTGTCCTTTGTGACTAGCGTTAGCGCTTTTTCTGTTATTTTCACTGGCAGCCCTGTCTTTTGACCTTGCAGGGGCCCTTTTTCCCCCGATGGCTGTCAGCGGGTTCAAAAAATGTGATCGGTGCAAGAAACTTATGTCTCTCACCGACACACACCACTGCTGCCTCCGATGCCTTGGGCCCGACCATGACCCGCTGGTCTGTGGCCCGTGCAGCAAGATGTCGTCGAAGGCACTTTGGAGCCGTCAGCATCAATGTGAGAGAATTTTTTCAAAGTCTGCGTCCGGCTGGGCCTGGACTTCGTCAGAGGCCTCGACATATCGGGAGTCTGACCCTGAGCGCCGTCGTGGGTCCTCTGAGAGGGGGTCTCCCACATGGGAGCACAAAATGAAGAAGCTCGTGAGGGCAGCGTTGGTGGAGGCACCTGGATCCTCGAGGGCCAGGTCACGAAGCCCTGACCGCCGTCCTGGGCTCTCGGAGTCTGAGCTGCTGACCAAACTACCTCACCTGGAGCCGGAGTCGCCGAGTCAGGTAACTTTGGTTGTCCTCGTTGACTCTCCGGGAGAACCGACGTTGGGCCCGATGCCGTTGGGGGCTGTGGAGTCTCCTGAGCTCGGTCGCAGGTTGATGACCCTGGAGAGCAGCCTGGCTGCCTTCATGGAGCAGCAGCGGGTACTGATCGCCGGTTTGACCAGTGTATCTGCCTCGACCACCGGGACCTCAATGTCTAAGTCGACCCCGGAGGCCGAGTTGATCCTCAGCCAAGGTCTCCCTCAACCTCCCGTGTGGGGCCGAGGTCATCGACGCCGGTGCCCTCAGCATCGGGGCGGGTGGCATCGAGGCCCACACGGCTGGAACCGCTCGACGACTCGGAGGAGATGGCATGGCATGGGAGACGGAGGACGAGGAGTCTCCCGACACCTTCCGGACCCAGTGTGTCCCCCCAGAGGATACCCGGTTCTCAGATTTCGTCAGGGACATGGCCAAGGCTTTGGCATTCCTGGCGGATGCCGAGGATGAGCCTCGAGCCGAAGAGCTCGATGCCCTCCAGTATGATTTTCCTCCGAAGGAAGCCTTTACTGTACCGGTTCCTCCGATGCTGCAATGACTGCTTTTCCGAATGTGGGAAGCACTGGCCTCGGCGCCGGTTCTTAGCAAGTGGGTCGATTCTATCTATCGAGTCCGTAAGAGCCCTGGGTTCCAAAAGGCACAGCTGCCGCACAACTCCATGGTTGTGGAATCGGCCATGCACAGGCTGAAAAGCCAAAAGATGCATTCCTCGGTGCCTCCTGGCCGGGAGGCCCGGAACCTGGATACCCTCGGTAGAAAGTGCTTCCAGGGCTCGATGCTGTCTTGCCATGTCCAGACTTACCAGCTGTACATGGGCATGTACGTACGAGACCTGGCAAAGGAGATTGCCGGGTTCTCGGCTGGCCTCTCCGAGGAACTCTTGCAGAGATTCAAAGCCTTGTCTACAGGGATCTGAGAGTGCTCAAAGTTTATTTCTCGAGCAGCCTATGACGGCTTCAAGGCTTCGGCCCGGGTAGCCGCAGCCGGCATCAGTGCATGTCGTCAGGCCTGACTGCAGTCGTCGGACCTGGAGTCATGGGTGCAGGATAAGTTGGTCGATGTCCCGTGCCGAGGTGACAACCAAATCGAGACCGAGACTCTCACCAGGACAAGGCTGTCCAGAAAGATTTCTGCCCCTTCTCACAAAAAGAAGGGCTTGGGGAAGAAGCCCTTTTTCCCGTGGAAGGGTACTGCCTACAAAACCTACCCTCAATATCAAGCCTCTTCAGCTCCCCAACAGGGCCAGCAGGCCAAAGGGCAGGGGCATGGGCCTCGTAGGCAGAAAACCCCCAAGCTTCCAGCTCCAGCTCCTGCACAGCAGGGAGGGGTTTTTTGACTCCCACAGCATAGCCTCTCCTCCGCCGGTGGCCCCACTCAGCACAGGAGGTCGGCTGACCCTGTACACCTACAGATGGCCAGCCATCACAGGGGATACCTGGGTGCTAAGCATAGTCCAGAAGGGCTATATGCTCCATTTCCACCAGCCACCCCCCTCCTACTATCCAGGGGAGCCTCCAAGACTTCCTCTACACAGGAACCTTCTCCTTCAGGAGTTGGCAAGTCTTCTAAAGGAACAGGCGGTGGAACCGGTGCCACACCACCTGAAAGGGCAAGGCTTCTACTCCAGGTACTTCCTAGTACCAAAGAGAGCAGGAGGCCTAAGACCTATCCTAGACTTGCGAAATCTGAACAAGTTTCTGGAGAGGGAAAAGTTCAAGATGTTTACCCTTGGGATACTGCTGCCCTACCTCCAGCAGGGAGACTGGCTATGCTCCTTAGACCTAAAGGATGCTTATACTCACATCCTCATCCATCCAGACCACATACAATATCTCAGATTTGTGGTGGGAGGAAACCACTTTCAGTACAGGGTGGTTTTTTTTGGCCTGACCTCTGCCCCCAGGATTTTCACCAAATGCCTGGCGGTGGTGGCGGCTTTTCTCAGAAATCAGGGGATTATTGTCTTCCTGTACCTGGACGACTGGCTAATCCAGAGGCCAGTCACTCCAGGAGGCCCGACAGGCCACTCTTCGCACTGTCTCTCTTCTTCAGCATCTGCGCTTTGTCATAAACTACGCAAAGTCCACTTTGCTCCCCTCTCAGAACCTAGGGTTTATAGGAGCCAGGTTGGACACCCTTCAGGCAAGAGCTTACTTGTCCGAGGACAGGGCCCACAGACTTATGGATTTGGTCACCAGCTCCAACGCAATACTCATGTTTCCGCCAGGCATTTCCTGCGTCTCTTGGGCCACATGGCATCCACTGTACATGTGACCCCGAATGCCCGTCTGCACATGCGGACTGCTCAATGGTGCCTCAGATCAGTGGACACAAGCCACCGGCGACCTCCGAGACAGAGTAAAGGTGTCCAGGCGACTTCTGAACTCCTTGCAGTGGTGGCTACATCCACCAAACTTTCTCAGGGGTGTACCTTTTCAGGCTCCAGCACACACAAGGGTGCTGACGACGGATGCTTCCTTAAGAGGCTGGGGTGCACATTGCCAGGGCTCATGCACTCAAGGCTTGTGGTCCCCTCAGGAGACCACACAGCAAATCAGCCTTTTAGAGCTGCGAGCAATCTGCTTAGCTCTGCAAACTGTCATGCCCTCTCTCAACAGTCTGTCCTAGTTCAGACGGACAATCAGGTGGCAATGTTCTACGTGAACAAACAAGGGGGCGCAGGGTCCAGGCTCTTATGTCAGGAGGCACTGGCCCCTTTCCTCCTTTGCGGTCAGGCAGTGTATTTTTCTCAAAGCAGTCTACCTACCTGGTCAAGAAAACGTCCTAGCAGACAAGCTAAGCAGGATTCTCCAGCCTCATTAATGGCAGTTCAATCCATTGGTGGTCCAGCAGATCTTCCTCCGCTGGGGACCTCCATCCATCGATCTCTTTGCCAGTTCGCTAAACCGTCAGCTACCCAGGTTTTGCTCCAGACAGCCGCATCCCCTGAGGATGGCAGCAGATGCTTTTCTGATCTCTTGGTCTATGGGCCTCCTGTATGCGTTTCCTCCCACGCCCCTGGTGGCCCGAACTCTGTTCAAGATCCTTCGGGACAAGGCCTCGGTGGTTCTGGTAGCCCCCAGATGGCCCAGGCAGCCTTGGTTTCCACTTCTTCTGCAGTTGGCGGTGGAAGCTCTGTTCCCTCTAGGGCTGCAACACTATCTCCTGTCTCAAGAGCAGGGTTCCCTTCTGCACACCAACCTCAGGTCCCTCAATCTGATGGCCTGGCTGCTGAAAGTGTAGTGCTAGCTCCCTTACTTCTACCTAAGGAGGTTGAGGAGGTGGTATTGGCCTCTAGGAGGCAGTCCACCAGAAAGTCCTATGCCATGAAGTGGCATAGGTTTACGGTGTGGTGTGCTCAGCGCAATGAAGATCCTTTCTCTCGCCTTGTGCCAGTAGTACTGCAGTATCTCCTTCACCTTTCAGACCTAGGCCTTAAGTCTAACTCTGTTCGGGTCCACCTCAGTGCTTTGTCAGCGCACCACTCACCAGTGGAAGGACTATCGGTTCACCCTTTGGTGTCCAGATTTCTCAGAGGTCTGCTTCTATTCAAGCCTCCAGTTCGTCCACCGGCGACTGAGTGGGATTTGAACGTGGTCTTGCACAACTTACTTGCCCACCGTTTGAGCCGATGGCTACTTGCCATTTGCGCTTCCTCTCTTGGAAAGCGCTCTTCCTGGTGGCTCTTACATTGGCCTGACGTGTGAGTGAGCTACAAGCTCTGGTTTCTGATAGACCGTACAAGGTTCTATAGGAACAGGGTGGTCCTACGGACCCATCCCAAGTTCCTCCCAAAAGTGGTCTCCTCTTTCCACCTCAATCAGGAGGTGGTTCTTTCGACCTTCTTTCCCAGGCTGCAAACCAGCCAGGCTGAAACAGTCTTGCATACCCTGGACTGTAAGAAGGCTTTGTCCTTTTACATAGAACGTACGCGGGAGCATCGAAGGGCTGTTCAGCTCTTCGTCTCGTTTGACTCTAATAGGATGGGGTTACCTGTCTCCAAGCGCACGTTGTCCACTTGGGTAGCAGATTGCATCGCCTGGGCATACCGGGCAGCCGACCTCCCCTTGCAGGGTTGGGTCACGGCCCACCGTGTCAGGGCGAAAGCCGCGTCAGCTTATCTCCGCTCTGTTCCGTTGGCAGACATCTGCCGGGCCACAACTTGGTCTTCAAGTCAGACTTCTGCAGCCCATTACTGCCTGGAGAGAGAGTCCCGGCGAGACTGTTTTCGGCCAGGCGGTACTCCATAATCTCTTTGAGGTTTAGGCAACTCCTACCCTGCGGCCCTTCGTGTTGGGCTACTGTACGGGGTGCGTTCTCAGAGAAAATTCTTGTCACGGATGCTGTGGCTCTCAAGAGGGAGCCATTTTTCCAGCTTTGGGTTCACAGTAGCTTAGAGCTGGGGAGTCCCATATGTGAGGACTGACTTCCCGCTTGGTCCTGGAGAAAGCGTAGTTACTCACCTGTAACAGGTGTTCTCCAGGAGCAGCAGGAATCTGTCCTCATGACCCTCTCTCCTCCCGTGGAGTTGCAGTCATATCCGTCATTTTGATTTTTTGCTGTCTCTTAGCTATGTCATCAGACTGAGCAAGTTGGCACCCTTGGGCAGGAAGGAAACCGCGCGTGCGTGCTGCATTCCCGAAGGCTTTCTTTGAAAGCTGGGGAAATGCTCTGCATGTGGGCTCCATCGGCACCGACGTCACACATATGTGAGGACTGATTCCTGCTGCTCCTGGAGAACACCTGTTACAGGTGAGTAAGTACACTTATCTTGAATGAAGATTTTAAGACTCCCATTTTATAGCAGTATGAACTCTTATAGCCTTTTACAGTGGTCTTTATGATTCCCATCTTTGAACAGATAAAAGCCCTTAATTATAGATTTGCAAATGTGAAATCTTGTGATTTTTAATCCTGAAGTAGAGCGAGAACTCTGATTTGAGTCTTTTCTCTTTGGGTTGATGACATCAGAGTTGATGAGAGAGGAAGAGTAAGGTGGCAGGTGCTGTCGTGATCTGATCACAGCATTTGCAAGGTTGAGTCTAGGGGCAGATTTTCTCCTCCACTATTTAGACTGCAGTGGGGGAACCTGGATTATCTGACTGCCCTTCAGGGAGGAAGGCATTTTAAATGGGTACAAATAGGCTCATAAGGGAAAAGTAAATGCTGGAATTTATTTTTATTTATTTAATGTTTTTATATACTGTCTTTCTACAATTTAAGATGGTTTACATGGAACTCAAAACCGACAGTATGAGAAAGCACAGTTACTTACCTGTAACAAATGATCTCTGGGAACAGCAGGAATTGCTCGCCGGGGTTTTATTGCCAATGGGGTCTTGAGGGCAAAGCCGGAGCCGTCATCATGCTTGGCATGAGACTTACCCTTCAAGAATTGGCTAGTCTTAACAGACTGTTTGTGGGTTACCTGATCCTGGAGAGAAGAATAAACCGGTGTCCTCACCTCAGGAGGAAAAACGGCATCGAGGGAAACTCGAAAAAGGGAAGGTCTTCTCCCAATAATACAGCCTGATGGATCAGGGGAAAAAGGGTCAGGACCCCAGACAGGTTAGAGACCAAGCATTGGAGTCTAAAAAGAAAACTGTTTCCACAGTGAAGGCACTTCTTAGGGGAAGAAGGCTCCATGTTGGAGAGGCCTGGTAGGCCCAAAAAGTTAAGACAAAAACTGAGGAGAAAAAATCTCTCTAATTTTAGAAAAGAAAAGAATAAAGCACTGGCGGTACCAATATCGGCGGGAAAGACAGCCGCGACCACAAGAAAACAAGGAAATAAGAATTTTAAAGAAAAAAGTTTCTGCGGTGACAGGAGGACGTCCTGTCGGCTCCGTGGAAAAACGAAAACTGAGGAGAGGCAGTGGGAAAGGCGGGAAGTCAGCGCGCAGGCGCGAGGGATGCTCCCAAAAGCTTTCTGATTGGATGCTGGGGAGCATTCCCGTGCAGGCTCTGTCGGTACCGACGTACCCATATGTGAAGACTCATTCCTGCTTGTTCCTGGAGATCATGTTTTACATAGAACAAGAACTTTGTGAACATAAGTAACAGTTGTTTATAATGCCAAAAATGGCAACTATGTACATTAAAAGGGAGGCGTGGGGGGGAGGAGGGGGATGTTGAGAGGTTGGTAATGGGGATGGGAAGTCTAGGTAGGATTTTGTTGGATGTTTTGTGGGTTGGTATTATAGTACCATGCATGATCAGAGCAATTTCGGAGGTGAGGGGGAGGGCGTTCCATTCTGTGGGGGCATAGAGGGAGAAAGTATGATTGCAGGTAGATTGTGAGCTTTTAAGTTTTCGAGCTGGGATGTGTAGTAGGTTTGCTGAGTTAGGTCTGCGGGATCTGGAGTTAGAAGGCTTAGTTAGGAGTGGTTAGAGGCAAGGAGCAGATTCTTTATGGATAACTTTGTGAATTAGCCTGAGGGTTTTCAATTTTATCCTAGATAGGATGGGTAGCCAGTGGAGTTGTTGTAATATAGGGGTGATGTGGGATCTTCTGGGGATCTTGGAGATTAGTCGCGCTATTGTGTTCTGGGATAATTGGAGGGGGTGAATGTTATGCTTTGAGAGGCTATGGTATATTAGGTTGCAATAGTCAAGTGTAGGGGTGGTGAGGGCTTGGCAGACAGAGCAGAAAGAGTCTGGGTTTAGTAGAGGGCAGAGATTTCTTTATGTTCTGATCTTGGAGTAGATTGAGGAGTTTTACGTATGTGTTCATGGAAGGAGAGGTGCTAGTCAAGTGTTATGCCTAGATATTTAACTTCAGTTTTTACAGTTATCGTATAATCACCTAGGAATGACTGGTTTTGTGATGCAGTGTCTTAAAATACTGTATCCCTGGCTTTGTGTATTCTTGCACCCCTTCTCAAAGCACAACTATTCTCTTTGCTATCTCCCCATTGCACAGCTGTTCTCCATAGTTGTGTTTGGCTGTATCGTGAACGAGGGCTACGTGAATCGCCTAGATGACCCAGAAGAATTCTGCATCTTCAACAGCAACCAGAATGCCTGCAACTATGGCATCACCATAGGCATTTTAGCCTTCCTCAGCTCCCTTCTCTACCTGGCCCTGGATGTTTACTTCCCCCAGATCAGCAGTGTGAAGGACCGCAAGAAGGCTGTACTCTCTGACATCGCTGTGTCTGGTGAGAGGCATCTCAGAAGGGGGGAGGGAAGGGCGAGAGTATCATAAATGGATAGTGTGCATTGAGGCTTTGAGAGCTATGCTGCACTTGGTGCATTTAAGCATGGTTTTAACTATATAAAGTAATAACTCTCATCTCCATTATAGAATAGAAAATCATTAGATGACTATCTCCTACCAATGTTCCTCCTAGCTTGCAAAGGGTACCACTCCAACCTTCTCATGGTATGGCCCATTGTTTGAAGAAAATAAGAAAAGCCTTGCTGGGTCAGACCATTGTGTGTGCCTCTCTTATAATGTCTATATATATTAGTAATTCTGATTTTAGCTCCCTCCCTGCTGCTGCTCATGATGTTGAGCATATTACTGTTTGTTTAGATCAGCATAGCTGTTTTTTTGAATGGACACATATAACTGTCAACCCAGCCCTTTTCATGAACAAGCTCAAAAACAGTGTTTTCAGTGTCAGATCAGCAAATAAACCCAAGAATTAAACAATATCCCTCTTGTCACTCTGCACAACAAGTCGTTTCAGCAGAAAGTCTCCAGGAGTGGTTGAGTCTTGAATTCTCCTTTCACCCATAAAGAGGGGTCAGGGGCGCTAAAACTTGTAAATAGGACAATGCAAAAGAGGTTGTGTTGCTGCTGGAAAAATCTGGACCAGTTATTCACCTGTTTTACTTTGTCTAAAAATATGATAGTTTTGCACAGACTGCTGTAAAAAAAAAAAAAAAGGTTAAAAACATTTCAAGGGTTTGTGGAAGACTTAAAATACATGTTTATCTTCTTTTAGCATTTCCCACTTAAAACTAGATCATATTTAAATAGAATAAAATGAGTGTGTTCACAGGCCCTAGGGGTGGGGCAGTTGGTCATTTGTTAAAGCTGATAACGGATGGTTAGATTTAGTGTTCGTGATGCAGGATTCTGGAGCCCGCTACTGCAGTGGCCAGATTAGGGAAGAAGGATCCATTAAACCGAGAAACAATCCTGGGGCAATTTACTTTATAAATGACAGCTTTTGGTACCAGGATCCCAGCACTGGTTCCAGATGAGCAGGAAGAATACTGGCCATAAATAAATGGGGTGAATGAAAGCCCTAGTTTCTGAAGGCTTTCCAGCTGCAGTGCAGGTTCCTCACATTGTCCCACCTACACACCTTAGCCACACTTCTGTAGAAGGGGCTACTGTGTGATTGAAAGGATTGCTCATGCTCCTTGTGACTTTCTGCTGAGACTGGTTTTTGGTGGTTGCTAGTGATATGGGTGCTAGTTTACAGAGGTCTCGGCAGAAAATCACCACAAATTATTTCATATAGACCATTAGACATCTGCCTAATGCTAACATGGTCACTGCCATTGAGGACTCGGTTTGATCTGGTGGTTGAGAGATAAGAGGCTGCATATCTTTATCCCAATCCTTTAAGCCATCACAATATTGAAACTGTTGTCAGCTACATAATACATTGTTGGGCTTCCTGTTGCCTCATGCTCATGGCTAATCCATCCAGCTTCCATTAAGGAGTCATTGCACACAGCCTTTAGTATCTTCCATTTATAAAAGCCAAGGACAGTAGCATCCTCCTTTGCTGGAGCAAACAGAGTCTCCTTCTGTTCTTTGGTCTGTAACTAGTAATCTCCAGGAACAAGCAGGAATGCAGTCTTCACATATAGGTGGTATCGGTACCGATGGAGCCCGCAAGGAAACTCTCCCTAGTGTCCAATAGCTAAGCTTTTGGGAGCACTCCACTGCGCCTGCGCATCTGCCTTCCTGCCTTCCCCAGTCCTCTCATCAGTTCTTCATTTTCTGCGGAGTTAGCAGGTTGTTTCCTTCCTGTCGCTGCTGAAAATCTTTATTCTTTTGGGTTAAAGTCTATGCTCTGCCTTTCTGTTGATGCCAATGCCAGCCCTGATACTTTTCTTTTTTTTTTTTTTTTTTTTCTGATTTTTGGTGGTTTCACCACCAACTTAGGCTTTGGCCTACTTTTTTCCGTCACGATGGAAAAGCATGTCGGTGGCTTTAAAAAAAAAAAAAAAAAAAATGTACTAAGTGCTCTGGTACACTTTCGGTCACCGACAAACATGACGTGTTTAAAATGTTTGGGCCTAGACCATTTGCCAAATGATTGTCCTTTAGGCCTCGTTTGGTCATTTGCAGACACAAAGAACAAGGCCAGACAGTATGGGTCCCTGTTTGCCGCGGACTCTATTTCAGTAGTTTCGACATTGTCAAGGACATCAGCCTCCTTCCTCTGTTCTCAGGTCTCTTCAAAGTCCAAGCATTAATCCAAGTCTGTCATCGGCATCGAAAACCAATACGGATCCCCAAGATAAGTCCCTTCTTCGTCATCAAGACTCTCCAAAAGGTGTGTCTGATGCAGATAGGCCTGCCAAACAGCCCCGGCAGGAGGACCAGCCCTCCAAAGCACAACAAGGGCTCCAGGAAGCTCCCGAAGCCTCGACCTCCAGAGAGCTACTGGTGCCATGCTCTGGGATAGTGACTTAAAGCCCCGTATGCTATTCCACTCAGGCATCAGCCACCTCCCTCAATCAGCGCATCATGGCTATTGAGAGGAGCTTGGCAGCACTTCTAGCCGTGGTACTGATGGCCTTGACAGTGCAGGCATTGACCTCCAAGTCCAGGCCAATACTTTTTAGGACTGATGCCATCTCCTCTGTCCCCACTTCCTGCCTTGGAACCAATAGGCATCAGCGATACCCAGCCGCCTCACGGACCCAGTACTGCACCAGCTCATCATTGGTATCGACAGCGAGCCTCTGCATTGGCTTGGGATTGTCGATACTTCAATTTTTTTTGATCAAATTGGACTCATCCTCTTCCAATTCTGATGATACCTTGGAAGATTCCAGGGCGACCTGGGACATCCCATTGGGACCCTCTCCGCCACATAAGCAGCGTCGATCACCGCCAGAGGACATGCCTTTTCAAGACTTCTTTTGGGACATGGCTGTAGGCCTCCAGATTACTGTTACCTCTGAAACAGAACAGAGGGCGGAGGAATTGGAGATCCTCGATACCCATTGGCACCCAAGAAAGTGGCCATGTTACCAGTGCATCGGATTTAATACTATGTATGTGGGAGGCCCTGCTAACCATTCCATGTAGCAGCAAGCGGCTCAATACAAATGTACTGAATTCCACCAGGTTCTGGCGTTCAAAAGCCTCAACTACCACACCACTCCATGGTAGTGGAATTGGTGATGCATCACATCAAGAGTTCTAAAACTCATTCTTCCATGCCTCCAGGAAAGGACTCCACAATTCTCAATGCTTTTGGGCATCTCTGTTTTCAAGCATGTATGCTGACTTCCAGGATTACTTCCTACATGTGCTACATGGGCATGTATCTCTAGAGATCTGGAAAATTTTGCTCCTATCATCCCTGATGACAAACGTGATGCATTCCTTGCCTTAGGCAGAATCAGAATACATCGAAATTCCTCACCAGAGCATCTTTCAATGCCTTTGAGTCTTCCATTAGAGCTTCAGCAATCTGCATCAATGTTTGCAGAATGGCCTTGCTCCAAGCTTCTGACCTTGAGCAGTGGATTCAGGATAAATTAGCCAATATTCTCTGTTCTGGGGAGAACCTCTTTAGAAAAGGGTTGGAGAGAGAAGGCTGGGGAGCTGGAGGTGGATGAGCTTACCCTCAAGCGTCTTTCCAGAAAGACCTCAGACCCTTCTAGAAAAAAGACCAATCCAAAGAAGGCTTTTTATCCTAAAAAGAAGAGAGATTATCCTTCTTATCCACCTGCAGTGGCTTATCAACCTTAGCAACAACAGCAGAGACAACAGGGTCCTCGACAGGCTAAGAAGCCTAAGACCTCTAAGCCACAACCAGCAGCACAGCCACAGTCGGCACTTGGGTTTTGACTCCTTTCTAGAGAACATAGCTACTCAGTCTCTGCAGGGTCCAAAGCCCCTCCACATTGCAGGCAGACTTTGTTTCTATGCCCACAGGTGGCATCTCATCACTTTGGAGCAATGGACTCTCAACATCCACAGGGGCTATCTGCTTCACTTCCAAAGATCCCTTGCAGGCCAATCTCCTGTCAGCCGAGATGGCAACACTGTTTTCTCAGGGGGCCATAGAGTTTCTCCCGCCCAAGAAAGCAGCTATTCTCCTACTTTCTTATCCCCAAGAAAGCAGGAGGGTTCAAAAATTAAAAATGATTTCACTTGGTGCACTTCCCCCATCCCTTCAGAGGAATGTCTGGCTATGTTCTCTGGACCTCAAGGAGGCATACACACACTTGATAAGCCACTCTCAACACAAAGTATCTACGTTTTCGATGCCAGCAAATCCCTTAACAATACCGGGTGCTCCCCTTCGGGTTAGCTTCCGCACCCTGAGTGTTCACAAAATATATGGCAGTCGTGGCTGCCTACCTTCATACTTTGAGGGTCTTTGTCTTCCCCTACTTAGCTTTGCCTCTTCTGGGGATTTTTCCCCTGGTCAGCCAATCGTCTCTCTCTTCATCTGACCATTGTTGTGCTCTAAAACCTGGGATTCATCTTAAACTTTCCCATCTGGTCCCCTCCCAGCAACTCAAATTCATCGGAGCCCTTCTAGACACTTGTCAGGCACAAGCTTTCCTTCCACACGATCATTCTGTCGTCTCGCCAAGCTCGCTCAAACTATACAGAGTCTAGAGGTTGTGACGGCTCGAGAAATGCTATGTCTTCTGGGGCATATGGCCTCCATGTCATCCTTTATGCATGCCTCCACATGCAACAAGCACAATGGACGCTATCATCCCAGTGGACAACGGTTATTTTTTATTTATTTATACATTTCTTCTATACCGCCCCTTCCAGAGATCAAGGGCGGTTTACAGAGTCACCACCCTTGATCTCTGGAGAGGCAACTGGCTGTCTTTCAGACACGATCTGTGTTAACACTCATCTTTATCTTTCTTTATCTTTATTAAAACATTTGATCAACCGCTACTGCCGAAGCATAGAGCGGTGTACAATAAAAAGGTCTACACTGCAAATCATAGAAAAGAACGCCATAAAATGAAAGGAAAGTAAAAGCAAAACACACAGCAATAAAAGCAAATAACTAACCAGATAAATTTAACATAAAAGCTAAAACTAAAAACACAAAGGTGCAACAACACCAATAAACACACAACAACAACGGGGAGACAACTTTATGGTCAGGGAGGGGGACTGGCAGGAAGGTCGAAAGCCTGAGTGAACAGATGTGTTTTGAGTAGTGACTTGAATTGAGGATAAGAAGATTCTAATCTGAGGGAAGGTGGTAGAGAATTCCAGAGGAATGGACCGAGAAAGAAAAAGGCAGAATGACGAGTCTGCTCTAACCGGGCTTGTGACGGAGAAGGCAGTGATAAACGGTTGGCGTGAAGAGACCGGAGTTGACGGTAAGGAGTGTGAAGAAAAACCAGATCCACAAGATACAAAGGATGACCAGTATGAAGAGCACGGTGAATCAGAATCAGAAACTTATATTGATAGCGAAAACAAAGTGGAAGCCAGTGCAAACGGAGAAGGAGGGGAGTGATATAATCAAACGGCCGGGAAAAGGTGATAAGGCGAGCTGCAGTGTTTTGAATAGATTGTAATCGTTTAAGCTGATATTTAGGGAGGTTGGCTAGAAAAACATTACAATAATCAAGCCTACTAGCCACCAGAGCCAGAACCAAAGTGACCAGAGAATCAGGGGAAAAGAGAGAACGAGTAGCCCGAATCTGCCGAAGGGTCACAAAGGACCGCCGAGTGAGTGAAGAAATGTGCTCGTGAAAAGAAAGCGTGGAGTCAAGTATAACCCCCAGGTAACGGAAAGAAGAGACAAGAGGAATAGAAACTGAATCAATCATGGGAGAGACCGTAGGACAGGAACCGCTAAGAGATACCCACATAGCCGTGGATTTTGAGGGGATTAAGTGAAGAAAGTTCTGCGAGAGCCAAGAAGCAATGTGAGACAGACAGTCATTAAGTGGGGTAATATCCAAAGTGAGGGGGGAGACATGGTATAGGAGAATAATGTCATCCGCATAGATGTACAGAGACACCGAAAACTGCTGAATAGCAAGAGGCAACGGAGCAAGAAAAATATTAAATAATAGAGGTGATAGAACAGAACCTTGCGGAACACCACAGAAAAGAGGGAGGGAGGAAGAAGAGTTCTTACCCGAGTGTACAGTGAACGAGCGAGCAGTGAGAAAAGAACGGAACCATTGAAGAACAGAGCCCCGCAACCTAATATCGAAAAGACGAGAAAGAAGCGTCCGGTGATCTATCAGGTCGAAAGCCGCAGAAAGATCCAGAGAAACGAGAAGAGTAAGATCGCCACGATCGTGAGCAAGTGAATTTCATTAAGAAGTGCCAAAAGAACAGTTTCAGTGCTGTGCCCATGACGGAAACCTGCTTGACGGGGGTGAAGATTATGTGTAGCCTCAACATGTGAGTTCAATTGCTCAAAAACAAAGGATCTTGCCAAATCCTTTCACTGGTGGTGGTCCCCTCAAAACCTACTCAGAGGGTCACCTTTTCAGATGCCTCCACCTCAATGCACCCTGACAGTGGAGATGTTCAAGCATGGGTGGGGAGCGCATCCGTACAGTCTCACTAAACAAGGGCAGTGGACACAACAGGGATCTCTGTTTCAAATCAACCTCCTAGAACTTTGGGCTCTCACGAATGCCCTTCGGGTTTTTCAACCCCCAACCTTCGGGCAAACAGGTCTTAGTCCAAATGGACAATCAAGTGGCCATGTTCTGTGTGAACAAGCAGGGGGAACAGGTTCCTATCCCCTCTGCTAAGAAGCCCTTCGCCTCTGCTTCTTCTCCATTGCACACCTTATCCATCTCAGGGCAATGTATCTCCCAGGTGAACTCAATATCCTGGCAGATAGACTCAGCCAAATCCTGCATCCACACAAGTGGACTTTAATCTGGCATCTTGGATCTTCTAGCTGTGGGAGACCCCCTCAATAGATCTTTGCCACCCAGGAGAATGCACAACTGCTGCTGTTTTGCTCAAGACTTCCCTCCTGGAAGAGTCAGGCAACAGATGCCTTCTTTCTCAACTGGGGGAAAGGTCTGCTTTTATGCATTCCCACCTACCCCCTTAATTTCCAAAGCTGTTCCATACTACAGGCTCCATGATTCTGATAGCCCCTTACTGGCCCCATCAACCATGGTTTCCTTTGCTGCATCGACTAGCACAGACTGCACCTCTCAGCCTGGGATATGTGCCCAATCTCCTATGCCAGGATCAAGGGATGCTTCTCCATCCCAATCCACAAGCCCTCTGTCTCACAGCATGGCTCCTGAGAGCATAATTTTTGCTGATCTCGCCCTTCCTCAACAGGTCAGGAACAGTTTATTTGCATCACGCAAGCAGTCTACTAGGCGTTCTTATGCCTGCAAATGGTGAAGGTTCACTCTTTGGTGTACTCCGAAACATAGCGACCCCTTTGTCTGTTCAGTAGAATCCCTTTTACAATATCTCCTCCACTTGTCATCAATAGGTCTCAAGACTAACTCAGAGTTCATCTTAGTGCCATCTCCGCCTATCACAGGTGGGTTGATAGCCATCCTATCTCATCTCACCATTTTGGTGCAGTGATTTATGCGGAGTCTCCTGCTATCTAAGCCTCCAATCAAGCCAATGGGACCTCAGTGTGGTCCTAGCGCAGCTCCTAAAGCTTTTCTTCAAGCCTTTAGCTACCACTTCTTTGAATTTACTATCATGGAAGGTGATCTTCCTCATTGCTTTTGCTTCAGCTCACTGTAGCTGCAGCCCCTGGTGTCTGATTCTCTATACACTGTTCCACCACGACAGTGGTTCTTCGTATGCATCCACATTCCTTCTGTGATGGTCTCCACTTTCCATCTTAATCAATTGGTTATGCTACCAGTCGTCTTCCCCAAAACGCACGCTTCCAGGCTGAAGCAGTGCTCCACACTTTAAATTGCAAGCATGCACTGGCTTTGTACTTGGACAGAACCAAGTCTCAGGAAATCCTCACAATTATTCATTTCCTTTGATCCAAATCACCTATCCAACGCACATTATCCAATTAGATTGCAGGACTCTCTGTAGAGGGTCATGTCACCACTCACAACGTACGGGCCATGGCAACCTCAATGCCAATCTTCGTTCTGTCTCTATTGACGAGATCTGTTGAACAGCTGTCTGGTCCGACATTCACACTTTTACTGCTCATTACTGCCTTGACAGGGACTCCCGTTGGGATGCTGTCTTGGCCAGGCTGTCCTCCGGCAACTTTTTGGGATCGCAACTCCTACACTCCGTCACAGACTTTTCCTGCATCAGACTTCTGTCGATGTCCTTATCTCTGTCATTGAGTTCTTTGGGGCCACAATGGCGTCATACCTTTGGCTCCATTCTTTAGACATGGCTAACTGCTGCTGCTAATCCAGTCTAGTTTCTGGAGCTAATGAGTCCCATATGTGAAGACTGCATTCCTGCTTGTTCCTGGAGATAACCTGTTACAGGCGAGTAACGATGCTATCTCCAGGAACAGCAGGAATCAGTCTTCACAACTCACCTTCTTCCCCTTGGAGTTGTAGGATATTCTTTTTCCTCTAACGCTCAGCTACAAACTCAACTGCGGAGAGGACAGAGAAAGGTGGGAAGGCAGATGCACAGTGGCGTACTCCCAAAAGCTTCCCTATTGGATGCTGGGGAGCATTCCCATGCGGGCTCAGTCTGTTCCAACAATATCCATATGTGAAGACTGATTCCTGCTGTTACGGAGATCACCTTTTCCAGGTGAGTAACAACGCTTTACTGTGAGGCCTGCACACTATTAGGGGCTACTTCAGCTGCATTGCCAGTTTAATGGAGCAGAAACCTGAGACAGAAAAACTATGGCTTCTATTTTGCTCTCTGCCACAAACTTATCCAATGTTTTGTGTTTTTCATTATTGCTTATTACTGGAGCCTTCTACATGATTTTTTTCCCTGCAATGAACCCTCTCTGCCTGCCAGTCTTCTCTTGTGATGTCACAGTCCATTGTGTATATATGACAAAACAATTCACTGCTCTCTTCTTTCCATTGTTGCACTTTAGCTTTTTGGTCATTTCTCTGGTTTGTTGGCTTTTGCTTCCTGGCCAATCAGTGGCAGCTCTCAAAGCCAGAGAACAATCCACTGAACGAAGGCGCAGATGCAGCTCGAGCAGCCATCACTTTCTCCTTCTTCTCCATCTTCACTTGGGTAAGTGACCTCTCCCGGCTTAGATTAATCTGATCAATTAGATCTTACCTTGATATCAAGGCTTTCAATATTCTAATCTGTCTTAATCTTCACTCGACCAGACTTTTGGAACTTGTTACTGGTTGAAGTTCCTCCAGTGCTGAGCAGAATCAAATTCTAAATATTAATACTCACTCATTTTGTTTTTATACCGGTCTCCCATTTATCCCTTCTACTCATTCATGACAGCTTAGATCAGGACCATCCAAAGCTAGAAATGCATCATGTGCAACTTGTGAACCTGGCAACACACCCCCACCCAGCCACATGCAGGAACTCTTCAGACTTCCTTGTAGCCCAGTGATGACTATGGCACCCCTACCATGCTTGCACCGTGTGCGACTGTAACACTAGCACAACTCTTAGTATGTCCTTGGCTTAGATTATTTTGGCTACAGCTCTTAGAATTTCCTTTGGCCCATAAATTCAAGTTTGAATTCCGAACTTCTCTTATCTGGACACTTGAATGGAATGCTCGTATTTAAAAAAAACAAAACAAAAAAAAAACAGAAAAAAATCTCAAAACCTGACTAGTCCAATGCTCATATGCTTGACTACCTGTAAGCTTTCCTCTATCCTTTATTGCTAATGCACTCGGCAACACTCTGTGACTCGAGACTTAGATTGTTATGCTATACATTCTTTTCCCTACTGTGTTTATGTTTTAGAATTTAACACATGTACATTACTCTTTTAATATGTATGGACTCAGTTGTATTGTCTACTGTTTTGAGTAGTGACCTGATTATAAAAAATTGTAAACCACTATGATTATGTGCGAATAGCAGTTTCTCCAGGACCAAGCAGGAAGTCAGTCCTCACATATGGGTGACGTCGGCGCCGATGGAGCCCTCGCGGAGCAATTTCCCCAGCTTTCAAAGAAAGCCTTTGGGAATTGCAGCGCGCATGCGCGGTTCCCTTCCCGCCCAAGGGTGCCATCTTGCTCAGTCTTCTTTTTTCTGCGGAGCCCTACAGACGCTGTTTGTGATCGCCGCTGAAAAAGTTGATTTTTATTATTTTTCTTTTCTCAGTTCGATGCCAGATCCTTTTCCCACCGGACTCGATACACCGGTATCAAGTCCTTTCGTAATTTTTTCGGTTTTTGTCCTTCGTGACTAGCGTTCGCGCCAATTTTTCCTTTTCACTGGCAGCCCTGTCTTTTGACCTCGCAGGGGCCCTTTTTCCCCCGATGGCTGCCAGCGGGTTTAAAAAGTGTGATCGGTGTAAGAAACTTATGTCTCTTACCGACACACACGACTGCTGCCTCGGCTGCCTCGGACCCACTCATGACCCGATGATCTGTGGTCCATGTGGCAAGATGTCCTCTAAAGCGTTGAGGAGTCGGCAGCAACAGAAAGAATCTTCTCTGACTCCGCGTCCGGCCGGGCCCGGACCTCGTCAGAGGCTTCGACGTCCCAGGACTCCGGTCCTGAGCATCGTCCGAGTTCCTCTGAGCGGGGGTCTCCTGCCCGGGAACATCATCGGAAAAAGAAACCCGCGAGGGCGGCGTCGGTGGATGCTCCTGGTTCCTCGAGGGCCAGGTCGCATAGCCCCGATAGCCGTCCTGGGTCCTCGGAGTCGGAGAGGCCTTCAAAACATCCTCGTCTAGAGTTGGAGTCTCCTGGACACGTGAGTACTGTAGTCCTCGTGGACTCACCTCCGAAGGAGCCGACGTCGGGCCCGACGCCGTCGGGGCCCGAGTCGGGGGCTGCTGGGTCTCCTGAGCTCGGACTCAGGTTGACGGCCTTGGAGAGCAGTTTCGCTGCCTTCATGGACCAGCAGTGGGCATTGATCGCTGGCCTCGCCGGTGCTTCTGCCCCGACCACCGGGACGTCGACGTCCAAGTTGACCCCGGAGACCGAGCCGATCCTCGAGTCCATGCGAACTCGAGTCGATCCTCGGTCGCGGTCTCCCTCGGTCTCCTGTTCGGGACCGAGGTCGTCGACGCCGACTCCCTCGGCGTCGGGGCGGAAGGCATCGGTACCCGCCCAACTGGAGCCGATTGATTCCTCCTCTGAGGAATCGGCCTGGGAGACGGAGGACGAAGAGTCCCCTGGTACTTTTCGGACTCGGTGCGTCCCATCGGACTCGCCCGAGTCCGAACCTCGGAGACGGTCCCCCCCCCGGAGGACACCCGGTTCTTGGACTTCGTGCGGGATATGGCCAAGGCCTTGGCATTCCCCGCGGATCCCGAGGAGGAGCCTCAAGCCGAAGAGTTCGATGCCCTCCAGTATGACTCTCCCCCAAAGGAGGCCTTTACTGTACCGGTTCCTCCGATGCTGGAGCGACTTCTCTTCCGCATGTGGGAGAGCCCGGCGCCGGTGTTAAGCAAGCAGGTCGATTCCATTTATCGAGTCCGCAAGAGCCCTGGGTTCCAAAAGGCACAACTGCCGCACCATTCCATGGTGGTGGAATCGGCCATGCATCGACTCAAGAGTCAGAAGATGCACACCTCGGTGCTTCCCGGCCGGGAGGCCCGGAACCTGGATGCCCAAGGTAGGAAGTGCTTCCAGGGCTCTATGCTTGCTTGTCGGGTCCAGACCTACCAGCTCTATATGGGCATGTATCTTCGGGACCTGGCAAAAGAAATTGCCGGGTTCTCTGCTGGTCTCTCCGAGGAACCTTTGCAGAGGTTCCAAACCTTGTCCACTGGTATTCAAGAGTGCTCGAAGTTTATCTCTCGAGCAGCCTACGATGGCTTCGAAGCATCGGCTCGAGTAGCCGGAGCCGGCATCGGTGCCCGCCGACAGGCTTGGCTTCAGTCATCCGACCTTGAGCCATGGGTAAAAGACAAGTTGGTCGATGTCCCCTGCAGAGGTGAAAACCTCTTTGGCAAACCCATGGCTGAAAAGGCTGCACAGATCAAGACCGAGACTCTGACCAGGACTCGGCTGTCCAGGAAAACCTCTGCCCCTTCTCATAAGAAGGGGGGCTCGGGGAAAAAGCCCTTTTACCCGAGGAAGGCAGCTGCCTATAAACAATACCCTCATTATCAGGCCCCAACAGCTCCCCAACAGGGTCAGCAGGCGAAGGGACGGGGTAATGGGTCCCGTAGGCAGCAAGCCCCCAAGCCCACAACACCGGCCCCTGCTCAGCAGGGTGGGGGTTTTTGACTCCGTCAGCATAGCCCCTTCCCCTCTGCTGGTTTCTCTCAGCACAGGAGGCCGGCTGGTCCACTTTGCCCACAGGTGGTCAGCCATCACATCAGATACCTGGGTGCTTCATATAGTTCAAAAAGGCTATCTTCTTCACTTTCACCAGGTACCTCCCTCCTACTTTCCAGGGGAGCCTCCAAGACTCCCTCTGCACAGGGACTTACTCCTTCAGGAGTTGGCAAGTCTTCTTCAGGAACAGGCTGTGGAACCAGTGCCCCACCACCTGAGGTCAAGGCTTTTATTCCAGGTACTTTCTGATACCAAAACGAACAGGAGGCCTCAGACCCATCCTAGACTTGCGAAACCTCAACAAGTTCCTGGCCAGGGAAAAGTTCAAGATGCTTACCCTTGGAATCCTGCTGCCCTACCTCCAGCAGGGAGACTGGCTATGCTCCTTAGATCTGAAGGATGCCTATACTCACATCCTTATTCATCCAGACCATAGACAATATCTCAGGTTTGTTGTGGGAGGAAATTTCTGAGACTGCTCGGCCATATGGCTTCCACGGTCCATGTTACCCCCAATGCCCGCCTGAACATGCGGCCTGCTCAATGGTGCCTTCGCACTCAATGGCATCAGGCCACGGGGAGCCTGGCGGACTCAGTACAGGTATCCAACCTGCTGGTCTCTTCTCTGCGGTGGTGGCTTCATCTGCCAAACCTGGTGCTGGGAGTGGATTTTCAATCTCCTCCGCCTTCTCTGGTGCTGACAACCGATGCTTCTCTCCTAGGTTGGGGAGCACATTGCCAAGGGACATGTACTCAAGGCCTCTGGACTCCCTGGGAATCTGCTCAGCAGATAAACTTCCTAGAGCTCAGAGCCATCCGCCTAGCTCTGAAAGCCTTCTCCCACCTCACTTCTCACCAGTCTGTGCTGGTCCAGACGGACAATCAAGTTGCAATGTTCTACGTGAACAAACAAGGAGGTACAGGCTCCTTCCTTCTCTGTCAGGAGGCGCGGAGACTGTGCTCTTGGGCCGTCCTTCACGGCATCCTGCTCAAAGCTGTCTATCTCCCAGGTCAAGAAAATTACCTGGCAGACAGGCTGAGCAGGATCCTCCAACCTCACGAGTGGAGATTGGATCCGTTGGTGGTTCAGCAGATCTTTCTCAAGTGGGGCCTCCCCACCATGGATCTATTTGCCAGTCCCCTGAACCGGCAGCTTCCCAGATTCTGCTCTCATCAGCCGCATCCTCTCAGAGTGGCGGCGGATGCTTTCCTGATTCCATGGTCCACAGGCCTCTTGTATGCCTTTCCTCCCATGCCACTGGTGTCTCGGACGCTCTTCAAAGTTCTCAGAGACGGAGCCTCGATGATCCTGGTAGCTCCTCGGTGGCCGAGACAACCCTGGTTCCCGCTTCTCATGCAGCTGGCGGTGGACACTCCTCTTCCTCTGGGGTTTCAACCCGATCTCCTGTCACAGGATCAGGGGACTCTCCTACACCCCAACCTCCGGTCCCTTCATCTGATGGCCTGGCTGCTGAAAGGGTAGTCCTTGCTCCCCTCCTGCTGCCTCGGGAGGTGGAAGAGGTCGTCTTGGCCTCCAGGCAGCCCTCCACCCGGAGGTCCTACGCTCTTAAGTGGCATAGGTTCTCCGTGTGGTGTGCTCAGCAGTCTGAAAATCCCTTCTCCTGCTTAGTGGCAGTGGTCTTGCAATATTTGCTTTACCTCTCCAATCTGGGCCTTAAGTCCAACTCTGTCAGAGTACACCTCAGTGCTCTCTCTGCGCATCATGCACCGGTGGATGGCAGGCCTCTTTCCAACCACCCTTTGGTGGCTCGTTTTCTCCGAGGCCTCCTTCTCCTTAAGCCTCCTTTGCGCCCACCAGCCCCTGAATGGGATCTGAATGTGGTCTTGCAGCGGATTACCTGTCCGCCCTTTGAACCTATGGCTACCTGTCCTCTTCGTTTTCTTTCCTGGAAAACCTTGTTTTTGGTAGCCCTTACCTCTGCTAGGCGCTTTAGTGAACTGCAGGCCCTAGTGTCTGATCCTCCTTACACTAGGTTCTACAGGAATAGGGTAGTCTTACGGACTCACACTAAGTTTCTTCCTAAAGTGGTTTCTCCTTTTCATCTCAACCAGGAGGTGGTTCTTCCGACCTTCTTTCCCAGGCCGCACTCCAGCCGGGCTGAGATGGTCCTGCATACCCTGGACTGTAGGAGGGCCTTGTCCTTCTACCTTTGACCGTACGCGGGAGCATAGGAGGGTTGTTCAGCTCTTTGTTTCTTTTGACCCCAATAAGTTGGGGCTACCTGTCTCCAAGCGTACTTTGTCCATATGGGTTGCTGACTGTATCGCTTGGGTTTATGGGGCAGCCGGCCTCTCGTTGGAGGGTCGTGTCACGGCTCATCGTATTAGGGCAAAGGCTGCGTCAGTGGCTCACCTCCGCTCTGTTCCGTTGGCAGACATCTGCCGGGCCGCTACTTGGTCTTCAAGCCAGACTTTTGCGGCCCATTACTGCCTGGAGAGGGAGTCCCGCAGGGACAGCGCTTTCGGTGAGGCAGTCCTCCATAATCTCTTTGAGGTTTAGGCAACTCCTACCCTCCGGCCCTGATGTTGGGCTACAGGTCGGGGGCGTTTTCAGAGAAGATTCCTTCCTTCTGTGCTACTGAGCTAGAGGGAGCTCATTTTTTCCGCTTGAGGCCTCCGGTAGCCTTAAGCTAGGGAGTCCCATATGTGCGGACTGACTTTCTGCTTGGTCCTGGAGAAAGAGTAGTTACTCACCTGTAACAGGTGTTCTCCAGGAGCAGCAGGAATCAGTCCTCACAACCCTCCCTCCTCCCCTTGGAGTTGCAGTCCTATCATTTCGTTTTTGCTAAATTATTTGCTGTCTTTTAGCTATGTCATCAGACTGAGCAAGATGGCACCCTTGGGGGGGAAGGGGACCGCGCATGCGCGCTGCAATTCCCAAAGGCTTTCTTTGAAAGCTGGGGAAATTGCTCTGCGAGGGCTCCGTCGGCGCCGACGTCACCCATATGTCAGGACTGATTCCTGCTGCTCCTGGAGAACACCTGTTACAGGTGAGTAACTACTCTTTATCAGATGCTCGTATATAAATTTTATATAAATGTTTTATTTATATATATATATATATATATATATATATACACACAGTATGTATAAAATCTAACATACAGAAATGACGACAGAAAAAGACCACATGGCCTATCTAGTCTGTCCTTCCATAACAACTACAACAGTCCCCTTTTTTCCTTTAGAGATCCTCTGTGTTTGTCTCATGCTTTTTTGAATTCAGATACTGTCCTCATCTCTACCACCTCCACTGGGAGACTATTCCATGGATCCACCATTCTTTCTGTAAAGAAATATTTCCGCATATCACTCCTGAATCTATCCCTTTTCACCTTCGTCCCATATCCCCTCATTGCAGAACTTGCTTTCAATCGAAAGAGGTTCTTCCCCTGTGCATTTATGCCACGGAGGTATTTAAATGTCTCAATCATATCACCTCTATTCTGCCTTTCCTCTAAAGTGTACATATTAAGATCATTAAGTCTGTCCTGCTATGCTTTATAATGAAGACCACTAACCATTTTAGTAGCTACCCTCTGTACTGACTCCATCCTGTTTATCCTTTTGAAGGTGCGGTCTCCAGAATTGCACACAATACTCCAAATGAGGTCACACCAAAGTCTTATAGTGTCTTCAAAAGGATATAAACAGGATGGAGTCAGTACAGATGGTGGCTACTAAAATGGTTAGTGGTCTTCATTATAAAGCATAGGAGGACAGACTTAATAATCTTAATATGTACGCTTTAGAGGAAAGGCGGAATAGAGGTGATATGATTGAGACATTTAAATACCTCCGTGACATAAATGCATATATAGGCTTCTGATCTTAGGTATTTATCTCCAGGAACAAGCAGGAATGTAGTCTTCACATATGGGTATCGTCGGTACCAACGGAGCCTGCGCGGGAACGCTCCCCAGCGTCCTGTTAGAAAGCTTTTGGGAGCATCCCACAGCGCCTGCGTGCTGCCTTCCCGCCTTTCCCAACTGCCTCTCTCCAGTTCTTCGTTTTCCGTGGAGCCAGCAGGTCGTTTTTCCTGTCACCGCAGAAATTATCCCATCTTTTTCATTCTTTTTTGTGGTAGCGTCTGCCTTCCTCGACGGTATACCGGTACCACCAGTTCTTTCTTTCTTTCTAAAAAAAAAAAAAAAAATTCTATCTTTTTTCGGGATTTTCCAGTCTTCTTTCTGTCGGGTGCCATGCACCATTTTGGGCACTAGGCCCAACTTTTCCTTCAGAATGGAAAAACCCACCTTGGGTTTTAAAAAGTGTTCCAAGTGTGGCGGTACCATCTCCGTCACCGACACTCACAAGTGGTGCCTTAAATGTTTAGGTCCTGACCACGCCATCTCGGAGTGTGTTGCCTGTGGGATGATGTCGAAGAGGGGTCGGCAAAACCGAGCTGCTAAGCTTAGCACCCTTTTTCCCTCCGATGCAGCATCTGTGGCATTGACGTCTTCCAGGGCTTCGTCTTCCTCCCATGGATCTCAGGTAACCAAACATAAATCTGGCCAGTCCTCAAAGGGTAGATCTCCTTCCAAGCATCGAGATGCCTCTGGCGTTGCCCTTGAGGGACTTGTAGGGGCAAAATTGCCCCGGCGGGAGGCTTCGGCTTCCAAAGCACTATCGGGGCTCCAGGATGTTCTTGAGGCCTCAACCTCGGCAGAACTACTGGTGCCATGCTCTGGGGTACTGGCCGCTTCGTCCGGTACCGATACCCAGGCATCGGCAGCGTCAATAGACCAGAGGTTCTTGGCTATTGAACGCAGTCTGGCGGCTCTCCTTGCGGCTTCGGTGCCTTCGGGACCGCTTCAGATGGTTCAGCCGGTATCGGTACCAGTACCGACAGCATCGACATCGGCGATGGTGTTACCGACACCGAGTCATGCTGTTTCCTCCGGTATCGACAGGCCGGTACCGGACTCCTCCGGTACTGACTTCGATCGGTACCGGTATCGTGCTTTGCAAGAGCACCCTGATAGGAGATATTTTGAATCCTCCGATGACTGAGGATTCTGACAGCTCTGTCAGTACCGGAGTACTTCTCTCTGAGGAGCCTTCCTCTCCTAAACGTAAGATGTCTCCTCCAGAGGATATATCCTTTCAGGATTTCATCCGGGAGGTGGCTAGAGGTCTTTCCATCACAGTGGCTCCTGAAACAGAGCCCAGAGCAAAGGAATTGGAGATTTTACAATATCCTAAAGCTCCCAAGGAGGCAGCTACTTTGCCTGTTCATGAGATCTTGCATGATCTCATGCTAAGAATGTGGGAGACACCTCTTACCACCTTTCCTCATTCTCGTAGGCTTGATACCATGTATCGAGTACCTCCTTGTCCTGGATTTCAAAAAACCCAGTTACCACACCACTCCATGGTAGTGGAATCAGATATGAGAAGCATCAAGAGTGCAAAAAGACATGCATCTAATTCACCAGGACGTGAATGTAGGACTCTTGATGCCTTTGGGCGTCAAACCTTCCAGGCCTCTATGCTTTCTGCCAGGATTAGTTCCTACATTTTATATATGGGAATGTTCCTTAAGGAGGTTACAGGAGATCTAGAGCTTATGAGCCCTCTCCTTCCTGATAAGAGGCAAGATTATCTTACACTTGTCAAACATGCCCAAGATGTTTCCAAGTTTGTTAATCGTGCAGCTTTTGACTGCTTTGAGTGCATAAGCAGAATCTTTGCCATTGGTGCTCGTAGGATTGCCTGGCTCCAGGCATCTGACTTAGAACTCTGGGTACAGGACAAACTGGGGAATATCCCTTGCACAGGCGAAAATCTCTTTGGCAAAAATTGTCAAGAGAAAATTAATGAGCTGGATGCTAATAGCACCACTTTGGATAGACTATCAAAGGCTACAGCTGATCCTGCAAGGAGAAAATCCTACAACAAACCATTCTTCTCTAAATAAAAAGAAGAGGTTTTACCCCTCCTATACCCAGCACGGGCATTCTGCAGGTCAGTCTGCCCGAAAGGGACAGCAGCCACCAAAACAAAGAAAAGCAAAGTCTGCTAAGCCTCAACCGGCCCAGCAGACTCAGCCTCCACAGGGGCTTTGACTCCCATCTAGAGAACTTGGCCTTCCTGGCCCTCAACAGGCCAGAGCCCTCCACCATTCCAGGAAGGTTATGTCATTTTGCCCCCAGATGGGAGCAGATAACAGCAGAAGAATGGACTCTCTCTCCATTGTAAAGGAGGGGTACAAGCTTCATTTCCTCAACATGCCCCATCCTACAGTTGTAAGACAGATCAATTCTCAGACTTCACTCGAAAATCAGTTGGGTCCAGAGGTCAATTTACTTCTTGCCCACGGGGCAATAGAAGACGTACCCATTTCCCAACAGGGTACAGGGTTTTACTCCCCCTATTTCTTTATTCCAAAGAAAACAGGGAGAGACAGACCCATTTTAGACCTCAGAGAATTGAACAAATTCCTGTTCAAGGAGAAGTTAAAGATGATTTCTCTAGGAACTCTTTTGCCATACCTTCAGAGTCAGGATTGGCTTTGTTCTCTAGATCTCAAGGATGCGTACACCCATGTTCTCATCCATCCAACTCACCGAAGATTCCTTCAGTTTCTATTTCAGGGGAAGCACTACCAGTACAGGGTTCTTCCTTTTGGCCTGGCCTCAGCACCCAAGGGTGTTTACAAAATGCATGGCTGTAGTGGCGGCATTTCTTCGCACTCTAGGATTCTCCAGGACCAAGTAGGAAGTCAGTCCTCACATATGGGTGTCATCGGCGCCGATGAAGCCCCAGCGGAGCATTTCCCCTGCTTTCCATGAAAGTCTTTGGGAATGCTGGCACGCATGCGCGGTTCCCTTCCCGCCTAAAGGTGCCATCTTACCTCAGTCTCTTTTTTTCCGAGAAGCCCATCGGACGTGTGTCCTGTTCTCCCGGATAAAAGTGATTTTTTTTCTTTGGCGATTTTTGCTATTTTTTTCTCCAGTTTGACGCCGGTTTCCCTCCCGCCGGGTTCGGTACACTGGTATCGAGCCCGTTTTCTTCATTTTTCGGTTTTTGCCCTTCGTGGCTGGCATTTGCGCCCTTTTTTCATTTTTCACTGGAAGGCCGGTCTTTTGACCTCGCTGGGGCTATTTTTTCCTCGATGGCTTCCAGTGGTTTCAAAAAGTGTGATCGGTGTAAGAAAATTGTCTCTCACCGACACACACGACTGCTGCCTTCGGTGCCTCGGCCCTGACCACGACCCAAAGTCGTGTGGGCCATGTGGGAAGATGTCTTCCAAGGCGCTAAAGAGTCGACAGCATCAAAAGGAAAGGTTTTTCTCGGACTCTGCCTCCGGCCGGGCCCGGACCTCGTCTGAGGCCTCGACATCTCGGGATTCCGATCCCGAGTGCCGTCGAAGCTCCTTGGACAGGGGGTCCCCCGATCGGGAACGTAAGAGGAAGAAGCGGCTCGCGAGGGCGGCGTCTGAGGAGGTCCCTGGTCCCTCGAGGGCCAGGTCTCAGACCCCCGACCGCCGTCCTGGGCCCGTGGACCAAGAGAAACCTGCCAAAGTTCCTCACGTGGAGCCGGAGTCTGCTGGACACGTAAGCCCCGTAGTCCTCGTGGACTCTCCTCCCAGAGAGCTGACGTTGGGCTCGGCGCTGCCGGGGCCCGAGTCGGTGGCTGCTGCGTCTCCCGAGCTGAGTCTCAGGATGACAGCCTTGGAGTGCAAACTGTCTGCCTTCATGGAGCAGTAGCGGGCACTGATGGCCAGCCTGTGTGGTGCATCTGCCCCAACCACCGGGACGTCGACTTCGAAGTCAACCCCGGAGACCGAGCCGATACTCGAGACCCTCGTGGCTCGAAGTCGTCCTCGGTCGAGGTCTCCCTCGACCTCCCGTTCGGGACCGAGGGTGTCAACGCCGGTTCCCCCGGCGTCGGGGCGGGTGCCTCGGGGCCCTGCGGGGTCGGACCCTGACTCCTCCTTGGATGAGTCTGCCTGGGAGACGGAGGACGAGGAGCCTCCCGATACTTTTAAGACTCGGTGCGTCCCGTCGGACTCACCGCAGTCTGATCCCCGGAGTAGATCCCCTCCGGAGGACACTAGGTTCTCGGAGTTCGTCCGGGATATGGCCGCTGCCTTGACTATCCCTGCCGATCCCGAGGAAGAGCCTCGAGCCGAGGAGTTTGATGCTCTACAGTACGACTCTCCTCCGAAGGAGGCCTTTACTGTCCCGGTTCCTCCGATGCTGGAACGGCTCCTCTTCCGAATGTGGGAGGCCCTGGCCTCGGCGCCGGTTCTGAGTAAGCGAGTCGATTCCATTTATCGACTCCGCAAAAGCCCTGGTTTCCAGAAAGCACAGCTACCACACCATTCCATGGTTGTGGAATCGGCCATGCATCGTCTGAAGAGCCAGAAGATGCACTCTGCGGTGCCCCCCGGCAGGGAGGCCCGCAACCTCGATGGTGTCGGTAGGAAGTGCTTCCAGGGGTCGATGCTTGCTTGCCGTGTCCAGTCTTACCAGCTGTACATGGGCATGTACTTGCGGGACTGGCCAAAGAACTGGCCGGCTTCTCTGCTGGTCTCTCCGGGGAACCCTTGCAGAGATTTCAGACCTTGTCCTCGGGGATTCGGGAATGCTCGAAGTTCATTTCCCGCGCCGCCTACGATGGCTTTGAGGCTTCGGCCCAAGTAGCGGCTGCCAGCATCGCGGCTCGACGCCAGGCGTGGTTGCAGTCATCGGACCTCGAGCCATGGGTTCAGGACAAGTTGGTCGAAGTCCCCTGCCGAGGTGAGAACCTTTTTGGCAAACCCGTGACCGAGAAGGCCGCTCAGCTCGAGACATAGCACCTTACCAGGACAAGGCTGTCGAGGAAGACCTCTGCCCCTTCACATAAGAAGAAGGGCTCGGGTAAAAAGTCCTTTTACCCGAGGAAGGGCACTGCCTACAAACAGTACCCTCAGTATCAGGCTGCCCAAGCTGCCCCCCAGGGTCAGCAAGCCAAGGGCCAGGGTAATGGGCCCCATAGGCAGAGGACCCCCAAGCCTCAGGCCCCTGCTGCCACTCATCAGGGCGGGGGTTTTTGACTCCTTGAGCGTAGCCTCTCCTCCACTGCTCTCCCCACCCTGCACAGGAGGTTGCCTCGCCCTCTTTGCCCGCCAGTGGCCCCTTATCACCGGGGACAGTTGGGTGCTGGACATAGTCCACAATGGCTATGCCCTCCATTTTCACCAACTGCCACCACCATATTTTCCAGGGGAGCCTCCAAGGCCTCCCCTGCACACAGACCTCCTTCTAAAAGAGCTTCATGATCTGTTGGTGGACAGGGCGGTGGAGCCTGTGCCTCCCCACTTCAAGGTCACGGATTCTACTCCAGGTATTTCCTGATACCCAAACGAACCGGCGGCCTTCGACCCATTCTGGACCTCAGAAACCTCAACAAGTTCCTAGAGAGAGAAAAGTTCAAGATGCTTACTCTTGGGACACTTCTGCCCTACCTCCAGCAGGGAGATTGGCTATGCTCCTTAGATCTAAAGGATGCATACACTCACATCCTCATTCATCCAGACCACAGAAAGTACCTCAGGTTCATTGTGGGAGGAAACCATTATCAGTACAGAGTACTACCTTTTGGCCTATCCTCCGCTCCCAGGGTCTTTACCAAGTGCCTGGCAGTGGTTGCGGCCTACCTAAGAAATCAAGGCATCTTTGTCTTTTCCTATCTGGATGACTGGCTCATCAGGGGTCAGACGTCCCTGGAGGCCAGACAAGCCACCCTCAACACCATTGCTCTGCTTCAAAAGGTGGGCTTTGTCATAATCTTCGCAAAGTCCACTTTGCTCCCCTCCCAGAACTTGGAGTTCATTGGGGCAAGGTTGGATTCTCAACTGGCAAAGGCATTCTTGCCAGAAGACAGGGCTCAAAGGCTGATGGACGTGGCAAAGCAGTTTCTGAACAGGTCCCTGGTCTCCACCAGACTCTGCCTCAGGCTTCTGGGTCACATGGCTTCGACAGTACATGTGACTCCCAATGCCAGGCTCCATATGAGGGCTGCACAGTGGTGCCTTCGGACTCAGTGGTCTCAAGCCATGGGCCACTTACAAGACAAGATAAAGGTGTCCAAACCCCTTTTGGCCTCCCTCAACTGGTGGCTACATCCACCCAATCTACTCAAAGGAATGCCCATCCAAATGCCAGAATACTCAGTGGTCCTCACCACCGATGCCTCTCTAAAGGGCTGGGGTGCTCATTGTCTGGACAAGTGCACCCAAGGCCTCTGGTCTCCCTGGGAGGCAGCCCAACAGATCAATCTGCTGGAACTTCGAGCTATCCGCTTGGCGCTCAGTTTTTTCTCCAGCCCTGGCTCACCGTTCAGTCTTGATTCAAACAGACAACCAGGTGGCCATGTTTTATGTGAACAAGCAGGGCGGCACTGGGTCCCAGATCCTTTGTCGAGAGACTCAGGACCTTTGTTCCTTTGCCCTGAAGCACCACATGCTTCTCAAGGCGGTGTACCTCCCAGGCCAGGAGAACTGCCTGGCCGACCGGTTAAGCAGGATTCTGCAGCCCCACGAGTGGCAGCTGCATCCCTTGGTAGTTCAAAAGATCTTCCTGAAGTGGGGTCTTCCTTGGATAGATCTCTTTGCCAGTCCACTAAACAAGCAGCTACCCACGTTCTGTTCCAGGCAACCACATCCTTTGAGGATCGCACCAGATGCTTTTCTGATGTCCTGGTCTCAGGGCCTCCTGTATGCATTTCCTCCCACGCCCTTGGTGGCCCGAACTCTGTTCAAGATTCTTCGGGACAAGGCCTCGGTCCTGCTGGTAGCTCCCAGATGGCCGAGACAGCCTTGGTTTCCTCTTCTGTTTCAACTGGCGGTGGATCCCCCACTGCCTCTGGGGTTGCAACCCGACCTTCTCTCTCAGGAGCAGGGTTCCTTACTATACCCCAATCTCAAGACTCTCAATTTGATGGCCTGGAGGCTGCAAGGGTAGTCTTCGCTCCCTGGGGCCTGCCTCAGGAAGTTGAGGAGGTTGTCCTAGCCTCTAGAAAACAGTCCACTAGGAAAGCCTATGCTCTCAAATGGAAGAGGTTTTCTGTGTGGTGTCAGCTACGTACAGAGGATCCTTTCTCCTGTACTGTGCCGGTAGTGCTTCAGTACTTGCTGCACTTATCCAATCAGGGACTTAAATCCAATTCTGTTCGGGTACACCTCTCAGCTTTAGCAGCTCACCACTCACTGGTGGAGGGACATTCTTTGTCAGGTCACCCCTTGGTGTCCCGCTTTCTCAGGGGCTTGCTTTTGCTCAAGCCCCCCATCCGTCGTCCTGCTCCTGAGTGGGAGCTGAATGTGGTCTTGCAGCAACTGACTCGCCCACCCTTTGAGCCGATGGCTACTTGTCCACTACGCTTCCTCTCCTGGAAGACACTCTTCCTGATAGCCCTTACCTCGGCTAGGCGAGTGAGTGAGCTTCAGGCCCTGGTCTGTGATAGGCCTTACACCAGGATTTATAGGAACAGGGTAGTCCTCAGGACTCATCCCAAGTTCCTCCCTAAAGTTGTCTCCTCTTTCCACCTCAATCAGGAGGTGGTTCTTCCAACATTCTTCCCTAGGCCTCATGCAAGCCAGGCTGAAGCAGTCCTGCTTACCCTGGACTGTAGGAGGGCCTTATCCTTCTACCTTGACCGTACGCAGGGGCATAGAAGGGCTACTCAGCTCTTCGTATCTTTTGACCCCAATAAGTTGGGGTTCGCTGTGTCCAAGCGTACCTTGTCTATCTGGGTGGCTGACTGTATCACCTGGGCTTACAAGGCGGCTGACCTTCCTTTGCAGGGTAGGGTCACGGCCCATCGTGTCAGGGCAATGGCTGCCTCAGTGGCTCATCTCCGCTCTGTGCCCTTGGTAGACATCTGCAGGGCTGCAACTTGGTCTTCAAGCCAGACTTTTGCAGCCCATTACTGTCTGGAAAGGGAGTCCCGTAGGGACAGTGCTTTTGGCCAAGCAGTACTCCGGAATCTCTTTGAGGTTTAGGCAACTCCAGCCCTCTGTTGGGCTACCGGTGGAGGTTGTGTCCTTTAAAAGCCTTTCTTTGCTGCTGGGACTAGAGGGAGTTCTCTTGTTCAGCCTGGGTTCCTCGGTAGCCCAGAGCTAGGGAGTCACCCATATGGGAGGACTGACTTCCTGCTTGGTCCTGGAGAAAGAGTAGTTACTCACCTGTAACAGGTGTTCTCCAGGAGCAGCAGGAATCAGTCCTCACAACCCTCCCTCCTCCCCTTGGAGTTGCAGTTGTACATAGTTTGTGTTTTTACATTTTTGTGTGCTCTTCTTAGCTATGTCATTTGACTGAGGTAAGATGGCACCTTTAGGTGGGAAGGGAACCGTGCATGCGTGCCAGCATTCCCAAAGGCTTTCATGGAAAGCTGGGGAAATGCTCCGCTGGGGCTTCATCGGCGCCGATGACACCCATATGTGAGGACTGATTCCTGCTGCTCCTGGAGAACACCTATTACAGGTGAGTAACTACTCTATATTTGTCTTCCCCTAATTAGACGACTGGCTCATTCGAGCCCCATCAGAGTCAGAGGCCAGAATTTCCCTAGCTTGCACAATGCGTATACTGCAGTATTTGGGCCTGGTCATAAACATCCCAAAGTCCAACCTAACTCCCACTCAATCTCTAGAGTTCATAGGAGCTATGCTGGATACCAGGAAAGCAAGGGCCTATCTTCCACAGCCCCGCTGCCTTCGTATTGTGCAGTTAGCTTCCCAAGCAGTGTTAAAAACTCATCTCACTGCTTGGGAAATGTTACAATTGCTAGGCCACATGGCATCTACTGTACATGTGGTTCCCTATGCTCGCCTCCATATGAGAGCAGCCCAATGGACTCTATCCACTCAGTGGACTCAAGCATCAGGCTGCCTATCAGACAAGATAGCAAACTCAAGTCGCCTTATTTTGTCCCTACAATGGTGGCAGTCAACCCAAAACCTGTTGTTGGGGTCCCCTTTCCAACAGCCCCCACCCCAGGTCACTCTAACAACAGACACCTCACAGGTGGGTTGGGGAGCTCACCTGCAAGATCTCTCTACCTAAGGCACCTGGACTCCACAGGAGACCCATCTACACATCTATCTTTTGGAACCCAGAGCAATCTTCCTTGCTCTTCGAGTGTTCCACACCCAGCAAAGCTACAAGACAGTCCTAATTCAGACGGACAATCAAGTAGCTATGTTCTATCTGAACAAGCAGGGAGGAACAGGCTCTGTCACTTTGCAACGAAGCTTTGCGACTATGGGCCCTCGCCAGAGAGCATCAGATTCATATCCTTGCGGTGTATCTGCCGGGCATCCAAAACTCCTGGGCAGACAGACTCAGTCGAGTTCTGCTTCCACATGAGTGGTTTCTTCGTGCAGACCAGGTAGCAAAACCTTTTCAGATTTAGGGAACTCTGGACATAGATCTAAATGCAAGTCCGTTTAATGCCAAACTTCCCCGGTTCTGTTCCAGAATTCCGGCTCAGGGTTCTCAGACCAGGGATGCTTTCCTCCTCCATTGGGGTCAGGACTTCCTATATGCTTTTCCACCCATTCCCCTAATCCCCCAAACCCTATTCAAGCTTCAGAGAGACAGAGGCCATATAATTCTCATAGCTCCTCATTGGCCACAGCAGGTGTGGTACCCTCTGCTCCTACATCTCTCTCAAGCTCCATCTCTGGAGTTAGGATCTGCTCCAGATCTCCTGTCTCAGGAGGACGGGATGTTGTGGCATCCCGATCCCCACTCTCTGCATCTCAGGGCCTGGTTGCTGAGGACCTAGACCTGTCTCAACAAGTAAAGGATATCCTTTGTGCTTCTAGAAAGCCTTCCACAAGATGCTCTTATGCTTTCAAGTGGAAAAGGTTTTCCATATGGTGTTCGCAGAAGGGTCTTGACCCCCTGGCGATACCTCTGGAATCATTATTGGAGTATCTCCTTCATTTCTCTAATGCAGGACTTAAGACTAACTCAGTACGAGTCCATTTAAGTGCTATTTCAGCTTCTTTCAAGCCTTTAAATGGACAACCTATTTCCTCTCATAGCGAGATTTATGAGGGGCCTCCTTCTAACTAAGCCTCCCATTAGGCCACCACCGGTAGCATGGGACCTAAATCTGGTTCTTGGACAGCTCATGAAGCCACCTTTTGAACCTTTAGCTACTACCTCGAAATTCCTTTCCTAAAAGGTTGTCTTTCTCATTGCAATCACATCAGCACGTCGCATTAGTGAGTTGCAAGCATTAGTGGCTGATCCTCCTTATACGAGGTTCCATCATAAGGTAGTCCTTAGGACTCATCCACACTTTATGCCAAAGGTGGTCTCACCTTTTCATTTAAACCAAGCAGTTTACCTCCCTGTATTTTTTCCAAGGTCTCATGCTTCAAATGCAGAAAGGAATCTTCATACTTTGGACTGTAAAAAGAACACTTGCTTTTTACTTACAAAGGACAGAGCAACACAGAAAGTCCTCTCAACTCTTTGTTGCTTTTGATCCTTCTCATTTGGGACTTCCAGTCTCCAAGAGAACATTGTCCAATTTGATTGCACAGTGGTATTTCTTTTACCTATTAGAGTTAAAACCTTTCTCTGGAAGGCCATGTCACAGCTCACAATGTGAGCCATGGCAGCCTGAATGACTCATCTACACTCTGTGTCTATTGATGACATCTGTTGAGCAGCTACTTGGGCCTCGGTTCATACCTTCACTACCCATTACTGCTTAGACAAGAACTTCCGCCGGGATGCCTTATTTGGTCAGGCTGTTCTACGACACCTGTTCCATACTTTATCAACTCCTACCCACCATTCCCGGTAGGATGCCAGAGATCCATGGGGGGAAGTGGAGCCCTTTCACAGGGGCACACAACTTCTGGGGTCTCTCCCTGGCATCTGTAGCTAGGGAGTCCCCATATGCATAGACTACATTCCTGCTTGTTCCTGGAGATAACATAGTTACTCACCTGTAACGGGTGATCTCCGGGAACAGCAGGAATTTAGTCTTCACAACCCACCCACCTCCCCTAGGAGTTGTATCTCTCTTTTCTTTTCTTTCCCTCGCTCTCTCTCTCTCTTTGTCTCAGCTTTAAAACTCAACTGGAGAGAGGCAGTTGGGAAAGGCAGGAAGGCAGCACGCTCCCAAAAGCTTTCTAATTGGACGCTGGGGAGCGTTCCCGCGCAGGCTCCGTCGGTACCGACGATACCCATATGTGAAGACTAAATTCCTGCTGTTCCCGGAGATTATCTGTTGCAGGTGAGTAACTATGCTTTTAGGCACATTTAGCCCTTGCAATAACGCTTAGTATGGAGCCTCCAGCCATATTTGTCTCTCTGTGTAGGCATAGGTTTATTTGCATAAGCACAAAATAAATCTATGTGGACAAATAGAAGCAGGAAGCACAGACAGCAGAGGGTCTGGAAAATCTGAAGCGTGTGCCAGCAGAAATTCTAACCCCCGCTGGCCCAAGAAGACAAGGCTTGCTTCTGGAGAGAGAGGCTGCGTACTGCCAGGGTCCACAACTCCTGTGGCAGAAAAATAAATGAAAAAGCATGCAGAAATGTGTAGGAAAAAGTGAGTGGCTTCATTATAGTTGCAAGAGAAGAGGGTAGGAAAATGTGAATTACTGTAAGGGGGGAGGGGAGAAGCCAAGGAAAGATTAAATGGCAGTAGGGGACAGAGGAAGAAAGATATCATAAAAAAGGGGTAATGCGAGGAAAGGATGAGTAGCTGGGAGGGGGAAAAAAAGGGCAACTGAATGCAGGGAGGATGGAGTATGCCTACTCGTGTGCGCACACTGCCGCTGACGAACACACATGCATGCACCGTGCATGCAGATTCCCCTACAGACATGCACCCAAGACAGCCAACACTCGCAGCCCCTAACACACCCATGCACACCTCCTACCTGTCCACCCACCCCCTGTCTTCCTGCTATCGCTCTGTCTATACATATTCACACATTCATACAGCTTATGACACCCCATTCTCCCATCTCTACAGAGAAACAATTAATCTTCTTTTGGAAATAAATGCACACCTTATAGCAGTGATTCACAGATATCTACGCATGTCAGTACACCAGTCACTGTGCATGCTATGCAGAGATGCCCACCTACAAATACCCTTCTATTCTCCTGAGACACACTTTATCATGGCTATTTCAACTGAGTCTCCCGTACAGACATGCCTGTATTTGTGAATGGAAAAAAGGGAAGCTCGCCTTTGTCACACTATGTGCACTTTTCAACTTGTTTTATTTGAATTTTGGATCTTTGTTTATTTTTCAGCCAATTAGATGCTTTAAAAGGGTTAAAAATAGGGGCGTATTTGTGTTGTGAATTTCAATTCCAAATACATTTTTTAGGTGGGGTCAATTATGAAATGCATTTTTTTGAAGGTGGTGTCAGTTATTTTGTTTAAATCATTTTTATATACTGCAATTCTGATGTAAAATCATTCTATGCAGTTTACAGTAAATCCATCTACAATAATTAAGTCATACACAACTAAAATTTCCGCTATTCAGGCACCACTGTTTCTTTCCTGAATCCAGCTTTGTAATTGACTTTAGTGTAGGGTTTGCCAACTTTTTGGGATGTATGACCACCTATGAGCTTCCACATAGTTCATTCCCATAACACGCACTCCCCTAGCTTAGTCTCCTCGAGTCGTTCTCTCCCCAAAGCTCATCGCCACCAACTCCCCCCCCCCCCTTTTCCAGCCTTTCTCCATCATCTGTCCCTTTCTCCTTCAGTCTCTTTATCCCTCTTCCCACTCCTTTTCCTTAAATGCATCTGTCATGTACAGGTCCAGAAGCCCCTTTGTCACAGAGAAAACTGGATTCTTTGTAGGTCATGCTACCTTTTTAAGTTTGTTTTGCCCAAGCAATAGCACCTGTTGGGGAGGGGGCCTATCCATAAGTAAGTTTGTCTATCCATACACATAGGTTTGTGTTGTGTGGGCAAAAATATCTATGCATTTCAAAGGGAACCTTTACAAGCTGCAGCTGAAAAATGCAGCAGGTGCCAATGGGAGCCCATCCCCTGCCAACAGAATAATGGAACAAAGCCAGCTGTGGCTTTGAATGGAGGCTAATGCTGGTGGGGAACCCATCCCCAGCTGGCAGAAGAAATATGCAGGGCTGCTGATGTAGCCACAACAGGGGTAGATGCCAGCAGGGACCCCCATCCCTTGCTGATAGAAGAATGGAGCATGGCTGTGGTTGTGGTGCAAAAGGATGAGGATCCCATGGAGGTAATTTTAAATAAAAGTTAAGTTGGGTGAAAGAAATGAAAGAGAAGGATGAGCAGTAGGCCAGAATGGAAGGCGGTGGGGTGGGAAGGGAGGGGAGGGGAGGTGATAGGACAGGAGGAGAGAAGAAAAAGGGCAGGAGAAGGGTGGGAGATTGGGAACTTGAGTACATGGGGGAAAGGGTCCAGAATGACTGACTGTGTGCCAGGAGAGTCGCACTATACACCCACGCTGCCACACATGTGCGCACACAACCCAGCACTGATGCATGTGTAAATCCACTCCCCCCTCCACCTCCCAATACAAATGTGCGCACACATGGTCATTCTTCCCTGGATGGATGCACGTACCCCAACCAGGTGTTCAGACACGTTCACCTTTGCCCCTGCACATGCTCAGCGCTCTGCATCCTCCACCAATGCAAGCCTCCCCAAGAACAGAGACTGCCCTTCACTTTATTCCACAGCCTCATAGGCGCACAGCCCCTCATTGCATTCCCCAGACTCGTGAGTACATGCGCACCCCCCCCCCCCCCCACGCTGCATTCCTCCAGCCTTGTGCGCATGCACACACAGCCCTCTGGTGCATTCCCCCAGCCTTTCACACATGCTAAAAATAGAAGCAAAAGTATTCATGGATGAGCTGCACAGTCCCCTGCACCCCTAATGAGACTTTCTTTACACATTGTTCCCTCATAGACATATGAGTATGCAAATGGAGAAAGGGAAATGAGTCATTGTGTCACACAATGCACGTGAACTTTTTAGCTTGCTATAAATGAAGCATATGGTTCTGTCATAGATGATGCTACGTGTTAGGCATTATATTTTGGCCAATACACAGAAAAACTATTGTCGCATCTGGAGTCAATAGACAGGTACAGAAAAAACCCTACCCAGCATTTTCTCCTCTTTCTTACCTAGTTATTTCCCATTCTCTCACCTACACTCTGTTGTCCTCCCCTCCCCTGCTGGTCCCATTACCATTTCTCTTTCTCATTTTAGCCCACGCAGCATATCCCACAGAAAATGGGTCAGCTAGAGTCTTCTCCACGCAGGAGCTGCAGTGGTTGGAGTACCTTTTTCTCTACCATAGGTTATGCATCTTGGCTTAAGCTGACATTGTACTGCTTCTCTTTCTCTGAAGTCCAGGCCCGACTGTGCATCATGATATTTAAAGTGAAGCCCTTGTAGTAAGGGTACATGGAAAGAAGCAGCAACCTGAGGCGCTGTGACTACCTGCTCTAAACAGTGAAATTGAGATAGGGAGAAGTACAAATACTCAATTCACTGAATACTACTTCTCTTTGGAACAGAGGAGAGAAAAATTGCTTCTACTTTGACTTCCTGTTGTGATAGCTGCAGGCAGATGATATCAGATCACAGAACTAGGATGTTTTTCAGGGTTTGCTAGTTATAATTGAATCACATGCCATCGCCTGGTTAACTGTCCAGTATCTCCTTACAAGATGATTACAACTCATGTGACACAGTGCTGTTGCTAAGTCAGTTTTATCAGTGCAATCTCGAACCTCCATTTCAATAGGATTTTGGCAGGCTGAAGTATAGCGCAGGGAAGAAGAGGATGACAAGAATGAGAATAATCTTGTAAATTTTATGTGACTTTTGCATCAAATACTTAAGCCTTGGTGGAAGCTCACTGACTGGTTGAAACTCCATTAGAATGACAATTGAAAAAAATATCAGTAGTGCCCAGTTCTCTGTTGTACGGCCTGTAAATGCTGGCTGTAACCGTGGCTGTATTGTGTTACTGCCAAAACATTTATCCATAAACCCTGAAACCTGCTCCTTGCCCCTGTGACCATGCAGCTATAAATGATTCTTCCTTCAGATGTTGAACCATCTCATTGCTTTTCACCCTACATGTTAGATGGGCCAACTGCTCTTATCTCCCATTAGTCTGCCTAGTTATTTCCCTCTCAGGCCTGGAGTTAGGCTTCAGTAAGTGTATTCTGGTGTGTGTGGTACTGGAAGTTCATTCTTGCATTCTCCAGGAACAAGCAGGAAGTCAGTCCTCAGATATGGGTGACTTCTATGCCGATAGAGCCCACGTGGTAACCTTTCGCCAGCTTTCAGAGAGCCTTTGGGAGGTGCACCACTCATGCGTGGTCTCCTTCTTGCCTAAGGGTTCCATCTTGCCTCGGGCTCCTTTTTTCCACAGAGCACATCGGACATATGTCATCTTCCCCCCCCCCCCCCAAATAATTTTTTTTTTACTTGTCTTTTTGTCTTCGCTTCTTTCTCTGATTGCATAGCAGTGCCCTGCCGCCTCCTGAGTCTATTTGCCTGAGGCATCGCATTTTTTTTCTTCAGATGCTTTCCTACCCCTTTGGGATTTTTTTTGGTGCGTAGATTTTTCGCACCCTTTCTGGCTGGGCCAAGGGAGTTTGACCTCACGGGGTCTGTTTTCCCTGCTATTGCCTTGGTCAGTGGCTTCAAGCCTTGGGACCATTGTGCACATATGTCTCTCACTGATCTGCATGATTGTTGCCTTCGGTGCCTTGGGCTGGTCATGATGCCTTTGAGGGCTGCCGTGAAGGCCTTGACCTCGCACTGCAATCACTGTGTCACAGGGCATTGGGGAGGGACGCCCCTCGAAGAGTCTGACATTATCTGTGGCCTCCTCGGGTGATGAATCCAGGACCATGGGGAAGTCCCATGGCCCCTGGCCTCGGAGCCCTTGACGCAAGGTAAAGGGCAAATGCCGGGAGTGGGAGAAAACGTCATCAGCATCGCCATCCTCGTAGAAGATACTCCCTCGGTGGTGCCTGCATCAGGCTTGAGGTCCTTGGTGCCCGTGCCGGTGGCTGTGGAACCATCTGACATTGAGGTCAGGATGGTGGCCTTTGAACACAATTTCGGCTTTCATGGCCCAGCAGCAGGATTTGATGCCTGGTTCCTCTGGGTCATCACTCCTGACCACCAGCCCATCCACAGCAATTGCTTCCCTTGAAATGGAGCCGATCCTCAAGTGCCATCAGCCTTGGAAGGCACTTTGGGACAGAGGAATTTCCTACATAGTGCACCCAACTTGGAATGCAGGGGCTTCTGGAGCCCTGGACCATCAGAGCCAGGGCACCAACCCGAGGCCCGGAGGACCCTCGAGGTCTCCTCTGACTCCAGGTCAGACTGGGAGACCGAGGCCGACGAGTCCCTGGAAACCTGACTCCACAGGGATGTGCCCTCAGACCCTTCCCCTCCAGAGACCTGGCTCCAGTCCCCACCTGAGGACCTGGCCTTCCTGGACTTTGTTAGGGCTGTAGCAAAGGCTCTTGCCTTTACTACAGAGTCTGAGGAGAAGCCTCAGGCAGAGGAACTTGGGATCCTCCAGTGCAAGTTCTCCCCAAGGAGACCCTTACAGTGCCCATCCCCCCCATCCTGGAACAGCTGATATTTTGTATGTGGGAGACCCCAGCCTTGGTTCCCATTGTGAGCAGGCGGCTGGACTCGGTGTACTAGATCAGCTGGAGCCCTGGCTTCCAAAAAGCTCAACTACCTCACAACTCCATGGTGATGGAGTCAGCCATGCGTAGGCTCGAGTCAGAAAGCGCATACCTCAATGCCCCCTGGGTAGGGGATGCCTGTGCCATGGATGCTCTGGGCAGGAAGTGCTTCCAGGGCTCTATGCTCATCAGCCAGATCCAGGCCTACCAGCTGTACATGGGCATGGTAACTCGCCAGGCCTACCAGCTGTACATGGGCAAGGTAACTCGCCAGGTTCTTGGCTGGTCTTTCCGAGGAGCCTCTTCAGTGGTTCTGGACCCTGGCCTCCCCACAGTCAAGGAGTGCTTCAAATTTATAACTCGAGCAGCCTATGACTGCTTCAAGTCGGCAGCTAGAGTAGCAGCGGTGGGCATTAGTGCCTGCCGCCAGGCCTGGCTACAGTCTTCCAACTTGGAGCAATGGGTGTAGGACAAGTTGGTTGATGTCCCTTGCCGGGGAGAGAACCTCTTCAGCAAACCTATGATGGACAAGGCTGCCAAGTTGGAGTGTGACCAGGACCGGGCTCTTAAGAAAAGTGCTGACTTTCCTCGAAAGAAGGCTTTGGATAAAAAGACCCTATGCCCGAAAAAAAGGAAGGCTTACGGAAACTGCCCTCAGCACTCGTCCTTTCCAGCTCCCCAGCAGGCCAAGGGACAAGGGCACAGCCCTCATAAGCCTAAGGCCCCCAAGCCCCAGACTGCGCCTCAGGTGCAACTTAGGTGGGGGGAGGGTTTGACTCCTTAGACATAGTCTCTCTTCCTCTGGAAGGGTCTGCCCTGCAGCATACAGGGGGGGGGGGGGGGGGTGTCTGGTATTCTTTGCCGACTGCTGGCTGACTATCATCACCGATGCATGGGCCTTACAGGTGGTGGAGGAGGAGTACCTCCTCTACTTTGAACAGACGCCCCCGCCATTCTTTCCAGGAAGCTCCCTATGCATTCCCTTCACTGGGGTCTATTTCAGCAGGAACTTGCAAATCTTATGGCAGACAGTGATGGAACCTGTCCACCTCCGGGGCAAGGGGTTCTATTCCTATTACTTCCTGGTGCCCAAAAGGACTGGAGGGTTTCGGCCCATCCTAGACCTGTGAAACTTCATCTGGTTCCTGGCGAGGGGAAATTCAAGATGCTTTCCTTGGAACATTGCTTCCATACCTCCAGCAGGGAGACTGGCTATGCTCCTTGGATCTTAAGGATGCATATACACACACATACACACATCTTCATCCACCGCCTTCATTGGCAATAGCTCTGCTTCATGATAGGAGGCTGCCACTTCGAGTACAGGGTTCTACCCTTCAGTCTGGCCTCCACCCCAAGGATATTCACCAAATACCTAGCAATGGTCGCCGCCTTCCTGTGTCTTCAGGGAATGTTCATCTTCCCCTACCTGGACCACTGGCTCATAAAGGGTGGCACCACTACTGAGGCTCAACAGGCAATGGCCCGCACCATCCTCATTCTGGAACACTTGGGATTCATCATAAACTACCCAAAGTCCCATCTCCAGCCCACCCAACACCTGGAGTTCATAGGGGCGCTGCTGGACACTATCCAGGCCAAGGCCTTCTTCCCTCTGGACAAGATATATCTAGGGTCAACCCTCTGCCTGCCTCCTGCTTCGCCTACTGGGCCACATGGTGTCCACAGTGCATGTTATTCTGGATGCCTGCCTGCACATGCTGGCCCAGTGGGCGCTCGGCTCCCAGTAGTCCCAAGCAACGTGGCGCCTACAGGACAAAGTGGTCATGCCCCGTCTTCTGGCCAACTCCCTCGGCTGGTGTTAACACCTGCATGCCGTGATGCCCTTCCCGGCCCCTGCCCCCCCCCCCCCCCCCCCGAGGATCCTCACCACGGATCCCTCCAAACTGGGCTGGGGAGCCCATTGCGACAGCCTCCTCACTCAGGGAAGTTAGTCGCAGGCAGAGAGCCTCTAGCAGATTGACCTCCTGGAGTTCCAAGCGATAGCGATAGCCCTCCAGACTTTCCAACACCACCTTCACTACCAAGCAGTCCTAATCCAGATCAACAACGAAGTGGTGATCTTCTACATCAACAAGCAGGGTGGGACAGGTTTGTCCCTCCTGCCAGGAGGCAGTGAGCCTTCTGCTCCTTTGCCAACAGCAGTGGAATGCTCCTGCAGGCAGTTTAACTTCCATGCCAGGACAGACTGGCTCAGCCAGGCTTTCCAACCACACAGGTGGCGGCTGGATCCCAAGGTAGCCAGCTGGCTGTTCTGTCTCTGGGGGTTCCTTCAGATGGACCTTTTTGCCAGCCCAGCCAATGCTCAGCTGCCCAACCTCTGCTCCATGCACCACATCCCTCATCGGTAGCAACGGATGCGTTTCTCATTCAGTGGACGGGGGGCCTCTTCTACACCTTCCCGCCCACACCGCTGATCGCCAAGACCCTGTTCAAGGTCCAACTCGACACTGATACTGGTGGCTGCTCAGTGGGCCTGGCAGCCATGGTTTCCACTGCTGCTCTGGCTGTTCTAGGCACCCCCTATCCCTCTGGGGTGCAACCTGGGCCTGCTCTCACAGTAAAACGGCTCCCTCCTGCACCCCAATCCTAGGGTCCCTGTCTCTGACAGCTTAGTTGCTGAAAGGGTAGCCTTGGCTCACTTTGATCTCTCCAGCGAGGTGGAGGAGGTCCTCCTGGCTTCCCACATATCTTCCACCTGCTGGGCCTATGCCTTCAAGAGACAGGGATTCTTTCGTGCGCAGAGAAGCGGATCGACCCCTTCTCCTGTTCAGTCCAACTGATGCTGCAGTACCTGCATCACCTGTCCCAGGCAGGACTAAAAACACAAGATATGCCATACTGGTCAGACCAAAGTCCATCAAGTCCAGTATCCTGTTTCCAACAGTGGCCAATCTAGGTCACAAGTACCTAGCAGTTTCCCCAAAGGACACAGGTTCCACAGTGCTTGTGGATTTCCCAAGTCCCCTTTAATAATGGTTTATGGACATTTCCTCCAGGAACTTGTCCAAACCTTTTTTTTTAAACCCAGCTATGCTAACAGCTTTTACTACATTCTCCGGTAATGAATTTCAGAATTTTGATTACGTGTTGAATGAAAAAAGCATTTTCTCCAGGAACAGGCAGGAAGTCAGTCCTCACATATGGTTGACGTCGGCACTGATGGTGCCCTCTTGGAGCAATTCCCCAGCTTTCAAAAGAAAGCCTTTGGGAATGCTGCCACGCATGTGTGGTCCCTTTCCCGCTTAAGGGTGCTATCTTGCTCAGTCTCCTTTTTTCCAAGGAGCCCAATGAACGTAGTCCTCTACTTCCCCCCGGAAAAAGTGCCAGAAATCTCTCTTCCTCCGGTGCTGCACCAGTCTCCTTTCTGCCTTGAGACAGCGCCTTCGGCACCAGTCTCGGTCCTTCCCTTTCTTCCCTTTTTATCGAGGGTTTCTCCTCGACTGACCTTCGTGCCTTTTTTTGCCCGGGGTCATTGACCCCGGCCGAGTGTTCTCCCACCATGTCCCCCAGTGGGTTCAAGAAATGCGACTGCTGCAGTCAGACTATCTCAGTCACCGACACTCATGACTGCTGCATTCGCTACCTGGGTCTGGACCACGACAGTTCCACCTGTGACCGGTGCCAGTCCATGACCTCTAAAACTAATGAGTGGCGGTCTGAGTTGCAGGAGAAGCTGTTTCCAAAGCCTGACTCTGCCCCAGCTTCTCCATCGCCGAGCCCTGACCTTTGCGAGAGGTCTGGGCATCCTTGGAGTCTTGTGGCGGTGGCTCCTCCGGCGCAGCCCCGGACCCTCCTAAAAAGAAGGTCCCGAAGGAGGTGCCTCCGATGAAACCTGGCAAAGTCCCTCGCCGGAACTCAGGGGACTCTGAGCGGTGCTTTCAGAAAATCTCGAGACAGTCCTCGGCTGGTGGAGACCCCACAAGGACCCATGAGCCTATAGTCATCCTCAAGGACGCACGCTCCGGAGTGCCAGCGTCGGACACAAGGCCCTCTGTGTCCATGCTGGGATCTGCACAGTCATCGGGTCTTGAGTTCCACATGACAGCCATGGAGCAGAGCCTTTCCTCCATCTTGGCTTTGCAGCAAACTTTGATGTCGGCCCCCCCCCCCACCTCAGACGACAGCCCCGACACCGCCCCCCCCCCCCCCGACCTCAGGGGAACCTCTGGGCATTGAATATGGCACCGAGCATCACCGGCCTTGGGTAAGTCCTCTGCATCAATCAAGATCTCAATCACGCTCCTCGGGGATCTGGTCCTCCCTGGCGAGTTTCTGGGAGTCCGACCCCAAGTCCTCCGGAGGATCCTGGTTCCTCAGGGCTGACTCCTCGACGTCCTTGGAGTCCAATTGGGAAACAGAGGACAAGGCCTCTCCAGAGACCTTCTGACACTAGGACGTCCCCTCTGAGCCATCTCCCCTGGAGTCTCGATGCCACTCCTTGTCTGAGGATGTGGCCGTTCATGACATGGCCCAGGCTTTCTCGATCCAGACGGAGTCTGAGGAGGATCCGTGCACCAAGGAGCTTGAGATCCTACAATAGGAGTCCCCTCCCAAGGAGATGTGGGAGTCCGCGGCCTTGGTACTAGTGGTCAGTCGGCGCCTGGACACCATCTGCCGCATCCGGAAGGGCCCCGGGTTCCATAAGCTACAACTTCCCCACATCTCAATGGTGGTAGAAACCCCCATTCAAACACTGAAGAGCCAAAAGACCTACTCCTCGGTTCCCCCCGGCAGGGAAGCTTGGGTCCTCGACACCAATAGATGCAAGTGCTACCAGGGTGCCATGCTTGGGTGCCAAATACAGGTATACGAGTTGTATATAGGGATGTACCTTAAGGGCCTGATACGGGAATTTGTGGGGTTCTCGGCAGGCCTTACAGGGGAACCTCTGTAAAGGTTCCAGTCCCTAGTAGCAGGTATCCAGGACTGTTACAAGTTCCTCTCCCGAGCTGCCTACCACGGGTTTGAGTCTGCAGCCAGGGTTGCAGCTGCCGGCATCAGCGCCCGGTGCCAGGCATGGTTACAGACCTCAGACCTGGAACAGTGGGTACAGGAAAAGCTCCTGGATGTCCCCTACAATGGCGAAAACCTGTTCAGGAAACCAATGTTGGATAAGGCTGCGGAAATTGAGGCCGAGGTAGTGACCCGGCAAAGGCTGTCCAAAAAAGACCTCGATCCTCCCCAAAAAAAATCCTTGGGGGAAAAAGCCCTTTTTCCCAAGGAAAAAGGGCTATCACCAGACCGGCCACTACCAGCCTTATTCAGGGCAGCCTCACCAGGCCTCTCAACCGAAAGGCCAGGGACACTGGCCCAAGAAACCCAAGGCTCCTAAGCCCCAGGCACCGGCTCCTAAGCCCCAGGCACCGGCTCCTAAGCCTCAGGCACCAGCTCCTGCCTAACAGGGGGAAAGCTTTTGACTCCCTGAGCCTCCCCTCCCCTCCCCTCCCCTCCCCTGGGAGTCCCAACTCAGCCCACAGGGGGTCAATTGGCCTCTTTTGCCTACAGATGGGCCAGCATCACCACGGACCAGTGGGTCCCGCAGGTGGTGAGAGAGGGGTACTTCGTCTATCTACAGCAATACCCTCCAGACTTCTTCTTAGGAGAGCCATCATGGCCTTGCTCGCCACAGAACTCGCAGGCTTCCTCAGAGACAAGGCAGGGGAGCCTGTTCCCCCAAAAGTTCTGGGGAAGGGTTATACTCAAGGTATTTCCTTGTCCCAAAAAGAACAGGGGGCCTCCGGCCCATCCTGGACCTGCGCAACTTAAACAAGTTCCTGGTGAGGGAGAAGTTCAAGATGCTCTCCCTTGGGACACTGCTGCCCTAGCTCTGTCAGGGCGACTGGCTCTGCTTCTTGGATCTCAAGGATGCTTACATCCACATCCTGATCCACACCTCTCACAGGCATTACCTGAGATTTGTGGTGGAGGGACAGCACTACCGGTACAGGGTGCCTCCTTTCCAAGAATCTTTACAAAATGCCTGGCGGTCTTTGCCGCTCATGTGTGCCTCCAAGGGGCCCACGTTTTCCCTTACCTGGACGACTGGCTCATTAGAGGCAGCACGCCCCTCGAGACCAGTCGGACCACAAGGCTCATTATCCACACCCTGCAGCATTTTGGTTCATCATCAACTACCCTAAGTCCAAGACCTGGAATTCATAGGAGCCCAGCTGGATACTGCGGGTCAGGGCCTTTCTCCCTGTGGACAGAGCCCGCTGCCTGATGAGGCTGGCAAGGTAGGTGCCAGCTCGCCTGCTAGGCCACATGGCCTCAACGGTTCATGTTACACCTCTGGCTCACCTGCACATGTGGGCAGCCCAGTGGTGCCTCAGTTCACAGTGGATGCAAACCACAGGCAGGCTGAGGGACCGGGTGAAGGTCATCTATTTAACAGTTTTTCTATACCGCTTTCTCATTGAATCAAAGCGGTTTACATTATAACTAACGTTTACAGGGAACTCTTTATAAAACACACACGTTTGCATAAAACTTGTTATAAGGAGGGGGGGATGCGGGGGATGCACTGAGGCAAAACCTATTTACAGAGGCTGGCAGCCTCCCTCTCCTAGTGGCAGTCCCAGCATCAGGACAGGAACCAACTCCACAGAGGGTCCTGACAACAGACACCTCCCTTGTGGGCTGGGGAGCACACTGCGAGGGCCAGTGTACCCAGGATATCTGGTCCCCAGAGAAATCCCTCCTGCGAATCAATCTTCTCGAGCGAATCAATCTTCCTGGCCCTTCAGGCCTTCCGCCAACTCCTGAGCAACCTTCCAATCCTCATACAGACAGACAATCAGGTTGCCAAGTTCTATGTGAACAAGCAAGGGGGCACGGGCTCATACTCCCTCTGCCAGGATGCAGTGGCCCTCCACTCCTTTGCAGTGCGCAACCATATGCTCCTGAGGGCGATTTACTTGCCAGGACAACCGCCTGGCGGACAACCCCAGCAGAGTCCTTCTGCCACACAAGTGGCGCCTAAACCCCTGGGTGACCTGGAAACTTTTCCACCACTGGGGAAGATCCTGTTTGGACCTGTTCGCGTCCCCGGACAACTCGGAGCTGCCAAAAGTTTGCTCTCCTCAGCCACACCATAGGAGGGTGGTGGTGGATGCATTCCTAATCTCCTGGTCACAGCTCCTGCTTTATGCATTCCCGCTGACCCTTCTGATAGCCCTGTTCAAGATCCAGAGCAAGCACACTTCAGTAATCCCAATTGCTCCCAGGTGGCCCAGGCAGCCCTAGTTCCACCTGCTTCTCTCCCTGTCAGCAGCAACCCCAATACCATTGGGCCGGGACCCTGACCTCCTGTTTCAGGAGGGGGGTTCCTTGTATCACCCCAACCTGGGGTCCCTAACACTGACAGTGTGGCTGCTGAAAGGGTAGCACTGGCCCCTTTCACCTCCCAGGTGAGTTTGAGGAGATCCTCCTGGCCTCCTAGAAGCTGTCCATCAGAAGAGCTTACACCTTCAAGTGGAGGAGATTCTCAGTCTGGTGTGCAGAAAGGAATGAAAATCCATTCTCATTCAGGTGAAGCTTGTACTGCAGTACTTACCGCACCTCTCACACTCGGGCTTGAAGTCTAATTTGGTGAGGGTGCATCTCAGTGCCATAGTGGCTAACCATCACTCTGCAGAGAGGAAACCTCTTTCGGGCCAGCCTTTGGTCTCAAGTTCCTTTGGGGGCCCCCTGCTATCCAAGCACCCTCTCTGCCCTCGAGGCGTGCTCTCCCAGCTTACCAGGCCACCATTCGAGCCCTTGACCACCTGAGATACTTTTCCTGGAAGGTGGCATTCTTGGTGGCTTTGACGTCCGCCTGCAGAGTAAGCGAGCTGCAGGCCCTTGTGGCGGACCCGCCCTATGCGAGGTTCTATATGAACAGAGTGGTGCTTTGTACGCACCCCAAATTCCTCCCAAAAGTGGTGTCAGCTTTTCACCTCAATCAGGAGGTGATTCTCCCCACCTTCTTCCTACGGCCGCATTCCGGCAGGGAGGAGGTCATCTTGCATACCCTGGATTACAAGAGGACCCTGTCCTTTTATCTACAGAGGACCGTGGGCCATCAAAAAGCTCCTCAGCTTTTTATCTCTTATGACCCCAGCAGACTGGGGCTATGTGTGATCAAGTGAACCCTGTCCACTTGGGTGGCGGACTGCGTTTCCCTGTCTTATGAACGGGCTAACCTTTCTCTGGAACACTGGATCACTGCTCATCGCGTAAGAACTATGGCCACATCGGTGGCCAACCTGCACACAGTGCCGGTGCAGGAAATCTGTAGGGCTGCCACGTGGTTTTCATACATTCGCAGCTCACTACTGCCTAGAAAATGAGTCTTGCAGGGACAGTGCCTTTGGCTAGGCAGTAATCAGAAGCATCCTTGGTGTATAGGCAACTCCTGCCCTCCGACCCTTCTGTGATCAGGCTACCAGAGTTATGGTGCTGCTGGACACTGGGGTCTGCAGTCTCTTGGTGGGGACTCACCTCCTGCAACTCAGGGCCTTCCTTTGGTTGCTGTTGATGCTGTGGTGGTTCGGTCCCCGGCAGCCTGGAATTAGAGAGTCCCATATGTGAGGAATGACTTCTTGTTTGTTCCTGGAGAAAGCGTAGTCACTCACCTGTATCTGGTGTTCTCTGGGGACAGCAGGAATTAGTCCTCACAACCCTTCCTCCTCCCCTTGGAGTTACCTTCTTTTCCTTTTTGCTTAAGCAATGTCATCTGACTGAGCAAGATGGCACCCTTAGGCGGGAAGGGGACCACGCATACGTGGTAGCATTCCCAAAAGCTTTCTTTTGAAAACTGGGGAAATGCTCCGCACGGGCTCAGTTGGTGCCAATATCGCCCATATGTGAGGACTGATTCCTGCTGTCCCTGGAGAACACCTGTTACAGGTGAGTAACTATGCGTTTTCATATTAGTCTTAAATAGGTTGCACTGTGGCTTCATCGCTTGTCTCCTAGTCTTTCTATATTTTGATGGCGTAAACAATCGATCTATGTTTACCTGTCCAACTCCATTCATTTATTTATTAGACCTCTATCGTATCTCCCCTCAGCAGTCTCTTCCAGGTTAAAGAGTCCTAACCTTTTAAGCCTCTCCTCATAGGGGTATCCTTCCATCCCCTTTTACCATTTTGTTGGCTCTTTTCTGTACCTTTTTTAATAATGCTTTCTCCAGAAACAAGCAGAAAGGCAGTCCTCATATATGGGTGATGGCGCCGACGGAGCCCTTGCAGAAGCATCTCCCCAGCTTTCAAAAAAAAGCCTTTGGGAGATGCCACCAAGCATGCATGGTCCCATTCCCGCCCAAGGGTGCCATCTTCATCTGCGTCCCTTGTTCCGCGGAGCCCTATAGACGTTCGTCTTGTCCCCCGGAAAAAAGTTTTCTTTAACGCGTACATTCCTGAATTTTTCCGGATTGTGCCGGATCCTTCCTGCCTTGGGACCTGCTGTTGTGGCATCAGGCCTCAATTTTTTGCTTTTTGTCATATTTTTGCCTTTCAGCATTTTCGTGCCTTTTTCAATCGCTGGCCACAGTGAGGGTCTTTGACCTCACGGGGGGTCCTTTTTGCCCCAATGGCCACCAGTTTTAAAACAAAAATGTGATCTGTGTTCAAAAACATATATGTCCATCACTGACATGCACGATTGTTTTCCTCTGGTATCTGGGTGCTAACCATGACCCGGAAGAATGCCCCTTGTGCAAAAAAATGTATGCAAAGGCCATCCAGAGCCGTTGGCAGGATGACATCTTCCACAAGGCAGACTTCAACCTCGTATCCCTGGTAGCCTCACACTTTAAGGCCCCGCACGGCTGCTCTGTGCCGCACAAGGCTCCCGTGGCCCCTCAGCGGACCCACAGGCACTCCAACAAAGGTACCCCAGAGCACGAGCATAAGAAGAAGACAACCTCGAAGGCCTCTTCTGGAGATGTGGACAAGCATGGGAAGTCCCGCACCTGGTCCCTCAGCCCCCGGTGAGATCACAATGTTAGATCGTCAATGAGCATGCGCTGGCGTCTTCTGAGTCGGGAAAGCCACAAAATGCTGCTTGCAGTTTCATGAATAGCGTTGATACAGGGCATTCAGGTTTATTTGCCTGAAACTCAGTACTGTGTCCTTTTCGGTTTTCAACTGCAGACTGGATTTGGAAAAAGCGATTTTAATTCACAACGAGTTTACACGTATATGGACCGCGACAGATAAATGCTGTTCTCGTGAACGTGTGCAGTTTGTGTTGGTGATATTTTTGAAGACACTTCACATTTTTGAATTTTGTTGGGAGCATGTTATTAAGGGGGTGTAGGGCACACCGTTACATGGTGTTTTTTACCTACATTTTCATGCTCTTTTTGAGCCTTTAAAATTTCTGAGTAAAACGGAAGTTAAGCCACGAGAGGTTGGTTTCTCTTTCCTCAAGGCTATCCTTCCAACATTATTTTTTTCATTAATATAGTCTCAGCTCACGGCGACAATTTAACACTACTCTATTTTTGTGTTTGATTTTCAATTTATAGAGTATTAGTTATTTTGGAATTTCGGTCAGATCCTCGGCAAGGGTCTCGTTCTCGCTGCCGTTCCTCAGGAACGAGGTCTTTGCAAGTGAGTGCCTCTGGCTCTGGCCATGCCCTGGCCTCAAAGCATTCAAGTCCGGAGCTGCCAACGCTCCTACAGCCAGCAGGCTTCTAGTCCTCCTCAGAGTACTCAGACTGGGAGTCCGACATCGAGACATTCTCGGAGACTCAAGTCCACCGAGACCTCCCTTCGGACCCGTCTCTGCCAGCTGCCAAGCCCCAATCCCCACCAGAGGACCCCTTTCCTCAAATTTGTCAGGGACATGGCTCAGGCACTCTCCGTTACGACGGAGTCGGAGGAGAACCCTCGTTCGGAGGAACTTGACATCCTCCAGTGCGAGGCACTACTGAAGGAGACCTTGACGTTCCCCGTCCCCTCAATCCTTACCCGACTCTTCCTCAGGATGTGGGAGACCCCTGCGTTGGTACCCATCATCAGCCATTGGCTGGATATGATGTACCGGGTCTAGAGTAGCCCGGGCTTCCGTAAGACGCAACTTCCCTACACCTCCATGGTGGTGGAGTCAGCCATGTGCCAACAAAAAAGCCTGAAGTTACACTCTTCAGTGCTCCCGGGCAGGGAGTCCCATGCCTTCAACGCTTTCGGATGGAAATGCTATCAGGGTTCGATGCTAGGAGCTCAGGGGCTTCGCGGCTGGCCTCGATGGAGACCACCTCCGGCATTTCCAGATTCTCTCAAAGTCTGTCTCAGAGTGCTCCAAATACTTGTCTCGAGCCACCTACGATGGCTTTGAGTCCAGCGCGAGGGTGGCTGCTGCGGGCATAGGCACTCAACGCCAGGCCTGGCTCCAATCATCTGATCTCAAGCAGTGGATACAAGAGAAGCTTCTTGAAGCCCCCTGCCTCGGTGAACAACTCTTTGGTAAGCCTATCTCCGCCTTCACGGGGTCTTCATCTTCCCCTGACTCATCAAGGAGGACACTCCCTCAGAGGCCAGAGGAGCCACCATTCAGGTATTACAGTACCTGGGCTTCATGATAAATCATTCGAAGTCCAACCTTATTCCGACGCAGGCTGTGGAGTTCATCAGAGCCCACTTGGACTCCATATAGGCCAGGGCTTTCCTTCCCCTCGACAGGGTGGACCACCTCATGGCCCTTGTGGCCGAGGTTCAGAGGCACCGTGCCATGTCAGCCCGAGCGCTCCCCTGCCTCATGGGACACATGGCCTCCACGGTCCATGTAGTCCCCAACGCATGCCTCCACATGTGGGTAGCTCAATGGTGCCTCCAATCCCAGTGGACTCAGGCCACAGGCAAGCTTGAGGACCGGGTCACTGTCTCTCTCCAGCTCGTGGAGTCCCTCACCCGGTGGCAGGATGCTCTGCACCTGCAGGCAGGCATGCCTTTCCAGTCCCCAGACCCCTGCAGAATCCTCACGACTGATGCCTCCCTGACTGGTTGGGTGACCTACGGCGAGGAGCTGTACACCCAAGGGACTTGGTCCTATGAGGAGAGTAAGCAGCAGATCAATCTGCTCGGGCTCAGGGCCATCTTCCTCGCCCTGAAGGTCTTCAGACACCGCCTGCGGCATCAGCCAGTGCTTGTCCAGACAGCCCCAAGCAGGGCAGCACGGGCTCCTACCCCCTTTGTCAGGAAGCTGTGACCCTTTGCTTCTTTGCAGTCAGCCAAGGGATGCTCCTCAGGGCTTTCCACCTCATGGGCCAAGACAGTGCCCTGGTGGACAGGCTGAGCAGAGTCCAGCTGCATGAGTGGCATCTGGACCCAAAGGTGGCACTCGGACTCTTCTGGATGTGGGGGACCCCCAGCATGGACCTCTTCACTAGCCCTGTCAATGCTCATCTGCCCCGGTTCTGCAGCCCCCAACCCCACTCCTCCCTGGTGGCCACCGACACCTTCCTCCTCTTGTGGACAGGGCCCTGATTTACATGTTTCCTCCATGCCACTGATAGCTTGGACGCTCTTCAAGGTCCAGCGCAACAAGGCATCGATCATCCTGGTAGCCCCACGGTGGCCCAGGCAACCGTAGTTCCCTCTGCTGCTCTGTCTCTTGCTGGAGCCTCTGGTTCCCCTTGGGAGCTCTCCAAGACTCCTGACACAGGAGGAGGGCTTGATCCTCCATCCCAGCCCGGGCATCCTATCCCTCACATCATGGCGGCTGAGCAGGTCCACCCTAGCCTCACTGCACTTTCCCAGGGAGGTGGAAGAAATCATCCTGGCCTCTCGCAAAGACTCCACGAGATGGGCTTATGCCTTCAAGTGTCAGTGGTACACAGAGTACTGCTTCGACCCATTCTCTTGCCCGGTGCACTTGGTCCTTCAGTACCTCCTTCACCTATCGCAGTCTGGTCTTAAGTCCAGCTCCATCAAGGTGCATCTCAGTGTGCTCTCAGCTAATCATCACCCCATTGAGGGCAAGCCCCTCTCCATGCAACCCCTCATCACCAGGTTTATGTGGGGTCTGTTGCTCTCCAAGCTTGCCTTGCGGCCTCCACCAGCAAAGTTGGATCTCAGTGTGGTCCTGGCACAGCTCACCAAGCTGCCTTTCGAGCCCTTGGCTACCTGCTCCCTCTGCCACCTGTCCTGGAAGGCCACCTTCCTCTTGGCACTCACCTCGTCTCGCAGGGTCAATGAGCAACAGGTGTTGATGGCCGAGCCTCCCTACACTAAGTTCTATAGCAACAGGGTGGTGCTCCGTACTCACCGCAAGTTCTTACTGAAGGCAGTCTTCAACTTTCACCTCAATCAGGAGGTGGTCCTTCCTACCTTTCTTTAAAAGCTGGGGAGAGGTTACCGCGCGTGCTCCATTGGCACCAGCATCACCCATATGTGAGGACTGATTCCTGCTCTCTCCAGAGAACACCTGTTACAAGTAAGTAACTACACTTGCTCCAGGAACAAGTAGGAAGTCATCCCTCACATATGGGTGACACTGATACCGACTGAGCTCTCGCGGAAGCATCCCCCCAGCTTTCAAAGAAAGCCTTTGGGAGATGTCACCTCACATGCGTGGTCCCCTTCTTGCCCAAGGGTTCCATCTTGCTCAGTCTCGTTCACTATGCCCAAAGATGGCCAGCCATCACCATCGATTCTTGGACACTCCACCTGGCCCAGACACCCCCCCTTTCTTTCTGGGAAAGCCCACCAGGTCTCCCCTTCACTGGGACCTTCTACTGAAGGAAATGGAAGGTCTTCTTGAGGACAGAGCAGTAGAACCAGTTCGCCACCATCTCGGGGGCAAGGGGTTCTACCCCAGGTACGTACTTGTACCAAAAATAACTGGGGGCCTAAGGCCCATCCTTGACCAGCACAACCTGAACGGATTCTTGGTGAGGGAGATCCCTCTGGCTTCCCGTAAGTCCTCCACCAGGAAACCATACTCCTTCAAGTGGTGCAGATTTTCAGTCTGGTGCACGGAACAGGGGATTAGCCCATTCTCCTGTCCGGTGCAGCTGGTCCTGCAATACTTTCTCTATCTCTCGCACTCCAGACTCAAATCAAACTCCATCAGAATGCTCCTCAGTGCTCTGGTGACACATCACCATCCAGTGGATGGCAAGCCCCTCTCGATCCAGCCATTGGTGACCTGCTTCATGAGGGGACTTCTTTTATCAAAACCCCCGGTACGCCCTCCGGTGCAGCTTACTCACATGCGATACCTTTCATGGAAGGCGGTGTTCTCCAGGACCAAGCAGGAAGTCAGTCCTCACTTATGGGTGACGTCGCCGACGGAGCAATTTCCCCAGCTTTCGCAGAAAGCCTTTGGGAATTGCAGCGCGCATGCGCGGTCCCCTTCCCGCCCAGGGATGCCATCTTGCTCAGTCTTCTTTTTTCCGCGGAGCCCTACAGACGTGTCTGTTAACGCCGCTGAAAAGTTGATTTCTTTGATTTGTTTAGTTAAAAAAAAAATTTCTCGGTTCGTGTGTTCCTCTTCCCGCCGGGCCTCGATATCCCTATTGGGCCCGTTTACGTTTTGTTTTTTCCCAACTGGCGTTCCCGCCACTTTTCCCTTCATCCCTGGCAGCGCAGTCTTTCGACCTTGCAGGGGCCCTTTTCCCCCCGATGGCTGCCAGCGGTTTTAAAAAGTGTGATCGCTGTGTCAGGCTCATGTCTCTTACTGACACGCATGACTGCTGCCTTGGGGCCGAGCATGACCCTATGAGCTGCGGCCCGTGCAGCAAGATGTCCTCGAAGGCGCTGCGGAGTCGGCAGTCGCAGAGGGAACGGATCTTCTCTGACTCCGCGCGGACCTCGTCAGAGGCCTCTACACCTCGTGGCTCCGGTTTGGAGCATCGTAGGAGTTCTTCTGAACGGGGCTCCCCCAGCCGGAAGCACCGGCGGGAGAAGCAGCCCGCGAGGGCGGAACCGGGCGGCGAGCCTGGTCCTTCTACGGCCAGGTCGCTTAGCCCGGTCCGACAACCCGGGCCCTCGGAGGAGGAGAGGCCTTCGAAGATTCCTCGTCTCGGAGTGGAGTCGCCTGGACACGTGAGTGATATAGTCCTCCTGGACTCCCCCACGGATGAGCCGATGTCGGGCCCGACGCCGTCGGGGCCCGAGTCGACAGCTGCTGGGTCCTCTGAGCTTGATCTCAGACTGACGACCTTGGAGCGCAGTATATCTGCCTTCATGGACCAGCAGCGGGCATGGATCACCGGCCTCGCCAGTGCATCTGCCCAGACCACCGGGACGTCGACGCTCGAGTCGACCCCGGAGGCCGAGCCGATCCTCGAGTCCATACGAGCCCGAGTCGATCCTCGACCTAGGTCTCCCTCGGCTTCCTGTTCGGGACCGAGGTCCTCGACGCCGGCCTCGGCGTCGGGGCGGAGGTCCCCCGGCCCCGCCCGCGCGGAGCCGCGCGATTCCTCCTCGGAGGAGTCGGGCTGGGACACGGAGGAGGACGAGTCACCAGGTTCTTTTCAGACTCGGTGCGTCCCCTCTGACTCGCCCGAGTCAGAGCCTCGGAGGCGGTCCCCCCCGGAGGATACCCGGTTCTCCGATTTCGTGAGGGATATGGCCAAGGCTTTGGCCTTCCCTGCGGATCCGGAGGAGGAGCCCCGAGCCGAAGAGCTCGAGGCCCTCCAATACGACTTCCCCCCGAGGGAGGCCTTCACTGTACCGGTTCCCCCGATGCTGGAGCGGCTTCTCTTCCGCATGTGGGAGAGCCCAGCCTCGACGCCAGTGTTGAGCAGGCGGATTGATTCCATGTATCTAGTCCGCAAGAACCCCGGGTTCCAGAAGGCGCAACTTCCACACCACTCCATGGTGGTGGAGTCGGCCATGCATCGACTTAAGAGTCAAAAGATGCACTCCTCGATGCCCCCGGGGAAGGAGGCCCGGAGCCTGGATGCCCTCGGTAGGAAGTGCTTCCAGGGCTCTATGCTTGCTTGTCGGGTCCAGACATATCAGCTGTACATGGGTATGTACCTCCGAGACCTGGCGAAAGAACTTCAGGGTTTCTCTGCCGGTCTCTCCGAGGAACCCCTGCAGCGGTTTCCAAGCCTTGTCCTCCGGGATTCGAGAGTGTTCGAAGTTCATTTCTCGAGCGGCCTATGATGGCTTCGAGGCCTCGGCTCGAGTAGCCGGAGCCGGCATCGGGGCTCGCCGCCAGGCTTGGCTTCAGTCCTCCGACCTCGAGCCCTGGGTGCAGGACAAGTTGGTCGATGTCCCCTGCAGGGGTGAAAACCTCTTCGGCAAACCCATGGCCGAAAAGGCGGCGGAGCTCGAGTCGGAGACTCTCACCAGGACAAGCCTTTCTAGAAAGTCCTCTACCCCTTCACAGAAGAAGAAGGGCTCGGGGAAAAAGCCTTTTTACCCGAGGAAGGTGTTTGCTTATACGCATCACCAACCACAATACCCGGCCACAACCCCGCTTCAGGGGCAGTGGCCTAGGGGACAGGGTAACGGATCCCGGAAGCAGAAAGCCCCCAAATCCGCCACGCAGGCCCCGGCCCAGCAGGGCGGGGTTTTTTGACTATGCCAGCATAGCCCCTCCCCCTCAGGGGCCTTCGTCCGGTGCAGGGGGTCGGCTGACCCACTTTGCTCACAGGTGATCAGCCATAACATCCGAGGCCTGGGTATTGCAGGTAGTTCGAGAGGGCTACCTCCTGCATTTTCACCAGGTGCCTCCCCCCTACTTCCCAGGGGAGCCTCCGAGACCCCCTCTGCACAGGGACTTACTCCTTCAGGAGCTGCAAAGTCTGCTTCAGGAACGGGCGGTGGAGCCCGTGCCCCAACACTTGTGGGGCCACGGGTTTTACTCGAGGTACTTCCTGGTTCCAAAGAGAACAGGAGGCCCCAGGCCCATTCTAGACCTACGCAACCTCAAGTTCCTGCAGCGGGAAAAGTTCAAGATGCTTACCCTTGGAACCCTGCTGCCCTACCTTCAGCGGGGAGATTGGCTATGCTCCTTGGATTTAAAGGATGCTTATACCCACATCCTTATTCATCCGGACCACCGACAATACCTAAGGTTTGTGGTGGCGGGGAATCATTATCAGTACCGGGTACTGCCCTTTGGCCTGTCCTCCGCGCCCAGGGTGTTCACGAAGTGCCTGGCGGTGGTAGCCGCCTTCCTAAGGCTTCAGGGCCTCTTCGTCTTCCCATACCTGGACGATTGGCTCATCCGGGCATCGTCTGCTCCAGGGGTCGCCCAAGCCACCCAGCGTACGGTGGCCCTGCTTCAGCACTTGGGCTTCGTCATAAACTTCGAGAAGTCCGCTTTGCTCCCCTCCCAGGACCTCGAGTTCATAGGGGCACGGCTGGACACTCGGCAGGCTCGTGCCTTCTTGCCTCTGGAAAGGGCCAACAGGCTCAGGGCTCTAGCCGGCAGGTTCAGCGGCAGGTCGCCGGCCTCGGCCAGACAGTTCCTGCAGCTACTCGGACACATGGCCTCCACGGTCCATGTCACTCCGAACGCCCGTCTACATATGCGGCCTGCTCAGTGGAGCCTTCGCACTCAGTGGTGTCAGGCCACAGGGAGGCTGTCGGACCTGATACAGATTTCCGACCGTCTGGTCTCCTCCCTGCACTGGTGGCTTCACCTGCCCAACCTAGTGCTCGGCATGCCTTTTCAGTCTCCCCCACCGTCCCGGGTGCTCACGACAGATACCTCCCTCCTGGGATGGGGGGCGCACTGTCGAGGGACATGCACGCAGGGCCTTTGGACGCCTTGGGAGGCCGCCCAGCAGATAAACTTCCTGGAGCTCCGGGCGATCCGCCTAGCTCTGCGGGCCTTCTCTCACCTGACGTTCGGCCAGTCCGTACTGGTACAGACGGACAATCAGGCTGCAATGTTCTACGTGAACAAACAGGGGGGCACGGGCTCCCTCCTATGTCGGGAAGCCCAGAGGCTGTGCTCTTGGGCTGTCGACCACGACATCCTCCTCCAAAGCGGTTTACCTGCCAGGGCAGGACAACTGCCTGGCGGACAAGCTGAGTCGGATGCTGCTACCGCACAAGTGGAAATTGAACCCCGAGGTGGTCCAGCAGATCTTCCGCCGGTGGGGCTTTCCCACTGTGGATCTTTTTGCCAGTCCCCTGAACAGGCAGCTCCCCAGATTCTGCTCCCGGCACCCCCATCCTTCTCGGGAGGCGCCGGATGCGTTCCTCATCCCGTGGTCCACGGGTCTGTTGTATGCATTCCCTCCTACGCCACTGGTGGCCCGGACATTGTTCAAAGTTGTCCAGGACAGGGCCTCCGTGATCCTGGTGGCGCCTCAGTGGCCGAGACAGCCGTGGTTCCCTCTACTACTACAGCTAGCGGTGGACACCCCTCTTCCTCTGGGGTTTCCAGCCCGACCTCCTGACCCAGGATCGGGGCACTCTTCTGCACCCCAACCTCCGGGCCCTACACCTGACGGCCTGGCTGCTGAAAGGGTAGTCCTAGCTCTGCTACGGCTAGCCCCGGAGGTGGAAGCCGTCGTCCTAGCTTCTCGGCGTCCCTCCACCCGGAAGTCGTACGCCCTCAAATGGCATCGCTTCTCGGTCTGGTGTTCTCAGGGATCTGAGGACCCCTTCGCCTGTTTAGTATCGGTGGTGCTGCAATATTTGCTTCACCTCTCCGATCTCGGTCTCAAATCCAACTGTCAGAGTCCACCTCAGTGCTCTCTATGCACATCATTCTCCGGTCGAAGGCCGGCCTCTCTCCTCGCATCCCTTGGTGGCGCGTTTCCTCAGAGGCCTCCTTCTGCTTAAACCTCCGTTGCGCCCCCCCAGCCTTTGACTGGGACCTCAACGTGGTTCTGCAAAGGCTTACCTGTCCGCCTTTTGAGCCCATGGCTACCTGCCCTCTCCGTTTTCTCTCCTGGAAAACTCTCTTCTTGGTGGCCCTCACTTCCGCGAGGCACGTGAGTGAGCTACAAGCCCTACTGTCGGAGCCTCCGTACACTAGGTTCTACAAGAATAGGGTGGTACTGCGCACCCACCCCAAGTTTCTTCCAAAGGTGGTCTCCCCCCTTTCACATCAACCAGGAGGTGGTTCTTCTGACCTTCTTACCCAGGCCGCACGCCAGCCGAGCAGAAACTGTGCTGCACACCCTGGACTGTAGAAGAGCCTTATCCTTCTACCTTGACCGTACGCGAGGGCATAGAAAGGTCGTCCAGCTTTTCGTATCTTTTGACCCCAATCGGTTGGGGGTACCTGTCTCTAAGCGTACTCTGTCCTCCTGGGTAGCCGACTGTATCGCCTGGACTTACGGGGCAGCCGGCCTCTCCTTGGAAAGTCTTGTCACGGCTCATCGGGTCAGGGCGAAGGCCGCGTCTGTGGCTCATCTCTGCTCTGTTCCATTGGCAGACATTTGCTGGGCCGCTACTTGGTCTTCAGGCCAGACCTTTGCGGCTCATTTACTGCCTTGAAAGGGAGTCCCGCAGGGACAGCGCTTTCGGTCAGGCAGTTCTCCACAACCTCTTTGAGGTTTAGGCAACTCCTCCCTCCGGCCCTAGTGTTGGGCTACCAGCCGGATTCGTATTCAGAGAAGATTCCTTCCCTCTGTACTGTTGAGCTTGAGGGAGCTCTTTAGGCTTGAGGTCTCCGGTAGCCTTAAGCTTGGGAGTCCCATAAGTGAGGACTGACTTCCTGCTTGGTCCTGGAGAAAGAGTAGTTACTCACCTGTAACAGGTGTTCTCCAGGAGCAGCAGGAATCAGTCCTCACTACCCTCCCTCCTCCCCTTGGAGTTGCAGTCATTCTTATTGCATATTTTTGCTAACTTTTGCTGTCTTTCCGCTATGTCATCAGACTGAGCAAGATGGCATCCCTGGGCGGGAAGGGGACCGCGCATGCGTGCTGCAATTCCCAAAGGCTTTCTGCGAAAGCTGGGGAAATTGCTCCGCGAGGGCTCCGTCGGCGACGTCACCCATAAGTGAGGACTGATTCCTGCTGCTCCTGGAGAACACCTGTTACAGGTGAGTAACTACTCTTTCCTGGTTGCGTTTACCTCTGCTCGCAAGGTCAGCAAGCTCCAGGCCTTGGTGGTGGAGGCGCCTTACACCAGGTTCTACAAGAACAGGGTTGTGCGCTGCACACGCCCCAAATTCCTTATGAAGGTGGTATCGCCTTTCCACCTCACCCAGTAGGTTATGCTCCTCACCTTCTTCCCAAGGCCTCATGCCAGTAGGGCGGAAACTGTCCTGTACACCTTGGACTGTAAGAGGGCCCAAACCTTCTACATTCAACGTACCCAGACCCACTGTAAAGCTTCCCTGCTCTTTGTCTCGTATGACCCCAGTAGACTGGGGGAAGCGGTGACCAAGTGTCTGCTGTCTACCTGGGTGGCAGATTGTATCACCCTCGCCTATGAGCAGGAGGGACTTTTGCTGGATGGCCGGGTCATAGCACACCGTGTCAGGGTCACAATGGCCTCTGTGGCAAACCTGCACTCTGTCCTGATGATGGTCATCTGCCGGGCTGCCATCTGGTCTTCCGTCCATACCTTCACAGCTCGCTATTGCCTGGAGAGGGAGTCACAACAGGACAGTGTTTTCGGCCAGACCATGCTCTGTAATCATTTTGGGGTCTAGACAACTCCTACTCTCTGGCCCTTCTGTGTTCAGGCTACAGGAGTGCTGGTTTCCTTCGGACACACGGGTCCTACTGCAGTCTGAACATGCAGACTTGATTGCTGCTGCTCACGGCTTCCCTTGAGGGTGACTGAGTTTTCTCTCGATGGGCTTTCGGTAGCCTGTAGCTAGGGAGTCCCATATGTGAGGACTGACTTCCTGCTTGTTCCCAAAGAAAGCGTATTTACTCACCTGTAACAAGTGTTCTCCGGGGATAGCAGGAATCAGTCCTCACAACCCTCCCTCCTCCTCTTGGAGTTGCTTCTTTACCATATTTTATTTTTTTGCCGTCTTTTAGCAATGTCATCTGACTGAGCAAGATGGCACCCTTGAGCAGGAGGGGGACCACACATGCGTGGTGGCATCTCCCAAAGGCTTTCTTTGAAAGCTGGGGGGATGCTTCCACGAGGGCTCCGTCGGTGCCGGTGTCACCCATATGTAAGGACTGATTCCTGCTGTTCCCAGAGAACATCTGTTACAGGAGAGTAACTACACTTTTTTTAATCAATTCTTGTAGGCTGCTTTTTAAGCAGAATGGAGAGCATGATTAGATCAGCTATGATGGTGGCTTCTCTTCCTGTGTCCTATTTTTCTTTTATCATTGGGTCATGAGATATACCATTTTCCATGGACAAGCAGGATAAGTGCTCATGCATGGATGATGTCTCAAACAAGAGCTTGCGCAGGAAGCTCTCTCAGCTCTTCTATAAACTTTCAATGGTTCTACCATGCCTGCATGTGTATTTCTGCCTGCCACAGCCTTGCCCTTTCTCTTCAGTCTCTTCATCCATTGCACATGTTTGTGTTCATGCTATGTTCTTCATTGTCTTCTGTCTTTTAATCACATTTTGTGAGTATTTTGCCTGCTGCTGTTGTGCTAGTCTTTTTCCCTTAGTGTTTCTCCTTACTCTGTTTTTTTCGGTCATTTTATAAGTTTCCTTGATGATTTTCATGTCACCATTTAGGTCTGGTACCCTGGCTGAGTTGTTGTCTTTGTCAAGATCTAGTAGTTTGATTTTTGCTGTCGCTCTTTTTTTTTGGACATGATGTCCCAGAACTCTCCAGCAGGTTTAAGATGTGCATTCACTGCGGTAGGACTATGTCCATCTTAGACAACCAGAAGTGGTGCCTGTAGTACTTGGGGCCCGACCATGAACCCTCTCATTGTCTTTTGAGCTCAGATGACAGAGGAATCAAGTATAATGAAGAGCAAAACAAAGATTTTTGGTGCTTCTAAGTCCAATCCCTTGTCTTCAGTATTGATGGCATTTGTCTCCATGGTCTCAGGAGCTGCACCAAATGCTGGAGATGCATCAACATTGAGGTGTCATTGAGCCCACTCCTGAGTTGTGCATCAATTGGAGGCTCTGAGAGCAATCAGCCAGACTCCTGCCCGAAGAAGAGGAAGAATTTTTCTTTATCTTTGACATCGAGGGCTAGACACACCGAGCAATGGGCGGAGGCTGAGGTGCATTGGTGTCAAAGCTCATCAGAGCATGATGTTAAGAGCATCAAGGTTTGATTTCTGACCCTCAAAACAGCCCTGCATGAAGAGTACTCATCTTCCCTGGTACCAGAGGGGCTGGGCCAAATTCAGTGAGGCCAAGATCAGCCTGTTGATGCTGCCTGCCAGATTCTGCAGTCATCGGCCATATTTGTAGAGGCCCCCACACCTTTGTTAATGGCAGCCATTGAGGAACATCCCATGAGAGGCCTTAAGGAAAGGATGACTGTTTGCCATTGAGGCAGCAGCTTCATATAGGGCATAGTATATGGTGCATTGCCGCATCGAGCCACTCCTCGAGACCCAACAACTGCCTGCAATAGAGGCATTGATATCAGGACCTCAAAGAGCCGAGACACTGGTGCCTGTTCAGCCAGTGTCTTTCTGGACTGCTTCAGGAAGTGATTGTTCCTCAAAGCCTTGAAGGACATCTGTGCACTGGCACTCCCAGAGGAGCTCAGATCCCCGAATGAACTAAGCACTGAACTAGACATTGGAGCATGCTTGGGATGTGGATTATGACTCTGGTACTTCTCAGAGGAGAAGTCTTTCAAGCTACCATCAGATCCCATTTTTCCTCATGAGCAATGCAGGTGTCTTCTAGAGGAGCTGTCTTTCCATGTTTTTGTCAGTTGGAGATGGAAAAGTCCAGGGCAGAATTTGAAATCCCTGAGGACAGTACCCATGCAGTGCATCCTTCAGAGGCTGCAGATGGGAATGTGGGAGATCCCCTTTCTGTGCTTCCAGTCAGTAGAAAGGTCGACTCTATACATAATCCAGAAGGCTTCTGGATTTGAGAAGTTCCAACTGCTGCACCATGCCACGGTCATCAAATCTTCTCTGAAAAGAACCAAGAGTTTCATATCTCACTCTTTGGTGCCCCGGTGGTAAGAGGCTAGGAAATTGGATTCCTTTAGGAGAAAATTTTTATCAGAATGCTATGCTCACATGCTGTGTAGCAACCCTTCAGCTCTTCATGGGCACACATTTGTGGAACATCATGCGCAATTTTGATGAGTTTGCAGACTTTTTCCAGAGAGCCTCACAAATCAGATGCCTAGTGAGCCAGGGGAGCAAGTGCAGAGAGTACATTGTCAGAGCAACATATATTTTCGATATGGTCCCATGCTTGACCTGATTTCCTCCACATTTTGGAGGTACCATAGCAGAGTGCACAGGAGAACTTATTCTCAAAGGCGTAGGTACCATTCTCCTTCCCGCTCATCCCAAATCGGCGTTCTTGCTCTCACTCTAGGCAGCCAGGGCTCAGAAGCCAAAACTGGGGATGGGATTTTGATGGACAGCTAGAGAAAACTAAGATTTCAGTCTTGGTCCTAGACAACGTTTTGGTCAGAGGGAAGCTTGCAATCTCCAGGAACATGCAGGAATGTAGTCTTCGCATGTGTGTGACGTCAGTACCGATGGAGCCCACGCGGGAATGCTCCCCAGCATCCAATAGGAAAGCTTTTGGGAACATCCCACTGCGCCTCCGTAGCTGCCTTCCCACCTTTACAATTCTTCCTCCTCAGTTCTTTGTTTTCTACAGAGCAGACAGGGAGCAATTCCTGTCACCGCAAAAAATTACTGTGTTTTCATATTTTTATGGTTCGCGTCTGCTTTCCTGTCGACGCTGGTACCGACCTCCATCGGTTCTTTCTTTCTCTCTCAAAAAACAAAACATCTGTCAAGTAAAGAATTTCTTCTTTTTTTCAGACGCATCAATGCCATCTTAGGCCTAGGCCTTCCATTTTGTCACAGACACAATGGAAAAACCATCTAGTGGTTTTAAAAAGTGTTCTAAGTGTAGCTGTACCATCTCGGCCAGAGACACCCATGACTGGTGTCTAAAATGTTTAGGACCTGATCATCAGCCATCAGAATGTCCTCTCTGTAGAAAGATGACAAGAGAGACCTACAGAATCGAGCTGTAAAGCTGGAACCCTCTTTGCCTCCAACGCCATCTCTTTAGCATCAACATCAAGAGCTTCATCTTCCTTGCAAGGATCTCGGGTATCAAAACCTAAGTCTTCATCGAAGGCTGGTTGCCGCCCTCTAAGGGTAGATCTCCTAAGCATCTAGATGCTTTGGGCGTTGTCGTGGAGGGGAGACACACCGGCCAAACAACCCCAGCGGGAGGATCTTCCCTCCAAAGCCTTAGTGGGGTCCCAGGATGCTCCCAAGGCCTCCACCTCCGGGGAGCTCCTTATGCCATGCTCAGGGATCGTGGCCTGCAATTCCGGTACCGATACCCAAGCATCTGCAAACTCCATAGATCAACGTATCCTTGCCATCGAGCGGAGCTTAGCGGCCTTACTGGTGGCCTTGGTACCAGTAAAATCCTTAGTCTGTTCCACAGATGTCTGTACTGGCTTCAGTATCGATACAACCTGCATCGACGTTTTGTGCTGCTTTCCACGCTACTGCCAATGCCGGCCCTCAAATTAGTTTCCGGTACCGAGGTTCCGACCACACAAATTCCCTGTACTGGCTTCAGCTGGTACAGAGTTCGTACGGAGCGGGAACACCCTGCCCATCGAGTCTTCGGATTCTGATTCATCAGATAATGAATCGGCTGATACCCGAGACATTCGAACTATTCCGGAGGACCCATCACACGTCCCCACCAGAGCACATGTGTTTTTTTCAAGATTTTATTTGCGATGTTGCTAGGGTCTATCCATAACAGTGACATCGGAGAAAGAGCCTAGGGCAGAAGAAGTAGAAATTCTTCAATACCCCACAGCTCCAAAGGAGGCAGCTATGCTCCCTATCCATCAGATACTTCACAACCTCATGCTTTGTATGTATGTGGGAGACACCTCTAACCATTTCTCCCCATACCAGATGGCTCAATACCATGTACCGGGTACTGGAGTGTCCTGGTCTCCAAAAGACACCAATTGCCACATCATTCTATGGTAGTGAGATCGGCAATGTGTCAGATCAAGAGTGCAAAAATACATTCCTCCAACCCTCTGGGTAGGGAATTGAGAACTCTTGACGCTTTTGGTTGACGTTTTCAGGCCTCCATACTGTCGGCCTGGATTAGTTCTTACATACTCTATATGGGTATGTTCCTTAGAGAGGTGGCTTAAGGATTTGGAGTTAATGACTTCTCTTCTCCCCGATGACAAGAGGGCAGATTATCTTACCCTTGTGAAACATGCTCAGAATGTTTCAAAGTTTAACAGAGCAACCTTTGATTGCTTTGAATGCATCAGCAGGATTTCATCCATGTGCATCGGTGCACACAGGATTGCTTGGCTTCAAGCATTGGATCTTGAACAATGGGTTCAAGATAAACTGGGTAATATCCCTTGCACCAGTGAAAACCTTTTTGGAAAGGATTGGCAGGACAAGGCCTCTCAGTTGGAATCTGAGAACATTACCCTTAATAGACTTTCTAGATCTACTGCCAACCCAGCTAAGAAGAAAGCAGCAAAGAAAGCTTTCTTCAATAAAAAGAAGAAATACTATCCTCCTTATACCCCTGCTGTTCAGTGTCAGCATCATGCTCCTCACAAAGGGCAACAGCCTCCAAAACAGCAAAAGAAGGCTCAGACTCCCAAGTCACAGCCATTTCAGCAAACCCAGCCTGCTCTGGGTTTTTGACTACTTTCTAGAGAACATAGCTGTCCTGCCTCTGGAGAGTCCCGATCCTGTCCACATTCTCGGCAGACTCTGTCACTATGCCCACAGATGGTATCTCATCACATCGGAGCAGTGGACATTCTCCATAGTACAGGAGGGATACAAACTTCATCTACGAAGTCTACCCCTAGACTTCACCAAGAGTTCCGTTCTCAACCCCCTCTCACTGCTCTGTTGCTACAAGAGGTCATCTCCCTTCTCCTGCAAGGTACAATAGAAGAGGTTCCACCATCCCAGCAGGGAATGGGCTTTTATTCTTCATACTTTCTCATCCCAAAGAAAACAGAATACAGACCCATTCTGGACTTCAGGGAACTGAACGAGCACCTCCTACGGGAGAAATTCAAGATGATTTCCCTAGGGACCCTTCCCTATCTCCAGAGTCAGGATTGGCTCTGTTCTCTAGATCTAAAAGAAGCGTACACTCACATTCTTATTCATCCGGAGCACAGAAAGTTTCTGCACTTCATGTTCCAAGGATGACAACATCAATATAGAGTCGGCCTCGCCTCTGCCTCTTCACAAAATGCATGGTGGTAGTAGCAGCGTTCTTAAGGACTCTAGGGATATTTGTGTTTCCTTACTTAGACTGGCTCATATGGGTAAGCACCTCTGAAGAAGCCAGTCTATCCCTCTCACGCATCATGCAGATGCTACAACACTTGGAATTTGTCATAAATCTTCCAAAGTCCCAACACGTCCCCTCTTAAACTCTGGAGTTCATAGGGACCCTTCTAAACATTCAGCAATAAAGGGCTTTTCTGTCCTAGCTCCGCTGTGCTTGACTCATTCAGCTAGCATCTCAAGCATGCCTCAAGAATTTTCTTGCTGCTCAAGAAATGCTACAGCTTCTGGGTCATGTGGCATCAACGGTGCATGTTTCATATGCCCGCTTACACATACGCACAGCCCAATGGACACTGGCATCCCAGTGGTCTCAAGCATCAGGTCGCCTGGGGGTCAAGATAACAGTCTTTACCCTCCTGAACTTGTGTCTCCACTGGTGGTGATTTCCAGAAAATCTTGTAGGGTTACTTTTTCAGATGCCAGCACATTAATGTACCCTGACAACGGATGCATCCAGACGGCTGGGGAGCTTATCTGGAATCTCTCTCTACTCAAGGACTCTGGTCTCAGCAGGAGTCACAACTCCACATAAATCCCACTAAAGGACAGCAACCTTGGGCTGGAAGGACTGGGGTTTCTAGTCCCACAGGTGCTCCTTGTGGTCTTGGGCAAGCCACTTAACCCTCCATTGCCCATGTTCCCTGTAAGTATTAGTGTATGTGTCTCATATCCCCTCATGTTAAATGTACCCCCCAATTGTGTTGTGACCACTTTGATTGAAGGATAAGGTGGTATACAAAACTGTCTAAATAAATAAAATAAAATAAAATAAATCTGCTGGAACTCGGAGCTATTCTCAATGCTCTCAAAGTGTTCCAGGACCATCTTTGTTGCCACAGAGTCCTAGTCCAAACAGACAATCAAGTAGCCATGTTCTGTGTGAACAAACAGGGTGGAATAGGCTTTTGGACCCTCTGCAGCGAGACTGCATCTCTGGTCCTTTGCCATACATCATCGTGTTCACTTCCAAACGGTGTATCTTCCGGGCAAGCACAATGTCATAGCGGACAGACTAAGTCAAATCCTCCTTCCCCACGAATGGTCTCTTCATATAGACAAAGTCTCTCACATTTTTCATATCTGGGGGACTCCAGAGATGGACCTGTTTGCAAATCCTCAGAATGCCAAGCTCCCTCGCTTCTGCACCAGGACTCTTGCACCGGACAACTATCAAGTGGATGCTTTCCACATCCGCTGGAGTCGAGGCTTCCTAAATGCCTTCCTTCCCATTTCCCTAATTCCCAAGACTCTTTTCAAACTCCAGAGAGACGAGGGCTTCATGATACTCATAGCCCACGCTGGCGACATCAACTGTGATACCCTCTCCTACGTCTCAGGCTCAACCCATAGATCTGGTGTCTGCTCCAGATCTCCTCTCTTAGGAGGGGAGGGGACGCTGGTCCATCCCAATCCGTAGTCTTTCCATCTCACAGCATGACTGCTGAAGGCATAGCCTTCCAAGACATTAACCTTCCCCAGGAGGTTAAGGACATCCTCTTAGCTTCTAGGAAGCCATCCACCAGACGGTCCTACATTTTCAAATTTAAAACTGTGAAAAATCCACTCTACACCTTCTTCTTCAACCTAAATATTTTTTAATTTTACCAACGGTCTCAGATAAACGATACTTTTCTTTACACCTTAATATGGGTACTTGATTCACCCAATACAGTGTTCGTTCACATCAATGACCGGAGGCTTTTTATTAGAAAGATTTTATTGTGCTTTTCTAATTTATCTTCATCCATTTAAAAAATGACTATAAAATAGAACAAACACCATTCTACTTATCTTAGGCAGAACGGTGCTTAAACAATGCCCCTTCAGCGCTCGATGAAATGGGAAAACCCCAACGCCTCAATGGTCCAAGCGCTCTAGCGTTTCTCCTGTTGGGTTTATCAAGGGGATATTGACATTGCTTTTCACCAGGGCTGTTTAACGTTTCCGATATACTACTGACTTTGATTCTGTCTATATAAACAAAAGCAGAAAAAATCATTTGGTTGATTTCAACATATCATATCTTTGTCTCTTCAATCATATCATCACTAATTCTTTACTTTACCAGAAAAACTTTGAGAGCAAACCAGTATTCTTTTCTTCATTGCTAGTCTTCAATGCTGTTAGCCGTTGTTTTCTGAATTAACGGAAGACGCCGCGCATGCGTCTTTCCCACTGATTTAAATACCCTCCTGTTATCTTGATCTGAGGGAAACTACCGGGTGCAGGCCAACCAATCAACACTAACATTCAATCCTGTTGGTTGAACAGTTCCTAGACGGTGTATCCACCATTGCTCACGATACAGGAGAGTTTGTTCTCGCGATCTCCCATTTGATCCATTTTGCACTAATTCTACACACCAGCATTTCAGCATAGCAAAACTGTGACCCAAATCCAAGCAATGCTGCACTATCGGAGCTTCCACCCGTCGACAACGTAATCTACTTTCGTGTTCCTTCACACGAATGTTGAAAGCCCTTATTGTTTTACCTATATATATATGAGAGAACAAGGACATTGTATTGCATAGACTACGAATTGAGATTCACAGGTGGTAACATGTCTTAAACGATAGGTTACTCCTCGATGGGCAAACTCTGAAATTTCTGACATCACAATACAGACCCTGCAATGACCACACTTCGTGTGTTTACCTATAGTTTGGCTTTGCATCGCCCAATCCAGTGGTCTCAAAACTGTAGGGGATAAGTATTCTTTCAAGCTCTTACTCTTCTTCCAAACACATCGCACACTTTTCTCTTGTAAGCCCGGTACTGTTTCAAGAATCGCTTTATGTTTAGCTAGAATCTTTTGAATACGTCCACTTAAAGGTGAGAACGTGGTAACTAAATTTATCTTTTGATCTACTTCATTAATATGTCTATTCTTTGGAATTAATAAAAGCTCTCTATTATTATAGAGGGCTCTTTTATAAGCTCGATGGACTATTGTTTTGGGATACCCTCGTTCCAAAAAATTCTTCTTCAAGACCTTTGAAGCTTGTTTATATTCTAGCACCGTAGAGCAATTCCTTCGGTATCGTAAAAACTGAGATATGGGAAGGCTATCTTTGAGCCCTGTAGGATGGGCACTTGAATATTGCAAGAATGTGTTCTTGTGAGTAGGTTTTCGAAATACCGTAGTATTCCAGGTGTCAGAAGCCCTAGTTATTAATACATCCAAATATGTGACTTGTTGATTGACATTCGAAAGTAAAAGTTAAATTTTTATCGCATTTATTCAGCCAGTTCACAAACGCATGTAGATCTTCTTGGTTCCCTTGCCATATCATGAATATGTCATCGATAAAACGATGACATGATTTTATATTAGTAGAAAATGGAGATTTTTGCAAGTACTGTTTCTCAAAGGCCCCTACATAAAAATTCGCTATTGAGGGGGCACAAGTGGCCCCCATAGCCACCCCTGCTATTTGGTGTAAAGAAAAGTATCGTTTATCTGAGACCGTTGGTAAAATTAAAAAATATTTAGGTTGAAGAAGAAGGTGTAGAGTGGATTTTTCACAGTTTTAAGTTTGATAGTAGTTCACTCTTTTATTGGATCTGACTTTAGTATTTGTCTACATTTTCAAATGGCATAGTTTTCTTTCTGGTGTTCTCAGAAGAATCTTAATCCCTCCTCGGCTCCGGTGGAGGCACTATTTGAGTATGTTCTCCACCTATTTTCTTCTGGACTCAAAACCAATTCGGTAAGAGTACACCTAAGTGCAATTGCTGCCTCTCACATGCCCTTAGATGGCTAGCCCATCTCTTCTCAGCCACTCGTAGCATGTTTTATGAGGGGTCTTCTATTAATCAAACCTCCTATTAAACCGCCTCCAGTGGCATGGGACCTTAATGTTCTAGGACAGCTTCTCAAGCCGTTCTTTGAACCTCTAGCCACTACTTCACTTAAGTTTCTCACATGGAAGGTCATCTTCCTTATTGCCCTCACTTCAGCATGGCGCATTAGTGAGCTCCAGGCCTTAGTGGATGACCCACCTTACACACAGTTCCACCATGATAAGGTTGTCCTTAGGACTCGTCCTCACTTCATGACGAAGTTGGTCCCGCCCTTCCATTTGAACCAGTCGGTCTACCTTCCTGTGTTTTCCCCTAGACCACATTTGTCTGGGGCAGAAGCAACCCTTCACACTCTGGATTGTAAACATGTCTTAGCTTTTTATCACTAGAGAACTCGAGAGCACGGAAAAGCTTCCCAGCTTTTCATTTCCTTTGACTCTAGTCACCTTGGCTTGCCAGTATCCAAACGTACTCTCTCTAAGTGGACAGCTGACTGCATCACCTTTGCTTATGAGAAGGCAGGACTCTCCCTCGAGAATCATGTCACTGCCCATAATGTTCGAGCCATGGCTACCTCGATGGCAAATCTATGCTCTGTAGCTATCGACAAGATCTGCAAATTAGCAACTTGGTATTTGGTCCACACTTTTGCTGCTCACTATTGCCTGGACAAGGACTTGCGCTGGGATGCCATGTTCGGCCAAGCTGTTCTCCATCATCTCTTTCAGACTTAGAGCAACTCCTACCCTCCGTCCCGGGTTTTGATACCAGACATCCTTACCGGATACATGACCTCTTTAGGCATACCTGTGAAAATCCACAGCCGATTGCGTTCATCTCTCTGGCATCTTCTAGCTAGGGAGTCCCATATGTAAAGACTACATTCCTGCTTCTTCCTGGGAACAGTAGGAATTTAGTCTTCACAACCCACCCTCCTCCCCTTGGAGTTGTCGGTCTTTTCTTTCTCTCCTCTTATCTCAACTACAAACTCAACTGAGGAGGGAGAGTTGGAAAGGTGGGAAGGCAGCTATGCAGGTGCAGTGGGATGCTCCCAAAAGCTTTCCTATTGGACGCTGGGGAGCATTCCCACACAGGCTCTGTCGGTACTGACATCACCCATATGTGAAGACTAAATTCCTGCTGTTCCCGGAATCACCTGTTACAAGTGAGTAACTACGCTTTCCTCGCAAACAGATGGCCCCTTATTACCTCCGCCCATTGGGTACTCAAATTAATCTGTTCTGATACCAATTATATCTATTTAAGCTTCAGCCAAATTGCCCACCAAGAAAGCATTCAATCTCTCCTCAGTACCAACTGTTACTGTCAGGAGCTCTCTGCCCTTTGGCAGACAAACCTGTTCCACCAAGATAGTTTATAGTATCTCCAGGAACAAGCAGGAATGAGTCTTCACATATGGGTACGTCGGCACCGACAGAGCCTGTGCGGGAACACTCCCCAGCGTCCAAAAAGAAAGCCTTTGGGAGCATCCCACGCGCATGCATGCTGCCTTCCCGCCCATTCACTTCCCTCTCATCAGTTTTCCGCGGAGCCGGCAGGAAGTATTCCTGTCACCGCAGAAAATTCTTCTTTTTATTCTTAGTTTTTTGTGGTCGCGTCTGCCTTCCCTCGATGCCACCGGTACCGCCGGTGCTTTTCTTTCTTTTTTCTAAAGAATTTTTTCTTTTTCTTCAAAAATTTTCCTGTTTAGTGTCTGACACTTTCTAGGCCACTAGGCCTCTATCTTTCCATCATGGAAAAGCCAGCCACTACACTTAAGAAATGCTCAAAGTGTGGCGGTACAGATATGTTTTCAGATACCCATACTTGGTGTCTAAAATGTTTGGGTCCTAACCATTGCCCACTGGAGTGTCTTTCCTGCTGGAGCTCAAACAGAAGTCTTCAGAATCGAGCACAATTCGATACCCGGTTCACATCGCACTCGATGTCACCAGCTAGAATATCTCCACAGGATCAGGTAACCAAACAAAAGTCTGTAAAGACTAGCCAGTCCTCAAGTGGTAGATCTCCTTCCCAGTATCGAGATGGCTCTGGCCTTGCCCTCGAGGACATATTGGCAACAAAGCCCCGGCGGGAGTCTTCGGGCTCCAAAGCATTAACGGGGCTTCAGGTTGTTCCCGGGGTTCTTACCTCGAACATACCTGGGCCATGCTCGGTGGTTGTGGCTGCTTCGAGCGGTACCAACACCCCGGCATCGGCTATGGTGATGGATGAAACACTCCTCACTGATGATCACAGTCTAGCGCTCTCGGCTACTTCGGTACCATTAGAGTTGCTGCAGACCGATCTTCCAGTATCGGCTTCGGTACCGGTATCGACATGGGCATCGGTGTCGGTACCGTCCATGCTTACTTCGACAGACTCACTTCCTTCGATGCCGAACCTGGAATCGATCTCTAGCATGGATGATTCGGTACCGACCTCGGGGGGGGGGGGGGTACCGAAGACATTGCTTTAAGGAAAATCCAATGCTTCACCCTTTCAGGTCTTCCGATCCCGATGACTGGGATGAATCCATCGGTACCAAGGCTGAATCTTCAACAAGTCTAGCCTTTACCCCTCATTTTAGAGGGTCCTCCTCAGGGGAGATTTCTTTTCAATCTTTTCTGCTTGATATGGCAAAGTTACTTGCCATTTCTATACCTGGTAAAGAATCCTTCCCAGGGGATTCAGAGATCCTGCAATCCCCCTGGATTCCAAAGGAGGTGATCATTCTTCCTTTGCATCAGATCTTACAAGATCTACTTTTAAGGATGTGGGAAACTCCTTTAACGGTATCACCACATTCTAAGACACTTGACTCCATGTACAAAGTGCCACCTTCTCCAGGTTTTCAAAAGATTCAACTTCCTCATCATTCTATTGTTGTGGAATCAGCAATGAGGCGTATTAAGAATACAAAGAAGCACTCTTCTTATCCGCCAGGTCGTGAGTCTAGAACTTTAGATGCCTTTGGATGTCGATGCTTCCAGGCATCCATGCTTTCAGCAAGAATTATCTCATATATATTTTCTATATGGGATTATCTCTTGAAGAGGTCAGAAAGAACTTAGTCTTTGAACCCTTTTTTTCAAGAACATAAAAGAGCAGATTTTTCCATATTAGTCAGTCATGCTCAAAATGTCTCTAAATTCCTTAATCATGCTTCCCTGGACTGTTTTGAGTCTATTAGCAGAACTTCTGCTATAGCCATAGGAGCACGACACATAGCCTGGCTCCAAGCTTCAGACTTGGACAAATGGGTACAAGAAAAGCTGGGAAATACTCCTTGTACTGGTGAAAATCTCTTTAACAAGGATGCTTTATTTCAAGCTAATCAGTTAAACACTGATATTCCTTAGCGTCCCTCTAGTCCAGTCCCGGAACCATAGAGTTGTGAACCTCCACCAGCAGCTTTGGAGACTGAACATCTTCATCTCTTTGATCATCCAGCTATATGCAGCCCCAAGGACCGCCCACACATCAGTATCTGTCTCCAAGCAGCTTGGAAGTCAGAGCCCAGAACTGGGCTCCTTAGGAACAAATAAGCAGAGCTTTAGTGTTTTATTATTTTCTAGATTTAGGTGCTGGGCTGCTGCTGTGGAGGAAATCTTTGACTGTGTCCCTTCTGTCTTTCTCTAATCTGTTTTTTTCTCTGTCTCTCTCTGTCAGTCTCCCCATAGGTCAAACAAGCAGGGGAGAGCTGCACAGGACACAGGTCTCCTTTCTACCGAACCCCCTTGGTGGGTGAGGAGAAGGTTGAAGACAATTACAGGCAGCAATTGAATACAGCAGTAGGCTCTGAGGGTCCCCTGACTGATTTAGGGGTTCCCCGAGCTGCCCTGAGCGGTTATTACTCTGTTATTGACTCTGATAACTGCTACTCGGAGCTTGTGACAGGCACGCTGGACAGCACTCTGTGTTTTGACCCCCCCTCCACTCCTGTGTGTGGGTGAGTAGAGTTTGAAGCTTTTTCTTTCTAAAGGCAGTGGTGGAGGCCTTGGGATGGCCTGGAATCAGCTCTGGGGAGTGTTTTAGACCTTTTGGGTATTTTTTCTGGTCCTTTTTTTGGCGGGATCGGGTCCGGCGGCCATTTTGGATTTTGTTTTTCAAAGTTGTTTTTCTTCGTGTTTTTTTTAGGGATAGGAGCTTCGTTTTTGCATTTCTTGGTCAGATATCAGCTAATTGACTCCAGCTCTATCTAATCCTGCAATTTGGAGCGTTTTTGAGCACTTTTAAAATCACGATTTTTTTTCTGCTCCGTTTGCTTCAGCAAGGTGTTCCTGCTTTGCTGGCAAAGGGCTGTGTGCATAGCCATGCCTCTTAGTCCTCGGTGTCTGGTCTGTGGCATTCGTAGAAGTAGTAATTTGGAAGCCCGAGTCTGTGCCACTTGTTCTGCTGTGGGTGCTGGCATGGAGGATCCTCTGGAGGGCTCCAGTGCAGATCTCCCACCTGTATCTACAGAAGGGACATCAGAGCAGGCAGAGACGGTCCTTGGTCTGGGGATTTCTGCGGTGCTGGAGCGCCTGTTGGCGGGGGGCGTCCAGGAGGGATCCCTGGGAGTTCCACCCGCCTTTTTCTCTCTCATGCAGGAGGCTCTGGCTCTCTTGCAGCCGGCGGGGGGAGGCTCGGTCCTGCCCCGCCGTGGGCTAAAGCGTCCACTTTCAGTGGAGGGAGACACTGGTCCACAAAAGAAGAGCCGGCCCCCGAGTGTTGTGGATTCTGCGCCTCCTGGGGACGAGTTCCACGAGGGGCTGGGGGATGCTCTCGAGCTGGAGTCTGCGGAGGATTTAGAAGACGGCGAGTTGTTGGACGACGAGCAGAGTAGTAGAATAGTGCGTGTATTTCGTAAAGAGGAACTTCCAGCACTGATTGCCGAAACCCTCAAGGTATTGAACATACCCGTGGAAGATGCCACTGCGGAGGACAAGTTGGAGGATCCCTTGATGCAGGCGGTGCGCACTTCCCACAGAGTCTTTACGCTCCATAGGGTTTTTAAAGCTCTGATCCAGGAGGAGTGGAACAGTCCAGAGTCCGCTTTGCGCGGGGCTAGACTGTTGCCTAAGTTGTATCCTCTGTCGGAGGCTGATAGAGAGCTCTTTCGTTCGCCGAAGGTGGACGCGGCAGTTTCCGCGGTTACTAAACGGACAACTATCCCGGTGGAAGGTGCTGCAGCGTTGAAGGACCCGCAGGATCGGAAAGTTGATAGCTTGCTGAGACAGGCGTTTGATGTTGCTGCCCTGTCAATGCAGGCGGCGGTGGCCGGGGCCTGGGTGGCGCGCGGCTGCCTCCGCTGGTCTCAACAGTTCCAGGGGCCCCAGTCGGCGGAACAAGAGGCCGCGGCGTCCAGAATGGAGTCGGGTACCGCTTATTTGGCGGATATCCACTATGACCTCATTAGGGGGTTAGCTAACGGCATGGCGTCGGTGGTAGCGGCGCGTCGTTCTCTTTGGTTACGCAATTGGGCAGCTGATGGCTCTTCTAAAGCTCGCCTTAGTAAGCTGCCGTTTAAGGGCAGGCAGTTATTTGGAGAGGACTTGGATAGGTTGGTAAAAGATCTCGAGGATTCTAAGGGGGGTCGGCTTCCGGAGGATAAGCCCAAGCAGGGGAAGCCGACCTTCACCTTCCGGGGGTCTCAGCAGTCCTTTCGGAGGTTTCGTGCCTCCCGCTTTGGTCAGTCCCAGCGTTCCAGATATCTGGGGCGCGGACAGAGTTTACGCGGATTTCGGGGGGCAGGTAGAGGTTTTAGCTCCTTCCAGGCGCAGGTCCCCAAAAAGTCGCAATGAAGCGAGGCCGTCTCCGGTGGCGGTGATTCCCATAGGGGGCAGACTGCGGGATTTCTACCCTGCCTGGGCCGCTATCACATCCGATCGGTGGGTGTTAGAAGTGATACGAGAGGGATATGCGCTCGAGCTACATCGACCGGTGCTAGATTCCTTCGTTATGTCCCCGTGCAGCGCTCCCTGGAAACGACGAGTCGTATCCGATACACTTTCCCGGCTGCTTCGGCTCCGGGCGGTCGCCCCTGTGCCGGAGGGGCAGTTAGGGTCCGGTCGATACTCCATCTACTTCGTCGTACCGAAAAAGGAGGGCACCTTTCGACCAATCCTGGATTTAAAGAGAGTGAATCGGTGCCTCCGGGTGTCGCATTTTCGCATGGAAACGCTGCGCTCGGTCATAGCGGCGGTCCGCAAGGGGGAATTCCTAACGTCCCTAGACCTTACGGAGGCCTATTTGCACATTCCCATTCGCCGGGAACATCAAAGATTTCTGCGGTTTGCGCTGCCGATGGGCCATTTTCAGTTTCAAGCCATGCCCTTCGGCCTAGCGACGGCGCCACGGGTCTTCACGAAGATCATGGTGGTGGTAGCGGCGTTCCTGCGGAAGGAGGGTGTCCTCGTGCATCCCTATCTCGAGGACTGGTTGATCCGGGCGAAGTCTAGGGAGGAGAGTCTCCGGGCGACGGTGCGGGTCGTACAGGTTTTGCAGTCGTTAGGTTGGGTGGTCAATCGGGCGAAGAGCAGCCTTCTTCCCTCGCAGACCTTGGAGTATTTGGGGGCGCGTTTCGAGACCGGCAGCGGGAAGGTTTTCCTCCCAGTGCACAGAGCGCGGGCCCTGAGGCGGCTGGTGGAGCAGTTTCTAGCGAGACGGGCGTCCTCGGCCTGACAATACCTTCAGCTTCTCGGCACGATGGCGTCGACCATCGAGGTAGTTCCGTGGGCAAGGGCACACATGCGGCCTCTGCAGCGAGCGCTGCTGCGTCGATGGTGTCATCAGTCCGACTCGCTAGCTCGTAAGTTTGCCCCTTGGAGGTTCGGCGCAGCCTTCGCTGGTGGTTGCGTCGGCACACTCTGGCGAACGGTATGCCCTTGGAGTCTCCCGTCTGGCGTCTGCTGATGACGGATGCCAGTTTGAGCGGCTGGGGGGCTCATTGCGAGGGCCAGATTGCTCAGGGCCAGTGGTCCTCGCGGGAGAGCCGGTGGTCCATCAACCGACTGGAAATGAGCCGTGTGGTTGGCTCTGACAGCGTTTCAGCCTTGGCTGCAGGGAGCGGCGGTCAGGGTGCTATCCGACAATGCCTCCACGGTAGCCTACATAAATCGCCAGGGAGGCACAGGCAGCGCGGCGTTGGAAGCAGAGGCGGATCTGCTTCTGGATTGGGCAGAGCGGCATCTTCAGTGTCTGTCGGCCCAGCATATCGCGGGGGTTCACAATGTGGAGGCGGACTTTCTGAGTCGTCGCAGGGTAGACCCCGGAGAGTGGTCTCTACATCCCGAGATATTTGCATTGCTGGTCCGTCGTTGGGGTCTGCCGATAATGGACCTCATGGCGACCTTCGAGTCCGCGCAGGTCGAAAGATTCTTCAGCAGGCGTCGGGAACGCATGTCGGAAGGCCTCGATGCATTGGCACAAAGGTGGCCAAGGTACGGGCTGCTCTATGTCTTTCCTCCGTGGGCTCTGCTGGGTCGCCTGGTACAGCGGATCGAGCGGCATCCGGGTCCCGTGGTTCTGATTGCCCCGGACTGGCCTCGTCGGCCTTGGTATGCGGATCTGGTGCGGTTGAGTGTGGCCGATCCGTGGCTCCTTCCTCCTCGGCCAGATCTCCTTCGGCAGGGGCCGCTGCAGATGCCTCAGGCGGCTCGATTCTCGCTTACGGCATGGCTATTGAGAGGGCGCGAATGAGAGCCAAAGGTTATTCTCCGGAGGTCATTGCTACCTTGTTGCGGGCGCGGTGTCGGTCTACGTCACTAGCGTATGTCCGGGTCTGGCGTATTTTTGAGAGCTGGTGTGCGGCTCGCGAGTTGCGGCCTTTGCGGACCTCCGTTCCTCAGATCCTCTCCTTCTTGCAAGCAGGGGTGGACAAGGGCCTGGCGGCCAGTTCGTTGAGGGTACAACTTGCAGCTCTTGCGTGTTTTCGAGGCAAGGTTCAGGGCCAGTTATTGCGGTCCCATGCGGACGTAAAGCGCTTCTTGCGAGCGGTGTTGCTTATGCGTCCTCCGTGCAGGGCTTTAGTGCCCTCGTGGGACTTGAATTTGGTGTTGAGGTCTCTGGTGGCTTCGCCGTTTGAACCCTTGGCGCAAGCTTCGTTGAAGGACTTGACGTTGAAAACGGTGTTTCTGGTAGCGATCTCGTCAGCTCGCAGGATCTCGGAGTTGCAGGCTCTTTCGTGTAGGGAACCCTATCTGTCTTTCTCTTCCGACAAGGTGGTATTGCGACCGGTTCCCGCGTTTTTGCCTACGGTAGTTTCGGCGTTTCACATGAATCAGGTGGTGTCTCTCCCGGTGTTTGCCAAGGAACGGGGCAAGCACGCGGATAACTCCTTGCACGTGTTGGATGTCCGTCGAGCTCTTCGTCGGTATTTGAGGGAAACGGCGGCCTTCCGTAAGTCCGATCGCCTATTTGTCGCATTTGGCGGTCCGCGCAAGGGGGAAGCGACGTCTAAGTCTTCCATTTCCCGCTGGTTGAAAGAGGCGATTTCGTCGGCATACCTTTTACACGGCAGGATGGTTCCTGCCGGGCTTCGGGCTCACTCGACTAGGGCGCAGGCGGCGTCTTGGGCAGAAGTTAGCTTGGTACCGGTGGTGGATATTTGTCGGGCGGCGACGTGGTCGTCCTTGCACACCTTTGCTAAGCACTATCGTCTGGATGTGCAGGCGGCGTCGGATGCACGGTTTGGGTCTCGGGTGCTTCAGGCTGGACTAGCGAGGCCCTCCCGTTGAGATTTACTGCTCTGTTACATCCTCTATGGTTCCGGGACTGGACTAGAGGGACGCTAAGGAAGAGTAAATTAGACTTACCTGCTAATTGTTCCTTGCGGAACTCTAGTCCAGTCCCGGATCCCTCCCTGTCTATCTGTTCTATCTGCCAGCCAAGAAGGTACATTCATTATAGGAGTCTGCCAGGGTTTTTGTTCTCTATACTTTCAGTCAGAGCTCCTCTGCTTGCAGCACGCCTTAGTTTCCTTTCGGGGTCAAATCTTGGGGGTGAGCGGTGGCGTCTCTTGTTGCATGCGTTTTGCACAAGGGTCGCCACGGCTGTTCTGGTCCGCCTTCCCATAGGCGGGAGGTTGTTCTTATGCAATTGGAAAAAGAAAAAAAAATTTTTTTTGCTAGTAGTGGGAACTTTAGGGTCAGGATCCTTTTTTTCCACTGTGTTATATCTACTTATTTGTTGCTCTGCTTAGTATGCTTTGTCAATAGGTACTGATGTGTGGGCGGTCCTTGGGGCTGCATATAGCTGGATGATCAAAGAGATGAAGATGTTCAGTCTCCAAAGCTGCTGGTGGAGGTTCACAACTCTATGGTTCCGGGACTGGACTAGAGTTTCGCAAGGAACAACAATTAGCAGGTAAGTCTAATTTACTCTTTTTGCTTTCAGAGGATTGTCAAAACTTTCCTCTACCCCAGCTACTAGAAAATCTCCTAACAAACTTTATTCCCCTAGGAGGAAAAAGTTTTATTCATCTTCTACCCATCATGCAGATGTTTCCAAAGAAGGGCAACATCATACCAGGCTAAGAAAACCAAAGTCTCAAAAGGCTCAGCAGTCGCAGGGTTTCTGATTTTTTTTATTTCATTAAATCTTTTTTTCCTGTTGAGTTTTAGAACTACTATTTCTTAACTACAGAGGCATTTGTAGTTCTTCTCATCCTTATTGAGAGGTCAGTGATACACTGCCTTAATCCTCTACTTTAGGCATGAATCTCTTGCTAAGGGCAATCCATCCTTTCAGCTCTTAGAGCTATTGAGGATAATCATGCCCTACAGGTAACAAGTTTCTCCTCTCCTTTTAAAGTAAACAGAGGAGTTACAACTACTTACAGGGTATGCTATGCCCTTCACCTTGGCAGTTGTCCTGTACGAGGATATCTTATACTTTTGACTGCAGGGGAGCTTTACCCTTTTCAGGGACTACCAAATTGTAAGTCTTTCCAACTCTGTATTACTTTCTATCCCTCTTAGTTGAGATTTTCAATCTAAGAGTGATATTATTTGACTGGAGGGCTTACCTTTTAAGCCATAGGATTGTCCTCAATACCTACTCCAGTAAGTAATTTCCATACAGAGTTTCTCCCCTCTGCAATCTTTCAAATATTTCTTTTAAGACAGCTTATCAGACCATAATTGAGAGTTAGTCACTTCTAATTCTGTCTGTCGGTCCTTGTCCAATCTATAGGACCTATCCTCTTCTGCTGCCTTAACACATAATTCCAAGAGAGGTTCCAAAACCTACTTGGGCAATTTATTGTTGCAGGCAACCAGCGTGTCTGCTATTCTTAGCCATCTTCAGTTCTTTGGCTCCCACAGAATAGATTAGGTTGCACACTGGTAATTAAACAACCAGATCTCACCTGGGCAACCTACAACATGCTCTCTGCAATTCTACAAAAAGCTCTGCAACTATGGGCCTTTGCCAGAGAGCGTCAGAGCCATTCCTGGTGGGTAACTTCCAGATGGTTGAAAGGCTTGCCCAGTCATGCTCCCACATGACCGGTTTTTTCCTACTTTTACCATCTTCCTTAAAATTTCCTTTTAGGGAAAATGAACCAGGACTTAGATCACGTGAAAGCATAAAGAATTGCTTAATTCCCTGAGTTGTTCCACATTGTCCTCTACTCTGTCCTATCTTACAAATGGCGTTCCTTTCATTTTTTCTCAAATGATATATTATTGTAAACCGCTCTAATGCTTCGGCCTGAGCGGTATATCAAATTTAATAATAAACATAAACAGGGATGCATTTCTTTTCACTGCAGTCTGTCCTTGTCTAGTGCATTCCTTCTAATTCCCAATACTTCATTGGAGCTTATGCTGAACAAAGAACGCATTATACTCATCTTGCCCTCATAGATGGGCAAATATGGTATTCCCTTTTATTGCATCTTTTTCTCCACACTGAAGTTATAGAAGGATCCAGACTTCTCGTCTTAAGACAAAGGTTTTCTCTGCACTCCTTCACGTAGATCTCCATTTCTGGTTATTCAAAGTCTAGAATTTTAAAGAGATCTAGACCTATCCTTCTGACTAGGAAAATTCCACTGGTTTCCATGTAACCTTCATGGTTCTTCCACGTATAACCAGTAAGGGGTTCTCTATCCATACTGTCAAGCAGGTCTTACCCCTTCTTGTTATTAAGCAAGTCTCTCTTTTTTTTATATAAATAAAATGTGTGTGTATAAATACACATATCTCACTCTGAAAGATTTATTACTGTCCATATTAATGCTGTTCCAGCATGCCATAGGGTTTAAATGGACAACCAATTTCTATGGTAATCACAAACTACCTTCTTTTACTGTAACCTCTCTGGTTACGTTACATCTGAAGCTCTCCATGTAAAGTCCTCCTAAGTGACATCACTTGGGGAAGACATTCCTAATCAAGAAATTGGAGGCTACACCACCTACTACAAATGTTTCTTTCTTTCATTTGGATAGAGGGATCCCAAAGACCCATCCTATCTCCAGGAACAAGCAGGAATGAGTCTTCACATATGGGTACGTCGGTACCGACGGAGCCTGCGCGGGAACGCTCCCCAGCTTCCCAAAAAGGAAAGCTTTTGGGAGCATCCCACAGCGCCTGCGTGCTGCCTTCCCGCCTTTCCTAACCAACTCTCCTCAGTTCTTCTTTGCCGCGGAGCCAGCAGGTCGAGCCCTGTCACCGCTGAAGAAGTTCTTTATTTTATTTTATTTCTTTGGTCGCGCTCCGGACCGGTACTGCCGGTCTTTTCTTTCTTTCTTTAAAAAAAAAAAAATCGATATTTTTTCCTCACTTGGTGTACTTTTCTTCTTAAGGCCTCAACTGATGAGAGGGAAGTGAATGGGCGGGAAGGCAGCGCGCATGCGCGTGGGATGCTCCCAAAGGCTTTCTTTTTGGACGCTGGGGAGCGTTCCCGCGCAGGCTCCGTCGGTGCCGACGTACCCATATGTGAAGCCTTATTCCTGCTGTTCCCAGAGATCACCTGTTACAGGTAAGTAACTGTGCTTTATTCAATTGTGATATACCACCCTTTGTGGGGCATACAGAATGGTTTACAAATGTATGTTAAAAACAGAGCAGAAAAGAATGCCATCATGTTATAGGAGAGGAAAGATGGGACAAATTGGGGAAGGAGGGGAGAAAGGAGCCAAGGAGGGTCATGGAGACAACATGGCTAAAATGGCGACAGGAAATGCCTAGAGGAAGTAGAGCCTGCACCAGAGTCCGTAAGGGACAATTATTAGTTCATAGCAGTAGACAGTAAACAATAAACACACATGGAAAATAAACAAACAATTCAACTTTAGACTGACTGAATGTCAAAAGCCTGCTCAAACAAGTGTTTTTAGGAGGATGTTGAATTTGTTAAGAGAGCTCAAAAATAGATAGGGCAGGGATTTTACTCAGGGATTCTGCCCCATCTTAAATCTGAGGCATCTGAACAAATATCTGGTTTGAGAGAAGTTCAGAATGATTTCCCTCTGCACCCTGTTAACTTTCTTCAAAAGAGAGAGGCTATGTTCTCTAGACTTCAAGAATGTATACATTCACATTCAGATACATCCAAGTCACAGGAACTATCTGGAATTCATCATAGGGGAACATCACTACCATTATTCTGCATTTTGTCCTTGTGTCTGCTCCTCGGGTCTTTACAAAATGTCTCTCAGTAGTTGCAGCATACTGTATCTACACAAACTGGATGTGCATGTGTTTCCCAGCTTGGATGATTGGCTGATCAAGAGCACCACTTAGGAAGGGGTGCAGCGATCATTATGCATTACTATCCGGATATGAGAGTTAGTAGAGTTCATCATCGGCTATCCCACTTGACCCCAGCAACTCAACTGGAATTCATTGGAGGTCTTCTAAACACAACTTGGGCACAGGCAGCCTTTCCTCCTGACACTCACCTGTGTAGTGGCGACAGTGGAGGATGTAAAGCAGAATCAACAGATATCATTGAGAAACACATTGAGAATATCGAGCCTCATGGTCTAGACAGTGCATGCAACTTCCTTGCATGCCTAAAAATTAGATGAGCTCAGTAGATCTTGAGGCCACAGTCCATTCACAAGCTCAGCAATGTCATCTGTCACGACTGTCCTCTGGGATTGCTTATCCTGGTGGCTGGTTCCTTCCAATTTGGCCAAAAATTAATAGATTTGTTCAAGCTAGTCTGGGAAGCCCATGTGGATGGGTTTTATACCCAGAGTAGGTAGTCCTGCTACTCCCAGGAGAGTCGTCTTCAAATACACTTCCTGGAAGTAGAGCATTTTCAAACACTTCTAAAGGCTTTCAGAGATCGACTAACTAGCCAAATTGACCAACAGCCAAACTGCAATGTCAACAAGCAGGGAGGAACAGGATCCTACCATCTGTGCTGGGAAACAGTCAGAATGTGGAACTTTGCAATCTCTCACGGGATGATTCTGAGACACTTCTCTGACTGGTGAGAACAACATCTTGATGGACAAACTGAGCTGCATATTGCAACCTCACAAGTGGATCCTGTACAAAGAGGTTGCAAAGCATATCTTTCAAGAGTGGGCCCCCCTTGATAGGATCTTCTTTCCACTGCATAGAACAAAGGAAAAGGAATGGATTTAGCCTATGCCTTTTTTCAGAAGTTCAAGGTGAGTCACATTCAGGTACAATAAGTATTTTTCTATCCTGGAAGGTTTACAGTCTGTACCTGAGGTAGTGGAGGGTTAAGTGACTTGCCCAAGATCACAAGGAGTAGCAGTAGGATTCGAACCCCAGTTTCCCTGGTTCTGGCCCACTGCTCTAACTGTTAGGCAACTCCTTCACTCCATAATACATTGCAAACTAGCCTTCCTCCTCGATTTGGGGAGGGTCTTCTGTATGCATATCCTCTGTCCTCTAATAGCTAAAACTCTCCTGAAACTCAAATAGGACAAAGGCGAGATGATCCTAATAGCCCCTTACTGGCCCAGGCAACCTTGGTTTCCTATTCTCCTAGTACTCTCTGTAAGAAAACCAATCCATCTGGGCAGTTCTCCAATCCTGATTTCACAGAACCAGGTAATGCTGTTGCATCTCGGTATACTGTCTCTAGCTCTCGCAGCTTGGCTGTTGAGAGGCTAACTCTGTTCCTTACGTCTGTCATTTGGAGTCACCAATGTCCTCTTGCTTCTAGGAGAGATTCCATGCCAAGGTCATATGCTTTTGAGTAGAAGAGGTTTGTAGTGTAAGGAAAAGGTGCTACATCCTTTCTCATGTCCCACATAAAATTGTGCTTGAATACCATCTACATATGTCAAAGTCTGGTCTGAAGACCAACTCTGTAAAGGTTCATCTCGGTGCAGATGGCACAGTTAAAGTTAAATATGATGATAACCATGATACTTAGTGTTTCCCTGTCATGTTTACTAAAGAAAGATTGTTGTGCTATTCATCCCCTCCCCCCCACCCATGTGAACTTCTGACATCTGTTGGTTTTGTTTTGTTGTTCTTAGGCTGCTACTCCTTTTTATTGTAAATAGGTATGCTGTAAAAATTGAATAGTAGTATACTAAATATTTTAAATAAATAAATCTCTCTACAGTAGGTATTCTCAATCCAGTCCTCGGGACACAGCTAGCCATGAGTTTTCAGGATAACCGCAATGAATATGCATATTTAGAAATTTGGATGTACTGATTCTGTTGGATGCAGAGATCTCTCATGCATTTTCATTGTAGTTATCCTGAAAACCTGACTGGCTAGGGTATCTCCTGAGGACTGGCTTGAGAACACCTGCTCTACAGCCTTTAGTTGTTGGCTTTATACAGGGCTTGCTTCTTAATATAACCCCTTTCAAGCCTCCTGTCTTTTGTCTCTGTTCTCACATTCTTGCTGCTCTGGATCTCGCCGTCTTCCTTTCTTTCCCTCCCCCTCTCTGCATATCTTCCATTCTTCTTCCCCCCTCCCCTACACCCCAAACATTCCCTCTGAAGGCAGCACAGGTGGTCCTGGCCTTTCAGCGGTATAAAATTGGTGCAGACTCTGCCCTCTTCTCCCAGGACTACATGGACCCCAGTCAGGATCCTTCCATGCCTTACACTCCCTATGCTGGCAGTGGCTTCTTAATATAACCACCTTTCAAGCCGCCTGCTGTATTTTGGGACCTCAGTATGGTACTAACTCAGCTGATGAAAGCTTGTTTTGAGTTGCTTAGATACCTGTGAACTGAAACACTTGACCTGGAAGATCTTGGTTTTGGTGGTAATCACTTCAGCATACAGCATTAGCAAGCTCCAAGCTATAGTAATGGATCTACTCTGCACCAAATTTCATCACAATAGGGTGTTTTTGTATACACATCCTAAATTCCTTCCTAAAGTGGTATCTGAATTTCACATTAATCGGTCATATTTATCCTAGTGCCCAGTTGTTCTGTTGTCTATCTTAATAGATTGTAAACACTGATCAGCAGGGACTCTTGCATGTATATGTACAAAGCTGCATACACCTTGTAGCGCTATACACATAAGTAGTGTCGCACCCTTGCCCCACCTAGGCGGTTGCCTGACGAGGAAAGGGGGCGAATGTTCCTTTCAATTGTGAACTCCTGGGCAAAGGCCTCTGGGAGTTGTAGTTCCTTAAGCAATTAATTGTAGTTGTAATGAAGTGCTGAGCCGAAGGTTGAAAGCAACACAGGAAATTGTATTCGCCTCCCTTGATAACAGGAACTTCTAACAGAAGCTTGGCATATCACATGTACAGACTTTCCACAAGAAATAATAGGTTTGAAAACTTCTCAAAGATCTCAATTGCTCTTGCTTACTTCAACAAGGCAAAGGCTGTTCCTGTTCGGTAATCCAGTTTAGTCCTCCACAATCGGGTAGTGCCCCTCCTGCAGCCGGGAGACTGGACCAATCAAATCTTCTGTAGTATATATACAGCCGGAGCTCCCAGAAGTCCCCAGTGTGTCCAGTCTCCCTGCAGCTGGAGGACTTCTGTGCCCCTGCTGGGCACGCTAAGTGACACTTGAAGGAGCAACACTAGTTAGTTAGTTAGTCTTTTGGGGTTTATTTCTGGTCCTTTATGTTCTATTTCCTTTGCTAAGGTAGCTGTATCTTTAAAAAAAAAAAAAAAAAGAGACACAGGGGACTTTCTGGGGGAAGCCAGACCTGCCTTGGGCTCCTGCCTTCCTGCCTGGGAATCTCTGAAGCCTGGGTTGAGCTCTCCCCAAGGCTGTTCGGGGAAGAGCCATACCGGCTGCAACATTGCCTGTCACTTGGAGAAGTGGGCTGAGTTCCTTGCTGTTCCCAGAGCTGGTAGGAATTTTCCTTGTTTTAATCTTTCAGCTCTCTGTTCTTTGCTTGGGCAGAGGCTCTGTCGGCTCCCCTGGCTTCCAAATTGCACTTTTTCCTGCTTTTTTTCGCTTGCCCTGTATTAGAGGGTCGTTTTCTTTCTTTTCCATATTATTTGGGTACCTTTGTATTTTCGCGCCGTTTTTTACCGCGGGTGAAAAAGTGCGGCGGCCATTTTGGATTTCTAAAGTGTGCTTTTTAAGGGCACTTTTTAACACTTGCGCACGGGTTCCCCTGGTGTTTTTGGGGTTTCTTTTGCTGGCGATTTTGCTCAGGGCACCCCTAGGATTCTGGGGAGTATTTTGTTTACTGTAAAAAAAAAAAAAAAAAAAAAAAAAAAAAAAAAAGGTTTTAAATTTAATACTGTGCTGAATTGAATAAGGTTAGTCCCCTTGGTGTGGGCTTCCCTGTTCCTGTTGCCTTATTTTTCCCTGAGAGCAGGTGGCCTTGGCATGGCTGCCAAACCTCAGTGTGTAATTTGTGGCTCCCGCAGAGGTACAATGACTGACTCTGGAATCTGTAAGAGCTGTGCTGCAGTTTCTTCAGAACTGGAGCTGCCTATTGAAATTAAGGAACAGCATGTGCCCAGGGACCCTTCTCTTTCGGGGGACAGTGTCCCTTCACCGAGCATCCTTCCTTCTGGTCTGGGCCCGGCGTCTAATACGTCGGTCCCTGAGCTCCAGCAGGCGGCTATGGTAGCGTCGCCTATAGACTTTTCCCCGGATTTTGTTCTTCTCATGCATCAGGCCTTCCGCTTAAGCCGGTCTGGTCATTTGCCGGAGGCTTGGCCCGCCTCTCTCCCCCCAGCATCCGCGGGGGGCGTTCAGCGGTCTTCCCAACCCGCTGTCAAGCGGCCCAGGTTGGGGGACCAGGATCAGGACGCCCTTTGCCTCCCGGATTCCGAGGCTGAGGGGGATCCGGATATTGAGGCGGAGGAGTTAGAAGACGGAGAGCTTCCAGAACTGGAAGATCAGGCTCGCATCATTCGGGTGTTTCGAAGGGACGAGCTGGTACCTTTGGTCACGGAGTCTCTCCAAGCACTTAACCTCTCTGCGGTGCGGCCGCTGGAGGAGGAGGGTCTCGAGGATCCTCTCATTCAGGCGGTCAGGGATGCCCAGGTAGTTTTTCCTGTGCACCGAGTAGTTGAGCAGATGATCCATGCAGAATGGGAGCAACCGGAATCCGCTTTGAAAGGGATTCGGACCATGAATCGTCTTTACCCCCTTGCAGACAAGGACAGGGACTTGTTTAAGTCTCCACGGGTGGATGCTGCCGTTTCGGCAGTGACTAAGAAAACCACCATCCCGGTTGAAGGGGCCGCGGCCCTGAGGGATGTTCAGGACAAAAAGGTTGATAATTTGTTGAAGCAAGCCTTCGAGACCAACGCCTTATCGTTACAAGCTTCTATATGTGGGGCGTGGGTAGCTCGAGCTTGTTTGCGATGGTCGCAGCACCTGCGCTCGGGGTCCGGTATGGACCAACAGGGGCTGTTGGACGTTACCCGCGTGGAGTCGGGATCGGCCTACTTGGCGGATCTGTGTTATGATTTAATACGCTCCCTAGCTAATAGCATGGCCTCCATGGTAGCGGCACGACGGTCCATCTGGTTACGCAATTGGGCGGCCGACGGTTCTTCCAAGTCTCGCCTCAGTAAACTACCCTTTAAGGGCAGGTTGTTATTTGGTGAGGCTCTGGATAAGTTGGTGAAGGATCTCGGTGAGTCTAAGGGTGGTCGGCTTCCAGAGGATAAGCCTAAGCTTAATAGGTCGTCCACCTCAGCGCGCGGCCAGTTTCGGGATGCGCGCAGATTTCGTTCTTCCCGGCTGTGGACTTCGCAGCGTGGTCGTTTTGGAACCCGTCATCAAGGGTTTCGTGGTTTCAGAGGAGCGGAAAGGGGCTTCTCCGGAGCCGCCTCTTCCTTGGCCTCTTCCTTTAATCGCAAGCCACAATGAAACGAGGCGGGCTCTAGAGGAAGACCCGGTCATCGGGGGTCGTTTGCGCGACTTTCTTCCTTCTTGGGCCCAAATTACGTCAGATCGGTGGGTGCTGCAGATTATAGAAGAAGGTTATGCCCTAGAGTTTGCGCACCCACTTCCGGATTCGTTTGTTCTGTCTCCCAGCAAGGGAGCTCAAAAGGCGCGGGACATCCGCGTGACCCTGGATCGGCTTCTCTCTCTGGGGGCCGTGGTTCCGGTCCCGCCCTTGGAAAGAGGCGCAGGTCGCTACTCCATCTATTTTGTGGTTCCCAAAAAGGGCGGTTCCCTTCGTCCGATCTTGGATCTCAAAGGCGTGAATCGCGCTCTCAGAGTACCGCACTTTCGCATGGAGACCCTGCGGTCAGTCATAGTAGCGGTGCGTCAAGGGGAATTTTTGACATCCCTCGATCTTACAGAGGCCTATTTACACATTCCCATCCGGCCCTCCCATCAACGGTTTCTCCGCTTTGCGCTCCCGTGGGGCCATTTTCAATTCCGGGCCATGCCGTTCGGACTCACCACGGCTCCCCGCACCTTCACAAAGGTAATGGTTGTAGTCGCGGCGGCGTTGCGCAAGGAGGGCATCCTGGTCCATCCATATCTCGACGACTGGTTGATTCGAGCGAAGTCCAGTCGGGAGTGTGTGCAAGTCACGAGCAGGGTGGTGGATCTCCTTCGGTCCCTCGGATGGGTGGTGAACGAATGCAAGAGTTGTCTGTCTCCGTCACAGGATCTCGAGTATCTGGGAGTCCGCTTCGACACAGCAAGGGGCTTCGTGTGCCTTCCGGAGCGACGCATGCTGGCGTTGCGGGCTCTGGTCCGTCTCTTCCGGGGGATGCCAGCTCCGTCGGCGTGGTGGTACCTGCGGCTCCTCGGCACGATGGCGGCGACCTTGGAGGTGGTGCCTTGGGCGCGCTTCCACATGCGTCCGCTGCAGAGTGCTCTTCTGCGACGTTGGTCCAACCAGTTCGACTCGCTGAACAAGAGATTGCCTTGCCCAAAGACGGTTCGCCGATCCCTCCGGTGGTGGCTCTCCGCCGAGAACCTGTCGCGAGGGATTCCCTTGGAGCCTCCTCTGTGGGTTCCGTTCACGATGGATGCGAGCTTAACCGGCTTGGGGGCTCACTGCGAGTCCCGCTTTGCTCAGGGGGAATGGTCTCCCCTGGAGGCCTCTTGGTCGATCAACCGTCTCGAATTGCGGGCAGTCCGGCTAGCCCTGGTGGACCTGGAGACCCTGGTTCTCGGACGGCAGGTGAGAGTCCTGTCGGACAATGCGTCCACTGTAGCTTACATCAATCGCCAAGGGGGTACCGGCAGCGTGGCCCTGGAGGCAGAAGCGGCGGCCTTGTTCAACTGGGTGCAAACTCGCCTTCCAGCAATCTCGGCGGCTCACATTGCGGGCGTAGACAATGTCCAGGCCGATTTTCTCAGCAGAGTGCGGGTGGACCCCGGAGAATGGGAGCTAAACCCACAGGTTTACGCACAAATCGTCCGGCGGTGGGGTCCACCCATCATGGATCTCATGGCGACCTTTCAATCAGCCAAGACAGGGCGCTTCTTCAGCAGGCGAAGGGAGCGCATGTCCGAGGGGCTCGACGCTCTCATTCAGCCGTGGCCAACGTCCGGTCTTCTTTATGTCTTTCCTCCGTGGGCTCTGATCGGCCGGGTCGTACAACGTATCGAGAGCCACCGGGGTCGCGTGTTACTGGTGGCCCCGGAGGCCCTGGTATGCCGATCTGGTCCGGTTGAGCGACGGCGTTCCTTGGCTCCTGCCCGCTCTACCGGATCTTCTTCTTCAGGGTCCCTTGCGGATGCCCCAAGTGGATCGATTCTCGCTTACGGTTTGGCCATTGAGAGGGCTCGGCTGAAAAGGAAGGGCTACTCCCCCGCGGTGATTTCTACCCTTCTGCGGGCGAGGAAAACGTCCACTTCTCTTACTTACGTTCGGATTTGGAGGATTTTTGAAGACTGGTGCTCCCGGCGGGGAGTCCGGGCGGCGACGGTTTCCGTGCCCGTCGTTTTAAGTTTTCTTCAGGATGGTTTCGATAAGGGCCTTGCGGCTAGTTCCCTAAAAGTCCAGTTGGTGGCTATCTCGTGTTATCGCGGCAAGGTTTTGGGTCGTCTGCTCGGGGCTCATCCGGATGTACGCCGATTCCTTACGGCTGTTTTTCATTTGCGGCCCTCCCGCAGAGTTTTCGTTCCTCCTTGGGACTTGAATTTAGTTCTGAGGGCCCTGGTTCGTGAACCTTTTGAGCCCCTGCGCAGGGCGTCTCTGAAAGATCTCACGCTGAAGGCGGTTTTTCTTGTAGCTATCTGTTCGGCACGGCGCATTTCGGATCTGCAGGCATTGTCCTGTCGAGAGCCTTTCTTGTCTTTTTCCGCGGATCAGATCGTTCTCCGTCCGGTTCCTTCCTTTCTGCCAAAGGTGGTGTCTCCCTTTCACTTGAATCAGGCAGTGTTTCTTCCAGTGCTTTCTTCGCAATCTGTCGGGTCAACGGACAAAGGTCTTCTCCGGCTCTATGTGGGTCGTACGCTCCATCGTTATTTAAAGGTTACCGAGTCTTTTCGGAAATCTGACCGGCTTTTCGTGCTCTTCGGGGGTGCGCGTAAAGGGGAAGCGGCGGCTAAAGCCTCCATTGCTAGATGGCTCAAAGAGGCGATCGCGTCCGCGTATCTGTTGCAAAAGCGGTCTATTCCGGAGGGTCTGAGGGCTCATTCCACTAGGGCTCAGGCGACCTCTTGGGCGGAGCATAGCCTGCTTCCGCCGGCAGATATCTGTAGGGCGGCCATTTGGTCGTCTCTGCATGCTTTCAGTAGACACTATCGCTTAGATGTGTCAGCGGCTCGGGATTCCTGTTTTGGTTCGGCGGTTCTGCGCGCCGGATGGCAAGGTCCCGCCCGGTCTTAACTGCTCTGTTATATCCCGATTGTGGAGGACTAAACTGGATTACCGAACAGGAAATGGAAATTACACTAACCTGGTAATTGTAGTTCCTGGAGGGTCCAGTTTAGTCCTCCTTCCCTCCCGACTATCTGCTAATGTGGTGCGGCGCGCCTTTCCGAACGGTTGATATTAAGACGGTTCCTCTTGCCGTTCGGTCCCTCTGTGGCAGCCGCGTTTTTTGCAGATTCTCTTCCCTGTCTCGGGGGTTCAGGCAGCTCCTGAACTTCTGGTGGGAAGCGGTGTTTTGATTCCTGAGGCGTCGGTGCCGGCGCACTGCAGTGTTCTGACTTCCTCGTTTGGGGAGGGGGTTGGATATTCCTTGGGGGGGAACAAATTGTTCTTTAATTAGGTCATTTTGTATATTAATCTAATGTGTTGCTTCGTTAAGTATGCTTTGTTACTAGTACACTGGGGACTTCTGGGAGCTCCGGCTGTATATATACTACAGAAGATTTGATTGGTCCAGTCTCCCGGCTGCAGGAGGAGGGGCACTACCCGATTGTGGAGGACTAAACTGGACCCTCCAGGAACTACAATTACCAGGTTAGTGTAATTTCCATTTTTTTTCAAAAGCAAAAGGCTTCAATTCACAGTGCTTAACTGAAACTAAATGTCCATTGCAAAACTTTCAATGCAGCAAAACTCAGGTAATAAACTTTTCTTCTTGGCTTTAATTCCTTAAGGGTTTTAATTAGTTATTCCAGAGACTTCAGGCATTCCTCCTTAATAAGTCTCTTTTAAAACAGCAACCATACTAATTAAAACTTCCTTCCTTCTTAGAACAACATGCACATCAAACAAATGGAAATCTCTTCAAGCTTATAATTCCAAAACATTCTTACTTTACTGTTATGGATAAATCACATTCCATTTCTTGTTCAGGTTCACTCAAGACATTATCACTTTCTCCAATGTCCATTGATTCACACTCAGAACACCCTGGTTCTGTAGCGTCGTTGAAAAACAGCTGTTCCCCTCGAGACCTCTCTCGGGACTCAGAGCTGTTATCAAAACAAGTTACTTCCTGGTCTTTTATCAAACGTTTTAAAAGTTTTAAAACACTCAGGCTTTCTTTAAGAGGTTTTCTTACCAGCTCTTCCTGGGTTCTTGAACCTCCTGCAGGCTTCCTGTAACCCCCAGTACTGGTTTAAACACTGGAGCTGGCTTTGGGGATATTCTTCCCTCCAACTGCTGTCTGGGAACCTTTCTTGAGACCCTTGGCTAAAATCCTTACGAGCAATACCTTTTGGGATTCTCCTCAGCAGTGCTTCACTGCCACTCCCCTGGCCATGCTGGTTCCTGGATAAATTAGCCCTTCCGTCTCTCTTCCTCCTGTAAGAGTGAGACTCCTGCTCAGACTGAGGTTCCTTCCCAGACTCCACCTCTGAATCAGACTCAGCTCTCCTCCCTCTTTCTCTTCCTGCTATTCTCTCTCTCCCTGTTCTCTGGGGCTTAAATGAGTGGGTCTGACCTGTATCTTTCCACCCCGCCCCCAGCTGTCTTAGATTACCACCCTCAGTTACCATGGAGCTGGGGCGTGGCCTTAGGACAGCAGCTTTGGACAGGTTTTTTTCAATGTTAGCTGCACTTTTAAAGTGACCATTCCCTGCACTTTCCTTCTGACTAGGGGAAACTGCTTGTGTTTTCTCTATTTCCATAGGCACCTGGCTGGCTTCGCCACCACAGTAGTAGTAGTAGTGCTTCCAATATTTTTCCCAAGATCATATGCTCACAAAGGAGAAGGGTATTGCACACACTGTACTGTAAGCCTTGATTGCCTATTTGAAATGGACTTAAACCCATTTCCTAAGCGTCCCTCCAGTCCAGTCCCTTTCCTCTGGTTGTGCCCCTCTTCCAGCAGCATGGGGACTGAGCACATCATCTTTTTGATGCCCCTAGGATATAAATAGCACTGGCACCTCCCACTAGTTTTGCTCAATCTCCAAGCAGCTGTAGGGAGTCAGTAAGCCAGGGGATAGACTTACTGGAGAGACGTAGGCTTTAGTGGAGGTCTTTGGGTTCCGCGCCTTTATTTTCTTTTCTTTATTTCCTTTTTTATTTTTGAGTAGAGCTCTTATGTTGGTAGACTTCCCCTTCCCCCTCCCCCTCTATTCATTGGGGGATTAGCGGAGGAGGCTTCGGGCAGCCCGCGTTTAAAAAAAAAAAAAAAAAAAAAAAAGGAGCTGAAGCGGTGTCTGTTTTCTGTGCCTGGGAGCCCTTGCTGTCTTTCCTGCCTCGCTGCCGAAGCCCTCCAGGCGGCTGAACACGAGGGCAGGAAGACGAGGAGCCGGCAGACCAAGCAGAGCTCATGCAGCAGAAGCGGAAGACGGTGCGCGGCGGCGAGCCGTGTGGTGTGCAAGGACAGCCACGCAATCGCCGGCTGCATGGTGCAACGGGCCCTACAATCTCGGGGGAAGTGAGCAACAGAGCAGGTACAGTACTCCTTTGTTTCACGCGCTTTCAGCGCCCATTGGGATTAAGGCCCGAATAAGCCCCTGGGTGTAGTAGGGGAGCCTCTGGGGCTGTTAGTGCATTGCCTCCATAATCGAGGGTCAGGGGTTTGATTCCCACCGTTCTTGGGGGCAGTTTTTTTGCTAAAATAGTTTTGGTTTTTGAAAGGAAATAAAAAGTGATTTAGACAGTCTTGTTTCTCTACATTTCTTTACTTAGGTTTCTTCTCTGTTTTTTGGGGTTTAAAGTTAGTTATTTTAGTTTACTCTGTCTTCCACTGTGGGGCATTACTATGCTGGCTAGGCCACAGTGTTTAATCTGCGGGACCCACGGGGGGGAGCGGTGTCAGAGACCGGCATGTGCAGAGGCTGCGCAGCTGAGGCAGCCTCTGGAGCAAGGAATTCAGGCAGGTACTTCTCAGGATCCGCTGCCTTTCGCCTCACAGGAGTCAGGGGAGCCTCTGGAGGCGATGTTCCAGTCGGGGTTTCCCAATCTTCGCCTCTGGAGCAGTCAGCTCTGCCGCTGCCTCAACCCAGACCCTCTACCTCTTTGGGAGGATTGGAGGGGGAGGGCAGGGGGGGGGTTCCCCGGAATTCATCCTGCTGCTGCATAAGGCGTTTTGCCTTTGTCAGCAAGGAGGACACTTGCAGGGAGCGGTGCAGGGGCATGTGGTAGCGTGCTAGGTGGAGCCCAAAGGGCAGGAGGAGATAGGATTACCTCCTAAACGGGCTAGACTCAAACAAGATGATGATCTCCGCTCCTCCTTGTCTGAAACTCTGAAAGGGGAGATTCGGACAGAGAGCTGGGGGAGGACGAGGAGGAACTTGTGATATGATAGAAGTCTATAAATTAATGAACAGAGTGGAACGGGTAAACGTAGATCGATTGTTGACATTATCAGAATATAGAAAGACTAGGGGACATGCAATGAAGCTACAGGGTAAACTATTTAAGACTAATAAAAGAAAATATTTTTTCACTCAACGTGTAATCAAACTCTGGAATTTGTTACCGGAGGATGTAGTAAAGGCTGTTAGTGTAGCTGGGTTTAAAAAAGGTTTGGACAAGTTCCTGGAGGAAAGGTCCATAAACCATTATTAAGAAGGGACCCAGGATATCAATGCTTGACCCAGTACAAGCATTGTGGAACCTGTCTCTTTTGGGGAAACTGCTAGGTACGTATGACCTAGATTGGCCACTGTTGGAAACAGGACACTGGGCTTGATGGACCTTGGTCTGACCCAGTATGGCATATCTTATGATCTTATGTTCTTATAACTTGAGGAAGGTGAGATCCCGGAGGAGGAACAAGCCGGAATTGTTTGGGTTTTCCGCTGGGAAGAGTTACCAGCTCTGATCGGTGAATCTCTGAAGGTTCTGAATATGGCGACCGGGGTTCCAGCAGAGGAGGAGGTGCTGAAGGACCCGCTTATTCAGGCGGTCAGGAAATCACAGAAGGTTTTCCCAGTGCACTGCGTTGTTAGGCAGATGATTCAAGTGGAGTGGGATCAGCCGGAGTCCGGACTAAGGGGAGTACGGTCTATGGCTAGGCTGTATCCTTTGCCGGAGGGAGAAAGACTTACTCTGTTCTCCTAGAGTGGATGAGGCAGTATCGGCGGTCACTAAGAAGACCACGATACCAGTTGAGGGCAGCGCCACTCTTAAGGATACTCAGGATAGGAAGCTGGACTCTCTGTTGAAACAAGCCTTTGAAATCAGTGCTCTAGCCTTCCAGGCATCAGTTTGTGGGGCTTGGGTGGCCCGAGCTTGCTTGCAGTGGTTTCAACAGCTCCAACTGGCTGGTGACCTTCCCAGCGAAGCTCCTGGGGACGCAGCAAGAATTGAGTCTGGAGCAGCTTACTTAGCAGATAGCCAGTATGATCTTATCAGAAGCTTGGCAAAGAACATGGCTTTGGTGGTGGTGGCCCTTCGCTACCTCTGGCTCTGCAGCTGGACCACTGATGGTTCTTCCAAGGCCCGTCTCTGCAGGCTTACCCTTTAAGGGAAAGCTGCTTTTTGGGGAGGACCTAGACAAATTAGTTAAGGAGCTGGGGGAGTCTAAAGGAGGTAGACTTCATGAGGACAGGCTGAAACAATCGCCTTCCTGCTCCTGCGAGGTCTTAACCACGGGAGTTGCGGAGGTTTCGGTCGGCACGGTCTACGCCTTTTCAGAGAGGTCGCTGCCTCCCCAGGAGGCAGGGCTTCCGAGGTTTTCGAGGGGCAGGGAAGGGATTTGGCACCTCTTCCTCCGCCTCGAACTAGGAAGCCACAATGAGACCACGGGGGCCCGGGGGGAACTCTGCCAGTAGGGGTATGTCTGCGGCAGTTCTTCTCCGCCTGGGCCCGGGTCACGTCCGGCCAATGGGTCTTAGAGGTGGTGCGAGAAGGCTATGTGCTCGAATTTGCAAGACCCGTCTTGCCATCCTTTGTGCAGTCCCCTTGCAAATCTCCAGCCAAGTTGACAGCAGTGGAGGAGACACTAACAAGGTTGCGGTTGCTTGGGGCGGTTGTGCCTGTTCCCACAGACCAATGCAGTTGCAGTCGATACTCCATTTATTTTGTGGTAGTGTGATAAGGAAGCTTATAGCTCAGGAAGGAGCTATAGAAAAGGTGAAGTGACTCTGAACAAGCAACCTGTCAGTTCTGGTAGAAATAAGAAAACAGAATTTTCCCATAAAAGACTACCAGTCCCAGAATGCACCAGGTTTCCAACAGCCATTAGAGGAGCCGAAGTGGGGAAACGTGTGTTAAATCAGGAGGGCTATGAGGTAATCCCTAAGCACTCATCTCAAAGGGCAGGGCCTGATTCAGCACAGCTGCGCTGTGTTAGGGAGGAGCACTCATCTAGGCAGAATAAAAGTAGAGTTTATTCTACAGAGAATCATCCTCATTATCCTGAGAATCAGCTTGAGCTTGATCATCAGTTTCATCTGAAGGATCATCAGAAGCAGAAGCCAAACCGGACGGACAGAGAGGGAAAGAAACCCTTTGGAAGAAGGAAGAGAAAAGCCTTTGAGAGGTTTAGAAGAGTCCAGAGCAGTACGTATACTGGGAGGCATTTCAAGGGCCAGCATACACCATTGGACTGGGGAAAGCCAGAGGAATGGTGCTGCAGAGCTAGGAATCTCCAGACGCTACCTGTGAGGGAGACGGCTGCACGTGGAAGGGACCCTAAGACCCGTGCCAGAAGGTATGTGAAGAGAGATCCAGTGTCCAGGGATCTGGATTGGAAGGCTGGACATAAGAACTGGACTACATACTGGCCAGGCTATATAGAGAGGAACTCTAACAGCAATGGAAGCTCAGGTATGAACACTGATCTATGCCCTAGCTATAACCTTGAAAGACAGCAGGGAAACAAATATTCTCCTGAAAGTGCTCCATTGAGAGATTCATCTGTGCCAATCCATGATATTGAACCCATGCTTGTTGAAGAAGGGGGAATAATAGCAGATGAAGATTCTGTTTACATGGACTGCTCTCTGTCTAAACTCCTGGTAACTTTCTGTTACAAAGTACAGCAACCATCACAAAGAAATACAAACTTGTTCTTTAATCTACTCAGAAAAGCTCCTGAAGCAGGATTTGACCCACACAATAGAAAGCAAGCCAGCTAAGGGGTTTCAGCTGGATAACCGCTAGCAATTGAGCCTTACCTAATTGCTTGTGAGCTAGGAGAGAATCACTTCTGAATCTATGTGGGAAGATATAAGAAGTTAACCTGAAAAGAACAGTTTTTTTTTCTCTTTGTAGCTTTTGGTTTGTTTGATACTTGCTAAGAGGATATTAGCTAAGCCTACAGAAAAAGACCAGTTTGTTATCAACCAGGTCTTTATTTCTTTTGCTTTGATTGCCTGACAGGTTTAAAGGTTGTTTTCTTTATTTTGTTTTTCCAAGTTTAACACTGAAAGTAAGTAACCTGATTTATGTGCTACCAAGCATATCTGTGTTGGGAGAAATAACCTCATAATTAAATATCTTATTGGCTTTAACACTTGAGCACAACTAAATTATTGTCAGCAGCTGTGTCTGGTGTGAATGAACTGCATTGCCCACAATCCCTTGCAAATCATATAGATATATGCACTTGCCAAGACTGTGAAGATTCTCACCCAGGCAACCATCTGACAGTACCCAAAAGGGAGAGTTTGTTCTGCCCAATCCTCCACTTAAAGGGGGTCAGCCATTGCCTCCGGGTTCCTCATTTTCGTATGGAAACGCTGACGTCTGTGATTGTAGCGGTGAGGCAGGGAGAGTTTCTGAACTCCCTCGATCTCACAAAAGCGTATTTGCATATTCCCGTCTGCGAGTCACATCAGCAGTTCCAGCGGTTTGCGGTGCCAGGGGGGCACTTCCAATTTCAAGCATTGCTGTTCGACTTGGCAACGGCTCCGTGCACCTTTACCAAGGTCATGGTAGTAGTTGCCGCGGCCCTACGCAAGAAATGGATTCTGGTTCACCTGTACCTTGATGACTGGTTAATCCGGACGAAGTCCAAGGAAGAGAGTGTAAAGGCAATGTCAGATTTCTAAGGAGTCTAGGTTGGGTGATCAATCTGTCAAAAAGCAAGTTGCTTCCCTCGCAGGAAATCGAGTATTTGAGGGCAAGGTTCGACACAGGCAAAGGCAGGGTGTTCTTGCCCGCTCAGAGGGCAAGGGTGTTAAGGACACTGGTGCGCCAATTCCTATCCATGAAGGCACCCTCGGCCTGACATTACCTTCAGGTATTGGGGACCATGGTGGCGACAATAGTTGGTTCCTTGGGCCAGGGCCCACATGCGACCTCTTCAGCGGGCCTTGCTACTTCGCTAGTCCCACTAACGTCAGCCCATGTCCGTGATGCTTCCCTGTCCGGTGGTAACCAAGGAGTCCTTGCAGTGGTGGCTCTGTCCCGGGAGTCTGGAATGTGGTATGCCCCTCAAGCCCCTGCTGTGGTTGCAGTTGACAACGGATGCCAGTCTATCTGGCTGGGGAGCTCACTGCGAGGGGTGTTTTGCCCAGGGCCTCTGGAGTGCACAGGAGGCTCAGTGGTCTATCGACAGGTTGGAGATGCGGGCAGTAACTCTGGCCCTCAGAGCCTTCGAGCATTGGATCCGCCGGAGGGCGGTCCAGGTTCTGTCCAACAAGACCACGGTGGCATATATCAACTGTCAGGGAAGCACGAGCAGTCCTCCCTTGGAGGAGGAGATGGAGGGCCTGATGGAATGGGCCGAGATCCATCTGACGGCCTTGTCGGTGCAGCGTGTAGGACATAGCGGAAGATTACTTAAGCAGAAAGAAGATGGATCACGGAGAGTGGGAGCTCTGCCAGGAAGTGTACGAGCAGATAGTGTGCCGTTGGGAGACTCCCATCATGGATCACATGGCACGTTGGGAGTCGGCCAAGGCAAGCCGATTCTTCAGCCGAAGAAAGGAAAGGATGTCAGAGGGCCTGGATGCTCTGGTTCAAAAGTGGCCCGCCGACGGTCTGCTGTATGTGTTTCCCCCGTGGGTGCTCATAGGCAGAGTCCTGCAGCAGGTAGAGGCCCACCCCGGCTGGGTGGTTCTCGTAGCCCTGGATTGGCCTTGGCGCCCGTGGTACGCCGATCTCATGCAGCTACTGGTCGATCGCCCATGGTGCCTTCTAGTGATGGAAGATCTCCTGGTTCAAGGCCCAGTGCGTATGCCGCAGGTGGATCGGTTCTCGCTTATGGCCTGGCTATTGAAAGGGCACGGCTGTTGAAGCAAGGTTACTCTGGAGCAGTGATGTCCACTTTGCTGAATTCCCATAGACGTTCGACCTGTCTCCTATGTGAGGGTCTGGCATATATTTGAAGGCTGGTGCGCTGATCGGGGGAAGAGGCCTCTTTCGGTGTCTGTCCCAGAGGTTTTGGATGTCTTACAAGCAGGTTTCGAGAGGTCTTGCAGCCAGCTCATTGAGGGTACAGTTGGTAGCTATTTTGTGTTACAGGGGCAAAATTCAGGTCAAGTCTTTAGGGGAACACGCGGACATAATTAGGTTTTTGAGGTTAGTACGCCACCTGCGGCCCCAGCAGAGGTCGTCTGTTCCTCCTTGGGACCTCAACCTTGTGTTGGATTCTCTGGCTGCGGAGCCTTACGAGCCAATGAGGCGAGCGTCTTTGAAGGACGTGACTCGCAGTCTTTCTGGTGGCTATCTGCTCAGCCAGACGTATTTCGGAGCTTCAGGCGCTGTCCTTTCATCCACCATCTCCTTTTTTAGGGAAAAGGTTGTCCTTCAGACGGTGCCTTCTTTCTTGCCTAAGGTGGTTTTGTCCTTTCATGTGAATCAGTCAGTTTCTCTCCCTTTCTTCTCTGGCTGGGGTCAGGGGGAGAGCGATACACGCCTACGACGCTTAGACGTGCGCAGAGTGTTGAAGCGTTATCTAGATTACACGGCGCCTTTCCGCAAGTCAGAACAGTTTGTCTTGTTTGGGGGGCCGTGTAAAGGTGAGGCCGGCAGCTAAGGCTTCAGTTTGCAGGTGGATCAGGGAAGCCTTTGCTTCAGCATATATCCGGAAGGGAAGGCAGGTTCCGGCCGGGCTCATTCTACCCGAGCTCAGGCGGCTTCGTGGGCGTAATTTAGTTTGGTTCCGCTGCTGGACACCTGCAGGACAACTGCCTGGTCTTCCCTGCACACGTTTGCCAAGCATTACAAGTTGGATGTTTAGGCCGCAGCAGATGCGGGGTTTGGAGAAGCAGTGCTTCGGTCTGGCCTTGCAGGTCCCTCCCAGGCTTGAACTGCTCTGTTACATTCCAGAGGAAAGGGACTGGACTGGAGGGGATGCTTAGGAATGAGTAATTAGGCCTTACCTGCTAATTAGCGTTCCTGAAGGACCTCCAGTCCAGTCCCTGATCCCACCCAAGTGTTTCCTGACAGGCATTGCCGGCCCGAAGCGTTAAGCTGACAAGTGAAGGTAAGGATCGGAGGACTCTGGTGATGAGGCAGTGTGGACTGGCAAGGTGCCTCAGTTTTGGCATGTCCGATTTCAGGTAAGCCTCCTCTTCTTCGGGGGGGGGGGGGGGGGGGAGTCCCGGGGAAGGCGGGCACTGGTAGTTAGCAGTTTAATTTAGGGTTCAATATTGTGGTGGTTTAATTGTCTCTCCGTTAATTCTGCTTTGTTAATAGGATACTGAAGCTGGTGGGAGGCGCCAGTGTTATTTATATCTTAGCGTCATCAAAAAGATGACATGCTCAGTCTCCATGTTGCTGGAAGGGGGGCACGACCAGAGGAAAGGGACTGGACTGGAGTTCCTTCAGGAACGCTAATTAGCAGATAAGGCCTAATTACTCATTAAAGTCCACCCAACTTTTTTTTTATTTTTAACCCTAACCCATTGCATGCTGCCATCAACAAATGTACACTTTCAGTTTGGCTGGCATATTGCATCTCCTTCACTTATGCCCAGGCAAGCTTGACGCTTGAGTCATATCATATGGCTCATGTCTGAGCCATGGCTGCACTGGTGGCCCACTTGAAGTCTGCATCCATGGAGGAGATTTGGAAGGCTGTCACTCCGGACTTCTAGTCACATGTTCATGTCTCCTTATTTGGAAAGGGACTCCTGATGCGACAGCAGATTCAGTCAATCCATTTTTCAGAATCTTTTCAGGAAATAGAATACAACTACTTTCCCATCTAGGCCTAGTTATTTTCTGTTCAGGCTGTCTCATAAAAAAAGAGAAAAAATATATATGCAAAAGGCCCATTGCCGCCAAAATTTGTTTCAGTTGGTGTCATCCTATTGCGACACTAGTTCTTTTTCTCCTTTTTTTCTCTTTTGAGGCTTCCTGTAGCTAAGGATTCCCATATGTGAGCATTTATCCTGTTTGTCTGTGGAGAAAACAGTTACATACCTACAGCAGGTGTTTTCCGTGGACAGCAGAGTAAGTCCTCTCAACCCTCCTTAAAGTCCCCTGAGGGCTCTGTATGAGATGTCACCCATATGTGAGGATAAGTTAATTTTATGGTCACCCCAACTATCTTCAAAGCCTGATTCAGCCATTTTCCTGCTGATCAAACTTTGATTTGGATTTCTAGCTCTTAGCCTCACATTCAATCACCTCTTTAAAAGATGTATTTCAGGGCCAGTCTAGTAATTTTACTTGTAGTGCTGGGCACCTTGAGGATCTGTTCCCTAGGCCAGCTGGGTCTGATGATGCTGTGAAAGCAGTGCGCTCAGCCCATATGAGGAGGGAGTTATAAGCCTCATATAATGGTGTCATCTTGCAGCTACATTTAGGGTCCTTGATTGCAGCATTGCACCAAGAACCTTATGGTACGTGTTTGTCTTTATTTGATATACCGCATATCTGAAATCAAACTTTGTGGTTTACAGTAAAATCATATAAAAAAGTTTGAAAAGAATGAGGACTTTTAGTACATAACTGGTCTAAAACGTTATATAAAATAGAGTAAAAATCTCCAAAGTTGGTAGTAAAGGCTCATGATACCAGATCTCAACCTTGGTTCCTGAGCGGTCCTCCAGTTTAGTCCTCCACAGTCGGGTAGTGCACCTCCTCCTGCAGCCTGGAGACTGGACCAATCACAAACTTTCTGTATAATGTATGCAGACGGAGCTCCCAGAAGCCCCCAGTGTGTCCAGTCTCCTTGCAGCTTGGGGACGTGTGTGCCTGCTCTGGGCACACTAAGTGACTACTGGAGGAGCAACACTAGATTCTTTTTCCTTTGGGGGTTTATTTCCTTTTATTTAATTAAGTACCTGTTCCTTTAAATTTAAGCTTTAAAAAAAAAAAAAAAAAAAGGGCTGAGCTGATCCAGCCTTGTTCCCGGTTTGAGAAGCCAGTCCTGCATTGGGCTCCTGCCTTCCCTGCCGAGGTTTTCTACTTACCAGTTAGGTTTGCACTCACCCTAGACTGCACGGGGAAGAGTGCTGCCTTCACGGACAGCTCCTTTGCTGCTGCTATTTTCAGACGTTCTGTCAGTCTTTCATACTCACTTTGTCCTGACAGCGCGCTCCCGCTTTTCCTTCCCGCGGTGAGTTGACTGCCGACGTTTTTGGCCTCTGGGGTGAGTACCTCTTTTTGGGGGCTTCTGCTCTTGCCTGTGTTCATTCTTTTATTTAATTTCCTTTTATTTCTTTGTTTTCACTTTTCGCGCCGTTTTTTTCAGCGCGGGGGCTTTCTGCAGGCGGCCATTTTGTGCTTCTCGGTGCCGGTTTTTTTTTTTCCGCCGGCTTCAACAGTAGTGCACGGCTTCCCTTTGCATTTTTTCCGCTTCTGACCCTGGCGATTTTACTCGGGACACCCTTAGGGTTCTAGGCAGTGTTTTATTTATTGCAAAAAAAAAACCAAAAACGTTTTGGCTGTCCGTTCTATCACAGGACTCCTTGCTTCAGCGTTTCCTTTGTGTATAAGGTTCTGCGCTGGGCGTCTCTCTGACACAGATTGCAGGTGGCCATGGCTACTAAACCGCAGTGTGTAATCTGTGGTTCGCGCAGGACCGCGGTGGCGGAGTCTGGTCTCTGTCGGGGCTGTGCCTCCGTCTCTGTTAACTTAGATCCTGAAATGGACTTGAAGGAGCCTCCTGGAACGGAAGGACCTTCGGTTTCTGGCGGAGGGAGATCTTTCACCGAGCTCTCGGCCGCCTGGTCCTACGCCTCATGCCACTGGTCATACTGGTGTCTTATCTGCTACGGCTGTTGAATCTCCTATGGATTTTTCCCCAGACTTTGTGCTTCTGATGCATCAGGCCTTTCGCTTAAGCCGCTCCGGTCAACTTCCGGAGGCCTGGCCAGCGCCTCTTCCCTCCGTTGCATCGGGGGAGCCCCGGCGTGTTTCTCAACCTGCTTCCAAACGTTTTAGGTCCGTGGACCCTGAGCAGGACGCCCTCAGTTGCACAGATTTGGAGGCGGATGCTGATCAGGAGGTTGAGGCGGAGGAATTGGAAGACGGGGAAATCCCTGAGCCGGAGGATCAGGCTTGGATTATTTGTGTGTTTCGCAGGGAAGAGTTGGTGCCCTTGATCACAGAGTCTCTTCAGACCCTTAATCTAGCGGTAGAGCGTCCAACGGAGGAGGACGCCTTGGAGGATCCTCTCATACAGGCGGTGCGGGAATCCCAGGTGGTATTTCCCGTGCACCGCGTGGTCGAGCAAATGATTCACACTGAGTGGGATCAACCGGATTCAGGTTTGAAGGGAATTCGAACTATGAACCGCCTCTATCCTTTAGCCGATAAAGACAAGGGGCTGTTCAAATCGCCGCGGGTGGATGCGGCGGTGTCTGCTGTGACTAAGAAGACCTCCATACCTGTTGAAGGCGGGGCGGCCTTGAAGGACGCGCAAGACAAGAAAGTGGACAATTTGTTGAAGCAAACTTTTGACACCAATGCTTTATCTCTGCAAACCTCTATTTGTGGCGCTTGGGTAGCTCGGGCCTGCTTGCGTTGGGCTCAGCACCTCCGTTCGGCTTCTGCATTGGATGCGCAGGGTCTCTTAGAGGTGACCCGTCTGGAATCGGGCTCGGCGTACTTGGCGGATGCTCATTACGATTTGATTAGATCCTTGGCTAATAGTATGGCTTCCTTGGTGTCAGCGCGCCGCTCCATCTGGTTGCGTAACTGGGTGGCCGATGGTTCGTCTAAGTCTCGACTCAGTAGGTTGCCCTTCAAGGGCAAGTTATTGTTTGGTGATGCGCTAGATAAGTTGGTGAAAGACCTTGGGGAATCTAAAGGTGGTAGGCTTCCGGAAGATAAGCCTAAGCTGAATCGACCCTTGCCTCCGTCTCGCGGGCCATTTCGGGATTTTCGCAGATTTCGTTCCTCCCGTCTGTGGGGGGCCCAGCGTGGTCGCTTTAGCTCCCGTTCCCAAGGCTTTCGTGGTTTCAGAGGCGCCGGCCGAGGTTTTTCGGGAACCTCCTCTTCCTCGGCTTCCTCCTTTAGTCGCAAGCCGCAATGAAGTGAGGCGGGCCCCAGAGGGACTTATTGTCATCGGGGGTCGCTTACGCGATTTTCTTCCTTCTTGGGCCCAAATCACGTCAGATCAATGGGTGCTAGAGATTATCGAGAAGGGTTATGCCCTGGAGTTCGCCTTCCCTCTCCAAGATTCCTTTGTTCTGTCTCCCAGCAAGGGCGACCAAAGGACTCAGGCCGTCCACTTGACCTTGCACCGCCTCTTGTCTCTGGGGGCAGTGATTCCCGTCCCTCCTTCTGAGTGCGGCGTCGGTCGCTACTCCATCTATTTTGTCGTGCCAAAGAAAGACGGGTCCCTTCGCCCAATCTTGGATCTCAAGGGCGTGAACAGAGCCCTCTCGGTTCCGCACTTTCGGATGGAAACTTTAAAATCAGTCATTGTGGCGCTGCGTCAAGGAGAATTTCTCACCTCTCTCGACCTCTCGGAGGCGTATTTGCACATTCCCATCCGGGAGTCTCACCAAAAGTTCCTCCGGTTCGCATTCCCGTGGGGTCACTTTCAATTTCGGGCCCTGCCGTTTGGTCTCACCACGGCGCCTCGGACCTTCACAAAAGTCATGGTGGTGGTTGCGGCGGCCTTACGGAAGGAAGGCATTCTCGTTCACCCTTATCTCGACGATTGGTTGATTCGGGCAAAGTCCAACGATGAGAGTGTGCAAGTCACGGCCAGAGTGGTTTCTCTATTGCGTTCCCTCGGCTGGGTGGTCAACGATCAGAAGAGCCGTCTGGTGCCGTCTCAAGACCTCGAATATCTGGGGGTACGGTTCAACACGGCGAGCGGACTGGTGTGCTTGCCGGAACGCCGTATTCTGGCCTTGAGGGGTCTCGTTCGTCTGTTCTTGGGGATGCCTGCGCCCTCAGCTTGGTGGTACCTCCGGCTTCTAGGCACGATGGCGGCGACCCTGGAGGTGGTGCCTTGGGCGCGGTTCCATATGCGTCCGCTCCAGAGTGCTCTGTTACATCGCTGGTCGAACCAGTTTGACTCGTTAAACATGCGCTTGCCTTGCCCGCAACCGGTTCGTCGGTCTCTTCGTTGGTGGCTGTGTTCCAGAAACCTGCGGAGGGGTCTTCCCCTGGAACCGCCCCGTTGGGTACCTCTCACGACGGATGCCAGTCTAGCGGGCTGGGGGGCTCACTGCGAAGACCGGTTCACTCAGGGAACCTGGTCTCCCCTGGAAGCTTCTTGGTCGATCAACCGACTCAAACTGTGAGCGGTACGGTTAGCTCTCTTGGCCCTCGAGGGGTTGGTGATAGGGCGGCCGGTTCGCATTCTCACGGACAATGCGACGACGGTAGCCTACATCAATCGGCAGGGGGGCACCGGCAGTGTGGCCTTAGAAGCGGAGGCGACGGCCTTGTTCACTTGGGTACAGACCCGTCTCCCGGCAATCTCGGCAGCGCATATAGCGGGAAAGGAAAACGTCATGGCAGACTTTCTCAGCAGAGTACGGGTAGACCCCGGGGAGTGGGAGCTGAACCCGCAGGTTTACGCACAGATTGTTCGTCGATGGGGCCCGCCTGTCATGGATCTCATGGCGACCTTCCAATCAGCAAAAACGGGACGTTTCTTCAGCAGGAGGAGGGGAGCACATGTCCGAGGGACTCGACGCTCTCATCCAGCCGTGGCCGGAGTCGGAACTCCTTTATGTCTTTCCTCCGTGGGTGCTCATCGGTCGGGTCGTCCAGCGCATCGAGGGTCACCGGGGACGGGTATTGTTAGTTGCTCCGGATTGGCCCAGGCGTCCGTGGTATGCCGACCTGGTTCGGTTGTGCGACGGCGATCCTTGGCTTCTGCCCTCGCTACCAGACCTGCTACTTCAGGGTCCGCTGCGGATGCCCCAGGTGGGTCGGTTCTCGCTTACGGTATGGCCATTGAAAGTGCTCGGTTAAGGAAGAAGGGTTATTCCCCTGCGGTGGTTGCTACTCTTCTCAGGGCGCGGAAAACTTCCACCTCCTTCACGTACGTTCGGGTATGGAGAATCTTTGAGGACTGGTGTTCACGGCGGGGTGTTCGAGCGGCGACGGTATCCGTGCCAGTAGTTTTGAGTTTTCTACAAGATGGTTTTGACAAGGGCCTGGCGGCCAGTTCTCTGAAGGTTCAGCTGGCGGCTCTCTCCTGTTACAGAGGTAAAGTGCTGGGTTGTCCACTGGGGTCTCATCCGGACGTGCAGCGTTTTCTCAAGGCAGTTTTCCGCTTGCGGCCTTCACGGAGGGTGGCCGTTCCTTTGTGGGATTTGAATCTGGTACTGCGTGCCTTGGCTCACAAACCTTTCGAGCCCCTTCGTCGAGCGACTCTTAAGGATCTCACGCTAAAGATGGTTTTTCTTGTTGCTATTTGCTCTGCGCGGCGCATTTCAGAGCTCCAGGCCCTATCATGCCGGGAACCGTTTTTGTCTTTTACTCCGGATCGCGTAGTCCTTCGGCCAGTTCCTTCCTTTTTGCCCAAAGTGGTTTCACCTTTTCATTTAAATCAGGCGGTTTTTCTTCCGGTTCTGCCTAGCGTTCCAGAGAACCCGGCCGACGAGGGGCTTCACTGCCTCGATGTGCGTCGCGTGCTTCGGCGTTACGTGAAGGTGTTTGTCCTGTTTGGCGGTGTTAGAAAAGGGGAGGCGGCAGCTAAGGCCTCTATCGCTCGGTGGATCAAGGAAGCGATAGCGTCCGCGTATTTGTTGCACCATCGTCCCGTTCCAGAGGGGCTGCGAGCCCACTCCACTAGGGCACAAGCTACGTCCTGGGCGGAGCATTGCCTGGTGCCACCCGTAGAGATTTGTAAGGCGGCCACTTGGTCAACGTTACATGCCTTCAGTAAGCACTATCGCTTGGATGTGTTGGCCGCTCGGGATTCTTGTTTTGGTTCGGCTGTCCTGCGCGCCGGTTGGCAAGGTCCCGCCCGGTGTTAACTGCTCTGTTACATCCCGACTGTGGAGGACTAAACTGGAGGACCGCTCAGGAAATGGAAATTACACATACCTGGTAATTGTAGTTCCTGGAGGGTCCAGTTTAGTCCTCCTTCCCTCCCGAGTATCAGGTTTTCTACTACGGCACGCTGTTCCGGACGACTCGGTCTGGGAGCGGCCTACTCTTCTCTTTTCTCTTTTCTCTTTGGTCTACTCTCCAGTCTCTCCCCTAGAGCTTTGGGTCTTTTTCTGGCTCTTTTTCTCTGACAGTGCATCGGTAGCGGCGCTGTGCAGCATTCTGGCTTCCTCGTTAGGGGAGGGGGTCCATATTTTTATAAGGGACATCGTTTTTACATTTTATTCTGCATTTGTATTTCTAACAATCTCATGTGTTGCTTCTTTAAGTCTGCTTTGTTACTAGTTCACTGGGGGCTTCTGGGAGCTCCGTCTGCATACATTATACAGAAAGTTTGTGATTGGTCCAGTCTCCAGGCTGCAGGAGGAGGTGCACTACCCGACACTGGAGGACTAAACTGGACCCTCCAGGAACTACAATTACCAGGTATGTGTAATTTCCATTTTTGATTGAGCTGGAAATCCAGAGGAGCAAAAGTAAACTACTGGAGCAAAAAAAAATAACAATTTTGAAAATTAATGGCAAAACTACATCCCTAAACTCTTCTGGAAAGGAACTCGCTGATGTAAGGACATGACTGTGAGCCCCTGAGAAGCAAATATGCCACATTTTATTCATTTATGCTGTTATAAGAGCCTAAATGTTTGATAGAGTTCAGTAACACCTGGACAGTGATAAATTTTGACTTGGGGATCTTGGTTGACAGATGCAGAGTTTACCAGATTACCCAGTTCCAGGCTAGAAACTTTGGCCAGTCCTGGTTTTGAACTTGCATCCCAAAACAGTATGGTAGTTGTAGTCCCTGATTCTTCCCTTTTGAAATTAGTGCTGCTGGTCCCACAGTGTATCAGTATGGAGCATATCAAATCCAGGACTAACTTAAAATCTCCCTCTTGGAAACTGGGTAATTTCGGAGCTCTACAGATAGAAGTGGGGGTTGTTGGGTGGGATAATTATTTTCATTTTTCTCTTTGATTGCTTTCCCTTGACAGGCAATCCTGGCAGTGCTGGCTCTACAGAGGCTGAAAGAAATTACATTTCAGGAGGAATACAGCCAATTGTTTCCTAGTACCCCTCCCCCTCCCACTCTGTCTTAACACCACTTACCTCAGGAGGAGGAGAGGAGGGCCTGTAAAGAATCCCCAGAAAAGTGAAGAGCAAAATTTAAAAATAAATACAGTAAATAAATGGATGAGGGAGGGAAATTGAAAATGAGAGAAGATACACAGCTGAGGGCTCAGTTCATTCAGGAAAAATGCCATACATCCCTGTTGCTGAAGATCATAGTGAGTCGCAGTACCATCTTAGTAACAGCAGCAGTCTGATGCTGCATCTCAGTAAGTCATTTTATTGGGTTAACAGCAACGTTAATTTATACTAACCAGGAACACACATGTCACTTATTTTAGAGCAGCTGAAAAATGTCTTTTTTTTTAAATTGAAATTTGAGTCCTGGCAGCAGCCATGTTGAGAGAAGAGCCCTAACAGTGGTGGTGATGCAGTTAAATGGGCCAGATTATAAAGCATGAGATTGACATGCTGTCTAGTCCATGTCGCCCATATACTTATGATTTTGTTTTTCAACTGACTGCTTTTAGGAGAGATGAGCTGTTTTTCCTTTTCTCTCCCTTCTTTTTCTCCCCAGCATGATTGCCACAGTGACACAAATCATTACAACTGAGGGCTGGAAGGCTACCCCCTCCAGTGTCATTCACACACCTTCAAATATTTTTTGAGATTTGGTCACACATCATCTACTCCAACAGACTAGTAACCTAGGCCAAGGGGAGTTTTTCTAAAGACTTCCCAAATAAAGATTGCTAGAAAACAGTATTAGTAGTTTTGCAGAGCATGATGTATGCTTTATAGCAGCCTTTTTGTTAGTGGAGTATTTGTATGATGATCAATAAGTATAAACTGCAACAGTATGTCATAGTGCTTGTGACCTGGGGAAAAACAAGAGATTGAATTACCCAATGGTGGAAAGGGGCAGGTGACATGCAGGGAGCCAAACGCAAAAAGAACAGGTGGTGCCATGTATGACGAGCCCAATGCTGGAAGAAATGGCAGAATGGGGAATGCTCTGGGCTTTTAATAGCAACCCTGAATCATCCTCCTCCTTGCCTGACCACTAGTACAGAAAGTGCTCCCATGTCCAGCACACCTTGTGTTAAACTGTTCAGAATGTGCTGTGGCTGTGATGCAAAGGGGATCTTGTCAGTGAGCGCTGTTCACCGCTGAGCATAACTGATGTTAGACTGGTGTATCACATTTGAAACATGCTCGCTATTTTTTTTTCTTCTTCATTATTTAAATGTATTTTTAATTATTAAGAAATAATGGCAGAGGTGAGCAGCCAGAACTAATGATGATTCCCCTAGGCACTAATAATACCATAGCCTAACTGAAATAGAAACTGATGCATATTTATCTGTGGTCCTAATCTCTCTTTAGTCGTCTATTTTTTACCACCTTTATGCTCTTATTTTAATCCAGAGCTTTGGATTTCTTTAATTAAAAAAAAAAAAAAAAACTTTAGTGACTTACTGTTTAACAAATACTAACATGTCTTTTGTCTCTGTTCTCACATTCTTGCTCCTCTGGTTCTCACTCTCTTCCTTTCTTTCCCTCCCCCTCTCTGCATCTCTCCTGTTGTCGTCCCCCCCCCCCCCCCCAAACATTCCCTCTGAAGGCAGGGCAGGCGGTCCTGGCCTTTCAGCGGTATAAAATTGGTGCAGACTCTGCCCTCTTCTCCCAGGACTACATGGACCCCAGTCAGGATGCTTCTATGCCTTACACTCCCTATGCTGGCAGTGATAACCTGGAGCCCACAGGAGCCTACCAGCAGTCGTCCTCCCTGGATGCATTCAGCGCTGAGCCACAAGGCTACCAGACACAGGACTATTGAGACTTGGGCTTCTTGTGTACTGAGAGCCACAAACAAGACGCTAGCACTCTGGAGGCCTCTTATCTGTATTCCTTCTGGGGTCTATTTTTTTTTTCTTTTTTTTTTTTAGGAAAAAAATGTAGAAAGTTTTTTGAATTTTTGATTCATTCTTGAAATATCTTTAACAGTGGCAAACAAAGTTTAAAGAGTGACATTACATGTCCAGGACCAAGAGGAGCTTCTTCCATTACAAAATAGACTTGTAAGGGTTTTGCAACCCAGCAGAAGCTTTAGTGACTGTTTGACAATGCAGAGGTACAATGTGTGTCGGAGCAATATGCAAGGGTAGGGAGAGTCTCAGTGACTGGAGTATGCCAATCATATGAGTCTGCGTATGCCCAAAACTTTCTGCTTTTCTACAGTTTTAACTGCCAGCCCCCAGGGCATTTTGAATGCTTACTCTAAATTTGTCTTCTGCAAATCCAGTTCCTTCCTCCCCCATCATCTTTAATGCAAAGGTAAACTGCTACCCTGATTTTTGCAAACTTTGGTCCTTGTGGGCCCCAAACAGATCTGGTTAGTTTTCTTTTTTCTTAAAAGAACAAAAAAAAAGTTTACAGAACTTTACAGAAATGTATTCTTTATTTTGTTTGACTTTACCCTTGTTTTAGGGATCTCTACATTGCAGATGCTTAAGATATAGTTGCATACATTTTGTCTAAGAAGAAGTTTTATTTGCATGTCGGTTACCTTAAAACCAGGCCTGTTTGAGAGCCTTGAAAACCAGAGTTGAAAATGGCTGCTCTGTCTTCAGTTTCACATTGTGCTGTTGGACTTCCTTCCTCATCTCTCCTAGTTGGAGTTATTCACATAAGATCACATCAGGAGAAAAAGATAGTGTGAGCTAGAAACAACACCCATCCTTTTCCTCATCCATCATAGCTAGGCCTGCCATTTTCAGTTAATGAGTTGTATCCAGCTCAGCAATGGGGCATGTTCTCCCATCACTTCCTCCCTCCCTTTTCTGTGGACTTGAGAACAAGGTCCCTTCTCTTTCAATAGCGCTGCTCTTAAATTATCTCCTCTATAATTTAGCAGTTCTAAGGGATGCTTTCAGACAGGAAAATAAAACTTTGAAGACCAAAACGCATTGATCATGGTGAGGAGAGAGTGCGCCAGGTGTAGATAACGCTGAGCTTAGTGTGAGCACTATGAATGAGAAGAGTGATAGAAACATGCTTCCTGTGCATAGGCCACTAGAAAGATTTTGGGCTGCAGTTTGCCGCCCTGTGCTTTTAGCTATCAAGACTGCTCAGCATGGTTCTAGGTGACCTGGGTACCTGTGAACACTGACTGATTTGACTGTGGTGATAAATTGCTTGTAAAGTGATCTACATGCTATGGAAGAGGTACATGTGCCTGGGGAAAACAGGAAAACATGTGACTAGTGGGTTGGTCAAATGTACTAATACCGTGGATTTCTCCAGGACCAAGCAGGAAGTCAGTCCTCACATATGGGTGACGTCGGCTTCGACAGAGCCCCCATGCGGAGCATTTCCCCAGCTTTCAAAGAAAGCCTTTGGGAATGCAGGCACGCATGCGCAGTCCCCTTCCCGCCCAAAGGTGCCATATTGCTCAGTCGTCTTTTTTTTCTGCGGAGCCCTACGGACGCCTGTCCTTGTCACCCGTGAAAAAAGTTGATTTTTCTGCGTTGGATCGAGTTTTTTCTTTGGTTCGATGTCGGTTCCTTCCCGCCTGGACTCGGTACACCGGTGCCGAGCCCGGATCTCTCTTTTCGTTTTTTATCCTTACAGACTGTGTTCGCGCCTTTTTTCTTTTCCCTGGCAGCCCAATTTTTTGATCTTGCAGGGGCCCTTTTTCCCCCGATGGCTGCCAGTGGCTTTAAGAAGTGTGATCGGTGCAAGAAACTGATGTCTCTCACCGACACACACGACTGCTGCCTCCGGTGCCAGGGGCCAGATTCTATGGTCTGTAGTCCCTGTGGCAAAATGTCTTCCAAGGCATTACGGAGCCGTCAGCACCAGCGTGAGAGGATCTTCTCCGAATCTGCCTCTGGACGGGTCCGGACTTCATCAGAGGCCTCGACGTCTCGGGAGTCTGACCCCAAGCATCGTTGGGGCTGCTCTGAAAGGGAGTCCCCCTCGAGGGAGCACCGAAGGAAGAAACCCGTGAGGGTGGCATCGGTGGACGCTCTTGGCTCCTCGAGGGCCAGGTCGCATAGCCCCGATCGCCGTCCCGGGTCTTCGGAGTCGGAGAGGCCTGCAAAGCATCCTCGTGTAGAGTCGGAGGCCCCGAGTCACATGAGTACTGTAGTCCTCGTGGACTCTCCTCTGGGGGAGCTGACGTCGTGCCCGAGTCGGAGGCTGCTGGGTCTCCTGAGCTTGGACTCAGTTTGATGGCCTTGGAGAGCAGATTGTCTGCCTTCATGGAGCAGCAGCGGGTGCTGATCGCTGGTCTCATCGGCGCATCTGCCCCGACCACCGGGACATCGACATCCAAGTCGACCCCGGAGGCCGAGCCGATTCTCGAGACCATACAAACTCGAGTCGATCCTCAGCCGAGGTCACCCTCGGCCTCCCATTCCGGAACTGAGGTCGTTGACGCCGGTTCCCTCGGCGTCGGGGCGGATGGCGTCGGTGCCCGCCCACTCGGAGCCGCTCGATTCCTCCTCGGAGGAATCGGCATGGGAAACGGAGGATGAGGAGTCCCCTGACACCTTTCTGACTCGGTGCATCCCTTCGGACTCACTGGGATCCGAGCCTCGGACAGGGTCCCCCCCCCCGGAGGATACCAGGTTCTTGGATTTCGTAAGGGACATGGCCAAAGCACTGGCATTCCCTGCGGACCCCGAGGAGGAGCCTCGAGCCGAGGAGCTCGAGGCTCTGCAGTATGACTCTCCTCCCAAGGAGGCCTTTACTGTCCCGGTTCCTCCGATGATGGAGCGGTTGCTCTTCTGCATGTGGGAGGCGTCGGCCTCGATGCCAGTTCTGAGCAAGCGGGTTGATTCCATCTATCGAGTCCGCAAGAGCCCCGGGTTTCAAAAGGCACAGCTACCGCACCACTCCATGGTTGTGGAATCGGCCATGCATCGCCTGAAGAGTCAGAAGATGCACTCCTCGGTGCCTCCCGGCAGGGAAGCCCGGAACCTGGATGCCTTTGGTAGAAAGTGCTTCCAGGGCTCTATGCTTACTTGCCATGTCCAGACCTACCAGCTGTACATGGGCATGTACCTTCGAGACCTGGCAAAGGAGATTGCCGGGTTCTCTGCTGGTCTGTCTGAGGAACCTTTGCAGAGGTTCAAGGCCTTGTCTTCTGATATTCGAGAGTGCTTGAAGTTTATATCTCGAGCAGCCTATGATGGATTTGAGGCTTCGGCCGGGTAGCAGGGGCCGGCATCGGTGTACACCGCCAGGCCTGGCTACAATCCTCGAGCCATGGGTACAGGACAAGTTGGTCGATGTCCCTTGCCGAAGTGAAAACCTCTTTGGCAAGCCCATGGCCGAAAAGGCTGCAGAACTCGAGACCGAGACTCTTACCTGGACAAGGCTGTCCAGGAAAACCTCTGCCCCTTCTCAGAAGAAGAAGGGTTCGGGGAAAAAGACCTTTTACCCGAGGAAGACCGCTGCCTACAAAACCTGCCCTCACTACCAGGCCTCTGCAGCTCTCCAACAGGGCCAGCAGGCCAAGGGGCAGGGTCATGGGCCCCGTAGGCAGAAGGCTCCCAAGCCTCCTACTCTGGCTTTTGCTCAGCAGGGAGGGTTTTTTGACTATGCCAGCATAGCCTCTCCTCCTCTCCAGGGCACAGGAGGTTGGATGACTCTGTACGCAGACAGGTGGCCAGCCATCACATGGGATACTTGGGTGTTAAGCATCATCGAAAGGGGCTATCTGCTTCACTTCACCAAGATACCCCCCTCCTACTTTCCAGGGGAGTCTCCAAGACCCCCTCTGCACAGAAACTTACTCCTTCAGGAGTTGGAAGGTCTACTAAGGGACCAGGCGGTGGAACCGGTGCCTCACCACCTGGAAGGGCAAGGCTTCTACTCGAGGTACTTCCTGGTACCAAAAAGAACAGGAGGCCTCAGACCCATCCTCGACCTGAGAAATATGAACAAGTTTCTGGAGAGGGAAAAGTTCAAGATGCTTACCCTTGGAATCTTACTGCCCTACCTCCAGCAGGGAGATTGGCTATTCTCCTTAGACCTGAAGGATGCTTATACTCACATCCTCATCCATCCAAGTCACAGGCAATTCCTCAGATTTGTGGTGGGAGGAAAGCACTTCCAGTACAGAGCGCTTCCTTTTGACCTCACCTCCGCCCCCAGGGTTTTTACAAAATGCCTGGCGGTGGTTGCGGCCTACCTCAGGAACCAGGGGATCTTTGTGTTCCCTTACCTGGACGACTGACTTATCAGGGGTCAGTCTCCACAAGAGGCCAGGCAGGCCACCTTCAGAACCATGTCCCTGCTTCAGCCCCTGGGGTTCGTCATAAACTTCCCCAAGTCCACCTTAGTCCCCTCACAGGACGTGGAGTTCATAGGGGCAAGATTGGATACCATCCATGCAAAGGCCTATTTGCCTGTGGACAGAGCTCACAGGCTGATAAAGTTGGCCGGCCAGTTTCGGGCGAACTCTCTGGTCTCAGCCAGACACTTCTTCTGGCTCTTAGGTCACATGGCTTCCACAGTGCATGTCACCCCACATGCCCGGCTGCACATGAGGCCGGCTCAGTGGCACCTCAAGGCACAGTGGCTGCAGGCCACAGGGAAATTGTCAGACAGAATAAAGGTGTCCAAACCCTTGGTGGACTCCTTACGCTGGTAGAGGCATCTCCCAAATCTGGTCAGGGGTGTTCCTTTTCAGGCCTCCCCACCCACTCAGGTGCTGACAACCGATTCCTCCCTGCAGGGCTGGGGTGCACATTGCCAGGGGGCCTACACCCAAAGCCTGTGGTCTCTGTGGGAAGCCGCCCAGCAGATCAACCTGTTGGAATTGAGGGCCATTCGACTAGCCTTACAGACTTTCTCTCAGCTCCTGTCTCACGAGTCTGTCCTAGTTCAAATGGACAACCAGGTGGCTATGTTCTACGTCAACAAGCAGGGAGGCACAGGATCCAGAATTCTGTGCCTGGAAGCACAAGCTCTCTGCTCCTGGGCTGTCAATCAGGGCATGACCCTCAGGGCGGTCTACCTCCCAGGCCAGGAAAACTACCTGGCGAACAGGCTAAGCAGACTCCTGCAGTCTCACGAGTGGCAGTTGGATCCTCTGATAGTTCAATAGATCTTTCTGAAGTGGGGACTTCCGACCATGGATCTTTTTGCCAGTCCGCTGAATAGGCAACTACCCAGGTTCTGTTCCAGGCAACCGCATCCCTTGAGAACGGCGCCAGATGCATTCCTGATCCCATGGTCAGAGAGCCTGTTGTATGCCTTTCCTCCCACACCTCTGGTGGCCCGGACTCTATTCAAAATCCTGCAGGACCGAGCCACAGTGATCCTTATAGCCCCCAGGTGGCCCAGGCAGCCGTGGTTCCCTCTTCTGCAGTTGGCAGTGGATACTCCACTTCCTCTGGGGTTGCAACCCGACCTTCTGACTCAGGATCAGGGGTCCCTCTTGCATCCCAACCTCAAATCCCTCAATTTGATGGCCTGGCTGCTGAAAGGCTAGTCCTCACTCCCTTGCTCCTATCAAGGGAGGTTGAAGAGGTGGTGTTGGCCTCCAGGAAGCATTCCACTAGGAAGGCCTATGCTCTCAAGTGGCGTAGGTTCTCTACTTGGTGTTCTCAACAGCAAGAGGACCCCTTCTCCTGCTCGGTCCAGGTGGTGCTGCAATACCTGCTCCACCTTTCCAACTTAGGACTTCAGTCCAACTCTGTCCGGGTTCACTTCAGTGCCCTCTCAGCTCACCACTTGCCGGTGGATGGACAATCTCTCTCAGGCCACCCTCTGGTGTCTCGTTTTCTGAGAAGCCTGCTTCTGCTTAAGCCTCCTATTCGTCCACTGGCCACTGAGTGGGATCTCAATGTGGTCTTGCAGCAACTGACTCGCCCACCTTTTGAGCCGATGGCAACCTGCCATTTGTTTCCTCTCCTGGAAGGTGTTCCTTGTGGCACTCACCTCGGCTAGGCGGGTGATTGAGCTTCAGGCCCTGGTCTCAGATAGTCCGTATACCAGGTTCTATAGGAACAGGGTAGTCTTGCGGACTCATCCTAAGTTCCTTCCAAAGGTAGTGTCCTCTTTCCACCTCAACCAGGAGGTGGTACTTCCGACGTTCTTTCCCAGGCCGCACGCAGGTAGGGCCGAAACTGTCTTGCATACCCTGGATTGTAGAAGGGCGCTGTCCTTTTACCTAGAACGTACGCAGGGGCATAGAAGGGCTTCTCAGCTCTTCATTTCCTTTGACCCTAATAAGTTGTGGTAGCCTGTCACTAAGCGTACGTTGTCCATTTGGGTAGCGGACTGTATCGCCTGGGTGTATAGGGCAGCCGGCCTCTCCCTGGAGGGTTGAGTCACGGCCCACCAGGACAGGGCGAAGGCTGCATCAGTAGCTCACTTCCGTTCTGTTGCGTTGGCAGACATCTGCCGGGCCGCTACTTGGTCTTCAAGCCAGACTTTTGCGGAGTGCTACTGCCTCGAGAGGGAGTCCCGTAGGGACAGTACTTTCGGGCAAGCGGTACTCCATAATCTCCTTGAGGTTTAGGCAAATCCTACCCTCTGGCCCTGGTGTTGGGCTACCGTTCAGCTATGTTCTCAGAGAAGATTCTCTCACTGTTGCTGAGGCTCTAGAGGGAGCTCTATTTTTCAGCCTGGGTTCCTGGTAGCCCAGAGCTAGGGAGTCCACCCATATGTGAGGACTGATTTCCTGCTTGTCCTGGAGAAAGAGTAGTTAGTCACCTGTAACAGGTGTTCTCCAGGAGCAGCAGGAATCAGTCCTCACGACCCTCCCTCCTCCCCTTGGAGTTGCAGTTGTATATAGTTCTTTTTTTTTTGTGCTGTCTTTTAGCTATGTCATTAGACTGAGCACGATGGCACCTTTGGGCGGGAAGGGGACTGTGCATGTGTGCCTGCATTTCCAAAGGCTTTCTTTGAAAGCTGGGGAAATGCTCTGCATGGGGGCTCCATCGATGCCGACGTCACCCATATGTGAGGACTGATTCCTGCTGCTCCTGGAGAACACCTGTTACAGGTGAGTAACTACTCTTTCTGTAGCAACTTTCATCCAAGTGGACTTCCAATGCGCTTTTGCAGTTAACTGTACTTACAGCTCTAAATAAAAATTATCACTCAGGGGAAGTCCCGAGGAATGCAGCTCTGGACCTGGGCTGATAGGTAGAAGGAGCCATACTGTGATAGAGAAATCCACAGAGCAGCAACACACTGGCAGCTCGAATAGTCTGCTCTCTGGGCAGCAGCTTCCTCTTATTCACACATCCCTAGGACCCTTTGAACATGCACCTACATTCAAATCTGGATCCTTTTAGAATAGTGATTCCCAAACCTGTCCTCAGGAACTCCCATCCATAGGGGTTTTACTGAATATCCACCTTAAGCATGCAGGAAAGGAGACATATGCATACGTGGTCTCCACTGTATGTAAAATATATCTCCTATTCACTTTAGTATCCTGAAAACCTGATTGGATGAGGGTAATTAAATTAAATTACTTGACAGTTTTGGGAACCATTGCTGTAGAACATCTTGAAATGAAATCGTTGCAATTGCTGACTAGGAATGTGGAAAGAGTATTTTGGGGTTTTTTTTGTTTTGGGTTTTTTTCCCTCCTGTACAGTCAATCATGAGCACAGAGCAAAGATGGAGGTGGTTGGGTTTCTGGATAGTACACTGAATGACATTAGTTCATGCTGTTGATGCTATATAAGGCCTTGCTGTGCAACAGCTGTGATACAATGCTGCCTGATCTCTGAAAAGTGGAAATGAATGAAGGCTTTACTGTAGACTAAACTCTAGTTCTCAAGAATCACAAATGCCTGTTTATAGGATGTCTAAAATGTGTGTTGGCATGTTTAGACTTGCCTAATCCCAAAACTGGCTTAATTTGTGTGTTGGTTATTCTGGAGAGCAAACCTGTTTGTAATCCTCAAGGAGTGGAGCTAAGAACCCTTGCATTATTGTAAACTTTTGGCATGAGATTATCACCCTTTGGTGAGAGAGAACGTCGTCTGAATGTGTAGGTTGTAGTTAAAGAAGGTGCTATCTCCTGCAGGCTCAGTATGCATATTGCAGAGGTTGCTACCCTGTGCTTAAAGTGTATTGTACTAATGTCTATCTTATCTCTTGCCCTTCCTGTATAGTGTCAAAGGGCCTTAGCCTTATGTATATGTGAGTGAACAATACATTAATGTGCAGAAGAGAAAAATTGACAGCTTCCTATTTTGGGGAAAAGTTTTCCTGGTGGGTAAGGGGGAGGTGGGTGTAAGTGAAACTGCAGAATGCTTGCATGGGAACTTGTTCTTTCTCATGAATACCTGTTCTTGATGGCAACCAGCTGAGGCAAAGCTGTGTAGTGACTGGAAGATACACCCACACTTGACTTTTCTGGGGCATTTTGCATTGAAAAGTCACATTCAAGTTGGTGCATTCTAGAGCAGACATTTTGGCATCAAAACCTATTGGCAGGTGCTAAGTAATGTCACTGTAGCTGGAGGCAGGACTTCCTGAGATTATCCTGCAAGCATAGTCATTGGAACTGGAGGATGCTGCAGCATCCCACTGAAGATGCAGGTCACCATTATAAACAAAGAAAAGGGTTTTTTGCCATGCCCCTGTTTAAAAAAAAAAAAAAATCCAGTTTATGACCCAAAAACACACCTGTTCACTCTTAGTACACTTTTCAGAGTTTGCATCTTTTTTTCCCCTCTATAATCATCTATGTAGTACATGCATTGCATCTGGTTCTGGAGATCTGATGTTGAAGAGATGACAAGGAAGAGTGAATGCAGGCCTAAAGGCAAAGGCATCCCCGTGAAGCTAGGCAAGAAGATGGCCCAAAGGAAAATAATATGCATTTTCAAGAAAAATGTCCACATGTTCCAAAGTAGACCACTAAAAGGAAGGGAAAAGGCCTACCAACAGCGTAGTAGTCCCCCTAGTCAGACTAGACAACCAGACTGATGAAACGTGTGTTCATCCACCTCAGCTTGTCAATGTCTGGCTTGAAGGACTGTTTTCCAACCTGGGGCCTTTTTTTTTATTTTTTTAAGTGTGCTTTGAAAGTTGTGGTGATCTCTTTTTGTTTCTATATAATATATGCTTGCTCTTCAGATGTCTCAGAAACAATGCACCAGGTTAAGCACAGTAAAGCCCCTTCTTTTGTATTAAGTCAGGGCCCTGGCTGACAGCAGTACTGTAAATATGGAAAAATGGTAGCTTTATAGACAGTGCATTTTATTAAGGGGAAAAAAGGGCCAGTACTTATATGCAGGGCTCTTTTGTTAATACATGAGGATCATGGGGAAATTTTAGCAGGCAGTGGAAAAGATGCTGGTACTCCATACCACCACCTACCCCTCAAACAAAAGCCCTGGTTATAGAAGCTGTGCTCCTCAGTCCCTTGAGTAGGGTGTTTGGGATAGCTCAGCCTGTCTTTGTGCTGCCCAGAACCTTTAGGACATGATTTTGTCCCGGACATAGATCTCCTTTGTATGTCTGGGCTGAGCCAGATGTACAAAGGAGAGCGTGATTCTGATCCCATGGGGCATATCTAGCCCTGCGGGATCAGAATCGTGAACAGCAACGTGCAGGCTGCGACTGCTATTCACTTCCAGCCTGCATGTACAGCAAAGCCAGACTAACTCAGTTATGGCATTTAAATGGAGCTGCGGTGCCATGGCATCATGTTGCCATGGTGCTGTGGCTCCATTTAAATGCCGCAATGCTGGCCGCCACACAAAAAGTTAATTTCCTGCAGCCTGACCCTTATCCAGCCACCTAAGGCCAGGATTGGGCTGTGGAGCATTAACTCCCCCCCCCCCCCCCGCCCCTTCCATGCCCTGGAGCTGCTGAAAAGACACATCCAGGAAAGGTATTCCACTCAAGGGGTTGAATAACTTACCCAGACATTTCGCTGGCCCTGTATGTATAGGGCTGACATCAGAATCGGCCCTGTATGTTGTGATAAGGAAGCTTATCATAGCTCAGGAAGGAGCTATAGAAAAGGTGATGTGACTCTGAACAAGCAACCTGTCAGTTCTGGTAGAAATAAGAAAACAGAATTTTCCCATGAAAGACTACCAGTCCCAGAATGCACCAGGTTTCCAACAGCCATTAGAGGAGCTGAAGTGGGGAAACGTGTGTTCAATCAGGAGGGCTATGAGGTAATCCCTAAGCACTCATCTCAAAGGGCAGGGCCTGATTCAGCACAGCTGTGCTGTGTTAGGGAGGAGCACTCATCAAGGCAGAATAAGAGTAGAGTTTATTCTACAGATGACCATCTTCATGATCACCTTGGATATCCAGAGAATTGTCCTCAGTATCCTGAGAATCAGCTTGAGTTTGATCATCAGTTTCATCTGAAGGATCATCAGAAGCAGAAGCCAAACCGGACGGACAGAGAGGAAAAGAGAGCCTTTGGAAGAAGGAAGAGAAAAGCCTTTGAGAGGTCTAGAAGAGTCCAAAGCAGTACGTATACTGGGAGGTATTCCAAGGGCCAGCATACACCATTGGACTGGGGAAAGCCAGAGGAATGGTGCTGCAGAGCTAGGAATCACCAGAGGCTACCTGTGAGGGAGACGGCTGCACGTGGAAGGGACCCTAAGACCTGTGCCAGAAGGTATTTGAAGAGAGATCTAGTGTCCAGGGATCTGGATTGGAAGGCTGGACATAAGAACTGGACTACATACTGGCCAGGCTATATAGAGAGGAACTCTAGCAGCAATGGAAGCTCAGGTATGAACACTGATCTATGCCCTAGCTATAACCTTGAAAGACAGCAGGGAAACATGTATTCTCCTGAAAATGCTCCATTGAGAGATTCATCTGTGCCAATCCATGATATTGAACCCATGCTTGTTGAACAAGGGGGAATAATAGCAGATGAGGATCCTGTTTATATGGACTGCTCTCTATCTAAACTCCGTTGGTAACTTTCTGTTATAAAGTACAGCAACCATCACAAAGAAATACAAATTTGTTCTTTAATCTACTCAGAAAAGCTCCTGAAGCAGGATTTGACCCACACAGTGGAAGGCAAGCCAACTAAGGGGTTTCAGCTGGTGACTGCTAGCAATTAAGCCTTACCTAATTGCTTGTGAGCTAGGAGAGAATCACTTCTGTATCTGTGTGGGAAGTAATCAGAAGTTAATCTGAAAAGAACAGTTTGTTTCTTGCTTTGTGGCTTTTCATTTGTTGTTTTCCTGATTTTGACTTTGTTTTTCCAAGTTAACACTGAAAGCAAGTTACCTGATTTTGTGCTACCAAGCATATCTGTGTTGGGAGAAATAACCCCATAAATAAAAATCTTATTGGCTTTACCCAAGAGCACAACTAAATTATTGTCAGCAGCTGTGTCTGGTGTGAATGAACTACATTGCCCACAATACCTTGCAAATCATATAGAAATATGCACTTGCCAAGAGTGTGAAGATTCTCACCCAGGCAGCCGTCTGACAATGTCCAGAGCTGGCGCCCACCCACTCTCTGCCACTGGGCTGCCTCTTCCCTGCCCTCGACTGACTTCCCTGCACAACCGGCAGAAGTTAGTCGGGGGGGGGGGGGTGCGCAGCCTCGGAATGAACGTCTTAGTGGTGTTAACTCTGAGTCTTATTGTCAGCTTAGTCAAAGGTGAAGTCACAGCACTAGCTGGTGGTGAAGCAGGCAAAGCTAGTTATACTAAAGAGTTTTTCCCATTCTGTGTCTGGTGGAGGAAAAAAGTTTAGGATGTCTGGCCCCCCATATTCCTTCAAAATTGCTTCTGTTGTCACACTTGTGGCCTGAATCATTGAGGTTTTTCTTCCCTTCTGTATCTATGGGAACATAGTCTCCTTTAGTCCTGTACAACTTTTGATGTTCACTCTTATAGCCTATGGAGATGAAATCTCCACTAATAATCAGCATTAGTTCTGTCTGGTAGACAGTAATATAATCCTCAATTTTGATGCCATATTTGTACATAATCGGTCCAGCAAAAATGTATGTGCTGCCAGAAAAGAGTTTGGCGTGATTAAGATGAAAACAGCATGGTGCAGAATGTTATTTGAGGACAATTTGGTGACCTAAAGAGATGAGAATAGGACAAAAGACCAAGTAGCCATTAGGTCTATCTAATCTGCGCAGTTTTGTACCTGGTGTAATGCTATAGACGTTAGCTGATCCTCTCTTCCCCCTATGTGCTTATCCTAGATTTTCTTCAATGCCATTACTGATTTTTCTCTGGTGACAGCCAGGATAATGCAGTCACATTTCTGGTGATGGAGCCAATGGATGCCTAAATGCAGGGCTTAATTTATAGACCAAAAAGAAGAGAAGCTGTGTGAGAGGGCAGCTGGGCCAGGGGCAGGACCAATAGGAGCGGAGGGGCTGAATTAGAGAATAGAGTGACTGTTCTTTGTATTGCTCCAGGCTTCCTCCCTGTCTTTTCCTTACAGGCTCCCTGGAAGGGAGAGGCTAAAGCACAAACATTACTACTGCTCTGACATCTGAGAAGAAGTGGTGGTTCAAGGCTGTCCCCCCCCCACCCCCCCGCCTAGCTTTCATAATTCTTTTCTGGAAGAGATCACCTTCAGTCTTCTCTTCCTGCTGGCCATACAAGTTGTGCTAAACTCTCCCCCTGCATGTGTAAAAATAAATGCAGGGAAAAAGAGGAGAGAGATGCAAGACGCATCCTACAAGTCTGTTATACTAAACATGGACCTCCCTCATCAAAGGTACCTACTCAGTGGGACATTGCAGTGTATTAATGGGCACTATTTTTGTTGATACAAAATGTGCCTTATACCCAAAGGGCTTGACTCTAGTACCCATGGCTCTGGGTACTGCCTCTAACCCTGAAACAGCAAAGCTGCATGGTATAAAAAAAGAAATATGGAGCAGCATGCTAAATTGCTTTGCGATTCCCCAGAGCAGCCCTCCCTACATACTGTAAAATCTTCAGAACAGATTCCTCCTCAGTCTACCTTCTTGAAGCCTCTTGAAGCTGTTGTTCTAGAGCAGTGGTTCTCGATCCTGGTATACCACCTAACCAGTCTGGTTCTTAGGATATTCACAATGAATATGCATGCAAGAGATCTGTATGCAGTAGAGGCAGTACATGCAAATATGCATATTCATTGTGGGTATCCTCAAAGCCAGTCTGTCTAGGTGGTATACCAGGATCGGCTTAAGAAACAGTGTTCTGGAGTATTCTTTCCAATGAAAAATGTTTGCTTGTGTTACATTATTTATAGTGTTGCGGTATTAGAATATCCCTACCATATTGCCCCTGTTTTTTATCTTCAAGGCTATAATACGAGAATTTTAGGTCCTTAAGTTCTCAGCTCATTACATTGTTGACCCTGCAGGGCTGTACTTAAAATCTTGCCACCCATAGGCAAGAACATTTTCCAGAGAGTGGGGGATGATTGAGAAGGGCAGAAATCCTATAGACCGAAGAAGCAGAGGAAGTGTAGAGAAGTTGAAGAAGGAAATAGTGCCACAGTGCATGGGCACTAAAATAGATGGGATCAGGCTCCTCTTTGACCTGTGAATTTGATACTCAGGGCAGCTGCCTAAAGCCAGGCCTGAGACCCTACACCCTTTGATAGCCTATCTCCAGGAACAAGCAGGAATGAGTCTTCACATATGGGTACATCGGTACCGACGGAGCCTGCGCGGGAACGCTCCCCAGCTTCCCAAAAAGGAAAGCTTTTGGGAGCATCCCACAGCGCCTGCGCGCTGCCTTCCTGCCTTTCCTAACCGCCTCTCCTCAGTTCTTCTTTGCCGCGAAGCCAGCAGGTCGTGTTCCTGTCACCGCTGAAGAAGTTCTTTGTTTTATTTTATTTCTTTGGTCGCGCGTCTGCCTCCCCCGACTTCGGACCGGTACCGCCGGTCGTTTCTTTCTTTTCTTATAAAAAAACAACAACATATTTTTCCCTCACTTAGTGTGTTTTTCTTCTTTTGGGCCTTAGGCCTCACAAAGAATTTTTCCTCATGGAGAAACAAGCCTCCGGGTTTAAAAAATGCACTAAGTGCAGCGGTACTATTTCTGTTACTGACACCCATGAATGGTGTCTTAAATGTTTGGGTCCTGAACACTCCATTCCGGATTGTCCGTCCTGCTCTTTGATGTCTAAACGAGGTTTACAGAACTGAGCAGCCAAGCTCCATGTGCTGTTTCCCTCTGATGCAGCTTCAGTGGCATCGACGTCTTCCAGGGCTTCTTCCTCCTCCCATGGATCTCAGGTAACCAAACATAAATCCAGCAGGTCCTCGAAGGGTAGATCTCCTTCCAAGCATCGAGATGTCTCCGGGCTTGCCCTCGAGGATCCTGCACCGGCAAAACAACCCCGGCGGGAAGCTCCGGCTTCCAAAGCTCCACCTATGGGGTTACAGGTTGATATCGATGGCACGGCCTTGACCGATCACCTGTTAGAATGCTCTGGGGTACCGGCGCAACCTTCCGGTACCGAATTCCAGGCATTCATGGCGTCGATGGATCACAATGTTCTATCCATGCAGCAGTCTATCACGGCCTTCATTCAAGCTGCGATGCCGCTGATACCACAACAAACCCCGTTGTCGGTATCGGCTCCGGTACCGGCACCATCGACATCGACCAGGATGCCGACAGCAGCGGTTCCCTGTCCAGGGATGCTCGTCGGTACCGAACCGGTACCAACAACGCCCGATGTTGATACCGCTCAATACGCGTACCGAGCTTTAGAAGACCGCCCTGACAGGCGATATTTTGATTCCTCTGATGATTCTGATACATCAGAGGAGTCTGCTGAAGTATCCATAGCCCTTCCTGAAGAGCCTTCTTCTCCAAAAAGAGGAATGTCTCCTCCAGAGGACTTATCCTTTCAAGACTTCATAAGAGAAGTGGCTAAAGGACTTTCTATTTCAGTAATCTCTGAATCAGAGCCTAGAACTAAAAAATTGGATATATTAGGTTATTCTAAGGCTCCTAAGGAGGCAGTCACCTTGCCAATTCATGAGATTCTTTATGAGCACATGATTGACTTATGGGAGACTTCTCTCACTATCTCTCCTCATTCTCGAAGATTGGACACTATGTACCGTGTCCCTCCTTGTCCTGGTTTTCATAAAACACAGCTTCCCCACCATTCTATTGTGGTGCAGTCAGCTATGAAAAGGATAAAGAGTGCAAAAAGACACTCCTCTGCCCCTCCAGGAAGAGAATGCAGGACCTTGGATGCTTTTGGTAGGAAAATCTTCCAAGCCAGTATACTCATTGCCAGAATCAACTCCTATAGTCTTTACATGGGTATGTTTCTAAAAGAAGTTGCAGATAAGCTGCACACTTTCCTCCCTTTTCTTCCAGAAGATAAAAGGGAAGAATTCCTTCTTTGGCTCAAGCATACTCAAGACATTTCAAAGTTTTCCAACCGTGCAGCTTTTGACTCCTTTGAAGGTGCCAGCAGAGCTTCGGCCATTGCCATAGCTGCTCGCAGAATTGCTTGGCTCCAAGCTTCTGATTTAGAACCTTGGGTCCAGGATGGTTTAGGAAATCTCCCCTGTACAGGTGAAAATCTGTTTGGCAAAGAGTGGCAAATAAAGGCCACTCAAATGGATGCAGAAAATTCTGCTCTGGATAGACTTTCAAAGTCAACCTCCATTCCTGCCAAGAAAAAACCTTTCAAGAAGTCTTTTTTCAAAAAGGGCAGATTCCCTTCTACTTCTGGCCAACAATCATCTACAGGTTGCTTTGCTACCAAGCGTTAACAACCTAAACAGGCCAGGCCTAAGTCTACAGGGGCTGCTGCAACTCAGCAGTCCCAACCTCCTCAGGGTTTTTGACTTGATGCTAGAGAACTTAGCCTTTCTGGCTCTAAAACAGCCAGAGCCTCTCACCATTCCAGGAAGGTTAGCTCATTTTGTTCCCAGATGGGAGCAAATTACAACAGAGCAGTGGACCCTCTCCATCATAAGGGAGGGCTACAAACTTCATTTCTCAAACCTTCCTCCTCACACCATGGTGAGACACTTCAATTCTCCAACATCTCTTCTCGACCTTCTAGGTCAGGAGGTGGCTACCCTTCTTGCCCAAGGGGCAATAGAAGAAGTACCTCTTCTTCAACAAGGGTCAGGGTTTTACTCCCCCTATTTTCTCATCCCAAAGAAAACAGGGGGCCATAGACCCATATTAGATCTCAGAGAATTGAACAAATTCCTATACAAGGAGAAATTCAAGATGCTTTCTCTGGGCACTCTCCTTCCATACCTTCAGAGTCAGGATTGGCTTTGTTCTCTAGATCTCAAGGATGCGTACACACATGTCCTCATCCATCCTTCTCATAGAAGGTTCCTCCGTTTTCTTTTCCAAGGAAAGCATTACCAATACAGGGTGCTTCCTTTCGGTCTGGCCTCTGCTCCAAGAGTGTTCACCAAATGCATGGCAGTAGTAGCTGCATTTCTACGCACTCTGGGAATATTCGTATTCCCATACCTGGACGACTGGCTCATCCGAGCTCCATCTCAGTCAGAGGCCCAGATTTCCCTAGACTGCACAAGGCGCATTCTCCAGTATCTGGGACTTGTGGTAAACATCCCAAAGTCTCAGCTCACCCCTACTCAGTCCCTAGAGTTCATAGGGGCCTGGTTAGATACTACCACTGCAAGGGCCTATCTTCCTCAGGCCCGTTGCCTACGCCTGGTGCAGTTAGCCTCCCAGATTCAGTCAAAGAGCCATTTAACTGCCCGGGAGATGCTGCAACTGCTAGGCCACATGGCATCCACAGTGCATGTGGTCCCCTATGCTCGCCTTCACATGAGAGCAGCTCAATGGAATTTGTCCACCCAGTGGACTCAAGCATCAGGTGCTCTGTCAGACAAAATAGCAACCTCCAGGCGCCTCTTTTGGTCTCTCCAGTGGTGGAAGTCCACCCAAAATCTGTTGCTGGGGTCCCCCTTCCAGCAGTTGCTACCCCAGGCAACCCTCACAACAGATGCCTCCCAAACAGGTTGGGGAGCTCATGTGCAAGACCTCTCCACTCAAGGCACTTGGTCTCCACAGGAGACCTATTTCCATATCAACCACTTGGAGCTCCGAGCAGCTTTTCTAGCTCTCAAGGTCTTCCATACCCTGCTCAGCTACAAGACAGTCCTCATTCATACGGACAATCAAGTAGCAATGTTTTACATAAACAAGCAAGGAGGAACTGGCTCTCTGTCGCTTTGCAACGAAGCTTTAAGATTGTGGGCCTTCGCCAGAGAGCATCAAATCCATCTCCTGGCCGTATACCTTCCAGGAATCCAACACTCTTGGGCAGACAGACTCAGTCGAGTTCTGCTTCCACACGAATGGTCCCTGCACATGGACCAAGTACTCAGAATCTTTCAAGAGTGGGGAACCCCGGACATAGACCTCCTTGCAAGTCTGTGGAATGCCAAACTTTCCCGGTTCTGTTCCAGAATTCCGTGTCAGGGAGTTCAGGCCAAGGATTCCTTCCTCCTTCACTGGGGTCAAGACTTCCTGTATGCCTTTCCACCCATTCCTTTAATTCCCAAGACTCTGTTCACGCTCCAGAGGGATCAAGGATCTATGATCCTCATAGCTCCACGCTGGCCACGCCAAGTGTGGTACCCTCTACTTCTACATCTCTCTCAAGCTCCCTCCCTAGACTTGGGAGCTGCTCCAGACCTTCTGTTTCAGGAGGAGGGGACTTTGTGGCACCCAATCACCAAGTCCCTTCACCTCAGAGCTTGGTTGCTGAAGGCCTAGACCTTCAGGATTGGAACCTTTCTCAGCAGCTGAAGGATATCCTTCATGCTTCCAGGAAACCTTCTACTAGACGTTCCCATACTTTTAAATGGAAAAGGTTTTCCATTTGGTGTACTGAGAAGGGTCTTGACCCTCTAGCACTACCTTTGAATTCTCTATTGGAATATCTCCCGCATCTTTCCAATGCAGGCCTTAAGACGAATTCAGTAAGGGTCCATTTGAGTGCTATTGCAGCATCCCTTAAGCCTATCAATGGACACCCAATTTCCTCTCATCCTCTTATTGCAAGATTCATGAGAGGCCTAACTTTAACTAAACCTCCCATTAGACCTCCTCCGGTGGCATGGGACTTAAATCTAGTTCTTGGTCAGCTTATGAAGCCACCTTTTGAACCCTTAGCCACCACCTCCCTGAAATTTCTTTCCTGGAAGGTTATTTTCCTCATTGCAGTCACCTCAGCTTGCTGCATCAGTGAACTGCAGGCCTTAGTGGCTAATCCATCTTATACAAGATTCCATCATGATAAGGTAGTCCTTAGGACCAATCCACACTTTATGCCTAAAGTGGTCTCACCTTTTCATCTTAAGCAAGAGGTATATTTACCTGTCTTTTTTCCAGCTCCTCATGCATCAAGTGCAGAGAGGAATCTTCATACTCTGGATTGTAAGAGAGCTCTTGCCTTTTACTTACAAAGGACACAGCAACATAGAAAGTCTTCTCAACTCTTTGTTGCTTTTGATCCCTCTCATTTGGGACTTCCAGTCTCTAAGAGGACACTCTCCAATTGGATTGCTCAGTGTATTTCTTTTGCCTACCAGAGTAAGAACCTTTCTCTGGAGAGCCATGTCACAGCTCATAATGTGAGGGCCATGGCCACCTCTATGGCTCATCTAAATTCTGTGTCCATCGACCAGATCTGTCGAGCGGCCACCTGGGCCTCGGTTCATACCTTCACAGCCCATTACTGCTTGGACAAGGACTCCCGCCGGGATGCCTTGTTTGGTCAGGCTGTTCTCAAACACCTGTTCCATTCTTAATCAACTCCTGCCCTCCTTCCCAGAATGGATGCCTGAGGTCCATAGGAGGAGGAAGAGCCCTTCCCAGGGTCTCATAACCTGAGGGATCTCCCAGGCATCTCTAGCTAGGGAGTCCCCATATGTGAAGACTCATTCCTGCTTGTTCCTGGAGATAGCACAGTTACTTACCTGTAACAGGTGATCTCTGGGAACAGCAGGAATAAGTCTTCATAACCCACCCACCTCCCCTAGGAGTTGTATCTCTCTGTCTTTCCTTTCCTCTCTCTCTCTCTTTGTCTCAGCTTTAAAACCGAACTGAGGAGAGGCGGTTAGGAAAGGCGGGAAGGCAGCACGCAGGCGCTGTGGTATACTCCCAAAAGCTTTCCTTTTTGGGAAGCTGGGGAGCGTTTCCACGTAGGCTCTGTCGGTACTGACGTACCCATATGTGAAGACTTATTCCTGCTGTTCCCAGAGATCACCTGTTACAGGTAAGTAACTGTGCTTTCTCTGGGTTGCCATCCTCCTATCTTTATCCTTTTATAGCTATGACCCCCAAAACTGGTACAGTATTTTAGACAAGATGTCATTAGCACCTTGCACAGAGACATCACTTTTTTATTCTATTGGTTATCTTTCTCCCTTTGCATTCTCGTATCATTCTACTTCTGGCCTCTGCTTTATCATGACCTAACCATTAGGTAGAGTAGATGTTTGCCTAAGGTAGGGATTGGGGGAGGGGAGGGGAGAGGAGCCGAGCAGCAAAGAGCAGCTACAGTCTAAGGAAAGCAATAGATCCTCACAGTCACACAAACGCACTCATCAGCATATTATTTTAACCTGCAAGGAATGTGGCATTTTTCAAACAGCTCATTCACCCAAGTAAATGGCTTTTGGAAATTGTCTTCATTATGTATGTATATATGAAATAAAAATGTTGTGTTATAAATATTAAACTTTATTGTCAATAAAGGTGACATTTTCAGAAACATTACCCACTCAAAGTGAGTATGACAGATGATTCATACAAAAACCAACAACCTGAGTGTCAAATATAAAGATAAGTCAACAAAAAAACCCTATGGATATAATGAACATAAGGAGAAAAAGGATCTCTTGTCACCAAGCCAACCATATTCACTATTCATATATGAGGCTCATCATTCTCATCACATATCCAGAAAAAAACTCTTTATTTTTTTATATTAAGAAAGCTTTATTCCATTATTCAATATTATTTTTCTACTCTTAAACATTTTTTAATATGAATTTTTAATAACAATTCATGTTGAAAATTCATGTCCAGTTTTCTAATAAAAATTATGTTCCCATATGCAGAATTCATATTAAGAAGTCATGAAAAAAAATCATACTATATCCCCCTCAGTAAAGTGCTATTCAAAAATACAATAAAATCCAAAAAACATTTATTGGAAAAAAAAAATGTTTGCCTCCTTGTTTGTGGTTTATGAGGCAAGTGCAATCTAAATTCTTTCACTACTGCCCCATAAAGGCTTTAGTTTTACATAAAAACTGCTGCCTGAAGGGCTTAACCATATAAACTCTTCAGTTCCAGCATCTTTATTCCAGCACTTCAGCCTCCACAACAGAGCAAATCTTTTAGCATTAGTTTTAGGAGTTCACGCTTGCTCCTATTCCTACTTGTAATGCTGAAATATTTGCTGTGTTGCTGATGCTGAACCATTACCTAACCTCCTTTACCCAGGTAAATTAGTTTGTTAATTGCCCTCAGTAGGAGTAATTGTATAACAGGACACACATAAATAAAATTTGCAAAAGTGAGCCTATTTTCTAAAGGCGACATAGCACCTTGAACTATTCCCAGTAGTGCATAAATGTTCTCTAACATGTATACTTGCTCTGAGATAGCTGAAAATGTCAGCTGGCTGCATGTACCAGTCCGAAGCAAGATAAATATTGTTTATTAAGGTTTTGGCAGGGAGACTCTTCAGATGTCAATAACTTGACATAGTTGTGTTTCGGTACTGTCTTTATCAGGGGTTTGGCCTGTGCAGGGCAGTAACATAAAACAAAAAGTTACACAATAAATCAAATGAATACAAGGAAACTAAAAATGTAAAACAATCATATAGGAAGGACAACATGATGTAAAATGTAAATACACAATCTGTAGACTATTAATAATATTACACATAACAAAACATATGATTGTAATGTTAAAACATGATAAAATGAAAAGATGCAGAGAATCATAAATAGAAAAGAGAAGGCAACATAAAGCTTATATATGGTGAAGATCTTTTATAAACACTGTATGTGAAACAAAAAGACATCTGAATTGTAGGAACATTGAGTAGAACATATAAGTAGTCCAAGCATTAAACCATAAAAGGAACTTATTAAAGGAGGAAACGCATGTGGAATAGCAAGATAAAAAACAAAACTGTAAATACCAGGTAATTCATGCTACCATCTTCACTGTGTGAGTCAAGGGAGTGAATTTTCACTACATCTAAGAAGGGAAATAGAGGAAACGTGTTAGAAGTCTAAAGCGTAAGAGGAGATAGGAGGGCCGAAACTGCAATTCTCCAGGACCAAGCAGGAAGTCAGTCCTCACATATGGGTGACGTCGGCGCCGACGGAGCCCTCGCAGAGCAATTTTCCCCAGCTTTCAAAGAAAGCCTTTGGGAATTGCAGCACGCATGCGCAGTCGCCTTCCTGCCCAAGGGTGCCATCTTAGCCAGTCTTCTTTTTTCCGCGGAGCCCTACAGACGTACCCGTCTTGTCCCCGCGAAAAAGTTGATTTTATTCGTAATACTCTCTTTTTTCCTTCGGTTCGACGCCGGTTTTCTTCCCGCCCGGACTCGCGACGCCGGTCACGAGTCCTCTTCTTCTTTTTCGGTTTTTCTGATTTAGTCAGTTTCGTTTTCGGTTTTTTCACTGGCAGCCCGGTCTTTTGACCTCGCAGGGGCCCTTTTTCCCCCGATGGCTGCCAGTGGTTTCAAGCGGTGTGGTCAGTGTGACCGAAATATGTCACTAACTGACACACACGATAATTGCCTCCGCTGCCTGGGCCCGGATCATGAAGAAATGATCTGTGGGGCCTGTGGCAAAATGTCCTCCAAAGCGTTGAGAAGTCGGCGGCATCAGCGGGATAGGATCTTCGCTGACCCCAGCCGTGCCCGGACCTCGTCGGAGGCCTCGGCGTCCAGAGGTTCCAGCTCGGACCGTCGCCGGAGTTCCTCCGACAGGGGTTCTCCCTCCAGGGACCATCGACGGAAGGTGAAACCCGCGAGGGCGGCATCGGTGGACGCTCCTGGCTCCGCGAGGGCCAGGTCGCATAGCCCCGATAGCCGTCCCGGGTCCTTGGAGAAGGAGCACCTCTCGAAGCGACCTCGCATGGAGTCGGAGCTGCCTGCTCGGGTAAGTCCTGTGGTCCTCCTGGACTCGCCTCCGAGACCGCCGACGTCGGGCCCGACGCCGTCGGGGCCCGAGTCGGGGGCTGCTGGGTCACCTGAGGTCGGACTCAGGTTGACGGCCTTGGAGAGCAGACTGTCTGCCTTCATGGACCAGCAGCGGGCACTGCTCGCTAGCCTTGCTGGTGCCGTTGCCCCGACCGCCGGGACGTCGACGTCTAAGTCGACCCCGGAGACCGAGCCGATCCTCGAGTCCATGCGAACTCGAGTCGATCCTCGGTCGAGGTCACCCTCGGCCTCCCGTTCGGGACCGAGGTTGCCGACGCCGACTCCCTCGGCGTCGGGGCGGCGGGCGCCGCAGCCTGCCCGGGCCGACCCCACCGATTCCTCCTCGGAGTCGGTCTGGGAGTCTGAAGAGGAAGAGTCACCTGATTCTTTTCGGACTCAGTGTGTCCCCTCGGACTCGCCTGAGTCCGAACCTCGGAAGCAGTCCCCTCCGGAGGATGCCCGGTTCTCGGACTTCGTCAGGGATATGGCCAAGGCTTTGGCCTTCCCGGCGGACCCCGAGGAGGAGCCTCGAGCCGAAGAGCTCGACGCCCTCCAGTATGACTCTCCCGCCAGGGAACACTTTACTGTACCGGTTCCTCCCATGCTGGAACGACTACTCTTCCACATGTGGGAGAGCCCGGCCTCCTCGCAGGTCCTGAGCAAGCGGGTCGATTCTATCTATCGAGTCCGCAAGAGCCCTGGCTTCCAAAAGGCACAGCTACCACACCATTCCATGGTAGTGGAATCGGCCATGCATCGTCTTAAGAGCCAGAAGATGCACTCCTCGGTGCCTCCTGGCAGGGAGGCCCGTAACCTGGATGGCCTTGGTAAGAAGTGTTTCCAGGGCTCTATGCTTGCGTGTCGTGTCCAGACCTACCAGCTATACATGGGCATGTATCTTCGAGACCTGGCTAAAGAGCTAGCCGGATTCTCCGCTGGATTGTCCGAGGAACCTTTGCGGAGGTTCCTGGCCTTGTCCACTGGCATTCGGGAATGCTCAAAATTCATATCCCGAGCAGCCTATGATGGCTTTGAAGCATCGGCTCGAGTGGCCGCAGCCGGCATCGGTGCCCGCCGACAGGCTTGGCTTCAGTCGTCTGACCTTGAGCCCTGGGTGCAGGACAAGTTGGTCGATGTCCCCTGCCGAGGTGAAAACCTCTTTGGCAAACCTATGGCAGAAAAGGCTGCACAGATCGAGACGGAGACTCTCACCAGGACTAGGCTTTCTAGGAAGACCTCCGCCCCTTCCCAGAAAAAGAAGGGCTCGGGAAAGAAGCCCTTTTACCCGAGAAAGGCGGCTGCCTATAAACACTACCCCCAATATCAGGCCCCCGCAGCTCCCCAACAGGGCCAGCAGGCCAAGGGACGGGGTAACGGGTCCCGTAGGCAGCAAGCCCCCAAGCCTGCACCACCAGCCCCTGCTCAGCAGGGTGGGGCTTTTGACTCCTTCAGCATAGCCTCTCCCCCTCCGCTGGCTCCTCCCAGCACCGGAGGCCGGCTGGTTCACTTCGCCCACAGGTGGTCCAGCATCACTTCAGATGCCTGGGTGCTTCAAGTCGTAAGAGAAGGCTATCTTCTCCACTTCCACCAGGTCCCTCCCTCCTATTTCCCAGGAGAACCTCCACGACTCCCTCTGCACAGGGACTTACTCCTTCAGGAGTTAGCAGGTCTTCTACAGGAACAGGCGGTGGAACCGGTGCCCCACCACCTGAGAGGTCAAGGCTTTTATTCCAGGTATTTTCTAGTACCAAAAAGGACAGGAGGCCTCAGACCCATCCTGGACTTGCGCAACCTCAACAAGTTCCTCGTGCGGGAAAAGTTCAAAATGCTTACCCTTGGAATCCTTCTGCCCTACCTCCAGCAGGGAGATTGGCTATGCTCCTTGGATCTAAAGGATGCCTACACGCACATCCTCATCCACCCCAGCCACCGCCAATACCTAAGGTTTGTGGTGGCAGGAAATCATTACCAGTACAGAGTACTGCCCTTTGGCCTGTCCTCCGCACCGCGAGTCTTCACAAAATGTCTCGCGGTGGTGGCGGCCCATCTCCGGCTTCACAGCCTCTATGTCTTTCCGTACCTCGACGACTGGCTCATCAGAGCAGCGTCCGCTCCGGAGGTCACCAACGCCACACGGTGACTCTTCTGCAGTACTTTGGCTTTGTCATAAACTTCGCAAAGTCCACTTTGCTCCCCTCACAGGATCTCGAGTTCATCGGCGCAAGGCTGCACACTCCTCAGGCACGAGCGTTCCTACCGCTCGACAGGGCTCAACGGCTCATGGACCTAGCCGACCGTTTTCGCAGCCAGCCCCTGGTCTCCGCCAGGCGCTTCCTGAGACTACTCGGCCATATGGCTTCCACCGTCCATGTGACCCCCAATGCCCGCCTGAATATGCGGCCCGCTCAATGGTGTCTTCGCAAGCAGTGGCAACAAGCCACAGGCGGCCTAGCAGACCTAGTGCGCGTCTCCGAGCCGCTGGCCTCGTCTCTCCAGTGGTGGCTTCATCGGCCCAACCTGGTGCTCGGCATGCCTTTTCAGTCGCCTCAGCCGGCCCAGGTGCTGACGACAGATGCGTCCCTCCTGGGCTGGGGAGCACATTGCCAAGGGGCACGTACTCAGGGCCTCTGGACCACGTGGGAGTCTGCTCAGCAGATCAACTTCCTGGAGCTCAGAGCGATCCGCCTGGCTCTCAAGGCCTTCTCCCACCTGACCTCTCACCAGTCCGTCCTTGTCCAGACGGACAATCAAGTTGCCATGTTCTACGTGAACAAGCAGGGGGGCACGGGCTCCTTCCTTCTCGGTCGGGAAGCACAGAAGCTCTGCTCTTGGGCCGTCAGTCACGGCGTTCTTCTCAAGGCAGTTTATCTCCCAGGCCAAGAAAATTGCCTGGCGGACAAACTCAGCAGGATCCTCCAGCCGCACGAGTGGCGCCTGGATTCCTTGGTAGTTCAGAAGCTCTTTCTAAAGTGGGGCCTCCCCACGATGGATCTCTTTGCCAGCCCTCTCAACCGGCAACTTCCTCGCTTCTGCTCTCGTCAGCCACATCCCCTTCGAGTTGCAGCAGACGCTTTTCTACTCTCATGGTCGGAGAGCCTTCTGTATGCTTTTCCTCCCATCCCGCTAGTCTCTCGAACTCTTTTCAAGGTTCTCCGAGACAAAGCTTTCATGATCCTGGTGGCCCCTCGCTGGCCCAGACAGCCGTGGTTTCCACTCCTGCTGCAATTAGCGGTAGAGGATCCATTCCCTCTGGGGTTACAACCGGATCTCCTCACTCAGGATCAGGGGTCTCTGCTACACCCCAACCTCAGATCTCTCAATTTAATGGCCTGGCTGCTGAGAGGGTAGTCCTTGCTCCCCTTCTCCTGCCGGCAGAGGTGGAAGAGGTCGTCCTAGCTTCTCGGCGACCTTCTACCCGCAAATGCTACGCCCTTAAATGGCGTCGCTTTTCCGTTTGGTGTACCCAACAGTCCCAGGATCCCTTCTCCTGCCCGGTGTCGGTGATCTTGCAGTACTTGCTATACCTCTCTAATCTGGGACTTAAGTCCAACTCCGTCAAAGTTCACCTCAGTGCTCTTTCAGCACATCATGTGCCGGTGGACGGCAGACCTCTTTCCAGCGACCCTCTCGTAGCGAGGTTTCTCCGAGGTCTCCTTCTGCTTAAACCACCTCTGCGCCCGCCAGCGCCTGACTGGGATCTGAATGTGGTTTTGCAGCGGATCACCTGTCCGCCTTTTGAACCTATGGCTACCTGTTCTCTCCGTTTTCTTTCTTGGAAAACATTGTTCTTGATAGCCCTCACTTCCGCTAGACGCGTAAGTGAATTGCAGGCCCTCGTGTCTGATCCCCCTTACACTCGGTTCTACAAAAATAGGGTAGTCCTACGGACTCACCCAAAATTTCTTCCAAAAGTGGTCTCCCCTTTTCACATCAATCAGGAGGTGGTACTTCCGACCTTCTTTCCCAGACCACACTCCAGCCGAGCTGAAATGGTCCTCCATACCCTGGACTGTAGAAGGGCATTGAACTTCTACCTTGACCGTACGCGGGAGCACCGTAAAGCTGCGCAGCTTTTTGTGTCTTTTGATCCCAATAAATTGGGACTCCCGGTCTCCAAGCGTACTCTGTCCATCTGGGTTGCGGACTGTATCACTTGGGCTTATGGGGCAGCCGGACTCTCCTTGGAAGGTCGAGTCACGGCTCATTGCGTTCGGGCAAAGGCTACGTCAGTGGCTTACCTCCGCTCTGTTCCGCTGGCAGACATCTGCCGGGCCGCTACTTGGTCTTCGAGCCAGACTTTTGCGGTCCATTACTGTCTCGAGAGGGAGTCCCGCAGGGACAGTGCTTTCGGACAGGCAGTCCTCCGTAATCTCTTTGAGGTTTGAGCAACTCCTACCCTCCATCCCGGATGTGGGCTACCGGTGGGTAATAATTCAGCGAAGATTCCTTCCTTCTGTGCTGCTGAGCTAGAGGGAGCTCGTTTTTGTGCTTGGGGTCTCCGGTAGCCTTAAGCTTGGGAGTCCCATATGTGAGGACTGACTTCCTGCTTGGTCCTGGAGAAAGCGTAGTTACTCACCTGTAACAGGTGTTCTCCAGGAGCAGCAGGAATCAGTCCTCACAACCCTCCCTCCTCCCCTTGGAGTTGCAATCATCTGCTTTAGTTTTTTGCAAATTTTTATGCTGTCTTTTTTAGCTATGTCATCTGACTGGCTAAGATGGCACCCTTGGGCGGGAAGGCGACCGCGCATGCGCGCTGCAATTCCCAAAGGCTTTCTTTGAAAGCTGGGGAAAATTGCTCCGCGAGGGCTCCGTCGGCGCCGACGTCACCCATATGTGAGGACTGATTCCTGCTGCTCCTGGAGAACACCTGTTACAGGTGAGTAACTACGCTTTATGTTAAAATAACTTGTTCAACTCTAATCTCATGTATCTTTAATCCTCAAATTTTTATTAACCTATAGTTCAACTAAAACATTTGGGGCTGATATAAAACTTACTAGATTCTATATTTAAAAATGCAAGAAATCTAGTGATGAGAAGCTATTAATATTAATTCATTTTGCTATATGGACCCTTATACTTGTATATTGTGATGATCAACCATCTAAAAAATGAGACCAACGTGTATACCAAAATCTAAACCCGTACCTCTCCAGGAGCAGCATTCTATAAGCGATTCCATTTGATACACAAAAGCTGGCATCAGCTGTGTCAGCATATTTGTATCCTGCTTTTAGAAACATAACGACAGAAAAAGACCACATGGCCTATCTAGTCTGTCCTTCCATATCAACAACTACAACAGTCCCCATTTTACCTTTAGAGATCCTCTGTGTTTGTCTCATGCTTTTTTGAATTCAGTTACTGTCCTCATCTCCGCCACTGGGAGACTATTCCACGGATCCACCATTCTTTCCACCACTCTTTCTGTAAAGAAATATTTCCGCATATCACTCCTGAATTTATCCCCCTTCACCCCTCTTCATTGGGCCGAAAAGAACTAATGTTGCTAAGGTAGTGCAATAAATGAACTTTGGAATAGAAATGTAACTCTGTATAAAGTAAAAATGATTGTAAATAATCCAGGTATCGAAATCGGAAACCCATACAATAAAATTGTACCATTGTTTCACTTTTTTCTCCAGGAACAAGCAGGAAGTCAGTCCTCACATATGGGTGATGTCGACCGAGCCCCCTTGCAGAGCATTTCCCCAGCTTTCAAAGAAAGCCTTTGGGAATGCAGGCACGCATGCGCGGTCCCCTTCCCGCCCAAAGGTGCCATCTTGCTCAGTCTTCTTTTTTCCGCGGAGCCCTACGGACGCCTGTCCTTGTCACCAGTGAAAATTTGATTTTTCTGCGTTGGGTCGAGTTTTTTCTTTGGTTCGACGTCGGTTTCTTTCCCGCCTGGACTCGGTACACCGGTGCCAAGCCCTGTTCTCTTTTTTCAGTTTTTGTCCTTAGAGACTGCATTTGTGCCTTTTTTTTCTTTTCCCTCGCAGCCCAATTTTTTGATCTTGCAGGGGCCCTTTTTCCCCCGATGGCTGCCAGTGGCTTTAAGAAGTGTGATCGGTGCAAGAAACTGATGTCTCTCACCGACACACATGACTGCTGCCTCCGGTGCCTGGGGCCAGTCCATGATTCTACGGGCTGTAGTCCCTGTGGCAAAATGTCTTCCAAGGCATTATGGAGCCGTCAGCACCAGCGTGAGAGGATCTTCTCCGAATCTGCCTCTGGATGGGTCTGGACTTTGTCAGAGGCCTCGACGTCTCGGGAGTCTGACCCCGAGCATCGTCGGGGCTCCTCTGAAAGGGAGTCCCCCTCGAGGGAGCACCGAAGGAAGAAGAAACCCGTGAGGGCGGCATCAGTGGCCGCTCTTGGCTCCACGAGGGCCAGGTCACATTGCCACGATCGCCGTCCCGGGTCTTTGGCGTCGGAGAGGCCTGCAAAGCATCCTCATGTAGAGTCGGAGGCCCTGAGTCAAGTGAGTACTGTAGTCCTCGTGAACTCTCCTCCGGGGGAGCCGATGTCGGGCCTGACGCCGTCGGGGCCCGAGTCAGAGGCTGCTAGGTCTCCGGAGCTCGGACTCAGGTTGACGGCCTTGGAGAGCAGATTGTCTGTCTGCCTTCATGGAGCAGCAGTGGGTGCTGATCGCCAGTCTCACCGGCGCATCTGCCCCGACCACCGGGACATCGACGTCCAAGTCGACCCCGGAGGCCAAGCCGATCCTCGACCATGCGAACTCGAGTCGATCCTCGGCCGAGGTCACCCTTGGCCTCCCGTTCGGGACCGAGGTCGTCGACGCCGGTTCCCTTGGTGTCAGTGTGGATGGCGTTGGTGCCGCCCACTCGGAGCCACTCGATTCATCCTCGGAGGAATCGGCATGGGAAACAGAGGAGTCCCCTGACACCTTCCGGACTTCGGTGCGTCCCTTCGGACTCACCAGGTTCCGAGCCTCGGACAAGGTCCCCCCAGGAGGATACCAGGTTCTCGGATTTCATAAGGGACATGGCCAAGGCACTGGCATTCCCTGAGGAGCTCGAGGCTCTGCAGTATGATTCTCCTCTCAAGGAGGCCTTTACTGTCCCGGTTCCTCCGATGCTGGAGCGGTTGCTCTTCCGCATGTGGGAGGCGCCGGCCTCGATGACGGTTCTAAGCAAGTGGGTCGATTCCATCTATCGAGTCCGCAAGAGCCCCGGGTTTCAAAAGGCACAGCTACCGCACCACTCCATGGTTGTGGAATCGGCCTTGCATTGCCTGAAGAGTCAGAAAATGCACTCCTCGGTGCCTCCCGGCAGAGAAGCCCAGAACCTGGATGCCCTCAGTAGAAAGTGCTTCCAGGGCTCTATTTTATTTATTTATTTAACAATTCTTATATACCGCGCTATTTGTTATCAGTGCGGTTTACATTCAACAACAAGAGTTCAGAGCAGTCAAGACTGTTTGAGTTTTACATTATAACAGGAGTTAGAACTTGGACCACACAGGGTAACTATTTATTTACTATGCTTGTTTGCCGTGTCCAGACCTAACAGCTGTACATGGGCATGTACCTTCGAGACCTGGCAAAGGAGATTGCCAGGTTCCTTGCTGGTCTGTCCGAGGAACCTTTGCAGAGGTTCAAGACCTTGTCTTCTGGTAATCGAGAGTGCTCGAAGTTTATATCTCGAGCAGCCTACGATGGATTTGAGGCTTCGGCCCGGGTAGCAGGGGCCGGCATCGGTGCACGCCGCCAGGCCTGGCTACAATACTCGGACCTCGAGCCATGGGTACAGGACAAGTTGGTCGATGTCCTTTGCCAAGGTGAAAACCTCTTTGGCAAGCCCATGGCCGAAAAGGCTGCAGAACCCGAGACTGAGACTCTTACCCAGACAAGGCTGTCCAGGAAAACCTCTGCTCCTTCTCAGAAGAAGAAGGGCTCGTGGAAAAAGACCTTTTACCCGAGGAAGACCGCTGCCTACAAAACCTACCCTCACTACCAGGCCTCTGCAGCTCCCCAACAGGGCCAGCAGGCCAAGGGGCAGGGTCATGGGCCCCGTAGGCAGAAGGCCCCCAAGCCTCCTACTCCTGCTCCTGCTCAGCAGGGAGGGGGTTTTTGACTATGGCAGCATAGTCTCTCCTCCTCTCCAGGGCACAGGAGGTCGGCTGACCCTGTACGCAGACAGGTGGCCAGCCATCACAGGGGATATTTGGGTGTTAAGCATCATCGAAAGGGGCTATCTGCTCCACTTCACCCAGATACCCCCTCCTTTCCAGGGGAGCCTCCAAGACCCCCTCTGCACGGAAACTTACTCCTTCAGGAGTTGGAAGGTCTACTAAGGGACCAGGCGGTGGAACCGGTGCCTCACCACCTGGAAGGGCAAGGCTTCTACTCGAGGTACTTCCTGGTACCAAAAAGAACAGGAGGCCTCAGACCCATCCTCGACCTGAGAAATATGAACAAGTTTCTGGAGAGGGAAAAGTTCAAGATGCTTACCCTTGGAATCTTACTGCCCTACCTCTCCAGCAGGGAGATTGGCTATGCTCCTTAGACCTGAAGGATGCTTATACTCACATCCTCATCCATCCAAGTCACAGACAATTCCTCAGATTTGTGGTGGGAGGAAAACACTTCCAGTACAGAGTGCTTCCTTTTGGCTTCACCTCTGCCCCCAGGGTTTTTACAAAATGCCCGGCGGTGGTTGCGGCCTACCTCAGGAACCAGGGGATCTTTGTGTTCCCTTACCTGGACGACTGGCTAATCAGGGGCCAGTCTCCACAAGAGGCCAGGCAGGCCACCTGCAGAACCATATCCCTGCTTCAGTACCTGGGGTTTGTTATAAACTTCACAAAGTCCACTTTGGTCCCCTCACAGGATGTGGAGTTCATAGGGGCAAGATTGGATACCATCCATGCAAAGGCCTATTTGCCTGTGGACAGAGCTCACAGGCTGATAAAGTTGACCGGCCAGTTTTGGGCGAACTCTCTGGTCTCGGCCAGACACGTCCTCCGGCTCTTATGTCACATGGCTTCCAAAGTGCATGTCACCCTACATGCCTGGCTGCACATGAGGCTGGCGCAGTGGCTGCAGGCTACAGGGAAATTGTCAGACAGAATAAAGGTGTCCAAACTCTTGGTGGACTCCTTACACTGGTGGAGGCATCTCCCAAATCTGGTCAGGGGTGTTCCTTTTCAGGCCTCCCCACACACTCAGGTACTGACAACCGATGCTTCCCTGCAGGGCTGGGGGGCACACTGCCAGGGGGCCTGCACCCAAGGCCTGTGGTCTCTGTGGGAGGCCACCCAGCAGATCAACCTGTTGGAATTGAGGGCCATTCGACTAGCCTTACGGACTTTCTCTTAGATCCTGTCTCACCAGTCTGTCCTAGTTCAGATGGACAACCAGGTGGCTATGTTCTATGTCAACAAGCAGGGAGGCACAGGATCCAGACTTCTGTGCCTGGAAGCACAACTCTCTGCTCCTGGGCTGTCAATCAGGGCATGACCCTCAGGGCGGTCTACCTCCCAGGCCAGGAAAACTACCTGGCGGACAGGCTAAGCAGACTCCTGCAGCCTCACGAGTGGCAGTTGGATCCTCTGCTAGTTCAACAGATCTTTCTGAAGTGGGGTCTTCTGACCATGGATCTTTTTGCCAGTCCGCTGAACAGGCAACTACCCAGGTTCTGTTCCAGGCAACCGCATCTCTTGAGAACAGCGCCAGGTGGCCCAGGCAGCCGTGGTTCCCTCTTCTTCTGCAGTTGGCAGTTGATACTCCACTTCCTCTGGGGTTGCAACCCGTCCTTCTGACTCAAGATCAGGGGTCCCTCTTGCATCCCAACCTCAAGTCCCTCAATTTGATGTCCTGGCTGCTGAAAAACTAGTCCTTGCTCCTATCAAGGGAGGTTGAAGAGGTGGTGTTGGCCTCCAGGAAGCATTCCACTAGGAAGGCCTATGCTCTGAAGTGGCATAGGTTCTCTACTTGGTGTTCTCAATAGCAAGAGGACCCCTTCTGCTCTGTCCAGGTGCTTCTACAATATGTGCTTTACCTTACCAACCTAGGATTTCAGTCCATCTCTGTCCGGGTTCACCTCAGTGCCCTCTCTGTCCATCCACCAGCAAGTGGTGAGCTATCTCTCTCAGGCTACCCTCTGGTGTCTTTCTTTCTCAGAGGTCTGCTTCTGCTTAAGCCTCCTATTCGTCCACCGGCCACTGAGTGGGATCTCAATGTGGTCTTGCAGCATCTGACTCGCCCATCTTTTGAGCTTATGGCAACCTGCCATTTATGTTTCCTTTCCTGGAAGGTGTTGGTCCTTGTGGCACTCACCTTAGCTAGGCCGGTGAGTGAGTTTCAGGCCCTGGTCTCGGATAGGCCGTATACCAGGTTCTATAGGAACAGGGTAGTCTTGCAGACTCATCCTAAGTTCTTTCCAAAGGTAGTGTCCTCCTTCCACCTCAACCAAGAGGTGGTCCTTATGACGTTCTTTCCCAGGCTGCATGCCAGTAGGGCCAAAATTGTCTTACTTACCCTGGATTGTAGAAAGGTGCTGTCCTTTTACCTAGAACATACGCAGGGGCATAGAAGTGCTTCTCAGCTCTTCATTTCCTTTGACCCTAATAAATTGGGGTTGCCTGTCGCTAAGCGTATGTTGTCCATTTGGGTGGCAGACTGTATCGCCTGGGCGTACAAGGCAGCTGGCCTCTCCCTGGAGGCTCGTGTCATGGCCCACTGGGTTAGGGCGAAGGCTGCATCAGTAGCTCACTTCAGTTCTGTTCCGTTGGCAGACATCTGTCGGGCTGCTACTTGGTCTTCAAGCCAGACTTTTGTGGACCACTACTGCCTTGAGAGGGAGTCCCGTAGGGACAGTGCTTTTGCGCAAGCGGTACTCTGTAATCTCTTTGCGGTTTAGGCAACTCCTACCCTACGGCCCTGGTGTTGGGCTTCCGTTCAGGTGTGGTCTCAGAGAAGATTCTCTCACTGTTGCTGAGGCTCTAGAGGGAGCTCTATTTTTCAGCCTGGGTTCCTGATAGCCCATAGCTAGGGAGTCACCTATATGTGAGGACTGACTTTCTGCTTGGTCCTGCAGAAAGAGTAGTTACTCACCTGTAACAGGTGTTCTCCAGGAGTAGCAGGAATCAGTCCTCACGACCCTCGCTCCTCCCCTTGGAGTTGCAGTTGTATATAGTTCATTTTCTTTTTGTGTTGTCTTTTAGCTGTGTCATTGAACTGAGCAAGATGGCACCTTTGGGCGGGAAGGGGACTGTGCATGCGTGCCTACATTCCCAAAGGCTTTCTTTGAAAGCTGGGGAAATGCTCTGCATGGGGGCTCCATTGATGCTGATGTCACCCATATGTGAGGACTGATTCCTGCTGCGCCTGGAGAACACCTGTTACAGGTGAGTAACTATTCTAAACCTTTCCCTATCAAAAGCAGGCTTAAGATGGAGCCACTCAGGCGGACAACTTTTAGAATTGCTGTGCCAAGTGAGATATAGCAAAACCCTAGGGATTATAGAATTATGGTTGTCTATATAATTTCCAATAAACATGACCATACTATTCAAGTTATTTTCACCATCAACACCATCGGTAAAGGGAAATGTGAAAACTGTTATAGCCATCTGCACCTTATGAATCCAGAAACCATTACCAATTGTAAAGTCATGGCCTAAAAGACTGTAAAACACCTGAAATAAAGCTGTAGAAAATAATATAAAACAACCTAAGAAATTATGGAGATCAAATTAGACTAAAAGAGCCATAAATATCAAAATGATAAAAAGCTATACTGCCATCGGTAAAAAAATTGTACTCATCTGAATAGACAGAAAAGGTACTGCTGTAGCCATCATTACCTTGTGAAGCGAAAACCCATTCACAACTGTGGGCATATATCCATCATAGGTAGAAAAAACTGTTTTCCCATATACTCCTTTGAAAGAATGACAAGTAGAATATAGGGGAGGGGTGAAGACATGGAGGGGGTGCACCTACTCCCTAAAAGACAGGGGTAGGGGTGCACCTACTCCTGCCATATTGCTGGGCAGACTGGCTGGACCATGCTAGTCTTTATCTGCCTTTATTTACTATGTTATGTTACAATTTGGCTTTATTAAAAACATAAGTAAAGAAAAAGTTAAAGGTTAAAAGAAAGCTAAAAAGCAGCAAGCACTCACAGATCGATCATAAAAAATACATTAAAAAAAAGATTAAAGATATTGGTCATGTGATGCAGTGAGCTCTGGAGGATGTGTTCTGCTGAGCTCTGAGGCTCTCCACCTCAATAACCTTCCTTTTGCAACCAAAACCCTCTAATAAGTCCCTTTGGATGAGGTTTCAGAAGGCGTGGAAGAGAGACAGAGAAATTGTAATATTGGTGGCTGGGCTTATGCCAGCAAGAGCACAAAAAAAAAAGACCAATCGGAGTGGCATAAGGCCCTAGATCTGAAAATGGTAGAGAGAGTGCTGAGTAGCCTGTGGGAGTTTGCAGCAAGCGGGAATCTGGTGGAAGAGGTCTCAGCGGCTGTGGTATGTGCACTGGAGGAGTGTTTCTAAGGACTTACAGACAATATGGCACAAATAGCGCAGACAATGTCGGACTTCACTAAAAATTTGAGTGGACTAGAGCAAAGGTGTCTGCCATTGAGGACGACTTTCCGGTGCATACTGAGGCCCTCAAGAAAATAGAGCAGCAGCTGTCCCTACATGCAGCTAAGCTAGACAATTTAGAGAACAGGGGCAGATGGAAGAACGTCTGCATTGTTAGAATTACAGAATCTGTGGGAGAAAAAGAACTTCAGGGTTTTCTGGATACCTGGCTCCTGACACGGTTGCAACTAAAGGAGCTTCAAGGAAAATTCATTGAACGTGCTCACTGCATAGGCCTGTGCCAGGAGGGAGACAATCGGCCTAGGGTGACCATAGCACATTTTCACAACTATTTACACAAAGAAACAGTGCTTCAGGCAGCCGAAGGAGTGGAGAGCACACAGGCCAAAAGGACTTGATCTTTCAGGACTACTCCCCCGCAGTTACCAAATGTCAGAAGGAGTTTTCCCTAGTATGCAGCCAGCTTATACAAAAGGGGGTCTGCTTCATGCTGCTATATCCTGCACGTCTACGGGTTGTTTTACAAGGGAAGACTTTCTTCTATGACACCCCTGCAGAGGCATTGGTGGCCTTATTAAAGATACAGCCAGAGGCACAGAGGTCTCGTTGAACGGGCAAAATGAAAGAAGCTAATGGGACAATTGTGAGATGGAGATACTGAATGCCCCTGAAATTAAGGAGGAACTTTGCTGCCCCTCTCTTTTTTTTTTCTTTCCTTTCCTTTCCTTTATGCTCCGCCCAGTGAGACAGGTATTACTCAAGGCAGAAGAATGAGAATGTTACTGCATGATGATCCAGTTGAAATTTGCAGCAGGAATGCAAGGTTGGACAGAGCATGATTAACATCCACCACAAAGTGTAACAGAACAGACCGGTAGGAGCAGTGACGGCCTGAGAATAGGCAGACCTTGGATAGAAGCTATAAAGACTCTTAATAGTGGCTAATGCGTGAAGGGGCATGAGTAACATTTGGGGATGAAACTGCAGAGTGTTGGGGTATCTGGATGGGGAATGAGGGTAGATGAGGGGTTGTATGCTATGGTGCCAGGAGAATGATGTACAATTATATGCTAAAGGGGTACTAAGTAGAAGACTAAGGAATCCCTGGGCCCTACTGTGAAGTACAGGAGATGGGCAGCATGGGAGGGAGGTAGAAGGGGTAGATAGGAGATTAACAGGGTTGTAAAGACTGAGGAGCCTGGACCATAATATCAAAGGAGATAGGGGAAGATGGACGTGGAGTAGAATGGATGGATGGGGAGGATGAGGTTAAATATGCTGGGGGAGGAGTAATTAACATTTGTAAGAGGGTGGAGAACCTCATTGCACCACTACCTCAATGGGTGAAAGGGCTGGCTGATAGGTTGGCGAGATGAGGGAGCGATGGAAAGAGAAGGAGGGTTATATCTGGGAATGATGGTGGAAGGTATAGAATGGTGAGGGGGAAGGGAGGGTTAACTGCTGGAGAGTGAGCAAAGTGGGCTGGTACAAGAATGGGGAATGACTGAGGGTAGTTTTAAGTATGAATTTAGAATGGCTGGGGAATGGCGACTTGAGGCTGGGTGGGGACTCGAAATACAATGGAGGGAATCTGACAATAACCATTACTCTATTTGTGTACTCTGCACCTCCCCTCACCGGCAACAGCACCTGGGTTCTTAGGTAATGGATTTCCATACCCGGAGCAATGAGAAGGAAACAAATATGGTTAATAATACAAAACACAACAGACATTTGTATTATAAAAACCACCAAAGCTTTGGGAGGGAGATCAAAGCTTACACCATGTCTCCCTACCATCATAGAGGTTAGCTATTTTATTTATAGGTCAAAATTCCATTACACAGCATAATTTTCACCTTATTGTTGTACGTCAAGCATTGTGTATATTCATAATGTGCATCTCTATGTCATAGGTCAGATCTTATTAGCATAAGTCATCATGAGGAGACATACATGTATTCCTAGACATAACTTCTTAAACAATAATTCTAACACTAGCAGTTTTTATATCTCTAATTCGAGACTGAAGAGACAGCTTCTCCCAGCACTATCTATTTCATAACAAACTTGTTAAGTGCCGTTGAGTCGGAGTCGACTCCTGGCGAACCTCTGGATAGCTTTCCTAAATTGTGTTCGGTCTTCAGTCAGGCGGCTCATTGTTGACAGACTGGTACCCATAGCTGCTGTTATTGTATCGATAAGGCCATGTGATCATCTGATGCAAAGTGCCCGATGCCAGTCCATTTCAGTTTGCTGACACCCAACAGATCAAGCTGTACACGTTCCATTTCATTCTTGACCACCTCCAACTTCCCTGATTTCAATGGGGCCGCGGCTCCGATAACGATCGCAAACCACTACCACGGCTTTTTAAACAAGCCCCTTAGTGTCTTTGTTATAGGAAAGTTCAGCCTAGTTATTTCAGTAGAGTCTTTCAAGGTTGTTAACTGAGTAATAGGCCCTGGAATGTCTGAGTTACTGAATCTGTGGTGTTAACTCTTTCTGAGGACTTTCAGTAATATAATGTTATTAAGTATCCTCACAGTGTACACAGCCCTGTACAGACAAGCTTCCTTTCAGTCCCCCCTCTGATTCTGCAAAGAATCATTTCAAAGGTAAGGAAACTCAGACATTGATATTAAAGAAGGATTGTAAATAGACTCTGGGTGAATCTGTAACATCATTCTAGGGATCAATGAGTCCACTGACTTCTTACAGCAAGCAGACATTACACAGAGAATCAATGCTCCTAAAATAAGAACCCTCAAAAATCCAAACAGTGATGCTAACATGCCTTGCAGGGGCTTAGACAATGAATTCCAGAAAGAAGAAACAGAATCAAAGAAATCAGAAAAGGAACTTACATAACTACTACTTGGGACAAAAGTACAATTTCTAACCTTATCTAGTAGGCCTTTCACTACCTTTCCTTCATTATCCAGCAGAGTACAACAATGATCAAGGATTAATCCACATACTCCATTTTCCTTCGATAGGAGGTAGTCTAAAGCCATGCGATTCTGGGCTGCATAGGCAGACACCTTGTCCACTGCACCTTGTAACACACTAATTGCCTCTGTGAGATCCAGGTCTGTAAGTTCAACAACTGCCTGTAATCGCATAATCTGGGTACCATATTCTCTTGTGGGTGCTATTGCACCAAAAGTGGAAAGCCAGACAGTACCTGTAAATGCATCAATCTGAGATTTAATTAAAGGACTTGTAGTGTCTACTAGTTGCTGTGCAGCTGCTATGGCCTTATCCTGAGGGGAAATATCTCTTTTTCTTCTTAAAGAATCATTTGGGGTTGATAATAAAGTAATATTTTGGTACGGTAAAAATTGCCATGGGGTATCTAACTGGACAACATAGCAAGTACCTGACCAACCTCTAGGCAGTTCTGTATAAGCAAGATTACCACATACAAAATAATCTCCTTCTAAGGCCAATAACCCACTTTCCCAAATTGACAACTTCTGGGGACAAGGTATTTTCTGTGTACAGTTATTGAAAGCCCACTGAGTAATACTCATCTCTTCAACTCCTGTAGATAGATTACGTTCCCAGGGATGGTAATACCCTAACAAGGGGCCACTCCAGTTAGGTATGTCTCGGTCTGAACTAGAGTCATTCAAAGGGGTTGGGTATCCTGAACTATTATACCGTAAAAATTCATGATCATCCACTTGGTTCCCTTGAACTGGCACTAATTGTACTACTGAAATAAAGGAACTTCTTACATGGGATTTTTTTTATACCAGGTAGAGGAATCATGTAGCATTTCTGTTTTACACATGTTCCAAGGAGTATCCCCTACCTTTTTCCCTGTATTTTGAGCTGTAAAACATATTGGAGGGGGCATTAGAGGCATAGGGCTAATCACTCTAGGGTCTATGGTTGTATGAGACCATTTTATAGTGGTTAGATTAAAAGCTATGTCACGAAACTCTTGAAAAGTTTTAGGCCTAGCTCGTAGCTAAACCCCATACTGAGTGGCTATCACAGTTGGAAACAGGATACTGGGCTTGATGGACTTTGGTCTGACCCAGTATGGCATATCGTATGTTCTAAGGCAAATAGCACAATCTGACAGATTAAAGTGTTTTGTGACCGAGTGTAAATGTGACTCAAAAATATTGGGGTGTTTCCCATAATGTTCCCAAGATTCTGAATGCAGTACTGCTTCATTAACAATAATATGCCAGAACACAACTACCAGATAAGGAAACATTCTTAACAGACCTCTAAATACCTAAAACTATTAATTACTCCAAAAATAAATGTTCTGAGACAAAATGAACACAACTATCCTTAGTACTATGAAGATAAACACTATAACTATAACCACCCCCAATTCCTAATCTCTTCATGAAGTAGAGGTTAAGTGCCAAAAGGTCATTACTTATATATCAGTAAAGAACTAACTCAAACTAATTTTATCAACCTAATCAGCAGTATAGATGCTGAAAAATGTCTCTTACATAATTAGTTCATTCAAAAAGCAATTAATCATGATAGTTTTTTCTGCAATATCACTGTTGTCCAAGTCTGAATGAGTCTGCATTGCAAGCAACAGAAGACACCTCTCTTGATTCACAGATGCAGAGAACCACCTTCTGGATCCTGTGAAGGAGCCTTTTTACACTGTGTAAGATGTATCCAACGAGAATGTCCTTCCACATTTTACAAGCTGAGTATCCTACCAGGAGCACACAGAATGGACCTAGGAACTTGGGAGCCAAAAGTGTCTTTGGATGCAAGTTCTTAATCAGGACCCAATCCCCTGGCTTCAATTCTGGATGTGATGATTCTGAAAGAGTATCTTGCTGAGGATTCACCTGCAATAAAGAGGAAACAGACAAGACTGAGTGCAATCGTGAGCAATAAGTCAAAATATTGCTGTGCAACAGTTGAGGATCTGGGATTACTGTCAATTCATGTGGAGAAGTAGCTGGATGTCCAGTAACTATTTCGTATGGTGTCAGGCCTCCTTGAGCATGCTGGGAGGGAATTACACACTGCCATAAGGGCAAAAGGAAGGGCCTCTATCCAATCTGTAGCCCAATTCTGTGTCAGAGTGCGTAAGTGACCTTTGAGTGTCCTATTCATCCGTTCCACTTGGCCAGAGCTTTGCGGATGATGAGTGTGCAATTGTCTTTTAATACCAAACCATTGTTCAATACCCTCCCAGACACTCGCAACAAAGGCTGGACCCTGATCAGAAGAAAGAACAAAACAGGTATAAACTGAGTGAACAGTAATTTGATGGAGACACCAGTAGTCGTACTAGTAGGGGATAAGCTACCCATCCAGAGAAAAGACAAGTGATCAATAACAAATACCATTTCCCCCCTCTGCCACAGGACAGGTCTGTAAAATCAAGCTATAAAAAAAAAAAAAGGGTCCTGAAGATTTGGGAAGGGTGACAGAAACCCTTATAACTGACCCTAATCTGACAGCCTTGAAACAGTGCAGACAAGCTGTGCCACAGAAAAAAAAACTTCAGGTGATACCGGAGAACCGAAAAGGCATGATTCATAGCCACAGCGGACAGGTGAAGCCTATGATGCAGGAACAGGGCAAGTGGAAACAATAGACTGTCAGGGCAAATGATCCTTTTTCCAGTAGCCCTGTGCATCACAAGTCGCACCCCACAAAGTCCACAGGGTCTGAGTTTCAAATGGAGTATCTTGATAGTGTTGTAAGAGAGATGAAAGGGAAAACAAAATCATGTTAGATGGTGTTAAGTACAACAATGTTGGTGACACTGATGCTCAAAGGGCAGCCTGCTGTGCTTCTTGGTCTGCAAAATGGTTTGAAGACAATCATGAGACCCATCATCCTTCACAAGATCTGTCAGTGGAGCTAGAAGTGTTTGAAGGGTTGCATATTGATGTAGTATATACTGTAACATGAGGCTGAAAAATCATTAATTCCAGAGTCAACAAACGTGTGGAGGACAATGGCTAAGTCTTAGTCAAATGAAGCAACCTAGAAACTAAATGTGATACATACACTTCAAGAGGGTGCTGTAAAACTAGAAAATCAGTCATTTCAATTGCAAAGGCCACTGCTACCAAACTACGTAGACATGGTGGGAGTCCCAAAGTCACTGTATCAATCGCTTTGAGAAATAGCCTACTGGCTTGCGACCAGTCGGGAAAGCTTGTAAAAGCACACAGGTAGCAGAGGAATCAGAAATAGCCACATACAGTTTGGCAGAGAATAATCTGGCAAAGATAAACATGGTGCATTTTCCAGGGCAGACTTTATATTCAAAAAGGCTTCCCACTGTGGTAATGTAGTTACAATGAGACCTTCAGTTCCTTCTTTCCCAATGAGAGCATAAAGCGGAGCAGTAAGGTCTGAGAAATTTGCTAGCCATTGTTTACAAAAGATTAACAGACCCAGGAATCTGCGCAGTAATACTGGTGTTGCTGGGAAATGCAATGAAAGAATAGGTTTCAATCTAGCAGAGGTAATTGCACGACCAGAAGGTGTTAGCGCAGACCCTGGAAAGTAACATTTTGAGATACAAATTGCAGTTTTGACAAATTGACTTTCAATTCTAAATCAGCAATATGAGACAAGGAATCTGACAAACAAGTCTCATAACTTTGTGAACATAAAAGAAAATCATCAACATACGGAACTAAAGAGGAATGGTTGAGCCTTACATCAAGCAGTACAGTTCTTAGAGCCTGCGCAAAATACGTAGGACTATCAGTGTACCCTTGACACAAAGTGGTCCAAGTATATTGTTTATTGTCAAATTGGAAAGCAAATAAAAATTGATTTTCTTTGCTAATTCTCACTGAAAAGTAAGCAGAACTCAAATCTACAACAGAGAACCAGGTAGTCTGGGGGTATCTGTGTCCAGATATTATGTGGATTAGGTACCAAGGGAGAAATTGGTAAAATCACATGATTTATTGCTCGTAGGTCTTGCACAAATCTATAAGTCTTACCATCAGCCTTTAGCACAGGACGAATTGGAGTATTACATGGTGAAGTTGTAGAATAGATGACACCTTGTTTCTGAAGATCTTCAATCACAGGACGAATTCCATCGATGGCAGCTGCTGGTAGTGGGTACTGCTTGAGTCTGGGAAGCTGGGCTCCAGGTTTCACAGTGATCTTCACAGGCGGAATGGAAAGGGATCTGACATTGGATTCTGGCACTGCCCACAAGGTAGAAGGAAGTTCTCCAAGAGCAGGATGAATGGTACTGGCATTTGCAGGGGATGGCACTTCAGAGAGAGAATACAGCTGGAAAAACAACTTTCCACTCATCCAGGCTAGAGTAGCACGGTGTGAAGCTAAAAAGTCCCAACCTAAAAGATTTACTGGTAAAGTGTCTCCCACAAGAAAGTTAGTAGGATACACAATATCTCCAATCTGCAAAGGTAAAAATTCAAGCTTGCAATGAGGAATTATCTTACCTTCAATGTCTTCACAGTGCACTATCAGTGCTTGTGCTAGCTGAGCGTGATAAATGTCAGGCAAATCTTGTAAACGCAGTGCTGAAATAGTAGCTCCAGTATCAATAATAAACTTCAAATTATGTAGATCCTTCCAGCTTAGCTTCTAACTCACCCTGAGGGGTTATATTCAAATTCAACAATAGTTATGTATCCCATGTATCTCCTCCAAAATCTTCTGAGCTAGAGTAACGATATACAGGAGTGAATTCAGCTTTTACTGGAGGGAAATCAGCTTTCTGGACGTCAAGATTCTGACTCTGGGGGCAGTCATGCTGTAATGTCCAATCTCACCACAAGTATAACAAGCACACATTCCTCTTGACTGTCCGTGTCCTCGCTGAGGATTCACATAACCTCCTCTCCCTTTATTTCTATCTCTACCCCTGCCCATGGGTGGCTGCATAGAAGCAATCTGTAAATTGAGCAGTCTAGTCTTTTCGCATCAATCTTGGTTTGCTCTTCTTGCTGTTCCTTGATAAATTTCAATTCACTGTATCAAGCAGCTTCCAGAATTGCATCAGCTGTTCTAGCTGGCCAGTCTATTATTGAAGTCTCCAAAATTTCTTTTATTCTTGGATGCAAACCATTTACAAAAATATTAGTGAATCCTGAAGGTGTGTCTTCTGCCTCACCAGAATAGTCCTTAAAAGCTAGCATACACCTAGTGTGAAAATCTGTAACCTTTTCACCCCTATCCTGCCTTAGAGATGTTAGTCTCGACCAATCCTTTACAGGCTTACATACTACTTTAATAGATTCTAACAATTTTTCTCTACTCAAAACAAAATTATCTGAGTCTTCTCTTGAAAATCTATCACAGGGTCTGTGAGTGGCCACTGCCAGTTATCCACATGGATTGGATGAAAATAAACTGGATTAAAAACACAGCCCTAAACAATTTATCTAGATCTGCCCAAGTGGGATTATAACTGTTAATTATTTGAGGCCGTAAGGACACAAATCTACCAGGGTTATCCTTGTATTTATGAAAAGCTTTAGCCAAATCAAACACTTCTATAGGGCTCCAATTTGCAGGCACAGTCATAGAACTTGTCAAGCCTGCTGAGTACACACGGAAAGGATAAGTAGGCACAATTTCACTTCCCTCAGCTGTTTCAGATTTAACTGTGCTAGAACATGATTTATTTTGCTGGTACATAGCTTCCTGAATAGAGCCTAGAGCAGCGGTTCTCAACCTGTGAGTCGCGACCCCCATGGGGGTCGCCACAGGATTTAGCAGGGGTCGCTTCACTCTGCTGTTAAAAATAAAAAAAGCGCACAAGTTGCTGCCACTGTCAAGTCCGCTTCTCGGCAGCGGCAAACTCACCGCTTCCCTTCTATTGCAGCCATGGCTCCCTGCCTCTTAGGGAACCGTGGCTATGCCTGTAAAACCGTTGCGGAGCCTTCCTGCCTATCGACGGGCTCCGTGCAGCATTGTCCCGCCTCCAAAGGAAGTTGTTTACCACTTCCTTTGGAGGCGGGACAATGCTGCACGGAGCCCGTCGAGAGACGGGAAGGCTCCGCAACGGTTTCGCAGGCACAGCCTCCCCTAATCAGCTGGTGGGTAGGGCAGTCTTATGGGGCGGCGGCCTACTCACGTAGGGCAGGAGTAGCCATTTTAATTCGTAAAGGCCTTGATTTTACCTTGGAAAAGCAGATTGTAGATAAGCAAGGACTTTATCTTATTGTGTTCAAATATATAATGTAATCTGGTATTGCGTTCTCATATTTACTTATTATAACTTGCTCCATGTATTTTAACCTGTTCTTTGTAATGAGTTTTTTGTCTGTAAACCACGCTGATTATAAAAAGTGCGGTATATAAAACCAAATAAATAAATACTATATCTTTTGTAATGTTTATGGACCCAATGTTCCAGACCGAGCCTTTTTTGAGGCACTGGAAAGGGTATTAGATCAATTTCCCCAGCATACTTCGTTAGTGGGCAGGGACTTTAACTGTGTTCTGCATCCAATGCAGGACAGGGTGCCATCAGACTCGGGGGGGGGGGGGAGATGGGATCCCAGCAGGGAATTGAGGGTTTGTGTGAGCTCAGGGATTCGGTGAATGTATGGAGGGTACTGAATCCACAAGGTAAGGACACCCATTTCTGCCGAGCACATGGGACCTTATTCAGTATAGACTACTGGCTGCTTACGGCGGCCATGCTACCGCAGGTGCGGAAAGCAGTGATTGAGACCATAGCATTTTCAGACCATGCGCCAATAAGGATAGAATTAGGGGCACAGGGGAAGTACCAGGGAGCGTGCAGGTGGCGATTCCCAATACATTTGAAAAATGATCCTTCTTTCTTGTGTTTCATGCAAGACAAGTGGGATAAATATGCCAATACTAATGCCTTGCACCAGGACAACACCGCATTGTTCAGGGAGACTGCAAAAGCTGTCTTGCATGGGGAAATAATGAGCTTTGAATACAGCTGGCGCAAAAGAATGGATTCTCAAATTTTGCGGCTGACCCAACAAATTAGGGAAGTTCGGAGGTTGTTAGGATGCCAGTATACATCAGCATGAAAAGGGGAACTGATAGTGCTGCAGGTGGAATTAAACACCTTGTTACACAGGAGAGTGCAAAAATCATTGTTATATTATCGTTATAAACTCTACCGACATAGAAACTGGGCAGGAAGACTCATGTCTGCTTTAATTTGACACCATCAGGTCCCCAGAAGGATCGTGGCACTCAAGGTAGGGGACAGGGTGGTAACGGAAGATAGCCATATTGTGAAAGCATTCCATAGCTATTATCAGGCCCTCTATGCACTGGGGGATGGGACAAGATTAGGAGATGCTGCCTGCCTAGAAGGGGTGACGCTCCTGGCTTTAACAGCAGAACACTGTGCCCTCCTGAATAGGCCCATACCAAAAGATGAAGTGGAATATGTTATAGCTCAATCGAAGGCATATAAGGCCCTTGGGCCTGATGGATTTAGTAACGAATGGTATTGTAGCGGCAGAGCGCAAACAATCCAATAATACCAGGAGTCTGTTCAGAAGGTCCAAATCATTTATTTGTGCACAAGACTCAAGCAGAATCACATTCAAAATGGCTGAGCAATGGCTGTTAGTAAAACAACAACTTTTATACTGTTCTTTTCCATTCTAGACATAGGCAAACTTTCCATTGGTCCCGGTAACCCCTCTCGCTCCATCCATTGGTCCCGGTACCGTTACATAGTTGTCCAATGAGGACCTTGGTCTGGGCTCAGCACCTGTTTCCCCCCCTTACAGTCCTCATTACAATGGTCAGTTCTTAGACTCTTGATACAATTCTCCTCCAAGGTCACTGGCTAACCAAAACATATGGGAAAACAGGGCACTGTAACTTTTCTTTCAGCAGAGTTAATTAATTCCATAGAAGCTTCACACATCTTATCAGTTCCAATTAAAGTTGTTTTTCTATCTTTTCTAAGTTTCGTTTCTGCTTAGCTATGCTGGGTTATGCTTAGTTAAGTTTCGGTTCTATGGAAGCAGTATTGGGGGGGGTTTCACTCCTCTGGGCCTAACCATATGCTTCATTTACAGGTCAAGCTGCTTCAGCCTGTCTGTTTAGTTCAAGCAGCATGGATCATAGGCCTTCGCCTACCACAGTATAAATTGATGAGGGACCAGTTAAAAGTCCCATTGCAAGCTGTATTCACAGTTAATTGACTTGCAGGCCTTTCCGTATGGGAATAATTCAGTGCATATAATGGTGTTGCCGAAGCCAGGCCAAGACCCCTTGCAAACAGCTTCATACAGGCCAATATCATTATTGAACTGTGACAACAAGTTATTAGCTAAAATCATAGCTAACCGCCTGGCCCGAGCTATGCCAGATTTAATCCAGGAAGCGCAGGTAGGCTTCGTACGTGACCGACACCTGGTGTTAAGCTTGCATCGCGGTGGAGGATATAGACCGATGGAGCTCTTTGCTTGTAAGCTTTGTCGCAGAAAAAGCTTTTGACCTGGTCAGTTGGAGTTTTTTTATTCAACGTGCTTGAAGGTGTCTTTTGGGGAACTGTTTATGCAGGTGCTGAGACTTTTGTACAGCACTCCTCGAGCAGCGGTGGTGGCAAATGATCAGGTCTCCATGGACTTCCCACTGGGCCGGGGAACCTGCCAAGGTTGTCCTCTGTCAACCCTGCTTTTTCTGCTGTTTATAGAGCTGCTACTTCGTAAAGTTCAGGCTAATGGGACAATTGAAGGGGTTGATGTGAGTGCTTGCAGCATTAGCAGACAACATCCTGGTGCATCTTTGTAATCCCCAGAAGTCGCTACCAGCTCTTCTGTATCTTCTTTATTTTATTTTATTTATTTATTTAAAAGGATTTATATACTGCTTTATCCTAAAATCAAAGCGGATTACACATCAAACAAATCGTGTCAGTTTGCTTGGGTGTGGGCATGCAGTGATAAATGGATAAGTGTGTGTGTGAGTGGTGTGAAGTTGATTGCGTGGTGAGCTATATACAGTGTGGGCTGTATACAGGAAATATTTACATTTTTACATTTGATTTTGTGGTGAGCTATATACAGTGTGAGCTGTGTACAATAAATATTTACATTTTTACATTTTGTTGGGCTGAGAGAGAGAGTTTAGACAGTTCATGTTATGTCCTTGTAGTGTTCTGTGACGAGCGTAGTTTTGAGCATCTTTCGTAAGTCTTTGAGTTCTTTTTGTTGATTTCTGGGAGTTTCAGTGATTAGGGTAGTTGGTGGCCATCATTGAATTGTTCAATGAATAGGGTGATTTTTAGTAGTTTCCTGAATTCTTTTATATCTGTTGTTGATTTTAGTTTATCTGGGAGGACATTCCAAATAGCAGGGGCAAGAGAGAAGGCTTTCATGGATGTGGATTTGTTGGTTCTTGTAAATAGACTGGGTGTTGGTATATTGTTTTTGGTGCTATTTCTGTCTGGTCTTTTGCTTGTTTTGGTTCCGATGAGTTCATGTAGTATTTCTGCTGACATGTTGCTTTTAATTTTGAAGATAGTTAGTGCTGCTTTATATTTTGCACGTGATGATATCAGTAGCCAGTGTAGGTCATGTAGTATTGGGGTTATATGGTCTTGTCTTGATGCGCTAGCAGTGATGCAGGTGGCAGTGTTCTGTATTATTTGTAGTTGACGGGTGGTTTATTTGGGTAGACCTTGGTATAGTATATTACAGTAATCCAGTACAGGTGTAATGATGGCCTGGCATACTGTGAGGAAGTATTCTATATTGAGGAGAGGTTTTAGTCTCCGGAGCGTTGCGAGTTTGAAATTGGCTCTTTTGGATATCTTGTTTATATGTGGTTGGAGGGTGAGTTGCTTGTCTAGAATCACTCTGAGGTATCTGACTTCATCTTTTATTGTAATGGGTGTATTGGATATTTTTATTTATTTATTTCTCTTATATACCGCGCTATTTGATATAGATTTGATATATGTTGATAGAGGTAGGATGAATGAATGTAGTGTTTCTCGTTATGATTTATTGCTTCAGATTTTTTTATGTTAATGTTTAAGTTGTTATTTAGCCAGGTTGTAATTTCTTGAATGCAGGTAGATATGGTGGTATAGTCTGGTGAGTCCAGTTGAATAGGGGTATATGCCATGATGTCATCGGCATATATGGCGTATTGTATCTTGTATTTGTTAAATATATTGCAAATTGGTTGACTATAGATGTTGAAGAGAAGAGCTGATAGTGATGAGCTTTGAGGAACTCCTTGAGTAGTTTTGAAGGGTGCCGAAGTGAGGTTCCCAGTATTTACTCTCTACTGTCTGTCTTCTTGGTTTGACTGAAACCATTTAATAGTAGTATCTTGACGGCCAATCTCCCTTAGGCGCGTCAATAAGATGTGATGGGAGACTGTGTCGAAGGCTGATGAAATATCTATAAATATTAATAAGAAGCCTTGCTTTATATTGTCTATTCCTTTGATTATGTTGTTGAATAGATGTATGAGGCGTGTCTCTACGCCATGTTTTGGTCGGAATCCGTGTTGGTGGGGGGTCTAGTGGGGCAAATTAGTCAATGTGATCTTGGCGTTGTCTCTGTACAATTTTTTTCAGTAATTTTAGCCAGGAGTGGGAGGCTGGATATAGGTCGGTAGGTTGAAGGGTCTGTGTGGTTGGGTGATGTGATTTTAGGAATGGGGCGTATGGTGGATTGTTTGAGTGCTTTTGGCATATAGCCCTGAGTTAGAGAGGTGCTTACTATCTTTTGGATGAATGTGTTGAGTTCTTCTTTGGTGGATTTAATCCAGGTCACCGGGCAGGAGTCCAGTGGGGAAGTGGTGGTATTTAAAGCAGTGATGGTTTGTTCTATTTGTTTAGTTGATGGAATGCTTAAATTCTTCCATTGATTAGTAGTTGCAAAATCATCTGGTGTGTCTATAAGCGAGACATTGTCATGGGGTGTAGTGATACTGTACTTGGTTATTAGATAATCAGCGAAGATTGGTGGGTGTATCTTGCAGTCATCTTTCATGGTTGGGTCATTTGTTAGGGTACAAACAATGTTGAAGAGTTCTTTAGGTTTATTGCAGGCTTTTAGTACAAGGTTTGTGTGGTATTGTTTGTTTGTTTGTTAGGTTATTGTAATCGTTTTGCATTTCCTGGTATTGTTTCAATGTAGATTCTGATTTGTTACGTCTCCAGCGATGTTCCAGTTTCCGTAATTTCCTTTTGGATTTTCTTATTGTGTTGGAGTACCATGGTGTAGATCTGTGCCTGTTTTTGTTGTGGTGTGAGTTAATTCGAGGCGTGAGTTGTGATGCGGCAAGGATAGTGGTATTCCATATGTTGTTAGCTTCGTCGAGGTCATTGAAATTTTGCAACTATGGGGACTGTTCAGGCCTGAGACATGTTGTTGTTGTTAAGTGCCGTCGAGTCGGAGTCGACTCATGGCGACCCTCTGGATAGCTATCCTAAATTGTGTTCGGTCTTCAGTCAGGCGGCTCATTGTTGACAGACTGGTACCCGTAGCTGCTTTTATTGTATCGATCCATCTCATTGCTGGCCTTCCTCTTTTGCGATGACCTTCTATCTTGCCAAGCATGATGTCTTTCTCTAATGATCTCTCTCTTCGCATGATGTGTCCAAAGTATGAAAGTCGAAGTCTTGTCATTTGAGCTTCTAAAGAAAGCTTAGGTTTGATCTCCTCTAGTACCGACTGGTTTGTTCTTTGGGCAGTCCATGGTATACACAGTATTCGCCGCCAGCACCATAATTCAAAGGCATCAATTTTCTTCCTGTCTGTCTTTTTCACTGTCCAGCTTTCACATCCATATGATGTTATTGAAAATACCATGGCTTGAACAAGTCGAATCTTTGTATGGAGAGAGACATCTCTGTTCTTGAGAATCTTATCTAGGTCTTTCATAGCCATTCTGCCAAGAGCAATGCGTCATTTGATTTCTTGACTGCTTGTTGCTTCTTTATTGATAGTTTACTGAGACATAAATGTGGACAAATCAGAGGCCCTTCCTCTTGATCCACGTTTGCCCTGGCACCTTGCAGGGAATGTTCCCATTAAAATGGACAGAGGGGGACTTCCGGTGACATGGTGGGCTGAGTAGGACGTCTCCTGCTTAGCTCCGGAGCCCGCACCCTCCCCCCATTCATCTAACCTGCTTTTAGACGTCGATTTTATATCGGAGTGGGGGTGAGCAAGTATCTTTGCTGAGGGCACCTGGATCTGCGCTCCTAGAGGGGACAGAGATCTTATGGCAACAAAACCCCCCGCCACGAACGGCCTCGAGGAGGAGAAGCCAAGATGGCCGACGGGGCTCCGGATGGGCAGTTGCTGGTGGCCGCGCCGACGATGGTGGCAGAGGTCTCGAAGGCCATAGTAGAAGCCTTGGAGGGCCGCCTGGGCGGCTTAGCTTCCCAAATCACCGCGGTGGCCCAGGTGGTAACAGACTTCACAAGTCGTGTGGAACAGGTGGAGCACCGTGTCGGATCTCTCGAGGACACGTGCGTGCAGGATGCGGCCCGAATTAAGAAGCTAGAGGAGGCCCTGGCCAGACACGAGGAGAAATTGGAGGACCTCGAAAACAGGAGCCGGCGTAACAATCTCAGTTTTATTGGGATAGAGGTGTCGGTGCAAGAAAAAGATCTTCGGCAATATCTGGAGAGGTGGATGCCTGCCAACTTACCTCTGGAGGCGGAGCTGGGAGCCATAGTCCTGGAGAGAGCGCATCGGCTGGGGCCCTACAGGCCGGGGGACAACAGGCCCAGGGCGGTGATCGCGCGCTTCCTGAATGCCTCCCAGAAGGAGGGAGTCCTGAGAGCCTCGCGGCAGCAGCACCGTTCCGGGGGAGAGGCTTGCAAGCTACTGATCTTCCAAGATTACTCTGCTGGGGTCTCACTGCGTCGCCGGGCGTTCAAGGATGTCTGCGGTCGGTTGGTAGAGCGGGGACTGCGCTTCACTATGGTATACCCGGCGACCCTACGCGTCGATTGTGAAGGAGGCCGATGGACATTCTCGACGCCAGAGGCAGCAATGGCCTACTGCAATGGCTTGGGCTGACCTGGAAGGACTCCCTCGGTTGAATTATCTGTAATTACCCCTGCTACCAACTGCAATCTGTTCATTGGGACCCTTTGACTCAAGTCCTCTATATTTTGGTGATGGTCATGATGCAGTCCCCGGGCGCACATGGCCCCGGAGAGGTCCTTTCTCCCCCCTCTCTCTCCCTGTTCTCTTTACTTCTTCTTCTTACTTTACAGGGTTTTTATTTTTGGTTTTTCGCTGGCTCTCCCTTCTGTCTCTTAATTATCTTTCTGGCTTTCCTGTTTGCTTTAATTCCTATGTGGTTTATTACTTGTTTGATTATTTGTTATATTGCTTTTTTCCTTTGTTGTATTTTGATATTATTCTGTGAAGGCTCGGAGGTGGCTGCTTCCTTCCCCCACATACTACTTATTGTCTTTTTCTGTTTACATCAAGGGGTTGGCTAGCCGGGCTATGATGTGGCGGCACTTAGTGCTGCGTATGGGGAATAGTGCTTGCAGCGGCTCTTGCATGGTGGCGTTTGGAGGCTGGGCTGCTGTGCGTGCTTCCCTTGGCTGGTGGCGGCCAACACGTGGGTGCCCGGGGGGTTTACTGGACCGTGTCATCCGTCCAGCAGTAGACGGAGCCGCTATCCCTCACGGTGGCTTGTGTTGCCGTCTGGGCCATGGGGCTCCCTGTGCTTGGGTGCACAACTGATCCCACTCCGTGGGTTCGGTGAGAGCCCACCTTGCCCTGTAGTTTGGGTGTCGCTGTTGGAGGGAGGGTGGGAGGGAAGTAGCCTGTACATTGGCGGTTATGCAAAGTCTGTATATGCCTGTTTTATTGTATGCTTTGCATGTGTTGATCCTGATCCTGTTGGTCAGTGGCCCGGGCGTTGCTAAACTGCGTCCCTTGGCTTGTTTATAGTTTATCGTATCTGTTCATCTAACTTGTTTAGGGTTATTGGACTGGACAGCGGGGGGGGGGAGCGGGCACGCGGAGGGGCTCATGTATAGTCTGGGTGGGTGGGGTGTGGTCACTGAGTACTCTCCCGGGGGGGGGGGAGCTCTGCATGTCTCAGAGCTCATGGAGTGGCCAGTAGGAGAGGAGGGCTGGCGGTTGGTGCAGGTTTGGAATATGGGGGGGGGGGGGCAGGTGGGGGTGTGGGGACTGGTTGGGTTCAGGGGGGGCTGTGGCCATATGGGGAGGGCGGGGGGGTGGATCTAAAGTGGGAAGGTGGGAGGGGGTTGCATCGGGTGTGCTGGGGGTGTTGGAGACGCATGGTGGATGTTTGAGTATGTGGCTGTGGGTGTGGCAGTCTTGGGAGATTTCATTGTGGCTGATGGGGGGGACCCTAGGCTGGGGGGGTCTTCACCTTTTGGAGTATTGGTTCTGTGTTTCTTGGTGGCCTCTTGACATAGTACGTACTGAAGGCTGGCACTAAGATAGCATCTTGGAATGTCTGTGGCCTCGGCTCCCTGATAAAGCGCTATAAAGTGCTCCAACAATTGAAACGTAAACGTATTGGGGTGGCTATGCTACAGGAGACGCACCAGTCTGCTGCTGAGCACGAGAAGTTGTGTAAAGGTCATGTTATCAAGGTTTACGGGTCCCCGGCGATAGGGAAGAAACGGGGTGTGGCAATATTAATCACTAGCTCTGTGAACTGGGTGGAAGAGAGAGTTGATGTTGATTCAGAAGGCAGGTATGCTTGTGTGTGGGGGTTGCTGGCTGGTATGAAACTGGCTCTTTGATTGGTCTATGCCCCCAATGTGTTTGAGGCCCGGTTCTTTCAGGCTCTTGCTAAGGTCTTGGCGGGCACCACTGGATATCAGGTTATTCTTGGGGGTGACTTTAACGAAGTGCTGGACGCACATATGGATCGCTCTGGGCCAGCTGGGAATCGGAATCAGCGGACCCAGCGGCGCTTGTGGGGGTTGTGTGAGGGACACCAGCTTTTGGATATCTGGCGGGTTTTACACCCGGGCGACCGGGAGTATACTCATTAGTCTAGGGCGCATGGCTCCTGGTCCTGAATTGACTATTTTTTGATCTCGGATTCCTTATTTAGTCGGATTCAGTGTGCAGAGGTGGGCCCCTCTGTTATATCAGACCATGCGATGGTGATCTTAGAACTACGAGACCGTAATCCTGGTCGGGGCCGGCTTTGGCGCTATCCCCTGGAGCTTGGCGGTGACGCGCAGTTCGAGCTCTATCTCCGGGATCGTTGGAGAGACTACGAGGCCCTCAATGATCAGCCTGGGATTTCTCCTGCTCTCTTTTTGGGAAGCGGGCAAGGCCGTCTTGAGGGGTGACATCATCAGCTACACTAGTTTGCGGCACAAGCGGTTGAATCAGCAGATCCTTCGCTTAGAACGGGATCTGGGGAAAGCACGGAGATTGGTGGCTGGGTGCCGGACTGAGGCGAATCGCCGTAAGCTGCGGGAGATCCAGATGGAGCTGGAGATGCTTCTCCATCGGAGGGCGCAAAAATCATTGTTGTACTACCGCTACAAGTTATATCAGCATGGGAATAAGGCTGGTAGATTGTTGTCTTTGTTGGTGAGGCCTGCGGGGGGGGGGCGCAAACCATTGGGGCTATTCGGCATGCCGATGGGACCCTTAGGCGGGGAGCTGTGGATATTGAGGCGGTTTTCACTGATTTTTTTCAGGCAGCTTTACGCGGGGGAAGGGGCACAGGAAGCGGCCGGTCGGGACTTTCTTAACAAATGTCTTTTGCCGAAGCTTAGTGAGGAGGGCATACAGGCTCTCAGCCAGCCGCTAACGGGGCGGGAAGTGCAGGAGGGGATCAAGAAATTAAAGCTGGGCAGGGCCCCCGGGGTCGATGGCTATCGGAGTGAGTTCTACAGGGCTATGGGCGATCTTGTAGTTGCACCCCTTGTGGGTTACTTTGAAGATTTGGTTAAGTTGGGGAGGTTCCCGTTTGAGACCAATAAGGCGCTGATCACCATATTGCCAAAGCCCGGGCGGGATCCACTTTTGCTGGGCTCATATCGTCCTATTTCACTTCTTAATGTCGACATTAAGCTTTTGGCCAAAATTATGGCGGATCGGTTAGCACGGTTTTTGCCGGATTTGATTCAGAGAGACCAGGTAGGCTTTGTGCGGGGCCGGCATGCTGCCTTCAGTGTGCAACGAGTGTTGCTTTCTATGTGTGCAGGGAAACTGGCTGAGCAAGGTTCTTTGCTTATTAGCTTCGATGCTGAGAAAGCGTTCGACAGGGTCAATTGGGGCTTCATGTACCAGACTTTGGAGGCGATGGGGTTTTCTGGTTTCTTTGTGGATGTGGTCCGTTTATTATATGCTGATCCGCAAGGGGCTCTTCTGGTGAATGGCCATATGTCAGCAGATTTCCCCATTCAGAAGGGAACTCGTCAGGGCTGCCCACTATCTCCGCTCCTCTTTGTTTTGACTTTGGAGCCTTTGCTGATCCGGATCAGGACTGCCACGGAGTTCCGGGGCATCTCAGTGGGGATGGCAGAAGTCCGAGTAGCGGCCTTCGCTGACGACTTACTTGTCCATTTGGGTAGTCCTCAAGAGGGGCTGCCCCATTTGTTACAACTTATCAAGGCGTATGGGGTGCCCTCGGGGTTTCGCCTAAACTTGGACAAATCTGAAGCAGGGCTGGCCAGGGGAATTTCCATTGAAGTGAGCTGCGGGTCATTTCAAATACCTGGGTATCTATCTGCTGGCGAATGTGCGGGACCTTTACCATCTCAATGTTTCTAAACTAGTCGACGCTGTTTCGATCCATGTGGATAAATGGCGAGACCTACCAATCTCTCTTGGGGGGCGTGTGGCACTGTATAAGATGGCACTGTTTCCTAAGATTCTCTATATACTACAGCTTCTCCCGCTGTTCTTGAAGCGTTCAGATCTTCGGAAGCTGCAAGTTCTTCTCAATCGCTTTCTCTGGCAGGGGCGGAAGCCCAGGGTGCGTTTAGAGGTATTACAGCAACCCAGATCCTTAGGAGGCCTAGGCCTCCCGGACATTCGGAAATACAATATAGCTTGCTTATTGCGGGTCGTGCGGGACTGGCTTTGGGATCTCGAGGATTGCTCGCCTTTGGAGCTCTTTCGGGAGGCGGTTAAACCCCTTCACCCACGGTATCTCCTTCATGCTCAACGGGTGCGGGGGTTAAACCGAGCTCTCTGTGTGGTGGTATTAGATCCTGTGCGGAAGGCCTGGCGCTTCTTTTGCGCTGGGCATAGACTTTTGTCGTGTTATTCTCCCTATCTCCCCATACGAGGTAATGCGGACTTCCTGCCAGGCCTAGGGGGGCATGCATTCGAACGGTGGGCGTGAATGGGGATAGAGAACCTGGAACAGGTGGTTACGCCGGCAGGGGCGGTGGAGGACTTCTCTCTGCTTGGTCGGCAGTATCCTTTGGGGTCGTGGGATGTTTTCCCCTATATGCAACTACGCAGTTATCTTCGGGGTGTCCCCAGTGTGGCTTTGCGGGGGGAGGTTAGCCCTGCCTTAGAAGAGGCGCTCCGGGGCGCAGATCAGGGGATGTGGGTCTCGTGGCTCCACCGAATGCTTTGGGAATTTGTGGAGCCGATCGCTGTGGAGGAGCTGGCGACCGCTTGGACTGCGGAATTGGGTGAAGTGGTAACTGCGGATGGGCTGCTGCGCGGTTTGGTAGCCCTTCAGGAGCTGAGCGTGATGGTGCTCCATCGGGATGCTCAGTTTAAAATACTGCGCCTTTTACATTTTGCACCTCATAGGGCGTGGAGGGCGGGTTTTGCCGCCACCCCTGGCTGTCCTAGGTGCGCTGAGTCCCGGGCCACGTTGGGGCATATGTTCTGGAAGTGTTCGCAGGTTCAGGTCTTCTGGGGGAAGGTGGTGGCCTACTTGGTTAAATGTTTGCAACAACCCTTATCCCTGACTGCTGGCAACGTGGTGTTAGATATCTGGGATGACACGTGGGCGGCTGACCTGGGTCCAGCGGTGATGCGCTGGATACGTTTGGTGCTGATGCTTGCTCGCATGACTGTGTTACAGAAGTGGCTGGATGCAATAGGCCCCGTGTGTGGTATTTGGAGAGTGAAGCTTCATGAGATGCTGCTCATGGACAGGATGTATGCTGCTGGGCACCCGCGGCGCTGGCAGCGGTTCTTGGAAGGTTGGGGATCCCATCTCTCTCTCCTGCCACCTCGAGTGCGGTGCCGGGTCTTGGGTGGTCTTTAAAGATTAGGCCGGCCTTGTTGGCTGGATTTTTTTTTCTCTCTTCCAGCACACCTGGTTTGATAGCTGTTGATAGTGTTGTGTATTAAATGGAGGGGGGGGAGGGGCTGGAAAGGAGCGGGAGGGTGTGAATGATGGGGAGTGTTCGAGGGAGGTGTGCTTGTTATACCTTTGGTTTGAGGACGGGCCTGGGAGAAGAGATCACCCCGGGCCTGTCCTGGTTGTGTTGGTTGTGTTGGGGATGTTGTTGTATGCTGTTCTGGGAGAGTGGGGGGTCCTCCCGGGATGCTCATCCCAACGTGTTTGCTCTGTGTTGCTTGTTTGGTGTGGGGATGTTTGAGGATGGCCCAGGGATGGAAGGATTCGAGCTCCTGTCTGTCACTGTTAATGTCTAGGGTTTGCCCCTCTGTTTAGCTGGAGGAGGAGAGAAAATGGGGGTGTCGTTTCTAGCCTTGTCCTGTGATGCCCTCCGCTGTCCTCCGCTGTTGTTTGCTCCATACTACATTGTTATCTAGGGGTTTGGGGTGTTATGTCCCCCACCCTCTGAGGATTCGTTTCAAATGTCTCCCCCTTTTTGTAACCTTTTCTCGATCTCTGTACTTGATTGGTCATATATTTTTGGGTGTAGATGGTGAAAATTGAATAAAACTGATTTGAACATCATAAATGGACAGAGGGGTTCTTTTAAGTACTTGGGGGTACAGATCCCTGCTGCAATATTGCAGATGTATCAGTTGAATGTAATGCCGTTGTTACTTAAAGAGAAAGAACAGTTGCAAAAGTGGAAAGGCTTGCTTCTATCGCTACTGGGATGGATCGCCCTTTACAAAATGACACTCTTACCTAGATGGCTCTATTTGATGCTGGTACTGCCATTGTGCCTAAGGAAGAAGGTTCTTCTTATCTGGCGACGTAAACTCTGTTTTTTTCTGTGGCAGGGGCGTAGGCCTTGCATTGCTTTTGCTCGGATGATTGGGAATGCAGAAAGGGGGGGATTGGGAGTCCCAGATTAAAAGCAATTCAACATAAGTTGTCTCCTGCGCCAGGTTCGGGATTGGCTGTATGTTAGAAACATAGAAACATGATGACAGAAAAAGACCACATGGCCTATCTAGTCTGTCCTTTCATATCAACAACTACAACAGTCCACTTTTTACCTTTAGAGATCCTCTGTGTTGGTCCTATGCTTTTTTGAATTCAGTTACTGTCCTCATCTCTACCACCTCCACTGGGAGACTATTCCATGGATCCACTACTATTTCCGTAAAGAAATATTTCCGCATATCACTCCTGAATCTATCTCCCTTCACCCTCATCCCATGTCCCCTCGTAGCAGAACTTGCTTTCAGTTGAAAGAGGCTCTCTCCCTGAACATTTATGCCACGGAGGTATTTAAACATCTCAATCATATCACCTCTATCCCGCCTTTCTTCTAAGGTGTACATATTAAGATCCTTAAGTCTGTCCTCATATGCTTTATAATGAAGCCCACTAATCATTTTAGTAGCCACCCTCTGCACCGACTCCATCCTGTTCACATCCTTTTGAAGGTGCGGTCTCCAGAACTGCACACTATACTCCAAATGAGGTCGCACCAAAGACTTATACAGAGGCATTATCACCTCCTTTTTTCTGCTAGCCATTCCTCTCCGTATGCACCCAAGCATCCTTCTAGCTTTTGCTGTTGCCTTTTCTACCTGTTTAGCTACTTTAAGATCATCAGACACAACCACGCCTAGGTCCCGCTCTTCTTTAGTGGACAAAAGTACTTCACCTCCTATACTGTATTGCTCCCTTGGATTGCTGCAGCCCAAATGCATGACCTTACATTTTTTAACATTAAATCCCAGCTGCCAAATTCTAGACCATTCTTCAAGCTTAGCTAGATCCCTCCTCATGTTATCTACCCCTTCCTGGGTGTCTACTCTATTGCAGATTTTGGTATCATCTGCAAAGAGGCAAACCTTACCCGACAGCCCTTCCGCTATATCACTAACAAAGATGTTAAAAAGAATCGGACCAAGGACAGATCCCTGGGGCACACCACTGGTAACATCCTTCTCCTCAGAGTTAGCTCCATTTACTTGTACTCTTTGTCGCCTCCCACCCAACCAATTTCTAACCCAAGCAGTAACTTTAGGGTCCATCCCTAGGGTGCTCAGTTTGTTTATAAGTCGCCTGTGAGGAACAGTGTCAAAGGCTTTACTGAAATCTAAATACACCACATCTAGAGCTCTCCCTCGGTCCAACTCCCTGGTCACCTGGTCATGTTGGAATAGTTGTACCCCCTACCCTTGGGGGCTGCACTCTTGGGGGCACAAAATCCTGTATATGTGTTGCATGCCCCGTGGACGTGGCTACCAACATGGATACGTGCATGCCTGTTGGTACGGCCGATGTGGGAAGCTTGGTGTGCGCTGTGCTGCCAGATGAAGCAAACCCCAACTCATTCAGGGTTTTTACCCTTAAGGGGCCATCTTGACTTTCCAGCTGATGATTGTTCTAAGGAATTTAGAATATGGGAATGGCAGGGCCTTGTCCGCCTTTTGCAATTTGTGACATCAGATGGACACTTTAAGCCCTTGGCGGAATTGGCACGGGAGAATCAGCTCCCATCAGGGGGCGGATTCGCATTGTGCCAGGTGCATCACTATATAAAGGCAGTGGGGAAAACTAACGTGAATGCAGACTTTGTGGATTGTGCAGCCAAGTTTTTTGAAATAGATGAGCAGGAGAGGATGTCGCTGTCCCAGATGTGGAAGGCTTGGGTGTTACTGGCGCGGCAGGAGGAGAATCAAGAGTTGGCACAGAAATGGAATGTGGAGCTGGGAACAGACTATACAGGAAAGACCCTTATGAGGGCTCTTCAGAGAGTGCCGCAGTTTACTACAGAGGTGAAACTGCGCAAGATTTTATGTAAGGTCATCTTGAGAGGATTCTTTCCCCCCCATGAGAGGTCGAGCAGCCGACTTAGTGGCAACTGGTAAATGCTAGATGTGTGCAGCAGCACGGAGCACCTTGGGACACCAGTTTTGGGAATGCCTGAGGATATAGGCTTTCTGGGAGAAGCTCTAGAAGTGTGTGGCTGATGTGCTTAAGCAGATGGTAGTATTCCAGAAGGAAGGGCTGCTGCTCGGAGATCTGAGAGGAGTAAGGTTGATGGGTCAAGGGACAAAATTATTTACATGGAAAGCATGTCTAATAGGCCTGCAGAGCATATTAAAAATTTGTTTGGATCCAGAACCTCCGGCCTATTGGGCTTGGCGCAATAGTTTCCATGGGCTAATGCAGATGGAGAACATAGTGGCACAAGGCTCAGTCCCGAAGCGTGCACGCATCATTATAGTACCTCGATCTTTTCATCAAGCGGGAAAAGTTCAAAATGCACTCGTTGAGCACAATCCTTCCCCTGTTCAGTCCTCATGATTGGCTCACCTCACTAGACTTCAAGGATGGCAACACCCATATCCCCATTCACCCTCTCCACTGGAAGTTCCTTTGATTCATCTTCCTCAGCCACCACTATCAGTACAAAGTTCTTCCTTTCGGGCTATTCTCTGCCCCTCATGTTCTTACCAAGTATCTAGAGATCGTCACAGCCCACCTCCAGCATCAGGACCACTGCTTTTACCCCCATCTAGATGATTGGCTGATTTCAGGTGCCTAAAAGACATAGCACCCCAAGCTGTGCGGGGCACTGCTGTCACTCTGCAGACCCTTGGCTTCGTCCTTAATGCTGAGAAATCTAAACCTGTCCCTCAACAAACTCTGGATTTCATTGGGGCTGATCTAGACACTCTGCAAGCCAAAGTCTTCTTTCCTGGTCAGAGAATTCAAGCCTTGCAGCTTCTCAGTAGCACCCTTGCCATATGCTAATCAGCGCTGGCCCGCCTGCTCCTATGTCTCCTGGGGCACATGGTGACATCTGTAGATGTAGTGCCACTTGCCAGGCTGCACATGTACCCTCTGCAATGGCACCTCAATTTCAACGTGTCAACGCTCCCATTCTCTCCAAGCCAGGATTTCCCTCGAAGGCCTGCAGTGAGCAGTCCTCCTCGACAACCTCACGTGGTGGGCGATTCCGGCCATCCTTCTAGTGGGGGGCCCATTTCAGATGCCACCGCATTATATCATCATTACCATTAATGCACCCACATTCAATTGGGGAGCTCATCTCCTCAGCCTTTCTACTCGGGGCACATGATCTCCCCAGGAACAAGCCTTGCATATCAACGTGCCCGAACTCCGAGTGGTCTACTATGCCCTCAAGGTTTTCGCAGACTGGATGCATCACAAGATTGTCCTAGTACACTCAGACAACCAGGTTTCCATGTTTTACAGCAACAAGCAGGACGGTACAGACTCTCTTTGTCTCTGTCACGAAGCCAAGCAAATATGGTCTTTTGCCCTTTCTTTGGATGCCACGCTGTGAGCAGTCTATCTTCCAGGGACTCACAACCAGCTTGCTGACAAGTTGAGCCACCAGCTGGACCCGCACGAATGGTCCCTCGATCTCGCTGTCATTCGAGACATCTTTGCTCTTTGGGGGGAGCTGGAGATGGACCTATTCACCTCTGCGGACAACGCCAAGTGTCCTGTCTTCTGCTGAATTTGGCCTTGCCTCCACAGACGAGCACCTGGTACCTTTGCACTGGACTGGTCTCTCTGTATGCGTTTCTTCCTTTCCCGCTCATCATGCTGATCCTGTTCAAGATCAAGCAAGACAAAGCATCAGTAATTCTGATAGCATCTTGATGGCCCTGCCAAATCTGGTATCCCCATCAACTGGTGCTGCTACAGGCTTCTATATCTCTGGTTACTCAGCCAGGCCTGACTCAGCATCAGGGCTTCCTTCTATATCCCAAACTCCAGTCCTTATCCCTCGTGGCATGGCAGCTTCAGGGCATCAAGCATTGATTTCTTTGCTACCACTTGATGTCCTCTGTTCTCTCTGCTTCTCGAAAACCCTCTATGCAACATTATCTGGACAGGATCCAGTTCACTGCTCAATGAGCCAGCTTTTGTCTGATCTCCTTCACCTGTCCCACTCAAGCCTACAGACTAATTCAGTATGTTTCATCTCTCTGCTATTGCCGCTTCGCATGACCCCGTTGATGTCGAGCCTATTTCAGACCATCTGGTGGTTTCCTGATTAATGAGAGGCTTCATGAACACCAAACCTCCCATCCAACCACCTATGCAAGCCTGGGACCTCAGTATCGTTTTGTCTCAGCTGATGCAACCGTTGTTTGAGCCTCTCTTATCCTCTTCGCTCAAACATCTCACCTGGAAAACAGTTTTCCTCATCACCATTAATTCAGTCAGACGTCTGGGGGGAAATTCAAGCAATGGTGCATTATCCTCCTTATACTCAATTTTCCATGACAAGGTCATACTCTGGACACATCTTAAGTTTTTCCCAAAGGTGGTCTCCGACTTTCACATCAACCAACCTAGAGTGCTCACTGCCTTCTTTCTGAATGTCTCTGTGGGCTCTCCGGAGGAGAAATTGTATGCTTTAGACTGCAGAAGGGCTCTCCTCTACTATCTGCATCGTACTGAGCCTCTCCGCAAGTTATCTCTATTGTTCCTGACCTTCAATCCCAATAATCCTGGGCAACCGGCAGCAAAGATGACCATTTCCTTGTGATTTTTGCTACGAGTAAGCAGCTCTCCCTTCTCCAGGATGTGTTGCCCCTCACAAACTCAGGGTCGTGGCTGCTTCCATAGCCAGTCTGGCTTCTATCTCAGCCTAGGACAACTGCAGGGCAGCTACCTGGTCATCCATCCCTAAGCACTACAGTTTGGATTGTTCATCCATGACGGACTTTGCCTTTGGCCAGACTGTCCTCCGGAATCTGTTCACTACCTGATTCTTCTCCTCCACCTGAGCTAAATTTCGGGGCCGCCCAATTTCACAGATGTTTCAGACAACCAAGCTTATCTGACCAGCTCTGGACTCACCATTGAGTGTGACTGCATCCCTCTGATTCTCTTCGGAGAAAGTGTAGTTGCTTACCTGTAATGGGGGCTCTCTGTAGATAGCAGGCGGATGCAGTAACACTCTCCTGCCTGCTTTCCCCTCAAAAAAACAAAAACAAAACAAAACCAGAAAGCAACACAGGAGTCGACACCACCAAATGGACTGGCAACATCTGTTTCCAGTTTTTGTCTCTGTTTCTTCTTTGCTCTGGTACGAACTGATTCTCTTGCACAGGCAGGCGGGAAGCAGGCACACATGCTCAGTGAAGCAACAAAGCTTCCCTGAGGTGTCAGAGACCCGCTCAAGGCTCAGTCCAGGGACTTCACCATTGAATGTGACTGCATACTCCTGCTGTCTACGGAGAACCCCTGTTACAGGTAAGCAACTACAGTTTCTGATCAATTTTCAGATATTCTTTGGTCATCCATTTTGGACGTTTTTTCTTTTTCACCTTTTGCAGAGAGTTTTCATTTTCTTTGAGCACAAATTTCTTGATGTCATCCTATAATTCATGTGTTGCATTGTCATTTGTATCCAAAGCAGCAAATCTATTTTGCAGGAAGCCTTTAAATCCTGATGATATATTTTCAAGATCATACTTTGCTACATTAATGAGTGGCTTGCTCTTTTGAATCTGCATGCTAGTTAGTAGCTGGTGATCTGTAAAACAGTCTGCTCCTGGTTTTGTCTTTGCTGATAATATTGAACCTTTGGATTGAGTACATCTGTGGAAATCAGCAATTTGATTTTTATACAATCCATTGAGCAAAATCCATGTGTACAGCTGCCGCTTGTTTTGCTGGAAGAAGAGTTTGAGATGAATAGATAGACTGTTAATCTTGCAGAATTCTTTCTCCAGCTTCATTTCTGTTGCCAAGCCCATATTTTCTAACCACTTTGGTGCTGTCTTTGTTCCCAACTTTTCCAGTCCCCCTTGACTCTCATGATATCTTGTTTGCATGTTCTGTGTATTTCAGGTTGTACTTGTTTATAGAAATGATCAACAATCAACTTTGTCATCTTCTGCTCTGTTGTTGGTGCATATACCTGAATAATAGCTGTGTTGATGGGCATTCCTCATAGATGAATAGAAATTGTGTTCACTGATTTCATTATATTTCATGTTCTTGCAAGTTTTTTTCTTAATTATGCATACATTATTTTTTCTTTGCCTTTCATTTCTGGCATAATATACTATGTCATCATCGGTTTCAAAATGCCCGATGCCAGTCTTTTTCAGTTTGCTGATACTCCAGAGATCGAATTGTGCATGTTCCATTCCATTTCATTTTTTACCACCTATGCTTTGTACATTCCATGTCCCAATATGTAAGACATCTTAGCAGCTTCTGACTCTTATTTCATGCCCAGCTATAGCAGCAGTCAGATGACCCACAAGTTTGGTTCCAATTGCATCATAAATGCCGGCTTTACTCTGAAGAGTCTTCATCTTGTCCCCATTAGCCCCTTGAGTGCCTTCTGCTATGGGGGGAGGGAGGCTCATCTTCCAACACCGTTTTGAAGTTTGTTTTCTTGTGAATAGCCATTAGGTTTTTGTGGTAAAATATGAAAGTAGATTGTCAGGCCTTGCTTCCATGCAAATAATGCTAGTGGTGTTGTCGCCGTCACAGAAATGTGATCCTCCATTGCCTACACCATCCCATACTGCTGCTGCCTAGATGAGTGGTTTGTCATAGTTTGGCACCTCAGCTGAGATGTGCCCATCTTGGGAGACTCTGCCTGTAGTTAAGCTACTACTAGCATAGCTCTCTGCATCACTGCTGCATGGAAGTCTGTGTGGCACAACAAGTCACATATCAAGTGAGGGGAAATTTGTCATACAGTTTCACAAAAGGGGTCAGTGCACAAAAACCGATAGCTAAAACCTGTCGTTTCTTTCTGTATAACATTGGCAAAATTTGCCCCTTCCTTTCTGAACACACTACTAAGGCACTCGTCCACTCTTTAGTGACCTCTCACCTAGACTATTGCAACCTCCTCTTTGCTGGTCTCCCTCTGAATCATTTCTCTCCTCTTCAGTGTGTTCAAAACTCAGCTTCGTGGCTAATCTTCCGTCAGCCTCTATATGTTCATATAACCCCTCTTCTCAAGTTGCTTCACTAGCTTCCTATCTGTTTCCATATCCAGTTCAAACTTCTCCTGCTGACCTATTAGTGCACTTATTCTGCTACTCCTCACTACCCCTTTCCTCTCTTCTCTCCCTACATCCCTCCTTGTGAACTCCGTCCTCTGGCAGAGCACTTCTATATGTGCCCATCTCTTCTACTGCTAACTCGACTCCGATCCTTTCATCTTGCTGCTCCTTATGCCTGGAATAAACTCAGTCTATCCATTAGGCTTCATCTCTAGCCCTTTTCAAATCCAGGCTGAAAATTCACTTCTTCGAGGCCGCTTTTGGATCTTGATCTGCTTAGTCTCCAAGGCGTTTCCTTACCATTCCCCTAGATATAACCTTGTCCTCAGCTGTTGTGCTGTCTTAATTAGATTGTAAGCTCTGATGAACAGGGACTGCCTCTTACATATGTCTGTACAGTGCTGTGTATGCCTTGTAGCGCTATACAAATGATCAGTAGTAGTGGTGGTCAAATTTGCAGATGACACAAAATTATTCAAACTTGTTAAATCACAAAAGGATTGTGAAGAATTACAAGAGGACCTTGAGAAATTGGGAGACTGGGTATCCAAATGGCAGATGAAATTAAATGCAAAACCATACACTTGGAAAACAGCCCAAACTATAGCTACATGATGCAAGATTCCACATTAGGCCTCACCACTCAGGAAAAGGAATCAAGGTGTCATTGTGGATCATATGTTGAAATCCTCTGCTCAGTGTGCAGTGGCGGAAAGAAAGAAAATAGAATGCTAGGAATTATAAGGGCATGATTGAAGAATAAAACAATAAAATTTATCCTGGTTTGTAAAACAGTCCATACACATGTCCCACAATGCCTTTCAGATGCCCTCCGTTTCATACTCCATCCCGTACCCTTCGCTCTGTCCATGTAAATAGATTGCACCTCCCCTCCATCTCTCAGGCCCCCCCTTGACTCAACTCACCACTCTGCCATTTTCTTTCTCGGCCCGTCCCTCTGGAACTCACTCCCTGCCATCCTATGCTCAGAACCCTCACTTCATAAGTTTGTCACTCCTGAAGACCCATCTTTTCCAGTCTGCCTTCAACCTTCTTCCCTTTGGTTTATGATTCTATTCCCACTCCTCTTCCTTCCCTCTCCTCTCTTCTTTCTTGCTTGAATGTGTCAGCTGTCCTATCAAGTTGATGTAGTTCCTTTACCTCTTTTCCCCTGGTTTCATTTGTTATATTTTGTGAGCTGCACTGATTTCTGAAGTGTGGTATATTTACTCAAGAGAAAGATGAGTAGTGGATTACCCCAAGGATCTGTAATGTGTCCGCTGCTATTCATAAATGATTTGGAAATGGGAATAAAGATGACAAGAAATTATTGAAAGTTGTTAAAACCCAAGAGGATTGAGAAAAATTGCAAGAGGACCTTGAGAAATTGGAAGAATGGATGTTCAAATGGCAGATGAAATTTAATGTGGACAAGTGCAAAGTTATGCACCTAGGAAAGAACAACCCAAACTATGGTTCCACAATGCAAGGTTCCACATCAGGAACCACTACCCAGGAAAAAGAAACGTCTGAGGGGAAATATGAAGATATGATAGAGGTCTGTAAAATGAGTAGTGTGGAATGCATAAATGGAAATTCGTTACTACTACTAATCATTTGTATAGCACTAAAAGGCATATGCAGCACTGTACATACAGATGTAAGAGCCAGTCCCTGTCAAGTTCATTTTAATGTAAACTCTCCCACATTACAGGCTGTAGGAGTCCTAAAATTTGCACACAACTACTTCACAAAGTTTTCCCCAATACCCATCTTCTCCAGGACATGGAACAAAATCCCACTCTGCCTGGTCAAATGTCTTTTCAGCATCAACTGCAAGCAACATGGATGGTGCCTGCTCAGCCTGGGCCAACCAGATCAGGTTGAGCAGCTTCCAGATATTGTCACTCGCTTGTCATGGTATAAACCCAGACTGGTCCTCATGGAGCAAGCAAGGAATAAAGGGGCATTTTTCCTAAATGCAGCTAACTGGTTAACGTGTATTTAGCATGCGATAGCTGGCCATGGTGAATGCCAACATGTGTGCATGCCAGTTCCCAGCTGCCAAAACAGACATTAAATGGCAGTTGCATGCTTATGTGGGTGGGTTAGAGGTGGCGTGTGGGCATGGTGAACATATTATTGTGCAATCACTGTCAATATGCTAATTAGCATAGGTGCACGCAACGATAACTCTATGGGTATTGTTAGGGGTAACCGTGTTAATTGCACTGCATGTTAACATATGTATTTGCATATTAACTGCTAACACATGCTGGTCACAGTGCCAATGAGGGAGGGAGGAGTGGCCTAGTGGTTGGGGCAAGTTACCTCAGGCCAAAAGGTCAGGGGTTCAAATCCCAATAGAGAACAGCAACCTTGGGCCAGAAGGATTGGGGTTGCTAGTCCCACAGGTGCTCCTTGTGGTCTTGGGCAAGCCACTTAACCCTCCATTGCCCATGTTCCCTGTAAAATAGTTATCTCCAAGTTATAATGCCCTGTTCAATGTAAACCACCTTGATATCATGAAAGGCAATATATAAGAAATGTTAAATAAATAAATGGTTAGCCTGGAGGCTTTTCACTTACCATGTGTTAAAAATGCACATTAAATATAAAATCTTAGTGGGATTTTGTTAAAGGGCCCCAAAGACTTGGAACCTATTTGCCAATTTGCTCAGCATCTAAATTAATGAGCAATATAGATCTATAATGAGCTATAGACAGACACTGGGCTCCTTCCCAATTTGGGGATAAACATTATGCCAGCTGTATAAATAGAATTCAGGACACCCTCTTCTGAAGGATGGCGTTGAAAGCCCACCAAGAGATCCCTTAACCTTTTATAAAACTTAAAAGTATCCATCCAGTCCTATCCCTTAAGGATTTTATTTATTTATTTATTTAGCTGCATTTATATCCTGCTTTTCACCGGGTCAAAGCGGTTGGGGGATACATTTAACACAAGAGGATTTGAGACACATACACTAATACTTACAGGGAACATGGGCAATGGAGGGTTAAGTGGCTTGCCCAAGACCATAAGGAGCACCTGTGGGACTAGAAACCCCAGTCCTTCCAGCCCAAGGTTGTTGTCCTCTAGTGGGATTTGAACCACCAACCTTCCAGCCTGTGGTACCTTGCCCCAACCACTAGGCCACTCCTCCCTAATGGCCAAGAGAACCTCCTGTGAACTTTCTCTGTTAAGCAAGGCTCTCATCTTTAGTGAGTTTGGGTAAAGAGCATTGTGCCAAATACTCTACCATTTCAGTGTTTCTTCACACCACTTCTTAATTGTACAGCTTATGATAAAAATCAAGGAAAGCTTCCCAAATAGCCTCTGATTTTGTATGATACCCTGATGCATCTTAAGCTTACCAGTCAAGAGCTGATTGGCCTTGTCAAACTGAAAGAATTGCTATTTTAGCTTCAGTATGTTAAATGCTGGCTCTTGCATGGTTAGAGCCTGCAACTTTACCCTCATCTTCACAAGTCTGCGAAAAAGCAGTTAGGATACTTTTTATGTTCTCTTTCTAACTGACCAATGAGCTGCCTGCCGCTCCCTTTTCCAAGTTTCCCACTTACAGTTATGGTACAAGGCAAACGATATAAACCTGCCCTGGCTAATGGCCTTTAACCCATCCCACACCATCCCCTCTTCACAACCGTGATCCACGTTAAATGAGAGGTATTCCCTTGTAGCATCTTCAATGAGAGTACAAAAATCGGGGCTCCCTAGGAGGGACTTATTGAGTTGCCAGAATTGTAAACCTCTCTCCTCTCGATTTAGTCTCAGCCAGATAAGCACGGACATATGAGCTGGGGTAAATGGAAGAATCCACTATTTTCTGCTCCCTAAAGTCGTCAATGAAGATGTTCTTTATGCTTTTAATCCACCAGAGTGAAACTAGTTAGCAAAAGAATTAAAATGTAGTATGAAGTGCAGTTCTTTCTCTGCAGGATGGAGGAAGGGGGAGGACCAAAAATTGGGAGAAGCAGCAATTTGGACATGGGCAGATTTTAGTAATTTCCATGGAACAAAATTGCCAAAATCCAAACTGCTGAGGAGGAAACCAGATTGGTGATAACCTTACTTAGCTACTAATAAATAAGACCCAGTAAACTGTGATGATATCACCTCTCCAATATTTTTTTTACAATAAATTCTTTGATTGATGCTTTATTTTTTTAATGGAAGCAATCCAATCCACGGTTTGGAAATAAGCATACTTGATACAAGGGCATTTTTCAGAAAGAACTTTCCTCTGTTTTGTGCCATTGAACTCTTCCAGCCTGTGCACTGGCTTGACACAAAACTGCCTTTGAATGTGCAATATAGTAGGTGAAGTGCCTTATAAAAGCCTATGTTTCCTACTATCTCCAGGAACAAGCAGGAATGAGTCTTCACATATGGGTATCGTCGGTACCGACGGAGCCTGCGCGGGAACGCTCCCAAGCGTCCTTAAAGAAAGCTTTTGGGAGCATCCCACAGCACCTGCGCGCTGCCTTTCCGCCTTTCCTAACTGCCTCTCTCCAGTTCTTCTTTTCCGCGGAGCCAGCAGGTCGTGTTTCCTGTCACCGCTGAAGAATTTCTTATTTTTCTTTTTTCTTTAGTCGCGTGTCTGCCTTCTCGATACCGCACCGGTACTACCGGTTCTTTTTCTTTCTTTAAAAAAAAAAAACGTCTACTTTTTCAGTGCATTTTTCTTCTGGGGCCTTAGGCCTACAGAGATATTTTTCCCTCATGGAAAAACCCGCCTCCGGTTTTAAAAAATGCACAAAGTGCAGTAGCACTATTTCTGTCACCGACACCCATGGCTGGTGTCTAAAATGTTTAGGTCCTGACCACTCCATTGCAGATTGTGAGTCCTGTTCTATGATGTCCAAAAGAGGGTTACAGAATCGGGCAGCTAAGCTCAGTACCCTGTTTCCCTCCGATGCAGCTTCCGTGGCATCGACGTCTTCCAGGGCTGCTTCTTCATCCCATGGATCTCAGGTAACCAAACTTAAATCTGACCGGTCCTCAAAGAGTTCATCTCCCTCTAAGTATCGAGATGCCCCCGGGCTTACTCTTGAGGATACCATACCGGCAAAGTTACCCCGGCGGGAGGCTCCGGCTTCCAAAGCACTACCTATGGGGTCACAGGTTGACATCGATGGCTCGGCCTCGACCGATCACCTGTTACAATGTTCTGGGGTACCGGCAGTTTCTACCGGTACCAACATCCAGACATTGGTGGCGTCGATGGATCAGAATATTCTGACCATGCAGCGTGCCATCACGACATTCATTCAAGCTGCAATGCCTACGGTACCGCAACAAACCCCGTTGTCGGTACCCGTACCGATTCCGGTACAGGATCCGATTCCGGTTCCGATACCAGTACCGCTTGCATCGACATCAGCATCGACGGCAGCGGTACGCTATCCAGCGATGCCTATCAGTACCGGTCCGGTACCAATTACTCCAGATGTCGATACCTCCCAGTACGCGTATCGGGCTCTACGAGAGCATCCAGACAGTCGACACTTCGATTCTTCTGAAGACTCTGACTCTTCAGAGGCCTCAATTGAAGCATCGGGGATCCTTCCTCAGGAACCCTCTTCTCCAAAAAGGAGAATGTCTCCTCCTGAAGACTTGTCTTTTCAGGACTTTATTAGGGAGGTGGCCAAAGGCCTGTCCATCTCAGTGACCTCTGAGACTGAACCTAGAGCCAAAAAATTAGATATCCTACAATATCCTAAGGCTCCTAAAGAGGCAGCCACCTTACCAATACATGAGATTCTTTATGAACACATGTTGGGCATATGGGAGACTCCTCTTTCCACCTCCCCTCATTCCAGAAGGTTGGACACCATGTATCGTGTTCCTCCTTGTCCTGGGTTTCATAAGACTCAGCTTCCTCACCACTCCATTGTGGTAGAGTCTGCCATGAAAAAGATCAAGAGTACAAAAAGGCACTCCTCTGCTCCTCCAGGAAGAGAATGCAGAACCCTAGATGCCTTTGGCAGGAAAATCTTCCAGGCCAGTATGCTTGTAGCCAGAATTAACTCCTATAGTCTCTATATGGGAATGTTTCTAAAAGAAGTTACAGATCATCTGCAAACCTTATCTCCTTTTATGTCAGAAGATAAGAGAGAAGAATATATCACCTGGCTTAAACATGCACAGGATGTATCCAAGTTTTCCAACCGTGCAGCCTTTGACTCTTTTGAGGGGGTCAGTAGAGCCTCGGCTATTGCCATAGGTGCACGCAGAGTTGCTTGGTTGCAAGCCTCTGATTTGGAATCCTGGGTACAGGATGGTCTAGGTAACCTTCCCTGTACAGGTGAAAACCTGTTTGGCAAAGACTGGCAAGCAAAGGCCAACCAGATGGATGCTGAAAATTCTGCTTTAGATAGACTTTCAAAGTCTACTACTGCTCCTTTCAAAAAGAGGTTGTTCAAAAAGGGATCTTTCCCAAAGAAAGGGAAATTTTCTTCTTATGGTCAGGCCTCTTCTCAAGGTCGTTTTGCTACAAAGAGGCAGCAACAACCAAAACAGGCCAAAACCCAGGCTGCGAGGACTGCTAAGGCCCAACAGCCTCAGCCTCCTCAGGGCCTTTGACTTTCCACTAGAGAACTTAGCCTTTCTGGCTCTAGAACATCCAGAGCCCCTCACCATCCCAGGAAGGTTAGCTCACTTTGCTCCCAGATGGGAACAAATCACAGCAGAGCAGTGGACCCTCTCCATCATAAGAGAAGGGTACAAACTTCATTTCTTAAACCTTCCTCCTCACACCATGGTGAAACAGTTCAATTCTCCAACATCTCTCCTCAACCTTCTAGGTCAGGAGATTGCTACCCTTCTTGCCCAAGGGGCAATAGAAGAAGTACCCCTTCTTCAACAGGGTTCAGGGTTCTACTCCCCCTATTTTCTCATCCCAAAGAAAACAGGGGGCTACAGACCCATATTAGATCTCAGAGAATTGAACAAGTTTCTATGCAATGAGAAATTCAAGAGGACTTCTCTCGGAACTCTCTTTCCATACCTCCAGAGTCAGGACTGGCTTTGGTCTCTAGATCTCAAGGATGCGTACACCCATGTTCTCATCCATCCAACACACAGAAGATTCCTTCACTTCCTGTACCAAGGAAAGCACTACCAATACAAAGTGCTTCCTTTCGGTCTGGCCTCTGCTCCAAGAGTGTTCACAAAATGCATGGCAGTAGTAGCTGCATTCCTACGCACTCTAGGAATATTCGTATTCCCATATCTGGACGACTGGCTCATCCGAGCTCCATCCCAGTCAGAGGCCCAAACTTCTCTAGCCTGCACAAGGCGTGTTCTTCAGTATCTGGGACTGGTAATCAACATTCCAAAATCCCATCTTACCCCTACTCCGTCTCTAGAGTTCATAGGGGCCTTACTGGATACCACAACTGCAAGGGCCTATCTTCCCCAGGCCCGTTGCCTACGCTTGGTGCAGTTAGTCTCCCAGATTCAGTTAAAATCCCATTTAACTGCTCGAGAGATGTTACAACTTTTAGGCCACATGGCATCCACGGTGCATGTGGTTCCCTATGCTCGCCTTCACATGAGAGCAGCTCAGTGGACCCTATCCACCCAATGGACCCAGGCATCAGGTTGCCTGTCAGACAAAATAGCAACCTCCAGTCGCCTATTTTCGTCCCTCCACTGGTGGAAGTCCACTCAGAATCTGTTGCTGGGGTCCCCCTTTCAACAGGTGTTACCCCAAGCAACCCTTACAACTGATGCCTCTCCAAAGGGTTGGGGGGCTCATCTACAAGATCTCTCGACCCAGGGCATCTGGTCTCCACAAGAGACATACCTTCATATCAACCTCTTAGAGCTCAGAGCAATCTTTCTGGCTCTCAGAGTCTTCCACGCCCTGCTCAGCTACAAGACAGTCCTCATCCACACGGACAGCCAGGTAGCTATGTTCTACGTGAACAAGCAGGGGGGAACTGTCTCTCTGTCGCTTTGCAACGAAGCTCTGAGATTGTGGGCCTTCGCCAGAGAGCATCAAATCCAACTCATGGCAGTATATCTTCCAGGAGTTCAAAACTCTTGGGCAGACAGACTCAGTCGAGTTCTGCTTCCGCACAAATGGTCCCTCCATGGGGACCAGATAGCCAGAATTTTTCGGTTTTGGGGTACCCCAGACATAGATCTGTTTGCAAGTCCGTGGAATGCCAAACTTCCCTGGTTCTGTTCCAGGATTCCATGTCAGGGAGTTCAGGCCAGGGATGCCTTCCTCCTTCATTGGGGGCAAGACTTCCTTTATGCCTTTCCACCTATTCCCCTAATCCCCAAGACTCTGTTCAAGCTTCAGAGAGACAAAGGGACTATGATCCTCATAGCACCACTTTGGCCATGCCAAGTGTGGTACCCTCTACTTCTGCATCTCTCTCAAGCTCCCTCCCTAGACCTGGGGTCTGCTCCAGATCTCCTCTCCCAGGAGGAGGGAACTTTGTGGCACCCAAATCCTCAGTCTCTTCATCTCAGGGCCTGGTTGCTGAAGGCCTAGACCTTCAAGATTTACAACTTTCTCAGCAAGTGAAGGATATCCTTCATGCTTCCAGAAAGCCTTCCACCAGACGTTCATATGCTTTTAAATGGAAAAGGTTTTCCATTTGGTGTGCAGAGAAGGGTCTCAACCCTCTTGCAATACCTTTGCATTCTTTACTAGACTATTTGCTGCATTTATCCCATGCAGGCCTTAAAACAAATTCAATCAGAGTCCATTTGAGTGCTATTGCAGCATCCCTTAAGCCTCTCAATGGACGACCTATTTCCTCTCATCCTCTTATAGCAAGATTCATGAGAGGCCTTCTTTTGACTAAACCTCCCATTAGACCACCTCCAGTGGCCTGGGACTTGAATCTGGTTCTTGGCCAGCTTATGAAGCCACCCTTTGAACCCTTAGCCACTACCTCCTTAAAATTCCTTTCTTGGAAGGTAATTTTTCTCATTGCAGTCACCTCAGCTCGCCGTATCAGTGAGCTGCAAGCTTTAGTGGCTAATCCTCCTTATACAAGGTTCCATCATGACAAGGTAGACCTCAGAACTAATCCACACTTTATGCCTAAAGTGGTCTCACCTTTTCATCTGAACCAGGAGGTCTTTTTACCTGTCTTTTTTCCAGGACCTCATGCATCAAGTGCAGAGAGGAATCTTCATACCCTGGATTGTAAAAGAGCACTTGCTTTCTATTTACACAGGACACAGCAACATAGAAAGTCCTCTCAACTTTTTGTTGCTTTTGATCCTTCTCATTTAGGACTTCCAGTCTCTAAGAGAACTCTGTCCAATTGGATTGCTCAGTGTATTTCCTTCGCCTACCAAAGTAAGAACCTTTCTCTGGAGGGCCATGTCACAGCTCACAATGTGAGGGCCATGGCCACCTCTATGGCTCATCTAAACTCTGTATCCATCGACCAAATCTGTCGAATGGCTACTTGGGCATCGGTTCATACCTTCACAGCCCATTACTGCTTGGACAAGGACTCCCGCCAGGATGCCTTGTTTGGTCAGGCTGTTCTCAATCACCTGTTCCATACCTAATCAACTCCTACCCTCCATCCCTGAACTGGATGCCTGAGATTCATGGGTAGAGGTAGAGCCCTTCCCAGGGACTCACAATTTGGGTGATCTCCCAGGCATCTCTAGCTGGGGAGTCCCCATATGTGAAGACTCATTCCTGCTTGTTCCTGGAGATAGCACAGTTACTTACCTGTAACAGGTGATCTCTGGGAACAGCAGGAATAAGTCTTCACAACCCACCCACCTCCCCTAGGAGTTGTATCTCTCTATCTTTCCTTTCCTCTCTCTCTCTCTTTGTCTCAGCTTTAAAACCCGAACCGGAGAGAGGCAGTTAGGAAAGGCGGGAAGGCAGCGCGCAGGCGCTGTGGGATGCTCCCAAAAGCTTTCTTTAAGGATGCTGGGGAGCGTTCCCGCGCAGGCTCCGTCGGTACCGACGATACCCATATGTGAAGACTTATTCCTGCTGTTCCCAGAGATCACCTGTTACAGGTAAGTAACTGTGCTTTATTGCATTTTGAATTGTATTTTTGTAGGCGGTGAAAATTGGGGGGGTTTCACTGATCAACATAAAATTCTCTGAACTTTCAATGTGAAAAAATTATAGAAATATTCAAAAAGTAATTAAGAATAACAAACAGATCTTGATTGTATAAATCTTTATGCCTCTTTACCTTGACCTAGTGCATGGTGGGGGAAGCCCTTTTTGAAGCAATAACAGCAGTGGGTTTGCACAGTGTAGCAATGAAGATTTTGCCTATTGGCAAAAAAGCTCAAGCTCCTTCATGTTGACTGTGAATAGTCTGTGGACTGCAGTTGTCAGATCTTGCCAAGTGTCTGGATCTATTAAATTCAGATCTGGACTTTGGCCGGGTCAGTTGAGGACATTCACTTTCTTCTTGCTGAGTTGCTCCATTGTTGCTTTTACTTTGTGTTTAGGATCATTGTCTAATTGAAAGATTAATCTTCTCTCCAGTGCCGGGTCTGTGGCACAATGGAATAGCTTTTTCTCCAGGATCTGCCTATGCTTTGTACCATCCATCTTTCCCTTGATTTTCACAAGTCTCCCCATCTACACAACATAATCATCCACCATCTTTCAGCAGATGTACTACAAGAAATTGTAACAAGGGACATCAGTAACAGACCAAGAAGGAACAATTATGACAACATGATCAGCACACCTTCAGGATATCACAAGACAAAACAAAATACGTCTAGAAGAGCTCCATCACTAATGGCATCCACACTATGGAACTCCCTCCCAACAAGCCTAAGGGAATTAGAAGACATCACAGACTTTCGCAAGGCCCTTAAAACCCTGCTCTTCACAGAAACTTACGAGCAGATAGACAACAGTTCCAACCAGATACACAACAGCCCCCACCCGAGAGGGATTGCAGCGTAAACTCCACTGTAAGCTCCATACCTAGCCAACCCAGTTAGACTCACGACACCATCATGATAAATGTAACCCTCAAATTGTGTTGTCTTAATGTTGTTAAATTCTCTCATGTTAAATGTTGTAAAACTCCCACATGTTAAATGTTACCGAATTGTGATGTGATGTAACCACTTTGATTGTAGGATAAGGTGGTATACAAGTATGTCTAAATAAATAATTTCCCCACAATACGCTTTACTTAAGGATGATGCTAGAAAGGTAATGTGCTACATTTGTTTTATGTTATCTGTTTGGTCTTAATGTTAAGCAATAAAGTTCCACTTTGGTCTCATCAGACCAGAAAACCTCTCACATGTATGCAGTTTTGCAGATAGCTTTTCTTTAACAGTGGCTATCTTCTTGCTATCCTCCCATACAAGCCATTTTTGTAAAGCAGTCTTTAAATCATTGAATAGTCAGCATTTTTCTCATTCTCAGCCTTAGCTTCTATAGTTTTTTTAAAGTAATTGTAGGCGTCACAACAACCTTCTTTAACCAATGCCTACTGACGTTAGAGGGATGGCCTGATTGAGGCAGTATCTTTGTGGTGCCAAACTATTTCCATTTTACACTGATGGACTTGACAGTGCCCCAAGAACTATTCAACACACAGGATTTTTAAAAACTTTATCCTGGAGTTATTTTGTCAGCTTCATGCTTGGCATGTTGAGACTTTGATTCAGATTCACTTTATACTATAATAGCAGCTTAAGTCTTCATCCAGCAGTATTCAAATCAGCTCATATACTCTGATTGGACACATGTGGACTCTCTTTATCTTATGGGCCTTAGTAAAGCAAGATTTGGAACTGGAGCTAATTTGCGTTTGTTATGACAAAAAGTGTAAAGACTAATGCAGTCAAGACTTTGTTTGTATTCTTAATTGTTAAATATTTCTATATTTGTTTCTTCAAATTGAACGTGTAAAGTATGTAGATCAGTGAAATTCCTGTTTTAGTACATTTTGAGTCGTATTTTATTAGCAGAATGTGAAAATATACAAGGGCATATGAAGACTTTTACAAGGCACTGACCGAAACAAGGAATTCAACTCAGCAACACCTATGATTGTTTATTGTGGCATCAGGGATATGGTAGGCCACTGGAGGGCTTTTATATCTATCTATATGCTGCTCACATGTAAGGTTTCCATCTCACCCAAATCAGTAGCGATCAGAGCTACAATGTCATATAGGTGTTGGACCAGATCAGCCCATTTGGACTGACCTGGGTGTGATGGCAGCTCTATTGACATGCCAAGGAAATTTGCTTCACTGCCTCTGGATCATAGCGTCACTTGTGATCTGTGATAGGAAAAAAACCTTATGCCATTACAAGAATTCCTGCTCCCTCTGTATCCATGTTTATACATGGACAGCTGGGCCGTCATTCACAGGTCAGTTAACCCCACAGATGCTCCTGGGTCTATCAACTGTCAAAGAGGTTCCCCTGCCCCTCCCAAGTTGTTGCTGCCTGTATAGTACTTATACATAATATACATATATAAGGATGTACATTATAAATCCTATATTTACAAATGTATACAGTGTGTGTATGAAAAGATGACCTGTGCTATCCAGGATCCATAGTGGCTTTATCCAATCTTCCTCTTTCCCTCCACACCCTTCCCAAGCTCCCAAAAGCCTTCCAATCTGTCAACCAAACTGTGCTCATTTGTTTTTGCTGCTGTGTTAATGTATGTGATGTGGTTCCCAAACCAAAAATAAAGTGAAGGTTGTTTATCTGATGGTATCATGTCTCATGTTAATAAAGTTAATTACATGCAGAGAAAAGAAAAAGCCTGCTTTAGAGTTGTCAGTTTAATTTTGTACTGTGATCAAGGAGGTGATGCTGGGTTTATGACTCTCCTGCAAGCAAGGGAAAGGGGATGACAGGATTAATCTCTCCTTCATAATGGTGCAAAGGCCTCCCACTTTCTTGTGTTTTGCTATTTTTTACCTGACCCTCTCTTCCAGGGGAAGGGGAAGAAACATTATTTTAATTGCATTTTTATGTACATATACACCAAGAACAAATATGAAAGCAAGAAAATACAGAAATAAATAATGGGCAGTATTTTCTCAACACTACATGAAAATAAAACAAATACATAACCAAAAAACCCCTGAATTATCCCTAATGTACAATAGGAGGATCCAAAATTTGAAATAGTTTAGAAGCAGGGGTTATAGGAAAATAACACAAGGAAAACTTAAGAGGGTGAGTTAGTGTATCTGTGTTTTACATGATTGTTTTTTTGTACATCACTTTGGATAATTTAGTTGGGGACTGATTTATAAACTTTATAAATAAATTAAAGAAATCATGAATACCTTTTTCAAAGCTATCGAATATATAGTCTGAATCATCCATTCCTGACATTGTTTGCTTAGAAAACGATCTTAAAACAAACATTTGTTTGTGTAAGGCAGTGTATTATGTGTGGAAATGTGTTTATAAAATCGTATGCATGATCTCTATGTAAGACTAATGTATGCAGAGCCTCTATAAGTGTAACTTTATCCAGGCTGAGCAAAGGCGTTTCTGGGAGCAGGATTGAGGTTTGCATTTAAGCCCTTAGAAAAACCATTTGTGTGCGTAAATTAACCCCTGACATTCGTGCATGCCAAAGAGCAGGTGTGACTATATGTTCACTTAGGCTGCAGGGACATTTACGAATGGGCACACTGGGTGCCTCTGGGTGAGGGGGGTTCATATCCCTGTCCCCCATGATGGACACTGTGGACACCCTTCCAGATCCAACAGAATGCTCCTTGCATCTCCAGATGCCATATTTGCACCCTGTCTTCTATAGTTTGAGACGCAGCACATACTCTCTGCATTTGTTTGCTTTGCAGATATGCATGCCCCGTCCTCTTGTATTTAGCCCCTATGCTTTGAGCTGTGCAGGTACTTACACTCATTCCCAGTCATCCCTCTGTATTCTGCACTGGCCAGTTGATACCTTCCTGTATATGTACTTAGGGCGCATTTCTGCTGTTCACAGTGAATCCGAAACCCACAGCTGCCCCAATATTGCGCTTGTAGCAATCTTTTTGTACAAAGCGTGCTGCGAACACGTGCACTATGTGCATGTGCTACAGCCATGCGTTTGCTACTACCAAGCTAGTGACATGATTAGCATAGCAGTGGTAGTGTACTGTGGTCACACCCCTTGTGTCTACCACAGCAGATGTGCTCCAGTGCGGTAGTAATATGTGATCTGGAACAAGCAGGAATGTAGTCTTCACATATGAGTGACATCGGGACCGACGGAGCCTGCGTGGGAATGCTCCCCAGAATCCAATTGAAAAGCTTCTGGGAGCACTCCACTGCGCCTGTGTGACTGCTTTCTCGCCTTCTCATCTCCCTCTCTCCAGTTCTTCATTTTCCACGGAACTAGCAGGAAGCAAATTTTGTCACTGCAGAAAATTTTCTTTTTGTGGATAGCGCTTCTGCCTTCCCGTCGATACTGGCACCTTCGAAGGTATCGCTAGTTCCCTTAATCTTTCTTTCTTTATCATCTTTTAAAAAAAAAAAATCTCTTGGGCATCGACACCCTTTTTAGGCCTTATGTCTATCATACCCTTCACATCCTTGAAGATACGGAGAAGCCAACTAGTGGTTTCAAAAAATGTTCTAACTGTGCCAGCACCATTTCGACGACTGACACATATGACTATTTAAAGTGCTTCAGCCCAGACCACCAGCCAAAAGACTGTTCCCTCTGTCAGAAAAGGACATGGAGAGGTCTACAAAACCAGGCTTCTAAATTTGGAGCATTCTTCGCTTTGGATGCAGTATTAATGGCGTCCACTTTGTCAAGGGCCTCATCATACTCCCATGGATCTCAGGTATCTTTAAAGTCTAAGCACAAGGCTGCATTGGAGTCTGACAATACCTCTAGGGGAAGAACTTGTTCAAAGCATCGAGACCCCTTGGATGTTGCCTCGGAGATCAGCCTGCTAAACAGCCCCGTTGTGAGGCACTGTCCTTCAAAGCCATTGAGGGGCCCCAGGATGCTCCCGATGCCTTGACTTCTGGAGAGCTACTGGTGCCATGCTCTGGGATGGTAGCACAAATAACCGTCACTGATACCCAAGCATCGGCAACCTCGATAGACCAGCGCATACTGGTCATCGAGCGGAGTTTGGCAGCCCTCCTTGCAGCCTCTGTACCGATAAAACCCTTGGCTAGAGGAACCGCCCTGTCGATACCGGTTACAGTACTGACATTGACACCGGTTCCAGGCACGGCATCAGGACTTTTACAGATGGCATTGATATTGTTCCCACCCATGCCTCTCCCTTGAAACCCTTACCGATACTGGTGCCAAACCCAAGCGGCCCACTGAGGCCAGTACCTCGGAGCATTAGTACAGGCATCTAGTTTCCTGCGAACACCGGGCTCGTCGATACTTCGAGTCTTCCGATTCCCCAGTTTTGGATACAGAGTCACTCAACTCTTGGGGATCCTGGGACCTACCTTCGAACCCTTCCCTGCCTCAACGGTGATGCATGTCGCCTCCAGAAGACATGTCCTTCCAGGAATTCATGCGAGACCCAGCTAAGGGTCTCTCTATCACGATAACATCAGAGAAGGAGCCAAGGGCAGAGAAATTAGAGATCTTCCAGTACCCAACAGCACCCAAAGAGGCAGCCACTCTACTGGAGCACCGCATCTTTCATGACCTTATGCTCCAGATGTGGGAGACGCCTCTCACGATCTTACATCAAAGTCGACGTCTCGATACTATGCAATGGGTACTGGAGTGTCTCAGCTTCCAAAAGCCACAGTTTCCCCACTACTCCATGATGGTTGAATCAGCGATGTGCCATATCAAAAGCTTGAAGACTCACTATTCTAATCCTCCAGGTAGAGAATCAAGAGCTCTTGACACCTTTGGGTGTCAGTGCTTCCAAGCATCCATGCTGTCGGCTAGGATTAACTCCCATATCCTCTACATGGGAATGTTCCTCAAAGAGGTCTCCAGGGATCTTGAGGTGTTTGCCCCTTTTCTCCCAGATGACAAAAGGGCAGATTATCTTGCCCTAGTTAAGCATAGCCAAAATGTCTTAAAGTTTGTCAATAGGGCTACCTTCGTTGCTTTTGATTGCACAAGCAAAGCCTCAGCAATATGCATTGATGCATGTCAATTTGCATGGCTACAGGCCTCAGATCTTGAACAGTGGGTTCAAGATAAGCTGGGCAACATACTCTTGCACAGGGGAAAACTTTTTTGGCAAAGACTGGCAAGATAAGGCCTCTCAATTAGAGTCAGAAAATACTATAAAGAGACTGTCCAGAGTAACAGTTGACCCTGCTAAGAAAAAGACACCTGCAAAGAAATCTTTCTACAATAAGAATACATTTTTCTCCTCTTATCCTCCTGCATCTCAGTACCAGGGGCAGGACCCACAAAAGAGGCAGCAGCCTCCTAAGCAACAACAGAAGCCTTAGGTGGCTAAATCTCAACCAACTCCGCAGCCACAGTCTGTGCCTGGTTTTTGTCTCTTTCCTAGAGAACATTGCCATCCTGCCTTTGAAGAATCCCCACCCCCTCCACAGAGCAGGCAGACTGTGTCACTATGCCCACAAATGGCATCTCATCACCTCAGAGCAGTGGACACGCGCCATAGTCCAAGAAGGGTACAGACTTCATCTACAAACTCTGTCCCCCTCCACTTTCACGGTGGGATATAAAACACAACCCCCACTCTCTACTCTCCTACAGGATGAGGTGTCCTCTCTTCTGTCTCAGGGCACCATAGAAGATGTTCCAATATCCCAACAGGGGATGGGCTTCTAATCTCCATACTTTCTCATTCCAAAGAAAATTGGAGGGTACAGGCCCATTCTGGACCTCAGAAACCTCAACAAGTTTCTAGTCCATGAAAAGTTCAAGATGATCTCTCTCGGGATTCTTCTTCCCTACCTCCAGAGTCAAGACTGGCTCTGTTCTCTAGATCTGAAAGAAGCATACACACATATCCTCATCCATCCAGGACACCTTAACCTTTCAAGGAAAACATTACAATACAGAGTCCTTCCCTTCGGACTAGCCTCTGCCCCAAGAGTCTTCACAAAGTTCATGACGGTCGTAACCACTTATCTAAGATCTCTGGGGATATTCATCTTCCTTTACTTAGATGACTGGCTAATAAAAACAGACTCCTCCCAAGAGGTACTGCTTTCCTTACATTGTGCCATCACAATACTACAACACTCGTGATTTGTGATAAACTTCCCAAAATCCAGCTCACTCCAACTCAAAAACTAGAGTTCAGCAGAGCCCTACTAGACACCCAACAATCCAGGGCATTTCTGCCCCAGCTTCGTTGTGCCCGTCTAGTTGAACTAGGGTCCCAGACGCTCCTACGAGACCATCTGACCACCCAAGAGATGCTACAGTTCATATCATTCCATATGCCCAACTACATATGTGGACAGCCCAGTGGACTCTTGCCTCCCAGTGGAAGCAGGCCTCGGGCCATCTATGGGACAGGATCCAAGTCACTGCCCATCTCACCACATTCCTTCAGTGGTGGTGCTTTCCAGAAAATATGCTCATAGGATCACCTTTTCAGATGCTTCCACTTCAATGAACCCTGATGATGGATGCCTCCAAACTGGGTTGGGAAGCACATATGGGCAACCTGACTACACAGGGACTCTGGACAATACAAGAGTCACAACTCCAGATCAATCTCCTGGAACTTTGTGCTATCTCGAATGCCCTTCGGGTGTTTCAACACCACCTCAGAGCACAAGTTCTAGTCAGGACGGACAATCAGGTTGTCATGTTCTATGTGAACAAGCAGGGGGGAACAGGCTTTTTGGCCCTCTGCGAGGAGGCGCAACACCCATGGTCCTTTGCCATTACTCATCAAATACACCTCCAAGTGATGTGCCTCCCAGGGGAGTCCAATGTCTTGGCAGACAGACTTTTTCCCTACGAATGGTCTTTCCATCCGGACACAACATTCTATATCTTCTAAACCTGGGGAACTCCAGACATAGATCTGTTGTGACTCCGCAAAATTCCAAGCTTCCTCACTTCTGCACAAGAACTCAGACATCCACCAACCCTTGGTGGATGCCTTCAACCTACAGTGGGGTCAGGGTCTGCTTTATGCTTTCTCTCCTATACCCCTCATTCCCAAGATGCTTTTCAAGCTTCAGTCCAACAAGGGCTCCATAATTCTCATAGCCCCTCACTGGCTGTGGCAACAGTGGTTTCCACTGCTACTACGTCTGACTCGGACTCATCCTCTGTTATTGGGATATGTGCCGGATCTCCTCTCCCAAGATGACTGCTCACTACTACATCCCAATCCAGTCTTTCCACCTCACAGCTTGACTGCTGAAAGCATAGCTTTACAAGGCTTTGTCCTTACTCAAAAGGTTAAAGAGATACTTTTAGCTTCTAGAAAACCCTCCACCAAACGTTTATATGCTTTTAAGTGGCGTAGATACCCTGTCTGGTGTTCCCATTAAGATCTCAATCCCTTTTCTGCTCCAATGGAGTTACTCCTTCATTATCTCCTCCATCTGTCCTCGACAGGTCTAAAGACAAACTCATTGCAGCCTCTCACCACCTACTGGATGGACAGCCCTTCTCCATGCAACCGCTAGTAGCATGTTTCATGAGAAGTCTCCTACAGTCCAAACTGCCCATTAAGCCACCTATGGTATCTTGGGACCTCAATGTCATTCTAGCTCAGCTTCTCAAGCCACCCTTTGAACCATTAGCCCCGACCTCGTTTAAGTTCCTCTCTTGGAAAGTAATCTTCCTAATTGCCCTCACTTCAGCTAGATGCATTAGTGAGCTTCAGGCTTTGGTGGTAGATTCTCCCTATACCCGCTTCCACCATGACAAAGTAGTCCTTCGGACACACCCACACTTTATGCCAAACATGGTGTCTCCCTTCCATTTGAACCAGTCAATTTACCTTCCAGTTTTCTTTCCTAAACCACATGTGTCTAGAGAGGAAGCAACTCTGCACACTCTTGAGTGCAAATGTGCTTTGGCTTTCTATCTCCAAAGGATTTGAGATCTTTGTAAAGCCTCACAGTTGTTTATCTCATTTGACCCCCAGTCACCTGGGATTACCTGTTTCTAAGCGTATGCTCTCCTGCTCTCCAGATGGATAGTGGACTGCTTTTCATTAGCCTATGATAAAGCAGGACTCTCCCTGGAAGGGCATGTCACTGCTTACAACATTTGTACCATGGCCACCTCTATGGCAAACCTATGTTCAGTAGCCATTGACAAAATTTGCAAAGCAGCAACTTGGTCTTCCATCCATACCTTTGCTGCCCATTATTGTCTGGACAAGGGCTTTCGTCGGGATGCCATGTTTGGTAAGTCTGTACTCCTGCATCTCTTTCAGACTTTAAAGATACCAGAAATCCATGTCTGATCCATGACCTCATCATGCCTACTCTGAGGTGAACCTCTACCTGTTCCGAGGTCACTTCATCTGGGACCTAAGGAGTCCCATATGTGAAGACTACATTCCTGCTTGTTCCTGGAGATAGTGTAATTACTCACCTGTAACAGGTGATCTCTGGGAATAGCAGTAATTTAGTCTTCACAACCCACCCTCCTCCACTAGGAGTTATAGGATTTCATTTGCTTTCTTTTCTCAGGAACAAACTCAACTGAAGAGAGGGAGACGGGAAGGCAGTCACGCAGGCACAGTGGAGTGCTCTCAAAAGCTTTGCAATTGGACACTGGGGAGTGTTCCTGTGTGGGCTCCGTCGGTACCGATATCACCCATATGTGAAGACTAAATTCCTGCTGTTCCCGGAGATCACCTGTTACAGGTGAGTAACTGCTATTTCTGCGCATTAATCTCGTGCTCCCTACTGCACTTTAGTAAACATGATCATTAGTCACTAGGTTTCACTGTACATAGCAATTAAGAAAGCTGTAGGGTTCAGTTACTAGGTTTCACAGTAGTCTTGACTATTAAAAAAATTAAATGCACTTCTGAATTATTAAAAGCCAGGTCTGCTGGGGGAAGGGGGTGGAAGAAAAGATAGAAAGCATGTATCCATGAAATATTTACTTTTTTAAAAACTTTTAATTGATTGGTATTTCAAATGTACAGATGAAGCAAAATCACATGTACCAAAAAGTTTAGCTTTCTTCGAAGAAGACAAAAGTAAAGCAACAATTGAAGAAGAAATAAAACTTAAATGTTGGATAATGAAAGTCCACTAATGGGGGGCGGGGGAGGAGAATCAAAGTCACTAAGTCAAAGGGGAGAAAAATTATAATAAATTAGAAGAAAAGATAGCTCCCTTCTAGATCCAGACATTCCTACATGAGGATTGTTCACCTGCCTCAATCCATAGAGGTGGGAGAGGAGACCCTCCATCAGAGTGTCTTCTAGTTGCAAAGAAGATAAATTATGGGGGATCAAAGAAAACATATCTAGCATAGCACTATTTCACATATTATACAAGGGCACTTAAGTAAAAACAATGCCCCAAACTGTAGTGCACCTGGACGCAAAAGGATAAATTGCTTTCTCTTCCATTGTGTCTTCTTGAATACATCTGGGAAAATCCTTATCTTGAAGTTCATAAATAATTTTTCATGTTTCTTAGAAGCAAGCAATCTCTATTTGAGCTTAATGCAAGCATAACCATCAAAGCGGTAGAAACAGCAGACTCTGAGTCTGCTTGTTCTAGTTAATGCAAAACTTCTGAGATATCCATAAGGTGAAGCTCCTCAGCACTCAGTTTCTTAAAAGGTGGTAATTAGTACACTTTTGTAACTGGGGCAATGATTCCATTGGAACTTGTTAGATTTCACAAATTAAAGCTTCTAGAGGCATTCTCCAACACCTCAACTTTAGCATGCAGATTTAAGCTTATCTTTAAGGCCTGCTGGAGGAGAAAGTGATGTCACCTGGAATATGGCAGCTTGATTCTTTAGCTCCATAGTTGGACAGCATAAATTCAGATTTAGTTGAAAAGAGTTGCCATCCCGTTCCCCACAGAACAACATAACGCTCGAAGAGTTGACTTGGACATGGCAAAAAGCAAAACAGGAGATTTTGTTCTGGGGCCTGTCTCAGTTGCTGGACCACAGTGCATGCAACTGCGGGTGAGGGAGTCTGAAATTGCCTCCGATTTTTCAAGTGATAACAATTCAGCCATAGATCCCTCATCTGTGACAATGTGCACACTGTTGAGAGAATTAAAGCATGATCTGATCTGATGTCCAAGTTCGACAGACAGGTGGCGGAAATGAAAAAGCTCATGGTAAAGATGTGGGCAGACATTGCGGAGCTGGGGGCCACATCGAGGCTGAGCAAAAGGTAGATGCCCAAGAAGAGGTTTTGACAGGTGTTTCATGAAGCATAGATAATGGAGTGATGTGGAGTGAACTCCAGAATAAGTTGGAGGATTTGGAAAACGGACTCGGCGCTGCAGTTTATGGATTCGGGGGTTAACTGAGTCTGAGCAGTTTGCAGATGCAGCAGCCGTAGCACCACGATTCTTCTCATACCTTTTGCAAAAAGATCTGTGAGGTGCCACAGATCCGCTGGATATAGAAATAGAGTGAGCGCATCGTGCGCTGGGCCAACCATGTGGGGGGACAGGTACAAGACATTGTGCTTCTTCATTTCCCACTGAAGGAGCGTCTTCTGTGCTGCGTCTGAGGAATATCACCGCTGGAATTTGAGGATCATAAAGGTGAAGTCTTTAGAGACTGGTCTGGTCTTGCATTGCCGAAGCAGTGTGAATATCGAGAAGTTACTGCTGTACTATGAAGAGTTGAAGTATGTTATTGATGGCTGCACCCTGAGTGTCTTGCATTTATTAAGAATGGGATCACTTATAAATGCCATTCTTTTAAGGAAGTCTTAAAGAAGTTGAAAGAGGCTGGCCTGGATCATGCTATTCAAAGCCAACCGTTTGAATTTTCACAAAATGTCCAAACACAACCAAAGTAGCAGAGGGTCTCTGTGGGAGGATGGCAGCTCATAAGATAGAAAACTCACAGCACCCTGCAATATGAAGGCTTGGATTGTACTGTGGGATGTTGCTTTCCCTTGATTGTGGGCAAGTGGAATTCAGTGGACTTAGGATGACAGTAGGAGAGTTCTGAGGAATGCTAAGTGGATTTTTTGTTTTTGTGGATGGTAAAGCAGAGGTGTAGCTTTTTATTTCCAATTGTTTGTTTTGCCCTCACAATCTGTTTTCCCCCTTGTTCCTATCCTTTACTGATTTATTTAACAGTTCTTTTTATACTGCTTTATCATTTCAATCAAAGCAGTTTACATTGTAACCCAAACTTGTACATTAAACAGGGATAACTTGGATTTTTCTGAGTAATGGTAAGGCTGTACTTGCCCAAGGTGTGCTAGTGGGAATTGAACCCTGGTCTCTTGGTTCCTAAGCCAATGCTCTAACCATTAGGCTACTCCTCTGCTGATTATGTGGTGATTGTAGGGGTAGGAGGAGGATGTTTAGAGAGGAAAAGGGGCGATGGAGTTGGTTGCTGTTTATTAATGCCTGTGTAGAATGTTATGTGGATTTACTTAATCATATTTTTTGGGGAGATACAGTATATTGTAAGCAATGATGAGAGGTGTCCATGAAGGGCAGAGGTGGGTTTGCTTGTCACCTCACATTATTGTATTGAAACCTAAAGGTGAGGATGGTTGAAGCAGAGGGAGGAAGGGGGACTGTCTACCTTCATGTCTGTATAGGTTATAAATGTTTATATGAAATTGTATAACTGATATTGATACATGTAAGTTGTAGCTGCTCGGTTTAGGTTGGAGTATTCAGAGGGAGGGGTGGGGGGAGATGCGGTGAAAGGTGTGATGTTAGGGAGAGGGACAGATTGTGAGACTTCTATAACTGCTTGTGGGGGAAGGATTCCATTGGGGTGAATGCATTGCAGTGTTTGAGGTAGTGATACAGGGTGTCTGGATTTGCGTGGGGATAGGGCAGGTGGTGATGCATATCGGTGTATGGGAAAATATGTTAGGATTGCTTGTCATTTGGGTGAGATGGGGATCTGGGTGTGAGAACTGGAAAAGGGGTGCTGAGTGTGGGATGGGTAGGCTGCCTGACATGGGACACATTCTTCTATTAACACAGACTGATGGGTCTGGATGGGGGTGGGGGGGGGGGGCAGTGAAGCAAGAAATGGAAGGTCAGAGTCCTTGGGAAAGCTGAGGTACAAGAGTGGAGGGGGAGATATAGTTCTTTAAGAGGATGACAGGCAAGTATTCTTGTCATGGAATGTGACTGGCATCACTTCCCCAAGCAAGAGGAGGCTAATTTTGATGATGTTGTGGAAGCAGAATGTACAAGTCACCCTGTTGCAAGAAACACATCTGACTGAGGTGGAAAATGGGAAGTTAAGAATGGGGTGGGGTGGGAAATGTTATGCGGCCTCTGCTCCTAAGGCTCGGAAGGAGGGGGTTGCCATACCTATCCACAAAAATGTCCCTTTTGTAGAGCACAAGGAGGTGAGGGATACTGGGGAACACTATGTGAATGAGCTAGATGAATTTTGGGGTGAAAAATTGTGTGTGGGGGGGGGGGGGTGTTCAGTATATTTTTCCATGGGGCCTAATGAAGGATCTTTTTGGGAAATGGGAGATATATTTGTGCAACTTGAGGAGATCTCCATGATTTATGCAGGCAATTATAATGCGGTGACAAATCTGGTACTTGATAGACAACCGGTAGGAGGGCCACTCCTAGTAGAGGGTTCACAGACTTTTGTCATGTTAGCGGGTTACTGGATATGTGGCGTGCATTCCATCCTAATGACTGGGAGTATATCCATATTTCCAGAGCCCATCCATGTCAGTCAGTTAGATTATATATTAACTTTAGTGTCTTTATTACTCAAAGTACAGTCTATAGAGATTAGGCCTGATCATGCACTGGTGGTGATGAAGCTTTTGTTTCAAAGGGTGGAGGGTAGAGGGTGGGAGAAGATGTTTGCATATGTCTGTGGGTCTACAAACAGTTTTTAAGTTTGCAGCATATTTGCAACAGCAGTGGAAGGAATATGCTGATTTCAATGAGGAAAATAAAGAGAATCCACATCTGTTCTGGCAGACTGGGAAAGCTATAATTGTGTATGTAGTGCGGCAGAGACAGTGCATAAATGCTAAGATCTTGTCCTTGGGGGGGGTGCATATACGTCTGAAGATTAAGGAGCAATTGTTTTAACTACAGACAGAATTTCATTTATTAATGCATACCAGAGCTATGAATGCAATGCAAATGCAAAAGCACCGCCTATTTTGTTACAGGAATAAGATGGATAGGCGCCTGGCACGACTGTTGTGCCCTCCGGGAGAAACTAGCTTTATTCCAGTTCTTAGGGATGTAGAGGGCAAGAGGCATAGTATGAATGATTGCATACATGCGATTTTTTTTAGCCTATTATACATCTTTATATAAAGGGAAGGCAGTTGAAGAGGAAAAAATAGGCAAACATCTGGAACAGCTGCACCTTCCCAAACTTACTGATGATGAGTGAGCTTGTTTGAATGCTCCTATTCAACAGGTGGAGATACAGGAGGTGATTAGGCATCTTAAAAACTTTAAAGCACTGGGCCCAGATGGATTGCATGCTGAAGTCTATAAAATACTGATAGATAAAATTGCTGAGCTATTATAGGCGGTCTTTGAGGTGGCCATAGAGGGGCATATACTGGGTCCATGAACAAACAAACTTCTTCCAAAGATGGGGAAGCTGTAACACTAGAGGGCATAACATAAAGATGCAAGGGGGTAAACTGAAAGGCAATGTCAGGAAATATGTTTTCCCTGAAAGGGTGATGGATGCTTGGAATGCCTTCCCGAAGGAAGTGGTGGGGGCAAATACAGTAACAGAATTCAAAATGGCATGGGACAGACACAGTGGATCACTTTATAGCAACAGGATAAAATCAAAATAAACATAACTATCTCTCATCTCAACAAGTAGGAGTGACCTACACGGGGTGGTGGGTACACCCCTGGATGGGGGCATGGGGAGGGGTGACCTGCACGGAGCGGCAGATGCACCTACTCTTCTCGCCATGCTGGGCAGACTGGATGGCCCATGCTGGTCTTTATCTGCCATCATATACTATGTTACTATGTAAACTACGCTTTAATAATGGCATTTCCAAAACCTGACAAGGATGTTGAAAATTTGAACTCCTATAGGATGATCTCCCTACTAAATGTAGACTTGCAAATTTTTGCAAAAGTGTTAGTGAACCGGTTGCAGGAGGTTCTGCCATGGCTGGTTTCCCCAGCTCAAGTGGGCTTTGTGCCTGGCTGGATGGGAGTGATCAATGTGCAAAGAGTGCTGACTAGTACTGAGGTGGTGCAACAATGGGAAGAGGAAGCCCCGGTCGTCAGTTATGATTTAGAAAAAGCATTTGATAGTGTTGCATGGCCATATTTGTGTGAGGTGCTTAAAGAATCTGGATTTGGGGGGTTATTTTTATTTTTTTATTTATTTAACTGGGTTTTTTTATACCGTTTTTCTTCAAGGCAAAACGGTTTACATAGAAGAAGTAATAACGTTTACATGGAACAGTTAAAACCATGTACAGTTAACTGGTAGAAATTTTACATTGAAACATTTTACATTGCAACAAGTAGTAACTTTTGTATGAAACAGTTGGAACTATGTACAGATAACTGGTATAAGGCTTATATTGTTACAATTGTACAAGAGAACAAAGTGATTATTTACAAATGGCATAGCTGCTATCCGGTGAGGCATTGTGTTAGCCTGCTTATGGGGGTTGAGTGGTGAGGGGGGCGGGGTGTGCTCCTGTGTATGGTTTGTGGCAGTGTCTGTGTTGAAGTGTTCTTCCAAAAGAAAGGTTTTAAGATGTTTTTTGAAGAGGGTATGGGATTGGAGGGCCCGTAAGGTGGGGGGTAGTTTGTTCAAGTTGGTGGGAGCATAGAATTGGAAGGCTCTTGTGCAGGTGCGTTGTGATTTCTTGGAGTTCTGTGCAGGTAGAAGGAGGAGATTTGCTGTGTTTTGGCGCCGGAGTCTGCTGTTGTTGGGGCGCTCAATGAGTAGTTGTAGCTGTTCCACTGTAGTGTTGAGGAGGGCTCTATGCATGAGGACAATGGTCTTGAACCTGATACGGGATGAGATTGGTAGCCAGTGTAGGGATTTCAATACGGGCGTGATGTGGGTGTGCCTGGTTGCTCTGGTGATGAGTCGTGCAGCTGTGTTTTGAGCCAGCTGTAGGGGGGCAAGGGTGGTCTTAGGTAGTCCTTGTAAGATGGAGTTGCAGTAGTCGAGGAGAGGGGTGATTGATGCTTGACAGACTGTGCGGAAGCTATCATGGGGTAGAAGAGGGGGTAGGTTGTGGAGAACTCTGATTTTGTAGTAGATACTCCTGGTGGTGTTTAGGATGTGTGGCTGGAAGTTCAAGATGTGGTCCAAGGTTACACCAAGGTATTTGATCTGGGGTTTGACCTGGATGTCAGTGTTGCCCAGTTTGATGCTGTGTGGAGGAGTAAAACTGGGATCTCTGGATATGTGAAGGAGCTCTGTTTTGTTCAAATTGATTGTGAGGTTGCGTTGTTGTAGCCATGCGGTGACTTCTGTGAAGCAGGCTGTAAGTGTGGAGTAATCAGGAGAGGTAGTGTTGAATGGGGTGAAGAGCATTATTTTATCCGCATAGATTTGGTATTCAATATTGAGGCTCTTGAGGATGTGACAGAGGGGTCTGATATATATGTTGAAGAGGAGGGAGGAGAGGGCTGATCCTTGTGGTACTCCTTGGGGGAGGGTGAATGGTGAAGAGGATTGGTTTCCAGTTCTCACTTGTTGGGTTCATTGGGAGAGGTAGGAGTGAAACCATTGTAGTGGGGTGCCTTGGATGCCAATGGTGTTGAGTTGGTTGATGGGGGTCTGGTGAGATACTGTGTCGAAAGCTGCGGATATGTCGAGGAATAGTAGGATGAAACCTGAGTTGGGTTTCTCTGTCCCAGTTATGAGGGTGTTAAGGAGGGAAGTGAGGAGGGTTTCCGCACTGTGGAGTGGGTGAAATCCATGCTGGTTGCTGTCGAGTGGTGCGAAGTTGTCCAAGTACTCCTGAAGATGAATTTGTACTGCTTTTTCGATGATTTTAGAGAGGAAAGGGACGCTGGCAGTGGGTCTATAGGATGCAGGTGAGGTGGGATCAAGGTTTGGTTTCTTTAGGAGAGGCCTTATGGAGGCTTTTTTGAGTGATGGGGGGAGGTAGGCTTGGTTGAGGGAGGCATGGAGAACTGTGGAGATAAGTGGAAGCATCAGGGTATTTGTTTGCTTAATCCATGTTACTGGGCATGGATCTAGGGGGGAAGTGGTGGCATTGATGCAGATGATGATGTTTTGGATTTCCTCTGGATGGACATCTCGGAAAGAGGTCCAGGGTTGGGTTGTGAAGATGGTGGACGGAATGGTTAAGGTAGAGGTGGCAGAGTGGCTGTGTTTAGCTATGAGAAAATCTGCCATCACTTGGGGTTGGATGATGTCTTCCTGGGGGGGGGGGGGGCTGTGATGGGTAATTTGTGAAGCTCCTGATGAGTTGAAAGAGTTCTCTGGGTTTATTTATGGCACAGAATAGTAAGTTGCTGTGGTGTTCCCGCTTGGCATTAAGAGTGTTGGTAGAGTATGCTGTACGTTGTTCACTGTAGATGGTCAACAGTTGTGCATCTTTGGTTTTTCTCCATTTTTGTTCTGTTTTTCTAAGTAGGCGCTTCTGATTTTTGAGGTAGGATGAGTACCAGGGGGCGTGGTCCCTGGGGGTTTTGGAATGGTTGTGTTGTGGAGCTTGAGAGGCTGTGGTGATGATGGTGTTCCAGGTTTGAATGAGGAGATCAAGGTCTGAGTGTTCAAAGGCTTGCTTTAATTGAGGGATGGTTTGGTGGATGAAGGTTTCCTCATGGAAGTTTGTGAATCTTCTAGTCGTGTGAGGTTTGAGTAGTGTGGGATGTTTGAGTTGGGGGTTGGGTAGGGTGAAGGAAATCAGGTGATGATCGGACCATGGAACTGGAGTGGATGTGGGGGTGATTGAATGGGGGAGGAGAGTAAGTCATTGGGTATGAAGAGCATGTCCAGGGTGCTTCCTTTTTTTGTGAGTAGAGGTCTTGATGATTTGGGTGAACTGGAGGATCATTCATGGCTTGGAGAAAGGCGTTGCTATGGGTGGAGTCAGCTGAGGGGAGGTTATGGTCTCCAAGTAGAACATGGTGGTGTTGGCATGGGACAGTGGAGCAGACTACCTCAAGAAGAGAGTCCAGTTGGTCTGCCTTGTGGTGTGGAGCTCTGTATACGAGGCATATAGTGAGGCATTTGTTGCTGATGATGAGGATGTCGATTCCATGAGAGCATGTTGTGCTGGTGGTGGTGAAGCAGAGTTGTTTGTTAGAGAGGATGCAGACGCCTCCTCCTCTGCTGTTAGTTCGTGGGCAGTTGTGGATGGGGTGGGTGTTGGTGTTGAGTTGGTTGAGGAGTACATTGTCCGTCTCGCTGAACCAGGTTTCAGTGATGCAAAGGAGGTAGATTGCATTGCATTTTTGGCAGGGGTTCAGGCATTATATGAACATCCATGTGCATGCTTAAGGATTAATGGCAGTTTAACGGATTCTAGGGTGAAATCAGCAGGGCTGTCTTATCCCCAGTCCTGTTTTGCTTTGTGCATTGAGCCCTTGGCTAGGAAATTGGCTCTGGCTAAGGAAGTGGTAGGAATACAGATCGGAGCAGGAGAGATGTGGTCGGCCCTGTTTGCCAATGGCTTGCTGATGTTGCTAGGGGACCCTAAGTGTCTTTATTGGCAGTTTTGAAGCTTATAGAGAAATTTAAGTCCTTGTTGAGCCTTAAAGTTAATTAGGATAAATCACTGGCATTGGATTTGACTGGGCAGGAAAGGTGAGGATGGGAGGGTACCTTCCCATTGAACTTATTTATGGGTTGATACCATGAAATGTAGATGTCCTCTATACCCTGATGTGTAGAACCACAGCACAGTTGAAGGCATGGGCAAATTTATCCCTTTTGCTGTGGGAGCAGGTGCAAGCCCTTAAGATGGTTATCTTGCCAAAATGGCTTTATGTTCTACAGTGCTTGCTACTGGTGCTCATGAAGTGGGATATAATGCGACGGGACAGAATGGTTAATCAGTTTTGTGGTATTCCTGAAGGCCTAGGATTTGCTTGGCAGTTTAAAAAAAGGGATCCCTAGGATGGTGGGTTAGGAGTGCCTGATCTGAGATTATATATTATTGCCTGTTTATGGGGGGGCATTCGAGGGTGGATGCTGCAGGATACTAGGAGTGTGGTTGTGGATCTGGAAGCAGAATTAGCGAGGCTGTATTCACTTAGTTATTTGTTACATGCTGTGAGACCAGGGGTGGTGGGGAGGGGGACATATGTAGAGTGATTAAGGATACATGTTGGGCTTGAAAATGGGTTAGGAAGAAAACAGGGGTCTCCTCTAGGATATCTTATTATTTGCCCCTGGTGGTAATGGGAAGTTTTCACCAGGGTTGGGCAGAGCGGTGTTTGAAAATTGAGGGGCGCTGGGTCTTCAATTGAGCCAGGGGGAACAAGAGTGCAGGCTTATACGGATTTGCAAGCCACTTTCTCACTGCCACAGCAGGACCACTGTGTGTATTTACAGGCCAGGCATTTTATTTGGACAAAGATGTGGGATATGTTTCCCCTTTTGTGGGAAGGGAGATATGAAAATATTGTTCTCCATAAGCAGCTCAAGGGGGGAGCAGTTTCATGGCTTTATGGGCAATTAAGGAGAGAGTTGCTGGCTGAAACAGTTCTCCCAGTAATGCAAACCTGAGTTGAAGAATTAGGGGTGGAAATGGATGAGGATTTCTGTGCAAGCCTGTTTGGATGTGTGAGTTTGATGGAAAGTGCAATCTCCAGCAGGGGCGGCCCAAGGCGGGTGTGGGGCCATGTGCGGAGATTAATTGCAGGGCCTTATTTGCATAGGGAGCCTCATTTGCATAAATACTTGCATAATGTTAACATGCATTTTTAGTAAACATGCTTCTTAATGAGTGTCTGGATAAAGAAAAACTAACAGATTTCTACATTACTATATTCCAATGCCAACCGCCAGGCCCATTAGGAAGTACTATAAACACTGACCATTTAGAACTCATAGCAAATCCACCATATCATAACAGCTCTGCCAGGACTCACAAAGCACCAAACCCTACCTATCAAAAGGCAACACTGCAAATATTAAACCAATATATCTCAGAGAATACCAATGCATCTCCTACTGGGGAAACAGAACAAGTGACATGGTCAAATAGAAACTACATGAACAGAATACCTCAGCTTGGTTAAAATGCAGAACATAGACCGTCACCAAAGAACAAGGGATCACAATTTAGAAATAGGAAGACAATAATTAAACTGGGAACCCCAAAAGCCAAACTTGGGATGTACAACAACACTGGAGAAATAAAACTATAAATTAATTTCCTCTTGTACTAAACAAAACACAAAAGACGTTAACGATGCATATTTCCCAGAGCTGATATATTCCAGTTAATAAATTCAAAATAAAAAAGTATTTTTCTACCTTTTGTTGCTTGTGCATTTTCTTTTCAGTTGTAATTGCTCCAGTCATTTTCTTCTGGTTTCTTTGTGTCATCTGCGAGCTATCCATTTTCCTTTCTTCTCTTTTAGATTTTTTTCCAAATTTTTTCTCTATATCTGCTTTAACATACTGATCTTTCCCCTTTTGCTCTTTCCTCCATTTCTTTCCTTATTCCTTTATCATCTACTCAAATTTCACCCTTCCATTCTCAATCTCCACTTACTCTTCCAATACCCGGCCCATCGTAGACTTTTCTTCCCTCCCACACAAAATATCTTTTCCCCTCTCCATTCTCATTCCCCATCCCTTTCTAGTCCTCCCCCAAAATCAGCTCCTTTATAGTTCTAGACCCACCCAGCATCTGCCCCCTTCTAGTCCCAGTCTCCCAAGCTTCCACATCAGCCCATTTCCAGTCCTAGCCTCCCATATGCTGTTTTCCAGTTCCATTCCAGCCCCCCATCAGCCCATTTCCACTCCAAGCTCCCCATCAGCCCATTTCCAGCCCTATTCCAACTCCCATCAGCCCACTTCCAGTCCTATTCCAGCCCCCATCAGCCCATTTCCAGTCCTATTCCAGCCCATCACCCATTTGCAGTCCACGTTCCCCCATCAGCCCATTTCTAGTCCTATCCTAGCTCCTCATCAGTCCATTTCCAGTCCTAGCCCCCCATATGCTCTTTTCCAGTTCCATTCCAGTCCCCCATCAGCCCATTTCCACTCCACGCTCCCCCATCAGCTAATTTTCAATCCTAGCGCCCTCGTCAGCCCACTTCGCCCTATTCTAGCCCCCATCAGCCCATTTCCAGTCCTAATCCAGCTCTTCATCAGCCCATTTCCAGTCCAAGTTCCCCCCCCCACCACCACAGCCCATTTCGTCCATTCCCCCTCCTCACCATCACAGCCCATTTGCAGTCCTATCCCCCCCACCATCACAGCCCATTTGCAGTCATCCCCCCATCACAGCTCAATTGTAGTCCTTCCCCCATCACAGCCCGTTTCCAGTCCGTTCCCCCCCCCACCATCACAGCCCAATTGCAGTCCATTCCCCCCCCCCACATCACAGCCCATTTCCAGTCTGTTTCCCCCATCACAGCCCATTTCCAGTCCGTTCCCCCCACCATCACAGCCCATTTGATTTCCTCCCCCCCTACAGCCCAAATGCAGTCCATTCCCCCCCCCCCACATCACAGCCCATTTCCAGTCTGTTTCCCCCATCACAGCCCGTTTCCAGTCCGTTCCCCCCCCCACCATCACAGCCCAATTGCAGTCCATTCCACCCCCCCCACATCACAGCCCATTTCCATACTGCTTCCCCCATCACAGCCCATTTCCAGTCCGTCCGTCCCCAACATCACAGCCCACTTGCTGTCCTCCCCCCCCCCACAGCCCAATTGCTGTCCATTCCCCCCCTTCGCAGCCCTTTTCCAGTGTTTCCCCCCATCACAGCCCATTTCCAGTCCATTCCCCCCCCCCACCATCACAGCCTATTTCCAGTCCGTTCCCCCCCCCCCGCCCATCACAGCCCAATTGCAGTCCGTTCCCCCCCATCACAGCCCATTTCCAGTCTGTTTCCCCCCATCACAGCCCATCCAGTCCTAGCCACCCCCCTCTGAAGAGCCCCGCGCCGTATAAGGGGCTGCAGAGGGAGCCGGGGAATCCCACGCGAGGCCCCGGCTCCCTCTGCACAGCCCGCCAGTGTGAAGAACCTTTACCTTCCCGCTGGCGGCTGTTTCAATGAAGACGCGAAAGCTGGGAAAGGTTAAAGGCAATGCCCTTTAACCTCTCCCAGCATTCGCAGCTTCATTGAAACAGCCGCCAGCGTGAAGGTAAAGGCTCTTCACGTTGGCGGGCTGTGCAGAGGGAGCTGGGGCTTCGGCGGGCTTCCCCGGCTCCCTCTGCAGCCGTCCATTGAGCGAGAATGTGGTTCGCGCGGGGCCCCCTGAAGCGTGGGGCCCTGTGCGAACAACATTCTCGCTCAATGGACGGGCCGGCCCTGATCTCCAAGAACAAGGAGAAAGTCAGTCTTCACAGATGGGTGACATCGGCACCAATGGAGCCCAGCATGTAACCCTCCCCAGCATCCAATAGGAATGCTTTTGGGAGCGTTCCTCCACACATGCATGGCTGCCTTCCCACCTGGTCTCCTCAGTCATCTTTTTTTTCGCAGAGCCATCAGGACCTTGTCCCTATCAACCGCATCTAAAGACTTCAAAAAATTCTTCCAAGTACTGTCGAAAGTACTTGGGTTGCCTTCCCGTTGACTGACTCGATTCCCCATCAATTCTGATTTCTTTTTTAATTTTTTTCTCAAAGTTTATTTTACTTCATTTTTTTGATATTTTTTCTTTGAGGCCTACGATTCATGGGGCACCATTGCCCAATTCGTTTTTGCCTCCATATTATTTTCAAATATGGAGAAACCCCGAAGTGGTTTCAAGAAATGCTCCAAGTGTTCCAGCACAATTTCCATCACTGACGAGCGTTCTTGGTGCCTGAAATGTTTAGGCCCAGACCACAACATCGAGTTCTGTATCTCCTGTTGCCATATGGCTTCCAGAGGTCAAAAGAACCGGGGCAAAACAAAGGCTAAGCTGTTTCCTACAGACTCAGCTCCTTTGGTGCAACTCTCGGGGGCATTGACTCCATCAAAGTCGTTCCATACGTCTAAGTCCTCACCCGCGAAAGAGAAGCATCGCTCTGAGTCACCAGTGCTTAAGAAAAAGAAGGCATTGACTTCCATGTTGGTGTCAGCATCGACATCGCCATTCATTGCATTCCAATGCAGACCGTCCATCTAAACAATCCTGGCGGGAGGGGTTACCTTCCAAAGCCATACAGGGGTTTTGGGATGCCCTTGAGGTCCAATCCTTGGTGGAGCCCCCGATACTGGCATCAGGAGTTGTGGCCCACACATCTGTGTCTGGAGCCAGTCCTCCTCTGATACCATCATTGGATGACCGTGTCATCGCCATCGAGCAGAGCATCGCTAAACTCTTAGCTGTCATAATGCCGATAGCATCGACTACTCTGCAGTCGGCACCGGTACCGGTTCTACTGATACCACCAGTGACCACAGACATTGGCATTCTACTGCAGGCATCCCCTACTTCACATACCTCAGAGCAACCGATACCGATGCCCTCGACATCCAAAGAAAGAAGGTATCAAACTTTCATAGAGATTATTTTGATTTCCTTCCGGACTCTAATTCCGAGGTGGCATCCAAGGTGGAATCCATCCAGTCTGATACACCCAAAGATGTACCTTCTGGATCTGTCGCCTCCTTATGAACATTGACGTTCGCTACCCGAGGACATGTCTATTCAAGACTTCATTAAGGACATGGCAGCAGCTCTCAATGTTTCAGTGGTTACAGAAATGGAGCCAAGAGCTGAAGAGCTCGATATACTCCAGTATCCATCAGCACCAAAGGAGGCTGACACCCTCCCAGTGCATAACATCTTAAAAAATTTGATGTGGGAAGCTCCCATGTCAACCCCTGCAGTAAACAAGAGACTTGATACCCTATATAGGGTTCCTCCCTCTCCAGGTTTCCAAAAACCACAATTTCCCCACCATTCCATGGTTGTGGAGTCTGCCATGAGGATGATCAAAAGTCAAAAGGATCACTCCTCAGTACCTCCTGGCAGGGAGGCCAGGACCCTAGATGCATTTGGAAGAAAAGCATTCCAAGCAACCATGCTAGCCTCAAGAATAGATGCATATATGCTATATATGGGTATGTTTCTTAAGGATGTATCCAGGGATTTATCAGACTTCACTTCCTTGTTGCCCCCTGATAAGCAAGCAGCTCATCAGGTCTTGGTGACACATGCCCAGAATACATCCATATTCTTAACAAGAGCAGTATTTGATGCCTTTGAAGCTAACAGCAGATCTGCTGCAGCTTGCATAGGGGCTAGAAGGACAGCATGGCTCCAAGCATCTGACCTGGAACAAATTAACTAACATACCCTGTAATGGTGAGAACCTCATTGGACAGAGGTGGAGGGAAAAGGCCGGTGATATAGAGACTGACAACCTCATCATGAAGAGGCTGTCAAAGAGAACGGCAGACCCTTCTCAGAAAAAGGCTACCACCAAGAAACCATTCTAAGAAAAAGAAGTTGTATCCTCCATATCAGACCTATGCTGGCTATGCTGCTCCACAACAGCAACAGAGGCAACCAGGCCTGAAACAGATCAGGAAACCCAAGATGACCAAACCACAGTCTGCACCATCTACTCAACAACCTCAGAGTTTTTGATTGCTTCAAAAAGAGCATAGACAATTCTCCCATGATTCTCCCTCCTCCTTCCACTCCTCCTTGCTCTAACAGGAAATCCTCTCACTGCTGAAACAAGGAGCCATAGAGGAGGTACTCTGCTCAACAAGGCCTGGGATTCTACTCCAGATATTTCCTGTTTCCAAAGAAGACAGGAGGTCACAGGCCTACATTAGATCTCCAAAATCTCAACAAATTTCTCATCAAGGAGAAATTCAAGATGATTTCTCTAAGCACCCTTCTGCCATAACTCCAACAAAATAATTGGCTGTGCTCTCTGGATCTAAAGGATGCTTAGACACACATCCTCATTCACCCAGACTACAGAAGGTTCCTCAGGATTGTCTTTCAAAACAACCAATATCGGTACTGAGTCCTCCCATTCAGACTGGCCCCAGCACCCAGAGTCTTCACAAAGTGTTTAGTCGATGTGACGGCCTACCTGATAGGGGAAAAATAAAGCTTAAAGTATATAGCAGGACTGAGAGGCTCGCAAAGTCAAATAGGACTTCTGTATATACCTATATATGGAAAGGAATGTGCTGTGCTAAGACAAATTGATTATTCTACACAGAGACGACTAACATCTAAGAAGTTACTGATAAGCTGTGGTGGGCCTCAGGGGATGAGTTGATGACGTATGTATATGTTTCTGTTAATATATAAAAGACAGACAGCCCCTCTAACCTGTGGAATAAACTTGCATACTGTGTCTTGGTGTGGTTGTGAGTTCATTCCCCTGGAAATCCAGGCAGAGAAGGTAAGGTGATTCCTCGGCCCAGAGGATTAACGGACGTCCCGAGAGTAAGTGATATAAAGTGCTGGAAAAGGAAAAAACCCACACTAACAATTTTGTGTCAGAAGTGGGACCCTCCCGTGGGTTGGGGGGAGTCCCGGGTGCTTTGGTAGCACGGTCAAAATTCCTCTGTCATCCCTAAGTGGGACGCGAGGCGGTGTCTGCTTCACGTTCCTTCTCGGCTGATATTGCTTGTGTGTGTGTGTGAGTCAGGCAAGACTCCCTGTACGGTCCTGAAGTGAGAGCGCTTGTGACGGACCTGTGCAGAACACAAGTGGCCTGATGTGCGTTTGTTGTGAATTAATTAGAGGATGGGGGGGTCCCAAGGTAAGGGGACCGCTCCAGAATCCGCGGGAGTGCGTGTGCAGCCAAATGTGATAAGGTTTAAAACTGCAGCTAAGAAGGCATCCTATTCTCGATATTTATCAGACATATGCTGTCAGTGTAGGCCACAGGACATTTGCCAAATCTGCAGAAGTCTGTTAGCTTGTTTACTGTGAAGGTAGGACAGAGGTCATTTGCTAACCTTGCAGAAAAAGCCTTTTTAGCTTAGCCTTGCAAAGGCAATACACACACATTGTATGGACTCAATGGATTGGGTAAGTAACACATTGTTGTTTGTCTGGTCCCACTCCTCGAATTCTCACTAGAAGAGTGGCTGCGGTAGCCCTCGACCAATTTGGCTTTTGTACTGCCATAGAACCTGTCTCCCAGAATCCTGTGTGCCTGTAAGACGCCCCCAGTCTCTGGCAAGGGTAAAACTGTTGATCCAGAGTCCCTGGAATGCAAGTGACAGGCGGTGTTTGTTTATTTGTCTCTCTATTCTTCCAAGCCTTTTCTGCCTTCTTTAGATAATGGGAGGGTCCCTTTGTAAGGGGGACCGGCCCACTAAACCTTTCATAAAATTTAAAACAACGAAACATCTCCCAGGGTCTGCTGTAGCACGCTCATCCATTAATTGTGAACTAATGTGTTGGGACAGCTAGTTCTTTTCTTCCTGTCTGTATGAGTTTGTAGCATGGAATGGATTTTCTGAGGCAATGGATTGGGATCGGAAAGTATTGTACACTGAATTAAGAACCTTAGAAGCAGACTGTACAGATAACAAGCCTGGCAGTGTTTTGTGTGTTTACATTATTTCTGTACTGCAAGCTACTGTGAAGATCTTGACTGCATGTTTTCTTAGAACTTCTCTTAAAACAAGAAAAAATAGTTTATAGTTAAAGTACAGCCTGAATGTTGCACATTTTTTTCTTTTTCCCTGTGAATATATTATAAGAACAACTTTTGATTCCAATTGGCAGTAGAATCATTGAGAAATAAACCTGCATGATCGTAATTTCATTATGTTTAAGATTATTTAGGTTTGACAAGTGTAATAGAGGAGGAAGAAAGAACATTAGCTATTTCTTTGTGTGCAGTAAATAAGTTTAATCCACATGTGTAAGTTTTGTTTTCTAGGTTAGGGATCTGAGTGTATTCTGGTTAAGAAAATTTTTCTGCTGATTTCTGTGTGTCAAGAGATTAGAATAGCAATGCACGGGTCTGTTATGATGTTTGTGCTGATAAAATGTCAACAAAGAGAATTTGTGAAAGTTTTCCCCCTTTGAACTGTTATATGGAAAGCTGCCTACTTTTTACACTCCTGAGCCTCACATTTGACCTCTTGTATTTCCTAGCAGCAGAGGCATCTCTCTTCCCTCCACAGGTATGCTCAGCGGTTCCAGTCCCTTCTGCTAGATTTCTCAGCTTTCTTTTCAACCCGGAGACTGGATCCCAGTAAAGACATACCACCAGCACACACTACAAGCCCCTTTTCCAGTATGGGACTGTTTCAAGTTCTTCTGATAACACCGACTGCAGTTAAGGTGGTGGCTAAAAGATCCTGGAGCCATTGCCCTCGTTGGAAACATTCTCCATCTCCAGATCAGGCTTCAGGACCAGGATGAGAAGTAGATGTCGCCGGGGCAACCAAGGCCCTAGCAGCTGGGGAGGGAGAGGAGAGAAGACTCCTGAAGAAAAGCGGCTATCGGCCTGGAGTTACTAAACCAACACATCCCTTCAAGATTGGTGACCAGGTGCAGGTCAGAGCGCTTCACAAGCATGGTATCCTGAACCTGCCCTACAGACCTCCAACTACAGTGATTGTCATCACACGGACAGCCATCCTGTGTGACTCCTCCCCTTCGTGGATCCACACGTCAAGAATCAAGCGTGCACTGCCTTCACTGATGCCTTCTTTGGTTCCAGATCGCTCTTCAGCCTCCTGACCATCATGAGAAAGACTGTGTTGACTCTCCTCCTACCACTCATGTGGTGCCTCCTTCAGCCCATCTCTGGAACTTAATACGGCAATACTACTTGCCCAAACTGCCTTATATGTATCAGACTTTTGTGTGCGCAGCTCGCTACAAGCTGGAGCTTTTCTATCAACATGTCTCATTGCTGTACCTTCTAATCTGTGTGAAATGCAGAGGTTTACTGTACTTGACAATTTAAACTGCACCCAGCCCCATATTTCTTTTTCTACTTTCTTGTATAACATTGGTGTTACTCGCCCCTTCTTAAGATATAACCAGGCCCCGTTTCCATTGCAAATTGTCTCTAGTCTCAATGCTACAGACTGTTTTATTTTTATAAAGGCTCCTACTCCTGCTTTTAACCTGTCTAATGCTACTTATCCTTTGACCAAAGTTCGCTTGGATGCCCTTAGCTGGACTTCCTGGATCCCAGTTTTCCAGACCCCCGCTATCACCGCTGAATTAGGCCCTGCAGAGCTCCATCACTTTTATATACTCTTATACACCTGTTTCCACGGTGGCTGATGTACCTGAGCATGCCACCACTGACCTCCAGTTAATAATGTCTGCTTAACTGTCCTTCAGAAGACTGCTTGACTGTTCTTATAGTGGGCCAATGCAGACCCAAAGGGGGGACTGATAGGGGAAAAATAAAGCTTAAAGTATATAGCAGGACTGAGAGGCTCACAAGGTCAAATAGGACCTCTGTATATACCTATATATGGAAAGGAATGTGCTGTGATAAGACAAATTGATTGTTCTACACAGAGACGACTAACATCTGAGAAGTTACTGATAAGCTGTGGTGGGCCTCGGGATGAGTTGATGACGTATGTATATGTTTCTGTTAATGTATAAAAGACAGACAGCCCCTCTAACCTGTAGAATAAACTTGCATACTGTGTCTTGGTGTGGTTGTGAGTTCATTCCCCTGGAATTCCAGACAGAGAAGGTAAGGTGATTCCTCGGCCCAGAGGATTAACGGACGTCCCGAGGGTAAGTGATATAAAGTGCTGGGAAAGGAAAAAACCCACACTAACACTACCTACAAACTTTGGGAATCTTTCTGTTCCCCTACTTAGGCGACTGACTGCTAAGGGCAAACTCCACTTCAGTAGTTACTTCTGCCCTAAATCAAACCATTTATGTCCTCCAGGAGTTGGGTTTTGTAATAAATTATTCAAAATCACATCTCACCCCAACATAGGAGCTTGTTTGGATACAATAAGAAGCAGGGCCTTCCAGACGACAGACGCCTCTGTCTCATTACTTTAGCATCAGCATCCATCAGTTACTGCCAGAACATTTCTATGCCTCTTAGATCACATGGCCTCCACAGTCCATGTCGTACCCTATGCACGACTCCACATGAGGATCACATCATTGGAAGTAGTCCACAGGTCATCTCTCAGATCTAGTCAACATTACTCCGCACAAGATGGCAGATATTCAGTGGTGGATCACACCACAGAATCTTGTCAAAGGGTCACCTTTTCAGAAATCTGCACCGCAGTCTATCCTAATGACCAATGCATCAAAAACTAGGCTGGGGAGCCCATTTCAATGGCCTGACAACTCTTGTCCACTCAGAAAGCGCTCCTCCATATCAATCTTCTAGAGCTCAGAGCAGTCTTCTCTCCCCAACTCAGGGGTCTTCTCTCCCCAACTCAGGGGTATTCTCGTGCAGATCGACAGTCAGGTAGCTATGTTTTATATAAACTAACAAGGGGAGACAGGCTCTTGAGCCCTATGCAAGGAGGCCATTCGCCTTTGGAATTGGGCAATTCCCCAAGGTATTCACCTTCCGTAGTTTACCTTCCAGTAGCACAAAATCAATTGGCTGACAGACTGAGTCAGATCCTCCATCCACACAAGTGGATGCTGGATCCTCAAGTAACCCAATGCTTGTTCCAACTCTGGAGGATGCTACTAATTGATCTCTTTGCATCTCCCCTCCATGCCCAACTACCTCAGTTCAGCTCAAGGATTTCCTCTCCCCACAGGGAATCATCAGATGCCTTCCTCATCCATTGGGGTCAAGAGCTCCTTTATGCTTTTCCTCCACTTCCGCTCATAGCAAAGATACTCTTCAAGTTCCAGGGCGAATGGGAACAAAAATAATTCTCATTGCCCCTCACTGGCCCAGACAACTGTGGTTTCCTCTCCTTCAACTTGCTCAAGCACCTCCCCTCCGGCTCGGTTACTTACTGATGCTTCTCTCCCAGGATCAAGGAGGACCCTTTTGCACCTCAACCTCAAGCCCCTCCGCTTGATGGCCTGGAAGCTGAACGCTTTGTCCTCTCACACTTAAATATCCAACAGGACGTGTTGCATGTCATTTTATCATCAAGAAAAGATTCAACCAGACGCTCTTATGCCTTTAAATGGCACAGGTTCTCCATCTGGTGTTCTCTTAAAACACCGGACCCTTTCACATATCCCATTCCTCACTTACTTCAGTACCTGCTACATTTGTCGTCTTCTGGTCTTAAGACCAGTTCAGTGAGAGTACATTTATCTGCTATTGCTGCCTCCCACCATACTTTTGGGAACCGCCTTATATCGGCGCTCCCCTTATTGGCCAGATTCATGCGGGGTCTTCTCCTGACGAAACTGCTTTACTATCCACCTCCCATCTCGTGGGATCTAAATGTTGTCCTTGCACAACTCATGTGCAATCCTTTTGAACCAATGGGGTCAACTCCATTACAGTTCATCATATGGAAGCTTCTCTTCCTCATAGCAATTACCTCAGCTCATTGAGTGAATGAACTGCAAGCTTTAGTAACCTATGCACCTTATACCACTTTTCATCATGACACCTCCTTCCACCTGAACCAATCGGTCTCTCTACCGACTTTCTTTCCAAGACCCCATACCTCTCCAGCTGAAGCCAAACTTCATACTCTCGATTGCAAGAGAGCATTGGCGTTCTATCTAGAGCACACTAAGGACCATCGCCAATCCTCTCAGTTGTTTGACTCCTTTGACCAAAGTCACCTGGGGACACCAGTAACCAAAAGAACACTTTCAAATTGGTTAGCAGACTATGTAGCGTCGCTTATTCACAAGCTGTACTATCTCTACCACACCAGGTCATAGCTCATAGTGTCAGAGCCATGGCAACTACGGTAGCTAACCTTCACTCTGTCCCTATCTCAGATATCTGCCAAGCGGAAACATGGTCTTCTCTGCATACCTTTGCAGCACACTATTGCCTGGATAAAGACTCCAGAGCTGATGCTCAATTTGGAAAAGCTGATCTCCAGGAACAAGCAGGAATGTAGTCTTCACATATGGGTATCGTCGGTAGCGACAGAGCCCGCATGGGAACACTCCCCAGCATCCAATAGGAAAGCTTTTGGGAGCATCCCACAGTGCCTGCATGCTGCCTTCCCGCCTTTCCAACTCTCCTTCATCAGTTCTTCGTTTTCTGCGGAGTCGACAGGACGTATACCCTGTCACTGCAGAAAAATCCTTCTTCTTTTGTTTTTTTGTGGTCGCGTCTGCCTTCACTCGATGCCTACCGGTACTGCCGGTTCTCTTTTCTTCTTTTCAAAAAAAACAAACTAGCTTCTAAAAATCTTTTCTTTAGGAGCCTTCCCCCTCTCGGGGTTAGGCGCCATTTTATCTTCAAACATGGAAAAACAGCTAGTGGTTTTAAGAAATGTTCTAAATGTGGCAGTACCATATCCGTCACCGACACCCATGAGTGGTGTCTTAAATGTTTAGGTCCTGACCATTCTCCATGAGAGTGTCTCTCCTGCAGAAAGATGACCAAGAGGGGCCTGCAGAATAGAGCTGCAAAACTCTGTACCCTTTTTGCCGCTGATACGATGTCCGTTGCATCGACGTCTTCCAGGGTTTCATCTTCCTCCCATGGATCTCAGGAGTGGCCTAGTGGTTGGGGCAAGGTACTTCAGGCCGGAAGGTCGGGGGTTCAAATCCCACCAGAGGACAGCAACCTTGGGCCGGAAGGACTGGGGTTTCTAGTCCCACAGGTGCTCCTTGTGGTCTTGGGCAAGCCACTTAACCCTCCATAGCCCATGTTCCCTGTTAAATAGTTATCTCCAAGTTATAATGCCCTGTTCAATGTAATTTCAGTTTGTTCAATGTAAACCGCACTGATGCAGAATAGCGCGGTATATAAGAGAATAAAATAAATAAATAAAATAAATAACTAAACCTAAGTCTTCTAAGACTGGCCAGTCCTCAAAGGGTAGATCTCCTTCTAAGTACCAAGATGCCACTGGTGTTGCCCTCGAGGAAGGTTCACCGGCAAAACAGCCCCGGCGGGAGGCCTCGGTCTCCAAAGCATTAACGGGGCTCCAGAATGTTCCAGAGGCTTCAACCTCTGCAGAACTAACTGGTGCCATGTTCTGGGGTCGTGGCCGCTTCCATTGGTACCGACACCCAGGCATCAGCAGGAGCGATGGATCAGAGAATCCTCGCTATTGAACGCAGTCTAGCATTTCTTTTAGCAGCTTCGGTACCGCTAAGACCGCTACAGACAGTTCCACAGATATCAGTACCAACATTGGTGCTGGTACCGAGTGCACCTGCCTCGGCAGGTATGCTGCCCCCCATGCTGAGCCTTGAGTCTATCTCAGGATGGATCAGAGAATCTCCTTCCAAGTATCGAGATGCCACTGGCGTTGCCCTCGAGGAAAGTTCACCGGCAAAACAGCCCCGGCGGGAGGCCTCAGTCTCCAAAGCATTAATGGGGCTCTAGAATGTTCTAGAGGCTTCTACCTCTGCAGAACTTACTGGTGCCATGTTCTGGGGTCATGGCCACTTCCATCAGTACTGACACCCAGGCATCAGCACGAGCGATGGATCAGAGAATCCTTGCTATCGAACGCAGTCTAGCATCTCTCTTAGCAGCTTCAGTACCGCTAAGACCACTACAGACAGTTCCACAGGTATCGGTACCAACATTGGTGCCGGTACCGAGTGCACCTGCCTCGGCAGGTATGCTGCCCCCATGCTGAGCCTTGAGTCTATCTCAGGTATCGAGGGGCCGGTACCGAGACTCTCTGATACCAACTTCGAGCGGTACTGGTACCGAGCGTTGCAGGAACACCCGGCACAGAGATATTTAGAATCCTCCAATTCTGATGATTCTGATGACTCTGCCGGTACTAGAGCAATCCTTCCAGAGGATCCATCTCCTTCTCCTCAGTGCAGAATGTCTCCTCCAGAGGACATGTCCTTCCAGGATTTCATACGTGATGTAGCTGGAGGTCTTGCAATCACGGTAACTCCAGAAAAGGAACCCAGAGCAGAAGAATTAGAAATTCTTAAGTACCCTAAGGCTCCTAAAGAGGCAGCTACCCTGCCCATTCATAGGATCTTGCAAGATCTTATGTTAAGAATGTGGGAAACCCCTTTAACAGTGTCTCCACACTCCCGACGACTCAATGCCATGTACCGAGTTCCAAGCTGTCCTGGGTTTCAAAAGACTCAGTTACCACACCATTCAATGGTAGTGAAATCGACAGTGCGTAGGATTAAGAGTGCTAAAATGCATTCTTCCTGTCCTCTGGGCCATGAGTCAAGGACGCTCAATGCCTTTGGGCGTCGATGCTTCCAATCCTCCATGTTTGTTTATTTATTTATTTAACAGTATTTCTATACCGCCTTATCCTACAATCAAGGTGGTATCACAGCAAAACAATCAAAAGTAGTGAACGTGTAATTCATGCAGTGAAGGATATATCATGATTTGTGTGTAAGATGTTAAAGTGTGTTTGATTAGGTTGAACTATGTACATTGTGCGCTATGATACAGCATGTGTTATAATACATTCTTCTATACATTGAGTGTTAAGATACATCGTGTGCCGTTATACATTTTCTTATCAGAGGGTCGGAGGGGGGTATGTTGGTAGTTCCTGGTCGTTAGATCAAATGACGTGTCCATAGTGTTCTATGAACAGCATTGTCTTCAGCTGTTTGCGAAAGTCTTTGAGGTCCGTCGTCGATCTCAGCTCGTCTGGGAGGGAGTTCCAGATTGTTGGGGCAGCAAGGGAGAGTGCTCTTTCTGTGGTGTCTTATCGTGTTTTTCTGAAGTCTCTAGGGGTGTTAACTCGGTTGGGGGTTCCTTTTCTTCTTGGGCGTGTGCTGGTGTCTGGTTGTATGAGGGTGTGCCGGCTGTTGGCTGAAGTGTGTTGTTTGATCTTAAGTATGTTTATGATTGTTTTGTATTTGATGCGTGAACTGATTGGGAGCCAGTGTAGGTCTTTCAGAACAGGAGTAATGTGTTCATGTCTTGTTGATCCAGATATTATGCGGGCCGCCGTGTTTTGTGCTAGTTGTAGTGGTTTGAGTGTTTGTTTTGCTAGTCCAAGGTAGATGGGGTTGCAGAAGTCCAGTAAGGGGGTTATTAGAGCTTGGCATACGGTACGGAAGTGCTCAGTGGTGAGGAGGGGTTTAAGTCTTCTGATGATTCTCATCCTGTGGTATGCATTTTTGATTGTTTTGCTTACGTGTGGCTTGAGATTCAGTTCATTGTCCAGGGTCACTCTGAGGTATTTTACTTCCGATTTTATTGGTATGGTTGTGTTTTGTACCTTGATGTCCGGTGGGTGGATGAAGTCTGGGTTGCAAGTGATTATAATCACTCACAACCCAGACTTCATCCACCCACCAGACATCAAAGTCTCAGGAGGAAGTTACAGAAGGACATCAGGTCTCAGGAGGAAGGTGCCCTCGCCACGGCCGTCCTCTCTATGGCAGCAAGCCGTCCTTCAGGGACTCCGGAGAATCCTAATGTGTGGCACTCGCCTTGAACTCGCATTGTTCAACTGCTGCACCTTGTTTGCACTGTATGCATTGTTGCACTGTTTGCACTGTTTTTGCACTGTCTAAAGGGAATACACTGTTACATTGTTGCACTGTATGCACTGTCGCACTGTTTGAATGGACTTGAACTCCATACGTTACTACTGAGTAAACAAGTTACAACCAAATACAGGTCTCCTTCTCGTCTATGTGTAAGCTGGTCTCCTCCACCACAGCAACTGCTACAGCTAGGGAGACACCATGTGTGGCTGACGCAATCCTGCTAGTCCATGGAGAAAACGGGGTTACTTACCTGTAACGGGAGTTCTCCGTGGACAGCAGGATAAGTCAGCCACACAATCCCACCCACCTCCCCTGGAGGAGCACAGCTCAGAGACTGCCCCCTAGCCGCATATACTAGCTAGGAACATACTGGCTGGGCTAGGGGGCGGGCCGGTAAGGTGGGCTACCTGGGCATGCTCAGAAAGGTTCACCTTTCTGAGCTCTAGAGAGCACTTCTGTACCTATGGCGCCGCCCAGAGGACATCACCCACCGGACATCAAGGTCTCAGGAGGAAGTTACAGAAGACTTGGAGCTCATGAGCCCTCTTTTTCCTGAGGACAAAAGAGGGGATTTTCTTACTCTGGTCAAACACGCCCAGGATGTCTCTAAGTTTGTGAACCGTGCAACCTTTGATTGCTTTGAATGTATTAGCAGAACCTCTGCTATTTCCATCGGTGCACGTCGTATTGCTTGGCTTCAGGCATCGGACTTAGAGCAATGGGTGCAAGAGAAACTGGGAAATATTCCTTGCACAGGAGAAAATCTCTTTGGCAAGGATTGGCAAGACAAGGCAAATCAGCTTGAATCTGAAAATACTATTTTGAATAGACTATCAAAGTCTACAGCCAACCCAGCAAAGAAAAAGTCAGCCAAGAAACCCTTTTTTAATAAGACAAAGAGGTTTTTCCCATCTTACACCCATCATGCTCACTGTCCAGTTCATGTTCCCCAAAAGGGGAACCAACAGAACAGACAGCAGTGAAAGCCACAAGTTCCAAGAACTCAATCGGCTCCACAAGCTTGGCCTCCTCAGGGGCTTTGACTCTTTCCTAGAGAACTTAGTCTTTCTGTCCCTGAAAGGTCCAGACCCCCTCACCATTCCAGGAAGGTTATGCCATTTTGCCAGCAGATGACAACAAATAACATTGGAAAACTGGACTCTGTCCATTGTACGAGAGGGATACAGACTTCACTTCCACAGCATGCCCCCTCCTACAGTCATAAAACAGTTCAATTCTCAGGTCCCTGTCACCAGTCTTTTGCGGTCAGGAGGTCGCATCACTTCTTGCTCAAGGAGCAATAGAAGAAGTACCCATACCCCAACAGGGGACGGGATTCTACTCTGCCTATTTTCTCTTTCGCAAGAAAACAGGGGGACACAGGCCTATTCTGGACCTCGGAGAATTAAACAAATTTCTGTTCTGAGAAAAATTCAAAATGATCTCCCTCGGAACACTCCTGCCATACCTTCAGAGTCAGGACTGGCTATGTTCTCTAGATTTAAAGGATGCATATACTCATATTCTCATCCATACAGATGACAGAAGATTCCTTCGATTCCTTTTCCAGGGAAGACATTTCCAATACAAGGTTCTTCCTTTTGGTCTGGCTTCTGCCCCAAGAGTTTTCACAAAATGCATGGCAGTAGTAGCAACATTTCTGAGAACTCTAGGAATATTTGTCTTCCCCTACTTAGATGACTGGCGCATTCGAGCACCCACTGCTCCAGAAGCCAGCTTCGCTCTTTCTCACACGATGCAAATTCTTTGTTTACTGGTCATAAACCTCCCAAAATCTCAGCTCACCCCTTCTCAGTCCCTTGAGTTCATAGGGGCTCGACTGAATACCAGACAGTCAAGGGCTTTCCTACCACAGCCCTGCTGATTTCGTATAGTGCAGCTGGCATCCCAAGCAGCTATGAAAGTCTTCCTAACTGCTCGGGAAATGCTTCAGCTTCTGGGGCATATGGCATCCACTGTCCATGTGGTCCCCTATGCTCGCCTTCACATGCGAGCAACCCAGTGGACCCTCTCGTCTCAGTGGACACAGGCCTCGGGTCGCCTATCAGACAAAATCAGAAACTCCACACGTCTAATTTCATCTCTTCAATGGTGGCAATCGCTGGAAAACCTTCTAGTAGGCTCTCCTTTCCAGCAGCCTCTATTCCAGGCCACCCTAGCAACGGATGCGTCCAAGTTGGGTTGGGGGACTCACTTGCATGATCTCTCGACTTGGGGTCTTTCGACCCCGCAGGAGGCTTGTCTTCACATAAACCTCCTAGAACTCAGAGCCATTTTCCATGCTCTTCGAGTATACCAGGCCCAGCTCAGCTACAAGACAATTCGGGTCCAGACCGACAATCAGGTAGCCATGTTCTATGTGAACAAGCAGGGCGGAACAGGCTCTCTGTCGTTATGCAATGAAGCTTTGCAACTGTGGGCCCTCGCCAGAGAGCATCAAATCCACCTCCTAGTGGTATATCTTCCGGGCATTCAAAATCTTTGGGCAGACAAACTCAGTCGAATACTGCTGCCACACGAATGGTCTCTTCACTCGGACCAGATTGCTCGAGTGTTTCGAATCTGGGGGACCCCAGATATAGACCTCTTTGCAAGTCCACAGAATGCCAAACTTCCCTGATTCTGTTCCAGAATTCCGACTCAAAACTGTCAGGCAAGAGATGCTTTCCTCCTCCACTGGGGGCAAGACTTCCTCTATGCCTTCCCACCCATTCCCCTCATCCCCAAAACACTGTTCAAGCTTCAGAGAGACAGAGGACGTATGATACTCATAGCTCCACATTGGCCATGGCAGACGTAGTACCCTCTGCTTCTACGTCTCTCTCAAGCCACGCCACTGGAATTGGTTCACGCTCCAGATCTTCTGTCTCAGGAGGACGGGATGCTATTGCACCCAAATCCCCAGTTCTCCAGGACCAAGCAGGAAGTCAGTCCTCACTTATGGGTGACGTCGGCGCCGACGGAGCCCTCGCGGAGCAATTTTCCCCAGCTTTCAAAGAAAGCCTTTGGGAATTGCAGCGCGCATGCGCGGTCGTCTTCCCGCCCGAGGGTGCCATCTTAGCCAGTCTTCTTTTTTCCGCGGAGCCCTACAGACGTCCCCGTCTTGTCCCCGCGAAAAAGTTGATTTTCTTCTTTGTTTTATCGCCGATCGTTTTCCCGCCCGGACTCGCGACGCCGGTCTCGAGTCCGCTTGCTTTTTTCGGTTTTTCTGACTTAGTCAGCTTTCGTTTTCGGTTTCCCTGGCAGCCCGGTCCTTTGACCTCGCAGGGGCCCTTTTTCCCCCGATGGCTGCCAGTGGGTTTAAGCGGTGTGGTCGGTGTGACCGAAATATGTCACTAACCGACACACACGACTTTTGCCTCCGCTGCCTGGGCCCGGATCATGAGGAACTGATCTGTGGGCCCTGCAGCAAACTGTCCTCAAAGGCGTTGAGGAGTCGGCGGCATCAGCGTGAGAGAATCTTCGCTGACCCCAGCCGTACCCGGACCTCGTCGGAGGCCTCCGCGTCGAAAGGCTCCAGCTCGGACCGTCGCCGGAGCTCCTCCGACCGGGGTTCTCCCTCCGGGGACCATCGTCGGAAGGAAAAACCCGCGAGGGCGGCGTCGGTGGACGCTCCTGGTTCCGCGAGGGCCAGGTCGCATAGCCCCGACAGCCGCCCCGGGTCCTTGGAGAAGGAACACACATCCCGAAGCGACCTCGCCTGGAGTCGGAGATGCCTGCCCGGGTAAGTCCTGTGGTCCTTCTGGACTCGCCTCCGCGACAGCCGACGTCGGGCCCGACGCCGTCGGGGCCCGAGTCGGGGGCTGCTGGGTCACCTGAGCTCGGACTCAGGTTGACGGCCTTGGAGAGCAGACTGTCTGCCTTCATGGACCAGCAGCGGGCACTGCTCGCTGGCCTCGCTGGCGCCGCTGCCCCGACCGCCGGGACGTCGACGTCCAAGTCGACCCCGGAGACCGAGCCGATCCTCGAGTCAATGAGAACTCGAGTCGATCCTCGGTCGAGGTCACCCTCGGCCTCCCGTTCGGGACCGAGGTCGCCGACGCCGACTCCCTCGATGTCGGGACGGCTGGCGCCGCACCCTGCCCGGGCCGACCCCACCGAGTCCTCGTCGGAGTCGGTCTGGGAGTCTGAGGAGGAAGAGTCACCTGATTCTTTCCGGACTCGGTGTGTCCCATCGGACTCACCGGGGTCCGAGCCTCGGAAGCAGTCCCCCCCGGAGGATGCCCGGTTCTCGGACTTCGTTAGGGATATGGCCAAGGCTTTGGCCTTCCCTGCGGATCCCGAGGAGGAGCCTCGAGCCGAAGAGCTCGACGCCCTCCAGTATGACTCTCCCGCGAGGGAGCACTTTACTGTGCCGGTTCCTCCTATGCTGGAACGACTACTCTTCCGCATGTGGGAGAGTCCGGCCTCCTCGCCGGTCCTGAGCAAGCGGGTCGATTCTATCTATCGGGTCCGCAAGAGCCCTGGCTTTCAGAAGGCACAGCTGCCACACCATTCCATGGTAGTGGAATCGGCCATGCATCGTCTTAAGAGCCAGAAGATGCACTCCTCGGTGCCTCCTGGAAGGGAGGCCCGTAACCTGGATGGCCTTGGCAAGAAGTGCTTCCAGGGCTCTATGCTCGCATGTCGTGTCCAGACTTACCAGCTCTACATGGGCATGTATCTCCGGGATCTGGCTAAAGAGCTAGCCGGATTCTCCGCTGGTCTCTCCGAGGAGCCCTTGCGGAGGTTCCTAGCCTTGTCCACGGGCATTCGGGAATGCTCAAAGTTCATGTCCCGAGCAGCCTATGATGGCTTTGAGGCCTCGGCTAGAGTGGCCGCAGCCGGCATCGGTGCCCGCCGACAGGCTTGGCTTCAGTCGTCGGACCTTGAGCCCTGGGTACAGGACAAGTTGGTCGATGTCCCCTGCCGAGGCGAAAACCTCTTTGGCAAGCCCATGGCGGAAAAGGCTGCACAAATTGAGACTGAGACTCTCACCAGGACCAGGCTTTCTAGGAAGACCTCCGCCCCTTCCCAGAAAAAGAAGGGCTCGGGAAAAAAGTCCTTTTACCCGAGGAAGGCGGCTGCCTACAAACAGTACCCCCATTATCAGGCCCCTGCAGCTCCCCAACAGGGCCAGCAGGCCAAGGGACGGGGTAACGGGTCCCGTAGGCAGCAAGCCCCCAAGCCTGCACCACCAGCCCCTGCTCAGCAGGGTGGGGGTTTTTGACTCGCTCAGCATAGCCTCTCCCCCCCCGCTGGTCCCTCCCAGCACCGGAGGCCGGCTGGTTCACTTCGCCCACAGGTGGTCCAGCATCACCGCAGATGCCTGGGTACTTCAGGTCGTGCGAGAAGGCTACCTTCTCCACTTCCATCAGGTCCCTCCCTCCTATTTTCCGGGAGAACCTTCGCGCCCCCCTCTGCACAGGGAGTTGCTCCTTCAGGAGTTAGCAGGTCTTCTGCAGGAACAGGCGGTGGAACCGGTGCCCCACCACCTGAGAGGTCAAGGCTTTTATTCAAGGTATTTTCTGATACCAAAGAGAACAGGGGGCCTCAGACCCATCCTGGACTTGCGCAACCTCAACAAGTTCCTTGTGCGGGAGAAGTTCAAAATGCTTACCCTTGGAATCCTTCTGCCCTACCTCCAGCAGGGAGATTGGCTATGCTCCTTGGATCTAAAGGATGCCTACACGCACATCCTCATCCACCCAAGCCACCGCCAATACCTAAGGTTTGTGGTGGCAGGAAATCATTACCAGTACAGAGTACTGCCCTTTGGCCTATCCTCCGCACCGCGAGTCTTCACAAAATGTCTCGCGGTCGTGGCGGCCCATCTCCGGCTTCACGGCCTCTATGTCTTTCCGTACCTCGACGACTGGCTCATCAGAGCAGCGTCCGCTCAGGAGGTCACCAACGCCACGTGCCGCACGGTGACTCTGCTGCAGCACTTGGGCTTTGTTATAAACTTCGCAAAGTCCACTTTGCTCCCCTCACAGGATCTCGAGTTCATCGGCGCAAGGCTGCACACTCCTCGGGCACGAGCGTACCTACCGCTCGACAGGGCTCAACGGCTCATGGACCTAGCCGACCGCTTTCGCAGCCAGCCCCTGGTCTCCGCCAGGCGCTTCCTGAGACTGCTCGGCCATATGGCTTCCACCGTCCATGTGACCCCCAATGCCCGCCTGAATATGCGGTCTGCTCAATGGTGTCTCCGACAGCAGTGGCGACAAGCCACAGGCGGCCTGGCAGACCTAGTGCGCGTCTCCGAGCCGCTGCTCTCGTCTCTCCGGTGGTGGCTCCGGCAGCCGAACCTGATATTCGGAATGCCTTTCCAGTCACCTCGGCCGACCCGGGTGCTGACCACCGATGCATCCCTCCTGGGCTGGGGAGCACATTGCCAAGAGGCACGTACTCAGGGCCTCTGGACCACGTGGGAGTCTGCTCAGCAGATCAACTTCCTGGAGCTCAGGGCGATCCGCCTAGCTCTCAAGGCCTTCTCCCACCTGACTTCCCAACAGTCCGTCCTTGTCCAGACGGACAATCAAGTTGCCATGTTCTACGTGAACAAGCAGGGGGGCACGGGCTCCTTCCTCCTCTGCCGGGAGGCACAGAAGCTCTGCTCTTGGGCCGTCAGTCACGGCATTCTCCTCAAGGCAGTTTATCTCCCGGGCCAAGAAAATTGCCTTGCAGACAAACTCAGCAGGGTCCTCCAGCCGCACGAGTGGCGTCTGGATCCCTTGGTAGTTCAGAAGCTCTTCCTCAAGTGGGGTCTCCCCACGGTGGATCTCTTTGCCAGTCCTCACAACCGGCAGCTTCCTCGCTTCTGCTCTCGTCAGCCACACCCCCTTCGGGTTGCGGCGGACGCCTTTCTGATCTCGTGGTCGGGGAGCCTTCTGTACGCTTTCCCTCCCATCCCGCTGGTCTCTCGGACTCTTTTCAAGGTTCTCCGAGACAAAGCCTTCATGATCCTGGTGGCCCCTCGCTGGCCCAGGCAGCCGTGGTTTCCGCTCCTGCTGCAACTGGCGGTGGAGGATCCAATCCCTCTGGGGGTACAACCGGATCTCCTCACTCAGGATCAGGGGTCCCTTCTGCACCCCAACCTCAGGTCTCTCAACCTCATGGCCTGGCTGCTGAGAGGGTAGTCCTTGCTCCCCTTCTCCTGCCGGCGGAGGTGGAGGAGGTCGTCTTGGCTTCGCGACGGCCTTCTACCCGCAAATGCTACGCCCTTAAATGGCGTCGCTTTGCAGTCTGGTGTACCCAACAGTCTCAGGATCCCTTCTCCTGCCCGGTGTCGGTGATCTTGCAGTACTTGCTGCACCTCTCTAATCTGGGACTTAAGTCCAACTCCGTCAAAGTTCACCTCAGTGCTCTTTCAGCACATCATGTGCCAGTGGACGGCAGACCTCTCTCCAATGACCCTCTCGTAGCGAGGTTTCTCCGAGGTCTCCTTCTACTTAAACCACCTCTGCGCCCGCCAGCGCCTGACTGGGACCTGAATGTGGTTTTGCAGCGGATCACCTGTCCGCCTTTTGAACCTATGGCTACCTGTTCTCTCCGTTTTCTGTCTTGGAAAACACTGTTCTTGATAGCCCTCACTTCCGCTAGACGCGTAAGTGAATTGCAGGCCCTCGTGTCTGATCCCCCTTACACTAGGTTCTACAAGAATAGGGTAGTCCTACGGACTCACCCAAAATTTCTGCCTAAAGTGGTCTCCCCTTTTCACATCAATCAGGAGGTGGTACTTCCAACCTTCTTTCCCAGACCACACTCCAGCCGAGCTGAAACGGTCCTCCATACCCTGGACTGTAGAAGGGCATTGAACTTCTACCTTGACCGTACGCGGGAGCACCGTAAAGCTGCTCAGCTTTTTGTGTCTTTTGACCCCAATAGATTGGGGCTCCCGGTCTCCAAGCGTACTCTGTCCATCTGGGTTGCGGACTGTATCTCTTGGGCTTATGGGGCAGCTGGACTCTCCTTAGAAAGTCGAGTCACGGCTCATTGCGTTCGGGCAAAGGCCACGTCAGTGGCTTACCTCCGCTCTGTTCCGCTGGCAGACATCTGCCGGGCCGCTACTTGGTCTTCAAGCCAGACTTTTGCGGTCCATTACTGTCTCGAGAGGGAGTCCCGTAGGGACAGTGCTTTCGGACAGGCAGTCCTCCGTAATCTCTTTGAGGTCTGAGCAACTCCTACCCTCCATCCCGGATGTGGGCTACCGGTGGGTGATAATTCAGCGAAGATTCTATCCTTCTGTGCTGCTGAGCTAGAGGGAGCTCATTTTTGTGCTTAGGGTCTCCGGTAGCCTTGAGCTTGGGAGTCCCATAAGTGAGGACTGACTTCCTGCTTGGTCCTGGAGAAAGCGTAGTTACTCACCTGTAACAGGTGTTCTCCAGGAGCAGCAGGAATCAGTCCTCACTACCCTCCCTCCTCCCCTTGGAGTTGCAATCGTCTGCTTATGTTCTTTTTTGCAAATTTTTATGCTGTCTTTTTTAGCTATGTCATCTGACTGGCTAAGATGGCACCCTCGGGCGGGAAGACGACCGCGCATGCGCGCTGCAATTCCCAAAGGCTTTCTTTGAAAGCTGGGGAAAATTGCTCCGCGAGGGCTCCGTCGGCGCCGACGTCACCCATAAGTGAGGACTGATTCCTGCTGCTCCTGGAGAACACCTGTTACAGGTGAGTAACTACGCTTTCCTGCATCTCAGGGCCTGATTGCTGAGGGCATAGAGCTTCCAGATATCAATCTGTCTCAACAGGTAAGGGATATCCTGGTGGCCTCCCGAAAAACTTCCACAAGACGATCCTATGCCTTTAAGTGGAAAAGGTTCTCTATATGATATTCTCAAAGGGGACTTACCCCCTTTTCAGTGCCTGTGGAATTGCTACTGGAGTATCTTCTCCGCTTATCAAATTCTGGTCTTAAAAGCACTTCAATAAGGGTTCATCTTAGTGCCATTGCTGCTTCCCGTAGACCACTAGATGGACAACCTAGGAGTGGAGGAGTGGCCTAGTGGTTGGAGCAAGGTACTTCAGGCCGGAAGGTTGGGGGTTCAAATCCCACTAGAGGACAGCAACCTTGGGCCGGAAGGACTGGGGTTTCTAGTCCCACAGGTGCTCCTTGTGGTCTTGGGCAAGCCACTTAACCCTCCATAGCCCATGTTCCCTGTAAAATAGTTATTTCCAAGTTATAATGCCCTGTTCAATATAATTTCAGTTTGTTCAATGTAAACCGCACTGATGCAGAATAGCACGGTATATAAGAGAATGTAAATAAAAAAATAAATAAATAAATAAATAAAACCTGTCTCCTCTCATCCACTCGTAGCAAGATTTATGAGAGGTCTACTCTTAACAAAACCTCCCATTAAGCCGCTGTCGGTGGCATGGGATCTGATTCTATCTGAACCCATTATTTTATCTCTTCTGCTCCCCACTCTATAATTGCACTCAAATGAGCTGCCTCTATATATTTAGCCAGATCTGGGGTAGCCATACCCCCCTGCTCTCTCTTCCTTGTAAGAGTCTTCCATGCTACTCTGTTGGTTTTTCCTCCCCCACCCCCATAAATTTCATAATAATCCTCTGGAGCCTCACTATATAGCTTTTTGGCACATTTATAGGAAGCGTGGTAAAAAGATATAGCAATTTGGGTAGCGTCATCATTTTAATAGTGGTCACTCTCCCCATCCATAACATTTCTCTACGCCCCCATTCTTCCAACTCTTGCCATATTATTTTTTCCAACCTTACAAAATTTGCCCCAAACAGATCTAGCCCCTTCAATGTTAAATGTACCCCTAAATACTTAATACTTTGCTTGGGCCATCTAAATGGGAACCTCGCTTTGATCTGTAATTGTACTTCTGCTGGAATGGATATATTTAATATCTCTGATTTGGTGGCATTTATTTTAAAACCTGAAATCTCCCCATATTCCAACAGTATACCATATAAAGCCTCTAAAGACTATCGGTTTGGTCAACATAAACAGCAAGTCATCCGCAAATAGGGAGACTTTACTTTCTAGGTGATTCCATCTCATCCCTCGGATCTCTGGACATTCCCTCACTCTCTGGGCCAGTGGTTCCATAGACAGTACAAAAAGAATCGACGAGAGAGGGCACCCCTGGCGAGTCCCCCTAAACAGTTCAAATGCCTTTGAATATTCCCCAGTAATAAAAATTTTAGTCATTGGTTGCTCATATATAGCTCTAATCCAGTTTAAATAATTCCCCTCTATCCCCATCCTCTCCAACACCTTAAAAAGAAAGGGCCAAGACACGCGATCAAACATGTTTTCAGCATCTATTGCTAATAACAGCATCTGTTCATCCCCTCTTTCCCCCTTCCACGTTGCATTCAATGCCTTCCTTATATTATCCGCCATTTGACGTTGTGGCACAAACCCAGATTGATTTTCATGCACTAGTTTAGGTATATATGGTAATAAACTATTGGCCAAAACTTTGGTAAAGATTTTAAAATCCGTGCCTAACAATGATATAGGTCTATATGAACCACATAAATTTGGGTCCTTTCCCTCTTTTGGCAAAATTGTGACTCCCGCTGTCCGCATCGATTCTGGTATTTTTGTTCCTTCTTTGAAAGAATTAAAGAGACGTGTCAAAGGCTAACCTAATGCGGCACTAAATACTTTATAAAACTTATTCGTGAACCCATCCATCCCAGGTGCTTTATGCACAGGTAATGAGTTTATAACTTCAATTACCTCTTTTACCATTATAGCCTTAGAAATTCGCTCAGCATCCTCCACTGTCAACATAGGTAAATGTACCTGTTGTAAGTACTTTTTTATTCTTTCCAATGATACTGTATGCTCTGGAGAGAATAGTTGTTTGTAAAACTCCACAAATCTCTCTTGAATTTGCTCCAATTTCCTTACTTCCCACCCCCGTGCATCTCTTATTTTGGTTATATAGTTCCTAGTCTGGTGGTGTTTCAACTTATGAGCTAATAAACGACTCGGCTTATTGCCCAGTTCAAAGAACTGCTGTTTTAATCTATCTTGCGCAAATTTAATTTCTATCAACTCTAATTCTCCCAATTCATGTCTCATTGCAGATAATTAAGAACATAAGATATGCCATACTGGGTCAGACCAAGGTCCATCAAGCCCAGTATCCTGTTTCCAACAGTGGCCAATCTAGGTCATACGTACCTAGCAGTTTCCCCAAAAGACACAGGTTCCACAATGCTTGTACTCGGTCAAGCATTGATATCCTGGGTCCCTTCTTAATAATGGTTTATGGACCTTTCCTCCAGGAACTTGTCCAAACCTTTTTTAAACCCAGCTACACTAACTAATTCTTGCACCGCCTTTGCCTCTAATCTCCCCTGTTTATGAAGTCCCTCCATGTCCCTTATCTTGCTACATAAACTCTTTTTTTTCCTCCTTAAACTTCTTCACATATGATCCTATCGATATCAGGTTCCCCCGCACTACTGCTTTCAGGCATTCCCATAGAGTTTCTATTTTACACTCTGCCATATCATTTATCTCTAAGTAAGATGTTATCATCTTCAATACTTGTTGGACAATTTCAGGATTATCCAAAAGAGATTCATTTAGTGTCCACCCCCTTCTCTTCCCCCCACTATGCTCTACCTTAAATTCAATCCACATAGGTGCATGATCAGACCATGTCCTTTCACCAATCTCACATAAATCCAACTTTGATATCATGGTCTTATCCACCCAAATCATATCCAATCTTGAGAAGGATTTATGAACTGGGGAATAGAACGTGAAATCCTTGACCTGCCCCTGCAATTCTCTCCACGTGTTTACCACCCCTAATTTCTTCCCCATTTATTTCAATTGCCTCCTACTCTTAGCACTACCCATTATATCCCCCTTGGAGTTATCCAATATTGGGTTGACTGTCAGGTTAAAGTCTCCTCCAATAATCAAATGGCCTTCAGTGAATTGAGATATAGTAGAGGTTAGTGTTTCATAAAAGGCCCCTTGGGCCCATAAACATTCACCAATGTAAACACTTGCTCTTGAATCTTAACTTTTACAAAAATATATCTTCACCCTCTATCCTGTTGTACTGCAATCACTGTATAAGGGAGTTGTTCACTTACCAAGATTCCCCCCCCCCCCCCAACCCTTCTTCAGCTCAATCCTGTTGTCCTGTTGGATGCAAACCATTGGCCTTGAAATTTCTTATGTGCCACCCTCCATTCATCATATTTCTTCAAGTGAGTTTCCCATATAAATACAACATCTCCCTTGAGCCTAATTATTTCTTTAAACATTCTCTGTCATTTTATCAGGGAATTTAGACCATGTACATTCATAGTCAACACCCGTACTTTAGCCATATAACAAAGTGCATATTATCAATATCTCTTCTTCCCATCAAGCAGAAATCCATTAATTTCCCTTAAACTGCCCTCCCCCCTCCTCCTTCCCCACCATCCTCCCTCCAAACCAGCCTTATCTCTTTTCCGTAGAGGCATGACTCATCAAGCATCCGCGGCAACATCAAAAACAACAAAAATAATTTTTCCCTTACAGTTCTATCCCATCTCCTCTCCTCCTTGCTATAACTGACACTCCTTTCCCCCAACGCCAACTCAGACCCTTAACATATTTATCACATTTTCCTTATTGGCCAACATTTACATCCTCTGTCCTCTTGTTGCTGTGCACGCTTCTTCTTTTGCCGGTGTAGCCGACGATCTCCCAGCTGTGCTCGCTGCCATCCACTTTCTCCACTCTGCGTCCTCGAAGCCTTTGCCTGCGGTACTTGACCAGCATCTGGCACATCCGCCCAACCCACCTCTCTCATCAGCCTAGCAGCCGCCTCTGTAGTCTTTACATGTGAAGTCACTCCTGCAATATAAAACTGTAAGACAAATGGGAACATCCACTTGTATTTTATTTGTCCATCCCTTAGCCGTTTGGTTATCATTGCAAACCTCCCGCCTCTTCCACATTGTGATAGCTGATAAGTCTGCATATATCTCTATCTGTTGATTTTTCCATTGCAGTTTATTTAGCTTATTGGCGGCTTCCACCACTGCATTCTTAGTAGAGTATTCATGAAAACAGGCCACAATGTCTCTTATACGTCCATCTTTTTTTGGACCCAGCGCTCTATGGTCCCGGTCCAGCTTCCAACAGTAAGCAGTCACATCCAGCCCTGCCTCCTTCAATATATGTACACAGAGTTGTTCCACCAGCCCTGTACAGTCTGAATTTTCTGCATGTTCAGGGATCCCTCTTATCCTTATATTGGATCACTGTGGTCTAGTCTCAAGATCCTCCACCTTCGACCACAGGTCCTCTTGAGCACCTTCCATAATATCCATTCTCTCATGAATGCCCTGTATTGCGCCTTCCTGGTTCTCAAGTTTATTCTCCACTTCCTCTAAGCTCTGCCCAACTTCCCTCACATCCGACCTCAGCTCCTCTAACCAGGCTTGTACCTCCGCTTTGAAATGAACAAGATCTTGCCTTATGGTTCCAAACCATTCCTTCAGCTCTCCTCTCAGCGTGCCAATTTCTCCCCCTTGTTCTTTTTCACTGCACTTCAACTGGGCTGATTCTTCTTCACTTGCAGCACTGACGGCTGCCATCTTGCTTTTCCCGGAGGAACTCGTCGTCGCAGTCTGATACACAAAAGACTTCAGATCCGTGGTTCCTTTCCAAAGCACCATGTGCTCTGCCTACTAAGGGTCTGGTATGTCAATTTTACCATACAATTCTCCCTCCAGAGTGTTTATTTCCCAGGGATTCTCATGAAGCAGCGACGGAGCTCCGCTTTTAAGCTGCTGTCATGCTCAATGACGTCATTTCCTCCCATCTTTTCTGTTTTTATATTTGTCAGCATACTGTAGGAAATGCATTTCTATTTCTCTTTTTCCAGTGTTGTACTTCTCAGTCTGACTTGGAGTAGGTATTTCAGTTTTTGACTAAACGTTTCTGTTTCTAACTTCTAGTCCTTAATTCTGTATTGCTGTGGGTCTGTCTGCATTCTCTTCGACTGAGGTGAAGGATTCCGCCAGCGTGTAGTTCCTAAGTAGGGATCTATAGCAGTCCTGTTTGTTCTCTTTGCCCTATAGGAGATTTATGAGGGTTCTAGGACCTGATGCAATATTTACAGTTTTTCCTTTTCAGAGATAGAGGTGTTGCAGTTTGAATCCTTGGAGTTAATGTTTATTAATGTGTGATAGCATGCGATAATATGACAGCATCTTTTTGTAAATTTAGTCCATTGTGAAGTAACAAAGAAACCTGCAAAAGAGATTCAAAACCTATAAGGTAAATGCCATACCAAATTGACATTATCTACTGCAAGCTTCATTTTATGCAATGGACCTATTAACTAATAATACACATTAACTGCATTAGTATGCACTAACATAGTAAATCTAGTCCAAAGCATCTGGCAGAGAAACATGAGGGTGTTCTGTTCTAGAGATGATACCACAATTTGAATATTCATATATTTCCATAAGGTGAGCAGTGGAGTAGCCAGGACTGATTTTTTTAGTGGAACCTGAGTAATTTGGGTGAGCACAAGAATGCAAATGCTGACACCGACTACAGTTCTCCCTTGATTTGACTGTTTTGTTGCTGCTGACTAGAGGGCCTGACAACAAAGTAGAGGGGCTATGGCTCACCCAGGCGCACCCTTTGCTGAATTGGAAGGGGAATTGTCCTACCTTCAATGTTGGTGAATGTGGAATGTGCTACAGAACTGGAGATGCAGGGTTTAATTGGAGCTCGCTCAAGGGGCTATAGCACCAAGCCAACCTTTGCTTTCGTGCTTACCCCTCTTGAGCCCGATCTTTCAGTGCAAGCTGCGCAAACGGGGTAAATTTCAACCCACTGGCTTGTTAAATGCCACCCTCCCATTTAACTTAATCTGTGTATTCTGTGTTACTATCCATATAGTAACACTGAATATACAGAGTGATGGCGTAGACATTGTATTATCTGTTTAGGCTAGGCCTGATATTCCACAGACCTAAACTAAATGTGTAACTTAGCTGAATAGCGTCTGAATATTGTCACTATCTGGATAATTTTCTGGCCTACCTTCTCTCCTCATCTAACATGTTCCACAAGTATACAGATAATATCTGACCATTCTGCAATTTAAAAGCCTGATATTATGGGGTCTATTCGCCTCCCTTCTGTCCCCGGTAAAAGCCTCCCCGTATGAACAAGGAGTTTGTATGGAGAGGCTTAGAAGGGGGCGGGAGTGGGCATTGCAGAGGTGGAGTGAGGGCAGGCAATGGGTGATCCAAGGCCCTGGACATACAGGGCTAATTCTGAAGTCGGCCCTTTATGTCCGGGGCCTCAGATTTAGACAGGGGACTTATTCCACCTCGGAAGGAAGGCAGGTCCGGACAACAGCAGAGAGGTGAGGGGGGTCAGGCTGCGAGGAACAAAGATTGTGGTCGGTGGCCGGGGATCGCAGCTCCTGAATGGAGCCATGATGCCATGGAATGGGACGCACACATTAGAATGTGCCTCTATCTGTATTTTTTTTTTAAAGACATGGTTAGGCTAATTATGCATTTGCCGGTGAATACCTAATTGCTTCTGAATATCAGTCTGATAGGGCATAATTATTCATTCATATGGAACACTCCCAGTCTCACCAATAAAATTTTCCCAACAACAGATGCAGGACAGAAGTAGGGTGCTTCATTTTACAACTCAACATACAAAAAAATTATATTCAAATTCTAGTCTCACATCAGTGACAACACCACTATGTCTCTCCACTGCTAGACATTGTGCACCATAATGCAAAATGGACACTCAGCACCAGCATCAAGAACTCATATTGTACCAACCCTACCTATGGAAAATAGTACTACAAATATTCTAGAACCCCAGTAACCTCCAGTTGGAAAAAGAGAACAACTACTACAGATTCCTAGAAAGAACCTACATGTTAACGGAATTCCTTATTTCGGCTGCACATGGAAAATATAGACCATCACCTAGTAAAGAATAATAAACTACAAAATTTTAAATAAATATATAGACAAAAAAGGAAATGGAAAACCCCCAAAACAGCAATGAGCTGTGAAACATCGCAGAAAAAGAAACAGAAATGCATTTCCTCCTGTACTATAATAAATGCACGTTTCAAAAGCTGACATATTTCATTGTCTAAAAAATGACATTCTCTTGTACCTTTGTCTGATTGTTTTATTTTTCCAGTTGGGTTGGTTCCAATCCCTCTTTTTCACTTTCTCTTGTTGGTTTTCTTCAAAGTCCTTTTCCAAGATCTCATTTCCATTTTCTGTTTCTTCACACCCCTATCTTTGTCCTTTCCTTTGCTACATCTCTCTCTGACACTGATCCTTCTATTTCTCTCATTTGCCTTTTACCTAACTATAGCATCATTCAATTCCTGTTTCTCCCTCCTTCAGTCTTCAGTCTCCCTCTTTTCACTGTTCACATACTTACCAGCTTTCCATTTCGTAACCTTACTTCCCTAGTCCTTCCATTCCACATCTGTCTCATTCCTTCGCCAGCATCCTCTCCCTTCATCTTTTACTCACTTTCTAGTTGCTCATTTCCTCCCTCTGTACTCATTTCCTCCCCAGTCTTATCTATTACCTTCTGCTTCTCATCCCTTTAATAGCCCAGCTCATTCACTAGCATTCATCCTCTCTCCACCTCCAGGCCTTTTCTTGAATCTTACCACCATCCAGGCTTCCATTTCCCCTTTCACCTCTCCCATTTTTACCCTCTTTAACCTCCTTCAAGGACAACCTGCCCTTTCCTGTGTCTCTCATCCACTCCATAGCACTCTGTCCTTTTCAACTGCCTCCCCTAACCCTTCTTCAAACCCTCCAGGTCCTTCAAACCTTCTCCCGTCCCCATATTTCTGTACTTGGTCTCACAGCCCTATTCATACCACTCACCCATTCACTTTGTCCCCACTGTCCTAATTTCTAGTAAATTTCTTAGTCCCCACTAACCTTCAAAGCAATTTGAAGGCCCCACTCACAGTCCCACCCAAGTCCCCACTTATACTCACAATACCCAACCTATCAGAGTATTTGTTCTGTTTTCTCACCCAATGTTAGAATCTCCACCTGTCAGAGTCTCTGCTTTCCCAATCCCATGTCCCTAGTACCTGCTCTCCTGCCTCCTACTCCCCTTCCCCAGCAGCCACTCCCTTCTCCAATATTCATTAACCTCATCTTTCCTCCTTCTTACCCTAGCATGTGTTCTTATATCCCTCCTTCTCAACCTTCCCCTGGTTATATATTTGCTTATTCCCCACTCCCCACAATATCTGTCCTCCTTTTCCTTCTTATCCCCCCTCCAGCATCTCCCTCATTTTCCCCCACCCAACCCTAGCATTTGCCAGCATCATCCTCTTTCAATCCCAGGTCCACAGCCCAAGAATTAGCACCCTTCCAGTTCCAGCTCCCAACCACCAGTCCCCTTCCAGTTCCAGTCCTTTTCTAGTCCCATTCCCCCAGACCTAGTATTAACCCATTTCCAGCATCCATACTTTTTTAGTCCTATCGCCTAGCCCCAGTATCAGCCCATTTTCAGTATCAGTCAGCCCCCAGCCTCTGTATCAGCCCATTTTGAGTTCCAGTCTCCTCCCCCAGGCCCAGTATCTGCCCATTCCCAGTCCCCCACCCCGGTATCAGCTCATTTCCAGTCCTAGCTAGCTCCTCCCCACCACAACCCCGTATTAGTCCATTTCTGGTTCCAGCCACCCCCCATGCCCCCTCCTTGCAGCAGCACAGCAGTGGGAGTATTTGCTTTTGCTCCCTCAGCTGTTTAATATAGCTATAGGAGCAAAAGCAAAATGCTCCCACAGCAGTGTTAATGTTTAACACAGCCATGGCTCTGGAATTAGGGGGCAGGCTGGGAGCAAGCCAGTGAAGCAGGCTTCCTGTGCTCCTATTCTGGTGCGCCCTCAGCCAGTGCCTCATTGGCTCACCTCTTAAGCCGGCTCTGGGTTTAATATTTTTACATTCTGTCTAATCTTGTATAGATTTCAGATTTATGTTTGTGGGGACTCTGAGTTGATGGAGTCAATGGTAGGGGGTTGGTGGAAGGTAGTGGAATATGAATTGTTTTTGAAAATTTGCAGGTTTGTGGTGTTGATGCTCGCAGTCTGAAATTTTAAAATATTTTGTTAGTTCGGATTCTAGGAAATCAAGGGAGCATCTTAGTTTAATTTTGCTGTGTGGCTTGATGGCTTCACTGCTGCTGATTTCTGGGCTTTTCCAGCTCTGACATGGTCCCATTCAGCCTAGGCATCATGACCTTGAATTCCCAGCTACCAGGATCTTTTCCCCTGATTTTATGTCTTCCCTTCTCATTATTAACTTGGTCATAGCACTGACCTAATAAATGTGGTATGCCAATATTTAGAAACATAAAAATATGACGACAGAAAAAGACCACATGGCCTATCTAGTCTGTCCTTCAACAACTACAACAGTCCCCTTTTTACCTTTATAGAAACATAGAAATATGATGACAGAAAAAGACCATATGGCCTATCTAGTCTGTCCTTCCATATCAACAACTACAACAGTGCAAATGAGGCCCCGCAGTGGGTCTGCGCACATGGCCCCACATCCCCTTCAGGCCTACCTTGTTCAGAGGGGTCGTTTTCAGATTGTTTTTATTGGGAAAGGCTATACCTGTGAGCTTGGCACTGGTTTTCATGATGATATTCCACGTTTGCTTTCATTTTGAAACTTTTGCACCTACTTTATGTCTGGGTAAATTTTATATTGAAAAGAAGACACGTGGCTTTGAAACTACAGTCTTTGCACATTAATTTCTGATTCTGCCCAAAACAAGTCCCGCGTAATGCCTCCCTTCAATGCAGCTAAAAGTATGGGCAGTTTTCCAAGAGCCATTAAGTATGTAAATCGCTATTGATGTGCATAATTGGCTTTCAAAATTGTGCTTTTTATAGAGTTTCCAGCAATAAATGATTCATTTCCTAGTACAATAGATTTACAGCTCATGATATATAGTCTCTGGGAATGAGTTTCCTTCCCTTTGGTGGAGCTGCAGGGTCTCAGGTGTTGATGCCAGCTTGTTGTTGGTAGCAGGTGTGTCTGATGGTCTATTTATATAGACCTATCTAAAACAGAAACTGAATGCTACCCTTCTAATATTTACCAGTCTGGATATAGCTCCAGGAACAGATAGTGCAGTTTCTTCGTGCATGCAGAAAGTGTCTGTATGCTGTTTATGCACTGAAACAGCCTATGACATATACAATGTTTACAGCTTTGTAGTCTACTACTGATGCTAGGAGAAGAGCTCTCTCTCCCCTCGCTACCTCACTGGACAGTAATAGCTAAAGTAAATGAGAAGAAGTTGGACGGTCCTTGTAGGGAGAATAATAAGATGCTTAGTGGAAATGTGGGGCACAAGAGGAAAATGAGGATGTTGTGTGTCCCTTCTGAATTTATTTTTGTTGTATTTTTTTCTAGGGTATTATTTAATGCTGGGGATTTTTTGCTTTTGTTTTTCTTTATGGATATTAAGTGCTTTTTTTTTTTTTAATTGGAACCCGCCTTGATGCTTTCAAGTAATTAGTGGGATATGAAATTTCTATAAAAATGAAATTAATGAAAGGTGTGGTGCTCACAATAACTGTGACTCCCATCCCTGGTCACAAATCAGTACTGCAAAAATATCCAGTCTGATGGAGTTCAGTATAAAAACAGATCGCAGCCTTCCCTCCCTTTCACACCTTAAAAATAATCACTATATAGCAAATATATATATGTATCCTCCTGACACTTAAATACTGCACAGCTCTAAAATTACTAATGGAAGAAAAGACCTCAGAGTGCAAAACCAGCCATCAGGCAGCTTATCTCCAGTCTTCTCATCAGTGGCCATTAAAAAAATCTCATTGTATTTTCTCCAACACCCGCATTTGTTCGTGCATCATATAAATCAAGTGATGATAAATCGACTACATAAAATCTTTATCTTATACATTGTGCTCCATCTTCATCTTAACTTTCCAACACTGAACTCCAACGCTGTTGGTGTTTCATGTTGGCTGTGTCAGGGGGTATCTGGGGTATCTATCAGAATACAAGTGTCATTACTCAAAAAAGATATATATGAAGACATTTTTTAAACGCGTTACCTTATTTATCACTATTCAGTACATCTTGATACATAAATATATAAATACTCAAGGTTAAAATGGCATCTGAGCAAGACAGTGAGTGGTGAGCTCCACTGTCTCTCTGTACCTGTCTCTTATCCTGTTCTTTCTGGTACAGCATGAGGAAGAGGAAAGGGAAAAATCAGACTTGCCCCTCAGGATCCAGGACTTCCACAAGATAGGGTCAGATGACACTTGAGCAATTTGGAGTTTGCCTGAGGCTGGATGTTGCTGCAGTTTTGGACTGCTCATCGATGGTTACCACGGAGTGGAGCAGAGCGCTGAAGGAGTCTCACTAAGCACTGAAGAAAGAGCATCCCCTCTGCAAACCAGAAGCAATTCAGCCAGAGTTTGACCTATGCCATGGGGAGATGGCAGCATGCTGAGGCAGCCTCCACTGGCCTCCCCCCTCACAGAATGGAGACACAATAAGAGTGTGAGATATTGGAGATACTGTGTTGGGGCAAACAGGAGGGAAGAGTGTGGCGATCATAGAGGGTGGAGGTTTGGTTAGACCAGTTGCCTTAACAATGGATTTATTATGGGATGCCATTCAATGTTTGGACATGTCTCTTAAGGACACAACTGCTAAATATTTTGACAAGGTGGACAATGTGGAGGCTATGGGAGTTTAGTATGTGGCAATGAAGAAACATGATACAAGGCTTGGCCAGTTGGACCTACTGATGAAAGATGGAGGCCCTGAGGTTGGTTGAAGTTAAAGAGAGTAATATCTTGCAGCAAAAAGTAAAATATCTAGAAAAATTTGAGTAAGAGGAAAAATCTAAGGCTGTTGAATTTAAAGGGACTTTCCTGTTTCCCGGTACTCAGCGCACCAGCGGGCTACCCGAGAACACAGCTGCCGGAGTGAAGGGAAACGGCGCCCTTGACTCCGACGGCTGTACAGAGGTAAGCCAGGGCCTCGGGCCTTCCCTGCTCCCTCTGACACCAGACAGACAGGTATGGGGCTCTTTGGGGAGGGGGAGGCTAGACCTGGAAATGGGCTGATGGGGGGGCTAGGATAGGACTGGAAATTGCTGTTGGGAGGGCAAGGATAGGACTGGAAATGAACTATTGGGGGGCAAGGATTGGAAATGGGCTGATGGTGGGGCTAGGATAGGACTGGAAAAGGCTGCTGGGGGCAAGGATTGGAAATGAGCTGATGGTGGGGCTAGGATTGGACTGGAAAGGGATGATGGGGCTGGGACTGGAAATGGGCTCATGGGGGCTAAGATAGAACTGGAAAGGGCTGATGGGGGGCTTGGACTTGAAATGGGCTGATGGGGGGCTAGGATAGAACTGTAAAGGGCTGCTGGGGGGGGCAAGGATTGGAAACGGGCTGATGAGGGGGCTTGGACCAGAAATGGGCTGATGGGGGGGGGGGGCTAGGACTGGAAATGGGCTCATGGGGGGACTAAGATAGAACTGGAAAGGACTGATGGGGGGACTAGGACTGGAAATGGGCTAACTGGGGGGGGCTAGGGCTGGAAATGTGCTGGTTGATGGGCTAGGATAGTATTGTAAATGGCTGCTGGGTGGCTAGGATTGGAAATGGGCTGATGGTGGGGTTAGGATAGGATTGTAAATGGCTGCTGGGTGGCTAGGATTGGAAATGGGCTGATGGGGGTCTAGGATAGGACTGAAAATGGCTGATGGAGGGCCTAGGACTGGAAATGGGCTGAATGGGGGGGGGGGGGGGTGTTGGTCTGGAAATGGGCTGATGGGAAGCTAGGACTGGAAATCTTTATCTTTATTGGAATGCTTAATATACCGCTCCTTTGGGGCCATCAGGGCAGTGTACAATAATAACCAAAAGGTAGCCAGAGGCCAGGAAATAGGAAAGGAACTACAATTTTAGACAGGAAAGCACACGTTCATACCAGAGTGAGGGAAGGAAGAGGAAGGGAAGAGGGCTCAAGCCCAAGAGGGTGAGGGGGGGGAGCCAGGAGGGGGAAGGTCATAGGCGGCATTAAAGAAGTGAGTTTTTAGGAGTGACTTGAACCTAAGGTAGGACTGCTCCTGGCAGAGTGTGGAGGGGAGAGAATTCCAGAGGGAAGGGGCCAGGAAAAAGAAGGCTGAGTGACGAGTTTGCTCAAGGTGGGCATGGGCAGGAGAGGGAAGGGCAAGGCAATTGACCTGTATGGACCGGAGGCTAGGGGGTGCTGGGCGGTACTGTAGGGAGTCAGAAAGATACTGAGGAGTGTGTGTATAAAGGGCTCTCTAAGTCAGAATCAGTAGCTTGAAAATGATACGAGAGAGATAGGCAGCCAATGTAACCGAATAAGGTGAGGTGTGATGTGGCTGAAACGGGAGGTATGGGAGAGTATCCGGGCAGCATTATTTTGAATCATTTGGAGACGATGAAGTTGATATTGAGGGAGACCAGCATAGATTATTTTGCAGTAGTCTAATTGTGAGATAACCAGAGTTAAAGAGGAGAGTAGTGAGAGACACAGGAGGCAGGACTGTGCTGACAGAGTGGATTTGTCGAAGGCAGAAATATGAGCAATGAGTTAGGGTTGAAATGTGAGTGTGAAAGGACAAATCAGAGTCCAACATGATGTCAAGATACTGCAGTGAGGATACTAGCGGGATTGGCGAGTTGAGGAGAAGAGGGGCAGGTGTGGGACAGGAGTTGCTGAAGGTGAACCATATTGCAGATGTCTTGGAAGGATTGAGATGAAGGAGGTTAGTAGTCAGCCAGTGGGTGACGAGTGAAAGACAGGCATTTAGAGGTGAAAGATCCGGATTGGTAGGGGAGGTGTGAAAAAGAAGAATGATATCATCAGCATAATAGTATGCCGAGATACCAGTCTGTTGTATCAGAAGAGTGAGAGGAACCAAGAAGACGTTAAAAAGGAGCAGGGACACCGCAGAGCAAAGGTTGTGAGGCAGAAGTGCGGGGGCCAGTGACAACAGAGAATGAGTGGAGTGCAGAAAGGAGTGAAACCAACGAAAAACTGTGCCTTGAAGGTTGGCATCCCTGAAACGGGAGAGAAGGAGGGAGTGGTCAACGAGGTCAAAAGCGGCGCAAAGATCTAGAGAGACTGCTAAAGAAAAACACCCAGGGCTGCTGGGGGGCTAGGATAGGACTGGAAATGGGCCACTAGACTACTCCTCCACTTCAAAGAATAGGTAGCACTACAAATATTACATTAGGCTGTAGAACACCAGTATACCTACTGGTAAAACAAAACATGTGGAACTACTACAGATCTCTAGAGAAGCTACATACTAATTCCACAGCACCTCGGCCACATGCAAAATTTAGACAGACTCTCACCAAAAACAGAACAATGGACTACAAATTAGAAATAGAAATATGAAGACAAAAATTGAAATGGGAATCTCAAGAATTACTGTAGTTACTTCAGTAATTACTGTAATTCTTGAGATTACAGTAATTACTGTAGGTACTTCAGGCCGGAAGGTCGGGGGTTCAAATCCCACTAGAGGACAGCAACCTTGGGCCGGAAGGACTGAGGTTTCTAGTCCCACAGGTGCTCCTTGTGGTCTTAGGCAAGCCACTTAACCCTCCATAGCCCATGTTCCCTGTAAAATAGTTATCTCCAAGTTATAATGCCCTGTTCAATGTAATTTCAGTTTGTTCAATGTAAACCGCACTGATGCAGAATAGCGCGGTATATAAGAGAATGTAAATAAATAAATAAATAGTTGGAAAACTAAAAATAGAAATGCATTTCCTCTTGTACTGAACAAAATGCAAAAGCACCAGCAATAGAAGCTGGCTGCGAAAAGGGAGCCAGCCCATAACTGGGCTGCTGGGAGGGGAAGAGGGCTTCTAGGGTGGCGTGGAGGTGGCAAAGGGAAGGGATAAAGGTCCGGGGTCCGAAGGGCGGCCTCCTGTTAAATAAAATGCTTTTTTCTACCTTTGTTGTCTGGGTATTTTATTTTTCCAATCATGTTTGTTTGTTTATTTATTTATTTTATTTATTCGCAGTGCTTGATATACCGCCTGTGCCAAAGCGTCAGGGCGGTGTACAATAAAGTAGGCTACTAGCAGGAAACAGAATATGAAAAGGAATGCCATTGTTTTAATAGGAAAGTGACAGAAAAGGACAGGGAGAGAGAAACAGGGAAAGAACATACAGAGACACTGAGACATTGAAACGACTATCCAGAGAGAATGGCAGGAAATAGATGGGGAAAGAGGGGCATGTTGGCCCAGGTGGCGTTTCATGGGGGAGCTCCAACCGAGGGCAAAACATGGTGATCCAACGGGAGAGGAAGGTCAAAGGCTTGACAGAAAAGGTATGTCTTGAGAAGAGCTTTAAAACACGGAGGTAGTGCGGAAGAGAGTTCCACAGGGCGGGGCTTCGAAAAAAGAAAGCGGATTAATGAGTACGTTCAAGATGTGCCTGGGACGGGGGAGGAATGAAGAGTCGATTGCCATGAGCTGAGCGCAAAAGTTGAGGGACAGGCTGGAGGTGGATAAGATCAGCCAAGTACTGGGGTGTGCTAGTGTGGAGGGCCCTATGGGTAAGGATGAGCACCTTATAGACAAATCTAACTCTAATAGGGAGCCAGTGCAGATTAAGGAGAAGCGGGGTAACGTGATCGGAGAGAGAGAAGTGGGTGATGAGACAGGCCGCGGTGTTTTAGACTAGCTGAATACGCCATAACTGCTACTGCGGGAGGCCAGCGAGAGCTGAGTTGCAATAGTCCAGTCGGCTGATGACCAGGGATAAGACTAGGGAGGCGATAGAGGAGGAAGGGAGGAATGGCCGGATGGCCCGCATCTTATGCAAATGAAAAAAGGAACTACGAACAGGTGCTGAAATGTGTTGGTGAAAGGAGAGTGAGGAATCCAGGATGACACCAAGGTAGCGGAGAGTAGGGACAAGAGGGATAGGAAGAGCTGATATGGTAGGGGATAGGGAGGGGGAGGGAGCACCGAAGGAGAACCAGATAGCAGCGGACTTAGAAGGATTAACATGTAGAAAGTTCTCAGTAAACCAAGTAGCAACAAGGGCAAGACAAGCATTGAGAGTGGTGAGATCAGGAGCCAAGGGATTAGTATGGTGAATAAGGAGGATATCATCCGCGTTAATAGTAGGCGGATATTTCTGCCTGTTGAATCAATAGAGCAAGCAATGCAAGAAATATGTTAAAAAGGAGAGGGGCAAGGATAGAGCCCTGGGGAACCCCGCAGTGCAGAGGGAAGGAGGGGGAGACGGAGGAACCGGATTGAACAGCAAAGGAGCAAGAAGATAGGTAAGACCGGAACCACTGGAGAATGGTACCGTGAATCCCAAGGTCCAACAGACAGATGAGGAGGGTGTGGTGATCGACAATGTCAAAGGCTGAAGAGATATCGAGGGAGACAGCGATAGAGAGGTCACCACGGTCGTGAGAGTAATGGATTTCATTGAGGAGTGCCAGAAGAGTGGTTTCGGTGCTATGGCCAGACCTGAAACCAGATTGACGGGGGTGCAATGAGACGGTAGAGTTAAGATGTGCTGTGAGTTGGATGAAAACAAGCTTCTCAAGTACTTTTTAAAGGAAGGAGAGGTTGGATACAGGGCGCCAATTTGCAGGGACAGCAGGACCAAGGGCCGGTTTCTTCAGGAGGGGGCAAACAAGGGCATGCTTCCAGGTGGTAGGAAAACAACCAGATGAAAGGCTGGAGTTAACCATAAGAAGAATGTAAGGAAGAAGTTTAAGTGAAGGGTCAAGAAGCCAGGAGGAGGGAAGGGGATCAAGTAGACACAAAGTTTATGAGAGGTGGAGATGGCCCTGGTAAGCTCATCAGAGGTAATTGGCTGGAATTTATACCATGTGTGGGGGAAGGTGTGAGACGATGGAGGGGAGAACGCGGGTGAGTGGGAAGGAAGAAAAGGGGAAAGAGGAGGGGGACACAGACTAAAAGAGGAGCGGAGGGACTGAATTTTGTCCCAGTTTCTCTTTTCTGCTTTCTTTTCCAGTGTTTGCGGTCCATTTATCGTATCTTCCTCCATTCCCTCCCTACATCTGTTTCTGGCATATTGATGCTTCCCTTTTCTTTCTTACATGCTTCTCTGTCCACTAAAATTTCATGGGGCAGCATTTTCGAAGGCATTTACACAGGTAACTGCCCTAGTTACCCATATAAATGCCTTATCCGAGATTTTCGAAAGGCACCTACATGAGTAGTGCCTTTCGAAAATCCCAGATAAGTCCCTAACACCTCCAAGTGCTATGTGGTTAGCATCGGGGTGTTCCGGGGTGGAGCAGGGGCAGAGGAAAGGGCAAAGCGGGTAGATTTTCAAGGAGACACAAGTGAGAGGAGACTGGTGAGTACAGAGGGTAGAAATGTGGTAATGGGGAACAAGTGAAAGATCGAAGGGACTAAGAAACCAGGGAAGGAGTGAGATTGGGAAATGGCAGACCCTGGGGAGATGAGTTGGGTAGGAGGTGGAAAATTGATAGATGCATGAAAATTAAAAAGGAGGAGATTGAAGACTGGAAGGTGTAAAACAGCATAGCCCCTCATTTATCTTTAAGGAGCTAAGTGGGTAGCATCGAAAATCTCTGCTACCCGCTTGTCCAGCAAAACCCGGATTTTTACTTCCGTTGCCACGGAAGTGAAAATCTGGGTTAAGGGGGTCAGCGGGCAGGCTATGCACTGATGCGGTGCATAGCGTGCCTAAATCAAAATCGGGCCCATGCGGTTTTTCACCTTCCAGTCTTCAATCTTTTTAATTTTCACATATCTATCAACTTTCCACCTCCTACCCAGCCCATCTCCCCACGCTCTGCCATTTCTCCATCTCACTTCTTCTCTGGTCTCTTATTCCTGTCGATCTTTCACTCATTCCCCATTATCACATTTTTACCCTCTGTACTCACCAGTCTCCTGTCACTTGTATCTCCTTGAAAATCCCCCACAAGGTTCTGCACCATACCCAACATCTACATCCTCCCTCTCTCCCCCACCCACTCACCCACTCACCCACTACCCTGGTAGCCCAGTATCTCTTCTCCCTCTCTCTCCCTCACCTATCCTTGTAGCCCAGCATCTCCCCATCCTCTCATTCTCTATCCCCCCTCTCCACTACCCACTCATCCATCCATTCACTCACGTAATTCAGCAACTCCCCACTCTCTGTTTCTCACCTATCCATGTAGCCCGGCATATCCAAATTCTCTGTTTCCCACCCATCCACCTTATATAGCCTTTCATCACCCCTATCCACCCACTCACCTATATAGCCCAACATCTTCCATCTCTCTTTCTCACTCACCCCTCCCATCTCTCTCTCTATCTCCATCCATCAATCCATGCAGCCCTGTATTTGCACTTTCTCTCTCTTCCTCCATCCACACTTGTAGCCTGGCATCATCCCACTCTCTCTTTCCCTCTCTGCTCATGTAGCCAGACATCTCCCCCTGTAACCCACATCTGTAGCCTAGCATTTCTTTGTCCTGTTTCCTCTCCCCCCCAAACAGAGCAGCTTTTCACTCTCAACCCTTCCCTCTTAATCAACATCGTGGCACATTCCCTTTTTTCCTTCCGGTCCTAACAGTGCAACTCATCTTTGTGTTGTTGAGCTGTGCAAGCAATGGCAGGGACAAGAGCTACCACTGCCCTGATCCCGTCAATTTCTGTCTAGAATATATTCAGCTGTGCTTCCTTCTCCTGGCCGGAGCAGCAAGTGGCACTTAAGTGATTTCACTTCTGAGTACGTTCCAGGCATCTGCAACTGAAATCATCATAATAAGAGCCTTAGGCACTGAGAAGGAACACAGCTGAATCTACATTAAACAAGAATTGCCGGGGCCAGTGCGATCACATCTCATGTCCTTGCTGCTACTTGGGCCAGGGCTGGGGCTAGTATGTGGCGGTCCGGTTATAGAAGCAGTAAGTCAGCTCAGCAGCAAACATGAGCAAAGACACTACATGCAGCATGAGGTTGACACAGGGCCTCCTGTATGCCGCTGTGTTACATAGAAGCACGATGGCAGAAAAAGACCACATGGCCTATCTAGTCTGCCCTTTCATATCAACCACTATGACAGTCCCCTTTTTTCCTTTAGAGATCCTCTGTGTTTCTCCCATGCCTTTTTGAATTCAGACACTGTCTTCATCTCTACCACCTCCACTGGGAGACTATTCCACGCATCTACCACTCTTTCCGTAAAGTAATATTTCCACATATTACTCCTGAGTCTATCCTTCACCCTCATCCTATATCCCTTCATAGCAGAGCTTGCTTTCAATTGAAAGAGGATCTCCTCCTGTACATTTATGCCACGGAGATATTTAAACATCTCAGTCATATCACCTCTATCCCGCCTTTCCTCTAAAGTATACATATTAAGATCCTTAAGTCTGTCCTCATATGCTTTATTTATTTTTTTTTTTTTAAGTTTAAATTCCATTTATTAAGAAACTTCAAAGAAAATACAGATAGTCCAACAAGCATTTACATATAAAATACAAAAGAAAAACTAAACAGGGCACCCGTAATAAAGTCCACATCAGGAGAAGCATGGGAGTAAACAGAGGACGCTAACTCAAAATGCACAAACTCTTTTTAAACCTATCCACTACTGAGATAATCCATAATTAAGAACCCAGCGAACCATGGGATAGGAGAAAGGACTCTAATGCCGATGTCTCCAGGAAGACATACTTGGTGCCCTGAAAGGTAACTAAACACTTGCATGGAAATTTAAGGAAAAAAGTGGCACCGAGGGCTAAAACGTGAGGCTTCAACACTAAAAAAGCCCTATGTCGTAGCTGAGTTTTCCTGGAGACATCGGGGAAGATACTGACCCTCTCTCCACAAAAAAGCAATGCCTTGTTTAGGAAACATAAACGCATCACTGCATTTTTGTCAACTTCCGAGGCGAAAGACACCAGAAGGGTTGCCCGAGTGGAAATTATATCCTGAGAAGACTCAATGAATTCTGAAATATTAAGGGACTCCTGAAACCGAGATGGAGCTAACTCAGCAGAGCCCCCCACTTCAGAGGCCCCTTTAGAAGAAACATAAAACACTTTAGTCACAGACGGTTTATTATCTGCTCGATACCCCAAAATATCTATCAAAAACTTATCAAACAGTATCTGAAGGGATAAAAACCGCGTGTGAGGAAAATTTATACAACGCAAATTCAAAGCATGCAGACTATTCTCCAAAATCTCATGCTGAGTATGGAGAATAAGACTATCTTTCATAAACGACAATGAAGAACTTTGTAATGTATCACATTGAGCTTCCAACTTCTGACATCTGTCCCCCAGCACATCAATCTGAGAATCATGCTGAGTAAATTTAGCTATAGAGTCTCTGGTGAAGTCCGACATTTGAACAACGAAGGAACTCAACGAGGACTCTATCCTAGTAAGAACAGACCCCACATCCAAAAGGGAAACATCCTTAGGGTCCACAGGCATAGAAGAAACACCGTCCCATTGCGTCGAGGCAGGACTCTCAGGAACTAAGAGGATCCGGGGTAAAGGAACTCTCCCGGTAGCCAATACAGATCCAGAGACAGATAAAGCCGATGTTACGTCCGATTGCAAGGGCACAACCCTCCTCAATGGAGAGGAAGTAGTAGGAACAGCATTTACAACAGCAGCAGAGGGGGAAGAGATACTAACCCCCAAAAAAGATGAGGAGCCCATACTTGGGAGCTGAGTCGGGGGCGCAGCAACAGCCTCTCCCTCCTTATCATTCAAAGCCACCAGATGACAATCCATGGGGCCAGAGATCTTAACAGCTTTAGTAGAGTTTTCAGTACTCACATTTAGAGGTCGTTTCCGCCGTCTACCCATTCTGCACAACCACAAGCCAGCTCCCAAGCTCCTCGAGCGCCCAAGGAGCGCATAAGGAGCAAGCCCCTTAATAACGCACCCCTTTAGAACACGACTGCTTCCGCGTACCGCTTAGCAGTCAAACCTTTATACCCCCTTTGATGACGTCAGGGGTAGGCGCCGCCAAGATGGACCGTGCACTCCAACGCCGAGAAGAAGAAACACAAGCGGGGCACAGTGGTGAGCAGCAACCTCCTCTCCTCACACGCTCCCACTGCAAACAGCAAGCCTTCAGACTTTATACCCCCTTTGATGATGTCAGGGGTAGGCGCCGCCAAGAAGGACCGTGCACTCCAACGCCGAGAAGAAGAAACACAAGCGGGGCACAGTGGTGAGCAGCAACCTACTCTCCTCACACGCTCCCCTCCTCATATGCTTTATAACGAAGACCACTAACCATTTTAGTAGCTGTTTATATCCTCTTGAAGGTGTGGTCTCCAGAATTGCACGTAATACTCCAAATGAGGTTGAACCAAAGACTTATACAGAGGCACTATCATCTCCTTTCTTTTGCTGGCCATTCCTCTCCCTTGCACCCAAGCATCCTTCTAGCTTTCACCATTGCCTTTTCTATCTGTTTAGCTACTTTAAGATCATAAGACACAGATATTCATTCCTGATCATATTTTATTTATTTATTTTATTTATTTAAAGTTTCTTTTATACCGCGCTATTCGACATCAGCGCGGTTTACAGTGAACAGAAATTACACTTCACAACATTGATCAGTGCTTACAATGAACAGGGCAATACATTAAACAGGTTTACATTAAACAGGTTTCTTAAACAGCGAACATAATAAACTATGTACAAAAGGCAACTATATACAAAGCCGCTAAGTGCAGCTATATGATTCCTGGTGAGAGCGGAAGCAAGGTGAGACCTTCACCTTCACCTTTTATACCTCCGCAAGTATTACAAGTCCCATGGTCAGACCACTATCTTATTGAATTCATACTGCCACATGTACCACCTCCAGTTCCACAGTTTCAAAATAATTCCCAATCAAAACGATTCAAAGTTTTTAAAAAAGAAAACTTCCTGAATGAAATCACACCACAACTAGATTCCTCTCCAACAGAACTAGACGATATAGTCACAAACTGGAATACCACCATACAGAATGCCACATTGGCATATAGATCACAACACAGAATAAATCAAAAGTACTAAAAAAAATGATATACCCATGATCTGAGAAAATTAAACAAAAATTGAGAAGGATGGAACATAAATGGAGGAATACAAAATCAGAAGATGACAGAGTATCTTATATGAATACACTTCAGTCCTATAAATTAGCCATAAACAATGCAAAAAAAAGAATATCACACAAAGATCCTCACAAAATCCATCAACAGCCTGAGAGAGTTATTTGATATTGTTAAATCACTAACTCAGATACCTTCACCAGAAAAAAGCAATATACCCATAGACCAGCAAATCTTGACAACACATTACATGAATAAACTGAAGCAACCTGACACCCTACATAATGAACCATGTTATGATGATACACATTCTGCAAAATGGGACATATTTCATAGAGCTGACCTAAAACACATCAAAAACACAAAAATTAATACAATGACATCAAGCCTAAACCCCTGTCCAGTTAGCTGGCTAAAAGCCTCCCATTCTGAATTGGCGCCATTCATACTCAACGTTGTCAACCAATCTCTACACGTAGGAACAATGCCATCAGCCCTAAAATATGCTTCCATTAGACCAATATTAAAAAATAAAACGCTAGATAAACAAACCCCTAATTCATACAGACCCATATCTAGTCTCCCGTTCATAGCTAAAATAATTGAAAAAAACATTCAGATACAGCGCCAAGAATTTATTGACCAAAATTCACCACTAGATGAACATCAATATGGCTTTAGACCATATCATGGTGTAGAGACCCTTCTGTTGGCTCTCTTTGACAATCTCATTCAAGGACTGGACAACTCAAGACAAGCCTTTGTGATTGTATTCTTGGACATAGCATTGGCATTTGATAACATCAGCCAAAGCATTCTACTCATAAGACTCCACTAGATGGGCATAAACGATAATGTCCTTAAATGGTTCCAATCCTATCTGTCAAAACGTTGTGATAAGGAAGCTTATCAGAACCCGAGAGACAGGGATAAAGAGAAGGAATTTACCCTTATAAAAGGACCTATTTTACCAGGTCAGAGACACAAAACTCCCTTTACACCTAGAAAGCAGGTAATTCCTAGCTACAAAAGGTTGCAGAATGCCCCTAGTGGAGAAAAAGAGAGGGAATACAGGCTCAGGGTAAGGAACCCTTACGTCACTGAATTCCCCAATTACTCAGCTGCCACGAGGCAGTTTGATCTCCAACACCTGAGAGGAGAGGGGGTGGAGCAGGCACCTGAGAGGTTTAAGACTAGGTCAGTTTATTCAGAAGGGGGAGGCAGGAGAGGAAGAAGAAGAGGAAAGGAGAGAGATCGTGAGAGCAGTAGGAGTACCTACTGGAAGAGAAATGGATCTGGAACAGTGAGAACAGCAGGAACCAGGAACACAAGTTAGAGAACAGGACGTGGAAGCACCGGTGAATGGTGGCCAGAGCATGAGAGAGGAGAAGCTACTACAAGCTTTGACCCAGGTATGAGCATTAGAAGTTTGCCTAATTCTAAGCACTACAGAATTGCCAGAGACGGAAGGCAGTCAGCTAAGCCCACTGAGCCAGAAACAGAGGATGTGCCAATGCAACTGGGTGAACCAGACATAGCTTTAGAAGAAGAAGTCTCATACATGGATTGCTCTTTATGCCAGTCTTCCAATACAGAGGTGTTGAAAGGGAGTCAACCGTAAGGAAAACCTCCAGTGTCCGGTAGCCCTAAGAGCCTGTGGTTAACTTGTGAAGGTCCTGAGTTAAAGGCAAAATACCTTTCTTTTACTGTGCAAGCCGAAGCTGCCTAATTAAGTTGGTGAATCAGCTGTGAGCCAGAGCAGTGCTCAGCCTGAAGCCGTACTAACGGTGAAACTAAGGAAAGCTTTTGTTTGGCTGTTTATAAGAAAACCTTGCATAGAGAATTGCTTGCCTGTGAAGAGTTTAACTGCCTTGTTGAAAGTTTTTCTATGTTTAAGAAGAGAAACAGTGTTCTGGACTGAGAGAAAAAGAAACCTGCTTTAGGAAAAGCTGTTTTCTGTTTGTTTGATCAGCACTGCAAGCCATGCCTGATAGCAGGGACTGTTAAAAGTATTTATGTTTATACTGGAGAACATTGCAAGCTGTTTTGTTTGGAATTCATTTATGTCCTGATGTTCATTTACAAGTATCCTGGAGCAATAATCCAAAGGTGGAATTTTTGAACCTTAGCGTATTTTTTTTCAGTTAATAAACTGTCATTACCTTACCACTCAAGGCAACTACAAAGGTGGGTTTTTTTTACCTGAGGTTGAATACTTTCTGACTGAACTACCTTTCCCATAAGGCATTACAAGGCAATCGGTCAATTAAAGACCAAAAGGTGGATCTCTCTAATGACAACCACGCCCCTCCATACTGCATGTAAGGGGCTATGGGCGTGACAACGTACACAACAGGTACAAATAGGACAACACACATCTCGACCATATAAACAAGAGAAAGGTATCCCTCAAGGATCACACTGTCCTCATTGTTATTTAATATATACTTACAACATATCTGTGACATATTAACATACTAACATAATATATGATGGCAGATAAAGACTAGTATGGTCCATCTAGTCTGCTCAGGAAGGCGGCAAGAGTAGATGCACCTGCTGCTCCACACAGGTCACCCCTCCCCATGCCTTTGTTTAGGGTATACCCACCGCTCCGTGTAGGTCACCCCCTATTTGATATAAGATATAAGAGATAGTTATGTTTGTTTTGATTTTATCCTGTTGCTATAAAGGGATCCACTGTATCTGTCCCATGCCATTTTGAATTCTGTCACTGTATTTGCCCCCACCACTTCCATCAGGAGGGCATTCCAAGCATCCACCATCCTTTCAGTGAAGAAGTATTTCCTGACATTGCCTTTCAGTTTACCCCCTTGCAGCTTCATGTAATGTCTTCTAGCCTTACAGCTTCCCTATCTTTGGAAGAGGTTTGTTTGTTCATTAATATTCTTTAAATATTTAAAGGTCTGAATCATATCACCCCTGTCCTTCCTCTCCTCCAGAGTGTACATATTTAGGTCTTAAAATCTCTTCTCATATGTCTTCTGATGCAGGCTCCAAATCATTTTGGTCACCTTCCTCTGAACTGTTTCCAGTCTTTTTATATCCGTTGCGAGATATGGTCTCCAAAACTGAACACAATATTCCAAGTGAGGCCTCACCAGTGACTTGTATAGAGGCATTAGTACCTCTTCCTTTCTGCTGGTAATTGCTCTCTGTAAGCAACCCAGTATCTTTCTGGCTTTTGCCACTGCCTTGTCAAACTGTTTCGCCACCTTGAGATCCTCAGAAACAATCACTCCAAGGTCCTTCTTTGGTCCGTGCCCACCAACCTCTCGCGCCTTTGGATTTCTGCTTCTCAAGTGCATGACACTGCACTTCTTCACATTAAATCTTAATTGCCAAGCATTAGATCATTCTTCCAGCTTTTGAATATCTGCCTGCCTATCTGACCGTTGTCTGGTTGTCTCACCACTGTTTGAAATTGACCATGGCCAAAACCAAACTTCTTATTTTTCCCCCAAACCCTTTTCCCCCTTTCCTCCCTTCTCTATCTCTCTTGATAACACTCTTCCGCTTCCTGTTTCCTCAGCCCACAACCTTGGAGTCATCTTTGACTCCTCCCTCTCCTTCTCCACACATATCCAACAGATAGAAAAAATCTATTGTTTCTTTCTCTATAACATTAACAAAATTTGCCTCTTCCCTTCTGAACACACTACTAAAACACTTATCCATTCTTTAGTCATTTCTCACCTTGACTATTGCAACTTCCTCTGTGTTGGTCTCCCTCTGAGCCATCTTTCTCCCCTTTGATCTGTTCAAAACTCTGCTGTGTGGCTAATCTTCCACCAACCCCAATTTACTCATATAAACCCTTTTCCAAATCGCTTCATTGGCTTTCCTTCTGTTTCCATATCCAATACAAACTTCGCCTTCTGACCTAAAAGTGCATTCATTCTATTGCTCCTCACAACATTTCCTCTCTTCTCTCTCCCTACACCCCTCCTCATGAACTCTGCTCTTTCTCTGGCTTGCATCTCTTTATGCCCTTCTTTTCAACAACCAATTCCAGGAGGTGCTCAGATTTACCTGCTGTTTGACTTGGGACTCTCTCGATTGGCCCCAGTTCCTGCGAGCACTGCTCTGATTGGGGCAGGTGCTTTAGGAAGGGCTATATCCAGCTGCCCTCTCCGCGGGACGCTGAGGTGCTCAGATTTACCTGCTGTTTGACTTGGAACTCTTTCGATTGGCCCCGATTCCTGCGAGCACTGCTCTGATTGGGGCAGGTGCTTTAGGAAGGACTATATCCAGCTGCCCTCTCCATGGGACGCGGTTGTGGGCGCGTGCCTGTTGGCGCGTGGCCGAAGGGCCATGACCAAAGTGTCAGATCATGCCCCTTTGGCACCCCTTCGGCGCGCTAGGAGAAAATCCCCGTTATGGGGAAAATGAAGAAGCGGTATCCGCTGCTCGTTCAGACAAAGGCGGTCAAGGTGATGGGGACAATGGATGCCCATATTCGTGTGGGTGAGCTGTTGGCCTCTGCACAACCGCCTGGTGCTGGTATTAAGGACATATCAACAGTGAGTACTTCATCATCTGTTATTTCTCCTAGTGGTTTGGGTTTAGCTTCGCCCAGCCAAGAGAATGGGATTTCTTCTGGTTCTCCTTCCCCACCAGGAGTTGTGGAGCAAGGTGAAGCCGGGCCAGCCTTGCTTCCTTCTTCTTTTTTAAGAATTGATTCTTCCTCTGAGGAACTCTCACTCCCTCTGCCTTCGATAATAACGTTTGCCTCTGTTGGGGAGGCCCAAGACCCGCCCATTGATGTTTCTTTGAAAGATATTTGGGCTGTTGTCTCTCGTATGGAATCGGCTCTTGGGTCCTCCCTTCAGAAGGTTTCCGATTTTTCTAAAGCCACGGTTATAAAGTTATCTGATAAGGAAACTTGATTATTGTCTGTGGAGAGATTAGTTAGATCTCAGGAGATTCAGAGTACTTCTCAAAAAGAAGTGTTGGCCACTTTTGTTCAAGATTTGTCTTTACTTCATCATCAGGATGAATCCTTGGAGAACTCTTTGCGTTCTAAGAATCTCCGGTTATTGAATTTTCCTTGGACACATTATTTATCTCTGTTAATACTTTTTCAAAAATATATTAAAGAAATATTATTGTTTACTGATGTGTATTCTATTGCTGTATCTAGGATATATTATGTTCCCTCAGGGAGAATTGTTAAGGAATCCGGAGTGGAGGGAGAGGTGGGAGTACAATATGATAATTTAGCCTCTTCTGTTTTAGACATCTCTGATTTTCTGGATTCTACTAGTGATGATATTTCATCAAGGGCTATCTTGTTAGTGACCTTAGTATCAGAGATGGATAAAGATAGAATTTTGCGTGCTTATTTTCAGAAGAAGGCTGAGAAATTTTGTGGACAAAATATTCAAAATTATTGGAATTTTTGAAAGGCAAGACTTAGGGGTATGTTTACTAAACCATCTTAATGTGCGCTCTGCCACGTTATCGCGCGATAAGGTACCTTATCGCGCAATAATGGTGCTTTATCGGGTGCAGAGGTACCTTAGCGCGCGATAACGCGCGCAGCGGTGCAAATGAGCGCTGAGGGTGGAGAAAGGCTCCCGGAGGGCGGAGTAAGGCTCCCTGCACACTAATGCTGTGAAATTTGAGGCAGAAAACTAATGCCAGTGAAACCCTGGCGTTAGAGCTGATTTAAAGGGAAAAGAAACCATTTCCGTCAGCAATGTACAGCAAAACCAGGGAAACCTACAAAAAGTGATCAGTGTGATTCATGTGCACAGAACAAAAGGGCAAATAAACAGTGAAAATGACCAGCAGAAAATGTAATAAAAACATAACCACGCTGACCAGTAGTGAGTTTAATGGGAAACATCAAAAAACACTCACGAGAAAGCTCCAAAAAAAAAAAAAAGAATTTTGGAAGGGTCCATGCTCCGTCCCCATACAAGGTGAATGAGCCCACAGTGAAATTGGGCTGAGCAGGGTTTTCCCTCTCCATTGGGCAGGTTTCCTATGGCATTCACATGTCCCGCAACAGCAGGGCGGGCATGTCGGAACGGGCAACTGGACAGATGCTTAAAAAGGGGACACAGAGGGCTGCAGGCGGCACATGCTATGGGGCAGCTGGGCCACAGTGCGGACTAGGGTGATGCCTAGGTGGCCCATAGGAATGCTGAAACAGTAGTGCAGCCAGACAGCAACTGATGAGGGCCCAACATGGGCACGAGTGTGCTTCCCACAGTGTCACAGGGGATAGTACCCAGCAGGTACCCCCAAGGGCACAGAACATTGGCAGGCGGTGCTGGGGGGAAGCGTGGACAGCTATGCAGGCACCCCTACCCCAGAACCCGCACCATAGGCAGCCACCTACCCACACACTGGATGGCCTGAGACGGCGCTCCACCAGCACCACCAGCAGAAGGGCATGTCAGCAGGGTGGCAGAGGGGTACTGGTGGTGGAGGGGGCTGTGGCAGCTGCCCAGAGCAGACCGTGGCCTAGCCCTGTGTAGGTGGGTGCCATGCACTGCAACAGACAGGCCCTGTCTGATGAACAGTGTCATGCAGCGAGGGCTGATGAGAGCCCAGTTGAGAGAAAAGAAGGTGTTTTTCACAGAGAAAAAGACTTGCAATATTCCCAGGAACCAGCTAGAGGGAGCAAGAGTGTCTTCAGGGAGACTGAAGAGCCACGCCCAGCTGGTCACGAGGAAATGCCAACCAGCTTCCAATCCTCAAAAGCAGGGGGGCTTCATAAGGGGAGTGTGGAAGACTGGAAGGGAGGAAGGAGAAGAGGCAGAAGGAGTACCGGCAGCTTCGGAGATAGAAGCACCAGCAGAAGCAGCAGCCCAAGCAGAAGCAAGGGGAGAATCACTGGCAGCACCGAGAGAGAGAGGTGGAAGTGGAAACCTGACTACTCTAGTGCTAGAGGATTCCCAGGAGGGAGAGGTGATTTCTCAGGAGCTGAGGAAGGACCTAAGGAGGTGTCAGCTCAAGTCAAACCGAGAGCTGTTTGCCCTCAGAGGCAAAAGCCCTGCTGTAACTGCAACCTTAAGCCAAACAAGAATCAGCTGGAGAAGCCAAGCCACCCTGAGTCAGAAAGCCAGAAGCTGGGCTTGTACAGAGGCAGACCTTCACCAGGAGAAGGAAGTCAAAGGCTACAGGGTAAGCCTAACCGTCATAGAAAAGGATTTCACCAAGCTGCTGCCTGGGAAAGGAAGGCAGTGGAAGAAAGCCAGTTACTTGAGGATTGCTACCATACAAGGTATTTATTTATTTATTTAACATCTTTTATATACCGCGCTATTTGTTTTCAGTGCGGTTTACAAGTAACAGAAGCTGCACAATCAGAGGACACTGGTGTGCTTACATTATAACAGGAAACGTAAACTTGGAACAACAGGTGTAAGAACTGTAACTATGTACAAACATATTGGATTCTTACATGTACAAACACCTTGGACCTGGTGTGCTTACATTATAATAGGAAACTTAAACTTGGAACAACAGGGTAAAAACTGTAACTATGTACAAACATATTGGATTCTTTAGTATTCGCAGGAAGACTAAGGCAGGACATAAGAGAACTTGAAGCGGAATTACTTATGAGGGAATTGGGAGTGAAGAGTGAGAGTTTGTGGGTTTAGGAGTGCTGATGATCAGATGTGGATTGGATGCTTGTGCATAATGGAGAAGGAAAATGTGGTGCTTGATTGCCTTGCGAAATTGAGTGAGGTCTTTAATTGCTCTTATTTCAGGTGTGAGGTCATTCCAGCATTTAGGTGCATAGAAGGCGAAGGTCCTTTTCTTGGTTGATTGGGTACATTTGATGGACTCCTTGGGGATAATCAGGGTGTTGTCCGTTGTTGTCCTTCTCGTTCTGTTTTTTGGGGTGAGGGAGATGAGATCATTGAGAGACGTAGGGGCAAGGTTGTTGATGATCTTGAAAGTGATGATGAGGATTTTATAGGTTAACCTGCAATGAATTGGTAGCCAGTGGAGTTCCATGAGAGTCGGGGTGATATGGTCTGATCTTGCTAGACCACAGAGCACTCTAGCAGCCGCGTTCATCGCAAGTTGTAGTGGATTAATGATGTTCTTGGGGAGACCGTATAAGACGACATTTGCATAATCAAAATGAGGTAGTGTGAGGGCCTGGAAGATGGTCCGGAAGTTGTTGTGAGGTAGCATGGGTCTGAGGTGCCTTAGCGTTCTGATTTTATTGTAGACAGACTTGGTGATGTTCTGAATGTGTTCCTTAAATTCAAAATGCTGATCCAGAGTAATCCCTAGGTAGCGAATAGATAGTTTACTAGGGAGGTCCGCATCTCTTACTTTTAGAGAGGATGGGGGGGAGAATTCTTTGTTTCTTGAAATGAACAGAACTTCGGTCTTCTTAAAGTTTATACGGAGGTTTTGAGATGCTAACCAGTCTGTGATGGCGTTGAAGCAGTGAATAAGGTTGGTGAAGTCTGGTTGATTGACTTTAAATGGAGTAAACAGTAGAACGTCGTCGGCATAGATTAATGAGGAGATATCGAAGGTGCGTATGATGTCACATATCGGCTGTAAGTATACATTAAACAGAAGCGCAGATAAGGAAGATCCTTGCGGAACACCTTGATGTTGGTGGAAAGGTGTGGATGTGGTGGAACCGACTCTGACATGCTGCCATCGCTCCGACAGGTATGACCTACACCATTCCCAGGCGAGACCACAGATTCCCTTCTCAAGGAGTCGGGCGAGAAGTTGATTATGATTAACGGAATCGAAGGTAGCGGAGATATCTAGGAATATTAGAGCAAAACCGTTTGAGAAATGTATGCCTAATAAGAAAGTTGTGAATGGTAAAAGCTATGATAAAGATGCTATAAAGCCTCTAAGGAAAGAGGGTACTTTAAAGCCTAACACAGCAAGTGGCCGACGCCCTAGGCTAGGCCAAGGACATTGGGAGCTGCTACAGAAAATATACAAAACCCCTGAATGTGTTTTACAAGAAACCAGGGATATAAAATCAGAGCTTTCTGATACCGTGCCAATGCAAGTGGAACTGGCAGGAGATTTGTCTGACCAAGAGATGGACTGTACACTTTGCATTTCTGAAAGTTTAGAGTCACTGCCAGACTTGTGATTGGGTGAATTGCCAGCAGAGCATTCTTTATTTGTTTGAGCACCTCCATTCCTGTGATGTATAACAGTTTTTGCTTTGAACCCTGAGTTTGTTTTCTACCTGCATTAAGGACATTTGCTTTAAAGTTGTAACCCACTATTTAGAACCACTATGAAAAGGGAAATAAAAGCCTTATTAATTCCCACCACTCAGCTTGATTGTTTCATTGAAGATTGGAGCTAAAGCAACTACAAGGACCAAGAGCCATTTGGGCCTTTAGAAGACTCTCCAATCTTAACCTTATATTTTTGTGTCCCACCTGCCCTGGCGTCCACTGGCCACCAGGGAAGTGTTGCTGACAACAGTCATGGTATCCCCAGGGAATGCATTGTCTCTGTGGCAACATGGTGGTGCAGTGCACACAGCCAGTGTGTTCAGGAGCAGAAGGTCACAGGTTCAAGTCCCAGCTGTGGTTCCTGCCAACCCAGCACTCATATTTTACCCACTACTAAAACGTGCTAATACAGACAGAACCTTTAGTGTAGATGACGTAGACATGCCCAAAACACCTACATTTTACCCTACAGAGCACAGACACCATAAACATGCACATTACCTAGAGCAGAGTCTCCCAAATGCAGCCCTGGAGGGCCAAACACCATTCAGGTTCCATGCTGCCTCTAATAAATATGGCTGTGCTGCATTTCTATGCACCTCCCCCATGGTATGCAGATGTATCTCATGCATATTCATTAGGGACAGCATGAAAACCCGAACAGTGTTTGGCCCTCCAGGACTGGAGTTGGGAACCTCTGCCCTAGAGCAGCAGCCAACAGGGGCAGACACACCCGCACCCACAGGCTCCATTATCCCAAGCCTCCTGGAATGGCAGGATGTTGGGCCCTGCGTGCATCTCCCAATACTAGCACTTGCATACCTTAACAATGCCATCCTAAACATGGGAAAACTGTACACAGCTATCAAAAGGTTGCTATGATAACTGGCAGATAGCAATTCCTACGTTGTGGTGAAGAATGCCCTCCAGAAGAGATGGAGATTGAGGAAAATCCTGAGAAGGGAAAGGATTCACACAGGATTTTCAATTCTGACTTGAAAAAAACACACTGCTCTGCTGAGCTGAGCACAGACACCAGCCCAGGGGAGGAGTTAGGCTTCAATGCTGATTGGGCACACCCAGGGGTTGGACAAGGTGTGCTGGGAAAAGAAGCCCTTTTTAAAGCCTTGAACAGGGCTGCTAGGCAGAGTCGGTCGGAGTCCAAGTGGAGGTCGGAGTCTGACGCTAAGAGTGAGTTGGAGTCTGTAAGGAGGAGCAAGAGAGGTTCTGCAAGGAGTTCTAAAGGCACTACTAAGAGGAGTCCTATGAGGAATGGACGGAGCAATGCTTTAGAATCTTGGGAGAAGACAGAACCCTGGAATAGAAAGCCTCAAAGGCAGGCCCACTCTGAAGGAAACTCTTTCTACCGAATAGAGCCTGGACCTGGGAAGCCCAGAAAAACCAACACGTGGAAAGAAGGTACTTCCTATACTGGCAGGCAGTGCTATAGAAAGTTACAGCAGGGAGAAAACCTTCCTAAGGGAAATTCTCCTAACAGAAGAATTAACCACAAAACTCCTGAGCTTCCAAACAGGAGAGGAGTTTTGCAGAAAGAAATCAATTCTTATACAAGCAACGCTGGAGAAGGTAAAGCACAATTTCCTATCTTTAGTGCTTTGTTGAAGAAACCTTTTCATTGCCCTGAACTGTATAAGCAAAGCTCTGCAATAGAAACAGTTAGTGACTGGGAGAAGGGCATAACCCTTACTGATAACTGCCAACCTGATAACAAGCAGGCTGAATTGCTCCTAAAAGAATTTCAGCAGTTTTTAGAGCTGAAAGCAGGGAAATATCAGAAGCTTGAAGAAGACCGTAGTTCCATTAACTCAGAGGAGTACATGCAGGTAGAAAATGATTTGCCTACCTTAACCACTGATCCTTGTAGCATGGACTGCTCTTTTTGTTCTAGAGAATAGCAATATAAAGAAGCTTTGAAAGTTTGTATGAAAGGAATACAGAGCGTTTGCTATTTCTGCTGTCTTTGCCGTGAGAGTTCATAAATGTTTGCACCTGTGTTCTAAAGCCATACTGTGAGCTGAACAGCTGTTAATGTGAGGCTGCAATATTCCTGAGTTACCATTCGAGGCAATGCTGAGTTTAAGTTCCTCTAAATATGAAAAGCTGAGTTAAAGCTAATTCAATTTCAGTTGTTACCGAGTTCCTGTTTACTTCTGCTTATGTTAAAAGTTGCACCTTTACGTTTGTATCTATGAATTTTGATGCGCTGGAGAACATCCCCAATACAAATAAATATTCTTGCAAAGCCTTACCATCTTTGGTCGCAACTACAATTTATTCCCTAAAGAAAATGGAAGTGGACTTCAGTTCCCAGCATTCATAGGGAACAGTTCTACCTATACTCACAAGGGACAATAAGGCCACTCCTGCCTGTAAGCTCCAGGGCGCAGGCAGGAGCATCGCAACGTTAAGCACAATTGGCTGATTGAGCTGCATCATAGCAACCTTTCTGATGTCTGTGGAGTGTGCCTCAGGTCTGGTGTCTGACAGAGTGACCCCAACAGTATTGTGTACCATAGCCATGCCTGCACTGTGCCCAGGACTGTTGTGGTGGCCAGGGCTGCCAAACACCTCTATAGTTGCACAATGCTGGCATAGGTGTATGGAGTGTGTGTCTGTCTATCCAGTGTGTGGTGGCTGCCAACACCCTCCACAGCCCACACTGCTAGCACTGTTGCCAGTATTGGCCTGCCAATGTGCATAATGAGGAGCAAGGTACTGTGGGAATAGCCTGGATAGGGTGGCCTGGCCTGGCTGCATCTTGTAAACGGGGGCGCTAGGTGAGAATTTCCACAGTCTTGGCAAAGGCAAATATTAATATGACTTGCAAAGGATTGTGGGAAATGTAGTCCATTCATACCAGAATCAGCCGTTCACAATAAATTAGTTGTGCTTGCTCGAGTGTAAAGCATAGAAAATATACTTTATTTATGGGGTTATTTCTCCCAACACAGATTTGCTTGGTAGCACAGAAAGGATACTTGCTTTCAGTATTATACTTAGAAAAACAAAATCAGGAACAACAACAACTGAACTTCTTAAGCAATCAAATCAAATCATAAAGACCTTGATGGGAACAGAAAGGTCTTTTCTGTGGGCTCCTGCTAATATCTTTTTAGCAGTGCCTCAAAAACAAACAAAACCCACAAAGTAATGAAAAACGGTTCTTTTTCAAGGCTAACTTCTGGTATTTTCACACACACCCAGAAGTGTCTCTTCAGAGCTCACAGGCAATTAGGCAAGGCTCAATTGCTAACAATTAACCAGCTGCAAACCTCTTGGCTGGTTTACTTTCTAAACGTGGCTCAAATCCTGCTCAAAATCTTTTCTGAGTAGATCAAAGAACAAGTTTATATTTCTTTGTGATGGTTGTTGTATTTTGTAAAAGTATATTACCACAGAAGTTTAGACAGAGAGCAATCCATGTATTCACACTGTTCATTTACAATATTTCCTTCTTCTTCAACTATCATAGAATCAATATCATGGATTGGCACAGAGGAATTTCTTAATGGAGCACTCTCAGGACAATATTTGTCTCCCTGCTGTCTTCCAAGTGAAAAGCTAGGGCATAGATCAGTGTTCATACCTGAGCTTCCATTGCTGTTAGGGTTCCTCTCCAAATATCCTGGCCAGTATGTAGTCCAGTTTTTATGTCCAGCCTTCCAATCAAGATCCCTGGACACTGGGTCTCTCTTCACATACCTTCTTGCACTGGTCTTAGGGCCCCTTTCAAATGCGGCCGTCTCCCTTACAGGTGCCATCCGGGGCTTCCTGGCTCTGTAACCCCACTCCTCTGGCTTTCCCCAGTCCAATGGAGTATGCTTGCCTCTGGAATGCCTCCCAGCACACGTACTGCTATGGACTCCTTCAGACCTCCCAGATGCTTTTCTCTTCTTTCTTCCAAAGTGTTTCTTGCTTTCTCTGTCCGTGAGCTCTGGCTTCTGCTGCATCTGCTCCTGCTGATGATCCAGCCGATGATGATCATGAAGATTCTGATGATCCTGCTGTGTAGAATAAGCTTTACTTTTAACCTGTTTAGAGGGCTGCTCCACCCTAGCACAGCGCAGCTGTGCTGAATCAAGCCCTGCCCTTGAAGATGAGTGCTTGGGGATTACCTCATAGCTCTCCTGATTGAACACATGTTTCCCCACTTCAGCTCTTCTAGTGGCTGTTTGAAACCTGGTGCATTCTGGGACTGGTAGTCTTTTATGGGGAATGCTTACTAGCTAGGCGTGACTGCAGACCTCGTGTCTGAGTTTGTTTACGTTGCCTATGGTAACTGGGAACCTTGTGACTTGCCTGCCTGTCAGAATCTAAACTGCAAACAGCAGATTTCTGTGCTTCTGAGGCAGAGGGCAGATCTTCCGTGTTACAGTATTAACCATTGGGCTACACCTCTGTTTCTATGTTTGCTTTTCTGCGCGCCTACTTAGGATTACCGCACGTTAATGTGCTTAGCAGCGTCTCGCACGAAAATGTGCGCAGCGCACGTTATCGCGCGATAATCCCGTTTTGCTACATTAAGACTGACACGCCCACTCCTTTTATGGCAGCCTGCACACTATCGCTGGGCGCACGTTAAGACGGTTTAGAAAACATACCCCTTAGTTAGCTTGTTAGTATTATGGTTTTTCCTTTCTGTCTGTTGACTTTTGTTTAATGGAGCTTAATTTAGTTACCGGGAGCCTATCGTTTTTTTTTTTTTTTTTTTATGCTGAGCATCCCCTTGATGTGGATTGGAGATATGTTTATATGTTATATGCTGTAATGTGTATAGTATATTACTTAAAGTTTACCTGTAATGTATTAAAAATAAAAAATAAAAAAACGCAATTCCAGACTTTGATCCTTTCATCTTGCTGCCCCTTATGCCTGGAGCAAACTACCTGTATCTTTACGTCAGGTTTCATCTCTCCCTTTTCAAATCCATGCTAAAGGCTCACCTCTTTTAGGACACTTTTGGATCTTAATCCTTTGTTCTCCTTCTGTCTCATTACCCTTCCCTATTGTACTCTTGTTCTCATCTATTACACTATCTGTCTTGATTAGATTGTAAGCTCTGATGAGCAGGGACTGTCTTTTATATGTGTCTGTACAACTCTGCGTATACCTTGTAGAGTTACATAAATGATTAATAGTAGTAATAGTATCAGGAACTGGTTAAAAGATAGAAACAGAGTAGGGCTAAATAGCCAATTTTCTCAATGGAGAAAGGTGAATAGTGGAGTGCCCCAGGGATCAGTACTGGGTCCGCTGCCTTTCACTCCACGCCTTTACATAGTTTTACTGTTCTATGTTTACTGTTTAATATTACCGCTTCTTTGTATATAGTTCTTCAAAATTCATTCATTGTAATCTGAATATGTACCTATTTTATCTGTACTATTTGAACGGTTGTTACATTGTAAACCGCGCTTGATCCTTCAGAAAACATGGTATAAAAATGTTCAATAAAATAAAAATAAATAAAAAATAAATGACCTGGAAATGGGAATAATGAGTGAGGTGATCAGATTTGTATATGACACAAAATTATTCAAAGTTATCAAAACACAAGAGGATTGTGAAAATTTCCAAGAGGACCTTGATAAATTGGAAGATTTGACGTCTAAATGGCAGATGAAATTTAATATGGACAAGTGTAAAGTTATGCATCAAGGAAAGAACAACCCAAATTACGGTTACACGATGCAAGGTTCCACATTAGGAACCACCACCCAGGAAAATGATTTAGGTGTCATTGTGGATAATATGTTAAAACTTTCTGCCCAGTGTGCAGTGGCAGCCCAGAAAACAAATAGAATGCTAGGAATTATAAGGAAAGGAATGGAGAATAAAACAAAGGATATTATAATGCCTCTGTATCGTTCAATAGTGCAACCACACCTTGAATATTGTGTACAATTCTGGTCGCCATATCTTAAAAAGGATACAGCAGAATTAGAAAAAGTTACAAAGAAGAGCCACCAAAATGGTAAAGGGGATGGAAGGATGCCCCAATGCGGAAAGCTTAAAAGGTTAAGGCTCTTCAACTTGGAAAAAAGGCAGCTGAGGGGAGATATGATAGAGGTCTATAAATTAACAAATGGAGTGGAACAGGTAAACGTAGATTGATTGTTGATATAGAAAGCTATAGGGTAATCTATTTAAAACTAATAAGAGAAAATATTTTTTCACTCAACGTATATTCAAACTCTGGAATTTGTTACCTGAGGATGTAGTAAAAGCTGTTAGTGCAGCTGGGTTTAAAAAAAGTTTGGACAAGTTTCTGGAGGAAAGGTCCATAAACCATTATTAAAGAGGACCCTGGAAATCCACTGCTTACCCCTGGACAAGCATTGTGGAGCCTGTGTACTTTCTGAGAACCTGCCAGGTACTAGTTTAAGAATCTATGTATGTATGCACGCTCATAACTCGAGAATGGCTGTTGTGGTCTTTTGTAAACTTTTGAAATTACTGAATGCCACCTAGACGGGTCATTTTGAAATATATCGGGAAAAGATGTGCAAGGAGGGAGGACCCCTGCCCCTTCCAGCCCAGCTCCGCCTTGCCCAGGATTCCCAGAGTTACTCTCCAAAAACATCACCATGAGGACCTGCCATGTCACTCACCAGCACTCCAAGTCAGCGTCTATTTAAATTCTAAGGGGGTCTATATGTCTTTATAGAAATCATTGCTAAATTGAAGCTGCATGGGAGCAGGTCTATATGCTCATACATAAAGTACATGCATATGTATGTATTTTAGAAATACGTGTGTAAATTGCAACTTCACTCAAAACATGCTTACGCTTAGGTCAGGTAAAAGTATGCGTCTTCTTGCCACTGTGCATATTTATGTGTGTGAGCTCTGGGATAATTCTATATAAGCCCTTTCACACATTGAAAAAGTTAATAAAATTACCCCCTATATATTTGATTGTTCTCGTCAGTAGGAAAAACTCGAGAATGGTGATTTGGCGAGGTTCACAGACATGTTCTCCACAGGACAAGGCACCCCAGGTTCAGGGATAGTTAGGATGGTGTCTTACGCCTGTAACAGCCTCCTTCCCTTTGGGTTGTGCCCTCTGGTGCAGGTGGCCACCAGGTTTTTGCAGCCCAAATTCAAAGACCCCAGATGAGAGCTAGGAACCAGAACCATAAGGAGACTGGAAATATGAGCCAGAGTATTCACCAAGGTGGAGCAAAGCAGGAGAAAAGCTGAGGTACAACCAGAAATGCAGCAGGATCTAGAGTGAAGCAGGGAACCAAGCACAAGGCGATACCAATTTGCAAAACAAGCTCTGACAAAGAGGTCTAGCCAGAGCTGGGTTTACAAATGGATCCTAGACAGGAACAAGATGTCCTCTGGAAGGAATTAGCAGGTGTAGAGCAGGCTAAGGCAATCAGTCAGAAGAGTGGAACCCACAGACATCTTTTGACTGAAGATCAGATGTTCATCTGGGTCAGGTTCTTCTGGGAACTGAGTCACCTGTAGGCTGGCAGCAGAACCTCACAATATTGGGAAAAGTGTGTGATTATTCAAAATATGGAAGCATGCACACATTACACAATGGGTCATGTTTGCTAAGCCCTGTGCTGGTAACACAGGTATGGGTGACATTACTAGTGCAGGATTCATGCTAAATGTGCTAAATCCATCTCCCTGCATCTATTATGCTTCACCACAGTAAAACAGCCACAGAAGTAACTAATGCCACTCACTGAGATGGCGTTACCTGCAGCTGCAGTACTTGCGGTGAGCGCAGCCTACAAATGCCCACGTTTAGCTGTGCTACGGTGGGAATACCTCTGTCCCAACTAGTCTCGGCCCCAACACATGCTGCAAGGATAATGTGAGGCTTTTAGTGTAAGGCCCTGTACTACATTTTAGCACGACACCAATACCGCACTCTAACCCCACTCTACTCTGCTAGCATACTTAGTAAACATGCCCCAATAATAGCAATTTTTAGATTTGTTTTTAGGGGTTTCAGCATTGTAAGAGAGAAGAGTATTTGTATCACAAATCAAGTTAAGAATTAAGGGAGGTATATGGTCACCCCAGTATTCATTCTTAAATATTTACAGTTAAGACTTGCTTTAGCTTCAACGGGCAACTTGAGAAATAAACCTAGTGGGGGTAATTTTATGTGAGAAATCCAAAGACACTTGTTTTGTAAAGGCAACATAGGTGCCTTTGTGTGTGTTTATAGAATAGCCACCCAAAAGCAATCCCAACAGCATGCAAATGCTGATATGCAAATTCACACCTACTCCAAAAAAGGTGTGAACGTGGACATGCATTACATGTGTACACATGCATTTTATAAAATAGGCGTGCATGTCACAACTCTGCTCCTATTCCTCCTCGGGAACAGCTATGCGCAGGTTGCATAAAAGTGCGCTCTTTCTGTGCACAATTTTATAATAGCTCTTTTCCGTGAACAACAGAGGCTTTACATGCAGAAAATGCTTTATAAAATCGCCTTATTATGCCTCCCCTTTGAGAGATAAGTGAGCAAGAAGGAACAAAAACTAGGCATTGGTATGGACCGAAGTGTTGAATAACACAGAAGATATTGATTTGCAGAAATGAAGGGGCAAATGGCAGGTGGAGAGGTTTCAGCTAACAGATAAACAATGGCTGGAAACTTTATATGCTATTAAAACAGTAGCAGTGAGTGCTAATTTACAGTGGCTTAATGTTAAGTATATTCTTAGAGTGTGTTGTAGTCTAGTAACACCCCACAGAATAGGATTCCTGAACTAGCTCATTAGAGGAAGGATCTTTCTGCCAGATGTCATCCTTATGTGGAGTTTTGGATTTCTGCTATGATGTAATAATTGTGATTACAACTGTGATGGGAGAGACAATGCCCCTGTCTTCTTTGCTGTGTGTGCTAGGATCTGTTAAAGCTTTAAACATTAAAGGCCATCAAGCAATAGTGGTGAAGGTGGGGTTGATTATGACTCTTAGAAATAGTGCCTTAAAATGGAAAAAAGGTTTTACTCATTGTTGTTGCATGGATTCCCAATGTCCATGTGCTACTTCTCAAGGAAAGAACGGTTTATAACTCTATGGAGATATGGAGTGAATGGATAAAGTTATTTTAATCTGACTGTAAAAAGAATAATGTAGATTTGCTTTCCCTGAAAGTACACTACCAAGGAGGTTGGTATTCTATTTATTTCTTTATTTGCTTACATGTTGTTGTTGTTGTTGTTAAGTGCCATCGAGTCGGTGTCAGCTCCTGGCGACCCTCTGCATATTTGACCAAGCGTCTTCAGCCAAGCGACTGATTGTTGATAGAATGGTATTCATAGCTGCTGCTATTGTATCGATCCATCTCATTGCCTGCCTTCCTTTTTTACGGTGACCTTCTACCTTCCAAGCATTATGTCTGTCTTTCTCCAATGATCTCTCTCTTCACATATGTCCAAAGTTTGAAAGTCAAAGTCTTGTCATCTGAGCTTCTAAGAAAAGCTTAGGTTTGATCTACTCTAGTACTTACTGGTTTGTTCTTTGGGCAGTCCACGGTATACACAATATTCATCGCCAGCACCATAATTCAAAGGCATCAATTTTCTTCCTGTCTTTCTGTTTCACTGTCCAACTTTCGCATCCATATAACGTTATTGAAAATACCATGGCCTGGACAAGTCAAATCTTTGTATGGAGAGAAACATCTCTGCTCTTGAGGATCTTGCCTAGGTCCTTCATAGCTATTCTTCCAAGAGAAATATGTCATCAGATTTCTTGATTGCTAGTCCTTTCTTTATTGATTGTTGATCCAAGTAAGTTAAAGCTATCAACTATTTCAATTTCTTCTCCATCAGTGATGAACTTTTTAATTTTGCCAGTTGTCAGGATCTTTGTCTTCTTAACGTTAAGGCGCTGACCAATTTTAAGACTATATTCCTTGATCTTGAGAAACAAATGTTTCAGATCATCTTTACTTTCAGCAAGTAATGTGATATCATCAGCATAGCGAAGGTTGTTGATGAGTCTTCCACCAATCTTCACACCTCTGTTGTCTTCATACAGTCCTACTTCTCTGATGATTTGTTCTGCATATAAATTAAAGAGGTAGGGGGAAACTATGCATCCTTGTCATACACCTTTGCTGATTTTAAACCATTCTGTTTCTCCTAGTTCCGTTCAAACTGTTGCTTTTTGATCAATGTAAAGGTTGTGCAAGAGAACGATCAGGTGTTCTGGTATACTGTCACGCCCATAGCCCCTTACATATGTATGGAGGGGCATGCTTGTTATATAGGATTCACCACTTTGGCAATGTTCCAGACTGACTATCTTGCAAAGGATTATGGTAATGGTAGTCCAGTCATGCGGTGCTTGCCCTTGAGGTAAATGAAGACTATGGTAGTTGCTCGAGTGTTAAGGCAATGACAGAATTTATTTATGAGGTAAATCAAAATGCACACAGATTCACTTGGTAACACCTTAGGATGTCTTCTCCAGGATTTATATTCAAAATAACAATACAACTGAAAGCTTATGCAAGTAACTTGTAAAGTCCATTAAACAACGGAAAATCTTTCTCTCAGCCACTGCTGACAAACCTGCTCAGCAATGCTGATGTATAGCAAATCAAAAGTAAAAGCTTCTTCACAAAACAGCTTTTCTTTTCCACATTCAAAGAACTTTTTATATCCAACGTGTGCACAGCCTAAGCTGTGCTCTGCCTTGATATCAGCTGGGTAACAAGCTTCAATCAACAGCTTTTCACCTTCTCTACACAAGTATTTCACTTCTCCCAAAACCTTCTCTCTTTCCACACAAACTTTCTGGTGTGCCAGTTACTAGAACATTTCCTTTTATATTTGATCCACTTTCAGGATTTCTTTGTGCTAGCAACTTTGCATAAAGAACAGTCCATGAAAGAATTGTCTTCCTCTGGAATTATATCTTGTTCTTCTATCTGCATGGGTTCTATATCAGGGTCTGGCTCAAAGGGTTTTACTGACTGACCTCCATTAGGACAGGAACTGTTTCTAAGCACTTTGCATTGCTCTAGGTTAGACAAACGTCCAAAGTTCATACCTGAGTTAAAGTTAGCATTAGGCTGTCCTCTTGGATACTCTGGCCAGTATGCATTTGAGCTTTTATGACCTGTCCTCCAGTCTGTATTTCGGGACCTCAGGGCATCTGCTCCATACCTCGTCCAAAAGGTATTCGTGTTCCTTCTCCCTTCAGCTGCTTCTGTCCTCTTACCGGCTGCTTTAGGGTTCCTAGCTGAAGTTCTCCAATCCCTTGAAGCTGGCTTCTCACAGGAATCTCTCCAAGAACACGAATCTCTCTGAGCTCCTCTCTCCTTCTCCCTCTTCTTCCCTCTTTCTGAATATTCTGTTCTAGTTTTAAAGTTCCCAGTTTCCAACCCCTCCCTTTCACTCCTCAGGTGTTGGAGGTCAAACTCCCTCATGGCAGCTGAGTAATTAGGAGTGACGTAAGGGTTTCTTAATCTGGGCTTATACTCCTTCTCTTCATCTCCACTAGGGGCTTTCTGCAGGCCATTGCAGCCTGGAATAACCTGTCTTTTAGGAAAACATGCAGTTTTATTCCTCTGACCTGACGAAACAGGTCCCTTGATTAGGGTAAATTCCTTTCCTTTGTCACTATTCTCTGGGCTCTGATAAGCTTCCTTATCACAATACCCATGCTTCTTAATGTGGCCCAGAGATTCTCATGATTTACACAGTCAAAAGCCTTGCTGTAGTCAATAAAACACATATGGATATCCTTTTGGTATTCTTTTGTCTTTACAAGGATCCATCTCACATCCGCAATAATGTCTCTCATTCCTCGCCCTTTCCTGAACCCTGCTTGCACTTCAGGCAGTTCTTGTTCCAGGTATGGTTCTAGTCTCTGCTGAATGATCTTGAGTAGAATCTTGCTGGCATGTGGGATAAGAGCGATTGTATGATAATTTCCATAGTCAGTTGGGTCACCTTTCTTCAGTATTGGTATAAACACAGATCTTTTCCAGTCAGTTAGCCATGATGTTGTCTTCCAAATTTCCTAGCAGAGCTTTGTAAGTATGGTAACAGCTTCATCCGATTACTGTAATACTTCAATTGGAATGCCATCAATTCCTGGTGCTTTGTTCTTTGATAAGGTTTTCAATGCTGCTTTGACTTTTTCTTTCATCACCAATCATAAGGTACAGTTGAAACGACTGTTGGTCCACTTGATCTTTATGGTATAATGACTCTATATATTTTCCCCCTTTTCTTGATCATCTCAACATCATTCAACATGGATCCTTGAGCATCTTGTAGCATTCCAATTTGAACCTGGAATTTTTTCTTTAACTCTCATAGCTTTAGAAAAGCCAATTTGATTTCTGTACAATCCATTGGGTGAAGTTCATGTGTACAGTCGGCGCTTGTATTGCTGGAAGAAGGTGTTTGAGATGAATAGATCATTGGTCTTGCAGAATTCCATTAGTCTTTCTCCAGCTTCATTTCTGTTGCCAAGTCCATATTTTCCAAACACTTTGCCTTTTTGTTGCCAACCTTTGCGTTCAAGTCACCCATGACTATCAGGATATCCTGTTTGCATGTTCTGTCAATTTCAGCATATATTTTGTTCATAGAGCTCATCAACGTCTTCCTCTTCTGCAGCTGTTGTTGGGGCATATATCTGAATTATAGCTGTGTTGGGCTTTCCTCGTAGACGAATAGAAATTAAGAGTTCACTGACTGCATTGTATTTCATGAAGAAACACAACAAGGAGCAGCGCTCTTGCAACACCAAACGGGATACACAAAAAGCAAGAGGCGAAATCAGGATTGGATGGTTGACGGATGTTTATTCATGGAAAACCCCATGAATAAACATCCATCAACCATCCAATCCTGATTTTGTCTCTTGCTTTTTGTGTATCCCCCCCTGCATTGTATTTCATTACAGTTCTTGCAAGTTTCTTCTTAATTATAAATGCAACACCATTTCTTCTTTGTCTTTCATTTCCAACATAGTAGACCTTATGATCATCAGATGCAAAGTGCCCAAAGCCAGTCCATTTCAGTTCACTGACACCCAACAGATCTAGTTGTACACATCCCATTTCATTCTTGACCACCTCCAACTTTCCATGGTTCATGCTTCGTATGTTCCATGTCCCAATATGTAAGACACCTTTGCAACTTCTGACTCTCTTTTCATGCGCAGCTACATCAGCAGATCCAACCACATCATAAATGCTGGCTTTACTCTGAGAAGTCTTCAGCTCATCCCCAGTAGCTATTTGAGTGCCTTCCAACCTGGGGGTCTCATCTTCCAGCACTATAGTGCAATTTGTTTTGTGACTATCCATTGGGTTTTCATGGCAAGATGCAGAAGTAGATTTGCCAAGCCTTTCTTCCGTGCAGTTAATTCCAGTGTTGTTGCATTTGTCACAGAAATATGATCCTCCACTTACAACACCCTCCCATTCTGCTGCTGCCCAGATGGTTAGTTTGTCTTAGTCTGGCACCTCAGCTGAGACCTGTCTATCTTGGGAGACCCTACTAGTAGCTAAGCTACTGATAGCTTAGCACGCAGCATCACTGATGCACACAAGCCCTCACAGCATGACAAGCTGCAAACCATACCCTATGAAAAAAACAGCTCAGCATGAGTTGCAAAGAAATATAAAATAACTTCCTTATGATTCAAAATAAAAACAAACAAAAAATGAAGGAATAAAAACGCTGCCTTAAGCAAGGATGACAAATTCCACAGCACCTAATCTAAACTCACTCAAATCACCAATATCAGAACCAAACCAAATGTTCCTGACATGAAACCAGTGGCCCAAATCTGAACTACCCTAATGCAGAATTTATTTTAAAAAAGGCATGCAACTGACCAATAGTTCATCTGCAAGCATAGTTCAAGAAGCAAGGTGATTCCATGGGTGGTGGACAATTTTCTAAAGTATTTTCAGCATTTAAAGCATGTTTTACATGTACAAAAGGGTTAATATAAAATTGTGCAGCATATTAGCATGTGTGCCGAGAAGATGATGCAAATTTATATGCTCACTGTGCCTAGATCCCAAGGATTATTTTAGTCTGAGTTGCAATATACATGTTTATTTTAAAAAATATGCGAGTACACACACAGGGGGGCATTTTAGAAGCTTTATTCATGATTTGCACATCTGAAAATGGCTGGAGACACGTGATGACAGGAGAGGAGCAACACATGAAAGAATAGAGTTCCCAGGTTAAGGCTTCAAGACCATATACAAAGCCAGCAAAAAAAAAACGCAATTAAGCAAAGGAAAGTTCGGAAGTAGGACCCTACTTGTGCAACAAAACAATGGCAGGAGATGACCGTGACTGGCGGGGCATGCCACAGCGCCAGGTGAAAGCTAAAACCACAAAGACTGCCACCCCGGTGAACAAAATGGCCGTTGATATGCTGCAAACTGAAATGCCAGGAGCGGGAGACTTGGCGGCAGAGATCTCTAGGGTTGTGTCGGATGCTTTGGAGGACCGGTTCAACTGCCTGCAATCCACCATTGGTGGGATCAAAGAGCAACTTGAAGCGCAATTGAACAGACTGTCAGTAGTGGAGCAATGGGTAAATGCCCAAGAAAATCAGGTCGAATAGCTAACAGCACAGGTCTCGCAGCTAACTGCAAATAATCAATGACTAGAAGAGCAAATTGAAGATCAAGAAAATAGATCCTGCAGAAATAATATTTGGGTAGTGGGGCTGCCAGAGACAATTACAGATTTCAAATTTGTATGACTTTTATGAAAATTGGCTCCCCACTGCCTTGGGCCTGCAGAGCAATCAGGCAGCATAGCACTGTGAGCACGCGCATCGGGTGGGACCTAGAAGAGATGATGGGGCCCGTAATCACCTGATATCATATGTGGGTGGAAAAGGAACGTCTAATGAGAGCCCATAGATAAAAGAAAACATTGGAGTATGAAAATCACAGACTTCTGCTTTTCAATGATTACTCTGTGTAGGTGGCAACAAAATGCAGAGAGTTCACCCCAGTATGTAATGCCTTATATCAGCGTCGTTTCAGGTTTGTCTTGCTGTTTCTGCACCAGCTGAGGGTGCACTATGACGGTGCTACTGTCTTCTTCAATAGCGCAGAAGAGGGACAGCGTTTCTTGGAACAACATAATAACCTGGGAAGAGCTGCAGAGATCTGAAAGTGACAGAACTAATAAAAGGAACTTTGTGAGTATTTACTGGCTGAACAATAACAGGTAGATGGGACTAACTTAGAGAGAAGAGCAATAAATGTCGGGATTGATGGAGGAGCAAGAAATAGTGCAGAACAACTGAGAGAGTGAGCTGGCAGGGCATCCACGATCCTCCAGTGATTGCCTGCTGCTGCAGTGGCCTCCATGGAGGCTGTAGAGCCTAGACTAAATGCTACAAATCTCACTTGGTAATAGTTGCTTAAGCTCAATGTTCAATGTCATAGTCTTGTTTATAGATAACAATGTTAAGCAGTTCAGAGATATTGAAGAAACTTGTGGGGTGGGACTGGGGAGCAGGTATTTAGAGACATGTTTCTATAAAAATCAGGTAGTGGGTGAAAAGTGGGGGCCTTGGGAAAGGAAAGGAGAGGGGGAGAATAGGTGGGGGAAGAAAAAGGGAGTGACTGTGGGAAGAGGAAGATGAGATGGTGTGTGCGGGTGACTGTATGGTGACAAGAAATGGTAAATAAGAGCAGGGGTGTGGAGAGGGAAGAGTGGAAGGGATTCAGCAGAGGAGGGGGGTCAGAATATGAGGAGTAGGAAAAGGGGAATAGTCTACCAAAGGAAAAATCACCTAGTAACAGCAACCATTGCAGGCTTACGTCCTCCACCCCCCCTCCTCCCCCCCCCCCCCCCCGGGGTTTAACTGGGAGGCCATCGGGGGAGACTAAACAAATATACCAGATGGATGCTGAACTTACCAAGTGTTGGCTAATATGCGAGTGGTAATCTGGAATGTTGGTAGCTTTAATTCACCTGTAAAACAAGAAAAAAAGTTAACTTATTTGCAAAGGCTGGGAGCGGATATCGCCTTATTACAAGAAACCCACCTGGTAGAGCGGGAACATGCAAAGTTCAGAATCTGGGTGTGGGAGGCGCACTGGGTGGCCTACACAACAAAACAGAGGGGGGGGGGGGTAGCTGTACTGGTAGGGAAATGGGTCTCACTTGAAACATACAGGGTAGTAAAAGACCTGGAAGGAAGATATCTGCTGGTGTGGAGTGTACTACAAGGCCTAAAGGTGGTGTTCTGCAGCATATACAAGCCAAACACATATCAACACTCTTTCTTCACAGAAATGGTGGCAAGACTGCTGGTTCAATCGGAACATTCACTAATAATGGGGTGAGACTTCAATATAGCAGCAGACCCTATGGTGGACAATCGACTCCCCCCCCTGGTAGTCCCACGAGGGCAGGAGGCCCTAGGCATTAATCTCCTCTGCAGAGAACTGGAGCTTATTGGAGGATGGTGCACACTACACCCTGATGAATTAGAATATGCACAATATTCAGGCCCACACAAGACACAGGCCCGCATTGATTATGTGTTTATATCAGAACGTCTTTTCCGGAAATTGCAGAGTAGTGACATCCAGCCACAGTTAGTCTCAGATCATGCAGCAGTTCAGCTAAATCTGAGAGGAACAAATGAGAGGAGTGACTGGCTTTGGAGATTAAACCTAGTATGGAGTCAGGACCCAGCATTTTGCTGCTTCCTTAGGCAATGTTGGCAGGAATATGAAGTAGAAAATAGAGACGGGGAAGTAGGACCGGTAACCTACTGGGCGACAGCAAAGGCGGTGCTACGCTGCCGTATCATTGGTTATATTCGCAATTAGCGGAAACATCACGGGCAACAACTCTTACGAGAGCTTGAAGAGTTACGGCGTCGGGGAGCCCGGTATGTGGCCACCCGGACAGTGGATCGGCAGCAACAGCGCCAAGAACAGCGCAATAAAGTGAATGCCCTATTGCAAAAGCAGGTTCCACAGAGCATACATGTCTATAAGTATAAACTCCATCAATGGAGGGATAGGGCAGGAAAACTACTAGCTAACCTTGTACGACCCACAAGAGTTTGACGAGTAGTGACATGTCTTAGAAGCACAAATGGAACCACGATCGTGGGCACAAAGGGAATAGCCCAAAGGTTGTAGATTTCTTCAAGGTGCTATACCAGGCAGAGTCTCCAGAAGTCCACATGCGAGAACATTTCCCCAGAACTGCCGAAACTTAGTACGGAAGATCGTGACAGGCTAGATAAATCTTTAACGACTGGAAAGATTCTAGTGAGTATCAAGCAACTGCAACCGGCAAAGGCACCAGGACCAGATGGCCTGGGATCAGAATTCTATCAGATATTGGGGGTTTTAGTGGTTCCGGCTCTAAAGGAAATGGGGGACACAGCTTGTGAGAGGGAAGAATTTGAACGAGAAGCAAATTGAGCGGTGGTAACTCTGCTCCCCAAACCCGAAAAGGACCCGGAGTGTGTAGAGGCCTATCGACCCATATCATTGCTGAATCAAAACATCAAGATTTTGGCAGGGGCATTGGCTAGGCAGCTTGAAGATGTGGTCACCAGCATGATCCACCTGGGCCAAGTGGCGTTTGAGAAAGGGCACAGTGCGATAAGTCATATGGTTTGAATGCTGACGATATTCCGCGAAAGTCGACCTAAAGGTCGGGAGGTAGCTGTGGTGAGCCATAACACCAAAAAGGCCTTTGATAGGGTGGCCTGGAATTAGAAGTTTTGGATATTGCTGAAATTTGGTCTGGGAGAATATTTCATTCAGTGCATCAAGACCTTCTATCACTATCCACGGGCGCAAGTGATGGTAAATGAGGGGCCTGTTGGAGGAGTTTGAGCTACATAGAGACACTCGGCAAGGGTACCTGTTGCCTCCATTACTGTTTATATTAACACTGGAGCCTTTGTGGCGTAATTGTGTGAGATGGGGGAAAACCCAGGAGTTTGAGTAGGAGTTCAGGAATGCAAAATTAGCTTGTCTGCAGATGATATTCTTGTTAGCACCACATATTCATCGGAAGGTCTCAAATGGTTGCTTACGGTATTGCGGCAATCTGGAAGCTTCTCCAGACTCAAAATCAATACTGAAAAATGAGAAGCATGGTTGTTGGGAGGAGGAGGGCAGAGAGCATCAGAAAGGCCACAGCTATTTAAATGGACATAGGCATCGCTAAAGTATCTGGGTATTTATCTGCATAGGGACCTTCAGGAGATTTATCGCAAAAACATCCAAGACAAGTTACAACAAGTAAAACATTTGTGTGAAAGATGGCGAGATCTCCCTTTATCCCTTTTTAGTCAGGTCATGTTAATTAAAATGGCTATCTTCCCCAAAATCATTTACCAGATCCAGATGCTACCGTTGTGGATTAAACGGCGGGAGGTGGAACAGCTGAAAGGAATAATTCGCTCTTTTCTTTGGCGGGGTCGGCATGCCCGGATATACTAAATTGATTATGCCAGTGGCCTGGGGAGGGGTGGAACTGCCTAATTTAAGGGTATACAATGTAGCAGCACTGATGAGATGGATGAAAGAGGTTATCAGGGGTCCTAACAGATATACCCCAAAGGGGCTATTGGACTATTGGTGACAACCCTATCGCTTTATAAATACACTACATCACCCCAGATCAACATTGTGGAATAAAGTATACCAAATTAGTATCGCTCCCTTCCAAAGTGCCTGGCAAAGGTGGGCAGCCAGGAGTCATACTAGTTGGAAGGTAACACCTTTCTTACAAATCCAGGACAATCCAGGGTTTGAGCCTGGAGTGCGGGATGAATCTTACGAGGCTTGGGAGGGGGAGGGAGACCCACTTGATGTGGGATGCCTAATGAAATCACTCCCCGAATTTGACAGTGTAAAGGGAGAAGCTTGGTCTGCCAGTCTCACATTACTATCAATATCTACAAATTTGACATTACTGGAAGCAACTGGAGAAAGATTCACCAGAACACTTAAAGGATACCATAGCAGAAGAAGATTTGCGCAACTTAGAGCCACGGTGGAATACGATGTCCACATGGCAGAAATTACTAAGGGAGATGCTAGATGCGCACTACCTGGAGACCCTAGCACAGGCATGGGCGGTAGATGTGGATGGTAGTGTATGAACAGAACACCTTGAGCAGCACTTTCAAAATTTAGCAAAGGTAACCTGGAGTGTTCGGTATAAGGAAATGCAGTACCAAATATTACATCGTTGCTATCTTACCGGAGCAAAGGGAGCAGAGAGGGGAATGTGGACATCAGTTAATTGTGAGAAGTGTAAAATCTGAGCAGAAATGTTCAATCATGCATTTTTGGAATGTCCAAAATTAGAGGGACTGTGGGGAAGGGTGTTAGAGGGACTGGGGGGCCATTATTAGAAAACCTATCGAATGGACATATGGGCTGTTGATGTTGGGTGATGAGAACCCATTACAAGAAAAAAAAATCAGTAAAGTTGAGCGTAAATTTCTCCAGCTGGGCATAAGGGGGGTTAAACAGGTAATTTTACAGAACTGGGTGGAAGATAAGCTGCCGACATTCTCGCAATGGGTGAACCTTGGTACACAGCAGAAATAGCAAAAGCAAAAAAAAATCTCAGAAAAATGGAAGAAAAATGGAGAGCTAGGAAATCAACCGAGACCAAAACACAATACTTATCACTACTTAAATCCTATAAAGAAATAGTAAATACGGCAAAAAAGAATTATCACACCAAAAAACTAAATAATGCATTAAATAAACCAAGAGAATTATTTGAGCTAGTAAAATCACTCACTAAACCCCCAAAATACGTTAATTCAAATTATCCTATAAATGCTCAAGCACTGGCTGATCACTATTCTAAAAAATTAAACACCAACGAAGAAAAAATCTCCCATAAAATTGAAAATAACATACTCCAAAGGGTAACACAAAATACTAAACTCACAATAGAGTGGGAAAACTTTTACCCAATAGAAAACAGACAACTTCTCAACATCATCACAAACATAAATACCACCACATCACCCCTTGACCCATGTCCAGTAGACTGGATCAAAAATATTAAAGCAGAAATCTCACCCATAATACTAAATATTGTAAACCAATCTCTAATACAAGGAAAAATGCCAACAGAACTAAAAAGATCTCTAATACGACCAATACTAAAAAACAAATCACTAAACAATGCAGACCCATCCTCATACAGACCCATATCAAGTATACCTTTTATAGCCAAAATCATTGAAAAATCCGTACAATACCAATTGTAGGACCACATAGATAACACAAATGCACTAGATGCTCAACAATATGGTTTCAGACAATCACATGGAGTAGAAACACTACTTCTAGTATTATTTGACAAACTTTATAAAGGCATTGAAAACTGCAAAAAAATGTTTGTCTTAATTTTCATCGACATAACTGCAGCCTTTGATTCAGTGAATCATAAGATCCTTATTGAAAGATTAGAATCAATAGGTATAAATGGAACCCCCCCTTAACTGGTTCTCGTCTTACATATCAAACAGAATACAACAAGTTTACTTTGATAAAAACCTATCCAATACCTTCCCTCAGACACAAGGTATCCCACAGGGCTCAGCATTATCCGCTATATTATTTAACTTATATCTAAGACCAATCTGCACAGTATTCCAAAAACACAAAATTGACTATCATCTCTATGCAGATGATATAATGCTTTATACTCAATTGGATATATATAACCCAGATTACAGTCCCTTAGAAAAATGCCTTAATGAAGCACAACAATGGCTCCAACAAAACAATATGCTTATCAATCACAAAAAAACGGAAGTAATGTTTATCTCTAAAAACCCAGAGTTCAAACACCCCCCCACAATCATACTAAATAATACAACTTATAACACTAAACAAGAACTAAAATTCCTAGGTGTCACCCTAGATAGGACACTAAACATGGAAACCCACCTAAGAAATAACCCAATCTAGAAATGCCCGCACACTGCAGTGTAAATAGATTATGTATATAGTTAACCCAGTTATCCAAGTTTGTACTCCTGTTCAATGTAAAACCTGACAGTTTGTCGTAATGGTCGTTTTGTTATGATGTAAACCGCGCTGATTCTAAATAGCGCGGTATATAAGAAACTGTAATAAATAAATAAATAAATAAATAAATAAGAATTCTAAATAGAACCATTTTCTACAAACTAAGAACTATACAGCCCTTACGAAACATCCTAGAACTATCGGACTTTAGATCAATAATACAAGCATTCATAATGCCACATCTGGACTATTGTAATGGCATATTACAAGGCCTGCCTAAAAAAACTACAAACATACTCCAGATGGCACAAAATGTAACAGCCCGAATCCTAATGAGCATACCATTCACAGATCACATCACACCTATCCTAAGAGAACTTCACTGGCTACCTATACATGCACGCATCAGGTACAAAATAATCATCACTACATTCAAACTAATAAACAATTATGCCCCATCCTATCTTGCCACACTCATAAAATCACAAAACACCAACAGGAAAAGACGAACACACAACCTAAATACACTGCAAACCCCCCTCTCCATCTGCAAATCAAAGGCATTCACCAGTAATAGAGCATTCACTTACACTGCTCCAACACAATGGAACAAACTCCCTGACACCTTAAGAAATAACAAAGATCTCATATCATTCCGTAAGAGTCTTAAAACACATCTATTCAAAGAGTACTTCAATTTGACAGAAATAACATAAAATAATTCCAGGATTAAATCAATTTGTCAGAGATTTTTTACACCTTTGCCAGTTAAACATTTTCAAATCCACGGAGAATCAAATAAAAATCTACCTTACTATCGTTCACAAATAATGTATATAGTTAATTGTATAACATGTATGTTCGTAGATGACAAATCCCAACAATGGTCAAAATCATACAGAGTAAAATCAAAACTAGCAACAAACCATCTCTGTATTATAAACTGAAAGTAAAATGTCTTGAAACAAAAACTGTCATTCTCATCAACAGTGAGGCATTATCTATGGCAACAAAGTGGTCTCAGTATCGCGGGGTATATGTTGAAACTTGCAACTTATTCTCCCCTTTCAGCACATCAATGACCACAAACGTTCTTGCTGCCTTTTTTATAACTTTTAAAGGTGAAAAAGTTAAAAATGTCTCTCTTGTTAATTATCAATAATAAATTGCTTAGCTTTTTTGACGAATCTTGAACTTTTTTCATTAATATTCGTTATATATGCTCCCAACGCTACCAAGCGCTAAGCGTTTCTCCATTTCTGGGTTCCTCAGGGAATTGCTAAGCTCTATAAACAAGATGAAACACAGTGTAAGTGAACTTTACTTTCTTGTAAAACTATGTATACGTTTTTTAGTCTCTCGTAAGGAAACCAAGTAATGTCATACATAAGTACTCACTCTTCTTCATATCACGCCAGCGTTCAAATCGCATTTGTCATGCTGAACTGCGAAGCTGTTGTAAAAAGAACGCCGCGCATGCGCTTTTTAAAGTTAAACCGAACCAATCATGAATAGAACCTCCCACCGATGTCATCATATGCATAATTCCCATTCAATACGGGCATTTAAACCAAAAGGTTCAACAGTTTGCAATCTGTGGATCCATCGTTGTTCAGTATAAATTAAAGTTTCATCTATAGTACTACCCTGATGTGGTTGTTGTATTTGTGCTATGCAAAAACATTCCAAATCATCAAAGACATGTTGTGACAACAGGCAATGCTCCACTATGGGAGCCTCTACACGCTTGCATTTAAGTTTGCTCTTATGTTCCATCATTCGAATGCGAAACGTGCGATTCGTTTTACCAATATATAATAAAGCGCATGGGCACTTTATACAATAAATCACCTGTGTAGATGCACATGTTGTACTAGATCGTAACTTGTACGACTTGCCATTATGGCAAAAATAATTGCATTCTTTTGTTACTGAACAGATCGAACATGCTCCGCATGGTTTATGTCCAGACTCTTCCAGGTCTAATGGTTCTAAATGTCGCAACCTTGTTGGACTCAAAATGTCTTTCAGATTACGTTGTCGTTGCCATACGCACCGTGCGTGATACGTTTTTAAACCTGGGATAGTAGTCAGCACATTTTTATGCCTATTCAAACTAGATTGTAGACATCCGCTTAAAGGGGAGTATGTAGTTATCATGTTGACCACTCTTGTTTCAGATGATGTTTTACGTCGTGGTTGTAAGAGTAAATCTCGATTAGCAAACCGTGCTCTTATACGCGCTTCTTTTATTATTTTTCTTGGATAGCCTCGCTGGAGAAAGCTTTCACATAATTGCTCTGATTGAACTTGAAAATCTTGCATCGTACTACAATTTCTTCGATAACGAATGAATTGTGAGTAGGGCAACCCATTACGAAGCTGTCGCGGATGAGCACTCGAATAATGCAGGAGGGTGTTCTTATCTGTCATCTTGCGATAAATAGAAGTCTGCCAGCCTACAGGAGTCTTGTTAACTAAAATGTCCAGAAACGAAAGCTGAGTATGATGGTAGGTCATGGTGAATTTTAAATTGGGCTCGCATCTATTTAGCCATGTATTAAACTGATGTAAAGACTCTCTATCACCTTGCCAAATTACAAAGATATCATCTATATAACGTTTCCAGGTTTTTAATGATGTATCATAAGGACAATTACTAATCCATTGCTGTTCAAAACGTTGCATGTACAGATTGGCCACCGGCGAAAAATCTGACTTCTCTAGTAGTCAACATTTCGGGATTAGAAATATCTGACGAAATGATAGCCATAATGGAAAAGGGGCTATCGTTCGTTCCATACATCCGATTTGATTTTTTTCAATTTAGGGTGGATCTAGAGAAATTTATCAAAAAATTACAGTTAAAGTTATTTTTTGAACAGCCAGCCTTTTCTAATGTTGAAGATAACATCACTTTAAGGGTTTCTGAGAATATTATAGTAGACAATCCTATGTATGATAGAATAAAATTGCCTCTTAAATCCAAATAGACCCCTCCGGGCCCGTTACATCCGGCTTTAGCCCTTTATCGCGACCTGATCATACAAGATATGCAAAAAGCAATGAATACTCGTAAAAATATTTATACAGCTTTGACATATAGGGAACGAGAGGCATTACGAGAGTTTCAATCTAGATCAGATGTGATCATTAAAAGGGCTGACAAGGGGGGAGCAATTGTCGTTTGGAGTAGACAACATATTTGGAAGAAGCCCATAGGCAGCTTGATGAAGTACAAGTATATGAGAAACTATTGATTGATCCTACAGAATCGTTGCAGACTCGCATAAAACATCTAACACAGGGAGCATTAAAAGACAAATTAATTTCAAAAAAGGAACATCAGTTTTTAAATGTGGTGGATCCAATGGTTTCCAAATTTTATTTGGTGCCTAAGATACACAAAGATCTAGTGAAACCTCCGGGACGTCCGATAGTATCCACACGGGGTTCCTTGCTAGAACCACTGTCACAGTATTTGGATTCTTACTTAAGACCGATGATAGCAACTATTTCATCTTATATTAAAGATTCCTCTCACTTTTTGTCTATTCTACACACGCTAGACTACTTGGCAAAAGAAACTGATGTCTTTTTAGTTACGTTTGATGTTACATCTCTATACACTGTGATTCCCCAGAATCAAGCTTACATAGTAGTGAAGGAAATACTTCAGACTCGGACAGATTTACCTGAAACTTTGAAAGTATTTTTACTGAATATAACGGAATTAACGTTATTTAATAATTTCTTCAGTTTTGAAAAACAACTATATCACCAAGTTTCTGGGGTGGCCATGGGCGCTACATGCGCCCCATCGGTGGCCAATCTGTACATGCAACGTTTTGAACAGCAATGGATTAGTAATTGTCCTTATGATACATCACTAAAAACCTGGAAACGTTATATAGATGATATCTTTGTAATTTGGCAAGGTGATAGAGAGTCTTTACATCAGTTTAATACATGGCTAAATAGATGCGAGCCCAATTTAAAATTCACCATGACCTACCATCATACTCAGCTTTCGTTTCTGGACATTTTAGTTAACAAGACTCCTGTAGGCTGGCAGACTTCTATTTATCGCAAGATGACAGATAAGAACACCCTCCTGCATTATTCGAGTGCTCATCCGCGACAGCTTCGTAATGGGTTGCCCTACTCACAATTCATTCGTTATCGAAGAAATTGTAGTACGATGCAAGATTTTCAAGTTCAATCAGAGCAATTATGTGAAAGCTTTCTCCAGCGAGGCTATCCAAGAAAAATAATAAAAGAAGCGCGTATAAGAGCACGGTTTGCTAATCGAGATTTACTCTTACAACCACGATGTAAAACATCATCTGAAACAAGAGTGGTCAACATGATAACTACATACTCCCCTTTAAGCGGATGTCTACAATCTAGTTTGAATAGGCATAAAAATGTGCTGACTACTATCCCAGGTTTAAAAACGTATCACGCACGGTGCGTATGGCAACGACAACGTAATCTGAAAGACATTTTGAGTCCAACAAGGTTGCGACATTTAGAACCATTAGACCTGGAAGAGTCTGGACATAAACCATGCGGAGCATGTTCGATCTGTTCAGTAACAAAAGAATGCAATTATTTTTGCCATAATGGCAAGTCGTACAAGTTACGATCTAGTACAACATGTGCATCTACACAGGTGATTTATTGTATAAAGTGCCCATGCGCTTTATTATATATTGGTAAAACGAATCGCACGTTTCGCATTCGAATGATGGAACATAAGAGCAAACTTAAATGCAAGCGTGTAGAGGCTCCCATAGTGGAGCATTGCCTGTTGTCACAACATGTCTTTGATGATTTGGAATGTTTTTGCATAGCACAAATACAACAACCACATCAGGGTAGTACTATAGATGAAACTTTAATTTATACTGAACAACGATGGATCCACAGATTGCAAACTGTTGAACCTTTTGGTTTAAATGCCCGTATTGAATGGGAATTATGCATATGATGACATCGGTGGGAAGTTCTATTCATGATTGGTTCGGTTTAACTTTAAAAAGCGCATGCGCGGCGTTCTTTTTACAACAGCTTCGCAGTTCAGCATGACAAATGCGATTTGAACGCTGGCGTGATATGAAGAAAAGTGAGTACTTATGTATGACATTACTTGGTTTCCTTACGAGAGACTAAAAAACGTATACATAGTTTTACAAGAAAGTAAAGTTCACTTACACTGTGTTTCATCTTGTTTATAGAGCTTAGCAATTCCCCTGAGGAACCCAGAAATGGAGAAACGCTTAGCGCTTGGTAGCGTTGGGAGCATATATAACGAATATTAATGAAAAAAGTTCAAGATTCGTCAAAAAAGCTAAGCAATTTATTATTGATAATTAACAAGAGAGACATTTTTAACTTTTTCACCTTTAAAAGTTATAAAAAAGGCAGCAAGAACGTTTGTGGTCATTGATGTGCTGAAAGGGGAGAATAAGTTGCAAGTTTCAACATATACCCCGCGATACTGAGACCACTTTGTTGCCATAGATAATGCCTCACTGTTGATGAGAATGACAGTTTTTGTTTCGACATTTTACTTTCAGTTTATAATACAGAGATGGCTCGTTGCTAGTTTTAACATGTATGTTCGACATTACTTCATGTATATAGTTTTTCTATTTCATTGAGCTATCCTAATATTCAAAAGTTATTATCTTACAGTTTTATGTATACAGTTATTATTGTTCTACTTATTGAGTTATCCTAAGGTTCTAATGTTATTATCCTACAGTTTTATGTAACTGCTAAATCTATGCAGAGTTAATTGTTAGATGTAAACCGCTGCTGATCACTGGAAGGAGCGGTATAAAAATGTGCTCAAATAAATAAAAATAAATAAAAAATAACATACATATATTAGCACAAGCTGAACTATATACCTACAGAACACATAGTATGCCTCAGTGGGCAAGGTACAAATGGCTCTGGGCTCGATTGCAGGCACTATTTCCAAGGGGGAGGGAGAAAGGGGGAGGGGCAATAAGAAAATTTTGAGGAAAAACGCTATGTTGAGGTGTGGATCAGTGGGTATGAGTACCTAGGAATGGACTGAGACCTTTGATTATTGGATCTTTATGGAGAAACTGTCATACCATGTAATGCCTGGGAATAATAGTATGTAGACGCTGAAGAGATAATATAGTACACTCACTGTATGCTGATTGAACTGCATGTATGGATGTTAGAGTTTATAAATTTCAAAAAAAATCTGAAATGGCCATTCAGACATGCCAGTCATAAAGACATCCCGGAGGCCGTTTTATAAAGGCTGGGATATACGTATGTCCAACACGATCACGTCCATGTCGCATGGGGAATGGAGGTGTGGCCTGGGCAGTCTTAAAAAGATGCACGTGTCCATGTGATTTCAAAAAGGCCTGCACACATCTGGACCCAGTTTCTGACATGTCCATGCCTATAGTTGTTCCAGGGTATGAATAGGTAAGAGAAAAGTGCTTGTTTCATGAACCAACACTTGTCGGGAGAAGAGGTAAATGTATTGTTTTCCCCCACTAATTTTTGCAAGGTCAAAGGGGCATCCATGTAAATAAACACATCTTTCATTTTGCCACCCTGCTGCTACATGTCTGCATTTCTTAAATGGCAGGCGGGGTTGTCTACATAGCATTAACTAGACATCCCCATCTTGAAATACCTTTGTGAGCACATCTATGTATCTGTTTCTGCTGCCATACATTTTCGGCATGTACAAGTTTCTAAAATCAGCTGGAAACGTGAACATGCCCAGCCTATTCATATGCACAGGCCCATCGTTTTAAATGATTGTGGAGACATGTATGTTTTGGGGTGGAGAGAGCAATTTTAGAAGGCACTTACATGTCCCCACTTTCTTTTTTTTAATTTTGTATTTATTGAAATTTTCATTTTATCATCAAGACAAGCTTGTACAGAAAGGTACAACAACAATATAGGTATAATGCAAAAAGGAAATAAGAAAAAACTTCATATGGTAATACCTGTAGTCACTAGAACAGCGCAGGGAGGACACGGCCACACCTCTTAAAACAAAGAAACCTTTTATTTCGTAAAACCTTCAAAGGTACAGACCCGACTTGGCCAAGTTTTGGCAGTCAGCCAATTAAAATGCAATTGCATATATATTCCAATAGCAGTCAGGACATTGTAACAAGAGCCAGTAGTTGAAAGCTCAAAAAGCGCTTCTCAGGTATGCCTTTGGCATCTACTGAGATGCGCTTTTTGCATCTTAATTGGCTGACTGACGAAACTTTGGCCTTTGGCATCTACTGAGATGCGCTTTTTGCATCTTAATTGGCTGACTGACGAAACTTGGCCAAGTCGGGTCTGTACCTTTGAAGGTTTTACGAAATAAAAGGTTTCTTTGTTTTAATAGGTGTGGCCGTGTCCTCCCTGTGCTGTTCTAGTGACTTCTGTGATTTCTGCGGAGGGTTGTTGCTCCTCTTCTTTTCTTGGTGTTCTCTAATACCTGTAGTCCACAATAAGAGGAGAACGTGACAATTAAAGCAGTCGGCATGGAGGAAATAATCCAACTGCTAAAAAAACAACAGGAAAGAAAAAAAATTATACATTCATAGCAAGCAAACAAGATAGGCACGGCGGGACCAAGGCCTATAAACTATACACATAGTTAAGCAACCTCAACACGATCAGTAGGAAGCGATGTTACAGACATTCTGGTGTTGATATATGCTAACAAATCACTAGGTTGAAAAACAGATAAATCTCTGAGATTTGTACACTATAAACATTTACATGGAAAACGTAAACAATAGGTGGCACCTAGCTGCAGAATGCCAGGCTTAAGAAGGAGAAATTGCTTTTGTCTTTTTGAGACTCCCTAGAAATATCAGGGAACATAGAAACAATAATCCCATTAAAGGGTTGAGAGTGCTTCTTAAAATATAATTTCAATATCAGTCTCTGTCAGATATTAATACACATGTTACCAGAAGAGTGGAGACCTTGATAACCTGAGAACTAGAAGAAGCCAAAAGATCTGAAATATTGAGAATGTCCATATTTCCATCCAGATTAGTAGGACTTTGCTCTTTTTCCCCCTCAGGTAAATAGAATGCTCTAGCAAGCAGTGGCAACCAATCTTGTGGGACCGTAAGAACCTCAGACAAGTATTTTTTGAGCATATCAACTGGTGAGATACCTGGAATCCTTGGGAAGTTTAAAATCCATAAATTTGCAGCTTGGGCAGAGTTCTCCAGCATCTCTAATTTAGCACAAAGTGCTACGTTTATCTTTAATGAGAGCCGTAGTAGTATCAGAAACCAAATTCAACTTCTGGTCATTCTCCTACACTTTCAAATTTAAATCAGTCAAACTTATATACTGTAAACGGGGGCGCTGGGTGAGAATGTCCACAGTCTTGGCAAAGGCAAATATTAATATGACTTGCAAAGGATTGTGGGAAATGTAGTCCATTCATACCAGAATCAGCCGTTCACAAATAAATTAGTTGTGCTTGCTCGAGTGTAAAGCAAAGAAAATATATTTTATTTATGGGGTTATTTCTCCCAACACAGATTTGCTTGGTAGCACAGAAAGGATACTTGCTTTCAGAATTATACTTAGAAAAACAAAATCAGGAAAAACAACAACTGAACTTCTTAAGCAATCAAATCAAACCATAAAGACCTTGATGGGAACAGAAAGGTCTTTTCTGTGGACTCCTGCTAATATCTTTTTAGCAGTGCTTCAAAAACCAACAAAACCCACAAAGTAATGAAAAACTGTTCTTTTTCAAGGCTAACTTCTGGTATTTTCACACACACCCAGAAGTGTCTCTTCAGAGCTCACAGGCAATTAGGCAAGGCTCAATTGCTAACAATTAACCAGCTGCAAACCTCTTGGCTGGTTTACTTTCTAAACGTGGCTCAAATCCTGCTCAAAAGCTTTTCTGAGTAGATCAAAGAATAAGTTTATATTTCTTTGTGATGGTTGTTGTATTTTGTAAAAGTATATTACCACAGAGGTTTAGACAGAGAGCAATCCATGTATTCACACTGTTCATTTACAATATCTCCTCCTTCTTCAACTATCATAGAATCAATATCATGGATTGGCACAGAGGAATCTCTTAATGGAGCACTCTCAGGACAATACTTGTTTCCCTGCTCTCTTCCAAGTGAATAGCTAGGGCATAGATCAGTTTTCATACCTGAGCTTCCATTGCTGTTAGGGTTTCTCTCTAAATATCCTGGCCAGTATGTAGTCCAGTTTTTATGTCCAGCCTTCCAATCAAGATCCCTGGACACTGGGTCTCTCTTCACATACCTTCTTGCACTGGTCTTAGGGCCCCTTTCAAATGCAGCCGTCTCCCTCACAGGTCCCGTCCGGGGATTCCTGGCTCTGCAACCCCACTCCTCTGGTTTCCTCCAGTCCAATGGATTATGCTTGCCTCTGGAATGTCTCCCAGCACACGTACTGCTATGGACTCCTTTAGACCTCCAAGATACTTTTCTCTTCCTTCTTCCAAGTTGCTTCTTGCTCTCTCTGTCCGTGGGCTCTGGCTTCTGCTGCCTCTGCTCCTTCTTCTGCTGATGATGATGATCATGAAGATTCTGCTGTGTAGAATAAGCTTTACTTTTAACCTGTTTAGAGGGCTGCTCCACCCTAGCACAGCACAGCTGTGCTGAATCAAGCCCTGCCCTTGGAGGTGAGTGCTTGGGGATTACCTCATAGCTCTCCTGATTGAACACACGTTTCCCCACTTCAGCTCTTCTAGTGGCTGTTGGAAACCTGGTGCATTCTGGGACTGGTAGTCTTTTATGGAAACATTCTGTTTTATTATTTCTACCACCAAAGACAGGTTGCTTGTTCATAGCCAATTCACCTCTATTATAGCTCCTTCCTGAACTATGATAAGCTTCCTTATCACAATACTTCTCCAACTTCTCCGCAGTTTGTGCAATTTGGGCAGAGATCCCCACAGTTAGACGGAAAATGGCATCTGATAGGTTTGTAATAGCGTCCCAGATACTATCTAAGGTGATCTTCTTTGGACGCGAAAAAGTAAATAAGGTTGGGGATGAAGCAGCCAAAGGGGCCTCCAAGGAAAAAACATACGTCTATATCCAGGCCCAACTCAAGGGTTTCTGCTGTTCTAGGCAGAAACCCCAGCTGTGCTACCCCCCCTGCCACTGCCGCCGTCCCCCTCCACCACCGATTCTGTCTCGGGGAGAGGGAGGCGGGTGGCAGCAGTGGCAGTATTTCAAAAAGCACCCTTGTGAGCCACTGGATAGAACAGCAACATACAGTAGACAACCTTAATTTTTTGTTTTTGAAATGAATCTCCCACAGTCTCACCAAGGTGATACACCTCCATATTTATTGCAGTAAGGACAGCAATAAATACTTTACTTGCAAATGCTACATCCCCAAGGCTTAAATTGGGAAAGAGAACAGAATGCTTTTTTTGTAAACGTCACCTTTACTAAAACATTTTTAAATTTAAAGTTGGTCTTTAAGCATCCCTAATTGGCCCATTGGCTGAATATCACCACTGCCTGGTTAGTTTCATATTTGCTAAACCCAAAACCACATATCCCACATATATATTAACCAATATCAAAGGAATGTGTATCCTAAACTAAAAGAATTTTTTGTCGGAACTATTGCCATGAAGATGTAACATCCTCTCGTAGCAAATATGTTCCTTTTATTCTGTATAAAATGGGGACACCACCCCAAAAACAACCCTTAAGATACTCAAATCAGAGGGGTCAACTCAATTTCGTGTAAGAATTAAATCTAAGTAATTTTAATCTAATTATGCTGACATGCCAATGCATAAAACAGGGGATGACTTAGCTTTCCCAAAATTCCTCAATCAGACTCCGAAGGCGTTCCCTTCCATCATGATTTCCATGGGTATCAGGAGCTAAGAGGCCAAATAAACATCATCCCAACAAAGGCCATAGTCACAAAAGTATCTCCGTCAGTTTGCAGCGTTATAAGAAATTATTAACCCAACGTTGCGTTTCGGGCTCCCGACACTCACAGCCCTTTCTCAAAATACTGTTGCAAATATGAACAGACAACCCAACTCAGGTCCCTCTTATTGGTCTGAATAGAATGACATCACTAATCGATAAACCTATCACAGTCATGATCCTTGCATGGGAGGAAAAACCCCAGTTTATATAATACTCCACCAATCTAAGGAGGAATTTAAACCCTCCGGTATTAGAGAGTTTATTTGATAAATCCAAAATTGTTCACGATATAAGAGACGTGCATGTTACATCTTCATGGCAATAATTCTGACAAAAAAATCTTTTAGTTTAGGATACACATTCCTTTGATATTGGTTAGTTTCATGGCAATCTGGGTAACTCAGATATGGCCCCAACATTGAATATCTGGGTCTAATGTTCAGCGGCGGCAAATAGGCACCTTACCAGTGCTAGCTACCGCTGCTGAATATCGAGCCCTTCATTTCTTAGTTATTCTGCAATGCTAGACAGCCATGGCAGAGGAACACAAACAACTCCAGCTGCTCATGACAGTATGTTGCCATGATAAAGTTCAAAATGTTACTTCATTTTGAGTGACGAGTATGCACTAGGGCTGCATCCAACTCTTGTTTCTCTATTATTCAGGTCAACATTCAAAATGATTTATGTGGTTGCCAACAACTGGCAACTACATAAATCTGCTATTTGTATATTTTTAAAAAGTTATACAGATAGTATGGACTGAATATTTGCCTGACCCATACAATCCAAATAACGTAGGGGTGTAAAGAGGGCAGAGCCAGGGCAGGATTAAAAATTATGGAGGGCGAAGGGGTCACGTGATGCAGTGAAAGCAGTTGTGTGTCTGTATTTTGCTCTCCAGGGCCTCTCCTATCGGTCTAAATCTCAGATGTTTTTGGGGAAACATTTTTCAGCGTCGAAGTGCCCGTGTGAGGATGGCTGACCAGAGCCCACAGCAAATGGCGGCAAAAATAACACGGAAAGAATGTGATAAACTGCGGCATGGTGACAAGATGGTGGATGGTTTTGTGTTGGGTTCCGGCTTGCCTACAAAAGAGACACTTGTAGAGGAGGTGACTGAGTTGATGGTGGCAACCCTCTCTGGCAAATTTGACATGGTTTTTGCCAAATTAGAGGGAGTCTTGCAGGCCCTGGAAGGATTTCCTAAGAGACTGGTTGAGGCTGAGCAATGCATTGTGCGGATAGAGGAGGACAATGTTAACAGCACCACAGTCTGAAGGAGTTGAGGCAATTGGTACTGCAACACAGTGAAAAGCTGGATGAACCTGAAAACTGGATCCACTGCAATAACCTCCGATTTGTGGGAAATCTCCGAATCTGTGAAGGACAGTGAGCTTCATGGTTTTTTGGAAACTTGGCTGCCAGCTACATTGGCCTTGGGGTCAGACTGTGGTCCTTTGACTATCAAATGGGCACATCGGCTTGGAGTACAGAGAGAGACTGATAGTCTGCCCTGGGTGGTCATTGCTTGTTTTTTGAACTGTGTTCAAAAAGACAAAGGGATATGTTTACTAAAGAGCATTAAGGTAACAAAGGTGCTGTTTTAACAGGCGTTATAGGCACCTGTGAGTGGCTAATGCTGCGGAAAGCATCGATAATGCTGGAATAACATGTGTTAGCAGATCCCCTAGCATTAAGGTGAAAAGGGGTAGAGAGGGGTGTTAATGGGACAGAGATTGGGCAGGATAGGGTATGCTCCGTCACCTCTAGTGGTTGTTCCCGTGAATTAGAGGCGCAGCCAGCAGGAACCCCAACACTAGCTCAGAGTTCGTGTTAAGGGCTACCTCTGAAGGGAGAGAGCGGTTTACGTCACACAAGTAGCACACAGGGAGCCTATTTAGCAGTATGCAATGTGCTATTCCCATTACAGCCCTAGAATTAGTGATAGTAGTGTTCCATTGATAGTAACAGCATGGTGTCCTAGAAATGAAGTGGACTATGTTGTTGGTGCCAGATTGCCACAGGATGATGCAGTGGGTTAGGCTGGTCCTCTAGACTGACCAGGCGCCTGCCTAGGGTGTACATCTTCATGTCTGTTGTGACTCTGCTGTGACAGTTATAGCCCACATACATTATTCTGCTGTCTGAAATGAGTTGCCCACTGACACCACACAGCCATATTAGCAATGTGTGCGGGTGGAGGTGGCGGCTGCAGTTGCTTCTGCCTGCTGCTGAAGAAAGACTAGCCCTGGCCCTGCATGTCAGGTACAGTGCTGCTGTGTCTACTGTCATGGTCTTGCCAAGCATGTCACTGGCAGGTAAAGCGGAGGCCATGATGAATCCTCCCATCTTTGCACTGGTGAGATTCAAGGCAGCAGCTTGTGTGCTCACAGCCCTGCTGGAGGGGGGACAGGAGTGGCATGCTGTTCCAGTGTGCCTTCAGCCTCCCTCACCCTCCTTCCTAACTGTCCACTCCCCCCCCCTTCTTCTTCTTCTTCTTCCTCTGCTACTTCTCTGTCCTTTCCTATCAATTATTAGTGTTCTTTTCTGTTCTCACCCCAGCAGTCATTTGATTTTTGTACTGTACAGCAATCTGATGCAGCTGTTACCATACTTAGAAGGCTCTGCCAAGAAATTTGGAAGATAACATCATGGCCAGCTGACTGGAAAAGATCTGTGTTTATACCAATACTAAAGAAAGGTGATCCAACTGACTGTGGAAATTATCGCACAATTGCTCTGATCCCACATGCCAGCAAGATTCTACTGAAGATTATTCAACAGAGACTACAACCATACCTGGAACAAGAACTACCTGAAGTGCAAGCAGGGTTCAGGAAAGGGCAAGGAATGAGAGACATCATTGCGGATGTGAGATGGATCCTTGAAAAGCCTAAAGAACATAAGAACATAAGATATGCCATACTGGGTCAGACCAAGGTCTGTATGCCATACTGGGTCAGACCAGGGTCAGTATCCTGTTTCCAACAGTGGCCAATCTAGGTCATACGTACCTAGCAGTTTCCCCAAAAGACACAGGTTCCACAATGCTTGTACTAGGTCAAGCATTGATATCCTGGGTCCCTTCTTAATAATGGTTTATGGACCTTTCCTCCAGGAACTTGTCCAAACCTTTTTTAAACCCAGCTACACTAACAGTCTTTACTACATCCTCCAGTAACAAATTCCAGAGTTTGATTACACGTTGAGTGAAAAAATATTTTCTTTTATTAGCCTTAAATAGTTTACCCTGTAGTTTCATTGCATGTCCTCTAGTCTTTCTATATTCTGATAACGTAAACAATCGATCTACGTTTACCCGTTCCACTCCGTTCATTAATTTATAGACTTCTATCATATCTCCCCTCAGCCGTCTCTTTTCCAGGTTAAAGAGCCCTAACCGTTTTAGCCTTTCTTCATAGGAGTATCCTTCCATCCCCTTTACCATTTTGGTGGCTCTTCTCTGAATCTTTTCTAATAACGCTATATCCTTTTTAAGATACGGTGACCAGAATTGCACACAATATTCAAGATACGGTCTCACCATGGAACGATTTAGAGGCATTATAATATCTTTTGTATTATTTTCCATTCCTTTCCTTATGATACCTAGCATTCTATTTGCTCTCTTGGCCGCCGCTGCACACTGGACTGAGGGTTTTAATATGTTATCCACAATTACGCCTAAATCTTTTTCCTGGGTGGTGGTTCCTAATGTGGAACCTTGCATCGTGTAACCATAGTTTGGGTTGTTCTTCTCTAGGTGCATAACTTTGCACTTGCCCACATTAAATTTCATCTGCCATTTTGATGCCCAGTCTTCCAATTTATCAAGATCCTCTTGCAATTTTCCACAATCCTCTTGGGTTTTAACAACTTTAAATAGTTTTATGTCATCTGCAAATCTGATAACCTCACTCGTTATTCCACTTTCCAGGTCATTTATGAATATGTCAAAAAGCAGCGGACCCAGCACAGATCCCTGTGGTACACCACTATTCACCTTTCTCCATTGGGAAAATTGGCCATTTAGCCCTACCCTCTGCTTTCTATCTTTTAACCAGTTCCTGATCCACAATAGTACACTGCCTCCTGTCCCATGACAGGTTTTTTGCTACGAATGTACTTGAAAAAGTCTTTATTTCGCGTTTTTGCTTCCACAGCAAGCTTCTTCTCAAATTCTCTTTTTGCCTGCCTTATCAATGCCTTGCATTTGACTTGCCAGTGCTTGTGCTGTTTCCAGGTTTCGTCGTTTGGCTCTTGTCAGCATACATCAGCATGGCATAGGTGTCGTGGCTTTTTCCCCAGACCTTGGATTTCATGCAGCTTTGTTACTCTGGTGATATCAGTCTCCAAAGTTAATGAGAGTAGTTTACAAGATGAGATCAGTCTCCAGGCCTGTTGAGATTGGTCTGCAGCCCCTCCTTGCTAGAAACAATAGCAGACCTCAAAGGGAGGTGCTAGAGAAAATTCACTATAAAGGACAGAAATACTTCCTCTTTCTCTCTCTCTTCCTCTATTCATCGGACATGAAGGACAGGAGGCTCTGATAATCAATTCTCTTCACCCCTCCCCCCTCTCTCTCTCTCTCTGATCTCTCTCACACACACATGCACACACATAGAGTCTTTCATATACTCTATTCTCTCTCACACTTCAACATGCACACACACACACACACAGATTCATTGATGTACACTGAAGCAGCTTTTTAACAACCACTATATAATTCTGTTCTGTACCTATGTAATAAGCCTATTTCTACATAAAGACCTGTTTCCAAGCCACACCTGGTTGGTTGTCTTATTTGTGCTGCTTACCCTACTGTCTCTGTGAAATGAACCCAGGACCAAACGGAGAGTAGACCAGAAGATTACAAGTCAGAAGATTACATATTCAGAAGATTACATTTTATGGGGGCCGTCTCAGACTTCACAGCAGATCTCTAGTTGGGCTGGATTTAGTGAAAAGTTCCAGTGATAACTCTGTTTTGTGGGTTAGACAAGGTGAGATTTTTATTGTCAAAAAGCTCTGTAATAATCCTGAATTTTAATCATTGCCTACACCTAGGGACATTACATAGGGTGGCTTGCAATTGTCTTATTTTTATGTATAGGCTTGCTACAGATTTTTCTATAGTATTTGAGCTCTTAGAAAAGACAGAGTTACACAGGTAAAACAGTCCCTCATTGAATACAATATACATCTTTCCTGATAAAGCTATTACCTCCTGTCCCTTTTGCCTTTTATTTCTCAGTCTCCTGTCAGGTATAACTGACAATTCTGTTAATCTAACACCCTTCTTACTATAATTTCATCCTAAACTTCCACCCTGTTAAAAGCTGATAAGCACTTTTTATTCAGGTATAATTTTAAGGCGTGGTCTTTATGCCAGTACTCTTTACTGAACACCCATAAAATTTATGCCATTCCAACTATAATTCTAGGTCTCACTTCTTCATAAAAGTGAGCATTCCTCCTTCCAAGGTTGCACATTTGAGATAGTCCAACTACAGCCTTTCTGCAGTCTCAAATATGGAAGCCTTTGATTTTAAAGAACTGAAACAAATAGTACTGACATACTGTAAGAGGAAAGGTGGTCCCTTTGAAGGTGAATTCCCTGAGTCATCATGGTATAATATTCAAAGACAAATGTTAAACCATTATCAAGAATTCAAAAAGAAAACAAATAAAAGAATATGCCTTTTTATCCAAGGCATGTGCAGGGGGCTCATTAGCATGAAACAGGACAATACTGAACTGACTTCTCATTGTACAAAACTAACCAGAGACCTTGAGGAGGCACAACTTTGCATCTCTATGCAAAGGACTGAAGTGATCCAAGCCACAAATTCTTTTATAACTGTTAGTGAGCAATTAGAAGCATTTAAACTTGAATTGAGGCACGTTAAGGATCAATTGGCCTCTGAAAGACAAAAGAAATATACGCCCATTTCTCCCTCAGCCCCTTATGCCTATGACACACCCTATCAGCCATGCATACAAGCTATTGAGAAACAAAAGAATACTAAAGTATGCATAGCTGGACTTAGGAATGGAAAAAATAAAGCTGAATCAGAGAAAGAAAATCCTGAGAGTTTATCTCAGCCAGAACAGAGCAATAATCAGGATCTGTGTCAGGAGGATAATTCAGATGACTTAGACATGGCACCTAGTACTGAACTCAGAGCACCAGTTAAAGTGATGCTGCAGGACAATTTAAAAGACAGAGACATGGAAAGAATAGTTGAGAAAATTGGCCCTATGCCTTTTAATGTTAATGACTGGTGCAAATGGGCCATTGATATTCTGATTCACTGGGGTCTAGGGAAATACAGAAGAAAACAATCAGACTTTGATAGACTTATGCATCTGGCTCTGGGGCCACACTATTATAAAGTTGGCTCTCTCACTCACCCATACCAGTTGGTTAAAAGGGGCATTGAGAAACTATTTCACTGTTCCCCAATGCAAGTATTTAAAATTATTTCACCTCTACCAAATGATACACTGGAAGAGTTTGCATATAGAGCCTGGATTTTAAAAGCAGTTCTTAATGAGCAGGAGTCCTGGTCCAATGCAGAAGATTATGGGGAGAGCACGCATAAAACATTTTTATTAGAATTGCTATCCCCTGAGATTACAAAACATCTTCTGTTATTTTCAGAAGACCCTAAAGCAACTCCTTTTGATACTTTAATGCTCAGAATTGGGTCTGTTTGGAAGACTCAGCCCTCGCAGGTCATAACAGTATCAGAAGCACGGAAGTGGAAAGCTGAGGGATCCTCCCAATACACAAAAAACACAGACAAAGGATACAGGGGACAGACACCTTGGAGAGGACAAAGCAGAGGTACTTTTAGAAATTCCTCAGGTTACATTTCCTTTCAAGAGCTCAAAGCACAGACAGATGGATTAGAAAAGGAGAAAATTAAATGGGAACAGGACAAATACATACTGCAGATAGAAATAGATAAATTAAAACAGGACTTACAAGCAGCACAGGACAAACACAAGGCTAGTGCATAGGGGTGTCCTGACCTCTTGGGTTCAGATATCAAAATGTCTCAAGCCTTCATAGCCCAGCCTACCTCCGTTCTCTCAGCAGAGGACTCAATTCCAGAGCCTCTGGATGATGAAACAGACACAGGCCCAGAATACAGTTTAAGGCTTGTAACATCCTTGATACTGGACTCTTGTGGACGCCCCAATGTTATCAGTAGAGTAGGGGGTCAGGATAAACTAGCTTTGATTGACACAGGGGCTGGAATTAGTTTTACAAACAGAGCTTCTCCCACTGCAGATCAGAAAAATATGGAAATTTATGAAATTCAAGGAATTAATGACACAGCTTCCAAATGTGTGGCTATCCCAGTTAAATGGGGTATCCCTGTGCACAGTGAACAAAACAAGGAAATGTTAGAAACCACTGCCTCCACTATAGTGAACACACCAAAAGAAATAATTGGAATTGACGTTCTCAACCAGTTAAATTTGGTGGTGGATATGGCTAATCTTAAATTGTGGCAGTATTCAGGAACTTCAAGTGCTTCTAAAACTTTAGTGCATGAAGTCATTCTCATGCAGTTAGCAACTCAATGCACCAAGGCAGCTCATCAGTATGATCTGTGTGTAATTCCCTCAGAGGTGGCTGATATTCCAGTCTGGGCACAAGACAAGTTAGATTGTGGGAAAATGCACACAGAAATACTGTTGGAAGGCGAGGATCCTCCACCACAGAAACAATATATTGATGGTAGTAGCCAATGTGAAGTAGGCAGGCGACTAGCAGGTTTTGCAAGTGTACAATTGGACCCAAATAACCAAGTGGTACTGCAGAGACAATATTCCTGTGGGTCAGCGTCAGCACAGTACTGTGAGCTGGCTGCTTTTGTGGCTTGTATGCAACAATATCAGGATTCACACCCAGAGATACAAATCATTTTAGATTCTGATTTGTGATAAGGAAGCTTATCATAGCTCAGGTAGGAGCTATAGAAAAGATGATGTGACTCTGAACAAGCAACCTGTCAGTTCTGGTAGAAGCAAGAAAACAGAGTTTTCACATAAAAGACTACCAGTCCCAGAATGCACCAGGTTTCCAGCAGCCATGAGAGGGGCTGAAGTGAGAAAATGTGTGTGCAATCAAGAGAGCTATGAGGTAATCCCTAAGCACTCATCTCAAAGGGCAGGGCCTGATTCAAGACAGCTGCGCTGTGTTAGGGAGCAGCACACATTAGGAAAGGATAAGAATAGAGCTTATTCTTCAGATAACAGTTACTACAAGCTCCAGCCCAGTTTCAGCAACAGTTTGAAGAACAGCTTCAGCAAAAGCCACGCAGATAGAGAGAGAAGGAAACTCTCTGGAAGGAAGAGAAGAAAGGCCATTGGAAGGTCTGGGAGATTCCAAGGCAGTACTCATACTGGGAGGTATTCCAAAAGCCAGCAGAGTCCATTGGACTGGATTCAGCCAGAGGAATGGAATGGCAGAGATAGGAATCACCAGTGGCTACCTGGAAGAGAGAAGACTGCATGTGGAAGGGACTTTCAGACCAAGGCCAGAAGGTATGTGAGAGAAGATCCAGTGTCCAGGGATCAAGATTGGAAGGCTGGACATCAGAATTGGATTACATATTGGCCAGGCTATACAGAGAGGAATAATGATAGCAGGAGAGGCTCAGGTATGAACACTGATCCAGACCCTATCTATAATAGAGAATGGCAGCAAGGGAATAAGCATTCTCATGATAGTGCCTTAATGAAAGACTCGTCTGTGCCAATGTATGATAATGACCCTATGCTGATTGATACAGCAGATGAAAGTACAGTTTATATGGACTGTTCTCTATCTAAATGCTATTGCTAGCTTTCTCTGAGCAAACACATCAGCCATCACAAAGAAACCTAACTTTGTTCTTTATTTCCACTGCAAACAGCTCTTAAAGCAGGATTTGGGCTCACACAGTAGCAGCCAGCCAGCTAAAGGCTTTCAGCTGGTCCATTGATAGTAATTAGGGCTGCACCTGATTGTGTGTGTGAGCAAGGGAGAATCACTGCTGAGATCGGCGTGGAAAATAAGCAGAAGTTAACCTAATCAGCAAAGTTTATTCTTTACTTTGTGCCTTTGTATTTGGTAATTATTTGCTAAGAAAACATTAGCTAATTGCCTGACAAGCTGAAGGTTGTTTTCTGGTTTACTTTGTGACTTTTTGTTATCCATTTTTAAACACTGCAAGCAAGTAACCTCATTTATAGTGCTATCAAGCATACATGTGCTGGGTGAATTAAACCCCATCAATAAAAGAAGTATTTTATTGATCTTACCACTTGGTTTCACAACTCAAATTATTGTCATCAGCTGTGTTTGGGAGTGAATGAACTACAATACCCACAATACCTTGCAAGAATCATATGAATATATGCATCGTCAAGATTGTGTAAGTTCTCACCCTAGGCAGCCGTCTGACAAATGGCGTAGTTTTTCGGATTGCTCTTGCACCAAGAGGATTTACTTGTTGTGGATTACAAATAAAAGTCAAGTTTAAAGCTGTAAGAAGATTTCTTTCCCTCATCTGCACTTTGGAGGAAAAGTGGTTGTTCCAGGAAGCTGTCCCAGAGGAAAAGACCCTGTGCAAAGCTGGATTCATCACTGAGACAAGGTAATATGTACCTGGGCATGTCTAGTGGTGGATGTGTGTAAGCACAGGGGGTAATTGAAAAAAAAAAAAGTTGAAAAAAAAACCCACACCTGGTTGGAAGGTGCTGCTCTTTGGTTTTTTTTTTTTTTCTCTTTTCTTGCAGGGTCAAGATGGATCCGAGGGAGATGGCTCAGTGGATGGCAGCCCAATTTAGCAAGCAGCAGGAGCTGTCACAGCAGGCCCAGGACACTGCTATGAAGGCCTTAATGGAACAGCAGAAACCAGTGCTTGATCTGGTGCAAGCTCTAGTGCAGCTGCAGAGCCAAAGTGGAACAGATGCAAGACCAGCAGTTAGTACTGGTGCACCACATGTGGACACTGTGGGACTCAATCAAGGGATTGGGGCATTTAATTTTGGGAAATTAACTCCAGAAGATAATGTTGATGATTTTCTAGAGTCTTTTGAAAGAGTGGCACAGGCTTTAGCATGGCCAGAGACCCAGTGGGCAGTAAGGCTGGCAGCCTCATTAACTGGTGAGGCACTAGCAGCTTACAGAGCAATGCCAGCAGCCCAGGCTTTGATTTATAAGGATGTAAAGGCAGCTATTAGAGATCGCCTAGGGTTGTCTATTTCAGAGTATAGGCGAATGTTTAGAGCTGTTACATTGAAAGTGGGTGAGACACCCAGGGCTCTGAGTCAGAGAATTAGAAGTCTAGCTGTAAAATGGTTGGAGCCTGAGCAAAAGACAGTAGAAATGTTATTAGATAGTATAATGCTGGAACAATTTATGCTTGGGGTACCTAAAGATTTGAATGTTTTCTTATACAGCAAAATTGCCAAAATCTTGGAGAGGCAACCATGCTAGCAGAGAGATTCTTGGAAGCCATGCAGGCTTGCCATAGAATGGGTGGCCCTCTAAAGATGGATGCTGAGGCTAGATGTGCTGTATCAGAAAAAAGAATAATTAAGAATGTTTCTGAAAATGAATGTACTGTATCAAACCAGATGACACAGTGGAATAGAAAGAAATGTTTCAAGTGTGGAAAAGTGGGACATTTTGAGAAGAGATGCCAGACACACACTAGTTTAATGGGTCTGGATTTAAAACAACCCAAGGAAGGATTTCTTTTGATGGTTGATGTGCAAGGAATTACCACAAATGCATTATTAGACTCTGGGGCAGACCAGAGTATGATGTCAAAAAGGCTTTGGAAGAGGATAGAGGCCCAAGAAAGATTTGTGCCTAGAACCCCTGAAAGCCAAGTTCACATCAGATGCATTCATGGTGCTGCAACATCATATCCCACCTATAGGTTTAAGGTTAAGTGCCTGGGGGAACAAGAGGAAGTCCTATTAGCAGTGGTGCCTAGGCTACCCTTTGATTTGGTCCTAGGAAAGGACTGGCCAAGATTTAAGCAGGAACTAGTGAAAGGGCTAGGAAAGAAGGATGGAGAAGGTTTAATAATGGAAATAGCTCCCGGGCCTTTCTTTGGAAGTCCTCAGTCCCTAGCTAAAAAGATGGTTAAGCTTCCAGAAGGCCAAACTATGGGTAATAAGAGGGGCCTTGTATCCACCCGCTCGCAGGCTAAGTTAGAGAGCCAGCAGAAGGAGGAGGGGGAGCAGGCAGAGTTATTAGAAGATTTACCCTCTCATGATGATTTAATAACCCCATCATCTGGTAAAGTAAGAAAGTTGAAAGCACAAAAGAGGCGTGAGAGACTTTGCAGAGCACAGGGTAGGGCTGAGATGTTAGCTGGTCAAAGTTTACCCTGGGTGCCAGCTGAGTTGGTGGCAAAGTTTCCTAACTTTCCACAAGAGCAGCGAGCTGATCAAGCTCTCACCTGAGCTTTTAAGTATGCTCAGGAGGTCAGGGAGGAGTTGCCCAGATTCAGACTAGATAATGACATATTATATAGAGAGAGTCAGGACCCCAGAAATGGTGCCATACGTAAACAATTGGTGGTACCCACAACTTTCAAAGGGCTAGTACTTAGGCTAGCACATGATCATCCAGTGGGAGGTCATAAAGGTATGCAAGGAACGCTGGATCAAATACTTGTGCGTTTTTACTGGCCAGGTATATTCAAAGAAACTGCCCAGTTTTGTGCTGCATGTCCAGCATGTCAGCGAGTTACAGCGGCTCACCCACCGGTGGTGCCATTGATCCCCATGCCAATCATCACAGACCCAATTGGTCGCATTGCCATGGATATTGTAGGCCCATTAGTTAAAACGCCCCGAGGTTTCCAATACATCCTAGTTATGGTAGATCAGGCAACAAGGTTTCCCTGGGCCATACCATTGAGGAATGTTTCTGCAAAAACAATAGCTTTAGAGCTAGTAAAATTGTTTTGTGAAGTGGGATTCCCAAGAGAGGTGTTGACTGACCGAGGGTCCAATTTTGTATCCAAATATTTGGCCCAGGTCTGGGATGCCTTTGGCATTCGTCACGTGAAAACCTCAGCCTACCATCCACAATCAAATGGTTTGGTGGAGAGATTCAACCAAACTCTCAAACAAATGTTGAGAAGGGGGTTAGCAGGAGAGGTAAAAGAATGGGATATGTTATTACCCTTTGCCTTATATGCCTGCAGGGAAAGAATTCAAGTGTCCCTAGGTGTAACTCCGTATGAGTTGATGTATGGTAGGGCTCCCCGGGGTTTGTTGGATATTTTGAGGGAACAATGGATTGATCCTGAACCAGGAAGTCAGGAGGTGCCACTGTTTCTACGTGACTTGAGAGCACGTTTGAAAAGGACGTCGCAGGTTGCTGAGAGGAACCTGCAGGACAGTCAAGTTCGCCAGAAAGGGTGGTATGATAGAAAGGCCAAAAGCCGCCAATTAACCATTGGTGAAAAGGTTTTTGTTCAAGTAGCAGGAACTGCTCCAAAATTTGAGGTACAGTGGAAGGGGCCATGGGAGGTTGTTAAACAAGTAAGCCCAGTGTCTTATATGGTAGAAAATGCCAGAGGGCGTAGGCAGACCTACCATATTAATGTACTTAAGTCTTGGAAGGAGAGGCCTGTAGATAATGACCTTGAACCCAGTCAGGAAGTAAGTGAGCTTCAAGAAGATAACACTCTCGTAGGTATTACGGACTGTAGAGAAGCAGTTTCACCAGTAAAACCAGTCCGTAATAACTTAAGCAGGGGGGTATGTGATAAGGAAGCTTATCATAGCTCAGGTAGGAGCTATAGAAAAGATGATGTGACTCTGAACAAGCAACCTGTCAGTTCTGGTAGAAGCAAGAAAACAGAGTTTTCACATAAAAGACTACCAGTCCCAGAATGCACCAGGTTTCCAGCAGCCATGAGAGGGGCTGAAGTGAGAAAATGTGTGTGCAATCAAGAGAGCTATGAGGTAATCCCTAAGCACTCATCTCAAAGGGCAGGGCCTGATTCAAGACAGCTGCGCTGTGTTAGGGAGCAGCACACATTAGGAAAGGATAAGAATAGAGCTTATTCTTCAGATAACAGTTACTACAAGTTCCAGCCCAGTTTCAGCAACAGTTTGAAGAACAGCTTCAGCAAAAGCCACGCAGATAGAGAGAGAAGGAAACTCTCTGGAAGGAAGAGAAGAAAGGCCATTGGAAGGTCTGGGAGATTCCAAGGCAGTACTCATACTGGGAGGTATTCCAAAAGCCAGCAGAGTCCATTGGACTGGATTCAGCCAGAGGAATGGAGTGGCAGAGATAGGAATCACCAGTGGCTACCTGGAAGAGAGAAGACTGCATGTGGAAGGGACTTTCAGACCAAGGCCAGAAGGTATGTGAGAGAAGATCCAGTGTCCAGGGATCAAGATTGGAAGGCTGGACATCAGAATTGGATTACATATTGGCCAGGCTATACAGAGAGGAATAATGATAGCAGGAGAGGCTCAGGTATGAACACTGATCCAGACCCTATCTATAATAGAGAATGGCAGCAAGGGAATAAGCATTCTCATGATAGTGCCTTAATGAAAGACTCGTCTGTGCCAATGTATGATAATGACCCTATGCTGATTGATACAGCAGATGAAAGTACAGTTTATATGGACTGTTCTCTATCTAAATGCTATTGCTAGCTTTCTCTGAGCAAACACATCAGCCATCACAAAGAAACCTAACTTTGTTCTTTATTTCCACTGCAAACAGCTCTTAAAGCAGGATTTGGGCTCACACAGTAGCAGCCAGCCAGCTAAAGGCTTTCAGCTGGTCCATTGATAGTAATTAGGGCTGCACCTGATTGTGTGTGTGAGCAAGGGAGAATCACTGCTGAGATCGGCGTGGAAAATAAGCAGAAGTTAACCTAATCAGCAAAGTTTATTCTTTACTTTGTGCCTTTGTATTTGGTAATTATTTGCTAAGAAAACATTAGCTAATTGCCTGACAAGCTGAAGGTTGTTTTCTGGTTTACTTTGTGACTTTTTGTTATCCATTTTTAAACACTGCAAGCAAGTAACCTCATTTATAGTGCTATCAAGCATACATGTGCTGGGTGAATTAAACCCCATCAATAAAAGAAGTATTTTATTGATCTTACCACTTGGTTTCACAACTCAAATTATTGTCATCAGCTGTGTTTGGGAGTGAATGAACTACAATACCCACAATACCTTGCAAGAATCATATGAATATATGCATCGTCAAGATTGTGTAAGTTCTCACCCTAGGCAGCCGTCTGACAGATTATGTCTTTAAAAGTCCCATTGCCCTGTTACCCTGGTGGCTGGCAAATAAATTTAAATCTACAGATGGGTCCACAGTGAAAAATTCATCACTGTGGACTATGGCACAAGAACTGAGTGAGACGTTTCAGAGAGTACATTTAATTAAAGTAAAGGCACATAGGAAGAATGGCCCTTTAGTGAAAGGAAACACATTAGCAGACTCACTAGCCAAGGAAACATAGAAACATAGAAACATGATGACAGAAAAAGACCACAAGGCCCATCTAGTCTGTCCTTCCATAACAACAACTACAACAGTCCACTTTTTACCTTTAGAGATCCTCTGTGTTGGTCCCATGCTTTTTTGAATTCAGTTACTGTCCTCATCTCTACCACCTCCACTGGGAGACTATTCCACGGATCCACTACTCTTTCCGTAAAGAAATATTTCCGCATATCACTCCTGAATCTATCTCCCTTCACCCTCATCCCATGTCCCCTCGTAGCAGAACTTGCTTTCAATTGAAAGAGGCTCTCTCCCTGAACATTTATGCCACGGAGGTATTTAAACATCTCAATCATATCACCTCTATCCCGCCTTTCCTCTAAGGTGTACATATTAAGATCCTTAAGTCTGTCCTCATATGCTTTATAATGAAGACACGCTTTATAAGGAAGCATGCCATGCTTTATAAGGAAGCATGCCATGCAGGCCTCATATGGCCCTGGTATGAGCAGACACGCATGATTGCTATTGCTACACGTTCCACAGATTATGATCAGATGATACCACCAGATTACTTCGTAGCACTGCAGACAAAGGACCCTGAACTTTCCAATTTGAGGAAGCTTGTGCAGGACGCCCCAGATAACCTATATCAGCACACACCCTTCTCACACTCGCTATAGAGAAAGACATTCTATGTGCAAAAAGAGAGGAAGGCTTGGTTATAGCTATCCCTAGAACTCGAGGTAAAGAGTGGATGCATTGGGTTCATGGTGCAGGTCCTATGGGACACCCTAAAGCAGAAGAAATGCAGACTATCCTCAATAGGTTGGTATGGTGGCCAGAAATGAAACATGATATACAGGATCATGTTTCCTCCTGTGCAATCTGTGCTTCATTTGGGAGGCAACCTAAAAAGAGAAGGGGACAGTTAATGAGAGCACCTCCTCGTGGCCCATTTGAGAGATTGCAAATAGATCATGTGGGCCCTCTTCCGTTAACAGCTAGGAAAAATAGATTTTTGCTCACTGTTGTTGATTCCTTTTCTCATTGGGTAGAAGCATTCCCTGTCCCAGATCAAACTGCTCGAACCACTGCAGAAATCCTAACTATGCAATTTTTTACACGCTGGGACATTCCCAAGACTATTGATTCTGATAATGGTCCTGCATTTGTTTCTCAGCTCCTCAAGGAATTGTTTGATTTTCCAGGCATAGAACAACAACTCCACATTCCGTACCATCCACAGGCAGCAGGGCAGGTAGAAAGAATGAATCAAACAATTAAGGCCCACCTCAGCCCTATGCTTAATCTGACCGGGAAAAATTGGGATTTGGTGCTCCCTTTGGTCCTCATGCGTATCAGAGCTAATGTCTGTAAATCCACAGGTTTTGCACCCTATGAAGCCTTAATGGGAAGGCCAATGCAACGGTGGGAAAATATGCTGAGTCCTTTTCTTCCAGAGGATCAGACAGTAATTCTCACCAATGAGTGGATGAAATCCCTGCAAGAACATCTAAAAGAAATTCAGACCACTGTGCTAGCTAACACAGAAAATGCTAGAGATTATTTGCAGGAGGTACATGCAAAAGGTTCTGATTTAAGGCCCCTCAAGGTTGGGAGTAAAGTGATGATTCTGAGACCTAGACCAAACCTCCCCTTTGGAACTGCAAAGTGGGAACGACCGTACTTAGTTACTGATACCTTAGGCCCAAGCCTATACCAAATCCTAATGCCCAACAACCAGCAGTATTGGAAACACATCACCCAGTTGAAACCATATGGGTAATACGTGTTTTATCAGTCTTTGTTTTCAGATACCACCTGAAGACAGCACGGACAGCTGCTTTCTGAAGACAGCACGGACAGCTGCTTTCTGAACAAAAGTCGCTTGAGGACGGTAACTATTTACTTCTGCTGTATAGTTGATGTGTCCTATATAATGGACATGTGTTTAATAGTTATGTAAATAAGTAGTAAATATTATTTTTTTTGTTGTTACATAGTATAAGTGGGGAGCATTAGTTTACTCCCTGGTAGAGTGAAACAAGTTAGCTTTTATTATGTCTCGGTTTCCTGTTGTTCTGGTATCTGCTCTCGTCTACCCCAGTCTCATTACAGGAACTATCATCCGAATATGCACGATTGGCTGGGCTAACTCCACAGGTGGGGCATATCGCTATCAAGAAATACCCCCACCTTTCCCGGAAGGAAAGGATCTGGTCATCCTGAGTTTCTGTTCCGTACAGGACAAGCCAGTGTTCTATTCATTAAACATCACTCAAGTACAGTGGGAGCCACCAGATTCACTGCTCAGCATGCTGCTGATGGTTTTACCTCACAACATATTATTAGTGAAGCTTCCTCTAAACTGTCCAATGTAGTTGTAGATACCTTTGCTCTTATATCTCCCATTATAGAACAGAAAATTGTTACCTTAGCACATGCAGAATATAGATTGGGAAAGAATATTTACTGGGCTCTTGCCTGTGATCAAGTACAGATCGAGCTTATTACTATACTAAAGGAAATTCTGATCACGGCTAAGTTAGGACACTGGCCACCATCTCTCATCCATATGGCTAGTACCAAAATACCTGAATTTGCTATAGCTCACCTCGATTGGTGGACAGTTAGTGTTCCCATTTGTTCACCACAAGGCTGCTCTATCTGTACTTTGATCCCATGGTCAGGACAACACACAGTTATTTATCCTATTTTTAATATTGGGGTGCAGTTTGATAATATGTTTATGTATCCTGTGGACCATCTCACATGGGTGCAGCCACTGGATGACACCTGGACTTCATTCAAGCTGATGGACCCCAGTTTGTGTGAGCAGACTACATTTCAGTTCAAGTGTCAACCTCACCAGTTTAAAGAGGCTGACACTTCCTGCTGGAACAATTCCTCCTCTTGCTCCCTGACTGTTAAAGCTCTCATATTCCCTGACTACCTCATACAGTTTGTATTACCTTGGAGCTGGACACTTTTGTTTTCATCTGTTCTTTCCCCAGAATGTTTCTTTTTCGATTGCTCCCAGAATGCATGACATTCGCCTTCCCAAGAACACTTTGTTGTACAGTTCAAACTATTTACCAAACAATACCTGGTGCAGTCATATACCACTGGTCTCCATCACCATTAATGGGACAACTTATTCCACACCGTTGGTTACCAATGACTCTATGGACATTCCAGACTTTATCTCATATGCTGTGCATCCATTACCACTTGGCATGGGAGAAGAGACACTACATAAACTGCTCAACTTTACAGAACTCCATGCCTATATTGATCACCTTAAAACAACATCCACTGAAGTGAATCACACCATCGCTTATGAGAATGGACACATTCAACAAATTGTTGGACACTTGCTACAAGATGCTCATGTGTCTGTGTGGGAATTGTTATTTGGTTACTCACCTACTGCTGATCATGTCTTTAATGTTTTTATTCACCCTATTATTATTTTAACTGCTGTACAAATATTGCTATGCATTATCATAATTTTCCTGTGTTGTAAAATGAAACACATGTACATGTCCTTGCAGCGCATGTCCTACAGAACAACAACATTTTAAGGTAGTTACACGGAATTTCTCCAGCACCTACCTCTACATCCAGGCTCATTTGGCCTGCTAATTTGGCTAATTTGGCATTTCCTATTACACTGAATACCAGAGTCAGCTGCAGTCTAGTATTGCTTCCTATCCTCATTCACAGCATCCTGGTACCTTTTGGCTTAAACCTCCTCAAAAATTCCTGCAGGCTTTATGCACTGTTCACTCTCTCTAAGATGGGCACGGAGGTAGCATATTGGGTTCCCCCCCAATAGTGGCTGCCCTACCTAAGACACGAGGTTTGGACTCATAAGGGGACTTGTTTATCTCTAGAACACTAGAGACAGTACTGTGCAGGACAGGGGACCTGCTAGACATAGCAAGGTATTTAATACAGGAGGTATTAGACAAGCTGCCTACTATCATGTAATGGCAGCTGGGACAGGTACCACAGGTTTGCTTCCACCATTTCCAGGCACAAATAATAAATAAAAATAAAAAAGGTGTGGGAGATGTCAGCATACATCAGCATGGAACCAATAAGAGACGTGGCAGGAGGTTCTAAAATTGCCTTTATTTGTTCCACGGATAAGGTGTGCCGAACCCAACACAGGCCGTGTTTCGTAAACCTCTTCCTCAGGGGTTAAGGGCTCACTAAAAAACATTCATATACACATTAAAGACAACCATTAAAAAGCAGCAAATAACACATATATGCAAATATATAATAAAACATATTCCATCACAATAAATAAAACAATAAATACATAAATAATTATAATGCGATAACTCATTGATAAAATACATATGATGCAATAAATACTTAATAAAACATGAACCACATTGATAATAAATTAATATAGAGAGATCAAACTTAAAATACTTGTACCAAAAAATATCAGATAAAAAACAACAAATAAAAATTGAATGAAAAAAGAAGAAGAGGAGAGATGAGGAGGATAAGAGGGATGTGCCATAGGCACTAACCGTTACATGAATGTAAAAAACTCACTACACATAAAAAATAAAAATGATATGGGAAAGGAGTGAATCAGTGAAGGCACCTGAACATCAATGAGCATCTACAAGGACACTGTAAAAATATTAATAAAAAACAATACTAAACTCTAAAACGCTCATGAAATATAAATGAAACCTACCACTACGGCTTGCCAATCTGAAACAAACCTCTCCTTGATTGGCAGAGCGTGGAAAACACCTGCCTCCAACTCGTGATGTGATACACACTATATATAAATAAATAAATAGATCAAAAACACATGGATAAAACCAAGCAAACCTAAAGACATGACCTTTCCCAAAACAAATGTTGTACATGCCAAACCAACCCCAAAAAACTAACCTTATAGGGTACAAGGGGCACTTAATAGCAAGACCATTGTTGAAGTGAAAGTGAAACCATTAGTGAATTGCTGTATACTTCATCACCTTACAATTAAAAAATGTATATACACCGAAAAAAACAATAAGTGTTAAAAATAGAAAAAAACTACTTATCTCTAGTTGCAGGGATCACCCACAATAAAAATAATAATGATTGCCTACTGTAGATTATCTAAAAACCATAAAAAACAAACCAGGGCCATCGTAACTTTAAAAGAAGAACATGGACAATTAAATAAATAAATAAATAAAACGGCCCGATCTCCGTGAGCTGAAAAACTTTAAAACTTAACAAAGGATTTTACAATCACCAAATAAAGAAAAACTACTCAGGGTAAAGAAACCTTAATCATCCATCAGGCAAAAAAAAACTACTGTGTGTTAAAAACAGATGAAAAGACGCTGTACACAATCCACAAAAAACAAAACCATTGCCTAGCGTTAAACGCCATGCTCATGCTCATGCTGGTGCCGTCTAGATGTATATTATAATCCTAAGAAACTGTGGCAAATTGTAATTCAAACAATAAATGTAACCAGGAAAAAGGACAACCAGATAGTAGTTTTCAACAACACCCAAGCTTGATGTAAGTCTTTAACCTTTGCAACTGCTCCTTTTAGTTTTTTCTTAACTATTTTCCTCATTTTATCATAGTCTCCCTTTTGAAAGTTAAAAGGTAGTAATGTGGATTTCCTTACTATCCCTCCTCCACTAATTAAATGAAACGCGATCATGCTATAATCACTATTGCCAAGTAGCCCGAACACCCTTATCTCTTGCACACGATCTGGTGTTCCATTAAGGACTAGGTCTAATATGGCTTCCCCTCTGGTCGGTTCATGAACCAGCTGCTCCAAGAAGCAGTCATTTATTTCATCTAGGAACTTTATCTCCCTAGCATGTCCTGCCGTGACACTGACCCAGTCGATACCGGGGTAATTGAAATCACCCATTATTATTACTGCGCTGTAACGTTTGTTAGCTTCCTTGATTTCTTTGAGCATTTCATCACCCATTTGTTCATTCTGGCCAGGCGGTCGATAGTACACCCCCACTGCCATCGCCTTCCCCTTTTTACATGGAATTTCAATCCATAGAGATCCTACAGCAAATTTTGTTTCCTGCAAAACTTTAATCCTTTCTGACTCAATGCCCTCTCTAACATAGAGCACAACTCCTCCACCAATTTGATCAGCTCTATCATTACGATATAGTTTGTACCCAGGTATCACAGTGTCCCACTGGTTGTCCTCCTTCCACCATGTCTCTGAGATTCTAATCATATATAACTTCTCATTTAGTGCTATATATTGTAACTCTCCCATCTTATTTTTTAGACTTCTAGCATTTGCATAGAAGCATTTTAGAGACTGTATTTTATTCATATTAATCTGGCTATTGGTAGAAATGGGTAATTTGGGATCTTTAAGCTGTGTCTGCTCCATACTCAAGGGCATTTGGGCTACTTTACTCTTTTTTGGAACCTCTCTGCTTTTGGTAGTATCCTTCAAGGATACATTCTTCTGAACCATGCACTCTTGGGTGACTGTTGGCTTTCCCCTATTATCTAGTTTAAAAGCTGTTCTGTCTCCTTTTTAAAGGTTAATGCCAGCAGCCTGGTTCCTTCCCAGTTAAGGTGAAGCCCATCCCTTCGGAAGAGCCCCTCCTTTCCCCAGAATGTTCCCCAGTTCCTAGCAAATCCAAAACGCTCATCTCTGCACCATTGTCTCATCCACGCATTGAGACTCCGGAGCTCTGCCTGCTTTTTGGGTCCTGCGCGAGAACGCTACCCTGGAAGTTCTGGATTTCAACTTCCTACCTAAAAGCCTAAATTTAGCCTCCAGAACCTCCCTACCACATTTTCCTATGTCATTGGTACTGACATGTACGAAGACAGCAGACTCCTCCCCAGCACTATCTAAGACCTTATCTAGGTGGCGCGTGAGGTCCGCTACCTTCGCCCCAGGCAGGCATGTTACCAGGCGATCCTCACGTCCACCAGCCACCCAGCTATCTACATGCCTAATGATCGAATCACCAACTATAACGGCTGTCCTAACCCTTCCCTCATGGGCACATGGCCCTGGAGAAACTTCCTCAATACGAGAGGGTTTTACATCACCTGGAGGACAGATCCTAGTTACAGGATCACTTCCTGCCACACCAGGGTGATGCTCTGCTGTCACGTGACTTCTCTTCTCCATGGCAAGAGGGATGCTGCCAGACTGGAAGTGGGACTTCAGGACTATATCCCTGTAGGTCTCCTCTATGTACCTCTCTGTCTTTCTTATGTTTTCCAAGTCTGCTACTTTAGCCTCGTTCCCTGGAGAGCAAAGAGCTCCTTGCATCAAGTGCACACGTAAGACCTCTCACCAACTGGGAGAAAATTATGCATGTGACACTCAATGCAAAAGACTGGAAAGCCCCCATCTCGCTGCTGGACTGCTGTCTGCATCTTAGTTTTTAGCTTGTGTTTAGATCTAAGTTCTTTACTTACTAAGGGTTTCTATGGATATGTATACTAATAAAACTGTACCTAATACGTTTAATATACCTTGTTCACCTGAAGCTTAATTAATCTCAGGCCCTTAGTGTATGACTGATTTGGATAACGAGCTTCACCTGAGAGCACCTCTTTTCCTTTAAGATGTGTAAGTACCTATAAAGCTACGATTATCCCAGGGGTGGATGGGTGGGTGTTGGGGAGGGAGGGAGGGAGGGAAATAACACTTATTAAAAGAGGGCTGCTACACAGTACCCTGTCCTGTGCTGCTGAGGTAAGCTGTGACCAACTTCCTGGGTGATTAACAGTCCTTGCTTGGATAGAAGGAGTCTTTCAAAATGGCCTTTTGACCTGCCACCTGGTGTTAACACCTATTGAAAAAGTTTCACAGGTCTCTTGCCCCCTAGGTAGAAGGCCTCTTTGTAAAGATCTCTAGAAGACTTTATTTGTTGCTCAAAGAGTACTGACTCTGTTTTGCCTTTTATGCTAAGTTATATTTTGATTTGATTTAAATTACAGCTCTTTGCTGCTGCTAGGCTCTGACTTATTATGAAATTTAAACTACAAGCTCTCTGCTGGGTTCCAAATTTAACCAGAAAGCTCTCATCTGTGTTTTAAATTTAAACTAAAAGTACTTTGCTGATACTAGGCCCTGAGTGACTATTAAATTTAAACTACAAGCTCTCTGCTGGGTTCCAAATTTAACCAGAAAGCTCTCTTCTGTGTTTTTAATTTAAACTTAAACTGCTGCTACTGACTGATTTAACAAAAAACACTGGATTCACAGATTAATTAGCTTTAATACAAAGAAGTCCTTTCAGAAAATTCCCAGAAGTATATACTCACAATTGCAGATCTCTCTCCAGAAGTAGCAGTCCCTTTTTCTAGTCCTTCAAGAATAGCAAAAGGATATCTATTTGTGCTTTATCGACTATAGCAAGGCTTTTGACTGTGTAAGCCATGAGAAACTCTGGGCTACATTAAGAAGCATGGGTATACCAGAACACCTGATTGTTCTCTTGCACAATCTGTACATTGATCAAGAAGCAACAGTTCGATCGGAAAAAGGAGAAACAGAATGGTTTAAAATCAGCAAAGGTGTAAGACAAGGCTGCATACTTTCCCCCCTACCTGTTTAATGTATATGCAGAACAAATCATCAATGAAGCAGGATTGTATGAAGACAACAGAGGTGTGAAGATTGGTGGAAGACTCATCAACAACCTTCGCTATGCTGATGATACCACATTACTGGCTGAAAGTGAAGATGATCTGAAACATTTGCTTCTCACGATCAAAGAACATAGTCTCAGAATGGGCCTGCACCTTAATGTAAAGAAGACAAAAATCATGACAACTGGCAGAATCAACAATTTCATCGTTGAAGGAGAAGAAATTGAAATCGTGGACAACTTTAACCTGCTTGGATCAACTTTCAATAAAGAAGCAACAAACAGTCAAGAAATCCGATGACGCATTGCTCTTGGCAGAATGGCTATGAAAGACCTAGACAAGATTCTCAAGAGCAGAGATGTCTCTCTCCATACAAAGATTTGGCTTGTTGAAGCCATGGTATTTTCAATAACATCATATGGTTGTGAAAGCTGGACAGTGAAAAAGAAAGACAGGAAGAAAATTGATGCCTTTGAATTATGGTGCTGGCGGCGAATACTGCGTATACCATGGACTGCCCGAAGAACAAACCAGTCAGTACTAGAGGAGATTAAACCTAAGCTTTCTTTAGAAGCTCAGATGACAAGACTTCGACTTTCATACTCTGGACGCATCATGCGAAGAGAGAGATCATTAGAGAAAGACATCATGCTTGGCAAGATAGAAAGTCAACGCAAAAGATGAAGGCCAGCAATGAGATGTATCAATACAATAACAGCAGCTACGGGTACCAGTCTGTCAACAATGAGCTGCCTGACTGAAGACCGAACACAATTTAGGACAACTATCCAGAGGGTCGCCGTGAGTCGACACCAACTCAACGGCACTTAACAACAACAACAACAACTGTACAGATGGAGAAGGAGAAGTTCAGAACCTCACTCCCGGCAAAAGCAGAATAACATCAGAAACAGCCACACTTTTAAACCGCACATCAATGACAAGTGGGAAGAGGTGGGTAGAACAAAATCAATGCAAAATACGTGCAAGCCAGCTAAATGCTGGAAAGCAATGAGCACAAATGCTCGAAGCTTAGCCAACAAAGTTCCTGACTGGGAAGCCCTAATGGAGGAAATGGACTTGCATATTGTGGCCATTACAGAAACATGGTTTAATGAATCGCAGAAAAGTGGAAAGACAGAGAAAGTGGAAAAGGAGGAGGAGTAGCCTTATATATCAAAAGCAATATTAAAGCTACTGAAATGCAGAGGGCATGGGGAAAAGAAGAAGTGCTCTGGATTGTGTTGGAAAGAGGAGATGGTACTGTCATCCATGATAGTGTAGTCTACAGACCTCCGACTCAAATCGAAGAAATAGATAATGAATTGATTATAGATATTGCCAAGATAGCCACAAAGGGGGAAGTGATCATTTTGGGTGACTTTAATCTACCCGATGTGGATTGGAGTACTCCTTCTACGAATCTGGCAAGAAGCAAAACAATTCTGGATTCTTTCCAAGATGCGTCACTTAAACAAATGGTGATGGAACCAACCAGGGAAAGCTCAATGCTGGATTTAGTGCTCACCAATGGTGATAGCGTGTCGAATTTCTGGGTGAATTTCTGTGAGCAGCAGCGATCATCACATGGGTGGATTGAGATAAAAGCCAAGGTGCAGTCCAATCATAGCAAGCTCAAAGTCCTAGACTTCAAAAACATGGACTTCAGTAAAATGGCCAAGTACCTGAAGGAGGAGTTGGCAGGGTTGGAGGGGATAAGGGAAGTGGAATTGCAATGGGCTAAACTAAAGGTGGCAAAGACGGGGAATCTGTAAAACTATAGGGCATGACATGAAGCTGCAAAGGGGTAAACTGAAAGGCAACGTCACAAAATACTTTTTCACTAAAAGGGTGATGAATGCTTGGAATGCCCTCCCAATGGAAGTGGTGGGGGCAAATACAGTGACAGAAATCAAAATGGCATGGGACAGACACAGTGTATCCATTTATAGCAACAAGATAAAATCAAAATAACTATCTAATTTTTCAACAAACAGGGGTGCTCTACACGGAGCTGTGGGTTCACCCCTAAACAAAGACATGGGGAGGGGTGACCTGCACGGAGCAGCAAGTGTACCTACTTTGCCACCTTGCTGGGCAGACTAGATAAACCATACTGCTGTCATTTACTATGTTAACCTTGCATCTCTCCCCATGCAACAATCCACAGCCTTCCTAGACCTTATGGAAGAAATGGGCTTCATTCAAGCAACAAACCAACCTACACACATTAAGGGTAACACCCTTGATCTGATTTTCATCCCAATATTCCTTACTATACACCCAAAGTTCTCCCTCCCCCCCCTAAATCAACTCAGGTCCCATGGTCAGACCACTTCATCATACGAATTAATCTCCCAATCAACCTCACTACTCAAGCACCCCCTAACAAATCCCCCCATATTGTACGATTCAGACAGTTTGACAAGGAAACCTTTTTAGAAGAAGTCACTCATCAACTTGCACCTCAAATTATGAACCTTAAAAAGACCATTGAAAACTGGTTTTCCATAATCAACAATGCTGTGAGATCCAAAGCACCTATCAGGAAAGCTAATCACAAGCACACAGAAAAGTGGTACACACACGACATATGAGCTCTCAAAAAGGAGCTCTGTAAGACTAAGACGAGATGGAGAGCAAGAAAAACACCTGAAAACAAAGACCTTTACACTACAGCACTAAATACTTATAGGGAAACCATTCATAGAGCAAAAAAGGTCTTTCACACAAACACACTAAACAAAGCCTTAAATTGCCCTAAGGAGCTATTCGAATTAATAAAATCCCTATCCAAAACACACCTAAACCCCAATTCTAACACATCAATTAACCCCCAGATAATGGCAAACCACCTAGCAACAAAATTAAAAAACAAAGATCCTTTAACTATCCACCCCCTCAGAGAATGTCACCTCTACCCTGATCAATGGGAAGCTTTTCACCTCATCAATGAGAAACAAATCCTAGAAATAATAACCAAAATTAATACCACTACCTCATACCTGGATCCATGCCCAGACTCATGGATAAAAGCAACAAAAACTGAACTAGCACCTTTTATTATGGAAATCGTCAATCAATCCCTTACATCAGGAACAATGCCAGCTGCACTCAAACTTTCTACAATTCGACCCATGCTCAAAAACAGATCCCTTAATAAAGATGACACACATCCATATAGACCGATTACTAGCATTCCATTTTTAGCAAAAATCATAGAAAAAATTGTGCAAATCCAGCTTCAAGACTACATTGATAGTCACGCCCCTCTTGATGAACACCAATATGGGTTCTGCCCATATTATGGAGTAGAAACATTACTCCTGGCACTATTTGATACTCTGTGGCTTAGATAATGCAAACCAAGCATTTCTCCTGGTATTCTGAGACATCTCCTCTGCCTTTGATAATGTAGATCACAACACCCTCCTAACAAGACTTGCACAATTAGGTATAACTGGAAGAGCCTTCAAATGGCTTATCTCCTACCTGTCCAACTGTTCTCTGTATGTGAAAGTTGATCAGGAACTCTCTTCCACCTTCCCTCAAGAACAAGGAATCCCACAAGGTTCCGCGCTCTCTGCCCTCCTGTTCAACATATACCTTCAACCCCTATGTTCGATCTTCAAAAAATACAATATAAGATACCACATCTATGCAGACAATATCCTGGTTTACACACCAATAGACATAAAAAAAACACATACCACAACATCACAAACTGCATAACCAAAGCGGAACCTTGGCTAAATGAAAATAATCTTCACATAAATTTCAAAAAAACAGATCATATTCAGAACACAAAATCAAAGCTTTACCCCTCCCCCAACATTCAAGCTCCACAGCACAAATATCCCAGTCAAAGATAAGGTTAAATATCTAGGCTTCACAATAGATAGATCACTCTCAATGACAGCAAATTAAGCAAACAGTAAGAACCATATTTTACAAACTAAAGACAATCCAGTACCTCAGACCCCTCTTAGAGGCTCATGATTTCCATACAGTAGTACAAGCTCTAATCACACCTCACTTGGACTACTGCAACAGCTTACTACAAGGGCTGTCTAAAAAGAGTCTCCACACATTCCAATTAGCCCAGAATGTACTGCAAGGAACATAACCAAGGCAAGACTAATGGACCACATCTCCCCCATTCTCTACAACCTACACTGGCTCCCGGTAGCCAGTAGGATAAAATACAAATCTATAGTCACCACATTTAAACTTATCAATAATATCTCCCCATCTTTTCTTACAACCAGGATACAGACCCAACCAGACAGCAGAAGCAGGAGAAAAAGTAAGTTAAAACTACTAGCAATACCCTCCTTAATCTGCAAAACAAAACAAGCAACCAGTAATAGAGCCTTCTCCTATAAAGTGCCTACTCTTTGGAATTCCCTCCCAGACCCAATCAGATCAATAAAATACCTTCAGACATTCAGAAAAGAACTGAAAACCCTGCTATTTATCGAACACTACAACAACCTCCCCTTCAGCGATACATTAACGCAACACAGCAACTCAGCTCCCCCCTAGCACATCCTCCAGCTAAGCACCCTCCCTCCTCAGCTACCTCCGTTCAATGCACAAGTTGCGAAATCTGTTATGTATATAGTTATATGTTAACCAACCTCCACTATACCCATTTCTGGTGTAGCTGGCATGTTACTGGTTCTCTGTAATATATTTTAAATATTGTTCTCTGTAACTTTTAACTGTTTGATGTAAACCGCTCCTGATCGTTGGAAGGAGCGGTATAGAAAAACGATTCAAATAAATAAATAAAATATGTCCAGATGGGTTAACTTTATCCTACATTTCTAGAGCCGTATCAGCATGTGCAGCCCTCTTCATCTCGTTCAGTATGAGTCTGCACACTGAGAAACTGCACCAAGAAATGCTGGATGGCAGAGCACACTAATAATGCCTGTACATTGACCGTGTCAGAGCACGCTAACAGTGCCTGCACACTGAGAGGGCATTGACAACGGCTCAGTATTAAAGGAGGCTCACAAGTAAGAATGCCAGCTTTCCACTGTTTTGAACAGTGGGGTCATATGTGTGTGTGTCGAGAGGACTGTGAGCTGTAGGAATGCACTTTGCATGCATGTGATGGCCAAGCCTCATGGTTGTGCATACAACATGCTGCTGGTGAGCTATACAACAAATCCACACACTGTTCAAGACACAATTTATGAGCAGAAGTTGAGTTCTCAGTAAGTAGTTGCAACCTGTGGGAGTCACTGGATGACCAGCTCTGTATGTACACATGTTGTCTTCACAGCTGTGACGCTGTAATGCATTCCTAGTCACATCATCGTCAAGTCCCATCCCCTAAGCATTCACCTACACTAACCTCACAACCTGACACTACTGTACAGCTCCTATATTGCCTGATGGTTTGATTGCAGTGAGCTGGGAAGACAGATGTGTGTGTGTGTAGCAACCATCATCTTTGATAGAGCCTCCAGGCTAACGACACACCTATTTGCCCAGGTGAGAGGCCTAATTACTGCTATCTGCCACAATAGCTCCATCCGTGGCAACACTGTCAGGCCTCTTGGTGCAGCTGCAGCATATAGGGATTTAGGTTCTATGTTCAGATTTCTTTATTGGGACAATTCCTTGCTACAAATCAAATTATTGCACAACCAAACACAACAAAACTGGCATAAACAAACAGCATTTTAACCAATACAGTACAAGTACATACCAACCCACCTTTTCAGGTTTTTGGTCTCTCCCTATTCTCCTCTCGTCTCGTTTTCCCTTCCCCCTACTAGATGTGAGAAAGTGAGCTGGAAGAAGAAACTCTGCCCCAGAAGTTCCAACCAAGAGCAAGGGAAAGGAAGAAAAGTTCCTGATCAACTTCAGTCCAAAATGTTTGCGTAGTACTCTCCCACCCCCGTGGTCGAGGTTTCTTGTTTGGCCCAGGTGGCATGGAACTTGTATCCCCCCCTCACATCTCTTCCCCACTCAGCTGGTTCCCCCTCCCACCCTTCAGTGGTTGTATATAAAAAAACGAATCCTAATCTGAAGAATATGGCTATGTCCGGTTCGTTGGATAGCAGCATACTCCACTGCTCAAAACTGTAGGCAGCATATACCCCATTCTGCTCCTCTGGGGCAGCCTCAATGTTTATTCGGCAGGGCAATGCTTCAGTTCTCGACTACGCAGTCTGGGAGTCAGTGTTTGAATGTATGGTTCCCATATGTACAGAATGGTCTCCCATCGTTGTCCCTGTTCCCTACATTGTTCTCGCTCAAACATCATAAGGTGATAAAGGGTCAGTTTCCAGGGTCGCACAGACAACCCCTGGGGGTCTAACCAGGAGCAAAGAATACTGTTATGTGTGAATAGTAGGGTCCAGCGATTGTCCACCCCCCACCATACGTTATCCCCTCCTTCCACATGTCACAAATCCAAAACTGGCCCCTTGTGGGGAGAGGGGAGATCCCAGCACATGAAACAGATAGCAGCGGAACTGTTTCCAAAAGCTCTTTATCACTAGCCAAGTCCAAAACATATGATCCAGCATCGCTCAAGTCTCCCAACAACAAGGACAGCCTGCAGTTCCCTTAAGTCCCGCTCGGTAAGCCCTATCTGGGACAAAATGAAGTCTCCGAATAATGTGAAACTGTGTCTCCCTTAGGTCATCATTCATTATGAGTTTTGGCATCTGAGTCAGTACATAAAGGAGCTCATCTCCGGTGAGATGGGCCCTAGCTCAGCCCTCCAGCACTGCGCCATCCTCTCCAGGTCCCGCGGAGGATCTAAGTTCCCTAGGGCCCCTCATATGACTGAGATCTGGGCTACCCCTTCAAAGCCTACCATCAGCACTTCTGCCACCTTGCCACCTGCGAAGTTAACGTACTCCATAATGGCTCTCTTGGTAGAGAGCGTACATAACTCCACATCTGTAGATATGGGAATATATCAGTTGGCCTTAAGTCAAATCTTTCTCTCAAAGTAGAGAAAGGTAGCATCTCCCCCTCCTCCAACACCACCTGTTCCACACAGTCTAGTCCCTTAGCTTCCCATTGAAGATAAGCCTGACTCGTCAAGCCTGGTACAAAGTTTGAATTGCCTTTCCATGGTAGGTAGGGCGTATCTCCCAGGGACCATTTGAGCTTACTACATAGTACCCGCCACCCCCGACAAGCTGAGGCTACCATGGCATTGTTGGGAAAAAGAACACTAAGTCATGCGAGAGTCATGTGTAAAATGTACCAGAGGAAGAGCGGAGCCACCAATGCTGCTTCCACTTCCACCAGGATGTAATCCGCCGTTCCATACAGCCAATCCCGCAGATGCTGGCCCACACAGGCCAAATTATAGCTAGTTATATCAGGGTGGCCTAATCCACCCTACAGCCATGGTTTTTTATACAGTCAGCCAGAGACGTGCATGCCTCCCCCTCCAAAGAAAGGCAGTCGATCTGATCTGCAGATTGTTTAAGCAGAGGGAGCACTTGCAGAATATATAATCATCGGAGAAACATAGTTATTTTATAAAGGCTAAGCCTGCCACTAAGTGACAGTGGCAGATCCTGCCAACATCCCATCCGGGTCTCAGCATCCCTGAAGACAGTCGATATATTAAGCTCATATAATTGACCAGGATCCAAGGGAAGCCAGACTCCTAAGTACTTAAAATGGCTTTCTGCCCACTTCAGGGGGAACCTGCCCATCCATTGTTAGCAAACCGAAGGGAGGACTGGAAGAGCCTCAGATTTGTCTAGATTAAGCTTTAGGCGAGACGAAACTCCTGAAGTAGTGGTTCTAAAGTCATAATGGGGTTGCCTAAACACACCAACATATATCATCCACAAAGGCGGAGATCCGAAAATCTTCCTTACCTATACGCACACCTCCAAGTGATGGGTGCATGCAAAAGCTCTCCAAAAGGGACTCCAGCTGCAACACAAACAAAAGTGGGTACAGGGGACACCCTTGTCTTGTCCCGCGTTCCAGGGGAAATGTCATTATTGGTTGTCCATTATCTAGTAGGGAGCCGCAGGGAGATGTATACAGGAGGCGAACCACATCTATGAAGTATCCTACAATGCCAAACCTCTCCAGCACCATATACATGTAATCCCATTGGACCCTATCAAATGCTTTCTGTGTCAAAACTGATGAATAAGGTCAGCAACCATTGTTGAATAGTTTCGTATTGGACCGCCAAGATCTTACGGATGTATCGGGCAATATTGTGGCCCTGTACAAAACCTACTTGTGAATCGCCTATCAGTTGGACAGCATAGGGGCAAGGTTAAGATTGTAATGTCCAGATTCAGCAATGATAAAGGTCTATACAATCCAAGCTGAGAGAGAGGTCTTTCCCCGGTTTAGGCAGGACAATAATAAGGGCCTGGTTTGGTTCATATGGGAAATCCCTGCACTGAATTAGGTCAGAAAAGTATTCCACCAAAGATATTGCCATCTCGTCAGAAAGTAACTGAAAAAATTCAGTGCAGTAGCCATCGCGCCCAGGAGCATGGCCCTTCCGTATTTTTCAGATACAATATTGGACCTCGACGGCCGTCAATGGGACATTTAACTTTGACACCTCTTCCACCACCAAGTGTGGCAAAACCTGCTCTTTGAGAAACCTTTCTGCTGCCCCAACATTGCATGGTACTGCCTGATATAACCCCATATAGATCTGCCGAAGAATACTAGGTTGGTGGACTGGAGGCAACCTGCACTATCTCTAAGAGCATCAATGGTCCCGTATCTGATTTGACCAGGGCTGCTAACAGCTTCCCAGCCTTGTTGGCATGTCAATATTGCCGATACCAAAAGTAGAACAATGATTTACAAGCCTGCTGCTGTAAAAGAGTATTAGGTTCGGCCTATATGGTTAACATGGCTGACTGATGTTCCTCTGTGGGTCTCATGGCATACTGACGTCAGGCTGTGTGCAGGTCCCTCTCTAACTATATGAGGCGTTTGCTCTGTGCTTTCTGCTTGGCGTGGCAATGCCCAATAATATGACCCCATACGACGGCTTTGACTGCTTCCCAAAATAGGGCCGGGTTGTCTTTGTGTAATGAGTTGGTTTCCTCATACTCAGCTCACCTGGCCTACAAAAAGATCTGAAACTCTGTGTCCAGCTTCTTGCAGTGGAAATCGCCAGTGACTAATGCCCAGACTCCCTTCCCAGTCCAGGTCGAGCCAGACCACTGCATGATCTGAGTCAATGTTGGGACCAATCCTCCCTTCTGAACCTGGTCTAATAGTTCAGCAGCTATGAAAAAGTAATCCAATTGGGAGCCGGTGTCATGGGCTCTGGACACATGAGTGTAATCTCACTCTAGGGGGTGTGAAACTCTCCAAACATCTACCAGATCATAGCCCTCACAGATTCCCTTAAGTCTCTGAGTGTGCCAAAGGTCCCCCCTCCTCTCTGATATGTGCGGTCCAGGGCATCATCCACGAAGCAGTTAAAGTCCCCCCCCCCATGATGAGTCGAGCTGAGTCTCCCACTGCGACCCACCACGTCACCTCTTGATAAAACCGTGCATCATATGTATTTGGGCCGTACAAATTCCCCAGCATAAGTGATTGCCCTTGTAGTGTTCCCTTCAGGAAAATAAAATGTCCAAATGGATTGGCATGTATTGTATCTACCTTCAGATCCACCCGTTTACCTACTGTACTAATATGGCTACTTCTGCTTTCTTTTCCATGGATCATAAGCAATCAACCCTTATGTTTCCCACATAAATACCCAACAAACAAGAGAAACACATCTAGACAAAACTATTTTTGTTGGAACTCACACCATGAAGGAACCTCCTTCTCGTAGTGTATTGTTCCGTTTTTATCTTTTAATTCAAAATAGGGACGCAACCCTAACAAGGATCAAGGCTCCATACACATCCCCCACCCACCAGTGCTTCAGTTTGTTGTGCTCAGACTCAGTGAGATGGGTCTCCTGGAGGAGAGCGACATCGGCCTGTTTATCTAGGAGCACCTTCAAGATTTTATGATGTTTGATGGTGTGTCCTATGCCGCATACATTCCAAGAGATTATGCTTATCGTCTTACCCAGAACCTACTGTGCAGTCGAGATAGCTGTCCTTAGAAGATTCTATAATAAATTCATTGCCTGGAGACCCCCTCCCATCCTAGGGTCCCCAGGGTATTCCACAGTCTGCTGATTGTTATATGCATACCTGTGAACCGGCCTGCCTTCAGTCCTATACGACCACTGACACTCACTCATGTCTGTCCCCCCTCCCCCTTTACTCTCCCTCTCCATCCCAAGCACTCCCCTTTAACTCTGGATTCCTCCCTCCCCCAGCACCTTCCCTTTCCTCCCCATCCCATACTACCCTTCCTCCTGATGTCGATAGTCCCATCCTCCGGAGCAGGACCTTTCCTGGTATGCAGTTGCGAAGGCCCCCACAAGACTACCCCCCATCTCTAGCTACCCCAACTCTCCTGAATCTCCATATGCTGCCCACATGTGCCGTTGCAGGGGCTCTCGTGTTCTCCATACAAGAAATATAATTGTCATTATGTATGCCCCATGCTAACCCCTCACATTCATCCATCCGTTCACACACCCCTTCAGATCGAAATGCCTATATAATCACATCCACTCCTCAATCATTCCCTCACCCAATATCCCTGTTACCAACGTCCATCTCTCACCTCCACCCCTCTAGCTCACCTGATCAAACTCAAAACTCGGTCCAACAGCCCATCTTCCCTAAGATGGTGGTCCGACCCCCCCCTCCCCTGCCCACCTCAGCCGGGAAGTCCTCACTTACGCAGAATGGTCAAGATAGAATGGGCAGGATAGGCAGCAGAACAGAATTCTCTCAGAAGAATAGACAGTTACACACAGGCCATGACTCCCCCGCTGCTAAGAGGGGGAACAGAGTGGCAGGGGCGCACCAAGAGAAAAAGCCCTGGGTCCTAAGCAGTCTCTCTTCATCTCGACATCAGTACACAAGAGAGGTTATATGTCCTCCATAGTATTAGTCCACATCTTGTGACACTTCCAGTTCTTCTGATAACAGAGACGTTCAGCTAACTTAACAAGGCTGCAATAAAGATCCCCTTCACTCTGCGATCACCTCACAGGTTTCCACGCAGTGTCAGGTTAAACAAAGAAAACAAAGGAGCGGAGCGCACATACGCTCACCCTTCATGTCCTCAACAGATTCATGGTGCTTCATGTTGTGCAGTCCCTGAATATAGTTTGATATTGCCACACTCCACCTTCACTTTAGGTACTGCCTTTCCTTCCATACAGTTTAGTCAGGATGTGTCCCTTAAAAATTCAGCACAATGTTGTTGAGCCGCCTCCAGACTTTGAAAGATCTGTTGAGGGCCATTTATATTAAGCCAAAGCTTCGCTGGGTACAGCAACAAAAAGCGGATCCCTTTGCTTACCATGGAGCTGCATACCTCAGAGAACGCCTGCCATTTCTGAGCTACCATGGCAGAAAAGTCCTGGAAAATCAATATCTTGTTGCCCTTGTAGTCCACACTGTGCTGGTTCCTGGCCATCCGCAAGATAGTTTCTTTTTGTTGGAAGCTCAGAAATTGCACCAGCACTGCCCATGGCTGGTGGCCTTCATTCCACGGGCCAACTCGATGCACAGACTCTATTTGCACCTTCCCCGACAGGCCAAGAGGCAGCCATGTCTCCAAATGTCCTCTGAGCTCAGTTTTGGCAATGGTCTCAGGCAGACACACCAACCTTAAGTTCTTCTGCCGCCCACAGTTTTCTAAACCATCAATCTTATTTTCTTGGCATCTGATGTGCTCCTCTAACTGCCGTATTCGCTGGTTGGTCTCCAAGCCTCCATCTTCTATTGCGGAGATACGCTGCTCCGCTTGCTGAATGCGGTTGGTAAAGTCTGCCACCAAGCTAGACAGTTGGTCTAATTGTGTGGTGAGTCCTTCAAATCATTCAGGGTGTATACCACCGCTGTTGACACCTCTTCGACCAAGGCCGTCATCGTTGCTCCCAGGCTTGGCACACTTTTCGCCCTGTCACATTGACCGAACTTACCAAGGTTATCACCTCTTCCCATAAGACCACTTGCCCACTTGAACCCCTCCCTTCCACTTGGCTCCTGGAACCTTCTCTCGCGCTGCTACCTTTCATTCTTCATATTTAACACCAGTCTCTCATCCGGTCTTTTTCCCTTCGCCTGGAAGCATACCCTCATTCAACCCCCGTTGAAAAAGCTCTTCCTTGACCCTTCCACTCTGGCCAGTTGGCACCCCGTTTCTAACCTCCCTTTTCTTTCCAAAGTTCTGGAGAAACTTGTCTTCACACAACTTTCTGCACATCTTGACGCTATCCTTTCCCGTCACCCCCGCCAGTCTGGCTTTCGCTCCGGTCACAGCACCAAAACAGTCCTCCTCTCCCTCCTGAATGAAGTTCACCAGTCTCACGATCATGGTGACCTTTCCCTTGTAGTTTCTCTGGATCTGTCCTCTGCTTTTGACATAGTTGATCATCACGCTCTCCTTGCTCATCTGGCTGATCTTGGGATCCACAGCACTTTCCTTTCCTGGTTCCGTTCCTTTCTCTCATCCTGCACCTTTTCTGCTGCCTCTCCTTCATCACCTCTTCACTGCAGTGTTCCCCAGGGTTCAGTGCTTGCCCCTCTCCTCTTCAATATTTTCCTTGCCCACCTTGCACTGATTTTTCAGCAGTTCAGTATCTCTGGTTACTTTTACGCCAACAACATCCTTCTCTTGCACCACACTAGTTCCCTTGCTTCTGACCTCACCATCCTCAACACCTGTCTCACCCGAGTTGCCTCCTGGCTTGGCAGCAACTTCCTCCACATCAATCCTTCAAAGTCTGCCGCTCTTTGGCTCTCTTTTGGCACACACACCCTCCATTTTCCCTCTGCTTTCCTCCACCCTGATTCCTCTTGTTTCTACCCATCGGTATCTTGGGGTCTCGCTAGACTCCTCCTTCACTTTTCACCGCCATATCTCCTCACTCGTCCACCGCTTTTTACTCGCCCTTCGCCAGATCCGTGCTGTCCGCCCCTTCCTCTCCTCATCATCTTTCATTACCCTTGTCCTTTCCCTTGTCATTTCCCAACTGGATTACTGCAACACTGTCCTGGCTGGTCTCCCACAGTATCAGCTCCGGTAGTTGCAGCTCATGCAAAACACAGCTGCCCATTTACTCACCCAGTCCTCCCCAACTGATCACGTTACTCCCTTGCTCATTAATCTACACTGGCTTCCGGTCAAGTTCAGGTTTGTCTACAAACTCCTCACCATCACTCACAGAGTGCTCCACACCGGCACCCCCCAGTACCTAGCTGACATTATCCATCTTCAGCCCTCCCTCTGCCTCCCCCGCTCAGCCCACGGCAACCGTCTCTTCCTTCCCTCCCCCTCTCAGGCCCACTTGGAGTTCACCTGCCACTCTGCTTTCTTTTTCCTGGCCCCCGCCCTTTGGAATTCCCTCCCACCTTGTGTACAGAGCTGTCCTTTTCTAGATTCAAGGGCTTGCTTAAAACTCACCTTTTCCAACAAGCATTTGACCTCCCTGACCCTTTGCCCCCTCCCTCATTGCCAGCCCCCTCCCTCCTCCCCTTCTCCCCTCTTATAATCAGGAGCTTTCGGTTCTATTTCTTTTTGCTTTCTCTTTCTCCCTGTCTCTCCCTTTCCTGTCTAAACATTGGCATTCCTTTCTTCCTCTGTTTCTTGTTTGCAGCCTGTTTTTATTGTACACCGCCCTGATGCCTGTGCCTGGACGGTATATCAAGCGACAAGATAAAGATAAAGAGCATCCGCCATCTTTATATTTGCTCTGCAGCCCTTCTTCTTTCTCTAGAGCTTGGACGCCATCCGCCATGGGTCCTGAAGCTCACAAAGATTGAGATATGAGAGATTTCAGATATTCCTAGGTATTCAAATAGTTGTGCCGTGTGTTAGACCATAGACAGGAAGCCCCAGACCCAAGTCACACACATCTGCCTCAGCTCATCGACCCCACGGAAGTTGGAATTTAGGTTCTAGTAGAGGGCTGGCCTCTGTGAATGTCCACTTCAGTCACCTAGTTGATAACACTGCATGGATTCTGTGATGTACCTGCATGCACATTGTTCTTGTCCTATGCTGCAGTCATAGAGTGTAATCAAGGGGACTCTTTGCTCCATGTACAGTATGCGCATTGTGATGGCGCAGCTGGGTTAAACGCTAGAGAAAGGAGGAGAAACCACTCTTTTTCTCCTGAAGCAAAGAGCAGTGCAGGAAGGGAAAGGGTTAAACCTCCAACTCAGAAAAAAAACTCTATGCACCGAAAGCAAGAGAGGGAGCCACACCTCAGCTCCATGGCAACCAAGGGAGCTGACGTGAGAGGCAGGGGGGCGGAGTCAAAGCCCATAGGACAGCCCCAAACATTTAGGCAGGAAGAAACAGTTAGTGAAGAAAGGCGTGTGGGGAGAGAGAGGAAAAACCACGGGACAAGCAGCAGAGAGCAGGAAGAGAGAAGAAGGAATAATCCTCGAGAGGAAAGGCTGGAAAGTTTGTCTAAGAGCCAGAGGAGTTCTTCTCAGGAGTCTTCCGTGGAAGCTGTTTTAGAAGGTGGGAAAATAAGCAGAAACAAAGCTCCTTTAGAAAGGCTGCACAAACACTCTTATTGCAGGCAGCGTGTTTGTAGCTCCAGTTCTGAGAGAAGCACAGCTGACAGAGAGCAAGTTGCCGACCGGAAGCTGTGGAGACAGGAGTCAGAGCCAGACCCTGCTGAGAAGCATGCCATAAGAGATCAGGTGAAGCAGTCTGGGGACAAGTGGTTGCCTTTAAGCCTACCAGAAAGGGCAAGAAGTGCCAGGAAAAAGGTGAGCCCTTTTGAAACCCTTAAGTCAGTGTTAAAGGAGACTGGTATCCTTAGTTCCTCCCCCATACCTCAGAGTAAGGAAGAGTTCCGTTGGAGACAGCTTAAAACATTATTAGAGCAATGGAAGCCGGCTGTGGAGAACCCTGTAAATAAGCAGGTTATATCAGACTCAGAGGGAGAACCCATGCAAACTGAGGAAGCTTTTATAGAAAGTGAAGGTTCTGATATGGAAACAGATTGTGCTTATTGCAAAAGAGAGTAAAAGCTGTTAAACGTTTATGCTGATGATAAGTGCTGGAAGAAGCCTGAATTTGTGCTGGTGGGATTTACACTGGGAGAGGCAGAGAGCTGCCGAAGTGAAAAAGCCAAGCTAATTCGGCAACCGTGAAAGAAGAGAACATTACTGTTTTATTGTCTGTGATAAGAAGGCATTTGTTGCTGAAAGAAAAAGCAGTTAATGTTTACCAACTGAAAGAAGGTTGGAGAAAGTGCTTTGAAACAGACATGCCTGCATGTATAACAGGTGGACTGTGCTGTATCAGTTAACTTCATTTTGGTTTGGAGAAGAATCCTTTATTTCTGTTTAATAGGGATAGTAGATATATATACTTGTGCAACAATAAAACTTATTGTTACCCCAATTCCTTTGCTGACTTCGTCTTGACCACAACTACAAGGAACATAGACTCGCAGCACTTTATAAGGATATATAAATATGTGGCCCGTCCATTTCTAATAGGCAACCGCCTATACCAAGGAGTGGACGCGACAGCTGGCATAGTTGGCAGGATTAAGCTACTACCCCACAGATGTAAGAAACTTGTTCTACTCTACCAAAGAAGTTTCTGTGGAAAAGAAACCAACCCACACACATATACCTCTGAAGAGCTGATCCAGTTCTGCAAGGAAAACTCGGAGTGGAATATCGGCGGAGGCGGACCGGATCGGGTGTTCCCGTGGTACTGCTGTGCTGTGAAGCGAGACTCACCACTTGTAGCAGGTAACCCGTAGATGAGAGGGGGTTAACTTGGATTCTGCTACAAGGGGGTGGGGGTGTTGCAGAACCGGATTGGAAGCAGAGAGAGAGGGCGATTGTGTGAGAGCCACACTTGGTTTTGCTTTCTGTTTTGTTGCAGCTAAACAACGATGGAACTGGCAGAGCTGTTAAGCTGGATGGCGGATAGATTCCGGCAGCAACAAGAGATGGCAGCCCAGGCCCAAGAAAGAACTGCGGAGATGCTGAGGGCCCAACAAAAACCGCTGTTGGATCTGCTAGGCGCCTGGATCGGCGAGCAGAAACAGACGGCAGATGCACTGAGGACTGTGTCAGGTTCTCTAGGAACAGTATCTGGACTGGGAGCCTTAGGGAAAGTTGTCAAAAGATGATGATGTGGATGACTATCTCGAAGTATTTGAGCGTATCGCTCTCATAAGTGGTTGGCCAAAAGATCAATGGGCCATAAGATTAGCAACATCCCTCACGGGAGAGGCTCTCGCGGCCTACCCAGCTATGCCCAATGATCTTGCCTCCAACTATGAGGAAGCGAAAAAGGCCATAAGAGACCAGATAGGCTTAACTCCAGTGGTCTATCGCCGCCTTTCGCGGGGTTGCAAATTGAAGCCAGGCGAAACACCACAGGCCTTATGCCACCGAATTAAAACACTAGTGTATAAGTGGTTAACTCCAGAGGGAAAGAGTATTGATACCATTCTGGATAATATTGTTTTGGAGCAATTTGTAGACGCTGTACCAGGCGAATTACAATCTTTCCTAATTCTGCAGGACTGCAGAAACACAAGAGATGCCATCTCGTTGGCCGAGCGTTTTCTAGAAGCTGGAGCAATCGGCCAGAGAAAGGTGGGTGTTTCGGGTCCAGCAGTCCTGGGAATTTCGGAAAGGAAAGATAAGGTAATGTTGGGGGAATGTGTACAAAAAAGACCCTTAGGAAGAAGTGGTTGGGAACAACGAAAGTGTTTTTCCTGCGGAGAAAAAGGTCACATAAAGGGGGATTGCAGAGCAAAAGTAGTGCTAGTGACCACCCAATCCAAGGAGGTTGGGGAGGGATGTTTACTAGCCGTAGAGGTTGACAATATCCCGGTCGATGCCCTTTTAGACTCAGGGGCCAACCAATCAATGATTTCTGAAAGATTGTGGAGGGATATTGAAGCTCAGAGTGAGGGTTCTGTAAACCATGCTGAGGGGAAAATAAAAATAAGATGTGTGCACGGCGCTGCTTCGTCGTATCCACTGCATACAGTCACAGTGAAAGGCCTAGGGTTAAGGAAGAAAATTCCTGTGGCCGTAGTACCCAAACTACCACATTCCTTGGTTTTAGGAAAGGATTGGCCGCAGTTCAGGAAGGGCCTAGTTAAAGGTTTGACGTCCACTATAGCTGAAGCAGGAACCTTAAGTCCAGCAAAAGTGGAAAAGGGACCCCTAGGAGGGGAAATAAAGGAGAAATGGGTGACATCCTCTCAGAGAGAAAGATCTAGGTTAGGCCTGGTATCTACACGGGCTCAAAGCAAGGCCAACCAGGAGGGACAGGATTCATTTAATGATCCCATGACTGGGTTGCCCTCGCACAATGGGTTAGTAACTCCTCCTAGGGAAGGCATAAGACGCAAGAAGGCTGAGAAACGTCAAGAGAGACACATCAGGGCCCAAAATCGAGCAGAGTTAGCGGCAGGACAGGAACTACCATGGGCTTCGGCCGAGTTGGTAGAAAAATTTCCTTCATTCCCCGAGGAACAGAGGAAAGATCTGGCCTTAACCCGAGCTTTTGAGTATGCCAACAAGGGATCGGGAACGTTGCCCCACTTTTACCTAGAGGGGAATATATTATATCGGGAGAGCTTAGATCCTCATTCCGGCAATATTAGGAAACAATTGGTGGTACCCACTACTTTCAAAAATTTGGTATTAAGATTGGCCCATGACCATCCCTTAGGGGGACACAAAGGGGTCCATGGCACCTTGGATCAGATTTTAAATTGCTTTTATTGGCCGGGTGTCTTCAGGGAGACCGCAAAATTTTGTGAGGCATGCCCCTCCTGTCAGAAGGTCACCCCCTTTCCACCGAAAAAAGTACCCTCTGATGCCCCTACCTCTTATATCAAGGCCGATAGAAAGATTAGCTATGGACATAGTGGGACCATTAACCCGGACTCCCAGGGGGTTTCAGTACATATTAGTCATTGTTGACCAAGCTACACGCTTTCCCTGGGCGATTCCCCTACGGAATACGTCGGCACGAACCATCGCTGCCGAAATACTGAAGCTTTTTTGTGAAGTGGGATTTCCCCGAGAAATTCTAACTGACAGGGGCACTAATTTTTTGTCTCATTATCTTGCTCAGGTCTGGGATTGCTTTGGCATTAGGCATATTAGAATAGCCGCGTACCATCCTCAGTCCAATGGTCTGGTTGAATGCCAGAACCAAACCATCAAGAGGATGTTAAAAAGAATTCTAGAAGGGGAGATGACCGAATGGGACCTGATGCTCCCATTTATACTAAACGCCTGCCGGGAAAGGAAACAGGCTTCTATAGGTGTTTCACCATACGAGCTCCTGTATGGGCGAGCACCCAGAGGAGTATTGGACATCTTGCGGGAGCAATGGGTGGAGCCCAACAGGGAGGAGGTTGAGATACCCAAGTTTCTAAAAGATGTGAGAGGGCGTTTGCAGCGTATATCCCAGGTAGTAGAGGGGAATATGACAGCCAGTCAAGCACGCCAGAAAAAGTATTATGACCGTTGTACCAGACCTCGCCACTTGGAGGTGGGTGAAAAGGTCATTGTAATGGTGCCCGGTCGAAACCCGAAATTTGAGAATATGTGGAAAGGACCCTACAAGATTGTCAAACAAGTAGGCCCAGTCACCTACATTGTGAAATCTAGGAAAGGAAAACAGCAAATTTTTCATATGAATGTGCTACAGCCTTGGCACGAGCGGGTAGCCTTAGCTCGTTTGGCTACGAAAAGTGATACCACTGATAGCTACCATGCCCAAGATAGGATTCCGTGCTGTGCTGAAAATGGCCAGCCATCCCGGAATATCTTAAGGGGGGGTTATGTGATGGCGCAGCTGAGTTAAACGCTAGAGAAAGGAGGAGAAACCACTCTTTTTCCCCTGAAGCAAAGAGCAGTGCAGGAAGGGAAAGGGTTAAACCTCCAACTCAGAAAAAAACCTCTATGCACCGAAAGCTAGAGAGGGAGCCACACCTCAGCTCCATGGCAACCAAGGGAGCTGACGTGAGAGGCAGGGGGCGGAGTCAAAGCCCATAGGACAGCCCCAAACATTTAGGCAGGAAGAAACAGTTAGTGAAGAAAGGCGTGTGGGGAGAGAGAGGAAAAACCACGGGACAAGCAGCAGAGAGCAGGAAGAGAGAAGAAGGAATAATCCTCGAGAGGAAAGGCTGGAAAGTTTGTCTAAGAGCCAGAGGAGTTCTTCTCAGGAGTCTTCCGTGGAAGCTGTTTTAGAAGGTGGGAAAATAAGCAGAAACAAAGCTCCTTTAGAAAGGCTGCACAAACACTCTTATTGCAGGCAGCGTGTTTGTAGCTCCAGTTCTGAGAGAAGCACAGCTGACAGAGAGCAAGTTGCCGACTGGAAGCTGTGGAGACAGGAGTCAGAGCCAGACCCTGCTGAGAAGCATGCCATAAGAGATCAGGTGAAGCAGTCTGGGGACAAGTGGTTGCCTTTAAGCCTACCAGAAAGGGCAAGAAGTGCCAGGAAAAAGGTGAGCCCTTTTGAAACCCTTAAGTCAGTGTTAAAGGAGACTGGTATCCTTAGTTCCTCCCCCATACCTCAGAGTAAGGAAGAGTCCCATTGGAGACAGCTTAAAACATTATTAGAGCAATGGAATCCGGCTGTGGAGAACCCTGTAAATAAGCAGGTTATATCAGACTCAGAGGGAGAACCCTTGCAAACTGAGGAAGCTTTTATAGAAAGCGAAGGTTCTGATATGGAAACAGATTGTGCTTATTGCAAAAGAGAGTAAAAGCTGTTAAACGTTTATGCTGATAAGTGCTGGAAGAAGCCTGAATTTGTGCTGGTGGGATTTACACTGGGAGAGGCAGAGAGCTGCCGAAGTGAAAAAGCCAAGCTAATTCGGCAACCGTGAAAGAAGAGAACATTACTGTTTTATTGTCTGTGATAAGTAGGCATTTGTTGTTGGAGAAAAAGCAGTTAATGTTTAGCAACTGAAAGAAGGTTGGAGAAAGTGCTTTGAAACAGACATGCCTGCATGTATAACAGGTGGACTGTGCTGTATCAGTTAACTTCATTTTGGTTTGGAGAAGAATCCTTTATTTCTGTTCAATAGGGATAGTAGATATATATACTTGTGCAATAATAAAACTTATTGTTACCCCAATTCCTTTGCTGACTCCGTCTTCACCACAACTACAAGGAACATAGACTCACAGCACTTTATAAGGATATATAAATATGTGGTCCGTCCATTTCTAATAGGCAACCGCCTATACCAAGGAGTGGACGCGACAGCATACAGGCCGGACCATATCAGGTAAATTTGCACACAATAAACACTCTGTCCACAGTATCTACTGACACACCGCCGCCCTAGTGGCCAAAGGTTGCTAAGGTAGGTCGGGTGGACATGAGTTATATTTAGGTTTGGGTTTGGTTCTTCTATGCGGGGTCTAGGTATCTTGGTCCCAGTAGCCTTCCGTATACCAAAATCTCCCAAAAAGGAACACAAAGTTCGAGTGAGGGGAAAAAAGGCATTTATTTCCCTCAATGCAAAAAGGTTCAATGTTTAGAATCTACATCAACTCAAAATGGCCTTGATTCAGGTTAAGAGAAAAATAAACAATTATTGCATTACAGTCAGTTATGTTCACAGGGATTATATATATCAAACCCTCAGCCTGGTTCAGAAGTTATAGCTTTCAGCGTTGGTCAGGGACTCTAGGCTTCCAACCTTGCAATAACTACAATCCATTTCTGTGTCTGATGGGTCCGTAATAAATTCCACCTGCATTGGTTCAGAGTATGAGAGCTCTGAAGCCGTGTCAGCAAAGTCAGGTAGATTATCTTTAGGCTTTTCGTATAAGTTTTGTACCAGCTTCCAATGTTCTGGGCTCAAGGTTAAACCTTGGTCCTGTGCCCTCTCAATGTGAGAACAGCCTCTTCTATCCAAAGGCTTCTTATTAAAAAGTGTTTTGCTTGATAAAAGTTTACATCCTGTCTTACAAACAGTTCGGTAGGGACAGCTCTCCCCTGTCTCCTGTGCTTTCTGTATCTCAAGGTTATAGCAATTATTGTCAGAGAAATATGGATTACCTTTTTCTTTTGGTTGATCCAATCGAGCTGAGGCTTGAGGCCTAGTCCTGCTGGAATCTGGCCTGGCTCGTATTGCAGGCCTTCTATTCTCCAGCCGGCCCTCGGGTGGTGTTAACCCACAGTCACACCCGTACCTTCTCTTCTCTGAGCCAGGAGTGTTATTTCTTATGGAGACCCCTTTTTCTTCCTCTGGGGAATTCTTTATACCTTGCCTCCCAGGTTGCTGGCTTCTGCCCAACTCTGGTCCAGGAACAGTTGCCCTAGTCCTTCTCTCTCCAGGACTGGCTTCCTCTTGGTACCTTCTCTCTTTGGAAAGTTTACCTGCTTTACTCCCGGTCTCCTTGCAAAGAACCTCCTCTCCGAGTTCTGCTGAGTCTGCTGGCTCTGGTCCTTCAGCTAAGACTCTTGCTTCTTTTTCTCTCCCTCTCCAATCCTCCCAGCCTTTCTTAAAAGGAACTCCTCCTTTCCTGGATTGGATGCTGGTAGGCATTACGTCATAAGCTCTGGGGCGTGGCTCCCTAGGCCTTAGAAAGTCTCTCTTGCTCCCCCTATCTGGCTCCTCGTAATGTTGCATCCTGTGTTGGAGTCTTTTTTCTGAATTTAAAACACTTTTCTCTGACTGCACGGGGTCTGCAGTACCACATATCCCCCCTCTTAAAATATGACGGGCCGGTGAAGCCTCTTCCACACAACACGGAATACGCGACATAGCGTCAGCGTTAAAGTGTAGTTTCCCGGCCCGATGTTCTACCCTAAAATCATAAGGCTGTAGAGCCATATACCACCTAGTTAACCGGGTATTTTCGTTCTTCATAGTGTGTAACCACTTCAGAGGGGCATGATCGGTTATGAGGACAAATTTTCTCCCCGTCAAATAAAATCTTAATGCCTCAATGGCCCATTTAATAGCGAGGCATTCTCGCTCGATTGTAGCGTACGTTTGTTCGGCCAGTGATAGTTTCCTGCTAAGGAACATAATGGGGTGTTCAGCCCCGTCTTGTATCTGAGATAGAACAGCACCCAGGCCCGTCTCGGAGGCATCTGTCTGCAACAGGAAGGGTTGATGAAAGTCTACCCCGCGCAATATGGGGGCTTGGCACAACTTTCCCTTTAACCGTTGGAAAGCTGTCTCCGCTGTAGGTGACCATTTCAGCAGATTCGGGGCATTTTTCCTTAGCATTTCTGTGAAGATACTGCTTTCCTCCGCAAAGTGCGGTATGAAACGCCGGTAGTAGCCGATGAGGCCCAGGAAGCTTCTCAACTGTTTTTTGTTCTGTGGGACAGGGAACTTCCTTACACTTTCCACCTTATCCCGCAGAGGGCGTACTGTTCCACGGCCTAAGAGGTGACCCAAGTACTTCACTTCTTTAGCAGCAAAGGTATACTTTTTTGGGTTCAACGTAAGGCCCGCTCTTCTCATGGCTTCCAATATGACGCCTATTTGGTGGAGGTGTTCCTTCCAGGTGGGGCTGTGGATTACCACATCGTCCATGTAGGCAGTAGCGAACGTTTGGTATGGTCGCAGAATGATATCCATCAAACGTTGGCACGTGGCTGCTGCTCCATGTAAACCAAATGGCATTCTGCGAAATTGAAAAAGCCCCAAGGGTGTACTGAAGGCAGTTTTGGGTCTGGCATCCCGCGTCAAAGGGACCTGCCAGTACCCCTTCGTCATATCCAATGTTGTCAAAAATTTCGCTTGCCCGAGCCGGTCTAATAATTCCTCTATGCGAGGCATGGGGTAGGCATCAAAAGTGGACACGGCATTCAGTTGACGAAAGTCAATACAAAAACGCATGGACCCGTCGGGCTTAGGCACAAGTACCACAGGACTGCACCACGGGCTATGCGACTCCTCAATGACATTCATTTGCAACATTTCCTTTACTTGGTTAATAACTTCCTGCCTTTTTGCTTCCGGCAGACGATAGGGACGTTGTCGGATGATTTTACCTGGTGGCGTAAGTATTTCATGTGCCACCAATGCGGTTTCTCCCGGCATCAGGGTTAATACGTCCTTATATTTTCCCAATAATTGGACCAAGTCGTCCTGTTGGCTTAAGGAAAGTTCTTCCCCGATCTTCGGCGTGGAGTCCTCTTTGTAGTCTTCTACATGGGGACCCAGGTCCTCTTCTGGGGGATCACTTCCTATGGCGATGAAGCCTTCCAGCTCTGCCTTCCCTGTAGAGCCGAAACCGCCTGTTCCTCGGCTAGTGGGAGTTAGCATGGTGACTTCTTCCAAGCTGGGGAAACCCACTCGTTCGCAAATTAATTGCGCTATTCTGTCTCCAACTTGAACCTTGAAATCTTCATTTGAGAAGTTACAAAGAAGGACTTTTAATATTCCCCTATAGTCGGGATCGATAACACCCGCCGCTACATCAAGACTATGTTTGGCGGCCAGTCCTGATCATGGCGCTATCCTTCCATAACATCCTGGAGGTAGCTCCACCTGCAGACCTGTACTAACTAATTTCCGCCCCTGCTTCGGGATGATCTGGTCTTCAATGCTATGGAGGTCATAGCCTGCGGCTTGTGCGGACGCTCTTTGAGGGCTACAAGCCTTTCCCGAGGTTTTACAGAATTTCAGCACAAACCTTTTAGGCGCCTCCTGTACTTTCTCTACCGGAACTTCCCTCGGTTTTTCCCAAAGTGGGCTAGGAACCATGGGGTTCGTAGTCGCGGCTAGGCTGTTTTGCTGTGTGTTGAGGCCCTTAGTAGGCTCATGCCAACTACAGGTGGAATTCGGGACCTTATGAGGAGTTATACCTTCCTTCAGACTTTTTCGAAATTGCGGCCAGTCGCGACCCAATCCCAACTCTTGTGGCAGTTTAGGGACCACGGCTACCAGCATTTCCTTTTCTATCCCCAATCCTTTAACCCATAGTTTATACACGGGGTAGCGTGTAGCCGCTCTGTGAATGCACTTTATTTTAACTTGCCCTTCTGGATATTCAGGGACTGACCACCCCTGGCTTCTGATCACAAACCACAGCTTTTTCGAGATCATGGTTTGGTCAGCGCCTGAATCCAGAAGTGCTTTTGCGTTGACTCCATGTATCTTTACATTTAACACGAAGCCTTCTCGTATTGTCTTTGGGGCCTCTCCCACCAGAGCAATGCAAGAATAACACTCATTTTTCAAATGTCCTCTTTTACCACAGGCAAAGCATTTTTTAACAGATTCTCTATCCGGAGGGTTATTACTTTTCCTATTGCCATATGCTGGTCGGGAAGGCCTCCCTACTCTTTGGGCTTCCATCCCTATTGTCAGTTTGGGAGTCCCCATCTTAGGTTGGGTGACTCTCTCCGCTTCTAGGTACCTTTCAGTAAGAGCTATGGCCTCCGTAGTGGTACAGCAATTTTGGAGGATTAAAAAGTTCTGTACCCTACTTGGCACTGCTAATAAGAACTGCTCCAATATTATGGCTTCCGTTAGAGTTTCTATATTTTTCCTCTCCGGTTGTAGCCATTTATATGCCAGGCTCCTTATTCTATAGCCCAGGGCTTTTGATGTTTCTTCCGCCCTAAGGATAGTGGCCCTAAACCTTTTATTATAGGCCAATGGGGTAAGGCCTAGGCGATCCCTGATTGCTAGCACTACCTCTTCATAACTATCGGCTAAGGCTGGAGGCATTGACCTGTAGGCGGCCAGCGCCTCCCCTGTCAGGGATGCTGCCAGTCGGACAGCCCACTGTTCAGGTGGCCAACGAGCTGAACTCACTATCCTAGCGAATGAGTCCAGAAAGTCGTCCACATTATCACTAGGACTTAACTTTCCCACCATTAGATCACCGCATGACCACTGTCCAGTCTCTTGGTTGTTCACTCCACTTGCACCCAACTTTTCGGCCTTGATCTTCGCCATTTCTTCCCGCTGCTGAGCTAACCAGTTTTCCATCGTCTGTAAGATGGGTAATTGCTGGGCTTGCATGGCCTGCAACGCTTGGGCTTGATTTTTCAACGCCACTTCCGCTTGCTTATCGAATTGATGGGCCATCCAGGCGCAAAGCTCTTTTGGCTCCATGGCGAATCTGTGGGAACAAACACAAACAAAACAACCAAGTGTGGCTCTTCTAAACCTTTTTTTTTTTGTATATACTTCTCCTGGCTTCCAACACTATTCAGGCATAATTACATGTTACCTGATTGTAGTGTTGAGTCAGCTCTGGAATAGTAGTTGCTGTTGCACTCCGCAGCTCTCCACTCCGCCAATCTGCAACAGGATTTTTCTTTTTCAGGATTTTTCCAATCCACTCCGGATTTAGACTATTCCACTCCGGGTTTTTTCTCCTCTGGTCCAGTTTTCTAGTTACCCCGTTCCGGGTTTTGCATTTCCAGCAGCTCAGCCTTGGGTTTTTTTTTTCTTTTTCAATCCAGCAGTTTAAACTTCTCTTCTTTTTGATGTAGACGTAGGTCCCAAACAAATTAATTAATCCTGCCAACTACGCCATTTTCAATGTCGCACCGCCGCCCTAGTGGCCAAAGGTTGCTAAGGTAGGTCGGGTGGACATGAGTTATATTTAGGTTTGGGTTTGGTTCTTCTATGCGGGGTCTAGGTATCTTGGTCCCAGTAGCCTTCCGTATACCAAAATCTCCCAAAAAGGAACACAAAGTCCGAGTGAGGGGAAAAAAAGGCATTTATTTCCCTCAATGCAAAAAGGTTCAATGTTTAGAATCTACATCAACTCAAAATGACCTTGATTCAGGTTAAGAGAAAAATAAACAATTATTGCATTACAGTCAGTTATGTTCACAGGGATTATATATATCAAACCCTCAGCCTGGTTCAGAAGTTATAGCTTTCAGCGTTGGTCAGGGACTCTAGGCTTCCAACCTTGCAATAACTACAATCCATTTCTGTGTCTGATGGGTCCGTAATAAATTCCACCTGCATTGGTTCAGAGTATGAGAGCTCTGAAGCCGTGTCAGCAAAGTCAGGTAGATTATCCTTAGGCTTTTGGTATAAGTTTTGTACCAGCTTCCAATGTTCTGGGCTCAAGGTTAAACCTTGGTCCTGTGCCCTCTCAATGTGAGAACAGCCTCTTCTATCCAAAGGCTTCTTATTAAAAAGTCTTTTGCTTGATAAAAGTTTACATCCTGTCTTACAAACAGTTCGGTAGGGACAGCTCTCCCCTGTCTCCTGTGCTTTCTGTATCTCAAGGTTATAGCAATTATTGTCAGAGAAATATGGATTACCTTTTTCTTTTGGTTGATCCAATCGAGCTGAGGCTTGAGGCCTAGTCCTGCTGGAATCTGGCCTGGCTCGTATTGCAGGCCTTCTATTCTCCAGCCGGCCCTCGGGTGGTGTTAACCCACGGTCACACCCGTACCTTCTCTTCTCTGAGCCAGGAGTGTTATTTCTTATGGAGACCCCTTTTTCTTCCTCTGGGGAATTCTTTATACCTTGCCTCCCAGGTTGCTGGCTTCTGCCCATCTCTGGTCCAGGAACGGTTGCCCTAGTCCTTCTCTCTCCAGAACTGGCTTCCTCTTGGTACCTTCTCTCTTTGGAAAGTGTACCTGCTTCACTCCCGGTCTCCTTGCAAAGAACCTCCTCTCCGAGTTCTGCTGAGTCTGCTGGCTCTGGTCCTTCAGCTAAGACTCTTGCTTCTTTTTCTCTCCCTCTCCAATCCTCCCAGCCTTTCTTAAAAGGAACTCCTCCTTTCCTGGATTGGATGCTGGTAGGCATTACGTCATAAGCTCTGGGGCGTGGCTCCCTAGGCCTTAGAAAGTCTCTCTTGCTCCCCCATCTGTCTCCTCGTAATGTTGCATCCTGTGTTGGAGTCTTTTTTCTGAATTTAAAACACTTTTCTCTGACTGCACGGGGTCTGCAGTACCACACTACTGATCATTGAACACAGCAGTCCACTGTATGTCACCTATTATTCCAGAACCACAATGTGCCTTATGTTTCCAGAGACAAAATGCATGTATCTGCTTGATTGTGACACTGGAACACTTACCTCTGAATGGTTTGTGCCTAATACCAGCAGGCAATATGTACCACAAAATGTCATGAGACTCTTTTCATTGCCCAATACAATATGGGAAGGCAGTGCCTGGAAGTGAACGTTGTGGTAGGTGTGGAGGTGGGGGAACAGTGCTATAACTCTTTTTCCATGTGCCCTTTGAAGATAGCATTGCTGCCCAAAGCACAGAACCTATGAGGGCCCATTCAGTATCTGTATGTTTCACATCAGCAGCCATGCATGACAGCTTCACCTGCTCTCTGTGGGCACTGAATATGACAGCCACAAAGATGTCCTTACAGTAGCAAGAAGCAGGGAATTGTGGCTTATGTGTAGCCAGCAACTGCACCAGCGTCTAACCCCATGTCGAACTAGCCATGCTTCCAAGTGGACTTCGGGAGGGGGGCCAACTGAGTCTGAAGCATGGGAGAGTGCCTGTGCTGCACTGGCCATTTCTGCAGTGTCCATCGCTAAAGACATGACATTATATAGAAGTCTAAGCATGTCACAATGTTCAGTTCTCAATATCCGAAGCTGTGTAGGAGGAAACAGTATTCGGGGATGTGACAGGTGTAGGCCACTATGCGCCCACATACACTCGCAGTCTGTCTCCAGGGCATTTACCAGTGTGCCTTGCATTGCTGAAGCTGTCCCCGCTTTCAACCTAAAAGGTACACTAATGAAGAGCAGAGGATTCTAGGTACTGTCTACAACAGAGCTGTTTGCACAGGATGTATATGAGTCGGAGGTTAGGTAAATGGCTGAGCCATCCTAACGTGGGTCTGCCATGAGCATGGCCAGGGTGCACACATCAGTTTATGCTGAGAGGCCATTCTCACGCTGACTGAGCTGTGACCATGTCATGGCTATGTATCCACACAGTGCTATATAGGGTCAAGCTGTAGTAATACAGGTACTGTGTCCTTATTGCTGTCCAGTCACTAGCCAGGCTGCTGGATGTCCATGCTGTTTGTACAAAGCCCATGTCTTCATGGTGGTTATGTGTACATACAGTGGGTGATGACTAGCAAACTAGGCACAGATGGTTTGTACTGTAAGTGGCTGACACAGCCCAGTGTTGCCCAACGTATACAAGCTGCTTGTGATTGATCTAGCTGATTAGAATTCTCAGAAAAAGAGGCTAGTAGATCTTCTTGGTAACTTGCTGATGATTCTGGTCTTGGCAGATCCTGCTGGTTGGTGTCAGCAACCCCCCCCCCCCCCCTTTAGGGAATGACAGGAGATGTTATAGCAGAATCCCTGGCAACAAGTGCAGGACACAAGGGCCAGATAAGACATGTCCCTCTTACATGCTGCAATTGTATACAATATCAAATGACTACCGTCACACACTGCAGGCAATACCTACATCATACTAGCAGTGCAATAGATCAACTCCAGGACCTGGAGCATCTATTTATTGCAGTGCTTGCTCTGGGAATCAGGTGATTTGTGCCCTTCCTCACATTTACGGTGACTGATGAAAAAGATCATTTGCACATCTGGCAGCTGTTATGTGCAGGAAGCACACAATGTCCCTGCATATTACATCTCCTTACTTGCTCCATATGGCCAGTATGAGAGACACTTGTCCCATTGTTATATGCACATGTGTCAGGAAGATTGAATGGTGATTAGAAAAGCTGAGACAGCTGCAATAGCCAAATAGCTGATATTGGAACTTCCCTGTGGTACAGCTAATATTTTTTCACACACACTACAACTGCATTTGTGTGGTCACATCAGGTACTCTCATCTACCGCCACCCATCCTTCAGCACATCCGTCAGCATATGCCCTTCATGTACAATCATGTATTCTCCTGTGAACTGCTACATGATCTGCACGTCACCACCCCTGCCCAGTCATCTTTTTGATGGTCACATCATGGCCATGCTGGCTCCTCTATGGCACCCTTCTTCCCAATCCTCTGTCACATCATGACATTACAGCAGATTAAGTGTGCACTCCTCAATGATACAGTACAAATGCCTCCCACATTATCATCACACTTACTGTCTAACACAGTGGTTCTCAACCTTTTTTGTACCATGACCCCTTTTACCATTGGTCAACTTGTGGTCACCCCCAATGATAAAATCAAATGTGTCTCTCTTCCTTTATTGTTAATGCATTGTCGCTGTAATCATTTGTTGAATTATTAATATATTATAGGCCTTTGCAATATGTTCTTATTTATACAATTTACTTATTTACACCACAATTAACAAGTAACAATATTTGATTTCAAAATTATGATTTTGTAGTCAAATCACTAATATGAAATAAAAAAATTTTTTCTACCTTTGTTGTCTGACCAATTTATTCTCTGATCATGCTGGTCCCGATCTGAGGCTTCTGTTTTCCTGTCTTCTCTTAGCTCTCTTTCTGTGGTCTATGGTCCATCTGCCATTTCTTATCTCTTCTTTCATTTTCTTCACTTCTTTCCATCAGCCTATTTCCAGTCCCAGTAACCCTCCCCAGTATCAGCCCCTTTCCAGTTCTCACTCCCAGTACCTTCCAATGTCAACTTGCATTCCCATGACTGCCACTGGTATCCATTCCCTTCCAGTCCCCCTCCTTCCCCACTGACCAGTCCCTTCTAGTACAGATACCATGGCAGCCCCTCTCAGATCCACTCCCTTCCAGTTCCATTCTCCCATCCCCTCATATCAGTGCATTTGTAGCCTTAGCCCCCAGTTTTCGTCCAGGGTCAGCAGCTCTATCCTCCCCTTCACACAATCAGCCCATTCCCAGTCGAAGCCCCCAATCAGCTCGCTTCAAGTGCTAGTCCCCCCTCAACCCCAATCTCCAGAAACAAGCAGGAATGAGTCTTCACATATGGGTACGTTGGTACCGACGGAGTCTGCGCATGAACGCTCCCCAGTGTCCAATCAGAACGCTTTTGGAAGCATCCCAACATGCCTGCATGCTGCCTTCCCGCCTTTCCCAACTGCCTCTCCTCAGTTTTCGTTTTTCCGCGGAGCCGGCAGGATGTTCTCCTGTCACCGCAGAAAATTCTTCCTTTATTTTTGTTTTTTTTTGTGGTCGCGTCTACCTTCCCTCGACGCACCGGTACCGCCGGTGTTTTCTTCTACAAATATTTCATTTTCTAGTGAATTTTTTCCTGTTTAGTGCCTGACAGGTTTCGGCCTGCTAGGCCTCTCCACTTTCCCTCATGGAAATGCCAGCCACTAGAACGTGTTTTAACTGTGGCGCTACCAAATTAGTTTTAGACACCCATAATTGGTGCCTTCTATGCTGAGTCCCTCCTGCACTACTATTTCTACAAGAAGTTTTCACAATCAGATGACACAAGGAATGAGATCTTGGGGGCCCCTTTAGAGAATTTCACTGAATTAAAAAAAGCTGGTCATACCCCATAAGAAGTTTTAGACACCCATAATTGGTGCCTTCCATGCTGAGTCCCTCCTGCACTACTATTTCTACAAGAAGTTTTCAGCATCGAGCTCAACTCAATACGCGGTTCCCCTCAGACCTGAGGGTACCAGCTACATCTTCTTTTTCACAGGATCAGGTAACCAAACAAAAGTCTGTAAAGACTAGCCAGTCCTCGGGTGGTAGATCTCACGTACATCATAGAGATGCCTCAGGGCTTGCCCCCCGAGGACATATTGGCTTTAAAATCCCGGCGGGAGGCTTGATGATTAATAATTTAACTAGCAATGTATATATGTTCTAATATGTTATACTTGTAATGTTACAATTTTCCTTGTAATTTATAATTATCTGTTCTATGTAAAATGTCCTGGTATATCTCATACCAATTAACCTACTGTTACATGTAAACCGCACTTGAAACAAGGGAAAGAGCAGTATATAAATAACTGTTAAATAAATAAATAAATAAATAAAGCATTAACGGGGTTTCAGGTTGTTCCCGGGGTTTTTACCTCGGTGATCATATCTGAGCCATGCCCGGTGGTGGTATCCGCTTTGAGCGGTGCCGGTACCCCGGCATCGGCAATGGTGCTGGATGAAATATTCCACACCGATGATTGCAGTCGAGCGCTCTCGGTATCTTCGGTGCCGCCGCTACCGACCGATCTTCCTGCATCGGTATCGATCCCGGTACCAATGCTGGTATCCACGTCGGTGCCCTCCAGATATGTATCGATAGACTCGCTTCTTTCGATGCCGAGTCTGGAATCGATCTCTAGTCTGGATGACTGAGTACCGACTCGTCTCGGTACCGACTTCAAACGGTACTGAAGACATTCTACCGATGATCAAGGTCTGCCACATTTGGTTACCTCGGTACTGATAGTGCTATCACAGACTGATCTTCATATATCGGTGTCAATGAAGGTACCAGTCCCGGTACCGGTATCGACATCAACATCGGTGTCGGTACCTCCCATGCTCCTTTCAGCCGGCTCGCTTCCTTCCATACCGAGTTTGGAATCGATCCCTAGCATGGACGATTTGCTACCCATGAGTTGCGGTACCGGTTTCCAGCGGTACCGACAACTATCTTTCAAAGATAATCCAATGTTCTCCAGGACCAAGCAGGAAGTCAGTCCTCATATATGGGTGACATCGACGTCGACGGAGCCCTTGCGGAGCATTTCCCCAGCTTTCCATGAAAGCCTTTGGGAATGCAGGCACGCATGCGCGGTTCCCTTCTCGCTTATATACTGCTACCTGTGGAAGGTAGCGGTATATAAGCGACTGTTAAATAAAGGTGCCATCTTGCCTCAGTCTCTCTTTTTGCGTGAAGCCCACCGGACGTGTGTCCTAGTCATCCCGGAAAATAGTTTGATTTTTGGCGATCCTTCGCTATTTTTTCTTCTCCGGTTCGACGCCGGTTCCCCTCCCGCCAGGTTCGGTACACCGGTATCGAGCCCGATCTTCTTTTTTTGGTTTTTGCCCTTCATGGCTGGCGTTCGCGCCCTTTTTTTCTTTTTCCCTGGAAGGCCGGTCCTTTGACCTCGCGGGGACTCTTTTTTCCCCGATAGCTTCCAGTGCTTTTAAAAAATGTGATCGGTGCAAGAAGCTGATGTCTCTCACCGACACACACGACTGCTGCCTTCGGTGCCTCGGTCCTGATCACGACCCTAAGACGTGTGGACCATGTGGGAAGATGTCTTCCAAGGCACTGCGAAGTCGTCAGCACCAAAAGGAAAGGCTTTTTTCTGACTCGGCCTCCGGCTGGGCCCGGTCCTCGTCTGAGGCCTCGACATCTCGGGAATCGGATCCCGAGCACTGTCGTGGCTCCTCGGACAGGGGGTCCCCCGACCGGGAACGCAAGAGGAAGAAGAGGCTCGCGAGGGCGTCGTCAGAAGAGGTCCCTGGCTCCTCGAGGGCTAGGTCTCAGACCCCCGACCGTCGCCCCGGGCCCGTGGAACAGGAGAAGCCTTCCAAAGTTCCTCGAGTGGAGCCAGAGTCTGCTGGACACGTAAGTCCTGTAGTCCTCGTGGACGCTCCTCCCCGAGAGCCGCCGCCGGGGCCCGAGTCGGGGGCTGCTGAGTCTCCTGAGCTGGGTCTCAGGTTGACAGCCTTGGAGAGCAGACTGTCTGCCTTCATGGAAGAGCAGCGGGCACTGATGGCCAGCCTGTCTGGCGCATCTGCCCCGACCACCGGGACATCGACATCGAAGTCGACCCCGGATACCGAGCCGATACTCGAGACCATAAAGGCTCGCGGTCGACCTCGGTCGCAGTCTCCCTCAACCTCCCGTTCGGGACCAAGGGCGTCAACGCCGGTGCCTTCGGCGTCGGGGCGGGTGCGCACAGGCCCTGCGAGGTCGGACCCCGATTCCTCATCGGACGAGTCCACCTGGGAGACGGAGGACGAGGAGTCCCCTGACACCTTCAGGACTTGGTGCGTCCCATCGGACTCACTGCAGTCTGAACCCCGGAGTAGATCCCCTCCGGAGGATACCCAGTTCTCGGAGTTCGTCCGGGATATGGCCACCGCATTGGCTATCTCTGCGGACCCCGAGGAGGAGCCTCGAGCCGAGGAGCTCGAGGCCCTACAGTACGACTCTCCTCCGAAGGAGGCCTTTACTGTTCCGTTTCCTCAGATGCTGGAATGGCTCCTCTTCTGGATGTGGGAGGCACTGGCCTCGGCGCCGGTTTTAAGCAAGCGGGTCGATTCGATCTATCGACTCCAGAAGAGTCCTGGCTTTCAAAAGGCACAGCTACCACACCATTCCATGGTGGTGGAATTGACCATGCATCGCCTGAAAAGTCAGAAGATGCACTCCGCGGTGCCCCCTGGCAGGGAGGCCCGAAACCTCGATAGTTTTGGTAGAAAGTGCTTCCAGGGCTCGATGCTTGCTTGCCGTGTCCAGTCTTACCAGCTGTACATGGTCATGTACTTGCGAGACCTGGCCAAGGAGCTGGCCGGGTTCTCTGCTGGTCTCTCCGGGGAACCCTTGCAGAGGTTTAAGTCCTTGTCCTCAAGGATCCGGGAATGCTCCAAGCTTATGCCCCGCGCTGCCTACGATGACTTCGAGGCTTTGGCCCGTGTTGCGGCAGCCGGCATCGCGGCTCGACGCCAGGCATGGCTGCAGTCATCGGACCTCGAGCCATGGGTTCAGGACAAGTTGGTCGATGTCCCTTGCCGAGGTGAGAACCTTTTTGGCAAGCCCATGACCGAGGAGGCCGCACAGCTCGAAACCGAGCACCTCATGAGGACGAGGCTGTCTAGAAAGACTTCTGCCCCTTCTCACAAAAAGAAGGGCTCGGGTAAAAAGCCCTTTTACCCGAGGAAGGGCACTGCCTACAAACAGTACCCACAATATCAGGCTGCCCAAGCTACCCCTCCGGGTCAGCAAGCCAAGGGGCAGGGTAATGGGCCCCGTAGGCAGAGGACCCCCAAGTCTCCGGCCCCTGCTCCCACTCAGCAGGGTGGGGGTTTTTGACTCCTTAGGCATAGCCTCTCCGTCCCTGCTCTCCCAACCCTGCACAGGAGGTCGCCTCGCCCTGTTTTCCCACCAGTGGCCACTCATCACTGGAGACAGTTGGGTGTTAAACATAGTCCACAGGGGCTATGCACTACACTTCCAACAACTGCCTCCTTCATATTTCCCAGGGGAGCCTCCAAGGCCTCCACTGCACACAGATCTTCTCCTTCAGGAGCTAAAGGGTCTGTTGGTGGACAGGGCGGTGGAGCCTGTGCCTCCCCACTTACACGGTCGAGGGTTCTACTCCAGGTATTTCCTGGTACCCAAAAGAACCGGTGGCCTTCGACCTATTCTAGATCTCTGAAACCTCAACAAGTTCCTGGAGAAGGAAAAGTTCAAGATGCTTACTCTTGGAACACTTCTGCCCTACCTCCAGCAGGGAGATTGGCTATGCTCCTTAGATCTAAAGGATGCGTATACTCACATCCTCATTCATCCAGACCACAGAAAGTACCTCAGGTTCATTGTGGGAGGAAACCATTATCAGTACAGAGTACTGCCTTTTGGCCTCACCTCCGCTCCCAGGGTCTTTACCAAGTGCCTGGCAGTGGTGGCGGCCTACCTGCGAAATCAGGGAGTCTTTGTCTTCCCATACCTGGACGACTGGCTCATAAGGGGGTCAGACGTGCCAGGAGGCCCAACAAGCTACTCTCAGAACTATTGCTCTTCTTCAAAGCTTGGGGTTCGTCATAAACTTCGCAAAGTCCACTTTGCTCCCCTCCCAGAACTTGGAGTTCATAGGGGCAAGGTTGGACACTCTGCTTGCAAAGGCATTCTTGCCAGAAGACAGAGCCCAAAGACTGATCAACTTGGCAAACCAGTTTCTCAGCAGGTCACTGGTCTCCGCCAGACTCTGCCTGAGGCTTCTTGGCCACATGGCTTCGACAGTACATGTGACCCCCAATGCCATGCTACATATGAGGCCTGCACAGTGATGCCTTCGGACTCAGTGGTCACAGGCCACAGGCAGCCTCAGGGGCAAGATAAGGGTGTCCAGACATTTTCTGAACTCCCTCAGCTGGTGGCTGCACCCACCCAATCTGCTACAAGGGGTACCTTTTCAGAGTCCTGGGTTCACAGTGGTGTTGACCACGGATGCCTCCCTGCAAGGCTGGGGGGCTCATTGTCTAGGCAAGTGCACCCAAGGTCTGTGGTCTCCCTGGGAAGCCGCACAGCAAATCAATCTCCTGGAACTCAGGGCTATTCGGTAAGCACCTCAAAACCTTTGCTCAAGGCCTGGCTCATCAGTCTGTCCTAGTTCAAACAGACAACCAGGTAGCCATGTTTTGTGTGAACAAGCAGGGCGGAACTGGGTCCAGGCTCCTTTGCCAGGAAGCACAGGACCTTTGCTTGTTTGCTCTCAGACACAACATGCTCCTCAAGGCAGTGTATCTACCTGGCCAGGAGAACTACCTGGCGGACAGGTTGAGCAGAATTCTGCAGCCCCACGAGTGGCAGCTCCATCCTTTGGTAGTTCAGAAGATTTTCCTGAAATGGGGACTTCCATCCATAGACCTCTTTGCCAGTCCTCTGAACAAACAGCTGCCAAAGTTCTGCTCCAGGCCACCGCATCCTCTGCGCATAGCAGCAGATGCTTTTCTGATTCCTTGGTCTCAGGGCCTCCTGTATGCGTTTCCTCCCACGCCCTTGGTGGCCCGAACTCTGTTCAAGATTCTTCGGGACAAGGCCTCAGTCCTGCTGGTGGCTTCCAGGTGACCCAGACAGCCTTGGTTCCCACTTCTGCTTCAGTTGGCAGTGGACCCCCCCCCCCCCCCCGCCTCTGGGGTTGCAACCCGACCTTCTCTCTTAGGATCAGGGTTCCCTTCTGCACCCCAATCTCAAAGCTCTCAATTTGATGGCCTGGAGGCTGCAAGGGTAGTTTTGGCTCCCTGGGGCCTACCTCAGGAAGTTGAGGAGGTTGTCCTAGCCTCTAGGAAACAATCCACTAGGAAAACCTATGCTCTAAAGTGGAAAAGGTTTTCTGTGTGGTGTCAGCTCCGTACAGAAGATCCTTTCTCCTGTACTGTACCAGTAGTGTTTCAGTACTTACTGCACTTATCAAATCAGAGACTTAAGTCCAATTCTGTTCGGGTCCACCTCTCAGCTCTAGCAGCTCACCACTCACTGGTGGAAGGACATTCTCTGTCGGTTCACCCATTGGTGTCCCGCTTTCTCAGAGGCTTGCTGTTGCTCAAGCCTCCAATCCGTCCTCCTGCTCCTGAGTGGGAGCTGAATGTGGTCTTGCAGCAACTGACTCGCCCACCTTTTGAGCCGATGGCTACTTGTCCACTACGCTTCCTGTCCTGGAAGACACTCTTCCTGGTAGCCCTTACCTCGGCTAGGCGAGTTAGTGAGCTTCAGGCCCTGGTCTGTGACAGGCCTTACACCAGATTTTATAGGAACAGGGTAGTCCTCAGGACTCATCCAAAGTTCCTCCCCAAGGTAGTCTCCTCTTTCCACCTCAACCAGGAGGTGGTTCTTCCAACATTCTTCCCTAGGCCTCATGCAAGCCAGGCTGAAGCAGTTCTGCATACCCTGGACTGTAGGAGGGCCTTATCCTTCTACCTTGACCGTACGCAGGGACATAGAAGGGCTACTCAGCTCTTCATCTCTTTTGACCCTAATAATTTGGGGTTAGCTGTGTCCAAGCGTACCTTGTCCACCTGGGTGGCTGACTGTATCACCTGGGCTTACAGGGCGGCTGACCTTCCTTTGCAGGGTCGGGTCACGGCCCATCGTGTCAGGGCAATGGCTGCCTCAGTGGCTCATCCGTTGGTAGACATCTGCAGGGCTGCAACTTGGTCTTCAAGCCAGATTTTTGTGACCCATTACTGTCTGAAGAGGGAGTCCCGTAGGGACGGTGCTTTTGGCCAGGCAGTACTCTGGAATCTCTTTGAGGTTTAGGCAACTCCTGCCCTCCTGCCCTCCGTTGGGCTACCGGTGGAGGTTCTGTCAGTGAAAAGCCTTTCTTTGATGCTGGGACTAGAGGGAGTTCTCTTGTTCAGCCTGGGTTCCTTGGTAGCCCAGAGCTTGGGAGTCACCCATATGTGAGGACTGACTTCCTGCTTGGTCCTGGAGAAAGAGTAGTTACTCACCTGTAACAGGTGTTCTCCAGGAGCAGCAAGAATCAGTCCTCACAACCCTTCCTCCTCCCCTTGGAGTTGCAGTTGTACATAGTTAATTTTACTTTTTTGTGTGCTGTTCTTAGCTATGTCATTTGACTGAGGCAAGATGGCACCTTTAGGCGGGAAGGGAACCGCGCATGTGTGCCTGCATTCCCAAAGGCTTTCATGGAAAGCTGGGGAAATGCTCCGCAAGGGCTCCATCGACGTCGATGTCACCCATATGTGAGGATTGATTCCTGCTGCTCCTGGAGAACACCTTTTACAGGTGAGTAACTACTCTTTCCACCCCTCCAGATCTTCTATTCTACAGAATCTGAATGAACCGGTGGGTGCTAGAGCTAGTTCTTCAACAGATCTAGTTCTTCCTCCTCTTCCTCGAGGACTCCCCTCTGGGGAGATTTCTTTTCAAGCTTTTCTGCTTGATATGGCAAAGTCACTTGCCATTTCTATACCTGGTCAGGACCCTGCACCAGGGGAGCCACAACCTCTACAGATCCCCTGCAATCCAAAGGAAGTCATTATGTTTCCTTTGCATCAGACCTTGCAGGATCTCCTATTTAGAACATGGGAAACTCCTTTAACGGTATCCCCACCTTCTAGGGCAACTGATCTTCTATACAGGATGCCCCCTTCTCCAGGTTTTCAAAAGCCTCAGCTCCCTCATCATTCTCTTGTTGTAGAATCAGCAATGAGGCGTGTTAAGAGTACTAAAAAGCACGCTTCTTATCCGCCAGGTCGTGAGGCTAAGACTTTAGATGGCTTTGGATGTCAAACTTTCCAGGCATCTATGTTTTCAGCAAGAATCCTTTCATATATTTTCTATATGGGATTATCTCTTGAGGAGGTCACAAAAGATTTACTACTTTTGACCCCTTTTCTCCAAGAGCCTAAAAGAGCAGATTTTTCTATACTAGTCAATCATGCTCAAAATATTTCTAGGTTCCTTACTCGTGCTTCCCTGGACTCTTTTGAGTCTGTTAGCAGAACCTCTGCTATAGCCATAGGGGCATGACGTAGAGCCTGGCTCCAAGCTTCAGACTTGGACAAATGCATACAAAATAGACTGGGAAATACTCCTTGCACTGGAGACAATCTCTTTAATAAAGAGACTTTACTCCAGGCTGCTCAGTTAACCACTGGCACTATTGCTTTCAGAGGCTTCTCTATGCCTTCCTCTATCCCAGTTTGTAGAAAATCTACTAATAAGCTTTGTTCCCTTAATGGGAGAAGGTTTTATCCATCTTCTACCCATCATATAGATGCTCCCAGACAGGGGAGACAACCAACCAGGCTCAGGAAACCACAACCTCAACGGGTTCAGCAAACCCAGCAGCCGCAGGGTTGCTGATAGACTCTTTACTGAATCCTTTTTCCTGTTGAGGTTTAGATCCTGTAGTTTGCTTCTTCCCATTACAAGCATCCACATCGGTTCCATCCTAAAATTTACACATGTCTCTCTTAAAGAGACATCCTGACTATTAGCTCAAAGAGCTTCTTAAGATGATTATGCTTTACAGGTAGTAAGCTTACTCCTCGTCCTCTGAAGTACACAGAGGAGTAACAGCTGTCAATAAGGTTGCTATGCCTTTACCTTTGACTTTTTCTCCTGTATCAGCATCTCTCATATTACTTTTTCAAAGATTTACTCCACTGTAAGTCTTTCTTTTCAACTCTGTCCCTCTTACTAAGACATTTGGTCTGTAAGAGTGATACCACTTTACTGAGGGCTTTTTCTTAAGCCCCTAAGTTTTCTTTCAGAGTTGTCTCCCCCTTGCATTCTTAGTTTTCCTGGCAGCTTCTCAGACAATAACAGAGTCTTACCACTCCTACTTATGTCTGGATGTCTTTCCAAATCTTGGGACCTAAGATTTCTTCTGCTGCCCTATCAATAATTAGAACTGCAGGGGCTCTTACTGGTTAGACCACTGACTTGCTGACCAAGCAACCAGGGCTTGTTTCCCAATTTCAATTATTTCTGGCCTTACCACTAAGTCCCAGACAGGTTAAGAACCTTTTCTGGCTATTGTTGCAGACACATAACCTTACCTTCTATCCTTAGCCTTCCCCAATCTTTGGTCTGGCGGTGTAGTTCCGGATACCTACTGGCTCTTAAACACCAGCTTTTTCTTCTAATTAACCTGCAACATGCTCTCTGCATCTCTACGGAGCAGCTCTACACTGTGGGGCCTTGTTAGAAAGCACATAATTCCAGATGGTTAAGAAGGGCTTTACCTAGTCATGCCTACTGGGTTCTCCCTGCTCTTACCATTTCCATTCAAGTCTTCTTAAATAACGGACACAGGCTTTTAATTAAGTGAAGACCTAAAGAATTATCCAATTCCCTGGATTGCTTCACATCTCCAGGAGACCCCTTCACCAGGGATGGTTTTTCTTTCAGTATAGACAGTCCTTGTCTTGTATTTTCCTTCCATCCTCAATTTTTCAGGACGTAATCCATATTGAGCACAAGAATGCACCGTACCCATTTTACCCTCATAAAGGGTAAATAGGGTATTTTTATTTCATTGCATCTTTTTCTCCAGCTACCTGCTGGAGTTATGGAAGGATTCAGACTTACTGTCTGCAGATTAAAAACATCCTCTGCATTTTTCAGGTAGGTTTCCATTCCTGGTTATTCAAGGGCTAGAGTTCTTAGAGGACTCTAGACTTCTCCTTGCCAGTGAGAGAACTCCCTTGGCTTTCCTACTCATAACCAGGGAGTAAGGATTCTCTAAATACCTTCTCAAGCAGGTACCTCCCTTCTTGTTATTAGATGAATCTTTCTCTCTCCACATACCCTATGTGCGGACAGGGGTATGTATACATATATATATATATATATTTTTTTTTTTTTACATGTATATGGACATCTGCATGTCTGTGCCCATATATATATATATATATCTAGGCAGACAGAAACAGTATATAGATATATATCTACCCACTATCATATATTGCAATACATATATATAGATAGGTAAATACAGACATATCCATTATATATGTGTATATATGTATATATATATATATATATATATATATATATATATATATATATTGTGAGAGACAGTGAGTGATAGCTACCTCATATGACCCTATTAGGCGGCTGCCTAGGGTGTTAAGATTTTAGTTGCCTTTGATACAAAAAGAGTCTTGTAGTCAAGTGGTAAGGCAAAAATAATATTAGGGCTTTATTCCCTGCCCTGAGGGATATTCCTGGGATACAACAAACAATATGAAACAAAAGAACTGTTGCACAGAAAAATATCTTCTTTCCTTTAGGCTGGCTGCTTTACACATGTTCAACATAAAGATACAATATTGTCAGATAAACAAATTGTACAATCCATGGGCACAGGGTCAGAATTATAGCTGCTGTTCTCCCACTGCATTAACTCAGAGTCACTTATGATTGCATATGGATCACACTCTTCACAGCTGCTGTCTTCCTTAAAACTCTCCTGTGAGTCATGGGCTAGCTTTTCTAGAAAGGGCTCTTTAAATCCAGGGCTCTGAACGCCTGGTATATTAAAAGCTTCCTTCTGGCTTTCCCTTCTTCTCCACGCTGGTGGAATTACTGTGTAACTTTCAGTGTCAAAGTTACTTCTGGTGCCACGCCCTTGCCTTTCAAACCAAACAGAACTTCTTGCCTTTTCTTTAGCAAAGCTAGGTTCCCACCTCTTAGCTATGGTTCTGTCTCTTATATCTGGGCTTCTGGCAGCTCTCTCCTGGGCTCTCCAACTACCAGGAATCCTAGCAGGGTCCTGGGCACGATGCTGGCTGTTTCCTGCTCTGCTGCCACACCTACTGCTTCCTTCCCTCAGTGGGTTTCCTCCAGCATGACGTGTGTTCACTGGATGCTGGCTTAGTCCTCCCAGGTCGCTGCCCCTACTGGCCTTCCCTGGTTCTACCCTGCAGCTTTTATCCTTGTTCTCTTTGCATGCTGCCTGGGTTTCTGAGAACAGGTGTTCCTGATTAGCCTTCCTGCTTCTAGCTATGTCAGGACTAGTGCAAGGACATTTTACTCTAATGCCTTTTTGCTTTTCTTGTATTGAGTTTGTTTGCTGCTCAGCTAATTCTACATGTGCTGAGTTTGTCTGCTGCTCTGCTAATTCTACATGAGCTGGGTTTGTTTGCTGCTCAGCTAATTCTACATGAGCTGAGTTTATCTGCTGCCCAGCTGATTCTAAGGTAAGTTCCTTACTTTCCCTTAACTCCATGGGCTCTGTGCCAGCTGCTGTGTCACAATATATATATATTTTTTTTCCCCCCTACGGACCCGACAGATAGTCTCTATCCCTTTCCATGCTGTTCCAGCATACTTAGGGTTTTCCATAATCAACCACTTCCTGCGGTAGTTGAGGGGTTTTTGTACCATGACCTTCAGTTTAGGTACACCTGAAGCCCTCCATATACTCTCTTTTTCCTACGTGGTTTCAATTAGGAAGGACTTTCTGAATCTTCAGAAAATGTGAGGCTACAATGCCTCATGCTCCTATCCTTCTTTGTTATCGGATATCTTCGAAGCTCCCTTCTCCTATGTCTCTTTAAAGTCAAAAGAGCTTCAGTCTTATCTAATAGGGACTTCCGCGTTTTCCCGCAAAGTCCTGCCTCAGTGAACTACCCCGGTTCCACTAAGATTGTTTCTTCTTACCCTAAGGGTTCTAACCTCAGCCTGTTTTTTGCACAGTTATTTACCTCTCCTTACATTGAGGTACTCCCTGGGGATATTCTGTTAGTTCATATTAACAAATCCACATGAACCTCCATATACCTTTTTCCAAGAACACCAGGTGAGGTCCATATTGGTTTATTGCTTTTCAATATTACCACTAAATATCACCTGCACAGAGACTCCTATCTAGGCGTCCTGTTTGGTCCAGCTGTTCCACAGCACATCTTTTTAGTTCAACTCCTACCCTCCATCCCTAGGATGCCTGGGGTTCGGTACAATAGCATGGCTCTCAGATTCGCAACATGCTGGGACTCCTCCAGGCATCTTAGCTTGGGAGTCCCCATATGTGAAGACTCATTCCTGCTTGTTCCTGGAGATAGCACAGTTACTTACCTGTAACAGGTGATCTCTGGGAACAGCAGGAATAAGTCTTCACAACCCACCCACCTCCCCTAGGAGTTGCATTTCTCTATCTCTGTCTTTCCCTTTCTCTCTCTCTCTCTCTTTGTCTCAGCTTTAAAACTTAACTGAGGAGAGGCAGTTGGGAAAGGCGGGAAGGCAGCATGCAGGCGTGTTGGGATGCTTCCAAAAGTGTTCTGATTGGATGCTGGGGAGCGTTCCCACGCAGACTCCGTCGGTACCGACGTACCCATATGTGAAGACTTATTCCTGCTGTTCCCAGAGATCACCTGTTACAGGTAAGTAACTGTGCTTTACCAGTGCTAGCCTCCCTTAATCAGCCCAATACCAATCCTACCCCCCCATCAGCTCATTACCAGTCCTAGCCTCCCCTAATCAGCTCATTTCCAGTGCTAGTCCCTCCTCAACCCGATTAACAGTGCTAGCCTCCCCTAATCAGCTCATTTCCAGTGCTAGTCACTCCTCAACCCCATTACCAGTGCTAGGCTCCCCTAATCAGCCCATTACCAGTCCTACCCCCCCATCAGCCCATTACCAGTCTTAGCCTCCTCTAATTAGCCCATTTCCAGTCCTAACCTCCCCCATCAGCTCATTACCAGTCCTAGCCTCCCCTAATCAGCTCATTTCCAGTGCTAGTCCCTCCTCAACCCCATTACCAGTGCTAGGCTCCCCTAATCAGCCCATTACCAGTCCTACCCCCCCCCCCCCCGCCCCATCAGCCCATTACCAGTCCTAGCCTCCTCTAATCAGCCCATTTCCAGTCCTAACCTCCCTGATCAGCTCATTTCCAATGCTAGCCCCCCATCAGTCCATTACTAGTCCTACCCCCCTATCAGCACATTACCAGTCCCAACCCCCCCCCCTTGATCAGTCCATTCCCAGTCCTAGCCTTCCCTAATCAACCCATTACCAGTCCTAGCCCCCCCCCCGTCTGCCCATTATAATCCTAACCCGCACTGTCTCTTCCCTCTGTCCAGCATTTATCCCCGTCTATCCAGTATGTCCCCCTGTCTCTTCCCTTTGTCTATGTCAGCCCCCCTCCCTCCCTCCCTCCATGTCAGCCTCCCTCTGTCCATGTCAGCCCCCTCCCTTCCTCCTTCCAACCATCCATCCCTCCATGTCAGCCCTCCCTCCCTCCCTCCATATCAGTCCCTCCTTTGTCCATATCAGCCCCCCTCCCTCCCTCCCTCCATGTCAGCCCCCTCTGTCCATGTCAGCCCCCCTCCCTCCATCCATCAGCTCTCCCATTCCTCCATGTCAGCCCCCTGTCCATGTCAGCCCCCTCCCTCCCTCCCTCCCTCCCTCCATCCAACAATCAGCTCTCCCCTCCCTCCATGTCCGCCCCCACCCTCCCACCATCCATCCCTCCATGTCAGCCCCCTCCCTCCCTCATGTCAACCCCGTTGCAGGTTCCCTGCCCCTTCCTCCCCTCTCCCTGTCTGCCTGCTACTACCCTGTTCTTCTGCGGCCGCGGCTCCCTGCCTCTTAGAGAACCGCAGCTGTGCCTGCTGTGAGTGAAGCCATTGTGGAGCCTTTCTGTCTCTCGACGGGCTCCGTGCAGCATGCCATTGTCCCACCTCCAAAGGAAGTGGTAAACAACTTCCTTTGGAGGCAGGACAATGCTGCACGGAGCCCATCGAGAGACAGAAAGGCTCCGCAACGGCTTCACTAACAGGCACAGCCGCGATTCCCTAAGAGGCAGGGAGCCGCGGCTGCAGAAGATTGGAGTCTGTCAGTTTGCCACTGCCGAGAAGCGGACTTGGCAGCGGCAGCAACTTGTGCGCTTTTTTTTTTTTTTTTTTTAAACAGCGGAGTGAGGCGACCCCCTCTGAATCCTGTGGCGACCCCCATGGGGGTCGCAACCCACAGGTTGAGAACCACTGGTCTAACATGTAGGATACATATGGATATGACATGTCCATCAGCTCTTAGGCTTCCATCCATCCATCACATGAAATATGACTTGCACACAGACTCCCTTATCCTGCAATAAGGTGACTGCCATTTTTAGGCATTAAGGTACACACTTGGCACCTTATCACCTGGTGTCCTGTTAGCACCCGATAAGTGGAGCCAAGCACCCTTACCACCGGCATGCCTACTCCCCACCTGGGCCTTTACTGCATGATAACACCCTTATCACTTGCTAACCGGTGTGCCCTTAATGCTCTTTAAAAAAACATACCTCAAAGTATTGGGTGACACTAAACAAGAGACATCATTGATGCACCAAGGAGCGCTGATCCATATCATTCAGGACTATTCCACACAGCTTGCGCAATGCAGGAAGGCCTTCTTCCCGGTGTGCTGCTGATTGTTTGATGCTAAGGAGCAGTTCACACTACAGTACCTGGCATGGCTGAGGATTTCTCATAATGAAGTGGTGCAGGTTTCACAGAGGCAGCCACTATGGAACAATTTTGTGGACTCAAAGCAGGGACTGGAGGGCTCATCATCGCAGCCGACACTGCAGCAATGAAATTGGAGAACTGCACTGCGGTTGTTGTGATGTTTGGAGACCTGGACCTGTGGCTTTGGTTGCCAAGGGCTTTGAACTGTCTTTCAGGATGATGGCCCCAGCTATGCAGAGTGGATGGGTTGGATAGTGACAGGTCCTGGGGGGCAGCACCGAGGGGCTGCTTAGCGCAGTTACTTTGTTTAGTGTGTGAACTGGTGTATTATACCATGGATTTTGCATGACTCATGGATTCTCTCCAGGCACACTGTGCACACTGGCATTGGAGGACTTGCAGCTGACCCACATGTTCCGTATAGCTCATGGACTTGTAATTCTGCATATTGTTCTATTGATGTTATTTTTTTTCTGTTTCTCTACTGACCTGGGGTGGTTGGTAAGTGTGATTATGTGTGGGGTTGTATGTTGATTGGTGAGGAGTAAGTGGTTATGTATGGCTGTGTACCCCAGGGATCTGTGCTGGGTCCGCTGCTTTTTGACATATTCATAAATGACCTGGAAAGTGGAATAACGAGTGAGGTTGTCAAATTTTCAGATGACACAAAACTAATTAAAGTTGTTAAAACCCAAGAGGATTGTGGAAAATTGCAAAAGGATCTTGATAAATTGGAAGACTGGGCATCAAAATGGCAGATGAAATTTAATGTGGACAAGTGCAAGGTTATGCACCTAGGGAAGAACAACCCAAACTTTGGTTACACGATGCAAGGTTCCACATTAGGAACCACCACCCAGGAGAAAGATTTAGGCGTCATTGTGGATACCATGCTAAAACCCTCGGCCCAGTGTGCAGCAGCGGCCAAGAGAGCAAATAGAATGCTAGGTATGATAAGGAAAGGAATGGAAAATAAAACAAAAGATATTATAATGCCTCTATATCGTTCCATGGTGAGACCGCACCTTGAATATTGTGTGCAATTCTGGTCGCCGTATCTTAAAAAGGATTTTAGAAAAGGTTCAGAGAAGAGCCACCAAAATGGTAAAAGGGATGGAAGGATACTCCTATGAAGAAAGGCTAAAAAGGTTAGGGCTCTTTAACCTGGAAAAGAGACGGCTGAGGGGAGATATGATAGAAGTCTATAAATTAATGAACGGAGTGGAACGGGTAAACGTAGATCGATTGTTTACCTTAGCAGAATATAGAAAGACTAGGAGACATGCAATGAAGCTACAGGGTAAACTATTTAAGACTAATAAAAGAAAATATTTTTTCACTCAACGTGTAATCAAACTCTGGAATTTGTTACCGGAGGATGTAGTAAAGGCTGTTAGTGTAGCTGGGTTTAAAAAAAGTTTGGACAAGTTCCTGGAGGAAAGGTCCATAAACCATTATTAAGAAGGGACCCAGGATATCAATGCTTGAACCAATACAAGCATTGTGGAACCTGTGTCCCTTGGGGAAACTGCTAGGTATGTATGACCTAGATTGGCCACTGTTGGAAACAGAATACTGGGCTTGATGGACCTTGGTCTGACCCAGTATGGCATATTTTATGTTCTTATGTTCTTATGGCTATAGCTGGGGTACCAGGGGAATGTGGTTAAATGTGAAGATAGAGATAGATATTGGAGGTGTGTGACAGGGTGTGTGGGTTTGAGAGGATGATGTGTCGGTGTTTTGGAGAGACGCTGGATATGTGGGTTGAACTGATTGATGGTGGATGTGTTGGGGGAGTCCCTATCCAACGGTAGTGACCTGTGAAGATGAGGGATGGTTGTGGTAGGCTGTTGGTGGGAAGGAGGGGAGAGAAATGAGATGGGAGTGGGTAGTGGGTAGTTGTTTTCAGAGCAATGTGGTTACTGTAGGGGGGCTGAGAGGGGGACAGACATGTAGAGCAGAGGCTGTACTTCTGGGAATTGGAGAGGGAGAGGCTCTAGGCTGGGGGGTCCCTCTGTGATGTTTGCAGTGGAAAGGACAAGAAGAGAAGCTGGTCTGCTTATTGATCCGGACTGAGAGTACTTTCCTGGAATGTTTGTGGGCTAGGCTCATCTATTAAGCGACGCAAGGATCTTTGGGCCATGTCTCACCACAATGAGGAAATCATTATGCTTCAGGAGATACACCAATCAGCAGTGGAACTGGGTAAATTAAAGTGTGGCACAGTACATCAGGTTTTTGGGGCGCTTGCTATGGGTAAGAAAGGAGGTGCGGCAATACTGCTGACTTAAGGAGTCAGTTTTTGGTTGCAAAGGAAAGTGGCCGATCCTCAGGGTCTCTATGTTATTGTGGCGGGGGGGGGGGGGGGGGAGAGAGGAGTTCAGTTCTCAGATGGTACTTTGCAGTGTTTATGCTCCCAATGCAGCAGATCCTATCTTTGGCTGGCAGCAGATATTGAACAATTTCTGGATAGTCCCCTGATTCTGGGGGGTTGGAAACAATGGTGGATACATCTCAGGGGGATAGTGCGGGGCATCAGTGGGTGGCCAGATGTCTCAGGACGTTTTTGTACAGATGTCAGTTGTTAGATGTGTGATGCATTCTTCATCCTCAAGAAAGAGACTACGCACATTTGTCTAGAGCTCATGGTACCAGTTCACGTATTGATTATTTACTGATATCCGCGTCTCTGTTCTCTGAGATGGAGGATGTCACGCTTGGTCCTTATGAAATATCTGATCATGTTCTTATTTGGGTCGATCTGATGAGAGGGTGGTGGTTAGAGGCCACTAGATTGTGGCACTTTCCTTTGGAGTTATATCAGGATGAACGTTTTGCCTTGTTTCTGAAGGAGTGATGGGAGAACTATGCAAAAATTAAATTAGACTTACCTGCTAATTGTAGTTCCTGGAGGAACTCCAGTCTAGTCCCGGAATCTCTGGGGTTGTCAACCTCATCCAGCAGCTTTGGAGACTGAGAAACTTCACTCCTGTGATGTCACCAGTATATAAGGGCTGGTACCGCCTCCTCACACCAGTTTACCTATTGACAAAGCAAACTCACCGGAGCAACAAGTAAGTAATGAATTGCAGAATCAAAATAACTGCCTCACTGAACTGTAAAGGCCTGTCGGCCCAACTATTTACTAGATCTGTTCGCATTGCATGCCTTGAGATCCCCCGTCCAGCACCCTGAAACCGTGAACACTGACTACCACTCCCTTCCAAGTGATAATCTGCATTAACATGAACCACGACCCCAAGAGAACTAAAAATGTTGCTTACCAGTAATATAGCTCCGCTTCAGGCCACAGCATATCAACGAAACAGGGCGGGACACGGGACTAGACTGGAGTTCCTCCAGGAACTACAATTAGCAGGTAAGTCTAATTTAATCTTCCTGATCGTCCCTCCAGTCTAGTCCCGGAATCTCTGGGGATGTACCAGAGCAGTAATTACCATCAACGGGAGGGTCCTGCTAGACCGGCCTGAAGCACCGCCGATCCAAAACAGGTGTCCTCGTCCGCCTGCACATCCAGACGGTAATGCTTCACGACCACAACAGATATCCACCGCCGGCACCAATCTACATTCCACCCAAGACGCCACCTGCGCTCTAGTGGAATGAGCCCGTAGACCGTCTGGCACCTTGCGACCACGCAAAATATACGCCGATGCGATGGCCTCCTTTACCCAATGAGCAATCGAACCTTTAGAGGCTGCCTCCCCTTTTCTGGCCCCCGCAAACAGCACAAAAAGCCGATCCGACTTACGGAAAGACGCTGTCCTAGCCACATACTTCTTCAATGCCCGGCGAATATCCAAGCGATGAAGCCGCTCCGCCGCCTGATTCTTACTTTTATTGCGAAAAACAGGCAATGATAGCACCTGGTTCAAATGAAAAGCTGAGACCACCTTAGGCAAGAACGACGGAACTGGTCTCAACACTACCTTAGAATCGAAAAAAGACAGGGCGCCTTACACGACAGCGTTTGTAACTCCAAAACTCGTCTAGCCGAGGCGACGGGCACCAAAAATACCACCTTCAGCGTAAGGTCTTTCAATGAAGCATCCACTAAAGGCTCAAAAGGCACTTTCCCTAAAGCCTCTAAGACCAAAGGCAGATCCCAAGATGGGACTATGGGCTTACATGGAGGTCGAAGAAGTGTCACTGCCTTCAAAAAGCGCTTAATATCCGCATGACCCCCCAACGAGCCTCCGAGCACCTTTCCTCTATAGCAGGACAACGCCGCCAATTGCACTTTCAGTGAAGTTGCCACTAGGCCCTTCTGAAAACCATCCTGCAAGAATGACAGTATCTGCAGAATCGACGCCCTTAAAGGAACACAGCCACTCTCCACACACCAAGCCTCAAAGACGTGCCACACTCTGATGTATGCCAAGGAAATAGACCGCCATCTCGCTTTCAGCAAAGTAGCTGTCACTGCCGCCGAATAACCTCTGGCTCTCAACCTTGCCCGCTCAATAGCCAAGCCGTAAGCGAGAATCGATCCACCTGGGGCATGCAGAGGGGCCCCTAGGTTAGAAGATCCTTGCGAAGGGGAAGCTTCCAGGGCTTCCCCACCAAGAGTCTGACCAAGTCCGTGTACCACGACCTTCTCGGCCAGTCCGGGGCAATTAGAACCACTCGTCCCTTGTGTCGCTGTATAACCCGCCCGATCAACACCCACAGTGGGAAAACATACAGCAGCTGCTCGTCTGGCCACTTCTGAATGAGAGCGTCCAGCCCTTCTGCCATCCTCTCCCTCCTTCTGCTGAAGAACCGAGCGACTCTTGTGGACTGAAACGTCGCCATGAGATCCATCACAGGCGTACCCCAATGCCGTACCAACATCGCAAATACCTCTGGGTGCAGAACCCACTCCCCTGGGTCCACCTTTATGCGACTCAGAAAATCGGCCTCTACATTGTCCACTCCCGCGATATGCGCCGCTGACAAGGCCACCAGATTCCTTTCGGCCCACTCGAACAAACTTTCCGCGTCGGCCTCCAGCGCTATGCTGCTGGTGCCACCTTGTCGATTTATGTACGCCACTGCCGTCACATTGTCCGAGAACACCCAAATGGCCTTTTTCTGGAGAAAGGGGCACAACTCCTGGAAAGCGAGCACCACCGCCCTCAACTCCAGTCTGTTGATCAACCACGACTTTTCCAGGTGGGACCACTGGCCTTGCACCAGGTGACCTTGACAATGGGCCCCCCAGCCGTACAGACTGGCATCCGTTGTTAGCGACACCCATGAGGGAGCTTCCAACGACATCCCTGTCTCTAGACTCTCTGGCCGCAGCCACCACCGTAGCGCTAGTCGAGTCAGTGGAGGACAAGCCAATCTCTGGGACAGCGAATCTCTTTGATGCAACCACCTTCATAACAGAGCCCGTTGTAATGGTCTCATGTGGGCCGGCGTCCACGGCACCAACTCCAGGGTCGCCGCCATAGTCCCTAACACTTGCAGATACTCCCAGGCTGTGGGACACTGTTGGCTGAGAAAACGACGCAGCAACTGTCTGAGACCCAGCGCCCGGTGCTGAGGCAGAAACACTCGACCCACGCTGGTATCGAAATGCGCTCCGAGATACTCCAGGTTCTGAGATGGCTCCAACTTGCTCTTTGCTGCATTGACCACCCAACCGAGACTTTGCAACAGAGCTATTACCTTGGTCGTAGCTGAAACACTTTCCTCCCTGGACTTTGCTCTGATTAACCAATCGTCCAGATATGGGTGAACCAAGACTCCGTCCTTCCGCAAGGCCGCCGCCACCACCACCATCACCTTGGTGAACGTTCGCGGCGCCGTTGCCAAGCCAAATGGAAGTGCCTGAAACTGGAAATGCCCCATCAGCACCGCAAACCTGAGAAATTTCTGATGCTCCCGTCATATCGGAATGTGAAGATATGCCTCCGATAGGTCCAGGGACGTCAGAAACTCCCCTCTTCTCACCGCCACGATGACTGACCTGAGGGTCTCCATCCGAAAATGAGACACGCGCAGACAGCGATTCACCCTTTTAAAATCTAGAATGGGCCGTCAAGTCCCTTCTTTCTTTGGAACCACGAAATAGATGGAGTATCGACTGCAACCTAACTGGTCGGCAGGAACCGGGACAATTGCCTTGAGACTCAGAAGCCTTTGTACCGTTTCCTGCACTGCCTCGCGCTTTGTTCGAGTGTTGCACGGTGACTGAACGAAAGCCTCGGACACTGGCTGCTGCAGCTCCAGCGCATAACCTTCTCGAATCTCCTCCAGCACCCACTGATCGGATGTGAGTTGGGCCCAGGCAGGGTAAAAATCCCGGAGCCGACCTCCTATGGGAATTAACTCTCCCTGGACCCCCCTGACTTCATTGTGACTTTTTGAAGGTGAAGGCCGAGGACGCAGCCGCAAAACCTCTGTTTGCCCCTCGAAACCCCTGGGATGTACCAGGAAAGCGACCTCGCTGAGATTGACCCCCCCCTCGGGGGATTGAATTGGTGAAAATCCCGCTGCTGTCCCCGAGATCCGGGAACGGAGTGGCCCTGTTTCTGTTTGTCCTCTGGCAACCTACCGCCTTTAGACTCCCCTAAATCCTTAACCAACTTCTCCAAATCTTCTCCAAAGAGCAGCTTCCCCCGGAAAGGAAGCCTACTCAACCTTGCCTTGGAAGAACTATCCGCTGCCCAATTACGCAGCCAAAGTCACCTTCGCCCCGCAACTACAGAAGCCATACTCTTCGCTAAACCCCGGATCAGATCATAATGAATGTCGGCGAGATACGCCGCACCAGATTCTAACCTGGCCGCCTCCTCGGACACTTCCCCTGAGTGGTCGCCCTGTACTCGCTGTGCCCATTGCAAGCAGGCTCTCGCTACCCAGGCCCCACAAATAGACGCCTGCAAGGACAACGCATTAGCTTCAAAACTCTGCTTCAGTAAGGTCTCCAACTTGCGGTCCTGTGCATCTTTAAGTGCTGCTGTACCCTCCACCGGAATGGTAGTTTTCTTGGTCACCACTGACACTGCTGCATCAACCCTCGGAGCCTTAAACAACTTCCGGTCCTGATCCAATAGAGGATACAGCCTTGCCATAACTTGCGATCCTTTAAGAGTGGCTTCCGGCATATCCCATTCCTCCTGAATCATCTCCTTAAACACCCTATGCACAGGGAAAGCCCTCTAAGTTTTCCGAAATGCCTGAAGCAGCGGATCCTCCAGGGTAGAATCCTCCACTGGTCCTGCATCCGGCATATTAAGAGTTTTGAGAGACTCTGCAATGAGCACCGGAAGCTCTTCTCTATGGAACACCCTAACTACTCGCGCCTGATCTTCCTGCTCCCTAATCTCACCTTCCTCTAGATCCTCCAGGTCCCTTTCTATATCCGCTTCCTCTGATCGTATGTCCTCTGACACGACCGACTGATCCAGATGGTCCTTACTCGGCCTGATCCTCTTGGTGCTGATGCCAGACGCTACTGCCGACAAAGGCGAACACGGCCTCTTCTGCCCCAACTCAGCTCCTGAGGTACCTGCTGTGGGCGCACCCTGAGAAACCTGCTGTGGGCGCACCCTGAGAACCAGCCAAAGTCTTTTGGAGCAGTGCCATGAAATCTGGTGAAAAAATCGAAGCTAAACTGCCCGCTATAGGCTGCTGAGAGAGCTGAAGTGCTGGTGCCGAAGGAGCACTAAGCCCAGGGTCTGGAGCAGGTAGGGATGGGAGACCTGGTTCAGTCACCTCCCCAAAACCATCGTGCCTCCCAGTTTCTGAATAGGGAACTAAGTCCCCGGCCTCCAACTCAGGAGTGCATCCCTTACACACACCATCCTGCGAAACAGAACTCCTCTTGGCCCCACACAAGAGGCAGAGCTGCTTGGAAGGCATACTGCCCTGGAACCAGCACACAGCAAAACACTGCACCAACAGAATTTTTTTTTTTTTTTTTACTTCAGTTACTGCAGAGACGCTCTCCCCACTAAAACCTGAAGAAACTACCACAAAACGAGGCTCCTAGGCTGAGATATAACGTGTCCAAGCCCCACAGCTGAAACCGCGATCTTCCTGCTCTCAGCACACGCAGTTTGGCCTGCTAGTATAAATCAGCCATTTCCCGCCGAAACTGATTGCTTACCTCCAGAACCGCTGACGGATTGCCTGTAAGGACTTTGCCCTCTCTTGTCAGCTCCTCAGCAGATCCTTCAAACATTTCAACATTTCGGTGCCCTGCACCACGAGAAAATCAACTGCGTTTGTACCGGAGAGCTGTCAGCGCCGGTAGGCAAAGCCTCTGTACGCGCTGCTCTCAGAAGTGAGCCGGCTCCTGTCCCCTCACAACCGGGACGGTAACCAGCTGCCGATCCTCTCCCCGAAGTCACAGCACCTCAGAATCTGGCTCCTGACTGTCCCCCGGAGGAAATAAAAGGAAGGGAAGGAGGTAGAGGATCTCAGGGCAAACGGAAGCAGCTCACCCACCAAAACTGCAGGTAGAGAGCATACAATCGCTTTCCTTTTCTGTTTCCTTTCTTTTGTGTTTTTTTTTTAAATTCCTCTGCTACCTTTCCTTAATTGTTCCTCTAGTGAGCCCTGAAATCTTTGGGCTCACCACCCCTCTAGCTGTTTTGGAGACTGATAAATTGGTGTGAGGAGGCGGTACCAGCCCTTATATACCGGTGACATCACAGGAGTGAAGTTTCTCAGTCTCCAAAGTTGCTGGATGAGGTTGACAACCCCAGAGATTCCAGGACTAGACTGGAGGGATGATCAGGAAGAACAATTTAGTCCATATAGATCATCCTGAACTGCTTTGGGAAGTGGCCAAAAAGGTCTTGAGGGGGGACAACATTGCGTATGCTATGATTAACAGACGGGCCCTCAATGTGAGGGTATTGTCGTTGGAAAAGCAAGTGTGTCTTGAGTTGTTAAAACCCAAGAGGATTGTGGAAAATTGCAAGAGGATCTTGATAAATTGGAAGACTAGGCATCCGAATGGCAAATGAAATTTAGGGGTATGTTTACTAAACTGCGTTAGTGCAATTCGCGTTAGGAGCCGCGGTAGTGACAGAAACCCCAAATAAGGACATGGGCGGTACATCGTCACCACTAACGCGCGTTCAAAACATTAACGAGCGTTACCGGGCGCGGTGGCGCGTTACTGCGCGTTAATCGTAAGAAGACGTACAGACACAAAGCACTGAAACAGAGCTGTAGCACAATGGTTACGGTACTGACCGCTGTTACAGGCAGCATGGGTTCGAGTCCCCAGTGTGCCTAACGCGGAAGGCTGTCCCAGGCATCACCCTGTACATTATAGAGGGAATGAGGAGGCATGTTTTTCGTTACGTTGAGTATTGGTGTCAGAAACACACCCTCGGAGTGTGCCCAGCCACGTACGTCGGTGCGTGCAAGGCTGCGTGCGTGGGTACGTGTGTTTTTACCAGTGGGGGCATCTTATATTACAGAATCTGTAGGGTGTCTTGCACCTATGCATTATGCTAGCAGATGTACGTGTGATGGCCTATGGTTTATCAGAGCCTGTGAGCAGGTGCTGGAGTTTCACAGGGTTGGATTGTGCCAGTCACACCCATGATGCACTGCACATGCAAATCAGCTGTCCACAGATACACACCATGGGGAATGCACCCCCACAGCACCTCGGCCTGGTAGGGGGAACTGACCATGTGCACCCCCACAGCACCTCGGCCTGGTAGGGGGAACTGACCATGTGCACCCCCACAGCACCTCGGCCTGATAGGGGGTACTGACCGTGTGTTGTACTGGCACAGAGTAGCTACACACCGTCACATTGTGCGGGTACTGTGCTCACCCTGAGGGTGCAGTGAGGCACCCAGCACTAGGTCCACAGCACCATCCATGGCGCAGGTCCAAAGCAGTGGTACAGTGTGAGATAGGTAGTTTCTGCAGGACCACCTTGGACATCTCTGTCTGCTTCAGTCAGGTGTAGCCCCATGCACCACCACCACCACCCCCCCCCCTCCCCCAGGGTGGCAAACAGGGCCTCCCATCAAAGGTGGCAGTAGAGGGGAACATTAACCCTAGTCCTGCTGAGGAACAGACATCCCACAGGGCAATCAATGCAGCTCTGTACACAGCCTATAACACAATAGCAAACAGACATTAGGCCTGGATCTGGTATGCTGCACCCCACCACTATCTGATATTCCCCTGGTGCAAGCCATCAGCCACTGCACCCTGCAAGCCACTCCATCACAACACCTACCAGCTGCAAACAGTCTGCTAGTGCCCAGTGGAGATGCCTGCACCCAGAACTGGGATGTCAGCATACACAGCAAGCAGATACATCAGTGACTGGGCCCCAAAAGGAAACCCATATTTATCACATGAGAGAAATACTAGATAGCACCATGGGAATGCCTAGCCATGCTGTGGTCACTGCACAGTCAGGGTGAGAGTGATCTCTCAGCAGGATATACTGAGGTCACCCTGTCTGTGTAGGTGGTGGCTGGGCACTACAATGTGCCTGTCACTGCCCTATGCCCTGTGCAGATGCACCCTGGCCAGGCCACCCTGTCCGGCCTATACCCATGGTACCTTGCTCCTCATTATGCACATTGGCAGCCCAATACTGGCAACATTGCTGGCAGTGTGGACTGTGGAAGGTGTTTGCAGCCACCACACACTGGATAGACAGACAGCCACCCCCACACCTATGCCAGCATTGTGCTACTATAGAGGTCGTCAGCAGCCATACCCACCACACCAGTCATGGGCATAGTACAGGCATGGATATGGTACACAAGGCTGTTGGGGGGTCACTCCCCAGGGTGGCGAACACTGTCAGAGACCAGACCTGCAGCAAACACCGCAGACATCAGAATGATTGTTATGGTGGAGCTCAATGAGCAATATGTGCTTAACGTAGGAATTGATATCTGCCAGTTATCATAGGGAACGTTTGATAGCTCTGTACCATATACCCAGGTGTAGGGTGGCATTGCTAAGGTATGCAACTGCTAGTATTGGGAGATACAGGCAGGGCCCAATGTCTTGCCTCTCCAAGAGGCATTGGCCAACGGGGCCTGTGGGTGGGTGTGTGTGTGGCCCTGTTGGCTGCTGCTTTACGGCAGAGTTCCCCGACTCCAGTCCTGGTGTTTCAAACACTGTTCGGGTTTTCATGCTGTCCCTCATAAATATGCATGAGTTACATCTGCATACCATGGGGGTGGTGCATAGCTATGCAGCACAGGCATCTTTATTAGAGGCAGCATGAAGCCGGAAAGGTGTGGGGCCCTCCAGGACTGCATTTGCGGGACTCTGCTTTAGGTAATGTGCCTGTTTCTGGTGTCTGTGTTTGGTGTGGTAAAATATAGGCCATGCGTATGTTCTCTGCAATGAAGGAGTGTCTTAACTATCACTGTTTAGTGGTGGGTAAAACTGTGGGGACTGGGTTGGCAGGAGCCTCAGTTGGGATTTGAACCTGTGACCCTCTGGTCTTACAGGCACTGGCTGTGTCTGTTGCACCACACTGTGGCCACAGAGACAGTGCAGTCCCTGGAGTTAGTTACACCGGCCTGACGAGTCAGATACCCTGCTCTGCAACAGGTTTACTGTGGCCTCATTTACCTTGTATGCAGACAAAGGTGCACATAATCCTCACAGGAGACCTCAGAAAAGGGGCACACACCCATAACCAAGCTGGGCAACAATGATATCATTGGGCAATATTACACAACACTCCCAGGACAGCTCCATTACAATGACATGATTTTGAAAGGGTCTGTGGAGCGTAGACCCTTCCACACATCATTCCTTTGTTATTTGGTGCTTTCCAGGGAGTGTTGTTCCTTGTTGCCCATTGCTATCACTGTTGCCCAGCTGAATTATGCTTTTTAAAATGTTTCTTGTGGTCATTTTTAACGTTTTATGTGAAATTTTGTTCTGTGCACATGTATCACACTGCTCACGTTTTGTGGGTTTCCCCGGTTTTTCTGTACATTGCTGACGGAAATGGTTTCTCTTCCCTTTAAATGCCTTTAACGACAGGTTTTCATTCGCGTTGGGATTGAGCTCAGAAATTCAGCGCGTTAGTATGAGGGGTGCCTCTCCCCGCCCACTCTCCGCCCATTGACCCCTTCTCTCCACCCACTCTCCACCTTCTGTGCTGTTTTAACGCGCCGCGGAGGTCTACGATCGTTGACTGCGGTTAACGCGCGTAAAGTACGTTTAACGATCGTTAGCGCGTCAGAATGCGCGTTCGGACGTGCTAACGATCGTTAAGCATACTTTACGCGCATTAATCACGATTACCGCACTTTAGTAAACATCCCCCTTAATGTGGACAAGTGCAAAGTTATGCACCTAGGGAAGAACAACCCAAACTATGGTTACACGATGCAAGGTTCCACATTAGGAACCACCAACCAGGAAAAAGATTTAGGCATCATTGTGGATAACATGTTAAAACCCTCGTCACAGTGTGCAGCGTTAGCCAAGAGAGCAAATAGAATGCTATTTATCAAAGGTTCAGAGAAGAGTCACCAAAATTGTAAAAGGGATGAAAGCAATGTTCCCTCTAATTTTCTGTAGGCTATTTGCGCATAAAATATCAGCTGTGCAGCTTTTGAATGAAGGTTAAATTTTTGTGCGTCACATAACGACACTTAGGGGCATGTTTACTAAACATTCCTAACGTGCGGGGCCGTGCTAGTGTGCCTGTGCCATATAAGGAGTGGGCGGTTCAGGCAGAAAATAGAAAAAAAACGGTAGTAAGCAACCGGACGTGTGTGCGTCGCGCTAATGTGCGGGGGTCGACATTAGCGCGTGGAAAGACAAAGTGGCGCGCTGCTGAGTATACAAAACAACAGAGCCATGGTACAACGGTGAAGACACTGACCAATGGTGCAGGGGCCATGGGTTCAATCCCCCAGTGTGCGCAACGACAAAGGTCAGCTGAGGCAGTAACTGTAATGATTAACATTGTTTTAGGAGGCAAATTAATTTGGAACGGCATAAGGCGGCGCACAGTTATTTTTGGGCGGCATAAGGCGGCGCACAGTTATTGTTGGGCAGCAGAAGGCGGCGCACTGGTCCCCTTGGGCGGCAGAAGGCGGCGCGCTGATAGGCACAAGGCGGCGCGCTGATGCACAAGCACAGGAACAGAGCCACAGCACAATGGTTAAAACACTGACCAATGGTGCAGGGATCAGGGGTTCAACTCCTCACAATGCCCAGTGGAAAATGCCTGCTGAGGCAGTATGTATTATGTTGTGGGAGGCTGTATAATTGTATTTTGTTATCACTACTAGCAAACGCACTCTCCCAGCATGTTAACATACGGCGGCCCATAAGGCACATGTTACAGTGCACTGTTCGCCAAGGCACCCTTGAATGACCCCTATAGGGCAGCATGTATGTTGCGACACAGGATAATGTATAGTGCACCCTATAGGGATGGCAACCATAAGGTGGCCTACAGGGCGCCCTATGAAGCACCCTCAGAGGCACCTAATGGGTATAGTAAGCTGAGGGTGGTCTTGCCGGCATAGACATATGTACAGTAAATAAAAATAAAGCTGTGGACAGCCCTACCAAAGGGCCCCACTGTGGGTTTGAACCCATGACCTCTGGCTGCACAGGCAGTGATGTAACCATTGCACTACAGCTCCATAGCTGTAAGCAGGCCCCTGGCTGGCTGCAGATAGCCTACACGTCACCTCACAGACAGTCTGCTGGTGTCAACAGGATAGGGTTAGGCCACCCGTACCCATGATGCACTGCACATGCAAATTAGCTGTCCGCAGATGGACACAAGATGGGGAATGCACCCCCACAGCACCTCGGCCCTGTTGGGGGAAGTGACCGGGTGCACCCACACAGCACCTTGGCCTAGTAGGGGGCACTGACCGGGTGTTTTACTGGCACAGAGTAGCCACACACCGTTACATCGTGCGGGTACTGTGCTCACCCTGAGTGTGCAATGAGGTGGCCAGGACCAGGTCAACAACACCTGCTATGGCTGATGGAGGCCAAGCGGGCGTTCCAAAGCAGTGTTAATGTGTAAGATAGCTAGTTTCTGCACAAACACCATGGATATCCCTGTCTGCCGCCATCAGGCACCCCACCCCCCCCGTGGCAAACATGGTCCCCATCAAGGGATCCACACTCTACCTCCCTGCAAAGGTGGCAGTAGAGGGCAACATCAACCCCAGTCCTGCTGAGGAACACCACCACCCCCCCCCCAGGCAGGCAGCTCCATACACAGCCATAACACAATAGCAGACAGACATAAGCCCAGGGTATGGTAAGCTGCACTCCACCACCAGATATTCCCCTGCAGCAAGCCATTATAGCAAGACATTTACCAGCTACAAACAGTCTGCTGGTTAGTCCATAGTGCATGTTCCCAATGGAGATGCATGCACCCAGAACTGGGCTGTCTGCATACACAGCAAGCAGATAGATCAGTGACTGGGCCCCAAAGAGAAACCCATATCTATCACATGAGAAAACTACTATACAGCACTATGGGGGGGCCTAGCCATGCTGTGGTCACTGCACAGTCAGGGTGAGCGTGATCCCCCAGAAGGACATGCTTTGGCCACCCTGTCTGTGTAGGTGGTGGCCGGACACTACAATATCCCAGCCAATGTCCTTGCCAGGGCCCTATGCCCAGTGCAGATGCATCCTGGCCACGCCACCCTGCCCTGGCTATACCCATGGTACCTTGCACCTCATTATGCACATTGACTGGCCAATACTGGCAACAGTGCTGGCAGTGCGGGCTGTTGAAGGGGCTTGCAGCCAACACCCACTGTATAGACAGACACACACTTCCACACCTCTGCCATCATGGTGCTACGATTGAGGGGGTAAGTAGCCTTGCCCACCAAACCGGTCCTGAGCACGGCAAGGCATGGATATGGTACGCATTACAGCTGGTGGTCACTCCCCAGGGTGGTAAGCACCGCCAGAGGCCAGGCCTGGAGCATGCCCCGCAAACACCTAACAGATTGTTTGGATGGGGTCAACTAGCAGTATGTACGTAACGTATGGATAACTGCCTGCCTGTGCTCCTAGAAAACGTCTCCGAGCTGTGTACCGTATACCTCAGGTGTAGGGTGACATTGGTAAGTTATGCAAGTGCTCGTTTTGGGTGCTGCATGCACGGTCCAATGTTCTGCCTTTCCAGGAGACATTGGCCAATGGGGCCTGTGGGTGTGGGTGTGTCTGCCCTTGATGGCTGCTGCTTTACGGCACAGATTCCCAACTCCAGTCCAGGTTTGCATCACACTGTTCGGGTTTTCCTGCTATCCCTCATGAATATGCATGGGCTACATCTACATGCCATGGGGGTGGTGCATAGATATACAGCACAGGCATTTGTATGAGTGTCAGCATGGAACCTGACTGGTGTGTGGCCCACCAGGACTGCATTTGGGTGATTCTGCTCTAGGTACTGCCCCTGTTCATGGTGTCTGTGCTCAGTGGGGTAAAAGATAGATGTCTTACCATTGCATATGTCCCCGCCATGAAAGGTGTGTCCTTACTATCACTGTTTAGTTGTGGGAAAAATATGTGGGCAGGATTGGCAGTAGCCCCAGCTGGGCTTTGAACCTGTGACCTTTTGTTCTTGTATGTACTGTCTGTGTGCACTGCACCACTGTGTAGCCACAGATTGGTTGGATTCCCTGGACTGTCCATGACTGTGGATCCAGCAGGACCTGTCTGTTGCAGTGGACTGTGCCAGCCTGCACATGGCTAGGCCTCTGTCTTCTGTGGTTAGCAGCCACTGCCCCCTGCACCACATGTACTTGTCCGCCAACATGCTGGCATGAACTTCTCTCAGAAAAAGCAGTTGACCTGATTGCAATGTGGCAGTATGGGACTGCATTTGGGGGACTTGGCTGTAGGTAAAACCCATTGTTGTGGTGTGTGTGCGGTGTTGGGTAAAATATGGGTGTTTTCCCCATGCATACAGGGGTGTCTGCGCTATCTTTATTTAGTGGTGGGTAAAATATAGGGACTGGGCTGGCAGGTGCCCCAGCTGGGTTTTGAACCTCTGCCCTCTGGTTCTAGAGGTAATGACTCTGTCCGCTGTACCACACTTTGGCCACAGAGACAGTGCAGCCCCTGGAGGCAGTAAGCCTGGCAGGATGGAGTCACAAACCCTGCTCTACGCAATTCTACTGTGGGCATATGCACCCTGTCTGGTGACAAACGTGCACATAAACCCCGGAAATGACCACGGGAAATGTGGGACAAAATATCACCACGCTGGGCAACAGTGATATTAATGGGCAACCATAGCAAACACTCCCAGGAAAGCTCCAAAACGTGGAAATGTTTTTTGGAAGAGTCTCCTCTCAGTAGACCCTTCCAAAATTCATTTCTTTTTTCTGGAGCTTTGCTGGGTGTGATTTCTGTATTTGCCCATCACTATAACTGTTCCCCAGCTGAATTACTATTTTTAATAGTTCTGTTGTGGTCATTTTCTATTTTTATTTTCACTTTTGTGCTGTGCACATATATCACACTGCTCACGTTTTGCTGGTTTCCCCGGTTTTCCTGTACATTGCTGACGGAAATGGTTTCTCTTCCCTTTAAATGCTTTCTACCGCGAGTGTTTCACTCGCGGTAGTTTTTACATGCAAATTCGGGCCCGATACTGTGCGGGGAGCCTCTCCCCTCCCACTCTCCACCCATTGACCCCGTCCCTCCGCCCCTCCGGAGCCTTCCTCCGCCCTCCTTTCGCCGTTCCACGCCTCTATCGGACATTTGCGGGCCCGCACTTGTACGGGGCCCGTTAGTGAGCCGCGTACCTGTGCGGGGGTGACACGCACGTGTGCGGGGCATTTAAACGCGTTTCTGCGTGTTTCAGTGCTGCGTTGCCGTGCGCTATTTTGCGGCGCGCTATTTTGCGGATTTTAGTAAACATGCCCCTTGGAGTTCTATACTTTAAAATTTGACTACACGTCAGAATACAGTATGTACATCACATTGATTGCACTAGATAATATTGTAGAACTTGTGAAAACCGTAAATACACAACAACTTTTAAATTTTAAGATGTCTGTGTTGTTTTCTATCAGAATCAGAACCATAATTTTGTGCGCTCTGTTATAAAGTATGTACGCTCGCTCGGCGAGGTGTGTGCGCACGCACACACGCACAGCTTAGAGGGAACAGTGGATGGAAGGATACCCCTTTGAAGAAAGGCTAAAGAGGTTAGGGCTCTTTAATCTGGAAAAGAGACGGCTGAGGTGAGATATGATAGACGTCCATAAATTAATGAATGGAGTGGAATGGGTAAACGTAGATTGACTGTTTACATTATCAGAATATAGATAGACTAGGGACATGCAATAAAGCTACAGGGTAAACTATTTATGACTAATAAAAAATATATATTTTTTCACTCAACGTGTAATCAAACTCTGGAATTTGTTACTGGAGGATGTAGTAAAGGCTGTTAGTGTAGCTGAGTTTAAAAAAGGTTTGGACAAGTTCCTGGAGGAAAGGTCCACAAACCATTATTAAGAAGGGACCCAGGATATCAATGCTTGACCCAATACAAGCATTGTGGAACCTGTGTCTTTTGGGGAAACTGCTAGGTACATATGACCTAGATTGGCCACTGTTGGAAACAGGATACTGGGTTCGATGGACCTTGGTCTGACCCAGTATGGCATATCTTATGTATGATGCTACTTCTGAAAATTCTGTATGTGCTGCAGCTTTTCCCGCTAAAGCTCTTGAGGCTGATATGGTTGCAATTAAGCATGCTCTGACAGGGTTTTTGTCGGGTGGTAGGAAGCCCTGCATGGCACTGAAAAGGCTTAAGGGTTTCTGAAGCAATGGAGGGGTGGGTCTTTGGGACCTAAATATTTATAATCTGGCCTGTATTTTACATAGGCTTGCCAATCGGCCAAGATTTAGCCGCCCTGGCCGGTTTTTATATGGCCAGGCCGGCTACTGGCACAGAGCTAAAACCAGCTGTTGAAATACTTTTTTTTTTTGCTCTAGCCACCTCTGATCTCGTGGTCAGAGCAAAAAACTGGCTTTACATCAATCTCTCCTTGTGCCCCACAGCCTCACCCTCTCCTGTGATCCAGTCACGGCTCCAATATCTTACAGATAATTTAAAATAAAACCAAACTGGTGCGGAGCCTTCCGGCCTCTGCTATGGAAACTCTGCTGCTGCGTCTCGCCCCCAGAAGGAAGTTACGCTAGAGGGAATGGGACAAAGTAGCAGGGGTACTATAGTAGAGTAATCTACAATTGTGATATTGTGTTTTGTTAGAACAGCAGTGGTTAGACAAAAGTTATGTGGCTAAGGTAGATGGATTCTTTGAGTTTGATGCAAGAGAGAGGGTGTCTATTGTAGGTTATTACAAGAAGATTTAGAGTCTGATGGCTGGAAGAGGCTATGTGAGCAAAGAAGTTAAGTGGGCTTCAGAATTGGAGGAGAATTTAAAGGGGTTTAGATGGCTGGCTGCAGTAGCATGAATCCCTGCTTTGGTTAAGATCGCACGATTTCGCAAAAGTTATATGGCTAAGGTAGATGGATTCTTTGAGTTTGATGCAAGACAGAGGGTGTCTATTGTAGGTTATTACAAGAAGATTTAGAGTCTGATGGCTAGAAGAGGCTATGTGAGCAAAGACGTTAAGTGGGCTGCAGAATTGGAGGAGAATTTAATGGGGTTTAGATGGCTGGCTGCAGTAGCATGAATCCCTGCTTTGGTTAAGATCGCACGATTTCGCAAGATGCAATATAAGATACTGAAGCAGGCGTACTATTCCCATGTGGGCTTTTAGAGCAGGATTTATGGATTCTGGGTCTTGCCCATGGTGCCAGTTTTGGAGATGTGGGAGTCTTCTGACTTAAGTCTGCGAAAGAAGGGAGCAGAAAAAAAAGCAAAGCAATGTGCATGGCACACCACAGAGTAGCACAGGCAAGGCTGTGAAAAGAGGGCAAGTGAGATGGAAAATGTCTCCGGGTATCAGTGCATGTTTATGTTTGTTTATTCAGCATTTATTCATTCGCCTCTTACCAAATAGGTACTGTAATATGAAACTTACAAAAAGAGAAAAGGAAATAAGTTAGATAATTAAAAAGAATAGGATAGTACAGCAGGATGGAGAAATAGCTTTCAGAAAATTAAAAATAAATAAATGAAAAATGCCATCAGCCTTGTGGGAAGTCTATGTGGTAAGGTCAGGGGAAGTCATGCGTCAAGATGTTCAGCAAGAGCATGCTAGCAATCCCTGCAGCTGCTGTGGTGACAGAAGCTCTCTGGAATTCCTGTGAGTCACATCATCTGAAGGGGACATGGGCAGTGTCATCTGAGTGGGTCTCCCTGGAATACAGAACTGCTGGCCAGGTGATGGGCCTACTGTGTATTAATGTAGTTGCCTCTGCCTGCAAAATAGGTAGTCAGGGAAGGATTAAGGCAGCATAGGCAAGGTAGACATGGGTCTGGAACCCAAATGTGTAGGAGATGATATCTCAGATGCGCTAATTCAGTGGCTCTCAAGGCGGATTTCTTCTCTGGTAAGTCAGCTGCTGGCAGAAAAAAAGGAGTGTGTGGGGAGGGGGGAGGGGAAGGGCGAGAAGACCAGCGACATCGCTGCCTGCAAAGGTCTGCCTATTGCCCTCCAGTCAAGAAGTGGTGTTGGTGAGCAGCACTTCTTACCCACTGCTTTCTCTTCTCTTGGTTTTCTCTGCAGTCGGGTCTGCATGGAGTCCCATTTTGTGAGAGTTTTAAAATGTATTTCTATTATAATGGAGAAAGGGGGGGGGGGCAACAACATACTTGTTTTCCTACTGCTCATGAAAGGGTTAATCCTGCCTTTGAAATGAGATCCATGTGCATTATCAGATCTTGTTACTGCTGAAGGAAAGAGTCACAAGAGCTGTGCTGGAGTCGAGGCTTATACTGATCTTTGTGGTGCACTGTTTGAGTTTGTTCAACCCTCAATTTTGAATGATTCTCGCTCCCAGTCCCTCCCACTAGCCGGAGAGTAACATTTACCTGTGCGGGTCTCCTTCTGCTGGCTTCAGTCCGATGAGTGAATATGCAAGTTCATATATTCAGATTTAAGACGGCAAAAGATGCGCTGCTCTCCTCCTACCAATGGGAGGGACAGAGAGGGGTAAATTCACCAGATTTCTGGTGAGTAAATCTGTTAATACTAAGCAAGCAGTTCAGCTTGATGGAAGACATCCAGTGCGCAGTCTCCATGGAAAACTGAGGTCAACTATTCTCAAATGGTAGTTAAAAGCACATTCATGTTTTGTTACCACAGAATATTCTTGGGTCTAATATAGAAGTCTCAGGGCTAGCAAGTATGCCCTGCTTACAAGAGAATTAACTATGCACCAGAAAAAATTCTACCACTCAACACAATCCTACTGTTTCCTACATGTAATTTCTATGCAGAAAATATGTTCAATTCTGAATTTTTAGCTGTGTTCCAGAACATCTTGGCTTACTCTAGGAGCAGAACAGCTACTAGGGGGCATGTTTACTAAACACCGTTGCTGTGCGGGTTCCCGTTAGTGTGCTGGTGCCATATAAGGAGTGGGCGGGCCAGGCAGAAAAAAGCAAAAAACCGGACCGTACGTGTGTGCGTCGCGCTAATGTGCGGGGCCCACATTAGCGCGTGGGAAGGCTAAGTGGGGCGCTGCTGCAAAACCAAACAACAGAGCCGTAGTACAACAGTGAAGACACCAACCAATAGTGCAGGGGCCAGGGGTTCAAACCCCCATTGCGCTCAACAAAAAAGACCAGCTGAGGCATCAACATTTATGGGCAAAAGTGGTTTAGGAGGCATATTAATTTTGGGCGGCAGAAGGCGGGGCACTGTTATTTTTCTTACGGCATGAGGCGGCGCACTGTTTAGTGTGGGCGGCAGATGGCGGCGCATTGTTAAGTTTGGGCGGCAGAAGGCAGTGCGCTGATAAATGTGGGCAACAGAAGGCGGCGAGCCGGTGGGCAGAAGGCGGCACGCTGATGTGTGAGGGGGCAGTCCAATAGTGGGAGGGATAAGTGGCGCGCTGATGTGCAAATAACAGGAACAGAGCCATAGCACAATGGTTAAGACACTGACCACTCGTGCAGGGATCATGGGTTCAATTCCCCACAGTGCCCATTGAAGACAGCTGGCTGAGGCATTATTTTAGGGGCATTTCTATGTTGTGCGGCATAAGGCGGCGCGCTGTTTATTTATTTATTTTATTTAGACAGTTTTGTATACCACCTTATCCTTCAATCAAAGCGGTCACAACACAATTGGGGGATACATTTAACACACGGGGATATGAGACACATACACTAATACTTACAGGGAACATGGGCTATGGAGGGTTAAGTGGCTTGCCCAAGACCACAAGGAGCATCTGTGGGACTAGAAACCCCAGTCCTTCCGGCCCAAGGTTGCTGTCCTCTAGTGGGATTTGAACCCCCAACCTTCCAGCCTGAAGTACATTGCCCCAACCACTAGGCTACTACTGTTAATTTAGTGCGCCACAAGATGGCGCGCTGATGGCTACAAGGCTGCGCGCAGATGCACAAACACAGGAACAGAGCCACAGCACAATGGTTAAGACACTGACCAATGGTGCAGGGGCCAGGGGTTCAACCCCTCACAGTGCCCCGTGAACAAGGCTGGCTGGGGCAGTATGTATCATGGTGAGGAGTGCTGTAGGAGGCCTTCCATTTATATTTTATTTCCCACCACTAGTAAACCCGCTCTCACAGTGTGTTAACATACGGATGCCCGTAAGGCACATGTTACAGTGCACTGTCTGCCAAGGCACCCTAGAATGTCCCCTATAGGGCACCATGTATGTTGCGACACAGGATAATGTATAGTGCACCCTATATGGATGGCAACCATAAGGTGGCCTATAGGGCGCCCTATAAAGCACCCTCAGAGGCACCTAATGGGTATAGTAAGCTGTGTGTGGTTTTGCCGGCATAGACATATGTACAGTAAATAAAAATAAAGCTGTGGACAGCCCTATCAAAGGGCCCCACTGTGGGTTTGAACCCATGACCTCTGGCTGTACAGGGAGTGACGTAACCATTGGGCTACAGCTCTATAGCTGACAGCAAGCCCCTGGCTGGCTGCAGAGAGCCTGCACGTCACCCCACAGACAGTCTGCTGTTGTAGACAGGATAGGGTTAGGCCACCCGTACCCATGATGCACTGCACATGCAAATCAGCTGTCCACAGATGCACACAAGATGGGGAATGCACCCCAACAGCTACCCGGCCTGGTAGGGGGAATTGTCCATGTGCACCCACACAGCACCTCGGCCTGGTAGGGGGTCCTGAGCGGGTGGACTACCAGCAAAGAGTAGCTACACACCGTCACATTGTGCGGGTACTGTGCTCACCCTGAGGGTGTGATGTGGCGCCCAGGACCAGGTCCACAACACCAGCCATGGCTGGATGAGGCCATGACAGAGCTCCACAACAGTACTAACCTGTGAGATAGGAAGGTGCTGCAGAAACATGTTGGATATCTCTGTCTGTCTCAGTTAGTGAAAACCCCCATGGACCCCTAGGTGGTCAAAGTACACCACCACCCCCACCCCCCGCACCAATGGCAGTAGAGTGGACCATCAAACCCCAGTCCTGCTGGGGAACAGACACCCTACAGGGCAGTCCAAGCAGCTCCACACACACATCCATAACACAATATCAGACAGACTTTAGGACTGGATATCCAAAGATGCACCCCAGCACTATCTGATATTCACCTGCAGCAAGCCATCAGCCGCTGCACCCTGCAAGGCACTCCATCAAGACACATACCAGCTGTGAACAGTCTGCTGGTTAGCCCTGATGGAAATGCATGCACCCAAAACTGGGGTGGCAGCACACACAAGCAGAGAGCTCTGTGAGAAGGCCCCAACAGGAAACCCATATATATCACAAGAGAGAAACACAATACAGCACTATGGGGGTGCCTAGCCATGCTGTCATCACTGCACACTCAGGGTGAGAGTGCTCCCCCAGCAGCACATACAGAGGTCACCCTGTCTGTGTAGGTGGTAGCCTGGCACTACAATGTCACAGCCAGTGCCCTATGCCCTGTGCAGATGCATCCTGGCCAGCCCACCATGTCTGACCTATACCCATGGTACCTTGCTGCTCATTATGCACATTGGCAGGCCAATACTGGCAGTAGTGCTGGCAGTGTGGGTTGGGGAAGGTGTTTGCAGCCAACACACACTGTATAGACAGACACACACTCCCACACCTATGCCAGCATTGTGCTACTATTGAGGGGGTGATTAGCCTTGGCCACCACACCGGTCCTGGGCACGGCACAGGCATGGATATGGTACGCAGTACTGCTGGGGGTCACTCCCCAGGGTGGTGAACACCGTCAGAGGCCAGGCCTGGAGCACGCACCGCAGACACCAAACAGATTGTTCGGATGGGGTCAACTAGCAGTATGTGCGTAACGTAGGGATATCTATCAGCCTGTACTCTTAGCAAACGTTTCAGAGCTGTGTACCTCAGGTGTAGGGTGACATTGCTAAGGTATGCAGGTGCTGGTATTGGGAGATGCACGCAGGGTCCAATGTTCTGCCTCTACAGGAGACATTGGCCAATGGGGCCTGTGGGTGTGGGTGTGTCTGCCCCTGTTGGCTGCTGCTTTACGGCAGCGCTTCCCCACTCCAGTCCAGTTTTGCATCACACTGTTCGGGTCTTCCTGCTGTCCCTCATGAATATGCATGAGCTACATCTACATGCCGTGGGGGTGGTGCATAGATATACAGCACAGGCATTTGTATGAGTGGCAGCATGGAACCTGACTGGTGTGTGGCCCACCAGGACTGCATTTGGGGGATTCTGCTGTAGGTTCTGCCCCTGTTCATGGTGTCTGTGCTCAGTGGGGTAAAAGATAGACGTATTACCATTGCATATGTCCTCGTCACGAAAGGTGTGTCCTTACTGTCACTGTTTATTTGTGGGGAAAATATGTGGGCAGGATTGCTGGTAGCCCCAGCTGGTCTTTGAACCTGTGACTTTCTGTTCTTGCATGCACTGTCTGTGTGCACTGCACCACCGTGTAGCCACAGATTGGCTGAATTCCCTGGATAGTCTATGACTGTGGATCCGGCAGGGCCTGTCTGTTGCTGTGGACTGTGCCAGCCTGCACATGGCTAGGCCTCTGTCTTCTGTCGCTAGCAGCCACTGCCCCCTGCACCACATGTACTCGTCCACCAACATGCTAGCATGAGCTTCTCCCATAAAGAGCAGGTGACCTGATTGGAATGTGGCAGTACGGGACTGCATTTGGGGTACTTGGCTGTGGGTAATGCCCATTGTTGTGGTGTGTGTGCGTTGTTGGGTAAAATATGGGTGTTTTCCCCATGCTTATGTCCCCTGCAATACAGGGGTGTCTGTGCTATCTGTGTTTAGTGGTGGGTAAAATATAGGGACTGGGCTGGCAAGTGCCCCAGCTGGGCTTTGACCCTCTGGTCCTAGAGGTACTGACTCTGTCCGCTGCACCACACTATGGCCACATAGACAGTGCAGCCCCTGGAGGTAGTAAACCTGGCAGGATGGAGTCACAAACCCTGCTCTACGCAAATTTACTGTGGGCATATGCACCCTGTCTGGTGACAAACGTGCACATAAACCCCGGAAATGACCACAGGAAATGGGGGACAAAATATCACCACGCTGGGCAACAGTGATATTAATGGGCAACCATAGCAAACACTCCCAGGAAAGCTCCACAAAAGGAAATGTTTTTTGGAAGAGTCTCCGCTCTGTAAACCCTTCCAAAATTCATTTCCTTTTTCTGGAGCTTTGCTGGGTGTGTTTTCTGTATTTGCCCATCACTATAACTGTTCCCCAGCTGAATTACTATTTTTAATAGTTCTGTTGTGGTCATTTTCTATTTTTATTTGCACTTTTGTGCTGTGCACATGTATCACACTGCTCACGTTTTGCTGGTTTCCCCGGTTTTCCTGTACATTGCTGACGGAAATGGTTTCTCTTCCCTTTAAATGCTTTCTACCGCGAGTGTTTCACTGGCGGTATTTTTTCCTTGTAAATTCGGGCACGCTCCTGTGCGGGGAGTCTCTCCCCTCCCACATTCCACCCATTGACCCCGTCTCTCCGCCCCTCGGGGCCTTCCTCCGCCCTCATTTCGCCTTTCCACGCCTCTATCGCACATGAGCGCCCCGCAAACGTGCACGTTTTCGGCGCACGCGTGCGGGACCCGTTAATGTGCCGCGCACGCGTATGGGGTGCTTAAGAGCACTTAAATGCATCATTTTAGGGTGCTCAGGTGCGCCCCGCACAAGTGCCCCGTTTAGTAAACATACCCCTAGATCTCTGCTTTTTTTATTCTCATTACAAAACTGAAAATAAAGTGTGTTTTTCTACCTCTATGACAGAAGAGAAAGAGGTTGCAGCAGGGAGAGAAGAGATTCTCCTTACTGTACAGAATCATCTCCATTCACATCCCTCTATTCCATGAATGACAGGAGGAGAGGGTCAGATTAGGGAGCAAAGCAACTCCTGCTTGCTCTGCCTGTTCCAGGCACATCTCTTCCTTCATGTTCTCTCCGAGGGGAGAAGCTGGAGTACGAAGAAGAGGACTGTTTTCTGGGAGAAGACCTCATGAGCCCATGCCTACGACTTGCACTCTTACCGGTTACCACCAAGGACTTTCCAAAGGCATACAAGTGTGCCATGGAAAACTAGATGAGAAGCACCAATGTAAAGGAATCTCTTCCTGAGCTGCAAAATACCAGAAGGAGCACAGTAACTATGTCAGAACTGTTGCGGCTGATGATAGGGGAGTGAGGTGTCTCCTCCCCACAGGGGGTGTTCCCATGAGCGTCAAAATCTTAAATCTGGCTCTAAGTTCAGTTGAGTGCAGAATTAATATATTTTTGTAAATGTTTGGTAAAACACAGGGAATAACATGGACCTAGTTGCAGATAGCCCGGATTAACCATTAGCCCGGCTTAGTAAACATACCCTACAGAGAAACCAGATTTTTTTTTTACTCTAATCAGTCTTTGGTGTTCTTGAAAAGTAAAACTAAGAATACAGAGAAAACTCATTGATCACTCCTGCTCAGTCCTTAACCAATTACATAACTGGTGACAGAGAGTGAGAGAGGAAACAAAGGGGTATGTTTACTAAATGGCGCTAACGTCGCAGCTGCGACATTATCGCGCGATACATGATGTTAATGCGCGATAATGGTGCTTTACCATGCGAGAACGTCACGTATCGCGCGATAATGTCTGCGGCGGCGTTAAGGTGCGTAGAGGGTGGAGTAAGGCTCCCCAGAGGGCGGAGATGAGGGGTCAATGGGCAGAGAGTGGGCGGGGAGAGGCCCCCATGCACACTAACGCCGTGAAATGAAGGTCTGAAAATTAGTGCCAGTGAAAACCTTGCGCTAGAGGCACATTTGCAGGAGAGAGAAACCATTTCAGTCAGCAATGTACAGCAAAGCCAGGGAAACCCAGAAAAGTGATAGTAGTGATACATGTGCAGGAACCAAAAAGGCAAATAAACATATTAAATGACCAGAACCACATTTGAAATCCCCCTAACCAAGCTGGCCAATAGTGCTACTAATGATAAACATAAAGCAACATTACTGACAAAGCGTAAAAAGGAAGATATCATGTTTGGAAGGGGCTATGCTCTGTCCCCCTACAAAGTGAATGATCCCACAGTGAAATAGCGGTGATCAGGGTTTTGTCATTTATATTGGGCAGGCTTGTTATGCTGTGGTCCAGCTGGGGCACAGTGCGGACTAGGCAGATGCCTAGGTGGCACATAGGAATGCCGAAACTGTAAAGCAGCAAGACAGCAACTGACGAGGGTCCAACATGGGCACGAGTGTGTGTCCCACAGTGTCACAGGGGATATTACCCATCAGGTACCCCCAAGGGCACATAACATTGGCAGGTGGTGCCAGGGGGAAGTGCGCATGTCCATGTAGGCACCCCTACCCGAGAACCCACACCATAGGCAGCTGCCTACCGGCACACTGGATGGCCTGGGACTGCGCACCACCAGCACTACTGGCATAAGGGCATGTCAGCATGGTGGCGGAGGGGTGCTGGTGGTGGAGGGTGCAGTGTGCATCTGCCCACAGCAGACCAAGCCCAAGCCCTGTTTAGGTGGGTGCCGTGCAGTGCAACAGACAAGGTCTGTCTAACGAACACTAATGCTAGCCCCAGGGAATGATCTGCCTCTGTGGCAACAGTTTGGTGCAGTACACACAGTCAGTGTGTTTAGGGGCAGAAGGTCACAAACCATGCAAACCATGTCCCTATATTTTACCCAGTACTAAACCATGGTAATAAAGACGGAACTGTTATTGCAGATTAAATAAACAAGCCATAAACACCTATATTTTACCCTACAGAGCACAGACACCATAAACATGTGCAATCCCTAGAGGAGAGTTTCCCAACTGCAGTCCTGGAGGACCAAACAGCATTCAGGTGTCATGCTGTCCCTAATAAATATACCTGTGCTGCATTTGTATGCGCCGCCCCCATTGTATGCAAATGTATCTCATTCATATTCATTAGGGACAGCATGAAAACTTGAACAGTGTTTGGCCCACCAGGACCGGAGTTGGGAAACTCAGCCCTAGAGCAGAGGCCAACAGGCGCACAAACACCCACACCCACAGGCTCCACTATCCAACGCCTCATGGACAGTCAGGCTGTTGGGCCCTGCGTGCAGCAGCATCTCCCAATACTGGCACCTGCATACCTTAGCAATGCCGTCCTAAACTTGGCGTGGCCCAGATAGATTAAAAATAAAATACCGGCTGCTGCTGCTGCTGCCGCCGTGGCAGTAGCAGAATCAAACATCCACGCCGCGGGGCCCCGACTGCCTGGCAGAACCTCCCTCGAGCATCAGCTCCTGAATCCCTCCCAAAGCGCGGGCTTTCAGAGCCGTGAGAGCTTCTCTGACCTCTCGCGGCTCTGTTAATCCCATCAGCCCCCGGCGAGATTAACAGAGCCGCGAGAAGAAAGGGAAACTCTCGCGACTCTGAAAGCCCACGCTTTGGGAGGGATTCGGGAGCTGATGCTCGAGGGAGGTTCTGCAGGGCAGTCGGGGCCCCGCGGCGTGGACGTTTGATTCTGCCGCTGCCACGGCGGCAGCAGCAGCAGCCGGTATTTTTTTTTAATCTATCTGGGCTGGTGGGGGGAGGGGGTTAGGACTGGTAATGGGATATGGGGGGGGGGGGTTATGACTACTAAAGAGCTATGGGGGGGACTAAGATGGGAAGTGGGCTGATGGGAGGGGGGTAGGACTGGTAATGGGCTATGGGGGGGTTAGGAATACTAATGAGCTATGGGGGGACTAAGACTGGAAGTGGGCTGATGGGGGGAGGGGGTTAGGACTGGTAATGGGCTATGGGGGGTTAGGACTACTAATGGGCTATGGGAGGGAATAATACTGGAAGTGGGCTGATGGGGGAGGGGGTTAGGACTGGTAATGGGCTATGGGGGGCTAAGACTGGAAATGGGCTGATGGGGGGGTAAGACTGGTAATGGGCTATTGGGGGGGCTAGGACTGGAAATGTGCTGATGGGGGGGTTAGGACTGGTAATGGGCTATGGGCTTGCTAAGACTGAAAATGGGCTGATGGGGGGTTAGGACTGGTAATGGGCTATGGGGGGGCTAGGACTGGTAATGGGCTATGGGGGGGCTAGGACTGGAAATGGGCTAATGGGCGGGTTAGGACTGGAATGGGCTGTGGGAGGCTACGACTGGAAATGGGCTGATGGGGGTTAGGACTGGTAATGGGCTATGGGGGGGCTAAGACAAAATGGGGTGATGGGGGGCTTAGGACTGGTAATGGGTTAGGGGGTTTAGGACTGGTAATGGGCTATGGGGGGCTAGGACTGGTAATGGGCTGAGTGAGGAGGGCTAGGACAGGAAATGGGCTGATGGAGGGCTAGGATAGGACTGGAAATGGGCTGTTGGGGGGGGGCTTGGATTGAAATGGACTCATGGAGGGGTTAGAACTGGAAGTAGGCTCATGGGGGACTTGGATTGGAAATGGGCTGAATGGAGGGGAGCTAGGATTTGACATGGGCTGATGGTGGGGCTAGGAAAGGAGTAGAAATGGGCTGATGGGGGGCTGGGATTGGAAATGAGCTGATGGAGGGACTCGGATGGGGGAGCTAAGACTGGAAATGGGCTGATGGTGGGGCTAGGATAGGACTAGAAATGGGCTTATGGGGGGCTAGGACTGGAAATGGGCTGATGCGGGGACTAGAAGGGAGCGGATGCTGGGTGGGGCTGGAACTAGAAGGGAGCTGATGTTGGGGGAGGATTAGAATAGGATAGAGCTGGGAGAGTGAAAAAATATTTTGTGTAGGAGGGAAGACAAATCTACAATTGGCCGGATATTGGGAGAGTAAGTGGGGATTGAGGATGGAGGGGTAAAATTTGAGTGGATGAAATAGGAATGAGGAAAGAGCAAAAGGAGAAAGATTAGTATGTTAAAGCAGATGTAGAGAGAGAATGGAAACAAACTAGAAGAGTGAAGAAAGGACAAAAGACGATGGAGAGTTAGCAGAAGACACGAAGAAACCAGAAGAAAGTGGCTGGAGCAATTGCAACTGAAAAAAAATGCACAAAAGGTAGAAAAATATCTCTTTATTGAATTTATTAACTGAAATATGCCAGCTCTGGGAAATGTGCATCATTAACGTCTGCGCTTTGTTTAGTACAAGAGGAAATTAATTTATAGTTTTATTTCTACAGTGTTGTTGTGCTTTTGGGGTTCCCAGTTTAATTATTGTCTTCCTGTTTCTAAATTGTGATTCCTTGTTTGGTGATGGTCTATGTTCTGCATGTGTAACTGAGCTGAGGTATTCTGTTTATGTAATTCCTATTTGACATTGCCACTTGTTCTCTTTCCCCAGTAGGTCATGTATTGTTATTCTCTGAAATGTATTGGTTTAATATTTTCAGTGTAGTCTTTTGATAGGTAGGGTCTTGTGCTTTGTGAGTCCTGGTAGTGCTGTTATGATACTGCGGGTTTGCTATGGGTTCTAAATGGGCAGTGTTTGTAGTAGTTCCTAATGTGCCTGGCAGTTGGCACTGGATTATAGTAATGTAGAAATATTTTAGTCTTTCTTTATCCATACACTCATTAAGAGGCATGTTTACTAAAAGTTAGTGTAAGGTAACATTATGCAAATATTTATGCAAATGAGGTCCCTTATGCAAATGAGGCCCCACACCGATTCTCCGCACATGGCCCCGCACCCCCCTTGGGCCGCCCCTGGTTGCTATGATTAATGTCAGCTAACAAATCCTAAGTTAAACATGATTTGTTGATAGAGATTCATCATAGCAACCTTTCTGATATCTGTGGAGTGTGTTTCAGTTATTGATTCTGACAGTGTTTACCATCCCGGGGAGTGACCCCAACAGTTTTGCGTACCATAGCAATGCCTGCATTGTGCCCAGGACTGGTGTAGTGGCCAGGGTTGCCACAAACCTCTATATTTGCACAATGTTGGCACAGGTGTGGGAGTGTGTGTCTGTCTATCCAGTTTGTTGTGGCTGTCTACACCTTACTGAGCCCAGTGTTAGCCTGCCAATGTGCATAATGAGGAGCAAGTTACTGTGTGTATGGGCCAGACAGGGTGGCCTGGGCAGGATGCATATGCACAGGGTATAGGGCAATGGCTGGGACATTGTAGTGCCAGACCACCACCTGCACGGACAGGGTGGCCACAGCATGTCATGCTGGGAGGTCACTCTCACCCTGACTGAGCAGTGACCATGGCATGGCTAGGTTCCCCCATAGTGCTATACAGTATTTCTCTCAAGTGATATTTATGGGTTCTCTTTTCTGGAGCCCAATCACTGACATACCTGCTTGGTGTGTATGCTCACATCCCATTTTTTGGTGCACACAGGTCCTCCAGGAACATGCACTATGTACTAGCTAGCAGACTGTCTGCAGTTAGTATGAGTATGGTTGGAACACCTTGCAGGGTGCAGTGGGTGGAGACTGACTGTGCCCTCTGCTGGTGAATGTCAGATAGTGGTGGGGTGGGCAGCTGAGCTGAGCTTTTCTAGCATTCTACCTGTCTGCCATTTGTCTTATTGATGCATACAGATCTGCATTGACTGCCCTGTAGGGTGCCTGTTTCCCAGGAGAACTGGGGTTGATGGTCCCCTTTACTGTCAGCATTGCAGAGATGTACAATGTGGATCTGTTGGTGAGAGATCCTGTCCCCCATCCTGGGCCACAGAGGGCAGGTTGGGTGGCACTACATAATCCACCTTGGGGTCCAAACACCCCCCTTCACTTTTAACATGTGACCATGGCACCCATACAGGATATGCACTATTCTGGGTGCATCATAGTCCACAAGGGCTATACGTGACTGGGAAATACAGATGGACACAGGTGTATCCTAGGTGTGTCTGCAAGGACTACCTATCACACACTAGCATTGATGGCGACCTGCAGCATAGCCTATCTCAGCAAAGCCAGGTGCTGTGGAGCTGGTGCTGGCTGCCCCACCTCACCCTCAGGGGGAGCACAGGACCCGCACAATGTCACGGTCTGTAGCTATTCTGTGCCAGTAACACACACGGTCAGTTTCCCCTACCAGGCCGAGGTGCTGTGGGGGTGCATACCCCATCTTGTGATCAGCTGTAGACTGCTGATCTGCATGTGCAGTGCATCATGGGTACGGGTGGGTTTACCCTATCCTGATAACCACAGCAGACAGTTTGTGTGGTGACCTGCAGTCTTTCTGTAGCCAGCCAGCAGTGTGGTAGTAGCTATAGAGATGTAGCCTACTGGTTACTTCAATGACTGTGGAGGCAGAGGTCATGGGTTCAATCCTGCAGTGGTGTAATCTAAAAAGGCTGTCTGAGGCATTTTCTTTTAATTTAAATCAGTGCTGTCAGCAGAAACACCCTCACAGTGCTGTAGCCTAAGGTGCCTCATAGGCGCCCTGTAAGGCGCCCTATACAGTGCCCTATAGGGCACATTATAATGTGACCTATGGGGCGCATTATGAGGCACCTTAGGTTAGGGCACTGTGAGGGTGTTTTTGCTGGCAGCACTGATTTAAATTAAAAGAAAATGCCTCAGACAACCATTTTAGATTACACCATCGCAGGATCAAACCCATGATCTCTGCCTCCACAGTCATTGCAGTAACCGGTGGGCTACATCGTTATAGCTTCTAACACTGCACTGGCATGTACATAGGGTTAACGTGAGTTAACGTGCCACAGCGCACTCTATCGCGCGATACATATTCTTGCTACCTTAGGACTGGAACGCCCACTCCTTATATGGCATTCTTCACATTATCGCTGCAACTAGCGCCGGTAACATTAGGATGGTTTAGTAAACATACACCAAAGAGTTTTAGGGATCTTTTAAGCCATCCCCGGATTTCTGATAACCCCATCCTGATGCATTTTTAGAGCTATTGCAATTAGTAGAATCAGGAAAGTCAAGTTTGAGCCATGATGGTTGGCATTTTTGTATATGCTGGCTGCAGCAGCTAAAAAACAAATCCAGATATTCGGTGCCACCATCTGGATAGTGGCTGGCGCTGAATGTCCAGGTAGGCGGTAAGTGCCAGTGCCATCAGACAGTAGCGCAAATATGGCCACTATCCAGATAATTTGCTGATCTGCCCATGGACTGACTTCGCACTATCTGGATAGTGCTGAGGTGGTCTGGAAGGATCTTCTATGGCATCCATTTAGTGACTCTGAATATCCAAGTCAGTGGCACTGATCCAGATAGTAGGTGCTGCTATCCAGACAAGTGCTTTTGAATATTAACCTGAGGGACCACAAATATCAAACTGCTTTGGATATAAGTTCATAGAAATATAGAAACACAAAAATGATGGCAGATAAAATCAGTAGGGCCTATCTAGTCTGCTTTTTCCTACTAACTACTAAGCTGTTCACTCCCTTTTATCCCTTAGAGATCCTCTCTGTTAGTACAGTACAGACTGTATCTGGATTCAAGAAAGCATGGGACAATCTCCACTGGGAGGCTATTCCATGCATCAACCACTCTTTCCATAGAGAAATATTTCCTCAAATTACTTCTGAGTCTATCCCTTTCACCTTAATCTTATTACCCCTTGTTGCAAAGCTTTCTTTCAATCAAAAGAAACTCTCCTCTTGTTTATTTATGCCACAGAGGTATTTAAATATCTCTATCATATCTCTCCTCTCCCGCCTTTCTTACAAAGTATACATATTGAAATCTTTGTCTGTCCCCATATGCCTTATTTCGAAGACCATTGACCATTTAGTAACCACCTTTTACACCGACTCCATCCTATTTATATCCTTTGAAGGTGTGATCTCCAGAATCACACACAGTACTCCAAATGAGGTCTCAACAAAGATTTACAGAGGCACTATCACCTCCTTTTTCCTGCTGACTATTCCTTTCCCTATGCACCTAAGCATACTTCTGGCTTTCGCTGCTGACTTTTCTGTTTAGCCACCTAGAGATCATCAGAAGCAATCACTCCCAGATACCGCTCTTCTATCATCGAGAGAAGTACTTCACCCCCTATACTATTCTGCTCCCTTGGATTTTTGCAGCCCATATGCATGACTGCATTTTTTAGCATTAACTCTCAGTTGCCAAATTCTCTACCATTCTTCAAGCTTTATGAGATCCCTCCTCATGTTATCTACAACTTTGTGGGTATCAACTCTATTGCAGATGTTGGTTTCATCCGTAAAGAAGCAAACCTTACCCGACAGCCCTTCTACAATATCACTTACAAAAAGGTTAGAAAGAACCAGACCAAGAACAGACCCCTGTGTTTCACCACTGGTATCATCCTTCTCAGAGTGAATTCATTTTACCTGTACCCTTTGTTGCCTCTCATTCAATCAGTTTCTAACCTCGTCGGTCACTTTACGGTTCCATCCTTAGGGTGCTTAATTTATTTATACGTCGCCTGTGTGGAACAGTGTCAAAGGCTTTACTGAAATCTGTCACATATAAGGCTCTTCTTTGATCCAACTCTCTTGTTACTCAGCCAAAAAAATTAATCTGATTTGTCTAACAAGGCCTGCCTCTAGTAAAATCATGCTTCCTCAGATCCTGCAATCCACTGGATTCTAGAAACCTCAATACCCTCTGTTTAGTAGTGTTTTCATTAATTTACTCAGCATAGGGGTCACACTAACTGGCCTGTAGTTCCCTACCTTCTTCTTACTTCCACTTTTGTGTAAAGGGACCTCATGTACCACTGGGACCACTTCTGACTCTAAAGAATCATGTGAAAGATCAGACAGTGAAGCCGCCAGAACTTCACTAAGTTCCTTCAATACTCTCGGATGTATCCTGTGGAGCCCCATCGCTTTGTCTACTTTTAGTTTAGCTAGCTCCTCACAAACACAATTTTCTGAAAATCATTCAAGGTCTGTTTCACTTCTGTTCCTATTTGTGTGTGTTTTCTGAGGTCCTACTCCTGGCTCTGCATCTATGCAGGGGTGGCCCAAGGGGGATGTAGGGCCATGTACGGAGAGTCATTGCAGGGCCTCATTTGCATAAGAACATAAGAACATAAGATATGCCATACTGGGTCAGACCAAGGTCCATCAAGCCCAGTATTCTATTTCCAACAGTGGCCAGTCTAGGTCATATGTACCTAGCAGTTTCCCCAAGGGACACAGGTTCCACAATGCTTGTATTGGTTCAAGCATTGATATCCTGGGTCCCTTCTTAATAATGGTTTATGGACCTTTCCTCCAGGAACTTGTCCAAACCTTTTTTAAACCCAGCTACACTAACAGCCTTTACTACAGCCTCCGGTAACAAATTCCAGAGTTTGATTACACGTTGAGTGAAAAAATATTTTCTTTTATTAGTCTTAAATAGTTTACCCTGTAGCTTCATTGCATGTCCCCTAGTCTTTCTATATTCTGCTAAGGTAAACAATCAATCTACGTTTACCCGTTCCACTCATCAATTTATAGACTTCTATCATATCTCCCCTCAGCTGTCTCTTTTCCAGGTTAAAGAGCCCTAACCTTTTTAGCCTTTCTTCATAGGAGTATCCTTCCATCCCCTTTACCATTTTGGTGGCTCTTCTCTGAACCTTTTCTAAAATCGCTATATCCTTTTTAAGATACGGCGACCAGAATTGCACACAATATTCAAGGTGCGGTCTCACCATGGAACGATATAGAGGCATTATAATATCTTTTGTTTTATTTTCCATTCCTTTCCTTATCATACCTAGCATTCTATTTGCTCTCTTGGCCGCTGCTGCAAACTGAGCCGAGGGTTTTAACATGGTATCCACAATGACGCCTAAACTTTTTCCTGGGTGGTAGTTCCTAATGTGGAACCTTGCATCGTGTAACCATAGTTTGGGTTGTTCTTCCCTAGATGGATAACCTTGCACTTGTCCACATTAAATTTCATCTGCCATTTTGATGCCCAGTCTTCCAATTTATCAAGATCCTCTTGCAATTTTCCACAATCCTCTTGGGTTTTAACAACTTTAAATAGTTTTGTGTCATCTGCAAATTTGATAACCTCACTCGTTATTCCACTTTCCAGGTCATTTATGAATATGTCAAAAAGCAGCGGACCCAGCACAGATCCCTGGGGTACACCACTATTCACCTTTCTTCATTGGGAAAATTGGCCATTTAGCCCTACCCTCTGCTTTCTATCTTTTAACCAGTTCCTGATCCACAATAGTACACTGCCTCCTATCCCATGACTCTTTAGTTTTGCCAAAAGTCTCTCATGAGGGACTTTGTCAAAGGCTTTCTGAAAGTCCAGATACACAATATCAACCGACTCACCTTTGTCCACCTGATTATTCACTCCTTCAAAAAAACATAACAGATTAGTAAGACAAGATCTTCCTTGTCTAAAGCCATGTTGGCTGTCTCCCATTAGGTCATGACTATCTACATGCTGAGTAATTTTATTCTTTATGATGGTTTCTACCATTTTTCCTGGTACTGATGTCAGGTTCACCGGTCTGTAGTTTCCCAGATCACCCCTGGAACCCTTTTTAAAAATTGGTGTTACATTGGCGATCCTCCAATCTTCAGATATTAGAGATGATTTTAATGATAGTTCACAGATTACTAATAGCGGGTCTGCAATCTCATATTTCAGTTCTTTCAACACCCTTGGATGTATACCATCCGGCCCAGGTGATTTGCTACTCTTCAGTTTATCTAATAGTTGTAATACATCTTCCCGATGTATTGATATTTCCTTCAATTCTTCCGCACCTTTAAATACCACTTCAGTCATGGGTAACATCCCTACATCTTCCTCAGTAAAGACTGAAGCAAAGAATTCATTCAGTCTCTCCGCTATCGCCCTGTCACCTCTTAGTGCTCCTTTAACCCCTTTATCATCTAATGGACCAACTGACTCTCTCACAGGTTTTTTGCTACGAATGTACTTGAAAAGGTCTTTACTTCGCGTTTTTTCTTCCGCAGCAAGCTTCTTCTCAAACTCTCCCTTTGCCTGCCTTAACAATGCCTTGCATTTGACTTGCCAGTGCTTGTGCTGTTTCCAGGTTTCGTCGTTTGGCTCTTTTTTCCATTTCCTGAAAGATGCTTTTTTGGCAACAACAGCCTCTCTTACCTCACCTTTAAACCATGCTGGCAGTTTTTTGGACTTCCTTCCACTTTTTGCATAAGGAGCCTTATTTGCTTTAATATTTGCATAATGTTAATATGTGCTAACTTTTAGTAAACATGCCTTTTAATGAGTGTCTGGATAAAGAAAGACTACCAGATTTATACATTATTATACTCCAGTGCCAACCACCAGGCACATTAGGAAGTACTATAAACAATGCCCACTTAGAACCCATAGCAAACCCACCATATCATAACAGCACTACCAGGACTCAGAAAGCACCAAACCCTACCTATCAAAAGGCAACACTGCAAATATTAAACCAATAAACCTCGGAGAATACCAATACATCTTCTACTAGGGAAAAAGAACAAGTGGCACTGTCAGATAGAAACTACATGAACAGAATACCTCATCTTGGTTACACATGCAGAACATAGACCGTCACCAAACAAAGAACAAGGGATCACAATTTAGAAATAGGAAGACAATAATTAAATTAGGAACCCCAAAAGCCAAACTTGGAATATATAACATCAGTGGAGAAATAAAACTATAAATTAATTTCCACTTGTACTAAACAAAAATGCAAAGACATTGCACATTTCCCAGCATTGACATATTCCACTTAATAAATTAAAAATAAAAAGTATTTTCTACCTTTTGTTTGGGAATTTTATTTTTCAGTTGCAATTGCTCCAGTCATTTTCTTCTGGTTTCTTCGTGTCTTCTGCGAGCTGTCCACTTGTCCTTTCTTCTCTCTTCTAGATTTTTTCCATTCTCTCTCTATATCTGCCTTAACATACCGATCTTTCCCCTTTTGCTCTTTCCTCCATTTCTTTCTTTATTCCTTTATCATCCACTCAAATTTCAGCCTTCCATCCTCAATCCCCACTTACTCTCCCAATATCCGGCCAATCGTATTTTCTTCCCTCCCACACAAAATATCTTTCCCCCTCTCCATCCTCATTTCCCAACCCCATCTCCTTCTAGTCCTCCTCTGACATCAGCTCCCTTCTAGTTCCAGCGCCACCCAGCATCCACTCCCTTCTAGTCCCATTCTCCCATGCCCCTGCATCAGCCCATTTCCAGTCCTGGTCTCCCAACAGTCATTTCCAGTCCTATTCCAGTCCCCATCAACCATTTCCAGTCCAAGTTCTCCCTATCAGCCCATTACCAATCCTAGTTCCCCATCAGTTCATTTCCAGTCCTAGCCCCCCCATAAATCATTTCCAGTCCTATTCCAGCCCACCCCCATCAGCCCATTTCCAGTCCAAGCTCCCCCATCAGTCCATTTCCAATCCTAGACCTTCATCAGCCCATTTCCAGTCCAAGCTCCCCCATCAGCCCATTTTCAGTCCTAGCCCCCTTATCAGCCATTTCCAGTCCTATTCCAGCCTCCCATCAGCCCATTTCCAGTCCAAGCTCCCCCATCAGCTAATTTCCAATCCTAGCCCCCCTGTCAGCCGATTTCCAGTCCTAGCCCCCCATCAACTCATTTCCAGTCCTAGCCCCCATCAGCCATTTCCAATCCCAGCCTTCCATCAGCCCATTTCCAGTCCTAGCCCCTCTCATCAGTTATTTTCAGTCCTATTCCAGCCCCCCATCAGCCCATTTCCAGTCCAAGCTCCCCCCTATCAGCCCATTTCTAGTCCAAGCCCCCATCCATCAACCCATTTCCAATCCTAGCCCCCCACTGGCCATTCCCTGTCCTATCCTAGACCTCCCCCCCCCAAAGAGCCCCGTGGCTGTCTAAGCTGCTTCAGAGGGAGCCAGGGAAGCCTGCGTGAGGTCCTGGCTCACCTCTGCACAGCTGCCAGCATGAAGTGGTGTTTTCCCTCACGCTGGCAACTGTGTTACTGTGAAGTGCGCTGAATGCTGGGAAAATGCCGCTCTTCACGCTCGTGGCTGTGCAGAGGTGAGAGGGGCCTCATGCAGGCTTCCCTGGCTCCCTCTGCACAGCTGCCAGTGTGAAGAGCACCGTGTGAGAATGAAGTTCATGCGGGGCCCCGTGTGAACAACATTCTTGCACAATGGATGGGCTGGTCCTGAATCTATGAACACAGACCAGAAATATTTGTTAAGTATCATCATCTTTTACATATTCTCTCCTTCACCCTTGAGTCTGACAATACCACTTTTGCACGTCCTGTTATCACTTACATACCTGAAAAATGGTTTCCTCCCCCTTCCCCCCATTTTACAGCATTGGCTATTTTTTTTCTTCCATTTGAATCATTACTTTCTGGACTACTTTCCTAGTTTCTTTAAAATTTTCCAAATATTGATGCTTGAATTCCTCTTTCTGTGATCTGAAAGGGCTGTAGCCTGCGTTATCTAGCTTAGCTGCCTCCTTGGACTTGTGCTGCTCCAGAGTCTCCGGACCCCAGCCACCAGAGTGCCAGACGAAGCTAAGGTACCACCTTATCTCTCTTCTTTCGGGTGGGCAATGGTTAGCTAGAAACTTATTCCATAACTTTTCTCAGTGCAGAGCGAATCAGTGACTTCTGGTTACTAATTGGTGATTTATCACTTTGTTTAATTGTAATTCTGTGTCGCAACAAACCTCTACCTCATGTTTCTATTTATGTATCTTTAGCTATATATGTTTGTACATTTTTCTACCTGGCTGTTCATAATAAAATATAATATATATATATCTACAGACCATATTTCTTCCATGGCTCATTACCAGCATAACTCATAGAACTTCGGGCTGGGTATCAGTAGCTAATTTCCCCTGGACATAACTGAGAGCCTAACTTATTTTTGTGCTACTAATAATCCCTACAGTTCTTATTCAGATAATGACTTATTGAGGTATTATACCATCTTGACAAAGTTAGTTTTTCTAAAGTCTAGGACCCTTACTTTTGAATGGAACACATCAGCTCTAGTCCTAATAATGAACCACACCTTCTGGTAATCACTGGTTGCAAGATGATCACCCACTACACCATCAAAAACACTTTCCCCATCTATTTATCATGGCCCCCCACCCATGTGGATTCTGTTACCAGTTACTGGAATAGTTATTCCTTTAGAGAATCTAGGATATTTTTACTTCTAGATGACAATGCAGGAAGGATGTCCCAACCAATATCCAACATATTGAAATCACCTATCAGTAGCACTTCTTTCATAACAATGCCGTGAATGTTTTCAATCAAATCTCTGTCTACTTCTTCTTCCTGTGAAGGAGGTGGGTATATCACACCAATGCAAATGAATGCTCCATTCTCTCGTCCTCATTTAATCCATAGTGCCTTGCCTTTCCTTCCCTGCAATTCTGTTGCTTTAATATTACTTTTACATATAGTGCAACTCCTCCTCGTTTTCTTCCTACCTTCTCCTTCCTGGAGAAATTATAGCCCTGTATAATTATATCTCAGTCATGGTTCTCTGTGAACTATGTCTCTGTGACTACCGCCAAATCCAAATCAGCCTCTTCTATTAAAGCCTCAAGATCCAGACTCTTATTTTCCATATTATGGGCAATAATACACATGGCTTCCTAATTATTCCCCCTTTACCCATTTCTACAGATGTATTTAATATTTAACTTGCCTGAGGGCTTTTGCTTACCTGGGAACTTTCTTCAGCCATCCCTAATGAATCTAGTTTAAAAAAAAGTCTGGCTAAAACGTTTCTCTTCTGGAGCTGGACAATTTGGCAGCTCTGAAAGAAAGAGGATAGTCCTTCTTCAGGGCTGGATTTAAGATTTTGGTACCCATAGGCAGAACTGGCAAGTAAGGGCAGGGATCTTCACTTGGAGCTTGGAGAGCCAAGAAAGCCCTGTGGAGACCAAAAAATAGGTCTGAGGGTGTTGGTCCAGAGTTCCATGGTAGTGCCTCTTTGAAGTGACACTGGTGGGCAGCCCTACAATAGGTGAGAGAAGACTTTATTTTGGCCTGGCTACTTGGTATCTTCAACATGTGGTGCACATGGAAGTTGCTTATGATTAAACCAAGCCTGTCCCTCTCAATATTAAACAAATCCCTTCCTATGAGTGTGTGTGTGGTTTTTTTTGTACTGGGATGTAACATAAGAGGTCTACTAGCCTCTGTGCTTTCAATGGCTATCTTTTTTCCCTCTGCTAGCAAAGGACCCAGGAGCCCATGGGGTGTTTAGTAACTCTGGGCCTTGAGATCCCCAAGGTGCCCCTGCATCTAGAGTGGAGCAAAGATTACATTAGTAATTCAGGTTTAGCATTTTTCCTCTGAGGGAAGGGATATTATGCTAAAAAATGTATTTTGTGAGTTTAAAGGATCTGATAAAAATGTCAGGGCTGTTTTTGTTATAATGCTTTTTGTTCATCTTTAATGTCATGGCTTTTGATAATGTATTCAAATTTTAATTACGTTACCACTTGCCCCTGATTTTGAGGGATTGTCCCTGATTTTGGAGCTGTGTCCCTGACTCCCACCTGTTTAGCAGCCTCCTGTTCCTGGTTCCAGCAATGGGGACAGAGAGGGTAGAAAAAGATTTGATTTTCAATTTAGTGATTGGAATGTGTTGGTTTTTAGAATGTACATCCATTTTCTTCATATTTTGCATAGTATGGGAGACTGTGTCACTTTCTATTTCTCTGTCAATTGCTCCACTTGGAAGTGAATAATATTGTTGCTATCAATGTCATGGGATGGATGGGGGGCAGGTCGGATAATGACTACTCTTCTCCTCACCTTGTTGCTCAAACCTGAAACTAGATGTCTCTTCTTCCCAATCCCTTGCTTTGGACAACAAGTGTCCCATATTTGCATGCAAAAAAAATCTAATAACCTTAATTTTAATCAACATTTAAAAAAATGAAATAAGATGAAAATGAATAATTGCCAACGATTTTTCTGCAAGAAAGGCTAGGGAGAGCATGAAGATGCACCATAATCTGGTGAAAAAAAGAGGAAATTAGACTTACCTGCTAATTGTAGTTCCTTTAGGAACTCCAGTCTAGTCCCGACATCTAGGGTTTAAGCACCTCCTCCAGCAGCTATGGAGACTGAGAAACGTCATTCTTTTGATGACACTGGTACAAATACCGCTGGGACCGCCTCCTCTGTCCAGTAATCTATTGACAAAGCAGACTCACCCAAGCAACAATCAAGTATCAAAAAACATAACACATTGAACTTAATATAAACTTAATTAAGTAATTTAAGTTACTAACTAATGAACGAGGACCGAATACTCCCATTGTAATCTAGCTGAACTAAATGATTGTACTTACGTATAGGAATCTGTGCTAAGGACTTCCACACTTCCCCGCTCCCTGAAAGAGCCAGACTCGTTCCAGATCCCTCTCTTGTCTTGCAAACTCCCCCCCTTTCGTATGGCCCACACGTTTCCCCAAGCTTTGTCTTCTTATGCCTTTGCGGAAACAGCGTGCTTCAGGCCCACCACAAGACCTAATCAGGGAGGGTTATGGGACTAGACTGGAGTTCCTAAAGGAACTACAATTAGCAGGTAAGTCTAGTTTCCTCTTCCTTATCATCCCTCCAGTCTAGTCCCGACATCTAGGGATGTAACAGAGCAGTGAAAGTCTCCCTTACCGGGAGGGACCCGCTAGGCCAGTCTGAAGCACCGCTGCATCAAAAACAGTATCCCTTTCCGCCTGCACATCGAGATGGTAATGCTTAACAAATGTATTAAAGGACGACCAAGTCGGCGCCCTACAAATATCAACCGCTGGCACTAGACGGTACTCTGCCCACGACGCTGCTTGCGCTGTCGTCGAATGAGCTTTAATGCCTTCAGGCACTGGCTTCCCCTTAAGAATGTAAGCTGACACTGTAGCTTCTTTAAGCCAGCGCGCAATGGAAGCTTTACTTGCCGCTTCCCCCTTACGCGCTCCACCAAAAAGGACAAAGAGCCTATCCATATTTCTGAAACTTGCCGTCCTACGAAGATATTTTTTCAGCGCTCATTGAACATCCAGCGAGTGAGAAGATCCTGAACTCGACTGTCCTCCCGAATTGACAAAGACTGGCAACGAAATGGTTTGATTGACATGAAAAGCCGACACTACTTTTGGCAAGAAAGACGGCACTGGTCTCAAAACCACTTTATTATCATAAAATGGCAAGAATGGCTCTCGACAGGTTAGAGCCTGAAGCTCTGAAATTCTACGTGCCGACGAAATCGCTACTAAAAATACCGTCTTGAGCATCAGATCCTTATCCGACACTCTAGCCAATGGTTCAAATGGTTCACGCGTTAAGGCGTCCAACACCAAAACCAGATCCCACCGTGGAACTGGAGACTTACAAGGTGGCCTCAGAAGAGACACCGCTCGCAAAAATCATTTAACATCTGGATGCGTTCCCAGTGTCTCCCCTTTTATCTTTCCCCTATAACACGCCAGAGCTGCTACCTGCACCCGCAACGAGGCAGCCGCCAAGCCCTTGTCAAAACCATCCTGCAAGAAGGCCAACACGTGTGACACCGCCGCACTCAAAGCCTGAACCTTCCTGTCCGAACACCATTCCTCAAAGATCCGCCAGATACGTACATACGCTAGCGACGTCGATCTCCACCTTGCCTTCAACATTGTAGAAATTACGGCTGAGGCATACCCTCTCGCCCTCAGCCTCGCCCTTTCAAGAGCCAAGCCGTAAGCGAGAACCGATCCACCTGGGGCATAAGTATAGGACCCTGAAACAACAGGTCCTTTTGAACCGGTAACCACCAGGGCCGATCCACTAACAGTCTGACTAGGTCCGCGTACCACGGCCTTCTCGGCCAATCTGGAGCTATCAGAATTACCGTTCCCTTGTGAACCTCTATCCTCTGCAGAACTCGACCTATTAACACCCAAGGGGGAAATACATACAGGAGCTGACCCTCTGGCCACCCTTGAATGAGAGCATCGAGACCCTCCGACATTCTTTCCTTTCTTCTGCTGAAAAATCTGTTTGCCTTTGCTGATGCTAACGTCGCCATTAGATCCATTATCGGCTGACCCCAGCGGTTCACTATCAGCTCGAACACCTCTGGATGCAGAATCCACTCTGCTGGGTCCACTTTGACCCTACTCAGAAAATCGGCCATCACATTTCCACTCCTGCCACATGCATCGCCGACAGTGCCAGAAGATGAGCTTCGGCCCACTCCAACAGGTGATCGGCCTCGGCTCTAGTGGTGCACTGCCGGTGCCACCCTACCAATTGATGTAGGCTACTGCGGTCGCATTGTCGGAAAAAACGTGCACCGCTCTGCGCTCCAGACAAGTCTGAAACTCCCTCAGCGCTAGACCCACCACTCTCAACTCCAATCTGTTGATGGACCAAGCCTTCTCCCCCTCGGTCCACTGACCCTGAGCAAAATTTCGATCGACGTGTGCCCCCCATCCCCAGAGACTGGCGTCCGTCGTCAGAGATACCCAACTGGGGGCCTCTAGAGGCATACCCCTCTCCAGCACCCCTGGCTGCAACCACCATTGCAACGCCTTCCTCATCTCCGGCCCACACGGAAGCACCCGGAACAGAGGATCGTTTTGGTGTGACCATCATCTGAGCAATGCCCTCTGCAGTGGCCGCATATGCGCCCTCGCCCACGGCACCAATTCTAGTGTTGCTGCCATCGTACCTAGCAACTGCAGATAGTGCCACGCCGTGGGAATCCTTCAGCTTAGAAAGGCTCTGACTAGGCCTCTCAGACTCTGAGCCCTCACCCGGCAGGAACACCTTCCCCACCTGTGTACTGAAATGGGCTCCGAGATATTCCAGGCTTTGCGAAGGTTCTAGTCTGCTCTTTGCTCTGTTGATTATCCAACCTAGGCTCTGAAGGAACTCCACCACGCTGGCCGTTGCCACCATGCTCTCTTCCCTGGACTTTGCCCATATAAACCAATCGTCCAAATACGGGTGTACCAGAATTCCTTCTTTCCGTAGCGCCGCTGCTACTACCACCATGACTTTGGTGAATGTCCGAGGAGCTGTTGCTAAACCGAACGGCAAAGCGTGGAATTGAAAATGCCCCATCGGAAGTGCAAATCTGAGGAACTTCTGATGCTCTTGACGAATGGGTATGTGAAGATACGCTTCTGACAAATCCAGGGCGGTGAGTAACTCCCCTGCCCTGACGGCCACAATGACCGACCTCAGCGTTTCCATCCGAAAATGTGATATGCGAAGACTCCGATTTACCTTCTTGAGATCCAAGATGGGACGAAAGGAACCCTCCTTTTTTGGTACCACAAAATAAATGGAGTATCGACCGTACCCGCACTGTTCCTTTGGCACGGGAACCACTGCGTTGAGACTCAGAAGTTGTTGCAACGTGTCTCGCACTGCCTGAACTTTCAGGGGCATTTTGCATGGGGATTGAACGTAAGCATCGGCCACTGGGTGTTGGAACTCGAGAGCATAGCCCTCTTGAATGACCTCTAACACCCACAGGTCAGTAGTAATCCGGGCCCAAGCAGGATAAAACTCTTGTAGCCGCCCTCCTACAGCCACCAGTTCCTCTTGGGCTCCCCTGGCTTCATTGTGACTTTCTAAGATTCGAGGGGGAGGGAGCTGCAAAACCTCTGTTTGCTCCCCTAAAACCTCAAAACCCTTGACTTCTATAGGAGAAATGTCCCCTTTGAAATTGATCAAACCGGGTTGGGCGGAAACGACGAAAATCTCTCTGCTGAATTCTGTTAGCTGCCAACGATTTCCTCTGCTGCTGCTTATCCTCTGGGAGTCTCCCTCCTTTAGATTCCCCCAAATCTTTTACCAACTTATCCAAATCTTCTCCAAACAGTAGTTTACCCCTAAAAGGCAACTTACTTAATCGCGTCTTTGAGGAACCATCTGCCGCCCAATTCCGCAACCAAAGATAACGCCGGGCTGCTATTACCGACCCCATACTCTTAGACAGACTCCTAATAAGGTCATAATGAATGTCCGCTAGGTAAGCCGTCCCGGACTCCAACTTGGACGCTTCCCCTTCAGTCTCCTCCCCTTGGTCTACCTGAAGATGTTGTGACCAACGGAGACAGGCGCGCGCCACCCAGGCCCCACAAACTGATGCCTGTAAGGAAAGCACACAGATGTTGAATATCTGTTTCAACAAGGTATCTAGCTTCCTATCTTGCACATCCTTAAGGGCAGCACTACCTTCCACCGGAATTGTCGTCTTTTTGGTTACTGCTGATACCGCAGCATGTACCTTCGGTGATTTAAACAACTCGCGATCCTGATCTACCAGCGGGTATAGGCGAGCCATAATCTGGGAACCTTTCAGCCCTGCTCCAGGCATGTCCTATTCTTCCTGAATCATCTCCCGCATCATTCTATGAACCGGGAAGGCTCTTTGTGTCTTTCGAAATGCCTGCAACAAAGGGTCCTCTAGGGATATATCCTCTGCCAGGCCTGCAGCAGTTATATTTAGTGCCTTTAGAGTTTCCCCTATTAACGCCGGTAACTCGTCCCATCTAAAGACTCTGACCACCCGTGCCTGATCTTCGTGTTCTGCCAACTCTCCTTCCTCTAATTCCTCCTGAACTACTGTGTCTTGTTCTCCGTCCTCCGAAAAAGGACCCTCGGAAGCTATTGACTGATCCTGCAAATTCTTTTCCTTTCGTGCCCTCTTTGAAGGAACCTCCAAGAGCCCCAAGCCTAGCGGGGTTCCCGGTCGCTTTTCGCCCCCGTTCACTTCTAGCACAGGCGCTTCCGTGCTCTTGTTACTGTATTGTAAGACCTGCTGCAAAAGGGTTACGAAATCCTGTGAAAAAATTGCCCCTAACCCACTAGGCAAAGTGGGCTGAGCCATAGACTTATCCGAAGCCGAGAAAAGCCCGGCCCCCAGTTCCAGCAACGGAACAGAGGGAGATGCAGGGACTGGCAAAACCCCTTTCGGTTCCTCTCCAGCCCCCCCCCCCTACTACGGGCTCCATAGAGAGGGCTTCCAGAGAGCAGGACTTGTAAGCCCCTGCTTCTGAAACCGAGCCCTTTCTAAGACCGCAGAGCAAACAAAGCTGCTTAGAAGGCATCTCACCCCCAACCTGAGTACCAACTAAAAGGCTACTGTTATTAGCTTTCTATCTAAACTAGACTGTCAGCCCTACCAGAGAAAGATCTCCCAGTCTTTAACTCTATAAAGAGATTTCCCCAGCAATAAACAGAGCCATGGCAGTTCCACATATTAAAACACACACCTAAATAAATATATCTCTATCTCTCTCTCTCTCTACATATATCTATTGTGACAATGAGAGTGGGGTTGAACAGATGGAAACAGAGGAAAATAAGGAATACGCCTTTAAGACAAGAGACAGGCAAGGTTTCCACAGGGTTCAAGCTTCAGATAAACTAAAGAAACACATACTAGCTGAGGCTGAGCCACGCCCAAGCCCTAAGGTAGGTGCAGGTTTGAGCTCTAATCACAGGCACATGTGCAGGGAGCAGGGAGTGGTGGCAGGAAAGCGGCTTTTTAAGCCGGCCTCACTGAGAGCAGAGGGAGGAGAAGGAGAAAGAGCAGCTGAGAGTCCAGCAGCTGTGAAGCCAGAGGGTTCAGGAGCAGTGAAGCCTGGTTCAAGGAAGCCAAGAGAAGGCAGCGTGGAAAGCTTTACTCCACTTGGGAAAAAGGTTTTAGCAACCAAAGAAGCAGTTCTAAGGTGAAAGGTACACCTGCTTCAGAGTCCAGCAGATGGATAGCTGGGGACATTGCTAATGAGCTGAGCCAGACTGCAGAGCAGAGAGTGCAAAACCCGGTTCCAGGAACCCAAGCTGAGAGAAGGTGGGTGCAAGCAGTTATAGACAGAGATAACCAGAACCCAGCCTCGAGCAGAGAGATAGACCTGAATACAATTAAAGTATTAAAGAAACTGTTCCAAGACAGAAAAGCCTACTCTCAAGGTACAACCAGTTCTTATCCAGGAGAGCAGCTTTTAGAGGAACTCCAGAAGTTTCTACAAAACAGTAAGTTTGAACGTGTTGTTGAAAACCCAGGGGAAGATAAGCAATGTATGGTGCAAGAGGACATGCAGATTGATCCTTGTGAGGAAGATTCTAGGTGTAATGAAGCACCGATGGATTGTTCTCTATGTAGAAGGGAGGTTTAATTATTGCTAAGAAAAGGACTGAGACAGGAAGTCTTTGAAGAGCAATATTGTACTTAGCTAGGAGAAAGCTAAGACCTTCTGTTAAACTAAAGAACATTCACTGAACCCTGACTTTATTAACTAAAGCTACATTGGATATAAATGGAATGAATTTACCTGGTTTGAATGACAAGAGGTAGCTGTGAATTAACAAGCTGAAGAATTAGCTGGGAACAGCTGTGATGTGAAAAGGTCTTTTCAGTTCTGAGGTTCCCAATGCAATTTTTGTTCCTGTTATCTTTGGAGAATAAATAGTAATTACACTTACCTGGTAATTGTAGTTCCTTGAGAGACGACAGCTTAGTCCTCACAGATGGGTTGTGCACCTCTTCCTGCAGCATGAAGACTGGACCAATCAAATTTCAGCTCCTCTGGAATCAGGCAACCAGGCATCCCTGAAGCTCCAGTGACCTATTGTCAAAGCAAACTCAAGAAAGAGCTAACCTTTAAAAGGTTCCGTTAGTTGAAGTTCCTATGTTGTTGTTTTTTTTTTTTTTTTACTGTTAAGCGAACTAAAGCCACAGATACAGAACGTCCCGCTCCTGCCACAGCATAAGCCGATAGCGAGAGAGAGAGAAAGGAATGACAGCGAAGCCCAAGAACTAAGAAAGGACACTCACCTGGAAGCACGTACGTCTGAACCCAAGGCGTGCCACTCTAAAAATAGAGAAGATAGGGAGGGCAGGAGGACTAAGCTGTCGTCTCTCAAGGAACTACAATTACCAGGTAAGTGTAATTACTATTTCCTTATCGTTCCTCCAGCTTAGTCCTCACAGATGGGATGTAACAAAGCAGCCTAACGGGCGGGATTCTTCCAACCGGCACGCAGAACAGAAGATCCGAAACGTGCATCGCCCGCCGCCATGACATCAAGTCTATAGTGCTTACTGAAGGTGTGAAGAGAAGACCACGTTGCCGCCCTACATATCTCTTCCGGAGATACAAAACTAAACTCCGCCCAGGACGCAGCCTGCGCCCTGGTGGAATGGGCGCGCAAACCAACCGGCGGTAGCCGACCGTGCAACAGATAGGCCGAGCCAATCGCCTCTTTAATCCACCGAGCAATGGAGGCTTTCGCCGCAGCCTCACCTTTGCGAGGCCCGCCAAACAGCACAAATAAATGATCCGATTTACGAAATTCACTGGTAACTTTCAAATATCGCCGAAGAACCCTCTTAAGATCCAAGCGACTAAAACCGCGATCAGAGGCGTGCTCCCCCGATGCCGGAAATACTGGGAGCGAAACCACTTGATTCACGTGGAAAGGAGAGGATACCTTAGGCAAAAAGGAAGGCACCGGCCGCAGAACGACTTTCTGGGCCGAGAAAGATAAGAAAGGTTCCCTACAAGAGAGTGCCTGAAGTTCGGAGATACGCCGCGCCGAGCAAATCGCTACTAAGAACACCGTTTTAAGAGTCAAATCCTTTACCGAACTATGAGAAAGAGGCTCAAAAGGAGCCGCAGTGAGAGACCGCAAAACCAAGTTGAGATCCCAGGAAGGCACAGAAGGTCTGCGGACCGGCCGCAGCCGAGAGACGGCCCGCAAGAAGCGAACGACATCGACATGGGCCCCCAGCGACACGCCGTGAACCTTACCTCGGTAGCAGGAGAGCGCCGCCAACTGCACTCGCAAAGAACTGGCAGCCAAACCTTTAGCAAACCCATCTTGCAGAAAATCAAGAACCACGGGGATTGAGGCCGTAGCGGCTCGAACCTGACGGCGAGAGCACCAATCCTCAAAGATGCGCCACACTCGGACATAGGCCAGAGAAGTGGAGCTCTTGCGCACTTGTAACAGGGTCGCCACGACAGACTTGGAATAACCGCGTTTTCTCAGCCGCGCCCTTTCAATAGCCAGGCCGTAAGAGAGAATCTCCCCACTTGTGGCATGCGTAGAGGACCCTGACACAAGAGATCCGGAGCTAGCGGCAGCCGCCACGGAGAGCCGTCTACCAATCTCATCAGATCGGCATACCACGGACGTCGAGGCCAATCCGGGGCTATCAAAAGTACTTGGCCCCGGTGGGCCTCGATGCGCTGAATCACGCGCCCCACCAGAGGCCACGGAGGAAACACGTAAAGAAGACCCGAGGAGGGCCACGTCTGTAACAGGGCATCGAGACCTTCTGACATCGGCTCCCGTCGACGACTGTAGAAGCGAGCCGCTTTTGCTGAGTGAAACGTGGCCATCAGGTCCATAACTGGCTGGCCCCAACGCTGAACCAGCTGCGTGAATACCTGCGGGTTGAGCTCCCATTCGCCGGGATCCACCTGAACCCTGCTGAGAAAGTCGGCCGTCACATTGTCTTTCCCGGCAATGTGCGCTGCCGAGATGGCTGGTAGCCGAGGCTCGATCCACTCGAACAACAGCCGAGCCTCCGCCTCCAAGCCGACACTGCCGGTGCCGCCCTGTCTGTTGATGTACGCGACTGTCGCTGCATTGTCGGAGAGCACCCGTACTGCCCGAGAGGCTATCAGGGCTTCGAAACTTTGCAAGGCCAACCGCACTGCTCGAAGTTCCAGGCGATTGATGGACCAGCCGCTTTCCTCCGGAGACCAGAGACCCTGAACGAACCGGTCGGCGCAGTGGGCGCCCCAGCCCGACAGACAAGCATCCGTCAGAAGCGGAAGCCAGCGCGGTTGCTCCAGAGGCATTCCCGCTCGGAGCGACGACCGTCGCAGCCACCACTGAAGATCTCGCCGTACCGTCAGGGGGCAAGGAAGTCGTTTGTTCAGGGAATCCGATTGGTTGGACCAGCGACGGAGCAAGGCTCTCTGAAGGGAACGCATGTGAAAGCGAGCCCAAGGCACGACCTCCAGGGAAGCCGCCATCGTTCCCAGCAACTGAAGGTATAGCCACGCCGAAGGAGCGGGGTTCTGTCGAAACCGACGGACGAGAGACTGGAGCGCCAACACCCTGCGGTCGGGAAGGAAAACCGCTCCCCCGCAAGTATCGAACTGTACGCCTAAGTACTCCAAACTCTGCGTCGGAACCAGATGGCTCTTGCGCGTGTTGACGACCCAGCCGAGAGACTGCAATAGCGCCACGACCTTGGACGTCGCTGCCATGCTCTCCTCGCGAGACTTCCCCCGAATCAACCAGTCGTCTAGATAAGGATGGACAAGCACGCCTTCCTTGCGCAAGGCCGCCGCGACTACCACCATGATTTTGGTGAACACCCTCGGCGCGGTAGCGAGACCGAAGGGCAATGCCTGGAACTGGAAATGACCCCACGGCACGGCAAATCGGAGGTACTTTTGCTGATCCTCCCGAATCGGGATATGAAGATAAGCCTCCGTGAGATCTAGGGAAGTGAGGAACTCGCCCTTGCGGACGGCGACCAGCACTGACCGAAGGGTCTCCATGTGAAAGTGGGGTACCCGCAGACAGCGGTTCACCCCTTTGAGATCCAAAATGGGGCGAAGGTCGCCACCCTTCTTTGGCACCACGAAATAAATGGAGTACCTTCCGATACCATACTCCGCCGGCGGCACGGGAACTACCGCCCCCAGCTGGAGTAGGCGATCGAGGGTTTGGCGAACGTGAGCTGTCTTTCGAGCTCCCCGGCAGGGAGACGCCACAAAGGAATCGAGGACGGGCCTGGCCAAGTCCAGGACATACCCGTCCCGGACGATGTCCAAAACCCACTGATCGGAGGTGATCTGGGCCCAAGCGGAGAGAAAGCATCGAAGACGCCCCCCGATCACTGGAATCTCCGCCGAGGCCCGCTGCCCTTCATTGGGGCTTGCGAGTAGACGCAGGGGTTGTGGTCGCAAAGCCCCTACTGGCTCCGCGAAAACCTCGAAAGCTCGAGGTCCTTGAAAAATATCGGCCACGCTGGAACCCTCCAGAACGGGGCGATCGAAACCTACGAAAGTCCCGAAACTGCCCCCGAACCGCTGGCAGCGGCCGTCCTCGCTTGGCACGGTCCTCTGGCAGGCGGCCGCCCTTGGACTCACCCAAATCCTTGACCAACTTATCCAAATCCTCACCAAAGAGCAGCCGACCTTTAAAGGGTAATCTGCCCAGACGCGACTTGGACGACCCATCCGCCGCCCAATTCTTCAACCAAAGAGCTCGACGTGTCGCTACCACGGATGCCATGCTATTAGAGAGGGCTCTGATGAGATCATACTGAACATCCGCCAAATATGCCGACCCCGATTCCAAGCGGTGAAGCTCACCTAACATGTCGGCCTCTACGGAGGACGATTGTTGAAGCCGCTGAACCCAGCGCAGACAGGCACGCGCTACCCAAGCCCCACAAACCGAGGCCTGTAACGCCATGGCATCTGCCTCAAATGACTGTTTCAATAGACTGTCCATCTTCCGGTCCTGCGGCTCGCGCAAGGCTGCACTGCCTTCTACGGGAATCGTGGTCTTTTTAGTCACCGCCGAGACGGCCGCATCCACCTTAGGTGAACGAAAACGCTCCAGATCGGTGTCCGACATAGGGTAGAGCCGACGCATAACCTTTACCCCTTTGAGGCCTGATTCAGGAGTATCCCATTCGGACTGGATCATCTGATCAATAACCTTGTGCATGGGGAAAACCACGCTAGTCTGCCGAACCGCCTGAATAATGGGATCCACGCCGTCCGCCTCTTCTATCGGCGGAGTCGGAGCCAAACCTAGAGTCTGGAGCGCCTCTGAAACAAGAACGGGCAACTCCTCCCGCCTGAAAACCCGAATAATCTTTGCCTGATCTTCCGGTTCAGGGAGCTCGCCTTCCTCCAAGGCCTCCCCTTCCGCCTCATGGTCGAGATCAGGATCATCACCTTCAGGCCATTCAGTCTCTGTCTGAAAGGAGTCGTGCAGACGTTGTCGCTTGGGGGCCTTGAGCCCGGGAAACTGACTCTCCACCGCCGAGGCGGGAGCCAATCCCCGTGGCACCAACGGAGGAGCAGCGTCCAAGCTCTGGCGCCTACGGCAAAATGCCTGATGCATCAACAAGACAAAATCGGGAGAAAACTCCTCCAAGGGCAAAACCCCCCCGAGGTCCATTTGCCCCCCAGAAGCCAAGGAGCCCGTGGAAGGAAGCCCCGAGGGTCCCTCCAGCGGCGACTCCAAGTTCACCGCCGCGGAACCGGACTGCGCCACTGCTGGCAATGAACTCTCGAGGTGCTGCTCCATGGTGAGCGACACCGAAGTACAGCGCTGACAGACGCCTGTGTCAGAAACTGTACTCCTCCGAGATCCACAAATCAGACAAATGGATCCCGCGGGCATGGGCACGCCCTGACCCCGAGAGTAGGCGGGAAAGAAATGCCCCTTATCGGTGAGAGTGAAAAGAAAGGCTGATAACCCAGCAGAACCAGCACACAAAGTGGGAACTGGGCGCCCAGGAGAAGTAGAAGAGCAGAGAGAGAACCCAAGCACAGTTGCTCTCACCCCTGTCAAAGGCGCTGTCCTTCTCAGTGTTTTCTTTTTTTTTTTTTTTTAAATGACCCCTGAAAGGAAACTTAAGTACAGAAGCACACACTGCTTAAAAGAAAAAAACCGGGAGACCCGCAAAAAAGAGACAGAAGAGAGAGAGAGCGAATCGCAAACCCCCCCCCCCCCTGCCCTTCAACCGCGGGACAAAATAACGCGAAGGAAAGGGATCAACTAAAAGAAAACAGCTGAAGGGAGCCAAGAAAATAAAGGAAAATAAAGGCAATAAAGGAAAATCAATCGCTAAAGGTAGGAACAGCGCCGCGTGTAAACCACGCTGACAAGACCGGGGAAGCTAAAATGGCCGCTGATAGCAAGAGGACTTTGGTGCGCTTTTAACCCCCGCAGGAGAAACCGCCGGAGACCAAAAACCCTGGTAGTCGCCCGATCCCCAAAGTCCCGCCGGCGCGTAGGCTGCCCGAGAAACACCGACAAGCACTACCAAAAGAAAAGGGAAAAAGAAAACTCCAGTAAGGCCGGGCAGAGGCGCGGGAGCCTGACAGGACCGGCTCTGACCGCCTCCAGCCGCCAAAAACTTACCGACAGGGAATCAGCTGTCTCCCAATGCCCTGGAGAGTAACCGCTGTACCGGCAATAGAGGAGCTCTGCCCCGAAAAACCCTGGGGCAGAGATCCCAATAAAGAGACACAGACAGTCAAGCAGATAAAGGCGGCATAGGCTGAGCAGGAGAGAGACCTTCCACAGGTCCTCCCTCCCCCCGCACAGAGTGCTCAAATAACAATTTGAGATTTAAAGAAACAGGAACCTCTGAAAGGAGAAATAAAAAGAAGTCCTAATAGGACAAAAATTAAGCATTAAAAGGGTAGCTAAGGAAAAGCAAGGGTATACTAAACCCTAAAACTAGTGAGCCCAGCTAGACTCACTACGTCTTCCTGCTGCATGAAGACTGGACACACTGGAGCTTCAGGGATGCCTGGTTGCCTGATTCCAGAGGAGCTGAAATTTGATTGGTCCAGTCTTCATGCTGCAGGAAGAGGTGCACAACCCATCTGTGAGGACTAAGCTGGAGGAACGATAAGGAATCCTATTTTGCCTTGTGTTTGAATTTGATGCGAAAGGGGAACCCAAAATATCTATCTATGTATATGTATGTGTGTATATATATACATATACCTACATTTTCCCAGAATACCTGCTTTAAGCACAAGGGCCAAATCGCTGAGGAAACTCTCCGATTTCTCTGTACAGCGCTGGAATCACCCCGTGATTGGCCTACCTGTGAAAAGCTCTCCCCCCTGGGGTTTTCTGCCAGCCTGAAGCTCGCGCAGCATTTCCTGCGCTTCAATCAGACGGTCGCGGCTCTTGCTCTCTGTCGCGCCCCACACGGCGAAAATCAGCTGCTTACCTGACATTCAGCAGGATGTGCTGATCTGCCACGCGTCTCCCTGTGCTCAGCCGAACAGCGGCTTCCGCAACGGAGGAGAGACATCTTCTGAGGAGTTAGCAGGTTTTGGCGTTAGCAGCCTTGCCACGCGCTCCCTCACACCTGCTGCCAACTGCCGCTGTGCTCGTGTGCTCGCTGCCGGTTCCTCACCCATCCGTGGGTTCGGGAACCGGAGCTCGGCCCTGGAACTCTGAAACGTCCCTTCCTCCCCTGCCGTCTGCCTGAAGAGAGGAGGGAGATAGGAAGGGGGCCTTAGCACAGCTTCGCCGCTCAACCGATAATCTGACTTTTTTTTTTCCAATTATAATAAATTGAATAAGAACTACTATCCTCTCTAACTACTCTCCTTCACTGTTTCTCCAGTGAGCCTTCAACATCTAGGCTCACCAACCTCCAGCTGCTATGGAGACTGAGATTACTGGACAGAGGAGGCGGTCCCAGCAGTATTTGTACCAGTGTCATGAAAAGAATGACGTTTCTCAGTCTCCATAGCTGCTGGAGGAGGTGCTTAAACCCTAGATTTCGGGACTAGACTGGAGGGACGATAAGGAACTAGGGTTGCCAACCGGCCGGTTTTCAGCCGGCGTGGCCGGTTTTTCCATGGCCAGGCCGGCTGCTGGCACAGATGTAAAACCGGCCGTTGAAAAGCCGGTTTTTTGCTCTGGCCGCAAGATCGGGAGCGGCCAGAGCAAAAAAACGGCTTTTCTCCCGACTCCCGAAGTCTACGGCGCAAACGCGATTCCCCATGGCAGTGCAGCCGCTGCTTCTGCTTTTTACAGAGCAGCGGCTGCAATACACTTACTTTGAAAAGTAAAGACAAACTGTGTGAGGAGCCCTCCGGTCATCGCAGCGCCCGAGGAAGTGATGTCATAGGGGGCAAGCTCCTCACTGGTTATCTTTCCTTTTCAAATCCTAAATGACAGATGGCAACATGTTCGCTCTAGCCCCTCTAGATCAGCACCATTCCCACAAGCGAAGGGTGTACCACAAGGATCGTCACTTTCAGCCCTCCTTTTTAACATCTACATGCAACCCATCTGCGCCCTCATTAGATCCTTCCACATCAATTGTCTAATTTACGTTGATGATGTTCTGATGTACACAACAATATCAACTGAGCACCCAGATCTCTCCCGCCTCTCCTCATGTTTCGACGCGGTTACAGACTGGCTACACACCCAGAAGCTCAAAATAAATTTCAAAAAGACAGAAGTCCTATTCGTCTGCAGAGACCAAGCATTCACTCCACCATCATCCATAAAAGTACGTGATGCTGAACTCTTCGCCAAGCCTACGATACGATACTTCGATATCATTCTCGATCAACACCTCAATATGAATGAGCAGATATCCAACATGGTAAAGGCAGTATATCATAAAATCCGAATACTGCGCCACATTAGACAACTGCTAGACCCGGTTGACTTCAGAACAGTATTTCAAGCTCTAGTAATGCCTCATTTCGACCACATTAACTCCATACTGCACGGACTTCCGAAGAGCAATCTACATCCCTTGCAGTTGGCAATGAACGCTGCAGCAAGAACTCTACACGGAGCCTCCAGAAGAGACCACATTACCCCCATACTAAACACCTACACTGGCTCCTTGTCCATTACAGGATTTCCTTTAAGATCCTAACAATGACTTTCAAGGCCATCTATAATTGCACGGCCACCTCCCTCTCTGACCTAGTCCAGATAACCCCCCCCCCCCCAACAGGATAAGGAGATCTGCTGCTATTAACACTCTCATCCTTCCCAAAGCAATCACTAAATGCTCCAAGACTACGAGCAACCGTGCCTTTGCCCTCTATGCACCCTCCTGCTGGAATGCTCTTCCACCTGACATCCGGGCTATCAACAACCTTCTCCAATTTAGGAAAGCGCTGAAACGTCACCTGTTTACCCAGCACTTCTCCATCCCAAATGACAGCTCTCAGCCACCATCCCGCATGTCCAACTCTCACCGCACGAGCCCCCTGCCCTCGACACCACTTGCCGAACCCACCTGTAATTGTCAGAATGTCATTGCCGTATTAACTGTACTTACCGATGAGATAGGTGTAGAAGCCTGCATACCTAATTGTAAATAGTTGTTACCTGTTATCAATGTTTAATTACCCTGTTTATTGTAAGTGCATTGAAGTGCCCTCTTTGCACAAATACGTTTCCTGTAAACCGCGCTGATGATAAATAGTGCGGTATAGAAAAACAATTAAATAAATAATAAAGTTCATTTGAAAAGGAAAGACAACCTGTGAGGAGCCTGCCCCCAATGACATCACTTCCTCGGGCGCTGCGATAATCGGAGGGCTCCTCACAGGTTGTCTTTACTTTTCAAAGTAAGTGTATTGCAGCCACTGCTCTGTACAAAGCAGAAGCAGTGGTTTGGGCAGGAGGGTGGGGGTGTGAGTGAACCGGCAGTGGAGGGGGGGGGGGGGGGTTGGTGTGAGTGACCCAGCAGGAGGGGGTGAGTGAGTGACAGGGGGTGGGTGAGTGAACCAGCAGGGAGGGGGGATGGTGTGAGTGAACCAGCAGTGGAGGGGGGGGGGGTGTGAGTGAACCAGCAGGGGAGGGGGGGTGAGTGAGTGAACCAGCAGGAGGGGGTGAGTGAGTGACAGGGGGGTGGGTGAGTGAACCAGCAGGGACGGGGGGGGGGGGGGCGAGTGAGTGACCGAACAGGGAGGGGGGGGGGGCGGGTGAACCAGCATTGAGAGGGGTGTGGGTGGGCCAGCATTGAGAGGGGTGGTAGGCGAGTGAACCAGCATTGAGAGGGGGTGGGGTGGGTGAGTGAACCAGCACTAAGAGGGGGGGGGGGGTGTGAGTGAATCCTCTAACTTTTGTGGGTGGGACTGGGGGCGGGGCAGGGGTGGAGCATGGCGAGCCACAGGTGTCGGGTTTTTTGTCTGTGAAAAAGTTGGCAACCCTATAAGGAACATGCTCCTTTTTGAGAATTTAGCCCTGTATCTCTTTGCAAGAAGCTCGTCTAGATACGTCAGGATCGAAGGTCCAGAACAGTTGTGCGAGATCTCGCTGTTGCTATGACTACCAGAAAACGACGCCAAAACATAAAGCAGCCCACCCTCTCCACCCAGGGCCGGCTGAACTGCGACTGCGCACTGCCCATTCTGGGATTGCCTTGCCGGCTGGCTCCGCCCCGTGAAGGACACGCTTGACGCGTCGCTTCCGCACCAAGATGGCGGTCCAGAGGCGCAGTCTCCTACAGAGTGTAAGGCAATCTTATAAAAACAGCAAATAGCCAAATATTAGTAATAACCAAGAGAGACCGTGCACTGCAATAGTAGGAGTAGTGATGTACGGGGTGGGAATTGGTTTATTTTATTTCTTTCACGCTTACTGTGTTATTTTAAACTAGTTTAGTTTATTCCTGCAGCTGCAGAGATCGGGACCGAGAGAACTCTTTAATGGGCTGAGTTTTAAATTTGACTCTTTAAATATACGTGCATAATACATTTTTTAAATTATATATACATAGGAACATCAGTGTGTGTGTGTGTACATACCCTGGCCTGTCCTACGGGTGAAGGGCTCATACTCAGTACCAGAACTGAGTCCTCGACTTACTCTGCCAAATACACGGTCTAGTTTTTCCCTTTGGTGGTTGGCAGTGGGTTTGACTTCCAGGGCCAAGTGGAGTACTGTGTTTCTAGTGATCTATACTTCGGTTTGATGCATCAACATAAACTTTACGAAAGAATTTGTTTAGCGTGAATAATATATTTTCTACAGTTCTCGCTATTGAGTTTGATGCAGAAACCTTGCATTAGAGCCATGCACTGTAGCTCAGCACATGGTTTCCTAATGCAAGAAAAGCACAAAGATTTAGCTTCTAAATGCAATAAAGAAAATGTATATAAAACTGCACAAAAAATTTAAACAGTTGAAGAGCACAGCAGGAGCATTTACACAGGAGGCTGAGCTAATTGCAGCCAGGAGCAACAGGATAATCTGTGGTGTAGTACTTCATCATAGCTGTGCCAACATTCCTTGTGGCCCAAGCGGGTCCCTCCGAGCACCTATGAAATTGTATTGGAGTCCCAAGTAGGCCTCCAATTCTTCAAACCCAGTGAAATTTAATTGGTGGCCCAAGTGGCCCCTCCCACTTCCGAACCCCTAAGAAACCTTATTGGTGTTCCAAGTGGGCTCCAAAACACCTCCCCCTCCCAAAACCAAATGACATTGGTAGACCATGGGACTTTTTCTATACATACCCCTGTACCTCTCCCCCCAATATTTCCAGAGTTGAGAGGTAGAAATGATGTCTGCCTTATTTGGTAGACTGACTCCATGTGGTGGGGCCTGGGTGCACTGTGTGGGATCAGGTGCCACCTTTTTTCAAGATGGTAGCACAGAGTGAGAGTGTGTGGGGATCACTCTGCCTCCAACATTGGAGTATAGGGGGATTCTCTTTGGAGTACATGCCTTTTTCTTTTTGAAATGTAGGTCTTTCTCTGGGCAAACTGAGACCTTTTTTTCTGTTTAAGATTTTACTCTATATCTAAAACCCACTGTCTGATCTTAAAATTCCAACTAATTCACTCCTCTCTTGTGTATCTTGTAGCCATTTCCTTAGTTGTCTCTGGGGTCATTCTCTCCAATTGGCTTTGTTGTGTGCATACTATAACAGGAACGAAACCCATTCTTAAGTTGGGGTTTGCTGGGTATGATCTCATTTTCTCAAATTTACTGCTAATGATGTAAATTTATTTATTTTTTTATTTATTTAACCAGTTTTATATACAACCTTCTCCTTCAATCAAAGTGGTTTACACAACACAGGGAATACAATTATATATAGAAGCAAGGAAAGCTAGTGGGGAGGTAAATACATGTGTTGTGTTTCAGAGAGCTGCTGTCATAGGATGTTTTTTATAGTCAGCATATCAAGATGCATTTGTAAGGAGTTTTTTTTTAGCTAGGCTGTTAGCACCCAATATAGCTGGGACTATTTCTTTATCTTTCTGCCACATTTTCTTGATCTCTGATTGCATTTTTTGGTATGTGAGGATCTTCTCTTTCTCCATATGTTATACAGAGTTTTCACTCCATACTGATGCTTATATTAATGATGTTGTTCTTGTGCTTTAGCACCATGTCGAGTTTTCATGTACCAAGCTTTTTATTGTTTTAATGGAAATGTTGCAAGTGATCAAAACTTCCTCATGCTTTACAGTTTTTCTGGATGTAGTGATCTGAATACTTTTCGAGTACAGCAATCTTATAGGGCCCAATAGTCAAAGGCATTTACACAGTTTACAGACCTGTAAACCATGTGAATACTGCTTAGAGCATAGGTTTTCAATCCAGTCCTCGGGGAACCCTAGGCTAGTCAGGTTTTCAGGATTCCCATAATGAATATGCATAAGATAGATTTGCATACAATGAAGGCAGAACATGCAAATCTTTCTCATGCATATTCAGTCTGGGAATCCTGAAAACCTGACTGGCCTAGGGTTCCCCGAGGACTGGGTTGAAAACCCCTGGTTTAGAGAGATATTCAGTGGCACTAACATGGTTAGTGTCACTGAGTACCCACGGGTTCTGCCGCTACATGCCCCAATGCTAACTGTGTATCATCAGGGTGGAGCGGAAGCAACACCAATCGCTAACCAGGCAGCGATGATATTGAATTGCTGCCCGGTTAGCAACCCACACATAAAGATAGATGCGGGAAAGCTGTTCTGTCTTTACTTGTGAGAGCTAACCAGGCAGTGGCTCAATATCACCACTCCCTGTTAGCTTCCATGCCGTGTGACAGACCTGGATATTCAATGCCAGTCGCCTGATATGGCCCCAGTATTGAATATCTGCGGGTTAAAGTTCAGCAGTGATGGCTATATACCTTAGAATGTCTAACCGTCGCCACTGAATTTTGGACTCATAGAGGCATGTTTACTAAACTGCGGTAATGTCATTCGCGTTAGATTCCGCGTTGATGAAACAGATGCCCATATAAAGTAGTGGGCGGGGCAGCACTAAAGCTGTGTGAGATAAGGCACGTTAGAAGGCATCCTATGAGGCACAGTACAAAGCACGTTATAAGGCACCTTATTAGGCGCAATACAAGGCACGTGCCTTAACGGCCGCTGCTCTAGGGCAGAGGTTCCCACCTCCGGTCCTGATGGGCGAAACACAGTTCAGGTTTTCATGCTGTCCCTAATGAATATGCATGAATACATTTGTATACAATGGGGGCGGTGCATGTAAATGCATCTCATGCATATTTATTAGGGACATCCTGACAACCTGAATGGTGTTTGGCCCTCCAGGACTGGGGTTGGGAAACTCTGCTCTAGGGATTGCACATGTTTATAGTGTATGTGCTCTGTAGAGTACAATATAGGCGTTTATGGTGTGTTACTTTTATCTGAAATAAAGATTCCGTCTTTATTACCATGGCTTAGTAAGGGTAAAATGAGGGGACATGGTCTGCAGGAGCCACAGCTTGGACTTGAACCTGTGACCTTCTGCCCCTGAGTAAACTGGGGATAGCATTACTGTTCATCAGACAGACCTTGTCTGTTGCACTGCACGCCACCCACCTGAACAGGACTTGGCCTTGGTGTGCTGTGGGCAGATTCCACTGCCCCCTCCACCACCAGTACTCCTCCGCCACCATGCTGACATGCCCTTGTGCTGGTGGTGCACAGTCCCAGGCCATCCAGTGTGCCAGTAGACGGCTGCCTATGGTGTGGGGTCTGGGGTAGGGGTGCCTACATTGACATCCGCGCCCACCCACGGCACTGCCTGTCAATGTTATGTGCCCTTTGAGGTACCTGCAGGGTGATGTCCACTGGGGCACTGTGGGTCACACACTTGTTGCCATGTTTGCCCTTGGTCAGTTGCGGACTTGCTGTTTTTCTGTTTGAGTTCCTATGTGCCATCTAGGCATCTGCCTGGTCCACCCTGTGCCCCAGCTGCCCCACTGCATGCCCTGCCTTCAGCCCCTTGTGCCCCATTTGCAGCCTCACCGTCGTGCCCACTCGTACTTGGCCACTATGCTGCTGCTGCTGCAGCACATGTATCACTACTATCACTTTTATTGGTTTCCCTGCCTTTGCTGTACATTGCTGACTGAAATGGTTTCTCTCTCCTACAATTGTGTGCTAACGCCAGGTTTTCAGTTGCGTTAGGATTCAGCCCTTAATTTCTCCGCGTTAGTGTGAAATGGGTCACTCCCCGCCCATTGACCCCTTCTCTCCACCCTTTTCTGGCCTTAACGCGGCCGAGAACGTTAAGGCGCGTTATGTGCCGTTAAGGCGCCTTAATGTTACATACTGCGCCTTAACGTAGCCGCTGCTACATTACCGCAGTTTAGTAAACATGCCCCATAGTGTTTACACCAGTGATTCCCAAACATTTTTGGCCCGCCACCTCTTGGCTCCATAAATTTATTACAGTACCCCCCCCCTCATCCAGTGAGGGTTTGATTCTTTTTCTGTGGCAAGTAGAGGTTGTCTGCTCACAGTTATGCTTTCAACATTTATCCAAATGGCGCTCATTCTATATTGACCTCTCATATGACTCCTGCATTCTTCAGGAGAAACCAAACAAGCAGGTACAAAAAAGACTGGCGGTGATCCAATTCAGGTAAAAACCCCTTTTATTAACCCCTACGCGTTTTGTCTGAAAAGCCTTCTTCAGGGGGGTCTTTAGAGGGAACACACCTCAAGAAATAACAATAAACATCAATATGAACACAGTATAAATCACTTAAAAATCAATTCATTGTAATAACATAGAAATAACAATGATTTTAATAAAAATATATTAAAACTAATAAAACTTGATGAGTGCTTCTAAACACATAAATAATAAATTATATAAAAGATGTAGATAAATTTTATAACATAGATATGATTATAATGAAAATGTTAAAAATATAATAGAATATCAAAAACTAAATAACATACATTAAATACCCATATTTAAGAATCATAAAAGCATAAAAAGCAATAAAAAGATAAAAAAGATAGGAGGATGAGGAGGACACAACGAAAATAATAATAATACTAAAATGATACCTTTATTTTTGTCTCGTAGTACACAAGCAATCCTCAAATCTATTGTTCTTTTAGCTCACAGTTCTACCAGTTGGCATGGCCAAAATGAACATGCTGTGCGCAGATTCTCCACCTTCTGAGCACTGCTGTCATTCCCGCCACAGATTATTTCTTCCCACCATCCAAGACTGACCAGTGACTGTTTTACAAGTTTATCTGCAAAGGTTTTTGTCTATTAGAGATTCGGTTTGCTATGTTTTCTCTTCGATAATACAAGATATCTATTCTGCTTGTTGCCATTGATTCCGGATTCAGTGACATTAGAAATATTTTCAGTTCATGCTTTACATACCAAGGGGTTTCTCATTCAAATTTTGATTTTACAGCGTTGATGCTTTTGAATATCGACATATGGATTGTCTTATTATAATTTTTTATGTACGATTAGAAGTCTTCCTAGCTAGTGGTGCGGTGAACGTCACTATGATCATTTTTTTTTTAAAAAGTGTTACCTCACATCATGCAAATTTTAAAGATTTTTAACAGCAATGTTCAGCGTTTATTTTTAGATGCCCTTTGTTTTTTGATTTATGATGGTTTGTCTGCACATAGTTATTGCGCACTCATGACCTTTCACCTTATCAGTGCGGGAAAATGCCTATATTTCTAAGCAACCACCAGCAACCAAAATCTATTGTTCTACCAGTTGGCATGGCCAAAATGAACATGCTGTGTGCAGATTCTCCATCTTCTGAGCACTACTGTCATTCCCACCACAGATTATTTCTTCCCACCATCCAAGACTGACCAGTGACTGTTTTAAAAGTTTATCTGTCACATTTCTCTTTTGGTATATTTCGTTTGCGCATACAAATCTGACATACTGGGTGCAACTTACTGCTTATTCCCACCAAATATGCTAGCGAAACCCTCCTGGTATAATTATGTAATGCAAACACATGCACCATTGGTTCTTTCATCACGATGCAAACTTATGCTCATTAAGGATACAGTCAATTTATATTGCACAGTGTGCATACTTTCTTACTTCTTAATTGTTCATGCTGCTATATTGTGCTTATCCTTCCAGTGCCCCCCCTGGGGGCGTGCAACATCCTCATGCCACCACCTTGTCTTATTGCACACTTTGGGAATCACTGGTTTATACCGTTTCCAGTAGATGAGCTGTGCCAACGATTTTGCCTTTCTTTTGTTTTGTAACTGTTTAGGCAAGTGGACATTCAGAGTCCAAAATACATTTCATATCGTACTGCTCAACCAGTCCAGACAAGTGGGTGGTGTTCCCCTACCAGCAGATTGGTTGAGACAAAGAACCAATGAAAAGCCCAGGTTTCATTGACATCACTCCCATGTCTCTACTTTCCTCAGCCACTAGAGATCCCTTCAGTATTTGTCCCAAAGCATATAGGAAAAATGTGGCAAGCCTTACACAACCTCATCCATGGAAAACAATGAGTGATCAACAGCAGAGAACTATGTATAGGAAAGCATAAGCATAAGGCTGTCAGTAGAAGACGAACCTGCAGAGCCAAGTATAAAAATCATAGAGGAGTCTATCACGGGCCCAAGATGGCCGCTTAGTCAGTCTTGTCATCGCTTGCGTTTTCTGCTATGCTGAAAAGAAAGGGGAAGCTTGGTAAGAAGCCTTCTGAGATGGTGCTGAACCCTTCAGGTGTGCTTACCACTACGTTCTCGGTCCGATGGATGCCTTCCTAATGCTATTGGCAGGTCAGCAGCAGTATACCGGCGTATCTCCAGGAACAAGCCGGAATGAGTCTTCACATATGGGTATCGTCGGTACCGACGGAGCCTGCGCGGGAACGCTCCCCAGCGTCCAGAAAGAAAGCTTTTGGGAGCATCCCACAGCGCCTGCATGCTGCCTTCCCGCCTTTCCTAACCGCCTCTCTCCAGTTCTTTTCCGCGGAGCTAGCAGGTTGTGTTCCTGTCACCGCTGAAGAAGTTCTTTATTTTTCTTTATTTCTTTGGTCGACGTCGGACCGGTACCGCTGGTCTTTTCTTCTTTCTTATTTAAAAAAAAACAAAAAACTACCGTTTCCCACTTCTGTGCAATTTTTTCCTTTTGGGCCTTAGGCCTAGAAGAATTTTCCTCATGGAAAAGCCCGCTTCTGGGTTTAAAAAGTGCACGAAGTGCAGCGGTACTCTTTCTATCACCGACACCCATGACTGGTGTCTAAAATGTTTGGGTCCTGACCACTCCATCACCGATTGTGAGTCCTGTTCCATGATGTCTAAAAGAGGTCGACAGAATCGAGCGGCAAAGCTCAGTACCCTGTTTCCCTCTGATGCAGCTTCGGTGGCATCAACATCTTCCAGGGCTTCTTCTTCCTCCCATGGATCTCATAGTAACATAGTAGTTGACGGCAGATAAAGACCAGCATGGTCCATCCAGTCTGCCCAGGTAACCAAGCATAAGTCCAGCCGGTCCTCGAAGGGTAGATCTCCCTCTAAGTATCGAGATGCCTCCGGACTTGCTCTCGAGAATCCTGCACCGGCAAAATTACCCCGGCGGGAAGCTCTGGCTTCCAAAGCTTCATCTATGGGGTCACAGGTTGACATCGATGGCATGGCCTCGACCGATCACCTGTTGCCATGTTCTGGGGTACCGGTGGTTTCCACTGGTACCGACATCCAGACATTGGCTGCGTCGATGGATCAGAATATTCTGACCATGCAGCGTGCCATCACGGCATTTATGCAAGCTGCGACGCCTCTGGTACCGCAACATACTCCGTTGTCGGTTCCGGCACCGGCACCGATATCGGTTCCGGTGCCGGTACCGATTGCATCGACATCGGCTTCGGTGTCAACTGCAGCGGTACCCTGTCCTGTGATGCCCATCGGTACCGAATTGGTACGGATCACTCCTGATGTCGATACCACTCGGTACGCGTATCGGGCTCTGCAAGAACATCCAGACAGGTGATACTTCGATTCCTCCGAAGACTCTGATGAATCAGAGGCTTCTGTCGAAGCATCGGTACTCCTTCCTCAGGAGCCCTCTTCTCCAAAAAGAAGAATGTCTCCTCCAGAAGACTTGTCTTTTCAAGACTTCATTAGGGAAGTGGCCAAGGGCCTCTCTATTTCAGTGGCCCCTGAACCAGAGCCTAGAGCCAAGAAATTAGATATTTTACAATATCCTAAGGCTCCTAAAGAGGCAGCTACTTTACCAATTCATGAGATCCTTTATGATCACATGTTGGGCATATGGGAGACACCTCTTACTACTTCCCCTCATTCTCGCAGGTTGGACACCATGTACCGTGTTCCTCCTTGTCCTGGCTTTCATAAGACTCAGCTTCCTCACCACTCTATTGTGGTGGAGTCTGCTATGAAAAAGATAAAGAGTGCAAAAAGACACTCATCTAATCCTCCAGGAAGAGAATGCAGAACCTTGGATGCTTTTGGCAGGAGAATTTTCCAGGCCAATATGCTTACTGCCAGAATCAACTCCTATAGTCTCTATATGGGGATGTTTCTAAAGGAAGTTACAGATCATCTGCTAACTTTATCTTCTTTTATCTCAGAAGATAAAAGGGAGGAGTTTCTCACCTGGCTTAAACATGCCCAGGATATTTCCAAATTTTCTAACCGTGCAGCCTTTGACTCTTTTGAGTGTGCCAGCAGAGCCTCGGCTATTGCCATAGGTGCACGCAGACTTGCTTGGTTACAAGCTTCTGATTTGGAACCCTGGGTCCAGGATGGATTAGGAAATCTTCCTTGTACAGGTGAAAACCTTTTTGGCAAGGATTGGCAAGCAAAGGCCACTCAGATGGATGCTGAAAATTCTGCTTTAGATAGACTTTCAAAGTCTATTTCTGCTCCTGCTAGAAAAAGGTTATTCAAAAAGGCTTTCTTTCCCAAAAAAGTGAAATATTATCCTGGTTATGGTCACCAGGCATCTTCTGCAGGTCGTTTTGCTGCAAAGCATCAGCAACAACCTAAACAAGCCAAGCCTAAGGCTGCAAGGACTGCTATGGCCCAACAGCCTCAGCCTCCTCAGGGCCCTTGACTTACAACTAGAGAACTTAGCCTTTCTGGCTCTAGAAGAACAAGAGCCTCTCACCATTCCAGGAAGGTTAGCTCATTTTGCTCCCAGATGGGAACAAATCACAGCAGAGCAATGGACCCTCTCCATCATAAGGGAGGGGTACAAGCTTCATTTCTTAAACCTTCCTCCTCCCACCATGGTGAGACAGTTAAATTCTCCAACATCTCTCCTCGACCTTCTGGGTCAGGAGATTACTACCCTTCTTGCCCAAAGGGCAATAGAAGAAGTACCCCTTCTTCAACAGGGTTCAGGGTTCTACTCCCCCTGTTTTCTTATCCCAAAGAAAACAGGGGCTACAGACCCATATTAGATCTCAGAGAATTGAACAAGTTTCTGTGCAAGGAGAAATTCAAGATGATTTCTCTCGGTGCTCTCCTTCCATACCTTCAGAGTCAGGATTGGCTTTGTTCTCTAGATCTCAAGGATGTATACACCCATGTCCTCATCCATCCAACACACAGAAGGTTCCTTCGGTTCCTTTATCAGGGAAAGCACTACCAATACAGAGTGCTTCCTTTCGGTCTGGCCTCTGCTCCAAGAGTGTTCACAAAATGCATGGCAGTAGTAGCTGCATTTCTACGCACTCTAGGAATATTTGTATTCCCATATCTGGACGACTGGCTCATCCGAGCTCCATCCCAGTCAGAGGCCCAGGCTTCCCTAGCCTGCACAAGGCGTGTTCTTCAGTATCTCGGACTTGTAATAATAAACATCCCAAAATCACATCTCACCCCTACTCAGTCATTGGAGTTCATAGGGGCCTTGCTGGATACCACAACTGCAAGGGCCTATCTTCCCCAGGCCCGTTGCCTACGCTTGGTGCAGTTAGCCTCTCAAATTCAGTTAAAGTCCCATTTAACTGCTCGAGAGATGTTACAACTGTTAGGCCACATGGCATCCACCGTGCATGTGATTCCTTACGCTTGCCTTCACATGAGGGCAGCTCAGTGGACTTTGTCCACCCAATGGACCCAGGCATCAGGTTGCCTGTCAGACAAAATAGCAACCTCCAGTCGCCTCTTTTGGTCCCTCCAGTGGTGGAAGTCCACTAAAAATCTGTTGCTGGGGTCCCCCTTTCAACAGTTACTTCCCCAAGCAACCCTTACAACAGATGCCTCCACAAAGGGTTGGGGAGCTCATCTACAAGATCTCTCCACCCAAGGCATCTGGTCTCCACAGGAGACATCTCTACATATCAACCTCTTAGCGCTCAGAGCAATTCTTCTAGCTCTCAGAGTCTTCCACACCCTGCTCAGCTACAAGACAGTCCTCATCCATACAGACAACCAAGTAGCCATGTTCTACGTGAACAAGCAGGGCAGGACTGGCTCTCTGTCGCTTTGCAACGAAGCTTTGAGATTGTGGGCCTTCGCCAGAGAGCATCAAATTCATCTCATGGCAGTGTATCTTCCAGGGGTTCCAAACTCTTGGGCAGACAGACTCAGTCGAGTTCTGCTTCCACACGAATGGTCCCTCCATGGGGACCAGATAGCCAGGATCTTTCGAATTTGGGGAACCCCGGACATAGACCTCTTTGCAAGTCCGTGGAATGCCAAACTTCCCCAGTTCTGTTCCAGGATTCCGTGTCAGGGAGTTCAGGCCAGGGATGCCTTCCTCCTCCTCCACTGGGGGCAAGACTTCCTCTATGCCTTTCCACCCATTCCCCTAATTCCCAAGACACTCTTCAAGCTTCAGAGAGACAAGGGGTCTATGATCCTCATAGCTCCACGTTGGCCACGCCAAGTGTGGTACCCTCTACTTCTTCATCTCTCTCAAGCTCCCTCCCTGGACTTGGGATCTGCTCCAGACCTCCTGTCCCAGGAGGAGGGAACGTTGTGGCACCCAAATCCCCAGTCTCTTCATCTCAGAGCCTGGTTGCTGAAGGCCTAGACCTTCAAGATTTGCATCTTTCTCAGCAGGTGAAGGATATCCTTCATGCTTCCAGAAAGCCTTCCACTAGACGTTCCTGTGCTTTTAAATGGAAAAGGTTTACCATTTGGTGTGCAAAGAAGGGTCTTAACCCTCTTGCAATACCTCTGAATTCTTTACTAGAGTATTTGCTGCATTTATCCCATGCAGGCCTTAAAACAAATTCAGTAAGAGTCCATTTGAGTGCTATTGCAGCATCCCTTAAGCCTCTCAATGGACATCCTATTTCCTCTCATCCTCTTATTGCAAGATTCATGAGAGGCCTTTTAACTAAACCTCCCATTAGACCACCTCCAGTGGCATGGGATTTGAATTTGGCTCTTGGCCAGCTTATGAAGCCACCCTTTGAACCCTTAGCCACTACCTCCTTGAAATTCCTTTCCTGGAAGGTTATTTTTCTCATTGCAGTCACCTCAGCTCGCCGTATCAGTGAGCTGCAAGCTTTGGTGGCTAATCCTCCTTATACCAGGTTCCATCATGACAAGGTAGTCCTCAGGACTAATCCACACTTTATGCCTAAAGTGGTCTCACCTTTTCATCTGAACCAGGAGGTATATTTACCTGTCTTTTTTCCAGGACCTCATGCATCAAGTGCAGAGAGGAATCTTCATACCCTGGATTGTAAGAGAGCACTGGCTTTTTACTTACAAAGGACACAGCAACATAGAAAGTCCTCTCAACTATTTGTTGCTTTTGATCCCTCTCATTTAGGACTTCCAGTCTCTAAGAGAACTCTGTCCAATTGGATTGCTCAGTGTATTTCCTTCGCCTACCAGAGTAAGAACCTTTCTCTGGAGGGCCATGTCACAGCTCACAATGTGAGGGCCATGGCAGCCTCTATGGCTCATCTAAACTCTGTGTCCATCGACCAAATCTGTTGAGCGGCCACCTGGGCCTCGGTTCATACCTTTACAGCCCATTACTGCTTGGACAAGGACTCCCACCGGGATGCCTTGTTTGGTCAGGCTGTTCTCAAACACCTGTTCCATACCTAATCAAATCCTACCCCCCATCCCTGGTTGGATGCCCGAGATCCATGGGGGGAGGTAGAGCCCTTCTCAGGGACTCACAACCTTGGAGATCTCCCTAGCATCTCTAGCTGGGGAGTCCCCATATGTGAAGACTCATTCCTGCTTGTTCCTGGAGATAGCACAGTTACTTACCTGTAACAGGTGATCTCTGGGAACAGCAGGAATAAGTCTTCACAACCCACCCACCTCCCCTAGGAGTTGTATCTCTCTATCTATCTTTCCTTTCCTCTCTCTCTCTCTCTTTGTCTCAGCTTAAAACTCGAACTGGAGAGAGGCGGTTAGGAAAGGCGGGAAGGCAGCGCGCAGGCGCTGTGGGATGCTCCCAAAAGCTTTCTTTCTGGACGCTGGGGAGCATTCCCGCGCAGGCTCCGTCGGTACCGACGATACCCATATGTGAAGACTTATTCTTGCTGTTCCCAGAGATCACCTGTTACAGGTAAGTAACTGTGCTTTCCTCGGCTGGATAGGCATTTGGGCTGGTGAGCTCGGCGTCGTCTTCAGGACACGAGCTGTTGCTGGGACTGCATCCTCCACCTGCACTTTCAGCTGGATCTTCCTACCCGAATGCCCCAAGGCCAACTGACCCGGCGTTTGGTAGCAAGCCTAGCCTGGGTGGAGGCAGTGCATCCGGGTTAGTGCCGTCCTTGTTACCGCCCAAAGAGATCAGTGGCGAGGCTGCAGAGAAGGGGGCGAATTTGGGAGCGGAGTGCGAGATGAAGAAGGCTGCATTCCCTGGCATGTCAAGGAATCACAAAGTCTCTCCTGGTGTTTTTGAGGGGCAGGCAGTTTCTCTGGTGCTTTTTTCGCTGGAACGCCCAGCAATATTCACTTTGAAAGCAATATGGAGTGCGATTGTGAAGCTTGGGGAAGTGTTTGTTCAGCAATGCAGCCAGATTTCGGCTCAGATCCAAAGTAATACAGAGTTGTCACGAACTACTTCAAGAGATTTGGCTACAGTGAAATGAACTGTAAACGAGTTGCACCTTAAAGTTCAGGTTCATGAAAATAACCATCTTGCCTTGATTAAGGACCTAACAAAACAGTTTAAGAAGGAATTACTTGAAAATCAGATTAGGTCTACAAATTTAAGGCTGACTAACTTACCACGTTCGCTAGTTTCTGCAAGAGATATGCTAAAGCAATATTTTGTTGACATTTTCGGGATACCGGTTGAATTGCAACCTCTGCTAACTAAAGTTTATTACATTCTTCACTGAAAGAAAGTGTTGGCCGGGGTATAGCAACATTCTCTGGCAGAATTTCAACATATGGACATACTTAATGGAGTAGTACAGCAATCTGATGTAGCTGTTAACGTACTTACAAGGCTCTGCCAAGAAATTTGGAAGACAGCATCATGGCCAACTGACTGGAAGAGATCTGTGTTTATACCAATACTAAAGAAAGGTGATCCAACTGACTGTGGAAATTATCGCACAATTGCTCTGATCCCACATGCCAGCAAGATTCTACTGAAGATTATTCAAAAGAGACTACAACCATACCTGGAACAAGAACTACCTGAAGTGCAAGTAGGGTTCAGGAAAGGGCGAGGAACGAGAGACATCATTGTGGATGTGAGATAGATCTTTGAAAAGCCTAAAGGATATCTAGTTGTGTTTTATCGATTTTATAGCAAGGCTTTTGACTGTGTAAACTATGAGAAACTCTGGGCCATATTAAAAAGCATGGGTATACCAGAACACCTGATCGTTCTCTTGCACAGTCTGTACATTGATCAAGAAGCAACAATTCGAATGGAACAAGGAGAAACAGAATGGTTTAAAATAAACAAAGGTGTAAGACAAGGCTTGTAAGCGGGGGTGCTTGTTGTGAAAGTTCCACAATCTTGGCAAAGACAGGAATTTACTTGACTTGCAAAGGATTGTGGGTGTTGTAGTTCAATCACACAAAACCAGCCGTTTAACAAGAATAAAGAATTGTAGTTGCTTGAGTGTAAAGCAGAAAACAGATTTTATATTCCCTCGCACAGATATGCTTGGTAATATCAACAGGATAATTTCTTCAGGAATTGTATTCAGGAAACAAAAAAAATACGGCAACTGAATTACTTATGCAACAACTTAGTAAAGACCTTGATGGAACAGAAAAGGTCTTTCTTCTAGCCCCTGCTAATAAACTTTCTTAGCAGTGCTGGAATGAAAAATAAACCCAAAAGGAAAATTCTCTTTATCAAAAAAACAACTTTCTTCCTTTCACACAGTGAAGAAGTTTTCTTTCCAAAGTCCCACGTGCACTTGTGCCTTGCTCTAATCACAGGTGCTTAACCAGCTGCAAACCATTGCTGGTCCACTCTCCACATGGCTCCAACTTTCCCCAAAGCTTTCTCTCAAAGAAACTTTTCTGGGAAGCTAAAAAAACAGTACAGTTCCTTTTGGTGTTTGATGCTTAACTAAGGATTACTTTAGAACAGCAGCTTAGACAGAGAGCAATCCATGCATTCCACTTTCTCATTTGATATTTCCCCTTGCTCTTGAAATATCATAGGATCACTTTCATACACTGGCCCAGAGGAATTCTCTAACTAATCTCTATCAGGATAGAAGCTGTTTCCCTGCTGTCTTCCTTGTGCAAAGCTAGGGAACAGATCAGAGTTCATACCTGAGATCACGTTGTTATTAGGTTTCCTCTCTGGGTAATTTGGGCAGTAGGTAGCAAAGCTTCTGTGCCCAGCTCTCCAGTCAGAATCTCTGGACTTTAGGTCTCTTTTCCCATACCTCCTTAAATAGGTATTAGAGCTCCTTCTTTCTGTAGATGCAGCCGTCTCCTTTACAGGTGCTGTCCGAGGGTTCCTGGCTGTATATCTCCAAGCCTCTGGTTTCTTCCAGTCCAATGAAGAATGCTTGCCCCAGGAATCTCTCTCAGCATACGTACTGCCTTGGGCTCCTTTCCTAGACCTCCTGGACGTCTTGCTGTTCTTCCTTCTGTTCAGGCTCCATCTCTCCTCCTCTTGTCGTCTTTGCCACCATTGCTCTCTGTGTTCTCTTTTCTGTCTCTCTGAAGAATTTCTTCTAGTTTTAAAGTGCCTAGATGGCCGCTCCACCCTAGCACAGTCTAGGTGTTCTGAATCAAGCCCTGCCCTAGGAGATGGGTGATTAGGGATTACATCATTGCTTCTCTGATTAGGCACACGTTTCCCTATTTCAGCTCTCCTAGAGGCTTTCTGTAAACCAGTGCATTCTGGGTCTGGTAGTCTTTTAGGTAAACACTCTGTTTTAGTGCTTTTACCAGCCAGTACATGTTGCTTATTCAGAGCCAATTCACCTCTTGTATTATTTCTTCCTGAACTATGATAAGCTTCCTTATCACAGGCTGCATACTTTCCCCCTACCTGTTTAATTTATAAGCAGAACAAATCATCAGAGAAACAGGATTGTATGAAGACAACAGAGGTATGAAGATTGGTGGAAGACTCATCAGCCACCTTCGCTATGCTGATGATACCACATTACTGGTTGAAAGTGAAGACTATTTGAAACGTTTGCTTTTTAAGTTCAAGGAATATAGTCTTAAAATGGGTCTGTACCTTAATGTTAAGAAGATAAAGATCCTGACAACTGGCAAAATGAATAAGTTCATTGTTGAGGGAGAAGAAATTGAAATAGTTGACAACTTTAACCTACTTGCATCAACTATCAATAAAGAAGCAACAAGCAGTCAAGAAATCCGATGACGCATTGCTCTTGGCAGAATGGCTATGAAGGACCTAGACAAGATTCTCAAGAGCAGAGATGTCTGTCTCCATACAAAGATTCGACTGTTCAAGCCATGGCATTTTCAATAAGATCATATGATTCTGAAAGTTGGTCAGTGAAAAAGATAAACAGGAAGAAAATTGATGTCTTTGAATTATGGTGCTGGCAACAAATACTATGTATACCATGGACTGCCCGAAGAACAAACCAGTCAGTACTAGAGGAGATCAAACCTAAGCTTTCTTTAGAAGCTCAGATGACAAGACTTCGACTTTCATACTTTGGACCCATCATACGAAGAGAGAGATCATTAGAGAAAGACATCATGCTTGGTAAGGTAGAAGGTCAACGCAAAAGAGGAAGGCCAGCAATGAGATGGATCGATACAATAACAGCAGCTATGGGTGCCAGTCTGTCAACAATGAGCCGTCTGACTGAAGATTGAACACAATTTAGGACAACTATCCAAGAGGATCGCCATGAGTCGACACCGACTTGACGGCACTTAATAACAACAATATTTCTAATATTTTGGAATCCAGTAATGTTGATAGTGTGTGCCATCTACATTGTTTTCAACTCTTTCTTTAACATCTGACAGAGTGACTTCTTAAATTTATATTTTAAGAAGTGCTCCTTTCCCTTTAAGGGCTTAGCAGTGCATATTTATCCAGATCTGGCCCGAGAGACCCAGCGGAGGCATAGGGAATTCCTTCTTCATAAGCGGCGATGTTAGTCGGGGGGCATATTTTTCCTTAAATTCCCTTGTAAATGCCTTGTTAGGTTATAGTCTGTTAGTTATATATTTCATGAACCCTCACAGCTGGCTGCCTTTATTATTTCTCACCTCAATTTTATTCCCCAGGTTACTGTGGAGTAACAAAATGCAGTAATGTTTGTTCAGAAGCTGCTGATTAGGCTGACTGTGTAAGCTTTCTTTGCATGTTTGGTTTCTATTTACCTTTGTTCTTAGGTTCTCCAGTGTTGTTGGGCTAGTGAAACTGGGCATGTATAACTTTAGACTGTTCATGTTTCTAGTAAATTGTATATGATGTCCGTTTTTCTTTTCTTGTACAAGTGGTTTGTTTATTTAATGGTTGTTGTTTGTTTTTTATACCACCTTTGTGCCAAAGTGGTTTGCATAGAATAACAAACTCAGATAAGTTGTAATTACAAAGAACTCATTGGGTTACAAACTTGAATTTAACATACTGGAGGAATACAGATAACAGCAGTGTATAAATGACATTATGGTATATGTAGTTATGTGATGTCATGTGATCCAAAGTATTCAATGAATAGATGTGTTTTTAACAGTTTCTTCAAATCTTGTATAGACTATGCAGATCGGATGGGTTCTGGTAGTGTGTTCCAAATTATTGTGTCAAAAAGTGTGAAAGCTCTGTTTGCTGAGAGCTTCTGGTCTTGAGTGGGGGTATGACTAGCAGGTTCTGATTCACTGAACTTCTGGGCCTTGTTGAGGGTGTTTTTGTGATTAGTTCTTCAAGGCAGGAGGTTGAGTTATGGAGGGTTATTTAGATGGTGGTTGCAACTTTATATTGTCCTTTTTGTGACTGGTAACCAATGAAGGCTCTTGGGAATCCGCGTGATATGCTGTCATCTTGATGTTCCTGTTAAGAGTCTTGCAGCAGTGTTTTGCACTAGTTGCAGTGGGTATAATGTTTATTTTGTAAGTCCCTGGTAAAGTACGGTATATTGCCGTAGTCAAGGTGGGGGATTATGATGGACTGAAAGACTACTCTGTAGTCGTTATAATATGGTTCGCGGGTGTTGAAGTGATTTGAGTTTCAGGTATGCTGTTTTCGCAGACTTCTTGATTTGGGCAAGCATGTTGAAGTTATTGTCGAGGGTTGTGCCAAGGTATTTGACCTCGCTTTTTATCATAATTTCTGCATGTTTGAGGGTGAGTTTCTCAGGTGGGTTGAAGGAAGGGTCTTTTGTGATTAGTAGTGCTTCAGTCTTGTTTTTGTTTACTATTAGGCCAAGTTCTGCCAGGAGGTCTGAAATTGCGGAAAAGCAATCTGAGATGATGGAGAAGTCTGGTGTTAGGTTGTGGAAGGGCATGTAAAACATAATGTTGTCTGCGTAAAGATGGAAATTCATGTTACATTTCCTCAGTAAATTGCAAATGGGCTGAATGTAAATGTTAAATAGCAGAGCTGATAAGGTTGAGCCCTGAGGTATGCCTTGTTTTAGGGTGAATTGGTTGGATTTATGAGACCTGACTTTTTTACTTGCAGCTTTCTGTCTGTAAGGTAGGGGGTGAACCAGTATATTGTGTTTTTGTGGAGGCCTATGTCTCTGAGCCATGTAATTAGGGTGTTATGTGATAGGGAGTCAAAATCAGCACTGATGTCTAGAAATATCATAATGAATCCTTGATGTGGTTTATAAAGGCCTCTGATTAATGTGTCAAATGTCTGTGAAGACAGTATCTATTCTACGCCATGTTGAGGGCGGAAACCATGTTGCTGGGGATCAAGAGGAGCATGGATGTCAACATATTTTTGAAGTTGACATTGTACAGTCTTTTCAATTATCTTGGCCAGGAATGGTATGCTGGCAGTTGGTTGATATGAGCTAAGGTCAGCTTGGTCCATTGAAGGTTTCTTTAGGATAGGTCTTATTGAAGCCTATTTCAATGCCTTTGTTAAGTATCCTTGGGAAAGAAGTGTGGACTAGCTTTAGAATAATTGAGGAGAAAATGATTGGGAGGGATTTTATCCATGCTGTTGGGCATGGGTCTAGGGGAGAGGTAGTTGTATTCATGCTTTTAATAATGTCTGTGACTTTTATCTGTGTTATTAATCTGAAGGAGTCCCAGATATGTACTTGGGATGGTTTATCTGGTTTGTGGAGGGGTTCTTTGGTTATGGGAGGTGCTGAGGATTGCTTGTTTGAAAGACCATTGGCTATGGTCTGCGGGTCCAGCTGTTCTTTTGAGGTCATGGGGTGTGTAGATGTTGAGACTCTGGTGAGGGTGGATACCATGGAAAATAATTCTCTTGGGCAGTTAAGAGATTTCTTGATTATATTGAAGTAATATTCTTTTCTGCTGTTATTAATGAGACTGCTCTATTCTAGTTGTTTGATGGCATACTGCTGTTTTATGGTTGTATCTTGGGATCTTTTCCATCTTCTCTCAATCTGTTGGAGCTCTTGTCTGGTTGTTTTGAATTTGGACAAGAACCAGGGCTAGTGTACTGTGCTAGGGTTGTTCTTGGGTCATCTTGGAGTAAAAGTAGTGGCTTCATTAATCACTGTGTTCAAGGAGTGGATGAGGTTGTCTAGATCTTGTTGGATTCTAGAAGTGGAGAGATGTCATCTAGGAAGGATTGTTTCTTGAATGCTTTGAATTGTTGTGTTTGTAACTGAAGCCATAGGAGGAATGGCATCTGAGTGTTTGGGAGAGTAAGGGATATCATAGTGTGATCAGGCCATGGTACTGGGTCTATCTGGGCGTTGAAGTCTGCTGTGGGGAGTTGTTCAGGTGCAAAGATAAGGTCTAGGGTTGCTCCTCTAGAATGGGTGGGCATATTAACTATTTATTGATAATGGAGGGCATCCATTGCGTTGAGGAATGCACTTGCTTGTTTCGTGGTGGAGGAAGGAAGGTTTAGGTCTCCAAGGAGGAAGAAGAGTTTGTTAGATGGAGCATGTGTACACGCTTCTTCCAGTAGGTCTGATAGGTCATCTGTTTTTGGTGAGATGCACTGTATGTTAAGCAGATAGTGTGATCATTATTGGTGATTGTGAGGAAGTCTAGTGTTTGCAGAAATTGGGAATTGATCATGGTGAAATTTAGGAGCTCTTTCCAGTTCATACTGCTAGACCAGTCCAGACAAACGGGTTATGCACCCCTGCCAGCAGATCTTGGAGACAGAGAATTCTACCAGAGCTCTGATAGGCTGGAGCCTGGTGATATAATCCTACCCCTAGGGGTCTCCCTCAGTTTTTCTCTGTCTCCAGCAGATCTGGATGCTTTTTTTTTTTTTGCTCCTTCAAAAAAATTTAAGATGCTTTATTTCTTTGTGATTTCTCTGGGAGAGATTATACCCTGTAGTTGCCAGTGTACTTATCTGGGCACCAGGATGAATTCCAGCTGAGCTCCTGTGTCCTGCAGGTCACAGTAGAGATCGCTGATGTGCAGACTTCCCAGCACTAGTCAAGAAGACTATTTAGCTGGATGGTAAGCCTCCTAAAATACAGTCCCTGGGGCTGATTTTAGTGGTGAGGCAGCTGGCAGTGCTCTCAGCAGCGGTCCGTGGCTTCTCTGCACTTTCGGTACTGTGAGTACAAAACCTGTCTTTCTCCCACTGCTGTCTGCAACTCTGTGGTGACTGGATTTATTTTTCTTGATTTTTCAGCGATTTTAGGCATTTCTCTCATGCCTGCAACCCCCCCCCCACCTTGTCATTTGACTTTTTAAGTTAATTCCTTAGCTTTTGGGGGTTTTAATTCACTCTTTTTGAGGTTTATTTTTGCCGGCGGCCATTTTGAATAGCTAATGAGCCCTGGTTTTTGGCGAGAAGCCAGATTCCTTCTCTCTTTGCTGGCTTCTAGCACCAAAAAAATTGCTGTTTAAATTTTTCCACAACACTTGCTAGCTGTGAGTTGTGTGGGGGTTCCTTTTTTCTCTGCCTATGTATTAACATAATGAATAAAAAGTACGGAAGGCATGATTAGAGAACCGGATGCAATTCAGAGCCACAGTACAATGCTAAGACACTGACCACTGGTGCAGGGCTCATGGGTTTCATCCCCCACTGTGCCCAACAAAGAAAGCTGGCTGAGTCATTGCATAGTATGGGGAATATTGTTAAATGCCTGTTCCTCCGGGGCAGAGTTATTTTTTTTTTAGTTCTCCCTATGCCTTATTCAGGTCTACGCTGCATAGGCTGTCAGAAGACACACAGGGACCTCAGAAATCAACTGTGCTCTTCCCCAGCGTCTTGATTCCCCAGATAAACTTGGGAACTCCTGAGCCTGGCTTCAGTGGAGCTCTCCATTGGCTTTACGCTGCGCTGAGTCTTTGCCACGGACATCCCCAGGAAGTTCAGGTATCAATTCCTGAAAGGAAACTGTGAGTAGCCTGTTTTTTTCTTACTTGCCTCAGCTACTGCTCCCGGACCGGCTGCCTCTGAGTTTTGAAGTTCCTACTTTAAAATTTTTAATCCACAAACTGCAGCAGGGTTACTTTGTACGTCTTACTGGAATATTGTACCTGTCTTTTTCAATATACCATTTGATTGGAATTTTAAGTCAGTGTTTTGGATCCTGACTGTTTTGGGCTCTACCTAATTGAACATACTCACTGTCATCTTCCATACGGCTGGGTTTGAGCTTCTACATCCCTCCCCAGAAACACCTTTCAGCCCCTACCATGGAGGTCTGAGTGGCTGCGGAGGAATCAAACTCTAATTTCCCTACTTTCAGTCACTGTAATTGCCTTACCCTGACTTTGAAAGTTTCTCTGTACCAGCACAGTGAATGACTGACAGTTCCCTTCTCAGCTCAGTGAATACCTGACAGTTTTTCTGTGCCAGCGGCCATTTTGTTTTTCTCTTCAGTGTTTCTTTTTGGAGGGAACAGCTCTAGACAGCAGTTTCCACACATTTAAACATGCTGTGGAGGCACGGAGAGTTTCAAAATCCTTTTCTTTGAAGAGTCTTCGGTTTCCCTGAGCCTACCTTGATTTTTGTTTTAAATGCTAAAAAAAAAAAAAAAAGGGAAAAAAAGAGGAAAGGTGGTTTGTCTCTACAATACTTGTTTCTCTGGCTGTATTATATGTAATAAGTAATCAGCCGAATGGGGAATTAATAGATTGCTTGTGTTCCACCTGCACGATGCATCCCGGAGACTCTTTCCCCATTCCCACTGCGCTGCTAGATGGGTTCATCAGCACCTTATCTCCTCCCTCCTAAGAGCCCCTGCTGCAGGATCTTCCTGCAGGAAACGATTCAGTCAGCTCCCATGTCGCTTCCACAGCCGCTGGAGGCCACAGCAGCCTTGACTGACAGTGCCTTCCTCACACTCTTCCATCTGGCATGACGCCTGTGACTTTTGGAGTCTTTTGGAATATCTCCTACACCTGCCCAGTAGCAGGCAAGCATATGGCTTGGTCTCGCAAGTGGTCCCATAAGTCCTCAGACCTTAGAGCAGTACGTCCTCCTTGGAGCGTTGCATGTGCCTTGCGGGGTACTATGGATATTCAAGAAGACTTTAAATCTTCGGAGGTCAGCTCTGACTCGTTGGAGTACAGAGATGGGGAATATTCTCCGTCTGTTTTCTTCACTGACGGTTCTCAGCCTTTTTCGGAAAGAGGAGTTGCCGGCTCTAATCACACAGGTGATGGAGTCGCTCCCCCTAGCCGACACGCCTGATCCTCCGGATTCTCAAATCCGGTTGCAGCCGGAACCCATTTTCCAGGGCATTCGTACGGCACGCGGTATTGGTCAGTTATACCCTTGGTCTCCCTTTCACTTGGACCGTTGGCTGACATACCCGACAGTTGATGCATTCTGACCAGGGTCATCAGGCATACCACACTTCCGGTTGAGGGCGGAGTGGCGCTCCGTGACCAGCAAGACCTAAAGAGTTGGGAGGCTGCTGAAGACGGGTTTTCCTTCGCCCGCTATTTCCTTCTTGCAGGGGTGTGCAGAGGTCTAGCAGCTCGGGCCTCCCTTCGCTGGATTCAGCAGCTTCCAGGTGTTCCTGAGTTGGTTCATTTCGAATCCATCGCTGCATTCCGGGCAGAGGCATTCTGTGATTTATTGCGGCTCAGCTCACTTCCTAGCACCGATGTCGGTAGCTCGGAGATGGCTCAGCCTGCGGCAATGGGCAGCGGATGTTGCTTCATTTACAGGCTCCAGCGTTTAGATGCCATTTGTCCCGGTCCACCGTTGGAAGGAGGACTGGGCCGTTACTCTGTCTATTTTGGAATGCTTCAGGTCCTGGATTTTCTAGGGGCTGGGTGCGACACTCGTCGGGGGCGGGTGTTTCTACCTCAGGAACGTTTTCAGAAGATCTCTCTTCAGCTCCGCCGCTGCTTGGATCAAGCGGCACCTCGGCCTTGGGGGCTACCTTCAACTCTTGGGGTCCTTGGCAGCAACGATAGCCCTTGTTCCGTGGGCAGGAGCGCATATGCGCTGCTTGCCGACGGCGCTTCGATCTCGTTGGTCGCCGGTATCGGACAGTTATCTAATCTGGTTACCTTTGCTTCTGCCGGTGCACCGCAGCCTCCGCTGGTGGCTTCAGGCACACAATCTTCTACGGGGAGTCTCTGCGCTGGATCTTGGTGACGCCAGTCGCCGACCTCTCCGGTTGGGGAGCGCCTTGCGGCTTGGCCTCGGCGCAGGGGAGTTGGTCACCTCGCGCAGCCCAAGGGTCTATCAATCGTCTCGAGACGCGGAAAGTGCGCTTCGCCCTTCTTCAGTTTCAGCCTCTTCTGCGGCGGCGTGCAGTTCGGATCCTGTCCGACACCACGACGGTTGCTTACCTAAGCCGCCTAGGCGGCACGCAATGTCTGGATGTCTCACAGGAGAGGCATTTGCTCCTCCCGTGGGCGGAGGAACATCTTCAGGCTATCGGCGCAGCACATCGCAGGCGTGAACAATGTGTACGCCAATTTTCTCAGCCGGCACTCTCTGGAGCCCAGGGGCTGGGCTCTGCAGCCGGATGCGTTCCGGTCCATTGTTCACCTGTGGGCACTGCCGACCATGGATCTAATGGCTACGGCGCAGACTGCCAAGGCTTCGCTGTACTTCGGCCATTGGAGGGACGAGGGAGCGCACGGCATAGATGCTCTCTCTCAACCGTGGCTGGCTCATCTTCTCCTGTGTGTTTTCCCTCCCTGATCCGTGATATGCATAGTTCTCCGGCGGCTCCGAGACCGTCGTGGCCCTGTACTCCTGCTGGCTCCGAATTGGGCTCGCGGACCATGGTATGCGGATCTCTTCCGTCTGTCTGGGGCGTGGCTGCTCCGCCTCGAGGCGTTTCTCGGCCTTCTGATTCACGGACCGGTGGAGATGGAAGACCCGGCTCCTTACTCGCTTTCGGCCTGGCTATTAACTGCCGCCGGTTTGCTCGCTACGGCTCTTCGCCTAGCGTGGTCGTGGCGCTTCTCACGGCGCGGCGGTCTTCCACGACGCTGACTTACGCTCGGGTTTGGCGTCTCTTGATGGTTAGTGTTCGCGAAATAACCTCACACCCTGGCGTTGCGGTGTTCCGGACATCCTGTCCTTTTTACAGGCCGGAGTGGATAAGGGATTAGCGCTCAATTCCTTGCGAGTACAAATGGTCGCTTTAACTTGTTTTCGGGGTCCTATACCGGGGCGATCGATAGCTTTGTATTCGGACGTGTCTCGGTTCTTCCGCGGACTTAGGGCCTTCCGGCTTCCTCTGCGTTCGCCTGTGCCGGCGTGGGCTCTCGTGCTTGTCCTCTGTGCCCTCGTTGCTCCTCCCTTTGAGCCTCTGAGGGCCTGTTCTCTTCTAGATTGGACTCTGAAGGCAGTCTTCTTGGTGGCCATAACTTCGGCACGCTGTGTTTCTGAGCTCCAGGCTCTCTGTGTCGAGATCCCTATCTCTCGTTTTCCTCCGAAGGCGTTTCTCTGAGAACTGTCCCTTCCTTTGTTGCCCAAAGTGCTGACGCCGTTCGCTGTTGACCAGCCTCTTTCCTTTCCGTCTTTTCCAAAGACGCAGTGTGACAATGGTCAGTCTCCGTTGCGGGCGGTGGACCTTAAGGTTCTTTTTCGGTATCTGGGGGTCGCCAGACCCTTCCATATGACTGTTCCTCTTTTGTCTTGTTCGCGGGTTCTCGTCGGCGATCCGCAGCCTCCGAATCTACCATTTCTAGATGGGTTACGGAGGCCATTGAGGCGGCGTACCTTCTTCAGGGAGAACAAGCTCCACCGGGACTCCGTGCTCACTCCTCTCGGGCGCAAGCAACTTTGTAGGCCGGGAGGTCTCATGTAGTTCCTCTCGATATTCGCCGGGCGGCGACTTGGTCGTCGCTGTCCACCTTTGTCGGTCATTATAGGTTGGACGTTCATGCCCGTCAGGAAGTCCATTTTGGAGTTGCTGAGCTGTCGGCGGCCTTGCCCCCCCTTGAAAGCAGGTAGATGGGGTACTGCCCGTTTGTCTGGACTGGTCTAGCAGTATGAACTGGAAGGAGAAATTTCACTTACCGTTAATTTCCTTTCCTGGAATACTGCTATACCAGTCCAGGACCCGCCCTGCTGTTGGTTGGAGTGCCGCTGGTGCGGTGCAGCCGCCAACCGCGGTTCTTCTATTTGCCGGTATGCCTCGCCCTGGGCAGTCCATGGGTTCGTAGGTGGATACTGTTTTCAGCTCTAGGGAGTTCTTCGGCTCCCTTGTATATAGTTCACTTGGGACCCTCTGGGGTGATGTTACAGTTCATGTTGCATTAGCTTGTGGACGTAACTGAGGGAGACCCCTAGGGGTAGGATTATATCACCAGGCTCCAGCCTATCAGAGCTCTGGTAGAATTCTCTGTCTCCAAGATCTGCTTGCAGGGGTGCATAACCCGTTTGTCTGGACTGGTCTAACAGTATTCCAGGAAAGGAAATTAACGGTAAGTGAAATTTCTCCTTTTGCAAGAATTGGGATTCCTCCTCCTCTCATATCTGGGGCAGTTGTAGAGCTTGTAGTGGGGAGGTAGCAAATGATTCAGAAGTATATTCTCGGTGCTTGAGATCCAGCTTTCTGTAAAGCCCATGATGTCGATGTTGTTAAATTGTTTGAAGTCTGAAATTGTATGAATTTTGTTGCGTATTGATTGTGTGTTTATGAGGACACATTTGATTGGGCACTTCTGCTTGATGTATAGTTTCTGTTGGTGTATGACGTTGAGTTCTAACAGCCTTCGTGGTGATTTTGTATGCTGTTGTGAGGCAAGGGTTTGGGATGGGAAGCTTTGGTCTATAATGAATTGGGATGCTGTTGGTGTAGGTGGATAGCGCATGTGGAGTTGTTAGCAGAAGGAGAAGCAGCAATAACATAGTGTAGGGTAGGAGATGTTGAGGCAATTTGTTTAACTTTGTGCTTGGTTGTTACCTTGGAAGAAGTGATGTATTTGTTTGTGTCTTTATGGTGCTCTTTTTTCTATGCTGGCAGGTCTGTTTAGTAGGCAGCTTCTTTATGAACTGGGATGCTGTTGGTGTAGTTGGTGGTTTCGGTGGTGATTCATGATGTTGAGTGGGTCCGAGGATCAGTCTTGTTGGTGGTCACAAGTTTTTTCCATTAAGTTGTTCTCTCTGTCTTTGGTCCACGCCTAAGGACCACACCAAAGTGCCCTCAGGCATGGGCACGCCTTCCGGCACTGGATTTTAAGTGTGCCAACTGTTGGGCCTGATTGGCCTTTGGTGCAGGAAGTGGGAGGAGCGTCAGGCCTGCTTCCTGGTGCTGGATGCCGATCAGGTGGCTGCGCTTTACTTGAAACTTGTTTTATAAACCGTTAAATATAAAATAAAATAATCATAGTGGATCCAAGGGTGCCGCTACAGAAGAACAGAGCAATACAGTTCTAAGGGTGGCCCCTGGACTGGTCTAGCCAGACTCAAGGAAAGGACATTAACTGGTAAGTAAAAATTTTACCTTCCATATGGTCCTGCTAGACCAGGCCAGACAAGTGGGATGTACCAAAGCTACAACTCCACTAGGTGGGAAGAAGACACAGCAGCTCGCAAAAACCTTGCAACCATGGCCTTGTGCCCTCGTATGAACATCCATGCGGTAGTGCTTGACAAAAGTGGAAAGTTGCTGCCTGACAAATGTTTGCATGGGCTATTGAGCTCTGCCCTGCTCACGAGAACACCTACGCTCAAGTAGAATTGGGCGTGCAGAACTGACCGGTTTTATAAAAGGTACACTGAGGCAAAGGCCTCCTTAATCCAATGCCCCAAAGTCGACTTGGCTGCTGCGTCACCCTTGCATGGGCCAGCAAAACAGCACAAAAAGATTTTCGAACTTACAAAAGGAATTCATAACCTCCAAGTACCGGAGAAGCACCCTTCAGATAATCACAAGGCGAAGACCCTTATCCTTCCCCTGTCACTGCTCCTTAGAGGGACGGCAAATCACCTAGGGAGAAAGCACCTTAGGCAAGATGGAAGGCTGCTATCCTGCTCTCAGTTGGTGTACCCCAAGGATATGCCTTGGGTCCACTCCTTTTCTCTCTCTAGTCTATACCCACTTGGTGCACTCATCTCTTCCCATGGCTTTCAGTACCATCGTTAGGCTGATGATTCCCAGATCTACATCGCTATACCTGAAATCTCTCTGGCAATCCAGCCCGGATCTCTGCCTGCCTTTCTGACATTGCTGCTTGGATGTTTCACCGCCACTTGAAATTGAACATGGCCAAAACTGAGCTTCTTACTTTCCCCCCCCTAAACCCTACTCTTCCCTTCCTCCTTTCTCAGTCTCTGTGGATAACTCTCTACTCCTCCCTGTTTCCTCGGCTCGTAACCTTGGAGTCATCTTTGACTCCTCTCTCTCCTTCTCCACACACATCCATCTGATAGCTAAAACCTGCTGTTTCTATTTAAAGTTGTTAAAACCCAAGAGGATTGTGAAAAATTGCAAGAGGATCTTGATAAATTGGAAGACTGGGCATCAAAATGGCAGATGAAATTTAATGTGGACAAGTGCAAGGTTATGCACCTAGGGAAGAACAACCCAAACTATGGTTGCACGATGCAAGGTTCCACATTAGGAACCACCACCCAGGAAAAAGATTTAGGCGTCATTGTGGATACCATGTTAAAACCCTCGGCCCAGTGTGCAGCGGCGGCCAAGAGAGCAAATAGAATGCTAGGTATGATAAGGAAAGGAATGGAAAATAAAACAAAAGATATTATAATGCCTCTATATCGTTCCATGGTGAGACCGCACCTTGAATATTGTGTGCAATTCTGGTCGCCGTATCTTAAAAAGGATATAGCGATTTTAGAAAAGGTTCAGAGAAGAGCCACCAAAATGGTAAAGGGGATGGAAGGATACTCCTATGAAGAAAGGCTAAAAAGGTTAGGGCTCTTTAACCTGGAAAAGAGACGGCTGAGGGGAGATATGATAGAAGTCTATAAATTAATGAACGGAGTGGAACGGGTAAACGTAGATCGATTGTTTACGTTATCAGAATATAGAAAGACTAGGGGACATGCAATGAAGCTACAGGGTAAACTATTTAAGACTAATAAAAAAAAATATTTTTTCACTCAACGTGTAATCAAACTCTGGAATTTGTTACTGGAGGATGTAGTAAAGGCCATAAACCATTATTAAGAAGTGACCGAAGATATCAATGCTTGACTCAGTACAAGCATTGTGGAACTTGTGTCTCTTGGGGAAACTGCTAGGTACATATGACCTAGATTGGCCACTGTTGGAAACAGAATGCTGGGCTTGATGGACCTTGGTCTGACCCAGTATGGCATATCTTATGTTCTTATGTTCTTTCTCTGTAACATCAACAAAATCCACCCATTCCTTTCTGAACACACTACTAAGACACTTATCTACTCTTTAGTCACCTCCCGTCTTGACTATTGTAACCTTCTCCTTGCTGGTCTCCCTCTGAATCATCTCTCTCCCCTTCAATCTGTTCAACATTCTGCAGCATGGCTAATCTTCCGCCAACCTCGTCATGCTCATATTACCCCTCTTCTCAAGTCACTTCATTGGCTCCCTATCCGCTTCCACATCCAGTTCAGACTTCTCCTTCTGACCTATAAGTGCATTCACTCTGCAGCTCCTCACTACCTTTCCTGTCTTACCTCTCCCTACACCCCTCATCGGGAACTTCGCTCTTCTCACAAATCACATCTATCTGTGCCCTTCTATTGCTAACACCAGACTTCGCTCCTTTCACCTTGCTGCTGCTTATGCCTGGAACAAACTGCCTGAGTCTGTACGTCAGGTGCCTTCTGAGGCTCTTTTCAAATCCAGGCTGAAAACTCACCTCTTCTCTGCTGCCTCCCCTGGTCTCCTTTGTGTTTCCTTACCATTTCCCTTCAATGTATCCCATGTCTACAGCTACTGTGTTGTCTGCTTGACTAGATTGTAAGCTCTGATGAGCAGGGGCCGTATTTTACATGTCTGTGCAGTGCTGCATACATATTGTAGCACTATACAAATGCTCAGTAGTAGTAGTAGGTTAGGGGGATATTAGTGACTAGGGGCTCAGTGAGTAAGTGTATGCAGGGTTATGAGCTGCTGAGAGTGACTGTATGGGGAGTTAAGTTTTCCAGAGGGTATTTTGAGTGGAAGGGAGCTGAGTGACTAAGTGGATGGGAGTTATGTTTATGTTTATTCCATTTGATAAAAACCGCCTTTCTATAATAACCAAGGCAGTGTACAATAAAAAATTTCAATAAAAGAAGGCCAACGAAAAGGAAAGGAAATGTACAATATCTTAAAAGGACAGTAAAGAAAAGGAGGAAGACAGGACAAGACGTAGGTAGGGAAGACCTCAAGAAGGGGAGAGAGATGGGAGAGGGTGAAGGTCACACGAAAGGAGAGGGAACATTGAACGCTAGGGAAAACAGGTGAGTCTTTAGGATTTGTTTAAATGTAGTGTATTGAGGTTAGAAGGGAGAGTATTCCAGAGGGCAGGACCAGCGAAAAAAAAAGCCGAGGAACGGGTGGATTGCAAGTTGTCAGACGGGTGCCTGGGTGAGAATGTTCACAGTCTTGGCAAAGGCATATGTTAATATGATTTGCAAGGGATTGTGGGAAATGTAGTCCATTCACACCAGACACAGCCGTTCACAATAATTAGTTGTGCTTGAGTGTAAAGCCAATAAGATATTTATTTATGGGGTTATTTCTCCCAACACAGATATGCTTGGTAGCACATAAAACAGGATACTTGCTTTCAGTGTTAAACTTAGAAAAACAAAATCAGGAAAACAACAGCTGAACTTGTCAGGCAATCAAATCAAAAGAATAAGGACCTGGTTGGTAACAAACTGGTCTTTTCTGTAGGCGCTAGCTAATATTTTCTTAGCAGTGCTTTAATCAACAAACAAAACCCACAAAGTAGGGAAAAACTGTTCTTTTCAGGTTAACTTCTTATATCTTCACACATAGACTCAGAAGTGATTTCCTCAGAGCTCACAAGCAATTAGGTAAGGCTCAATTGCTAGCAGTTACCCAGCTGAAACCCCTTAGCTGGCTTGCTTTCTACTGCGTGGCTCAAATCCTACTCAGGAGCTTTTCTGAGTAGATTTAAAGAACAAGTTTGTATTTCTTTGTGATGGTTGTTGTACTTTGTAACAGAAAATTACCAAAGGAGTTTAGACAGAGAGCAATCCATGTATTCACAGCCCGTATCTATAACCTCTCCCCCTTCTTCAACAATCATGGGTTCAATATCATGGATTGGCACAGAGGAATTTCTCAATGGAGCACTCTCAGGAGAATACTTGTTTCCCTGCTGTCTTTCAAGGGTATAGCTAGGGCATAGATCAGTGTTCATACCTGAGCTTCCATTGCTGTTAGTTCTTCTCTAAATAGCCTGGCCAGTATGTAGTCCAGTTCTTATGTCCAGCCTTCCAATCCAGATCCCTGGACACTGGATCTCTCTTCACATACCTTCTGGCACGGGTCTTAGGGTCCCTTCCAAGTGCAGCCGTCTCCCTCACAGGTACCGTCTGGAGATTCCTAGCTCTGCAGCACCACTCCTCTGGTTTTCCCCAGTCCAATGGTGTATGCTGGTCTTTTGAATGTCTCCCAGTATACGTACTGCTCTGGACTCCTTTAGACCTCCCAAATGCTTTTCTCTTCTTTCTTCCAAAGGGTTTCTTGCCCTCTCTGTCCGTCCGCTCTGGCTTCTGCTTCTGATGATGATCCTCCAGAGGATGAAGATGTCTAAGCTGAGGATCTCCAAGCTGATCAAGATGAGGATCTCCAAGATGAAACTGAGGATAATTCTCTGTAGAATAAACTCTACCTTTATTCTGCCTAGATGAGTGCTCCACCCTAGCACAGCGCAGCTGTGCTGAATCAGGCCCTGCCCTTTGAGATGAGTGCTTGGGGATTACCTCATAGCCCTTCTGATTGAACACACGTTTCCCCACTTCAGCTCCTCTAATGGCTGTTGGAAACCTGGTGCATTCTGGGACTGGTAGTCTTTTATGGAAAAATTCTGTTTTCTTATTTCTACCAGAACTGACAGGTTGCTTGTTCAGAGTCACTTCACCTTTTCTATAGCTCCTTCCTGAGCTATGATAAGCTTCCTTATCACAAAGTAAGCACGAGAGGGGGAGGGAAGGGGGAGGCGATTAAGATGAAAAGAGCGAGGAGTATGTCTGGGAGAGTGAAAGTAAAGGAGATCTGTTAAGTACTGTGGGGTGCTGGTGTGAAAGGCTTTATGAACCAGAATTAGTAGTTTGAAAGTGGCACGGAAGGGAACAGGCAACCAGTGAAGGTGAAATAATTGAGGGGTTATATGATCTCGGGGGGAGGTGTGTGTAACAAGGCAAGCTGCAGTGTTTTGGATCCGTTGAAGGCGAGTTAATTGGTTTTTGGGAAGACCAATGAATAATGAATTGGAAAAATCGACACGGGACATAACTAAAGATAACACCAGAGTGGTGAGGGCTGAGGGGGAAAGGAAGGGGCGAACAGAGCGAATTTGACGAAGGAAGAAAAAGGATGTTTTGGTGATGTGTGAAATGTGGGTATGAAAGGATAAGTCAGAGTCGAAATGCACACCAAGATAACGAAAAGTAGAGACCAAAGTTATAATATAATTGGTTATAATTGGTGTAAGTGCGAAGTGAGTGGATGGGGAGCTTATGAGTGGAGTGACTGGCAAAGAAGCTGGATTAATTATCCTGTGAAAGTATGAGCAAATGTGGAAGTGGGTTGTGATTTGGCATTGTCAATTGATTGTTTGGTTCAGCCTGTCCTCCTCCTCCTCTTTCCTTACTCCCTTTTCATTTCTGCTTGCCTTTTTTTCCCTTCCTCCCCTCTCTTACCCTTTCTTCTCCTTTCCCTTCCTTTTTATTCTCTTTCACCTCACCTGTAGCTCCTATGCTCCTCCAATCCTGTGCTGATGATGACTGGATATATATGCATCTGCTTCTTCAAAGGGTCTCCTTTTGGTGGTGGCAGCAGCTTTGGGTTCACTCCACCACCTTATTCATTTGGTGTCCTCTTTGCAGCAGCAGTTGCTTGGGGTCTGCACCACTGTCTCTTCATTGGACCTTCTCTTCCTCAGCTCCAGTGGCTTGAGATCTGCACTGTCACTTCTACAGCTGATCTCCTCTTTGCAGCGGCAGTGGCTTGGGGTCCATGTCACTGCCTTTTTAGCTAGTTTTCTTTGTGTATTAGTAGCAGCTTGGGGTCCACATTGTTGCCTCTTCAGTTGGCCTGCTAAAATCCTGCTTTCTCCTCTTTGGCAGATGGGGCTTCACGGAGACACAGGAAATCATCATTATCTAGACATCTTTGCTTGAGACTGACTTCCTCTGAAATGCAGAAGTCTAACCAAGCACAGGCCCAGACTTCTCCACTAGAGACCAATTGGCTGACAAAATAATTCTGAGCCAAACAGACAACCGTGGCCATGCATTTCTGTGGGAGGAATAGAATTTTACCCCTTGTGTTGGGAAACTGTAAGAATGTGGAACTGGGCTATCTCTCACAGTATGACTCTTGGGGCCACCTACTTAGCAGGGACAATATTCTGATGGCAAACTGAGTCGAGTACTGCAAGCACATGAGCGGTCTCTGGACTTAAAGGTGACTCAGATGATCTTTTCTGAGTGGGGCACAGCCATGATGAACATCTCTCCTCAGAACAGAAAAACACCTCATTTCTGCTCCAGGTCAGGGATGCATGTCAAGTTAGCCTCTGATACCTTCCTTCTAGGTTAGGGTCAGGTTCTTTGGTATGCGTATTCTCAAATCCCCCCCTAATAGCGAAGACTCTTCTGAAACTTGGGTGGGATCAGGGAACAATGATTCTCATAATCCCCTATTGGCAGAGACAAATGTGGTTCTCTCTTTTGGAACTTTCCATAAGAAAGCCCATAATATTGGGGTATTCCCCAATACTGAGCATGCAAGTTTGGGGAGCATTGTTTCATTCGAACTTCAAACCCCTTACCCTCACAGCTTGGATATTGAGGGGGTAATATTGACTGCCCTGAATCTGCCTGACAGTGCATCACAAGTCATTCTGGCTTTCAGGAGAGACTTCACTAGAAGGCCATAGAGTTTTAAGTAGAAGAGGTTTTCTGTATGGAGTGTTGGAAAGGTCCCAAATCCATTTTCATGTCCTGCACAGAAATTATTTGAGTATCTTCAACATCTTTCAGAGTCAGGTTTAAAACAAGGTGAAATTAGGCCTTACCTCTTAATTTTCTTTCCTATAGTCCTTACAGCTCAGTCCAGACAAGTGGACCAACCAGCAGATGGAGACTGAGGGACACTTTCTCAGTGCAGTATAAATTGCCTGTGCCCACTGGACTGAGCCAGTATTTCACATTTCACCAAGCAGAAAGCATTACCATGGAAACCAGGGATTCATCCCCAACTCCGCCCGTTAGGGCAAATTCTAAGATGTGGACGCCTTGCACCCTACCATACTGCACCATCTATAGATACCTTTTTTTTTTTAACAATAATTTTCCTCCAATTGCTATAACAGCCTCTAAAAAGACACATACACACCTAAACGGGAGGGAATCTGCTACACCACGTGCAGCCAAAACCATAGACATCTCTGTATTATGCACCGATTGCTCAGAAAACTGAAGATACCGCGAGGTTATGTTTATGTTTATTACATTTGATATACCACTCAGGCCAAGAAGCATCAGAGCGGTTTACAATCCTACATTTATGTTATGGAAAATAAGAAAAGAATGCCATTAATAAGATAGGACAGAGTACGAGAAACAGATAGACAAAGTGATAGCACAGATAGGAGAAAACAGAACAGCAGACTACCTCCACAAACTACAGGCATGACAAATAGACTCACAATTTCTGTATGATTTTAATCATTCGCCACGGACCCCGCCTAAGGGCCACGCCAAAGGGCCCTCTGGCGAGTCCCTCAGGCACGGGCGCGCCTCCGGAGCGGCGGTTTAAATGCCGGTGAGCAGGGCAGTTGCTAGGCAGTCTGTGAGATGAGGAGAGGTTCCCGCCCACACACCAAGATGAAATCAGCTGCATTCCCTGATCTTAAATGAACCTCTGGAGCGGCGGTTTAAATGCCGGTGAGCAGGGCAGTTGCTAGGCAGTCTGTGAGGTGAGGAGAGGTTCCCGCCCACACACCAAGATGAAATCAGCTGCATTCCCTGATCTTAAATGAGCCTCTGGAGCGGCGGTTTAAATGCCGGTGAGCAGGGCAGTTGCTAGGCAGTCTGTGAGGTGAGGAGAGGTTCCCGCCCACACACCAAGATGAAATCAGCTGCATTCCCTGATCTTAAATGAGCCTCCGGAGCGGCGGTTGGGTTCTGGACTGGACTGGAGGGACTACAGGAAACAAAACTAGCTGGTAAGGCTTAATTTGACTTTCCAGGGCATCCCCCCAGTCCATCCAGACAAGTGGTATGTAGCAGAACAGTACTAACAACGAATGGGACTGGTCACCCCCATGCGCTCAGCCCAGGATAAGGTCTGTGCTCTAGTAGAGTGGGACCGCAGACCCGCTGGCACCTGCCAGCCCTTCAGAACGTAGGCCGAGGCAGTGGCCTTCTGGGATCCACCAAAGAGATTAAACAGCTTCTCTAAACAGCTTCTCTGAACAGCAAAATGGCTGAGTCACCATCAAATAACACTTCAAAGCCCTGTTAATGTCTAGCTTATGCAACAGAATGGACTCTGCCGAGTCCCGCAGTCCTGAAAATGAAGGCAGCATAACCATCTGATTGAGATGGAATTCCGATACCACCTTAGGTAAGAAGGATGAGATGGTCTGCAGGACAACTTTCTCTTTGGAGAAAACCAAATAAGGCTTCTTGCAGGACAGAGTCTGCAACTCTGAGATCTGCTGCGCTGAGCAAATGGCCATCAGGAAGATCACCTTAAGGGTGAGATCTTTGAGCGAGGTTCCCTACATCGGCTAAAAGGGAGGACCACCCAAGGCCACCAGGACCAGTGGCCGACTAGACGGCTGCAAGTGCTTAATGCCCCACAAAAAAACTGCACAACATCTGCATGAGCAATGAGAGGCACACCCTGTACTCTGCTGTGGTAGCAAGCCAAAGACACCACCTGCACTCACAGCAAGTCCAACACCAGGCCTTTCTTGAAACCAGCCTGCAGAAACCCCAGGATGACTGATGCCGGAGCTGCCAGGGGTTGAACATCCTGGTCTACGCACTAGGCCTCAAAGAGACGCCAAACTCTGATGTAGGCCAAGGTGGTAGAGGGCCTCCATGCCTGCAACAAGATCATTATCACCGACTCAGAGTAACCACGGTGCCTCAACCATGCCCTTTTAAGATCCAAGCCATAAGCGAGAACCGATCCGCCTCTGGCATGCACTCTGGACCCTGAGTCAGAAGATCCGGGGCTTGTGGCAGCCAAAGGCACCAAAAGGCACACGAGGTGTGCATACCAGGGCCTTAGGAGCCAATCCAGTGCGATCAGCAGCACCTACGCTCAATGAGCCCCAATACGTCGAATCATATGCCCAATCAGGGCCCAGGGTGGAAACATGTACAGCATCCCCGTCTGGGGCCACAGCTGTATAAGGGCATCGAGGCCCTCTGCCATCAGGGAACGCCGGTGGCTGGAAAATTAAGGGGCCTTGGTATTCTGTGCCTGAGCCATCAGGTCCATCACCGGCATGCCCCAACACACCATTAGGGATTGAAAGACCTCCTCCGAGAGCAACCATTTCCCTGGGTCCAGGGTGTGGCGACTCAGGTAATCTGTATGGACATTTGCCACCCCGCCACATGCGCCGCTGACAAGGCTATAAGGTTCAATTTAACCTACTGAACTAGCGGAAATGCCTCCGCCGCCACCCAGGAGTGAATGCCACCGTGGCGATTGATGTAGGTTATTGTGGCGGCGTTGTCTGACAGGACTCGCACTGCCATGCAGTGTACCAGTGGGAAGAGTGCCTTCAACGCAAGCCACACTGCCCTCGTCTCGAGGTGGTTGATAGGCCACCGCCCCTCCTCTGAAGACCAAAGGCCTTGTGCCACTTGGGCCTGATGTTGTCCTCCCCAGCCAGAGAGGTTCGCATCCACCATGACCACCATCCACTGCGGGGTCTCCAGGGGCATTCCCATCCTAGGTTTGTCGGGTTGAGCCACCAAAGGAGACTGACTCAAACCAGTCTAGGTAGGAAGAGTCGAACCTCCATGGAGTGATTTAGTGGCAACCAATGGGCCAGAAGGTGGATCTGGAGCGTTCTCATATGGAGGTGGGCCCATGGAACCAATGGCTGAGCAAGCCCGTAGATGTAGCCCTCGAGAATGATATTCAGGGCCCAGGTGGGGAGAAAGCGCTGCAGGTAGTCATGTCTCCACCAGGGCCCCCAAACCTTCATTGGGAGGGTTTGGGGGGCCACCGTAGTGGTGTGCCCAAAGCCTCAACCACCCCGGGCTTCTCCCCGAAAGGATGAGCCCCACTGCAGGAAATGGGTCTTTCGGGAGTTACCTCCCCAGGAGGGCCTAAATGCTTGAAAGCTGCTGCCGCGACCATGGGGAGGGCCTCCTCTGCCCTCCTAGAGCTTGTCCTCTGGCAAGCATGGGACTTTGGTCTTACCTAGGGTCTTCACCCACTTTTCCAAGTCTTCCCCAAAATGATACTTACCGCCAAAAGGAAGCCGAGAGCACTTCATTTTCGAAGCCACGTCCGCTGACCAGTTGCAGAGTCACAGGAGGCAGCAAGCCGCCACCACCAAGGCCATGCCTTTAGCGGACACCTGCAACAGATCATACAGCAAGTAAGCTAGGAAGGCCCCCTCAGACTCCAACTGAGCATCATCCGTTCATCCAGAGGCACCCGCGCCCGACAGATCTGGAGATTCCTGGGTCAAACAGAAACAAGCACGGGCCATGTAAGTGCCACAGATGACACCCTGCAGGCCTAAGGCCAAAACCGCAAAGGCCTGCTTCAATAGCACTTCATTACGCCGGTCCTGCGGTGCACTTCAGGGCAGAGTCCCCCTCCACAGGGATTTCTGCATAATTGCCGTTACCAGAGCATCCTCCTTAGTGAGGCTCAGTGTCTCCTTCTCGTTCAGTGAGATGGGGTAAAGCCTAGCCATGCTGTGCCCCACCCACAGCCTGAGTCTAGGGTTTTCTACTCCTCTTCTAACATGGCCCGCAGGGCCCTGTGAATGGGGAAGGATTGAGATGGTTTACGGATACCCTCCATCAGAAGGTGCTCATTTGGATCCAGGCCCATTGGCCTAGGCTCAGCACTTTGCAGGGCAGCGAGAGATTCAGTGATCAAGGCCGGGAGCTCATCGCGGTGGAAAATTAAGAACCGTAGAAGGTTCCTCCATCCCAGGGAGCTCCCTTTTCTTAAGCTCCCCCTGGGCTCGTTCCAAAAGGTCCGATGGACCTTGTCAGACGGCTGCCTGAGTGAGAATGTTCACAGTCTTGGCAAGTGCATATATCAGTATGATTTGCAAGGGATTGTGGGAAATGCAGTCCATTCACAACAGACACAGCTGCTCACAATAATTAGTTGTGCTTGAGTGTAAAGCCAATAAGATATTTATTTATGGGGTTATTTCTCCCAACACAGATATGCTTGGTAGCACATAAAACAGGATACTTGCTTTCAATGTTAAACTTAGAAAAACAAAATCAGGAAAACAACAGCTGAACTTGTCAGGCAATCAAAGCAAAAGAATAAAGACCTGGTTGGTAACAAACTGGTCTTTTCTGTAGGCTTTAGCTAATATTTTCTTAGCAGTGCTCTAAACAACAAGCAAAACCCACAAAGAAGGGAAAAACTGTTCTTTTCAGGTTAACTTCTTATATCTTCACACAAGATCAATAACTCAATGCACCAAATCAACATCCAACAGGGCCTTCAAATTTTATGCACCAATGATCTGAAATAACCTCCCTCACCACATCCGAACAATCACAGACATATTCCAATTCAGAAAAGCCGTGAAACACTACCTCTTCCTCCTACATTACCCGGAAACCAATAAAAGCTCAGTACAAACTGCTGAATCCACCAAAATCTCCACTGTCTGAAACCATACGAGCACATGACTACTCTATGATTTGTATATATTGTTATTATATATAGTTCCCCTGTTAGCCAAGTTGAATCTCCTGTTCATATGTAAACACAAAGTACTATTGGAAATGTGTGTGTTCATTGTTTACTGTAAACCGCGCTGATGCTGAATAGCGCGGTATAAAAAAGACTTTAAATAAATAAATAAATAAATTCAGAAGTGATTCCCTCAGAGCTCACAAGCAATTAGGTAAGGCTCAATTGCTAGCAGTTACCCAGCTGAAACCCCTTAGCTGGCTTGCTTTCTACTGCGTGGCTAAAAATCCTACTCAGGAGCTTTTCTGAGTAGATTAAAGAACAAGTTTGTATTTCTTTGTGATGGTTCTTGTACTTTGTAACAGTAAATTACCAAAGGAGTTTAGACAGAGAGCAATCCATATATTCACAGCCTGTATCTAAGACCGCTCCCCCTTCTTCAGCAATCATGGGTTCAATATCATGGATTGGCACAGAGGAATTTCTCAATGTAGCACTCTCAGGAGAATACTTGTTTCCCTGCTGTCTTTCAAGGTTATAGCTAGGGCATAGATCAGTGTTCATACCTGAGCTTCCATTGCTGTTAGAGTTCCTCTCTAAATAGCCTGGCCAGTATGTAGTCCAGTTCTTATGTCCAGCCTTCCAATCCAGATCCCTGGACACTGGATCTCTCTTCACATACCTTCTGGCACGGGTCCTAGGGTCCCTTCCACGTGCAGCCGTCTCCCTCACAGGTACCGTCTGGAGATTCCTAGCTCTGCAGCACCATTCCTCTGGCTTTCCCCAGTCCAATGGTGTATGCTGGCCTTTTGAATGTCTCCCAGTATACGTACTGCTCTGGACTCCTTTAGACCTCCCAAATGCTTTTCTCTTCTTTCTTCCAAAGGGTTTCTTGCCCTCTCTGTCCGTCCGCTCTGGCTTCTGCTTCTGATGATCCTCCAGATGATGAAGATGTCCAAGCTGAGGATATCCAAGCTGATTCTGAGGATCTCCCAGATGAAACTGAGGATGAGGATAATTCTCTGTAGAATAAACTCTACCTTTATTCTGCTTAGATGAGTGCTCCACCCTAACACAGCGCAGCTGTGCTGAATCAGGCCCTGCCCTTTGAGATGAGTGCTTAGGGATTACCTCATAGCCCTTCTGATTGAACACACGTTTCCCCACTTCAGCTCCTCTAATGGCTGTAGGAAACCTGGTGCATTCTGGGACTGGTAGTCTTTTATAGAAAAATTCTGTTTTCTTATTTCTACCAGAACTGACAGGTTGCTTGTTCAGAGTCACTTCACCTTTTCTATAGCTCCTTCCTGAGCTATGATAAGCTTCCTTATCACAACCTTCCAAGGCCCCCAGAGATCCTAGGGAGGTTAAGGAGCACACCTTGTGCTCCTTCTGTGGGCAATCTTGTCTCAGACGCTTGGCTGGCAAACTATCTCTGGCCCGGCCCGAAGGATCCCAATGGACATCTCCCCCGCTCCCTACTTCATCAAGAAGGCTTGATAGAGCAGATCACAAAGTCTAGGAAGAAAGGGATTGACCTCTGCTTCCCCCTCGGTTGCAGACACACTGGGGTTCTTTTCCCTTGCAAAAAGAGGCGAATCCTGTAGCACCGGAGGCCCCAGCACTGCGTCAGAGGCCTGTGCACAGAGATCCATCATGGCGGCAGTTCCTGCCAAAATGACGGACTTGCTGCTGGCTCCTGCGGCTTTCACATTCTCCAGTAGCTCTTCTGCATCCTGTTCAGACCTTTCCCGGGTCCCAGCGTTATCAGCTGCAGCCAATTCATCCGCTCTGCGGCAGCTGCGACAGAGCGTGAGCTCTGAAAGTTGAGCTCGGTGGCTGCCGCACAGAGCATAGGAGGCCCTATCCATTCGGTTGCGTATGTGTTCAGTTCCCCCAGAGAATGAGCAAATGCTTACCAAAGGCCCAGGACATGAAGGACCCTGATTGAGGGGATCCTTGCCCCACTCTGTGGAGATGGAGCTCGGATCCCCTCAATCAGGCTTCTGCATCTTTCCTCTGCCCTGCCTGCTCGACTTTACTGCTGATATTTGCAACAAGGCAGGGCAGGCAGCACTGCTACAACCTCCAGCCTTCTCCCAATGTTGGGGGAGAGGGAAGGGAAGGGAGCAAGCAAGCAGAGGGGGCTACTGGGAGTGAGTAGGGGAGGGATCCAGAGCATCCGGGTTCTGCACCCCTGGCTTTAAAAAAAAAAGGCCCAAAGGCAAGGCTCCACAATCCACAGGCTATGCACACCACCTACTGGAGACTAAAAAATACTGGCTCAGTCCAGTGTGCACAGGCTAGCTATACTGCACTGAGAAAATGTTCCTCAATCTCCACCTGTTGGTTGTCGTGCATAACCCACTTGTCTGGACTGGACTGGGGGGATGCCCTGGAAACTCCATTGGGTTCATCCAAGTGCTATTGGTGCATATCACTATGATGTAGAAGGTAAACTGATCTCTGTACATCTTCTAATTCACTTTATACAGGGCTTGCTGCTTTTGAAGCCTTTCATCAAGCAACCCACAGTGTCTTGGGGACCTATACGTGACCCTTTTCTGAGGTGCTGTTTTGCCAACAGCTCTGTATATATTCTGCTCTGGTCTAGGGTGGTGTGTGTGGTTGTATATCTATAGCTATCTTTATATATACATGTGCACACACGGGGCTTGACAGAATCTGAGCACTAACCATGGTTCCTCGAAATTACACCCTGGCACCTGGGGATTTATGCCCCCAATTTTTTTTTTCATATTGGCTTCCAACAACAAAACAGCAGTGCTGCTGCATTATGCAGTTCAGATCTCAGTAAATTGGAGTAACATAGTGCAAGAGCCTCTGACTGGTCTCAGGTCTTATGTGATCATCATGCAGCTAGCTGTAAATTTCCTGCACCGTGCATCTCAAACTTAATGAGATTTGAATTGCATGGTGCAGACTGTGGGAGCACTGTTGTTTCTTCATGGTGATAGAAGCAGCAGACAGGAAGGTACAGGGGAACAAAATGGCAAAGTGCACCAAGCCTCTTAGTTGCTTGGGGGTGAGGGATTTATTTATTTATTTATTTAGACAGACTTGTAAACCACCTTATCCTTCAGTCAAGGTGGTCACGTCACATCACAATTGGAGGGTTACAATTAACATGAGGGTACATGTAAACATTTAGACAATACAGTTACATAACAGCATTTAGACAGTCCAATTAAAGGTAATGTTTAACATGAGGGTATTTAATAACGTGGTATGATAAACTTGTGTGTGTGTGAATAGGATGGGTGCGTGTTTAGTTGGCGGGGTAGGTGGTATTTCAGTTTGGGTATGGGATGTTGCCTGGATGCTCATATGTTTCTATAAATAAATATTTGAGGTCTTTGCGGAAGTCTTTGAGGTCATCTAATGCTCTCAGGCTCGTTGGGAGGGAGTTCCATAGTGTGGATGGATTGGTTACCTCAAAATGATAAAGGGATGGAAGGATTACCCCTATGAGGAAAGGCTTAAAAGATTGGGGCTCTTCAGCTTGGAGAATATATGACTGAGGGAAGATTATCAAATCATATCATATCATCTCCTCATTTATAAACCTCTGTCATGAAGATATGTGAATCAGTTGTTTACTCCTTCAAAAAATATAATGACTAGGGGGCATTCAGTGAAGCTGCGAACAGTACATTTAAGACTAATTGGAGAAAATATTTCTTCACTTAACACATAATTAACTCTGGAATTCATTGCCAGAGGATGTAGTGAAAGCTGATAGTGTAGCTGCTTTTTGAAAATGTTTGGACAAGTTCTTGGAGGAAAAGTCCTTAAACCGTTATTTAAGTGGAGTGGGGGAAATCCACTGCTTACCCCTGAGATAAGAAGCATGGAATCTGTCTATGTTTCAGGATCCTTCCAGGTATTTGTGACCTGGATTGCCACTGTTGAAGACAGGATAACGAGCTTGAAGGACCATTAGTCTGTCCTAGTATGGCAAATTTTATATTTCTTATGTTCTTACCTGGACAGAAAGAATATGAAAGAAAGAGAGAGAAGGACTAAATGGTGGTGGGGGAGTGGGAGGTATATGAGCTGGAGCGAGATTGGATGAATACCGGAGTGAAGGGGTATGAATAAGAGAGAGAGTGAGTGAAGATTGGGAGAGTGGGGAGGATATATGAGAGAGTGAGTGTTGTGGACCAAGTGTTGTTGATAATGTGAAACAAAAAGGCAATTGTCCCTTTGCTTCACCTTTCAGAAAGGTGTTATCACATTACTGACAGTATGCTTAAGGAAGGGATGCTTCTTCTCGTGATAGTTCCATCCGCATTCCGCAAATGAAAATCTCCCACTAGCAATAACACACCCTTCGTTTTGGTTTTATGTTATTTCTTTCACTAGATGTTTATCCAACTCTTCTGTCTGTATCCAAGTTTGTAGGTTACTTCATTGTAGCCCTGAACATTGCCTCCTGCCACTGTCCAAGCTCCAGATTGCTGTTAGGGGAAGAAGGGAGGTTGCGTAATGATACTGTACCCAAGCTGCTTTAAGGAGAAAACAGTTTGTTAATGCCATTAGAGTTTCTGCCCTCAGTTGCTCTGTGAAAATAATTCTAATTGTGAGTGACGCTGTCTTGCAAGAGCAAGGCATTGGTAAAAAACAAATTATATAGGAAGTTTAAAACAAAGTCTAGAGAGAGATTCTTTCAAGTCCTTGAGATCTGAGGAAAATGAGTGAAATGGTATTGAGAGGTTAATGTTGGGCACTGTGCAGTGTCTGCTATTTTTTGTTTTTATGTTTCTTTGCTTTCCTCGTGTAATTAACCTGATTATTCTTTCTCCTCATTACAATTGGATACCAAGGAACAGCAGCCGAGCTGGACTGATGACCTCCCTCTTTGCCAGCTCTCTGGAGTGGGCACGGCTCCAAACTGCACCTACAATGCAGATGGCAAAGGAAAGGAGGAACATCCCTGGGAAGATAACTGGTTGAAATTCAGGTGAGGGTCACATGTACTGGGCATACTAACTAAGTTATGATTCACACTATGCAGTGCATTCACCAGCAAGAAATATAATCCTTTTCAGTTAATAGGTTAACCGTTAAATGATGCTCCCTGAACCAGTACTGCCCAGCACTTCTGCTCCCTCTTCCATGTGCAGGAACCAAAAGTCAGGCAGAGCGCTGGAGTCTTAATACATGAATGAAACAACGGTGCATGGAGGAAGGATTTAGATTTGTTAGGAACTGGTCAACATTCTGAGGAAGGGAGAACTGGCAGATAAAGACCAGTATGATCCATCCAGTCTGCCCAGTAAGGTGGCTAGAGTCGTCATAACTGCCACTCCATGCAGGTCGCCCCACCCTCTATGCCTGTGATTAGGGTTGTACCTGCTACTCTGTGCAGGTCAACCCCCCCCCCCCTCTGTTGAGTATAAAAGATCTTTCTTTACTTTGATTTCATCCTCTTAGAAATGTAGAAACACGATGGCAGAAAAAGACCACATGGCCTATCTAGTCTGCCCTTCCGTATCAAATACTATAGTTCCTTTTTTTCCTTTAGAGATCTTCTGTGTTTGTCCCATGCTTTTTTGAATTCAGATACTGTCCTAGTCTCTACTACCTACATTGGGAGACTGTTCCACACATCTACTACTGTTTCCGAAAAGAAATATTTTTACATATTACTCCTGAGTCTATCCCCTTTCACGCTCATCCTATGTCCCCTTGTAGCAGAGTTTGCTTTTAGCAGTAAACATTTTTATTGATAAGTACATAGACAATATTTATTTATTTTTATTTTATTTATTTAAAGGGTATTTCTATCCTGCCTTATCCTTCAATCAAGGTGGTGTACACAGCAAACAATCAGTTGAATTGGCATTTGTGTTTTCGTGTGTGATTATACTGTACACTGAATGTGTATGAGTGTGGGTAGATTGATTGGCGTGTGCTATTTACATGGGCTGTAAGTGCAACTATCACTGTGAGGGCTTTTAAGGTGTGGTTCAATAATGTTAAGACATATGCTACAACTTGGTATGTTTCTGCAACAGTAGACTGTCATTTTGTGCTTTGTCAGTATGTCTCCCTTTAAGATACTCTCACTGACTGTTAGGGCATTAACAATTCCATAAAGAGGAAAAAGATATTTTTATATGGACATAAGGAAAGTGCTGACATCCTAATGTTACAAGAGACACATTTGAATGTGCAGGAGTCGTTAAAATTAGATATAAAACCCTTTTCACTAGTGGCTTTCTCTCCTGCCAATCAGAAAAAAACAGGGTAGCCTCCTAGTAAGGAAATCTCTATCCCCACTGTAATACAAACTATATCTGAGACAGAGGGGCGGTGGGCAATGGTTGTCCTTTAAAATAGGATCCACAGAACTGGCCTTAATTAATATATATGCTCCTAATATAGATTGCCCTGCCTTCTTTAGCTCCATTGCGGCCTTGGCATAAGAGGTATCCAACTATTGTGGGGGGAGACTTCAAACTCGTACCAGACCCCTTATAAATTGGTCGTTCAGAACCACACCCCACAGTCCATTGGTGTTCATAGGATATGGGAACATGACACAGGGGAAATTCCTTCTCCAGAATCAGAGGTGAAATTTTGGAGCAAGACAGAGTATCTCAGTCTGCCTCTATTTCACGAGCTTTATATTTTTTTGCACACAGAGCTCATTTTACCCCGATAAAGGTTGCTAAGTGGGATAAAATTATTGGAAATGAATGTTGGTCTTGTCGGAGTGATGTTGGCACTTTAAGACATGTGGTATATGACTACTCTAACATTCAGTCCTATTGGATTTCGATTTGGAACCGAGTCCAAGAGGTCTTTGGATTCAGGGCCACTCTCTCCTGGTCTGTGGTCGTTTTTCGGTCAACAATTGCCATCTCGTCATTACAGAGGGATCATCACTTTTTATTTGACTTTATGATGGGAGTGGCTCTGCATCTCGTTATTACAAATTGGAAACGTTCTGCAGAGCTTAGCTGGCACAATTGGTGGAGCCGTTTGTAGTTATGCTGCAAATATGAACATATGCCACGTTATGGTACAACTCTCATGCCTTCCACCCTCCTCAAGTGGAAACCCCTAAATACTTACATTTCTGAAGCACGGTATGGTGTATATTAGGGGGTAAGTAGTCTAGTTACCATGTTACTACATGGTGAGGAGTTGGTGTGGAGTCATAGTCCTTGTAGGTCCCCCCCCCTTTATTTTTTGTACTCATTTCATAAGTTCCTTTTTTGATGATTGCATGATGAACTGAGGGAGGAGGTTGGGGTAGGCTGTTAAAGCCTTGCTTTTATGTTTAGAGAAGATTATCATTTTAATTGTAATTTTTGCTTTTGTTTGAAAATATAAATAAAGAAATTAAATAAATAAATACAAGAACAATGAACGCTGTGCAAATATGCAAAAATCAATAAACAAAAATGCAAATGATATAAACACCATCATGAATTAAAATCATATAAAGGAAAAGATAAAAATGAGTATAACTGAATCATAAAAAGATAATTAAACATAATAAACAAGTTAAAAAGGAAAAGAAAACAGATCAATATTTAAGGGACAATGAATCAATAATAAATAGGTAAAGATTGGTGACAGTGTATGAGAAATCTGTATGTAAAAACATATAAATATACAAATGTACAAACAAGCCAGGCTAGAGACATTCAAAATAGAAATACCATCCCATGTCAAACGTGTAACAAGGGAGGAGAGGTAGGGAAAAAAGGGGGTGGGGGAATCCATTAAGCAAGAGAACCAACAACTTACTTGTAGTTGAGACTGTTAATTGAAATTGAATTGAAAGCCTATTATTAACACCCCAGATAACCACTCATCTCACTCACCCAGTCCAGGAATCTATTAATACATCACTATGTACATATGTACATCACTATGTACATCAGCCCCATATGAACATAGAGATGATTAAAATTCCAGAAGATTGAAATAGGAGGATGAGGCCATGATTCGACTGAACAGATATGTTTCTACCCATGGCTGGGTGACCCTGTAACACAGTCCTGTCCTGCGGCCTGTAGCAGAGACAAGGTGTCAATATGCTACTCTATCTTCTATGCCCTATTTTTTTAAAGTTCTTCTCTTACCCCATTTCTTGCAATGCAGTGCTGCAGGTGGGATCCTGTTAGAAGGAAGTTTATCAGTAGGCCAGTTAGACCCATATCTGGCGGATAGAATGGCCAAGCGATGGGATGGAAAGAGTGGAAGGAACATGAAGATCAGTGCTGGACTCTGGTCATGGAAGAAAGGCATAGGAACGTTCGGTGCTGCTGCTGGAACCAGGATACTGGTCTTAATGGACCTTGGTCTGACCCAGTAGGGCATTTCTTATGTCCTTATGTTCTGCCAAGAGGTCTAAAGTCAGCCTACAAAGCTCTGCTTCAGCACGAACACCATTATGTAAGAGGAACCCCACCAATAATGTCTGCCCTAGTCCTTTCTGCATAAGGGCTGACAAGGTGCAGCAGGCTGACTCCACGGTGACAGTCAAGGAAGCTGCAGGACCCTGTGGGAGTGAGGCAGGAGCACTGGCTGTCCCCCTCCTTTATTTATGTACGTATTTTATGAGTTTGCTTCTTTGAGGCCAGACTGTTGACCATCACTGGCAGCAAGGAACTGCCCAGTCCAGCGTGGATCTGTCCATTAAAAATTTCCTGTGTGAGTTAGTGGAGGAGTAGCCTAATAGTAAGAGCTCCAATGAGAATTAAGAGACCAGAGTTCAATTCCCACTAGCATTCCTTTTGGCCTTGAGCAAGTCACTTAACTTGGATTTTTCTGAGGCAATGGAGGGTTATCAATGTCCCTGTTTAATGTACATTACCAAGTTTAAGCTATAATGTAAACCACTTTACTGAAATGATAAAAAAAGTATTAAAAAAACAAAACAAATAATTTGAGACCAAGCCCCTTTGGGGGGTTGCAGCAGCTGCAAAGATTTTCAGAGGAATACTTCCTAAGGGTACCTTTTCTTAGCTCTGGGGGAGTTTATGGTTCTTAATTTGTCCTCTTGTCACATGAGAATCTCTCTCAGAGGTGCTGAGTCTGGGCCCCTTGAGTGTGTGAACTACTTAGGTAGTTTTCGTACTGGAAAATCCTCAGCTTTAAGGATTTTAAAACTCTATATACCACCCTTAGAGGCATCGGAGCGATTTACAATGCATAAAAATAAAATAAATGAAACAGGTTAGGTTACAAAAGAAATCCATGAAGTCAATTGTTACAAGAGGATGTAGTAAGAGCTGTTAGTGTAGCTGGGTTTAAGAAAGGTTTGGACAAGTTCCTGGAGGAAAGGTCCATAAACCATTATTAAAAAGGGACCCAGGATATCAATGCTTGACCCAATACAAGCATTGTGGAACCTGTGTCTGTTGGGGATACTGCTAGGTACGTGTGACCTAGATTGGCCACTGTTGGAAACAGGATACTGGGCTTGATGGACCTTGGTCTGACCCAGTATGGCATATCTTATGTTCTTATGCAAGTTGTGCTCCTAGCACTGCCCTCCCCCCCCCCCCCCTGTTTTTGTTCCATAAGAAAATGGTTGCTATTGTTTGAGTTTTATTGTTCCTGTTCGTGTCCCCAGCCTAGTCCCGGAACCTCTGGGTTCCCTATCTTATCCAGCAGCTTGAAGACTGAGAAACTCCTCTTTTTCTGTGACATCACCAGTATATCTCCTCGGTGTCCGCCCCCTGTCACCAGTTACCTCAGTCTTCAAGCAGCTAGATAGATGGGAGCCCAGGGGGTCTGGGCTCGTGTGAGAAACCATTAAGGATCACCAGGATTAGTGTACTTTTAATTTTGGGATAGTGTTGGCTGGTCAGTGTCCTGTGCCTTTAAGCCTCTTCAGACTGTCAGATTTTGATAGGCCGGTTTCTTTTCCTCTCTTCCTTTCTTTTTGCTTTAGTCCTCTCTCTTTCTCCCTCCTCCACTGCTCTTACCTTCCCTTGTGGGTCTCCTGACAGGCAGTAGCATTTGGGGGACTGTGGGGACAGGCTTTGGCGTCCCTTTACCCCTTCGAGGCTGACGGTGCCACGCAGATGTTTTGCCTGCTAGCGCGCCTGGGCATGCCTTCGCCGCGACGGCTCTGCTTCTTACATTTGAGCTGTTAGGGAGGCCTCTATCAGAGCCGCTTCTGCTCTCCTGGCCTGCGGCGAGACCGGACACTGCGGACTAACTGACAGCACCTTTCAGCGCCGGAGGTAAGCGTTGCGGACGCGTGGCCTATTTTTTTCTGGTCGCAAGGCATTTTGGCGCGCTTTTGACCGGCAGCCCGGCCGCGTGGTGGCCTTGCCGCGCGGGGGCTGCGTGCGCCTCAGTCTGTTTTTTCCCTCGTTTTCCGCGTTCTGCATTGCTTCTGGCTACCCCTTCCTGCTGCTTTTTTACCCTAGATTCAACATAAAAGGGCAGCAGGGATTCGGGGAGGCCTAGGCTGCCTCTCACCTCCCGGTTTTTTGCAGGGGGGGAGCAGGTGGCTCTGCCTAGTTTGCTATCCGCTTAAGCAGGGGCTAGGGTGCCTGGTCTGCGTTCTCTAGAGTTTCTGGCGGCAGGCATCCGTTTCGCTAAGGGCTTGCAATGCCCTCCAAACCGCAATGTGTGGTTTGCGGTTCAAAAAAGCTCTCCAGCGCGGGGGTTTGCAAAGCCTGCGCTGGGGAGGCAGAAGGCTCACGTCTAGAGGCAGGGGTTCTGCCGGGCGCCGCAGAGTGCGTGCCCGACCCTGCACTTTCGACGGCTCCGGAGTTGTCCCAGGAGGATCCTGCGCCGGGGCCTTCCTCAGTAGGACTCTCTCCCTCTGCGCCTACGGCGCTCCCTGCGGACCTTTCCGCCATTTTTTCTCCGCAGTTTGTGGCCCTCCTGCAGCAGGCGGTGTTGGGTGGCTCTGCGCAGCCGGGTACATCTCAAGAGAGCAGTGGCGCTAGGAAGCGCCCAGCCTCCTCCCTATCGGTGACTGCGTTCGGTGCAGATAAGCGGCCTCGCCTGGAGGGTGCCTTGCAGGACCCTTCGGAGGTTTCGGAAGCGCCTCTTTCAGATGAGGAGGAGCGCAGTATGCTCCTGGAGGGAGAGCTGGAGGAGGGGGGAGATATCAGAGCGGGAGGAACAGGCTAGGGTCGTTCGAGTCTTCCGGAAGGAAGAACTCCCTGCTCTTATTGCCGAAACGCTAAAAGCGCTCAACATGCCTGTGCCGGGGGCGGCCGTGGATGAGCCTCTGGAAGATCCTCTCTTACAGGTGTTCCGTAAGACCCAAACGGCGTTCCCTGTGCACAGGGTTTTCCAAGAGCTGATTCAGGAGGAATGGAATCTCCCGGAAGCGCCCTTGAAAGGGGCTCGGATAATGGGTCGACTGTACCCGTTGTTGGACAAGGATAAGGAGGTCTTTAAGTCGCCTAAGGTGGACGCGGCTGTTTCGGCAGTGACTAAGAAGACGACTATTCCTGTTGAGGCCAGTGCGGCCCTTAAGGATGTTCAGGACCGGAAGCTGGATGTTTTACTACGGCAAGTCTTCGACATCAATGCTATTTCGCTTCAAGCTGCCGTTTGTGGAGCGTGGGTCGCTAGGGCCTGTCTTCGTTGGGCACAGCAGGTGCATCAGGATCAGCCGAGCCCGCTGGCAGGGGAGGCTGCCCGCTTGGAGTCCGGGGCGGCCTACCTGGCGGATATTCACTATGATCTTATGCGGGGCCTTTCCAAGAGTATGGCTTCGGCGGTCGCTGCACGGCGATACCTGTGGCTTCGCAACTGGTCGGCGGATAGTTCCTCCAAGGCTAGGCTGAGTAAGCTCCCCTTTAAGGGGCGTCTACTCTTTGGAGAGGACCTGGAGAAGCTTGTGAAGGACCTCGGGGAGACCAAGGGTGGTCGTCTGCCCGAGGATAAGCCTAAGCCGTCCCGGGGCGCACCTGGGGGGCGCGGGCAGACCCGGGATTTTCGGAGGTTTCGCTCACAGCGCTTCGGGTCCACTGCACGGGGGCGCTCTTCGTATCGCGCACCGTCGTTTCGAGGATTCCGGGGAGCAGGCAGGGGTTTTGGTCCCTCCTCCGCCGGCTCCTCTAGTTTCAAGAAGCAACAATGAGATAAGGGGGGGCCCAGGCGCCCCCGCTACCTGTAGGGGGGCGGCTACGGGAGTTCTTTCCTGCCTGGGCCCACATCACAACCGATCAATGGGTTCTGGAAATAATTCGAGAGGGCTACGCTGTGGAGTTCGCGAGACCTGTGCGGGACTCGTTTGTGCTGTCTCCCGGCAAGTCCGTCGCGAAGCGTGCGGCCCTGCAGAAGACGGTTCAACGGCTCCTGGACCTCCGAGCAATCGTTCCAGTTCCCAGAGACCAACTCGGCTGCGGTCGGTACTCTATTTACTTCGTCGTCCCGAAAAAGGGCGGCGGGGTCCGACCGATTCTCGATCTCAAGGGCGTCAACCGTTGTCTGAAGATCTCGCATTTTCACATGGAAACCCTTCGGTCCGTTATCGTGGCGGTGCAGAAGGGCGAGTTTTTCTCTCGGCTCTAGACCTGTCGGAGGCATATCTGCATATCCCGGTCAGGGCGGAGCACCACAGGTTCCTGAGGTTCGCAGTCCCGTGCGGGCACTTTCAGTTCCAAGCCCTTCCGTTCGGCTTGGCGACAGCGCCGAGAGTCTTCACCAAAGTGATGGTGGTGGTCGCGGCGGCCCTGCGCAAAGAAGGGATACTGGTACATCCTTATTTGGACGATTGGCTGATTCGTGCGAAATCAAAGGTCGAGAGCGAGAGGGTTACGGCCCGGGTGATAGAGTTCTTAGAAAGCCTCGGATGGGTCGTCAACTTGAAAAAGAGCCACCTGGCCCCTTCCCAAAGCCTCGAGTACCTGGGAGCGCGCTTCGACACTCAGGCGGGGAGGGTGTTCCTGACAACCCAAAGGGCGCAGACCCTTCGCAGGCTCGTGCGGAGTTTTTTGGAACTCAAGGCCCCCTCCGCGTGGCGGTACCTTCAGTTACTGGGTACCATGGCGGCTGCGATCGAGACCGTGCCGTGGGCCAGAGCGCACATGCGTCCGCTGCAAAGAGCGTTACTCCGGCGCTGGTCGCATCAGCGGGATCCTTTGTCCCGCCGGCTGGTTTGCCCGGAGGAAGCCAGAAATGCTCTGCGTTGGTGGCTCATCCCCGACTCGCTGGAGCGGGGGAGGTCGCTGGAAGCTCCGGAGTGGCTGGCGGTGATGACGGATGCCAGCCTGCTGGGCTGGGGAGCTCACTGCCAGGGCACGTTTGTGCAGGGGCGCTGGAGCCTGCTGGAGCAGTCTTGGCCCATCAACAGGTTGGAGCTCCGGGCGGTGACCCTGGCCTTGCAGGAGCTGGGGTCTCTCCTCGAGGGGAAGGCGATCCGGGTGTTGTCCGACAATGCGACAGCGGTCGCCTACATCAACAAGCAGGGGGGCACGAGCAGTGTGGCGCTCGAGGCCGAAGCCGAATCCCTGTGCGCTTGGGCGGAAGCTCATCTCTTGGATCTCTCAGCAGCGCATGTGGCCGGGGTAGACAATATTCAGGCCGACTTCCTCAGCAGGGTGCTGGTGGACCCGGGCGAATGGGTCCTGCATCCCGAGGTGTTCGACATGGTGACTCGCAGGTGGGGCTGTCCGGTCATGGACCTTATGGCGACCTTTGCCTCCGCGAAAGCCAGCCGCTTTTTCAGCAGGCGGCGGGAACGGATGTCGGAAGGTCTCGATGCCCTGATTCAGGCCTGGCCAGCGGGTCGGCTGTTGTATGTTTTTCCTCCCTGGGTCCTAATCGGGAGGGTACTGCAGCGCATAGCGCGGTTCCCCGGACGCGTAATTCTCATAGCGCCGGACTGGCCTCGGCGCCCCTGGTACGGGGATCTGGTGCGCTTGCTGGTAGCAAAGCCCTGGCGTCTCCCCTGCCGGCCGGATCTTCTGACTCAGGGTCCCCTCGTGATGCCGCACGTGGACAGATTCTCGCTTACGGCCTGGCTCTTGAGCGGGCTCGATTGAGAGCTAGGGGCTACTCGTCGACGGTGATTGCAACGCTGTTGAAGTCCCGGAAGCGGTCCACGTCCTTGGCGTACGTGCGTGTGTGGCGCATTTTTGAAGCATGGTGTGGGACCCGGAAGTGCGCGGCTTTGTCTGCTTCTCTTTCCCAGATCCTGGATTTCCTTCAGGATGGCTTCGACAAAGGTCTCGCTGCAGCGTCGTTACGAGTTCAGGTGGCGGCATTGGCCTGTTATAGGGGCCGGATTTCAGGTCAGTCGTTGGGGTCCCAGCGGGATGTCAAGCGTTTTCTTAGAGCGGTGTCTCTTCTCCGACCGCCCTCTCGACAGATTGTCCCCAAGTGGCATGTTCCGTCAGTCTTGGATGCCTTGCGGCTGCCTCCCTTTGAGCCGCTGGCTCATGCGACTCTCCAGGACCTTACCCTGAAGGTGGTTTTTCTAGTGGCGATTGGTTCGGCGAGGCGAGTGTCTGAGCTTCAGGCCCTTTCCTGCAGGGAGCCTTATCTTTCCTTCTTTCCGACTAAGGTGGTTTTGCGGACTGTTCCGGCCTTCCTGCCTAAGGTGGTCTCGGCTTTCCACGTGAATCAGGAAATCTCTCTTCCCGTGTTCTCCGAGGATAAAGGGGCGACCTCCTGGGGTTTACATCTGTTGGATGTCCGTCGAGCTTTGAAAAAGTACTTACGCCGGACGGAGTCGTTTCGGAAATCGGATCGGCTCTTTGTTCTCTTTGCGGGGCCGCGCCGAGGGGAAGCGGTGTCAAAGGCGTCCATTGTGCGCTGGATCAAGGAAGCTATCTCGTCGGCCTATGTGCTGTCCGGTAAGACGGTCCCGGAGGGGTTGCGGGCCCATTCTACCAGGGCTCAGGCTGCTTCCTGGGCGGAATTCCGGTCGATTTCACCGGTAGAGATATGTAAGGCAGCGACATGGTCGACGTTGCACTCTTTTGTGAGGCACTATCGGTTGGATGTGCAGAGGACAGAGGAGTCCTCTTTTGGATCTGCAGTACTTCAGGCTGTTCTGCCAGGTCCCGCCCGTGTATAGGTGTTTTTTTTCACTGCTCTGGTACTAACCCAGAGGTTCCGGGACTAGGCTGGGGACACGAACAGGAAGGTGAAATTAGTCTTACCTGCTAATTGTAGTTCCTGGAGTGGAACCAGCCTAGTCCCGTATTCCTCCCGGTGTGGGGCTGGCGATAGCCTGAAGTGTCCATATCCTAACAGGTGAGTCAGGTTCCCGTATTGGGCTGTGCATGTTCTTTCGACAGGGGAAGCGGTCTAGTGCCGCGCTACGTTTGTCTGTTCTTTTGGGGGTCCTTTCCTCTTTTCCCTTTCTGTGTTTCCGGGGGGTGGAGGAATGGCCTCTTCGGGTCTTACAGTCTCGGAGTTACCTGGGGGGGTTTCTCCGGGGGTTCTTCTCCTTTAGGCATAGATTAGTGGCTTTGTTTTTTCTTTGATATGCTTAATTGTTTCTCCGGGGAGTCTGCTTTGTCAATAGGTCACTGGTGACAGGGGGCGGACACCGAGGAGATATACTGGTGATGTCACAGAAAAAGAGGAGTTTCTCAGTCTTCAAGCTGCTGGATAAGATAGGGAACCCAGAGGTTCCGGGACTAGGCTGGTTCCACTCCAGGAACTACAATTAGCAGGTAAGACTAATTTCACCTTTGCTTTCAAGTTTTCTGTAACAGTTAAAGTTTCAATGTAAACCGCTTTGATTATATGATTAAGCAGTATAAAAAAAATCGTTAAATAGGGCACACTGTAGTGTAACACAGTGAAAACGCTGCTCACTGTCAAAACAGAACTATAAATGGTTACAAATATTTAAAAAAGACTAATAAAAAAGGAATTTAAAAGATTAGAAGTGTACCCAGGATAAAAAAGTAAAAAAATAAATGAGGCCAAGTTCTTTGAAGGCAGCCAGTTTTCAATAAACGTAGGAAGTGCCTGGTCAGGCCAAGATTCCAGAACCCCTACAATCTGGATATTTATTTATTTATTTTATTTTATTTATTGACATTCTCTTATATACTGCGCTATTCTGCATCAGTGCGGTTTACATTGAACAGGACATTATAACTTGGAGATAACTATTTTACAGGGAACATGGGCTATGGAGGGTTAAGTGGCTTGCCCAAGACCACAAGGAGCACCTGTGGGACTAGAAACCCCAGTCCTTCTGGCCCAAGGTTGCTGTCCTCTAGTGGGATTTGAACCCCCGACCTTCCGGCCTGAAGTACCTTGCCCCAACCACTAGGCCACTCCTCCACTCCATGTTGTTCATTTGGGAACGGTTTTCAAAGTTATCAACCTTAGATAATAGGACTTCCAGTTGGGCTTGTTGAGTTTTGAGCATCTGAACATGTTGGCCTTCAGAATCTTCTAAGTTGGAGACGTGGTGCTCAATCTCATCCATTCGTTTACCAACTTCGACAAACGGTTCACCCATATTCTCCAGCTTTTTCAAAATTAAATCAAACTTGGAGTCCAGAATCTTAATAACTTCTTTAGCTAGCTCTTCGGGGGATGAGTCCACGCTATCCAGTCCCTGATGATGCTGGTTCTGAAGTTGCAGCCAACATCTTGCCATTGCGTTGTACCTTGTCCCGATCCTTTTTCGGTACAACAAGCTCCCACTGCACAATGCAAGCTCAGGCCACTTTCATTCACAGAACACAGCAACCAAAAAGGGGGGGAAATTTGGTTGTAAAGCAGACTAATGGAAGGGGCAGCCCTGGAGCAAGCAGAGGAGCATCCTCACTCACTCATGCGTCATGTGATCCCTCAAGTTTGCTTTTAATCGAAAGAGGCTCTCTTGTGTATTTATGCCACAGAGGTATTTAAAAGTCTCTATTCTATCTTTCCTCTAGCATATACATATTAAATTCTTTGTCTTCATATGCTTTATGTGAAGACCACTAACCATTTTAATAGCCACCCTCTGCACCAACTCCATCCTTTTAATATCCTTTTGAGGTATGAATTGCACACAATACTCCAAATAAGGCATTATCACCTCTTTTTTTTTTTTTTCTGTTGGCCATTCCTCTCCCTGTGCATCCAAGCACCCTTCTGGCTTTCACCTTTTTCTACCTGTCTAGCCACCTTAAGATCATTTGAAACTATCACGTCCAAGTCCCACTCTTCTTTCATGGACAGAAGTACTTTGCCCCGCTGTCTTGGATTTTTGCAGCCCAAATGCATGACCCTTCATTTTTTAGCATTAAATCTCAGCTCCCATTCTTGACCATTCTTTAAGATTAGCTTGATCCCTCCTTTTGTTATCTACTCCTTCCTGGGTGTTTACTGTATTGCAGATTTTGGTATTATCTGCAAAGAAGCAGAATCGGACCATGGACAGATCCCTGCAGCACACCACTGGTAAGTAACCTCCTTCTCAGAGTGAGCTGTACCCTTTGTCACCTCCCACTCAACCAATTTTTTAATCCAGTCGGTCGCTTTAGGGTCCATCCCTAAGGTGCTCAGTTTGTTTATAAGTTGCCTATGCAGAATGGTGTCAAAGGCTTTATTGACATCTAAGTACACCACATCTAGGGCTCTTCCTCGGTCGAACTCCCTGGTCACCCAGTCAAAGAAATCAATCCGATTTGTCTGACAAGCCCTGCCTCTGGTAAACACATGCTGCATCTGATCTTGCAATCCATTGGACTCCAGAAACCTCACTATCCTCCCTTTCAGTAGTGTTTCCAATAATTTACTCACCAGCAAGGTTAGACTAACCAGCCTGTAGTTCCTTAGCGTCCCTCAAGTCTAGTGCCGACCTCTGGGTTTTGCTCCTCCTACAGCAGCTTGGAGACTGAGAAACGTCATCCTTTTATGATGACACTGGTATATCCTGTGATGATCCGCCTCTCCGCCCCAGTTACCTCAGTCTCCAAGCAGCTGGAGGATCAGTGAACCTGGAGCTCCCGGTTCACTGGAGAAGCAATTAAGGAGAGAGAGGTTTAAATTGGTTTTTTTGGTGTTAGTAGGATATATAAAAAAAAAAAAAAGAAACATAGCTTTCATTGGGGGGTTCTGTGGCTTTAAGGGGTTGCTGGGGCCTTCTCTCTCCCCCCCCCTCCTCCTCATCCGTGTCAGGTTTTTTGGCTGGACAGCAGGGCTCAGAAGAAGTCGGACACCGGTTCAGGGCGAGTCTCCGGAGCTCCTGGCAGTCAGTGAGTGCAGAAGCTTTGCCTGCTATTCGCTGCAACAAAGCCCGGGGCAGAGGAACTCCGACAGAAGGGAGCCCGGGCTGTCAATCTCCCTCTCACTCCGCTGTGCTCCCAACGCTTGAAACACAGCAGGTCGGTGGAGCGCAGAGGCAGCAGCATTCTGCAGAGCTCACGGCTACCGGCCAGCACGGGAGGTAAGCGGGGGCTATATTGCGGTGCTGCAGTGAGGAGAGTCTTAGCAAAGCGGGAAAACGCGGTAATTTTTCGGGGCCTGCAGAGGTGGCTATTTTAGGCGGGAAGCTTAGTTTTTCAGTGAGAGATACATTTTTAGGCTCAGGAGACTTAGGTGAAGCGGTCTCGTTCATTTTTGTTGAAAAAGAAAGAAAAGAATATATTTCATTTCAGTTTTCATTTTGAGTTGTCATTTGGAGGTTAAAGTCTCTACAACCCAGTTTTCGCCTCAGGTCTGGCAAGCAGGGTACGAGCTTCAGCGGAATGCCCTCTAAGCCGCTGTGCTTGGTCTGCGGCTCTAGGAGGGGGTCACTGTCAGACACAGATGTCTGTAGTGGCTGCATTCTGGAGGCAGCCACGATGGAGAGCTCCTTAGAGGGGGGAGCTGTGGTTCAGGATACCCCAATCGCGGTGCAGGATACAGTTTCTCTTGATTTACCGTTTCGGGAGCCGGTAGCGGGGACGTCATCCGCACCGGATCTCCCATCCTCTCAGGCATCTTTTCCCAAGATTTTGTTGCTCTTTTGCAGCAGGCATTTGGGGGCCATCAAAAGAAGCAGGCGACAAGTTCCGTAGATGAGGAACGGAGGGAAAAGAGACCTGGGACTCCGTTAAGCGCAGGGGCGACAGGCAGCGTGGCAAAGAAGGCCAGAATAGAGATGGAGCTGAAGGATCAGTCGGTGGCCTTGGAGGGAATTCACTCCGACGAAGGGGACCCTGACTTGGAAATTGACGATGAGTTGGAGGAAGGCGAGATCACAGACAGGAGAACCAAGCTAGTCCGGAGAGATGAGTTGCCAGCTCTTATTGCTGAAACGCTGAAGGCGCTTAATATGCCAGTGCCCGGAGCAGCAGAAGATTCTACTTTGGAAGATCCGTTGTTACAGGTGTTTCAGAGAAATTAAAGAGCGTTTCTGGTGCATAGAGTGATCCGAGAGATGATTCAGGAAGAGTGGGATATGCCAGAGGCGAGTCTCAAGGGTTCCAGAGTTATGGGTCGACTATATCCACTGGTGGAACAGGATCGAGAGTTGTTAAAGTCCCCAAAGGTGGATGCTGCCATCTCAGCAGTGACGAAAAAGACTACCATCCCAGTGGAGGGCAGTACAGCCCTTAAAGATACACAGGATAGGAAACTGGATACCCTGTTAAAACAAGTCTTTGAAGTCAAATGCCCTGTCAATTCAGGCAGCGATCTGTGGAGTGTGGGTGGCGAGAGCCTGCCTTCGCTGGTCGCAACGAATTCAGGGTGAGCACGGAGAGGATACCGTCGGGGAAACATCCAGATTGGAGTCAGGATCGGCGTATCTAACAGACATACATTACAACCTCTTTCGAGGCTTATCAAAAAGCATGGCATCGGTGATAGCGGCCCGTTGGTACTTTTGGCTGCGCAATTGGGCAGCGGATGGGTCTTCCAAGTCCAGACTAAGTAAGCGTCCGTTCAGGGGACAGCTGCTGTTTGGGGAAGAGTTGGACAAGTTGGTTAAGGACCCAGGGGAATCCAAAGGTGGCAGGTTGCCAGAAGACAGACAGGTTCGGCGACGCCATTGTCCAGCGCTCAACAGAGGGATTTTCGGCGGTTCCGTTTTCCTAAGTTCAGTCAGGCTCAAAGAGGACGGTTTCCCTTCGAAACCAGGGGTTTCGTTCCTTTCGGGGAGCAGGAAGGGGTTTCGCGGCCTCTTCTTCCTCTGCCGCAAATCTTCGGAAGTCACAATGAAGTCAGGGGGACCCAGGTAGATCTAGTATCCGTAGGAGGTCGGCTACGGGATTTTTACTCTGCCTGGGTCCAGATAATGGCAGGCCAGTGGGTGTTGGAGGTTATTCGAGAAGGTTATACGTTGGAGTTTCAAAGGCTAGTAAGAGATTTGTTCGTTCATTCCCCATGCAAGGCGCCGGCCAAGTGTGCAATGGTGGGGGAAACGGTACAGCAGCTACTAGACCTCAACGCAATTGTACTGGTGCCCTTAAACCAATGCAGCTGCTGTCGGTACTCCGTATACTTCATAGTTCCCAAAAAGGAAGGGACCTTTCGGCCAATTCTGGATCTCAAGAGGCTAAGTCGTTGCCTTAGGGTGTCTCATTTTCATATGGAAACTCTAAGGTCCGTAATTGTGGCTGTCAGAGCGAGTTTCTTACTGCCCTAGACCTGTTGGAAGCGTACCTACACATTCCGATTCGGCAGGAGCACCAGAAATTTCTCAGGTTTGCGGTTCCGGTAGGTCATTTTCATTCCTGGGCCTTGCCGTTTGGTCTAGCTACGGCTCCACGGACGTTCACCAAGGTGATGGTTGTGGTAGCGGCAGCGTTGCGAAAGGAGGGCGTCCTCGTGCATCCGTACTTAGAAGATTGGTTGATCCGAGCGAAGTCCAGAGCCGAGAGCGAAGTGGTGACAAAGAGAGTGGTAACGTTCTTACAGAGTCTAGGCTGGGTAGTCAATATGGCAAAAAGCAAGTTGATTCCCTCGCAGCAACTGGAGTATCTGGGAGCCCGCTTCGATACAGAAGCGGGAAGGATTTTTCTGCCGCAACAACGTGCGAGCGGGCTGAGGAAACTAGTCTGGCAGTTTCTGAGCAGAGCGAAACCCACTGCGTGGCATTACCTACAGTTGTTGGGGACCATGGCGGCGACTCTAGAGTTGGTCCCGTGGGCAAGAGCGTGCATGAGACCCTTGCAGAGGGCCTTGCTCAGGCGATGGTCTCACCAGAATGATTCCCTGTCGAGCGTCCTGTCTTGTCCGACAGAAATGCGGCAATCTCTTCAATGGTGGTTGCTTCCCGGGTATCTGGAGAAAGGGATGCCGTTGGAGACGCTTTGTTGGATACCTCTAACGACCGACGCCAGTCTGATAGGCTGGGGAGCTCATTTTCAAGGGAGATTTGCTCAGGGTCGGTGGATCAATCAAGAAAAGAGCTGGGCAATCAACAAGTTGGAATTGAGAGCGGTAACCCTCGCTCTACAGGTGTTTTAAAAGGATCTGCACGGGCGAGCGATCTGGGTGTTTTCCGACAATGCGACCGCAGTGGCCTACATCAATCGGCAGGGCGGCACGAGCAGCGTACACATGGAAGCCGAAGTTCATCTTCTAGCGCTAGCGGGAGTGGACAATGTGGAAGCCGACTTCTTGAGTCGACTAAAGGTGGACCCGGGAGAGTGGGTCCTTCATCAGGACGTGTTTGAGATGCTGGTGAGACGTTGGGGACCGCCAGTAATGGATCTCATGGCAACGTTCCAGTTGGCAAAAGTCGATCGATTTTACAGCAGAAGAAAGGAAAGGATGTCCGAAGGTCTGGATGCTCTCATTCAGGTTTGGCCGGAGGAGAAACTCCTTTACGTGTTTCCGCCTTGGGTGCTGATCGGAAAGGTGGTACAGCGCATCGAGGGACACAGAGGGCAGGTGATCTTGATAGCGCCGGATTGGCCCAGGCAGCCTTGGTATGCGGATTTGATGCGGCTCCTTGTAGCAAAACCATGGTGCCTGCCTCGGCGGAAAGACCTCTTGACTCGGGGGCCACTGCACATGCCTTACGTGGATCGGTTCTCGCTTACGGCCTGGCTATTGAGAGGGCTCGGCTAGCAAAGAAAGGTTATTCCGCTTCGGTTATTGACACGTTGTTGAAGGCACAGAAGAGATCTACTTCCTTGGCATATGTTCGCGTCTGGCGGGTCTTTGAGCAGTGGTGTATGGACAAGCAGTTGTAGCCGCTAAGAGCATCGGTTCCGCAACTGTTGGCGTTTTTTGCAGAATGGAGTAGAGAAAGGCTTAGCGGCTGCATCCTTGCGGGTGCAGGTAGCTGCGTTGTCCTGTTACAGAGGGAAGATAGCGGGAGTGGCGCTAGGATCACACCCGGATGCCAAGAGATTTTTGAGAGCGGTGGCTCTTATCAGGCCTCCCTGAAGACAGGTAGTACCAAGGTGGAGTCTCCCTTTTGTCTTGGAAGCGTTAGGTCAAGAACCGTTTGAGCCTTTGTCGAGAGCATCCTTGAAGGATCTCGCTCTCAAGGTGGTGTTCCTGGTGGCTATTTGCTCAGCTAGGAGAATTTCAGAGTTACAGGCTTTGTCCTGTAAGAAGCCTTTTTTGTCTTTCTATGATACGAAGGTGGTATTGAGACCAGTGCCATCGTTTTTGCCCAAGGTGGTTTCGCCATTTCACATGAATCAGGAGGTCTCCTTACTGGTGTTCGGAGAGTCTGCAAAGGGTTCCGCCACCGGTAAGTTTCATGCCTTGGATGTTCGTAGGTCCTTGAAGTATCTCAAGAGTACAGAATGTTTCCGCAGGTAAGATAGGCTATTTGTCCTGTTTGGAGGGCCGAGAAAGGGAGAACTGGCATCAAAAGCTTCCATTGCCAGGTGGATTAAAGAGGCCATAGCGGCCGCTTATGTTTTAAAGGGAAAACCGGTACCTGAAGGTTAAAGAGCTCATTCGACTAGAGCACAAGTGGCATCTTGGGCAGAGTGTCATCTAGTGCCGGCGGTAGAGATTTGTAAGGTGGCTACTTGGTCATCTTTGAATCCTTTTGTCAAGCATTGACATCTTGATGATCAGCAACAAAGGGATACGTGCTTTGGATCAGCAGTGCTTCAGGCTGGTCTAGTAGGTCCCTCCCGGTGATTGTCTTACTGCTCTGTTACATACCCAGAGGTCGGGACTAGACTTGAGGGACGCTAAGGAAAGGTAAATTAGACTTACCTGCTAATTGTTGTTCCTTAAGGAACTCAAGTCTAGTCCCATATCCCTTCCAGGCTTTTCTTTCAGGAAGCTAGTGCCTGAAGCATGTGAACAGCACAAGTAAGAAGTAATAACTTCTAGGCATCGGGGTTAGATTTGGGTCACTAGCCTCTGTTTAAGGGGAGGGCAGGCCTAAGTAGCTCTAACAAGAGTTGCAGGGAAATATTTTATTTGGGGAAATGTAAGTTCAGTTGTTTACACTTGTGGTTATGCTTGCTACTTAATTGTTGCTCTGGTGAGTTTGCTTTGTCAATAGATAACTGAAGCGGAGAGGCGGATCCTCACAGGATATACCAGTGTCATCATAAAAGGATGACGTTTCTCAGTCTCCAAGCTGCTGTAGGAGGAGCAAAACCCAGAGGTCGGGACTAGACTTGAGTTCCTTAAGGAACAACAATTAGCAGGTAAGTCTAATTTACCTTTTTCAGCCTCATCCTTACTTCTGTTTTTCTATAAAGGGACTGCACTTACCTTTCTCCAACTCCCGACTCTTAAAAAAAACAAAAAAACCCCCCATTGAATAGGTCAGTCAATGGAGCTTCTAGAACGTTCCCAAGTTACTTCAGTGTTCTCAGATGTATCCCATCTGGTCCCATCGCTTTGTCTACTTTTAGTTTAGCTCAGCCCAGTCGTCTTGGACCCCAGGCAGGTCAGATTTTCAGCATAGCCGCAATGAATATGCATGAGAAAGATCTGCATGCACTGCTTCCATTGTATGCAGATCTATCTCATGCATATTTATTGTGGATGTCCTGAAACCTGACTGTCCTGGGGGTCCCAGAAGACTGGGTAACTAGTTCTTCACTAGCACAGTCTTCTGAAAATCGTTCAAGATCCCCATCACTTCTTTTCCTATTTGTGGATGTTTTCTGAGGTCCTGCTCCTGGCCCTTCATCTGTGAACCCAGAAAAGAAATATTAAGCAATTCAGCTTTATCCTCATCTTCTACATATTCCTCCCCTTCACCCTTGAGTCTGACTATACGACTTTTGCACTTGCTGCTTTCACTAACATATCTGAAAAATGTCTTATCCTCCCATTTTATTGCACTGGCTGTTTCCTCCTCTTTTTTATTTTATTTATTTAACAGGTTTTTTATACCGCTTTATCCTGTGGTCAAAGCGGTTTACATTGTAACATAACAATATACATTATAACGGTTATCAACTTGGAGTATTCTAACATAAGATATTTGAGTATCATACAGGTGGGAGTATCAATGTTGGGATACTTCACGGGGGAGATCAACTTGGAGGATTCATAAAGGGGGGGGGGAGGAGGAGGCTGAAGATGATGCATGTTAAGTAGTTTTGTTATGTCCTCAGAGAAGCAGTCTGTGAATAGGTGTGTTTTGAGGTCCTTTCTGAATCCTGTTAATTACTTTTGTTTGTATCTTTGCTTTCCTGACTATTTTGCTAGCTTCTCTAGGTTTTTCCAAATATAGATGCTTGTCTTCCTTTCTTTGTGATCTCTTGTATTTTATGAAGGCTATCCTCTCTTTCTTCACCTTTTCAGCTACTTCTTTTGAGGACCATTGAAGCCTTCTTTTCCTTTTCCATTTATTTACCTGTCTAACAAAAAGATTTGTTGGTTTGTTGCCCTTAAAATATCCCCTTTCAGTTTTACCCATTGGTCATCTACATCCCCCAGCTGTTCCCATCCTGCTAGGGACTCCTTAAGGTATTGTTCCATCTTGGCAAAGTTAAATTTCCTAAAGTCTAAGACCCTTCCTTTTGAATAGATTTTATCAGCCCTAGTCCTAATACTGAACCACACCATCTGGTGATCACTGGATGTGAGATGATCTTCCACTATGACATCAGAAACACTTTCCCCATTGGTAAGCACCAATTCCAATTTGGCTCCTTCACGTGTGGGTTCTGTTACCAGTTGCTGGAGTAGTTCTCTCTGTAGTGAATCTAAGATCTCCCTATTTTTAGAAGATACTGCGGCAGGGATATGCCAGTCAATATCCGGCATATTGAAATCACCTATCAGTAGTACTTCCCCTTTCCTGGCAATACTGTGTATGTCTTTATTAAATTCCCATCCACTTCTTCCTGTGAAGGAGGTCTGTGTAGCATACTGATGCATATGGATTTCCCTTTTCTTCTTTCAAGTTGAACCTTCTCGCACCCTTTTAAGCCCTGTAATTCTATAGCTTTAATATTTGTTTACATATAGTGCCACTCCTCCTCTCCTTCTTCCTACCCTGTCCTTCCTGAATAAAGTATAGCCTAGTATAATTACATCCCAGTCATGGTTGTCCATGAACTATGTCTTTGTATCTGCCACTAAATCCAAATCAGCCTCTTCCATTAAAGCCTCAACATCTGGGATCTTATTTCCCATGCTATAGGCATTTACTTATTGTCTCTCCAAGCCAGTCCAGGTACGGATGGTTAGTCAGCCCACTCCAGCAGCTGAGGACCGAGCATGACAGTGTCTTGCTGGTGTGGTATAAGAGCTCCCTCTACCACCCCTGACTCCATTCTCTGTCCTCAGCAGCTGGAGGAAGAGCTCCTAGGTGTGGACTTCCTGAAAAGATGATGTGACAAGATCTGACACGGCAAAAAAAAAAAAAGTGGGAGAGCGAGTAGAAAAAGTTCCACCAAATTGCTCTAGCAGGTCTATTTCAGGAAGAAGAGAGCAATGAAGGCTGGGCATGCTTCCTTTTTGAGCAGCGGGGGAGTGCAGGAGGCAGCAGGGGCAAAGCCTGCCTCAACCAGGGCTGACAGCACCAGAAACTGCCCAGCAGTGATATACCTGGGAGCCAGGTCCCTTCCCCCCCCTTTCCGCAATGGGATAGCAAGGAGCTGGTGTGCTAAGGGCCCTCGGGCTATCCCCTAGCCAGAGGACTTTCTTGTTGGCGACATAGCTGCAGGGAAACGCGCGTGCATGTTCCTGGCTCTTGGAGTGTGTCTAATGTGAGGGGGCAGCCGCGGCTTGGTTGTGGCAGGGCTCTGCTGTTTTTGTGTTTGTTGGGGCCAGCTTTTACACAGGGAGGTTCCGACAGCTACATGGAGGAGGATAGCTTGGCCCACGGAAGTGATTCAACTAGGCCTATGGTTCCTGCAGTTCTGGTGGGAACTGTGGCCATTTTACCACCGGCAGTAATTTCCTCCACACAACTTGAGCAGCAGGAAAAGAGCAAGGCAAAGACAAAGAAGCTGGCCAGAGTAGTTTCAGCATATCAGACAGGGAAACCAGGACTGCAGGAGGTGCTGGAACCAGTTTTCTCCCCAGACTGTATTCTTTCCCTTCACAAGGCATGCTGCCTTAAAAGATCCCAGCAGATGTAGTAGGTTCTCCTAGCAAGCTCCCCCTTACCCCGTCAAAAGAGATCTTAAGGGGGGAGGGGGAGGGATCCTAGCGAAGGGCCTTCCCAGGTGGGAAAGGTGGAAGATGCCAGTCACGATTGGCTTGGCGTGGATTCCCCACAGATGCAAGCTTTAGGGGAAGGGGAGGAAGCCACAGCTGAGCTCTGGGGGGACTACTGGGACCAGGAATTGTAGGAAGAGGAAATTGCCCCAGGAGAGGATCCCAATATCTTTTGGGTGTTCCATCAAGATGAGCTAGGGCCACTAATTGCCCATTCCCTCTCAGCCTGAATATTGGGCAGCCTGCACAGGTGGAAGAGCCTCTGAAGGACCCCCTGCTTCAGGGTGGCATAGGTGTGTTTCCCGGTTCATAGAGTGATCAAGAAGATGATTGATGCGGAATTGGAGTAGTCTGCTCATGAGCCGTTTATACCCAATTCTGCCAAAAGAGTGGGACCTCTTGAATATGCCCAAGGTGGATGCTGTGGTCCCGGCGGTCACCAAGAAAACTACTATTCCAGTAGAAGGCGGGGCGGCTCTTGTGATAAGGAAGCTTATCATAGCTCAGGTAGGAGCTATAGAAAAGATGATGTGACTCTGAACAAGCAACCTGTCAGTTCTGGTAGAAGCAAGAAAACAGAGTTTTCACATAAAAGACTACCAGTCCCAGAATGCACCAGGTTTCCAGCAGCCATGAGAGGGGCTGAAGTGAGAAAACGTGTGTGCAATCAAGAGAGCTATGAGGTAATCCCTAAGCACTCAACTCAAAGGGCAGGACCTGATTCAACACAGCTGCGCTGTGTTAGGGAGGAGCACACATTAGAACAGAATAAGAATAGAGCTTATTCTTCAGATAATAGCTTCAGGAAGGGAGACAGCTACAGCAACGGCTACAAGCACCAGCATCACCTGGAGAAGCAGAAGCCAAGCCAAGCGGATAGAGAGAGAAGGAAACTCTCTGGAAGGAAGAGAAGAAAGGCCATTGGCAGGTTTGGGAGAGTCCAAGGCAGTACCCATACTGGGAGGTATTCCAAGTGCCAGCAGAGTCCATTGGACTGGAGTCAGCCAGAGGAATGGAATGGCAGAGATAGGAATCACCAGTGGCTACCTAGGAGAGAGAAGACTGCACGTGGAAGGGACTTTCAGACTTATGCCAGAAGGTATGTGAGGAAAGATCCAGTGTCCAGGGATCAAGATTGGAAGGCTGGACATCAGAATTGGATTACATACTGGCCAGGCTATACAGAGAGGAATTATGATAGCAGGAGAGGCTCAGGTATGAACACTGATCCAGACCCTATCCATAATAGTGAATGGCAGCAAGGGAATAAGCATTCTCATGATAGTGCCTTAATGAAAGACTCGTCTGTGCCAATGTATGATAGTGACCCTATGCTGATTGATGAAGGGGGAGATACAGCAGATGAAACTATTTACATGGACTGTTCTCTATCCCAATGCTATTGCTAGCTTTCTGTGAGCAAACACATCAGCCATCACAAAGAAACCTAACTTTGTTTCTTATTTCCACTGCAAACAGCTCTTAAAGCAGGATTTTGGGTTCACACAGTAGCAGCCAGCCAGCTAAAGGGTTTCAGCTGGTCAATTGATAGTAATTAAAGCTGCACCTGATTGTGTGTGTGAGCAAGGGAGAATCACTGCTAGGATCTGTGTGGAAAATAAGCAGAAGTTAACCTAACAAGCAAAGTTTATTCATTTCTTTGTGCCTTTTTATTTGGTAATTATTTGCTAAGAAAACCATTAGCTAATTGCCTGACAAGCTGAAGGTTGTTTTCTGATTTGCTTTGTGACTTTGTTATCCATTTAAACACTGCAAGCAAGTAACCTCATTTATATTGCTACCAAGCATATTTGTGCTGGGTGAATTAAACCCCATCAATAAAAGAAGAATTTTATTGGCTTTACCACTTGGTTTCACAACTCAATTATTGTCGTCAGCTGTGTTTGGAGTGAAAGAACTACATTACCCACAATACCTTGCAAGAATCATATGAATATATGCATCGTCAAGATTGTGTAAGTTCTCACCCTAGGCAGCCGTCTGACACTCTCAAGGACCTGCAGGATAGGAGGTTGGAGTCGCTCCTTAAGCAGACCTTCGATTCTACAGGCATCCATTTGTGGAGCCTATGTGTCAAGAGCCTCTATTTGCTGTTCCAAGGTGCTGCCTCTTCGGACCCAGAGAGTCCAATGGGGGCGGAGGGAGCTAAGTTAGAGTAAGCCGCCGCTTACATGGCTGACACCTTTTATGATTTGGTTCGGATAACTTCCAAGACTATGGCATCAGTGTTTGCAGCATAATGTTTTCTCTGGCTTCGTAATTGGGTGGCAGAACCATCTTCCAAGTCCAGACTGAGCAAAAACTGCCTTACAAGGGTAAGCTACTTTTTGGAGAGGCTTTGGATACATTGGTAAAGAACTTGAATGACTCCAAAGGTTGACGCCTACTGGAGGAGTGCCCAAAGGGTCCGAAACAGGGAAGTCCAAAGAGAAGACAAGCCAGAGATTTCTGGAGGTTCCACGTGTTGCGATTTGCTCCATACCAGAGGAGTGTCTACTCGGTATGGGGGCAGCCTTTTCATTGAGCCTGAGGATTTGGCAGGGACTTTTACGCTTCCCAGTTGGCCCCGGCTAAGAAGTCCCAATGAAGCCAAGCCGGTCCAGATGGAATCGATAGGTCAGTTGCAGCAGTATTATTCCATCTGGACCACCGTGACAACCGACCAGTGGGTATTGGAGATAATCTGTGAGGGCTGTGCACTGGAGTTTGCAAGACCTCTGTCCGAAGCCTTTGTCCAGTCACCTTGCCAGGCACCGGAGAAGAAGACAGCGGTTCGTTCCACTCTTCAGCGCTTACTCCAACTGTAGGCGGTAATTCCACTTCCTCGAAACCAGTACAGGTCCGGTTGATACTGCCATTTACTTCGTGGTCCCCAAAAAGGAAGAGTCCTTCCAGCCCATCCTCAACCTCAAACAGGTAAACCAGTCCTTAGGGGTGCCACATTTCCGCATGGAAATGTTGCGGTCCATCATTTTGGCTGTGAGAAGGAGGGAGTTTCTATCTCATGGAGGCCCATCTCCATATTCCCATCAGGCGGGAGCACCAGTAGTTCTTGTGGTTCGCCGTGCCCATGGGGCATTTCCAGTTCAGAGCCTTTCCGTTTGGGCTGGCCACCACATCATGTACTTTCATGAAGATCATGGTGGTAGTGGTGGCGGCCCTGTGACAGCAGAGGATTCTGGTGCATCCCTACCTGGACGATTGGCTCATCTGGGCAAAGGCAGAGGCCATCACTGTGACGCGGCAGGTGATGGAGTTTCTACAATGGCTCGGTTGGGTGACCAGGCACAAAAAGAGCAGCAGCTCTTGCAAAGTCGATCAGGAAACACAAGGAGTAAGAGTGATGATGACACAGATGCTTTATTGAAGTACCCCAATGCGTTTCGGCGAACGCCTTCCTCAGGGGGGTGAAATAACTTACAAAAAATATAGTAAAAACACATTAAAAACAGTTAAAAGAATAAAAAAACCATACTTAAGCTAAACGAGCATCACAGTAAAAAGTTAAAAGGTTATAACATATCTACATCATGTGACACTCAAAACAATAAATAAACAGATAATTAAATAGTAATAGCATATATGTAGATAAAAAATCTTACATAAAAAATACCATATATAAAAGTACACATGTATACATTATAAAGTATGACTTATATATAAACTCAACAAAGAAAGCAGTAGACGCAGGGCAGAAAAACAATCACAGACTAGTGGTGAGGACACTCAAAAAAAGTTTGTAACAATTGGTACTCACTATGGTATATTATGGGAAAATTTCCCATATGGTAAGATTTAAATAGCTGTCACTGTTAGTCCGACAGAGAAGGAGTCTTGTTACTATGAAACTGAAAGGAACTACAATGTAATAAAACCATAATTAAAACCTATCTACTGATGAGAGGACTAACAAAATCAATATTGAATATGTTTTCTAGCTAAGATCTAAAAAACTACTTGGCATATTTTCATTCTGACAAATAAAATAACTGTTGTCAAAGGGCTGACACTGGTCCGTTGAAACAGTGCCTAAAAACGCATATATAGAAGCATACTGTGGCTGAAGAACCAAAACATGATCAATCTTTTATAAAACCCCGGCGGCTGTTAAACTAAGCCCAGTAGTAGTGACAGGAAATAAAAGGCTCAATGCCCAAAGGGGCGAGAGAATCCTATAAGAGGGGAACTTGTATTACATATACTTACTTAACAGAGTGACTCCCAGATTAGTGCCGTGTTCTCTGACAAGAAAGGCAATTTCGTTGTGACAAATACGGTAAAAACGCTAAATGTCCAAGAAAAGATAACAAAAATGACAGTTATGTTGCTTATGTGTCGGCATCATATAATGACAAAATAAGGATGTTATCCTTTAGCGAATTAAATGCGTCTCTAAAGAGAGCCCCGTGTACCTAGTTATGTGCTCAAAAATGACCAAGTATTAAAGGCACAGGTTTACTCCAAGGGATAATGAAACTGTTTAAAAAATACTGCTTAAATCAGGGGTCTCAAACACGCGGCCCGCGAGACAACTTTGTGCGGCCCGCGACAGAGGAAAACAAAAAAAACACAAAACCCTGGCTTCTGCCGTTGCCGCCGTGGCAGCGGCAGAATCAATTGTCAAATTTAAAAAAAAAAGACTTCTGCTGCTGCTCAAGCAGCAAAATCAGCTGTCCTGCGGCCCCTTCCCCTGTGCCTGGAGATCCGAGTCTGCTCTATCAGCGGCGTGCTTTTCAAGCCGCGAGGAGAGTATTCCCCTCGCGCGCGGTTTCAAGCCGCGCGAGAGGGGAATACTCGCCTCGCGGGGTGAAAAGCACGCCGCTGATAGAGCAGACTCGGATCTCCGGGCACAGGGGAAGGGGCCGCAGGACAGCTGATTTTGCTGCTTGAGCAGCAGAAGTCTTTTTTTTAAAAAATTTGACAATTGATTCTGCCGCTGCCACGGCGGCAACGGCAGAAGCCAGGGTTTTTGGTTTTTTTTGTTTCCCTCCTTCGCTGGCCGGTAATGAGCTATGGAGGGGCTGACTGAAATGGGGTAATGGGGGTTAGGACTGGAAGTGGGCTATTGGCAGGGGGGGGGGTTATGACTGGTAATGGGCTATGGTGGGGGCTAGGACTGGAAATGGGCAGATGGGGGTTAGGACTGGAAGTGGGCTATTGGCAGGGGGGGGGGTTATGACTGGTAATGGGCTATGGTGGGGGCTAGGACTGGAAATGGGCAGATGGGGGTTAGGACTGGAAGTGGGCTATTGGCAGGGGGGGGGTTATGACTGGTAATGGGCTGGGGGGGTTATAACTGGTAATGGGCTATGGTGGGGGCTAGGACTGAAAATGGGGTGATGGGGGTTAGGACTGGAGGTGGGCTGATTGGGGGGTTAGGACTGGTAATGGCCTATGAGGGGAGGTAAGACTGAAAATGGGGTGATGGGGGATACGACTGCAAGTGGGCTATGGGGGGGACTAGGACTGGTAATGGGCTATGGGGGGGTAAGACTGAAAATGGGGTGATGGGGGGGGGGTAAGACTGGAAGTGCGCTATGGGGAGGTTAGGACTGGTAATGGGCTATGGGGGGTCTAGGACTGGTAATGGGCTTGGGGGGTTGCTAGGACTGGAAATGGGCTGAGTGGAAGGGGGGCTTGAACTGCAAATGGCTGATGGGGAGGGGGGCTTGGAATGGAAATGGGCTGTGAGGGGAGGGAGCTAGGATTGGAAATGGGCTGATGGGGGGGCTAGGATTGGAAATGGGCTGATGGTGAGGCTAGGATAGGACTGGAAATGGACTGATGCAGGGACTAGAAAGGAGCAGATGCTGGGTGGGGCTGGAACTAGAAGGGAGCTGATGTTGGGGGAGGATTAGAATGGGATGGAGCTGGGAAAGTGAAATGGAGAGGGGAAAAATATTTTGTCTAGGAGAGAAGACAAATCTACAATTGGCCAGGTATTGGGAGAGTAAGTGGGGATTGAGGATGGAGGGCTAAATTGGAGTGGATGAAATAGGAATGAGGAAAGAGAAAAAGGAGAAAGATTAGTATGTTAAAGCAGATGTAGAGAGAGAATGGAAAAAAAACTAGGAGAGAAGAAACGGCAAATGGACAGCAGACGATGGAGAGTTAGCAGAAGACATGAAGAAACCAGAGAAGAAGTGGCTGTAACAATTGCAACTGAAAAAAAACTGCACAAAAGGTAGAAAAATCTCTCTTTATTTTGAATTTATTAACTGGAATATGTCAGCTCTGGGAAATGTGCATCATTAATGTTTGCGCTTTGTTTAGTACAAGAGGAAATTAATTTATAGTTTTATTTCTACAGTGTTGTTGTACATTCCAAGTTTGGCTTTTGGGGTTCCCAGTTTAATTATTGTCTTCCTGTTTCTAAATCTTTTAGTCTTTCTTTATCCATACTCATTAAAGAGGCATGTTTACTAAAAGTTAGTGTATGGTAACATTATGCAAATATTTATGCAAATGAGGCCCCGCGTCTTATGCGGCCCCCGGGTTACTTTACAAGTCCTCATTTGGCCCTCAAAGCAATTTGAGTTTGAGACCCCTGGCTTAAATAAAAAGTAAAAGATTGCTGGCATTACCTGACACCGTTTTTTCCAGAAACGCTAAATCCGATGCAGTATGCAAAAGCTAACTGATGAAAAAAGCAGAGTTTTTGTAGACGCTACGAAGCGCGCCAAAAAAGGGGACGTGGCTAAAATGGTGTCAATTTTCAAGGGAGTAGAGAGAACTGCAAGTAGTTCCAACATAGTAAAAACTCTTGATATCAGTAATCTAGGCGATACCCGAAGCGGCTAAAACTGCGGGGATCAAAGAACACTGTATTTCCTGAACCTTTCTAATGGATGATACTTGTAAAATCTCAATAAAAGTCATGCTTTTGAACAGAGGTTAATGCATATATTGTACAGTTCGGAAAAAACTTTCAAACCGGAGTGCTGTCTCACTATGCATTCAAATAGAAGTGGACACTATGTATTACAATGAAATGCTGGAAATGTTAAAAAAATATCTATATACTGGAGTCCGAATAAAAATGTTAAATTAAACTACTAGTTTATTAAATACATACCACGGAGGAAGGGGGTGACCAAGCAGATAATAACAGATTCTCTTAATTGAGTGTACATATATGCAGTGTATTGATATAAACGTTATTTATAAGAACACTAATAAATCTGTTTCTTGGTTCAATCCATTGGGCTCCAAACTATTAAACTCGTATATATAACGTTGTTCTAATTTCAACAATAATTTGTTGACATCCCCTCCCCTCCAGTGTGGTACTACTGTCTTCAAAACTAAATACCTCAAATCACTAATGGTATGTTTCTTTTTCTGCCAGTGAGCTACAAGTGGCTTATCTGGGACCTCTCTCTGTATACAGCTCCTATGCTCTATTATCCTGGTGCGTACCTGTCTCTTGGTCTTTCCAACATAAACTAATTTGCAAGGACATAGTATTAAATAAATCACATTCTCTGTTTTGCAGTTGGAGAAATTGTGTATATAAACTTTGTTGTGAAACCGGGTGGACAAAACCATCCTTAACTGAAATTGTATGGGAGCATACCGAGCAATTGCTGCACTTAAAATGGCCCTTCAGTTTTGGTAGTGGTTTGTGATATGTAAGAGCAGATGGTACTAATATGTTTGTTAAATTCGGGTTGCGTTTGTGAGCTACCATAACTTTTTTGGCCGCAAAAGATGGTAATGTTGATAATAAATCCCATTCTTGCTTCAATATATTGGTAATTTCTTTGGTATAGTTAGTAAAAGTAAGAGAGCATACAATCCTGTCTGTCTTTAGACGTTCTTTTTTCTGCAAAAGCGAGGCACGATCTACAGTACTAGCTCTGTAGTATGCCTCTTTTATACAGCGCTTTGGATATCCACGTTGTTTAAATCTACACTACTTGATTTTTTCAATTGGCTTAACACATTAGACCCCAACCTACAGTTTGAAGGAACATTTAGTACAGAACAGATAGCGTACCTCGATATCATGATAAGGAAAGGAGAAAAGGGATTTCTTACAGATTTATACCGCAAACCCACAGACAGGAATACACTCTTAGAATATGATAGTTTCCATAATACGTCTTTAAAGAATAATTTGCCTATAAGTCAGTTCTTGAGAATTAGGAGACTCTGCACTACGGACACAGACTTTGAAAAACATGCAGCTGACATGCATTATAGATTTAAACAACATGGATATACAAAGCGCTGTATAAAAGAGGCATACTACAGGGCTAGTACTGTAGATCGTGCCTCGCTTTTACCGTCTTTTGCGGCCAAAAAAGTTATGGTAGCTCACAAACGCAACCCGAATTGCTCGGTATGCTCCCATACAATTTCAGTTAAGGATGTTTTTGTCCACCCGGTTTCACAACATAAGGTTTATATACACAATTTCTCCAACTGCAAAACAGAGAACGTGATTTATTTAATACTATGTCCTTGCAAATTAGTTTATGTTGGAAAGACCAAGGGGCTTGTTTACAAAGCCGCGGTAGCGGTTTGCGATCGTAATCGGTGCCGCGGCCCCATTGATTTCAATGGGGCCGCGGTTGCGATCGCGATCGCGAACCACTACCGTGGCTTTGTAAACAAGCCCCCAAGAGACAGGTACGCACCAGGATAATAGAGCATAGGAGCTGTATACAGAGAGAGGTCCCAGATAAGCCACTTGTAGCTCACTGGCAGAAAAAGAAACATACCATTAGTGATTTGGGGTACAGTATTTAGTTTTGAAGACAGTAGTACCACACTGGAGGGGAGGGGATGTCAACAAATTATTGTTGAAATTAGAACAACGTTATATATACGAGTTTAATAGTATGGAGCCCAATGGATTGAACCAAGAAACAGATTTATCAGTGTTCTTATAAATAACATTTATATCAATACACAGCATATATGTACACTCAATTAAGAGAATCTGTTATTATCTGCTTGGTCACCCCCTTCCTCCGTGGTATGTATTTAATAAACTAGTAGTTTAATTTAATATTTTTATTCGGACTCCAGTATATAGATATTTTTTTAACATTTCCAGCATTTCATTGTAATACATAGTGTCCACTTCTATTTGAATGCATAGTGAGACAGCACTCCGGTTTGAAAGTTTTTTTTCCCGACTGTACAATATATGCATTAACCTCTGTTCAAAAGCATGACTTTTATTGAGATTTTACAAATATCATCCATTAGAAAGGTTCAGGAAATACAGTGTTCTTTGATCCCCGCAGTTTTAGCCGCTTCGGGTATCGCCTAGATTACTGATATCAAGAGTTTTTACTATGTTGGAACTACTTGCAGTTCTCTCTACTCCCTTGAAAATTGACACCATTTTAGCCACGCCCCCTTTTTTGGCACGCTTCGTAGCGTCTACAAAAACTCTGCTTTTTTCATCAGTTAGCTTTTGCATACTGCATCGGATTTAGCGTTTCTGGAAAAAACTGTGTCAGGTAATGCCAGCAATCTTTTACTTTTTATTTAAGCAGTATTTTTTAAACAGTTTCATTATCCCTTGGAGTAAACCTGTGCCTTTAATACTTGGTCATTTTTGAGCACATAACTAGGTACACGGGGCTCTCTTTAGAGACGCATTTAATTCGCTAAAGGATAACATCCTTATTTTGTCATTATATGATGCCGACACATAAGCAACATAACTGTCATTTTTGTTATCTTTTCTTGGACATTTAGCGTTTTTACCGTATTTGTCACAACGAAATTGCCTTTCTTGTCAGAGAACACGGCACTAATCTGGGAGTCACTCTGTTAAGTAAGTATATGTAATACAAGTTCCCCTTTTATAGGATTCTCTCGCCCCTTTGGGCATTGAGCCTTTTATTTCCCGTCACTACTACTGGGCTTAGTTTAACAGCCGCCGGGGATTTATAAAAGATTGATCATGTTTTGGTTCTTCAGCCACAGTATGCTTCTATATATGCGTTTTTAGGCACTGTTTCAACGGACCAGTGTCAGCCCTTTGACAACAGTTATTTTATTTGTCAGAATGAAAACATGCCAAGTAGTTTTTTAGATCTTAGCTAGAAAACATATTCAATATTGATTTTGTTAGTCCTCTCATCAGTAGATAGGTTTTAATTATGGTTTTATTACATTGTAGTTCCTTTCAGTTTCATAGTAACAAGACTCCTTCTCTGTCGGACTAACAGTGACAGCTATTTAGATCTTACCATACGGGAAATTTTCCCATAATATACCATAGTGAGTACCAATTGTTACAAACTTTTTTTGTGTCCTCACCACTAGTCTGTGATTGTTTTTCTACCCTGCGTCTATTGCTTTCTTTGTTGAGTTTATATATAAGTCATACTTTATAATGTATACATGTGTAATTTTTATATATGGTATTTTTTATGTAAGATTTTTTATCTACATATATGCTATTACTATTTAATTATCTGTTTATTGTTTTGAGTGTCACATGATGTAGATATGTTATAACCTTTTAACTTTTTGCTGTGATGCCCGTTTAGCTTAAGTATGGTTTTTTATTCTTTTAACTGTTTTTAATGTGTTTTTACTATATTTTTTGTAAGTTATTTCACCCCCCTGAGGAAGGCATTCGCCAAAACGCGTTGGGGTACTTCAATAAAGCATCTGTGTCATCATCACTCTTGCTCCTTGTGTCTCGGTTGGGTGACCAGTCATGCCAAGAGCCAGCTTCAGCCGGTGCAGTGTCTGGTGTATCTCAGGGTTCTGTTCAACATGGAGACCGGGAGGGTATCGCTGCCCAAAGACAGAGTGTAGAAGCTTTTGGGACAGATCCGGAGGTTCCTACATATGAGGTTGCCGACCGCATGGTACTACATACAGCTATTGGGCTCCATGGTGGCAGCACTGGATCTGGTACCGAGGGCCAGGGCACATTTGTGGCCACTACTACAGGTGCTTCTTTTGCGGTGGTCCCCGTAGAGATGCTCCCTATCTTGGAAGTTGCCGTGTCTGGAAGAGGAGAGAGACAGTCTGGAATAGTGGCTGGAACCTGCTCATCTGAGGGTAGGGATGCCTTTAGATCAACCACCATGGATCCTAGTGACTACAGATGCCAGCCTCTCCAGCTGGGGAGCTCACTGTCTTTCTCAGGTGGCAAAGGGCAGTTGGTCCACAGGGGAAGCTGCTTGGTCCATCAATCAGCTCGAGATGCGAGCCGTGCTTTGGGCTTTACAACACTTCGAGAAGTTGTGGAAGGGAAGGCTGTGCAAGTCTTCTCCAAGAATGCGACAACAGTGGTCTATGTCAACCGTCATGGGGGCATGGGCAGTGCTACCCTGGTGCAGGAGAGTCAACTGCTCCTGTCTTGGGCAGAGGCTTATCTGCTAGTCCTGTCAGCGGCACACGTCGCTGGGAGGGACAGTGTTCAGGCAGACTACCTCTTCCGGCACATCTTGGATCCCAGAGAGTAGAAGCTATATGCAGCTGTATTTCATGAGATCGAACTCTAGTGGGGGCAGCCGGTCAGGATCTTATGGCTACCCTTGCAAACACCAATGCATCCAGGTTCTTCAGCAGGTGCAGGGAACACATGGCTGAGGGGCTTGATGCACTAGTGCAGCCATGGACAACTGAGGTTCTCTTGTATGTCTTTCCACCTTGGCCACTAATAGGCAGTCTCTTACAGCGGATAGAGAGGCACGACAGGCTGGTGATCCTCATAGTGCCAGATTGGCCACACAGGCCACGGTACACCGACATCACTCTCCTTGGTAGCTCCCCAACAGGATCTGTCTTTTGGCGCTGGGGCCTGTGCTGATGCTACAGGTGGATAGATTCTTGCTTAGGGCTTGACTCTTGAGAGGGCGCAGTTGCGCCGTAGAAGCTACTCAGCGACGGTCATTTTGACCATGATAGTTTCCAGAAAGTGCTAGACGACTCTCATGAATGTCCGAGTTTGACACATTTTTGAGGGATTGTGCAATACCCAGGATGTTCGTCCCTTGGCCTGTTCGCTCTAAGACATTCTGTTGTTCCACCAGCGAGGTCTGGAGAAAGACTTAATTCTTAGTTCCTTGAAGGTGCAGGTAACAGCTCTTGTTGGCAATTGGGGCAGAGTTCAGGGTCGATCATTGGTGACTTATCCGGATGTCATTTAATTTCTGCGTGTAGTGAAGCTCGTGAGACTGCCCTTGCGGCCGGTGGTTCCACCGTGGGATCTGAATTTGGTCCTGGAGACTCTGGCGGAAGCTCCGTTTGAACCTCTCTCGAGTGCGTCCTTAAGGGATCTCACTCTGAAGACAGTTTTCTTAGTGGTGCTCTGCTCGGCGCGGAGGGTCTCCAATCTTCAGGTGCTCTCATGTAGAGAACCTTTTCTGCAGTTTTCAAAGGAAAAGGTGGTTTTGCGGCCGGTGCCATCTTTTCTGCCAAAAGTGGTGTCTCTCTTTCATGTGAGTCGTTCTATATCTCTGCCAACTTTACTGGCCTCATCCCTGGAATAGGGGGTGTTTCTGAGTGCGCAGAGCCAGTTGAGCAGGATGGTCTTGCTTGGGAGTAGGGTAAAGAAGGGCGGAGTACTCCCATTCCTCCTGTGCTCTGTAGGGGAGTCATGTTATACATTCGAGGTGTAGTTTTTCCTTAGGATAGGGTTAGTAGTTTTTCGCTGCTTTGACAAGATGAGACTGGCATCAGGGATGGTAGAGGGAGCTCTTATACCACACCAGCAAGACTCTGTCATGCTCAGTCCTCAGCTGCTGGAGGGGGCTGACTACCCATCCGTACCTGGACTAGCCTGGAGAGAACTCAAGGAAAACCCATTAGCACGTAAGACCTAATTTCACCTTATACACACTGCTTTCGAGATCTTGCCTCTTAAATCCATTTCTACAAAGGTATTTAGTGTTTCACTTGTCCTGGGGGCTTTCACTTGTGGGTTTCTTCACCCGTCCCCAACAAATCTAGTTTAAAGCCGCCTTCAGTAAGTTAGTTAGTTAGCTATGAAAGACACTTCAACTTTTCTTGGACAGATGGACACCATCTCTGCTCTGCAGCCCATGGAGCATCATCCCATGGTCCAGGAAAGCAAAATGCTCTCGATGACAGTACCCACACAGCCATGCATTCATCTCTAGGATGCAAGCTTCTCTGCCTTGGCCTTTACCCTCAACAGGGAGAATTGAAGAGATCACCATCTGCGCACCTGTCTGCTTCACTCTCTGTCCCAGAGCTACAAAGTCACTTTTGATACGCTCAGAGGGATACCTGGCAGTATCATTTATACCAACATGGATGAGCAACATTGGATAATAGTCAGTAGGCTTGATGAATCTCGACAAACTCTCTATGACATCTCGAATTTTGGCATCTGGCAGACAGCACACCTCTCTGTCATAAAGTCTAGTTGGCAGATGGATGCCTTAGTACACCTCAGAAGGGAGTCACCTCTACCCTTCACTTCCTTGTGGTCACTGATTCTACAACTTTGGGGTGCTCGAGATGCAATGTTTTCACCATCTCCACTTCCAGGGCTACGTACTGGTTCTTCATTTCAAGAGCTGGTGAAATTGGATTGTTGATTCTTCAGGCCCCGCAGTTGGATTGTTGATTCTGCAGAATCAGTGACTCTTGTCCAACATTCTGTAGCCTCCCGTCTTCACCTCTTTCGGCAGCTTGGATGTTTCAAGAAGCATCTCATCAATGTACTTCTCACTTTCTCAAATGCTTCTCAGCCTTGCCACCTCTTCTCTGAGCTCCTCCACTTGTTCTATGAGAACTTCAGCTCGCAGGCATCCTGCACATAGAACCGGTTCTTCAACTGGCATTAGGCTCTCTGTTTGGACAGAGGCAGAAACTGTAACGGGGGCAACAGCTTTGACAACACGATTTTTCCAGCCATCTTTCAGTTGGAGCTTTGGTACCTGTTGAAGTAAATGAGAGACCTACCAAAGACTCTAACTTTTCTTTCTGCTTTAAAGGGATCCACTGTGTTTGTCCCATGCCATTTTGAATTCCGTAATTGGGAGGGCATTCCAAGCATCCACCACCCTTTCAGTGAAAAAGTATGTCCTGATGTTTCTTTTAAGTTTACTTCCTTCAGCTTTATCGTACGCTCTCTAGTTTTACAGCTTCCTCTTCTTTGAAGGAGGTTTGTTTGTTCATTAATACCCTTTAAGTATTTAAAGGACAGTATCATATCTCCCCGTTCCTCCTCTCCTCCAGGTTTTATGTATTTAGGTCTTCAAGTCTCTTCCCATATGTCTTCTGGCACAGGCTCCAAATCATTTTGGTCGTGTTCCTCTGAACCTTTTCTCGTCTTTTTATATCCTTTGTGAGATATAGTCTCCAAAACTGAATACACTTCTCCAAGTGAGGCATCACCAATGACTTGTACAGACATTAGTACCGCATCCTTTCTGCTGGTTATTCCTTTCTGTATGCAGCTCAGCATCCTTCTGGCTTTGACTGCTGTCTTGTCTAGCCACTTTGAGATCACTAGACATTAGCACTCCCAAGGTCCCTGCCCTGGTCCATGCACACCAACCTCTCTCCCCCTATCACATATGATTCCTTTGGATTTCTGCATCCCAAGTACATGACTCCGCACTTCTTCACATTAAATCTTAACTGCCCAAACATTAGACCATTCTTCCAGTATTTTTAGATCTTTCCTTATGCTGTCCACTCCCTCAGAAGTGTCCACTCTGTTACAAGTTTTCGTGTCATTTGCAAAAAGGCGGACTTTTGCATTCAGTCCTTCCGCATACCACTCACAAATACATTAAACAGTATTGGTCCCAGAACTGATCCCTGAGACACACCACTATCCACCTTCCTTTCTTCTGAGTGAGTTCCATTTACCACCTCCTTCTGTCATTTGTCAGTCAACCAATTTCTGATCCAGTTCACCACCTTGGGACCTATCCCCAGGTTGCACATTTATTGATAAGCTTCCAATGAGGAACAGTATCAAAGGCCTTCCTTATTGTTCTCAATCACATTTGCTTTGCATGATCTTCCCCTGGTAAAACCACGTTGCCTCGAATCATGCAATCCATTGGTTTCCAGAGAGTCCACTATGCTTTCTTTCAAGAGTGCCTCCATTACTTTTCCCTCAACAGAGATAAGGCTTACCGGTCTATAGTTTGTCACCGCTTCCCTATTACCACTTTTGTGAAAAGGTACCACATAAGCCCTTCTCCAGTCCTGCAGAACTTCTCCCCTCTCCAAAGATCTATTAAAAACATCCTTTAAAGCCCCTGCCAGAACCAGGGTGGAACCAGGCTGCTGGTGATAACCTTTAAAACGAGAGACAGCATTTTGTAGCCTAGAACCACCTAGAGGCAAGCCACTATTCACTCAGGAATACATGGCTCAGAGTAAGATATATTCAAGAGATACCGGTCAAATGAGGTAGTTGGAATATACTGATAGAGAAGTTATAATAGCTGAAGTAACCCAGGAATATTTACATAAAGAAGAAACAGAGATAAATGATTCCAAATGACCCCCATCAGCTTCTATGCAGGTTGGAAATACAAATTTAAAAAAAACATTCTTTAAATTGTTTGCATGTTATGCCACCACGGCTCCATACAGGAACTGCAATCCCCGGCAGTGACGGAAAAGTTCTTTTCCCTGCAGCCCGACCCCCGATTTGGCCAACATGGCCAGGGTCGGGCCGCGGGAAGCTCCCTGTACCCCTCACCTCTTCGGCAGGCCCGAATCCGTCATCCTCCTCCATCTAGGGGGACTTATTCCACCTCAGAGGTGGAATAAGTCCCCCATACAAATAGCCGACTCTGGACATATAGGGCTGACCTCGGAATCGGTCCTGTACATCCGGGGTCACAGCGCAGCCTGCGGCCTGCCCCCCCCCCCCCCCCACAAACAGATCTCCCCGCATAGCTCAGATCTACATGCGGTGAGCTGTTTCCCAGACGCAGGCCTGGTGGATCGGACATCCAGACCTGCTATTCGCGGTTCAGAATATACCCCTAAGCATCTAAATGACAGATCATATTTATTATGGACAAGTGCAAAGTGATACACATAGGGAAAAATAATCCTAGCTGGATTCTGAATTAGGAGTAGCCACCCAAGAAAAAGATCTTGGAATTGTTTTGGATAATACATTGCAAGTTACAGCCCAGTCTGTCACAGCAGCTAAAACGCACAAAAAAGAATACTAACAATGCCCTCCACCATTCATTATTAACCGGTGTGTTAAGATTCGTTTGGGAGAGCACGCTTCACGCCTATGGCAGGAGGTCTTGACAGCCCCATTAGTAAAGCATTGTTTGGACTTACACCATTCTTTTGAGGAGTTGAAATGGACCGTGATAGATCATGTTCCCTTAGACCCTTGTGGGGGGGATCGCACTGCCCGGTTGTGGAGATTGGAACAACGTTGGATTTTTGATTTACATACAGTTGCTCCGGGTGGCTTGAATCGGGACACTGACTGGCTGGGAGACTCTGATGTTTTGACATTTTTGTATTCCACCTTTCACTATGGAGACCCTGGTTTTGGTTGGGGTTCCCTCCTTCATGTGATTGGTTTTAAATAAGTAGGCGGGATTTTTGTCAGCCAATCCTGAGAATCTTTTCCTCTACCGGCGATCAAGTCGGCATTTTTTTTATCAGTTACGTGTGGGTGAGCATACACACTGCATTTCCTTGGGTGCACTTGATACAGGGGCGGCTGCCCCGAAACGTGCACGTCGTGCGGTGGATGAGTTAAGTGTGACTTGCTCTTTTGGCTGATTTTAAATCACGATGAAAAAATTATGATGAACACGATTTGCATTTAATAAAAAAAAGGGGCATGTACCATTTGTGAGTGACGGAGTGGTTTTGTCTCTCGCTTGGTTTATGCCCGACAAAAGTTAATAATGAATGGTGGAGGGCATTGTTAGTATTCTTTTTTGTGTGATTTATTACTTGAATGCTTTTTTCGGGTGTTTGACATTCCTTGTTGACAGCAGCTAAAACAGCAAATAGAATGTTAGGGATTGTTTGAAAAGTCACGGAGAAAAAACTGAGAATATCAATATGCTTTTGTATAGGTCTTTGGTGTGATTGCACTTTGAGTACTCTAGAGGTTTGGTCACCTCATCTCAAAAAAGATATAGCGGAACTAGAAAAGGCTCAGAGAAGGGTGACAATATTAATAAAGGGGGTGGAACACCTCCCTTATGAAGAGAAGCTAAACAGGTTAGGGTTCTTCAGCTTGAAGATCTCTGAGAAGGAGATATGATAGAAGTTTATAAAATCCTGAATGGAATGGCACAGTTAAATAGGGAACCTGTCAAACAGGGGAATGCTACATGAAACTAATGACCAACAGATCAAAAACAAATTGTGGACATTTTTTCCACACTGCACATAATTAAGCTGTGGAATATGTTGACAAAGGATGTGGTCAAGGCACCAACATAGCAGGATTCAAAAAAGGTTTGGACAAGTTCTTGAAGGAAAAGTCCATAAATTAGTAGCCAGATAGATTTGGGAGAGCCATTGCTTATCCCCGGAAATGAATTATGAGAAATAGATTTACTTTTTCGGATCTGCTGGGTACTTGTGACCTGGACTGGCTACTGTTAGAGATAAGATTGTAAGCTTGATAGCGCTTAGTCTCATTCAGAATGACTGTTGTGTTTTTATGTTCCCTCCAGGACATTCTAGCCCTTTTATATGTATGCAGTGCCCTTAGTCACGTAATTGTTGTATGAAATTCACAGATGGAGGAGGCTGACCTCCAGTGATCTGTATCCTTCTTGAAACTCTTAAGGGGGTAATTTTTTAAGAAACATTAAAAGGTCGACTGCCGTTTTTACATGTGTAAATAATAGTATCTGTCATGGCTTTCATGCATGAGTGGGCACTTACAAATATAACGTGAATAAAGGATATCTAAATGCAATCTGGGATGTCCATGGCAGAACATACAGAAAAATGTTAGGAATGTCCAAGTTTTTGCCTGATTTCAGAAATAGAAGCCCCTGATGTTGATGCTCATGCCAGCATCCATATTGAAGTCCCTGATAAGAAACTATGGGGTGGGGATGTCCATCTAAATCATGCTTGCATATGGGACATAAAGCAGCATGACAAAACAAAAACATGAGCCCTTATTCCCTGACAGGAGTGGAGGAGTAGCCTAGTGGTTAGAACACTGGCTTGGTAACTAAGCAACCAGGGTTCGATTCCCACTAGCACTCCTTGTGGCCTTGGGCAAGTCACTTAACCCTCCATTGCCTCGGAAGAAAGGCCTGGCAATCTACTTCCGGTGACACTGCCAAGAAAACCCAGGAGCTTCTGGGTCGCCAGGAGTCAGGACTGACTCAAAGGCACACATTGCATTTTTTTATTCCCTGACAGTGTTCATTGTCAACTTGTAAAATAAAAGAAATATAGAGTGTACCTCCTCCACACCTTCCAGATGTTTGCCTAACAAAATGAGCACTTTCAGACGTCTCTTCATGTCTGGAGCAGGTATAACCTTTGAGGCAGCTCGGGATGTCCAGAATGTTTCTGAAATCGTGTGAGGACGTCTACGTTCTTGGGACTGCCCTGGCCATGTCTCCACCATGCCCCTGTTCCAACTTGGACATCCTCATGCTGGGGATGTCCACAGATCCGTTTTCTAAAATGACTCCTGGGCTGTTTCTGTGCTTTGGACATCTCTATGCCTGTTTTCAGTCGTCCAAAGCACAAATAGGGCTTCTAAAATAACCCCCATACTTTAAGCGCTTGCTATTCTGAAAGTATACATGTTGGACCAGTTGCATGGACTTCCACTGTGGTGGTGTGTACAGGGACAAAGTTTGGGTGGAGAGTGGATGGGAGCACAATTTTACAAGCATGAATTATACTATAGTTTACGCACATTCTTGCAAAATGTAGTTGTGGGAATTTACATGAACCATAGGACTGGTATAAATGATTGTGCCTAGATTTAACACACATTTTCAAGCTCTTACCTCCCTATTTTATAAACATGATTAGGCGCCTACTTTTTCCTTTTAAAATGGATGCCTTAACTTATAAAATTACCCCCTAAATATCAGAGGGCTGCTATTTACAACACCCTTCCTTTTGTTTTTCCTCCTCTTTCTGTTTTATTCCTCTTTTTTTTTCTTCTTCCCATCATGGAAATATCATTCATTTTCTGAAATTTTGTCACATTCCCTCTAAAGTATTGGGGCAATTTTGAACTGGCCTCTGATGATTGGGAGAGCAGATAGCATATCCATGCAGAGATGCTCCTTGATTTGCCCTTTAGTGTCACCAGAATAGCAGTGCACCACTCAGCCCTTATTTATTTATTTATTTTATTTATTTATTTATTTATTTCAATTTTTTATATACCGCGCTATTTACAATCAGCGCGGTTTACAGAGAACCAAAGACCAGAACAACAGGCTGCTCGGTATTACATAAAACAGGAAAATAATTTGGATAAGATAAACATGGATAATATGGGGGTAAAACTATATACATTGAACTATATACATAGAATATTGATCTGCTAATTCGATCACATGAGAGAAGTATTTATGTAATATTATCAATAATGTTTGGAAAAGGAGGGGATTCTGTTAAGTTTGTGGTGAATATTATGCACTTTATGTGGGGTAGTATTTGATGAATAAGTTATGTTTGAGGGCCTTTCTGAATTGGACTATGCCGGTTATGGCACGAATTTCGGGTGGTAGGGAGTTCCAATGTTTTGGTGCGCAAAACATGAAGGCTCTATTCGCTGTTGCTTGGCTACAGGTTGTTATGGCCTTCGGCATTATTAGGGTGTTTGTCGCTATTTTTCTTCTGGTTTTAGTTGGAGGTAAAACTTGTGTGAGATCAGTTAGAGAGTTTGCAGATAAGCCATGTATGGCCTTGTATGTGAGAGTTAGGGTTTTGAATATGATTCTGCCTTGTATTGGGAGCCAGTGAAGATGTTTGAGAATTGGTGTCACGTGATTACTCCTGGATGCTCCTTGTAGAACCCTTGCAGCAGTGTTCATGGCAAGTTGAAGAGAACTTAGGGTGGATTGTGGGAGACCTTGTAGAATTGAATTTGCGAAATCAAAATGTGGTAGGATGAGTGCTTGGAAGATGGTTCTAAAATCGTCTGGGTCCAGTAATGAGCGTAGATGCCTGAGCGTGCGTATCTTGAAGTATACAGCCTTTGTTATATTGTTAACGTGTGATTTCATATTGAGACGGTGGTCCAGTGTGACTCCAAGGTATCTTATTGCTTCCTTGGTGGATAGATCAGCTCCTTTGACGCTTATTTGTGCTGGTGGAATGAAGTTAGGGTCTCTTGTAACAAAGAGAACCTCAGTTTTCTTATGTTGGATGCGGAGGTTCTGTGAGAGGAGCCACTCTGATACGGCATTGAAGCAATTTATTATGGGAAGTAGATCCAATTGCATTGTAGAAAATGGCATATAAAGTAGGATGTCATCTGCATATATCATACCTTCCACGTTGAAAGATCTGATGATATTGCAGATGGGCTGCATGTAGATGTTAAACATGAGAGATGAAAGAGATGACCCTTGCGGTACTCCTTGTTTTTGGTGGAAAAGGTTTGATTAGGTGCCTACTTTTTCCTTTTAAAATGGATGCCTTAACTTATAAAATTACCCCCTAAATATCAGAGGGCTGCTATTTACAACACCCTTCCTTTTGTTTTTCCTCCTCTTTCTGTTTTATTCCTCTTTTTTTTTTCTTCTTCCCATCATGGAAATATCATTCATTTTCTGAAATTTTGTCACATTCCCTCTAAAGTATTGGGGCAATTTTGAACTGGCCTCTGATGATTGGGAGAGCAGATAGCATATCCATGCAGAGATGCTCCTTGATTTGCCCTTTAGTGTCACCAGAATAGCAGTGCACCACTCAGCCCTTACCCAAGGGATGGGTGTGCTACATATGAAGAACTTCCAGATCAACCAAGAATAGATCCCAACTGCAGCATAGAACTCTTAAGTCATTAGGTGACTGCAAAATGTTTTTTAAAGCCCATATGTATCTCAGCTTTATTTGTACTTCTTGGAGAAAAGGTTGCAGTACCCATATTAAACGCTAGAGAGTGGTGGTGGACTATAACAGATTTTTCTTGGCACTATTTTATCCCCATATTAAAGCAAGATAAAGACAAACACAGTGTAAGATTCTAGGAGCAACAAAACAACTTGTTTGTTTTATCTTATATATACAATTTTCTAGGGCTTCTCTGTCAGTCCCACTGGAAAAAACTGCAAACTCACTGCTTCAATTGCTGTTGGTTCCTTTCTCCTTCTTCACCTCACCTTACACTAACCCTGACATCCTTTGATAAAAAATGTCTAATTTTAATAAAAATCACTTTTTAGCTGTTCCCCTTTGTTAGTGCGCTTTCCCTTCTTGCAGATCGTTCCCTTCACTCTGCATGTGCGCCTGCTCCCCTCCCTCAACTGCAGCACTGGCAGGCCAGGAAGTGCCACATTCTGTGCAGCTCTGGAACACTGCACTGAATCCATGATTTCTCCCCTCCCCTTCCCCAAAAGTAGCCCTGCTCCCTCTGGCCTTCCTGGTCAGACTCCAGTACTTCCTTTCACTTTTCCTTTCAGCTGATCATTTTGGAAAGCTGACAGCGGTGGTTAGAAAGAAAACACAAACCCACCGTTCTCTCTAATTTCCCTTTAAGTCACAAAGTTAATTTGGGGGTGGGGTGGGGTGGTGCAAAGCTGTGTTCCTCCATGGCTCCAGTCAAAGGCTCTTAAAGGGGCAGACCATCACTGGGCTGGAGAGAGTAGGAAGAAAGAGAGTGTGCTGGAGTCAGTCTGAGGAGGGTAGGAGTGCTGGGAATTGGTTGAGGAGGGAGAGCAAAAGTGCTGGGGTTGCTCTTTGGGGAAGTTTGTAAGAAGTGCTAGGGATAGAACCCGTGACCTTGGGGACCAGAGGTCACTGTCAGACAGCTATAGCCACAAAAATGCAATGCAATATGTGCCTTCGAGTCAGTCCTGACTCCTGGCGACCCAGAACTCCTGGGTTTTCTTGGCAGTGTCACCGGAAGTAGATTGCCAGGCCTTTCTTCCGAAGGGCTGTATATATTGACTGTATGTCCCTGTAATAAGACTGCAGGTGGAAGGAGGAGACATCCACTCACCTAATGAGCCCATTGGGCCAGCAAGAGGTGTTTCTTATGAGCCACAGTATATGAGGAATCCTAGCCAGATGCTGGTTCAACAGTTCTTGGTGAAGAGAGGTCACTTGAAAGAAGAGCATCACCTTGGTGTGGCAGGAAGTGATCCTGTAGCTAAGACCTATTCTCCAGGGTAATGTAAAACCCTCTTGCACCGAGGTGGTTTCTCCAGGGACATGTGCCCATGAGGGAAGGGTTAGGATGGTCATTACAGCTGGCGATTCGATCATTAAGCATGTAGATAGCTGGGTGGCTGGTGGACTTGAGGATCGCCTGGTAACATGCCTGCCTGGTGTGAAGGTAGTGGATTTCATGGGCCACTTGGATAAGATTTTAGTTAGTGCTGGGGAGAAGCCTGCTGTTTTGGTACATGTTGGAACCAATGACATAGGAAAATATGGGAGGGAGGTTCTGGAGGCCAAATTTAGGCTTTTAGGTAGGAAATTGAAATCCAGAACTTCCAGGGTAGCATTCTCAGAAATGCTTCCCATTTCACTTGCAGGACCCAAAAGGCAGGCAGAGCTCCAGAGTCTCAATGCATGGTTGAGATGATGGTACAAGGAAGAGGGTTTTGGATTTGTTAGGAACTGGGCAACATTCTGGGGAAGTGGGGGCTTTGCTGAAAGGATGGGCTCCACCTTAAGCAGGGTGGAACCAGGCTGCTGGCATTAAGCTTTAAAAGGAGATTCTGCAGCTTTTAAACTAGATAATAGGGGAAAGCTGACAGTCACCCAAGAGTGCATGGTTCGAAAGGATGAATCCTTGAAGGATACTAGCAAAAGAGGGAAGCTAGGGCATCCCAACAGAGATTCCAATAAAGATAAAAGTAACCGGGTCATGTGATGTGGTGAGCCCGAGAGGACGTGAGTTGCTCGAGCTCCGGGCCCCCTTCCCCTAATTGCTGATATAGAACCGTGTTTTGAAGTGAATCTGGGCTCGCCGGGGATCCAGCATACCGGTAAGGGGCAGGAGATACCGTGTGAGAGAAAAATAGGATGGCGACCGCGGTAAAGAAGGGGAGAAGAGAAAAAGAACGGACCGCAGGCACCCTGAAAATGGCGGACTCCCCTCCGAAGCAGAGTGCCGCGACTTCTCCAACCATGATTGAAGAGATCTCTGCCGCTGTCACAAGTGCACTATCATTGCAATTCGAGGCTTTGCATGCAAAGATGGACACACTTCAGAGTTCGCTGGGCACATTAGGCACACGTGTGCAAGAAGCTGAAACCTGTATTACTCATGCTGAGGAAGAAGTGGAGAATTTAAGGCGGGAGCTGCTAGCGGTGCAGAGGGAGTCAAAAGCCCACGAAATGAAACTTGATGACCTGGAGAACAGGTCCCGACGCAATAATTTGCGTTTTCTGGGAATTGCCGAATCCATCTCGGATAAGGACCTGAGGAAATATGTGGAGAACCTGTCCGCTTCCTTTAGAGATGGGGATGATCTGAGTGGGCCCATTATGGTGGAAAGAGCCTGCAGATTAGGGCCTAAACAGCAAACTAAAGACCGCAGGTCTAGAGTGGTCTTAGCAAAATTTCTGTGTTACACGCAGAAGGAAGCAGTGTTAAGAGCAGCAAAACAAAAGGGAGCTGTCGAGTGGGAGAATATGAAGATAAGAATTACACAAGACTACTCCGCTGCGCTGAGTCATCGCCGTAAAGCCTATGCCCCTCTGTGCCAAAGACTGATTGAGGCTAATGTCCGCTTCAGTGTTCAATATCCCGCCAGGCTGCATGTGCTTCACCAGGGAATGCACCGGGTATTTGAATCAGCGGCGGAGGCGAGTCCCTACGTGGAGCAACTGATGGTGCAAGTGACATCGAGCCCGGGGGAGCAGTGCGGCTCTTTATGATTGCAGCAAGGTCGGGAGCTGTTCTGTACCTAGAAGGCCTACCTGCTGGTGGGAGACGGAAGATGATGGCTCTGATGTCTCACCCTGCTTTCGAAGAACAGATCCGGCTGGCTGCTGGTGTGTTGGGAGGCACCCCCGCGTAAGCGGGGTAGGCTGAAATGCTCTTATTGGAGGTGTAAATGGCTGTCTCATGCTTGAACTACCACAGATTCAATATTATGTACAGAACCTAAAGAAACTGCAACATGTGCGGATGGCAGTACTGGGTGCTATTATACACGCAGTAACTAACAATATGTGTTTGCAGCCGCAGAACAGTGCGGGGAGAGTTTGGGAATAAGCCCACCCGTTAGCTCTCTGGTTTCTCCTTCTATTTTTGTTTTGAAGTTCTTATTACAAGGCTCCACGGGGACTTCTGCTGTGTCAGAATTTGGGCTCCACAGTATCTCAGTACTGTTTGGACAGTCCTGTATCCTTGCCAAGTGACCGCAACGAGTGTGCGATAATGAGCATGGTTGAAATTTCAAGGCAGAACTTGTTGGATCTAGCGTGCTGAAGAGGAGCCATCTTTAGTGCATTACTGGCTGACCTATAGACCCTGTGATTAGGATGTGGGTGAGGCTGTGGGCTGGTCGGTGCCGGTTTGCTTCATGGTGAACTGGTGCATGGGCTGAACTGAAGCATGATACCTTCGGATGTTCGTCATGGAGGTCCTTGCACAACTGCAGTTAGGCCCGTTTGGCCCATCTACGCAGAACATGGAGAGCCGGTCTGACCGGCTGCTTGAGTAAAGTACCGAGTAACATATATCGACTACCTCTGTAGAGTTGAGTTGTGTTTTAGAGATGTTGAACAGGGGATAAAGTATTTTATTTTGGAACCGTAAGGTAGAGGGTGTGGGGAGGGTTGAGGAGTGGGTGAGAGGGAGAGGGTACAGCCTGGGAAGTATTAACGGGGCCAGATTGCCTTTAAATATAGTTCCAGACTTGCCAGAAGAGATAGAGGGGATCTGTTCAGGGGAAGGGGTATTGAAAAAAGGACGGTGGAAGAGTGGGGAACCGGGGGGTCGGGGACCTATACTAACTGAGGCCGCTTTAGGGGGGCCTTGAGAGAGCGGTGAGTGTACATAAGATTGTGAGAATATGGGATATGCTATATCTGGTTAGACCTGGTCTATCGGCCCAGTGTTTTGTTTCTAACACTGGCTAGCCTGGGTTATCCGGGCCTGGCAGTTCCCCCAGGGGACATCGGTTCCACTGGGTCAGGTAGTGATATCCTGGGTCCCTTCTTAATAATGGTGGATGAAGATTGGGGAGGGGGGTTCCACTCACATCCTAGGTGACTCTCGATGGGAGGGAGGTGGAGATCAGAGACTGAGAGCAGGGAGCGGGGAGGGCAGGGGAATGGGAAGGGGCATGGGGATAGGGATAAGGGAGAAGGGGTAGAGAGTATTGGGGGAAGGGAGTCGGGGGCTTCAGGGGGTACAGAGGAATCATAGCTTGATTATGGGCGTGAAGTATGGGAGCACCTCAGTGTTCAGGGGGGGACCTCAGGCTGGGGAGGTCCATCCCCATTTTCACTGCAGGATCGATAAGTATATTCTGTTCAATTACTATCCAACCTGAAGGTTATATCTTGGAATGTATGCGGGGTAGGCAACCCTATTTAAAGATATAAAGTGTTGCAAGCCTTAGCCAGGTTGAAATGTGACATAGCTATGTTACAGGAAACCCACCAGACGGCTGAAGAGCATGCTAAATTGCAGAAAGCGTGGGTGGGGCAGGGTTGGGGTGCCCCGGCTAAGGGGAAAAAGGGTGGAGTGGTCATATTGATCAGTAAGCAGGTTCGCTTTGAGTTGGAAAAGGAGTATTCAGACCCCGAAGGCAGATACATCTTGCTCTATGGCTGCCTTGAAGGGAAGGCCTATTGTGCTGGGTAACTTGTATTTTCCCAATGTATTGGATCGGGTGTTCTATGCCCGATTGGCCTCTAGAGTGGAACAATTGCCTGATGTTCCCTTGATATTGGCTGGAAATCTGAACGGGGTGCTGGATATAGAGATGGATACGTTGGAAAGTGGGGGGGGGAACGAGTGCGAGCTCCGATTACTAAAGCGTTGCAGGGGTTATGTAGCTGCTTGGGAATAGTAGACCCCTGGCGTTTGTTGCATCCGTTAGAGAAAGATTTTACCCATCAGTCGAGAGCTAATGGTTCAAGTGCTAGACTTGACTATGTTTTGGTTTCGGAAAGGCTTTTTGCGCAGGTAGGAGCTGCACAGATAGGCCCCATAGCGGTGTCTGATCATGCCCCGGTCTGGGTGGATTTAGTATGGGGGGGCTTGGCTGCGCCGACAAGAATCTGGCGGTTTCCCATGGGGCTGTACAATGATGCTGACTTTCGAACGCGTCTTGGACAATGCTGGCGGGAATTTATGGCTCATCATGAGCAGCATAAAGATGACTCGGAGCTGCTCTGGGAAACGGCCAAAGTAGTGCTGCGGGGAGACATTATTGAATATGTTGCGAGGAAGTGAAAACTTTTGGCAATGCAGATTGTTCAGTTGGAGAAGCAGGTAGTAAGAGCTAGGCGGCGGTGTGCGGGGGACCCCAGTGCGGCTAACAAGCAGAGACTTTGGGAGCTGCAAACGTTTCTCAATGAATTACTTCATCAGAGGGCGAAGAAATCTCATATGTATTATTGGTACCAATTGTACCGCTTTGGGGATAAACCCGGGAAACTTTTGGCGCGCTGCTTACAAGGCAGCCGGGGTGCTCGGTCAATAGCGGCGTTACGGGATGAACAGGGATGCTTGCATAAGGATAACAAGGCCATAGCCCGATTTGCTTAGATCCTTTTTTCAGCAGCTATATGCGCGGAGGGAGGGTTCTCTGACTGAAATGCAGAACTACCTACGAGAAATACAATTGCCGAAGGTGACAGCGGACCAGCGGGCGTACCTTGATGCCCCGGTGACGGTGGAAGAAGTATATAGGGTTATTCAGAGAGCTAGTTGTTGCAGAGCGCCAGGCCCTGATGGGTTTGGGGCAGAGGTTTATAAACTGTTAGGGGATTTGGTGCCCCCAGCCTTAATGGAAATGTACCACCAAAGGGTGGCTCAGGGGAAGTTTGACTGGGGAACTAACCATGCGTATATTACTCTAATACCTAAAACAGGAAAGGACCCCACCCAAGCGGCTTCCTATAGACCCATTTCCTTACTGAATTTTGATCTGAAAATACTGGCTAAGGTTTTGGCAGATAGACTTGCCTCTGTTTTAGGGGACTTGGTGCATGAATCACAGGTTGGCTTTGTTAAGGGGCGTTATGCTGTGCGGAACTTGCAGAGAATTTTGACATCTCTTGAGTGGGTCCGTGAACGAGATCTGCAATCATTGTTAATCAGCTTTGACGCCGAAAAGGCGTTCGACCAGGTACATTGGGATTACTTGAAATGTCTTTTGCCTTATTATGGGCTGGGAGACCCTTTTTGTAAGATGGTGGAGTTGCTTTATGCGGACCCTACGGCTGGAGTCCTCTGCAACGGGGTGCTATCGGATAAATATAGTCTGGAAAGGGGTACGCATCAGGGTTGCCCGCTTTCCCCTTTGCTTTTTGTACTGACCCTGGATCCGCTGATACGGAGGATAGAGGAGTCCCCCGGCATATGTGGCGTACGAATTGGGTCGCATGGGTTTAAGATGGCTGCCTTTGCAGATGACATGCTGGTCCATCTTACGTTTCCCCAACAGTCACTGACTCACCTACTTTAGGAGTTCTCTCTATATGGTAAATTTGCAGGGCTACGTATACATATGGACAAATCGGAGGCTTTGGATGTGGGGGGTAAATTAAGGGGGAGCTGGCAAGGGAGATTCCCACTTCGCTGGGCAGATGGATCTTTTGTTTATTTGGGCATTTTGCTGACTAGAACGCCAGCATTGTTATATAAAACAAATTTAGAATGCATTTTTTCTAAACTCCGAGCGCAGTTGCTGGCCTGAGCGCCCCTCCCTTTGTCCCTTTTGGGTAGAGTGGCCGTCTTAGGGATGGTGATTCTCCCACGAGTGCTTTATTGGATGCAAACCCTCCCGGTGTGGTTATTAAGACGTAATCTGTTGCGAATTGAGTGGGAGATCTGGGGTTTTCTCTGGAAAGGGGCCAGAGCACGTATACCGTTGACTCGGATGAGAGGGGGGTGGAAGTCGGGCGGGGTTGGGGTTCCAGATCTTTGGAAGTACGCGCTGGCATGTCAGGCATGGCATCTAGGTGATTGGCTGGGGGATACAGAGGTTTATACCCTCCGAGAGTTGGAAGAGGCCTTTGTAGCACCGCACGCTTTGGAAGCGGTTCTGCACTTGCAGCGGGTAGCTCTACCGGCTCGCATGACCAGTAGTGTTTTGATATAGGCGACACAGCGTACATGGCAACAGCTAAATAAGTATTGGGGTAGTAACCCTGCAGTTTCGAGCTGGCTGCCTCTATAGGGTAATATTTGTTTTACTCCGGGCTCCGATTCGGCTTCCTTTCAGCAGTGGGAGCGGTTGGGCATATGGCACCTTGGACATGTGGTAGATCAGGACGGGAGATGCAAGGCTTTGGGTGCACTTTGTGGGGAGTATGGCTTGAATCTAGGGGTGTCTGTCTTTGCATACGCGCAAGTATCTAATTATGTTTCGTTGTCTAAACGAGAGCTCATCATGGAGCATTCCGCGCAGATTCTTGATTTTTTTGCCCTGGGGGAGGAGTCTCCGCCGACTATAGCCGAGTTAAAGAAGAGGTTGGACCTACTTGACGTGCCTCCTGATTATTCGGCGATGGAAAGCTTATGGGCGAGGGAACTGGGTCGGGAGATAGCCCCGGGCTCTGTCCGTGGCGCACTGGGTCGGATTGCGCAATTGGTGGAGGGGGCCCGGTGGCGTGAGGTACAGTTTAAATGTATTATTCGAGCCCACTTTTCCCCGAGGCGAGCGCTAAGAAGCCGCCTTACATTATATGGAGGGTGCCCCAAATGTTCTTGTTCCTTGGCGGACCTGGGTCATATGTGGTGGGGCTGTCCTTCTATTCGTCGGTATTGGCTGCGAATTGGAGTGTATCTTAGTGGCCTCTTGCGGCAACGGATTTGCTGGACAGGGCTGCTGGTAGTATTAGATCAGCTGGGACCGCTCCACCCGAAGGGGAGGTGGGAGAGAATTCTGGTGCGGAAAGCCTGTCTGGTGAGTAAGGACCCTATTCTTAGTCGATGGAGGGAGTCTGCGGCCCCTACCTTTTTGTGAGTGGCATAATAGCCTACATCAGCTTATGCTCATGGAACAGAGAAGTGCGCAAGGGCACCCCCGGAGATGGGCCACCATTTTGCTGGTTTGGATGCCTTACATTCAGAGATTGGGACCTAAAACCCGCAGTGAGGTGCTAAAGGTTTGATAGTAGTTGTTTAGGGTGAGTGTTGCTCGTTGGGTAACGTAGCATTGTTGTGATTCTGGTACCGGGGGGAGGGGGGAACTCTGGGTTATATTGTTATGTATTGTATTGTACTTTTCTTTTTATTGCTGTTATAATCCTAGGGTGGTGGACAAGACACAGCCCCACCCGGGATGTGATATTATGCAGAAACAAACAATTGATTGGATGTAGTGTTTTGTTGTACTGTGTGACATCAATAAAGAGAATTTTGAAAAAAAAAAGATAAAAGTAACCCAGATGCCTTTAAGTACAGAGCAGACAGCTGGAAAATACCAAATTACTCTTGTCAGCTGATAACCAGATTGTTAATATGGACAAAATACAACTTCTAAAATGCCTGTATGCAAATGCTAGACATCTAAAAAAATAAGATGGGAGAGCTAGAATATATAGTACTAAATGAAAGGTTAGATATAATTGGCATCTCAGAGACTTGGTGGAAGGAGGACAACTAATGGGATACCGTGATACCTGGGTACAAACTAAATTGCAATGATAGGGTAGATCAAATTGGTTGTACTCTGTTAGAGAAGGCGTCGAGTCACACAGGATAAAAGTTTTGCAGGAAGCAAAACACACTGTAGAATCTCTATGGATAGAAATTCCATGTAAAAAGGGGAAGACTGTGGCAGTGGGGGTGTACTACCATCCACCTGGCCAGAATGAGCAGATGGATGATGAAATGCTAAAAGAAATCAGGGAAGCTAACAAAAGTTACAGCACAGTAATAATGGGTGATTTAAATTACCCCAGTATCAACTTGTGTCAGTGTCACTGCAGGACATACTAGTGAGAGAAAGTTTCTAGATGAAATAAATGACTGCTTCATGAACCAGCAAGAGGGGAAGCTATTTTTGGACTTAGTTCTAAGTGGAACATAGGATCTGGTGCGAAAGATAACAGTATTAGGGCCACTTGGAAATAGTGATCATAGCATGATCACATTTGATTTAATAAATGGAAGGGGTACAACAAGGAAATCCACAGTTACCACCGTTTAACTTTCAAAAGGAAGACTATGATAAAATGAGGAAAATAGTTAAGAAAAAAATAAAAGGAGCAGCTGCAAACATTAAAGGTTTACATCAAGCATGGGTGTTGTTTAAAAATACTATCTTGGAAGTCCTGAGCACATGTATTCCACACTTTAAGAAAGAAGGAAGGCCAAAAAACTGCCAGCATGGTTTAAAGGTGAGGTCAGAGAGACTATTGTAGCAAAAAAAAAAAAAAAGCATCTTTTGGGAAATGGAAAAAAAGTCAAATGATGAAAATGGAAAACAACATAAGCACTGGCAAGTTAGATGCAAGGCATTGATAAGACAGACAATGAAAGAATTTGAAAAAAGGCTTGCTGTGGAAGCTAAAATGCACAATAAAAACTTTTCCAAGTACATTCATAGCAAAAAATCCTGTAAGAGAGTCAGTTTGACCATAGATGATAGAGGGATAAAAGAGGCGCTAAGGGAGAATAAGGCTGTAGTGGAGAGACTGAATGAATTCTTTGCTTTGGTCTTTACTGATGAAAATGTAGGCAAATTACCCATTCCTGAAATGGTATTTAAAGGTGATATAAACTATTTGATAAACTAAAGAGTAGCAAATCTCATAGACTGGATGGTGTACATCTGAGGGTGTTGAAAGAACTGAAATATGAGATTGCAGACCTACTATTATTAATCTGTGAACTATCATTAAAATCATCTGTAGTACCTGAAGATTGGAGAATGGCCAGCGTAACACCAATTTTTAAAAAAGGTTCCAGGGATGATCTGGGAAACCCTTCTTGTGCGCAGTGTTGGATTGGGGCATCACTTGCAGTGTGGTTTTACTACTGCGAGCATGGACTTGGCTTTAGCAGGCTCAGAAAGTGCTTCTAAAGGGTCTGAGGTTCCTGCGGTTTTGGTGGGAACCACGGCCATTTTAAAACAATCGGCCATTTCCTCAGATAAGCAGGAAAAGAAGAGGAAAGGCAAATCCAAGGATAGAAAGCTGGTGGGGCCAACTCAAGCACCCCACACAGAGCAAGGTCTGCCTGGGGGGCGTGAAACCATTTTTTCCCCAGATTTTATCCTCTCTCTGCATGGAGCCTATTGTATTAAAGAAAGCAGATAGACTCTGCAGGTCCCCCAGCGAAACTTATGGTCTCTCCAACAGTAGAGACCTCCCTGGATGAGGATCCAGGGGAGAGCCCCTCCCGGTTCGATAAAGGGGTAGGACCTGGTGCATTATGGTCAGCAAAGGGTTCTCCAGGGCCAGGAGACACCGAGGAGCTTGGAGAAGGCACTTCAGAGGTCTGGGGGGATCCCTGGACTCAGGAGTTAGAGGAAGGAGAGATCACCCCAGGAGAGGATCTGAATATGTTCTGGGTGTTCCACAAGAAGGAACTGGTGGCCCTAATCTCTCATTCTCTGTCTGCACTGAACCTTGCATAGTTGTCTGCACAGGTGGAAGAGCTTCTTGAGGACCCTCTCATTCAGGAAGTCAAGGGGACACAGACATGCTTCCCAATCCATTCAGTGATAAATGGTAGAGGCGGAGTAGGAATACCCGGGGGCTACGTTAAAGGGTAATTGCCTGATGGGATGCCTCTATCCCATCCTGCAAGAGGAGCGGGAGCTCCTCAAGATGCCGAAGGTGGATGCTCTGGCAAGTTACCAAGAAAACCACTATCCCGGTGGAAGGTGGTGTGACCCTTAAGGGGCCTGCAAGACAGAAAATTGGAGTCACTTCTCAAGCAGGCCTTTTACTCCAGCGCACTGGTACTGCAGGCCTCCATCTGCAGGGCTTGTGTCCAGGGCTTCTATTTAATGGCTTCAAGGAACGACGTCGGCAGAACATGAAATGCAGTGGCGTCAGAAGGAGCTAAACTGGAGTCAGCCGTTGCTTATATGGTAGATGCTTTTAATGATTTGGTCCAGATAGCGTCCAAGACCATGGCATCGGTGATAGCGGCTCACAGGTTTCTCTGGCCTAAGGTACTGGGCAGCCGATGCCTCCTCCAAATCTCGCCTTAGTAAGCTCCCTTACAAGGGCAAGCTGCTCTTTGGGGAAGCATGGAAAAAGATTGTAAAGGATTTGTGTGACTCCAAAGAGGGGGGTGCCTGCCAAAGGATCACCGTAAAGGGCCTAAATCAGGAGGCCCTATGCGAGGGCAGGCCAGGGATTTCCGGAGGTTCCAGTCAACTCGTTTTGTTCCCTACCATAGAGGTTGCTATGCAGCAAGGGGGCAGCCCTTTTGAGGGGCCCTAAGGGTTCGGACAGAGATTCTACCCTATTCCGCAATCCCTGACCAAAAAGCCACAATGAAGGAAACTTGGTCCAGTCAGAGATGATCGGGGGTCAGTTAGAACAGTTTTACTCCATCTGAACCACTATCATGACCGACCAGTGGACTTATGTCAATCAGCAAGGCGGCACAAGAAGCACCAGAGTGGTTCTGGAGATGGATCTTCTGTTTGCCTGGGCAAAGATCCACCTCCTAGCCTTGTTGGCTCAGCACATTGCCAGTCTAGACAATGTGGAAGCAGACTTCCTCAGCTGGCACTCCCTGAATGCCAGCCAGTGGGAGTTGAATCAAGAAGCTTTTCAGTTGATGCTGCAACTCTGTGGTTGCCCCAAAAGGGGTCTGATGACGAACCCGCTCCAGTGCCAAATTGTGCCACTTCGTCAGCTACCACACGGAGATGAGGTCCGATGGCATCGATGCCCTGACCCAACCTTGGCCCTGTCAGTGACTGCTGTACGTGTTTCCTAGGCAGCCCCTGGTGGGGCATGTGATTCGGCATATAGAGCACCACCTGGGCAGGATTGTTCTAGTGGCACTGGATTGGCTGCGAAGAGAATGGTTCGGAGAGCTGATGTGGCTCTTTCAAGCACCGCCTCTTTGGAAGCTTCTGTCTCTGAGGCTATTGCTACAGGGACTGATTGTCCTGGAGGACCCGGCTCCCTTCTTGCTTACAGCATGGCTCATGAAAGGAGACTACTAGTGCCTAAGGGCTTCTCTCCAGCAGTAGTATCTACTATATTTGGTGCCTGGAGGAGGTCTACCAAGCTAGCATACGTATGGATATGGTGCCTCTTTGAGTGCTGGTGCAGCATGCGGCACTTGTCTCCTGAGGCAGCCAAGGTGTCCTCTGTTGGCCTTTCACTTAGCTCCCTGAAGGTTCAGGTGGCAGCTTTGGCCTGTTTCCATGATCTGGTGATGGGCGAGTTCTTGGCCTTGCACCCAGACGTCTCCCATTTTCTCCAGGGGGTTTGACGTCTGCATCCCTCCTTTGGTCTGTGATTCCTTCCTGGGATCTGTCTCTGGTGCTCAGGGCCTGGATAGCAGCCCCTTTTGAGCCATTGAAGTGTGCAGCCTTGAAGGATTTGATGCGCATGACTGTCTTCTTGGTCACAATTTGTTTCACAAGGCATATCTCTGAGCTGTAGGCTCTGTCTTGCTGAGATTCTTGCTGAGATCCTTAACTGTCCTTTTCAACTGAGGCCATTTCCATTTGGCCTGTGCCTTTCTTCTTGCCAAAAATGTTGTCTCCCTTTCATGTGAACCAAGTGGTTTGCCTGTCCTCTAATGAGCAGTGCCGGGGAAAGGATAAGGATCTTCGCCTTGTGAATGTCCGGAGGGTGCTTCTCCGGTACTTGGAGGTTACGAAGTCCTTTCATAAGTCGGACCATCTTTTTGTGCTTTTTGCTGGCCTGCGCAAGGGTGAGACGGCTGCCAAGTAGACCTTGGGGGCACAGGATTAAGGGGGCTATTGCCTCTGTGTATTTGTTATGGAACCAGCTGGTTCTAGAGGCTTTGCGTGCTCATTCTTCCCAAGCACAAGTGTCCTTGTGGGTGTAACAGAGCTCGGTGGCCCCTGCAGACACTTGCTAGGCAGCAGCAACATGGACATCTCTTTCGATTATTATCAAGCATTACCACTTGGAGGTTCACGAGTGGTGGACACGACCTTTGGCTGAAGAGTTTTGCAGGTTGCTGTGTCGTCTTCCCACCCAGTGGTGGTGTAGCTTTGGTACATCCCACTTGTCTGGACTGGTCTAGTGGGATGATATGGATGGTAACATTTTACTTATCAGATAATGTCCTTTCCTTGAGTCCTGCTAGACCAGTCCAGGGCCCGCCCCTGAAACTGTATTGCTCTGTTTTTTTTCTGCTGTGTTACTCTTGGGTCCACCATGATTTTATACTTGGCTCTGCAGGCTCATCTTCTGCTGACAGCCTTGTGTTTCTGCTTTCCTGTTCATAGTTCGCTACTGTTGATTACTCATTGTTGCCCACATTTGAGGTTGTGTGAGCTTTGTATCTCCCATATGCTTTGGGATGAATACTGAAGGGACCTCTGGTGGCTGAGCTGGATAGAGGCATGGGAGTGATGTCATTGAAACCTGGGCTTTTCTTTGCTTCTTTGTCTCCATCAATCTGCTAGTAGGGGAACACAACCCAGTTGTCTGGGCTGGTCTAGCAGGATTCAAGGACATTGTACTTACCAGATAATGTCACCTTCTGTGTTGTGGTTATCTACAAATTTTCATTCGTAGATAGCCACAACACACATCCTCTACATTTCAGTGGATTTAAGCAATATTAAAGCTGCTAAAATGTAGGGGATGTGCAGAAAAGAAGAAGCGCTGTGGCTGTATTGGAAAGAGGAGATGGCACTGTCATCCATACTGATATAGTCTGCAGGCCTCCAATGGAAGAAATGGATAGAGACTTGAACATTGATACTGCAAAGATAGCAATGAAGAGAGAAGTGATCATATTGGGTGACTTTAATCTACCAGATGTGGATTGGAGTATTCCTTCTGCAAATCAGGAAAAAAGTGAAAAGACTGTGGATGCCTTCCAAGAAGCACTGCTCAGACAAATGGTGATGGAACCATGCAGGGAAGGTTCACTGCTGGATTTAGTATTTACCAATGAAGATAGTGAGTCTAAGAAGGCAATCAAAATGATTTGGAGCCTGCTCCAGAAGATGTAAGAGAAGAGACTTGAAGACCTAAATATGTATACCCTGGAGGAGAGGAGGGACAGGTAAGATATGATACAGACCTTTAAATACTTAAAGGGCATTAATGAACAAACAAGCTTTTTTCAAAGAAGGGGAAGCTGTAAAACTAGAGGGCATATGATGAAACTGCATGGCGGTAAGCTCAAAAGCAACATCAAGAAATACCTTTTCATTGAAAGGGTGGTGAATGCTTGAAATGCCCTCCTGATGGAGGTGGTGGGAGCAAATACAGTGACAGAATTCAAAATGGCATGAGACAGACACAATGGATCCCTTTATAGCAACAGGATGAAATCAAAGCAACCTTACATATCTTTTATACTTCAATAAATAGAGGTGGGCTGACCACGGGGCAGCAGGTATTAACCCTAAACACAGGCATAGAGGGTGGTGACCTGCACGGAGTGGCAGTTAAAACCAGTCTAGCCACCTTACTGGGCAGACTAGATGGACCATACTGGTCTTTATCTGCCGTCATATACTATGTTACTATGAATGCTGGGTTGTGTGCCCATGTGAGCAACAGCAATCATCACACAGTGTGGTTTGAGGTAAAAGCCAAGGCAAGAGTCCAATCCCAGCAAACTCAGTCCTAGACTTCAAAAACAATGACTTGGGAAAGTACCTGAAGGAGGATTTGGCAGGATGGGAGGAGATAAGGGAAGTGAAATTACAGTGGGCTAAACTAAAAGAGGCAATAAAAAGGGCAACAGATGTATATGTAAGTAAAGTAAATAAAAACAAAAGAAAATGAAACCTATATGGTTCTCCAAAGAGGTTACTGCACAAATAAAGGCAAAACCCACAAAATTCAGAAGATCACAATAAAGGACACAGAAAAGAATACAGGATAAAGTTAAAAGAGACAGAGAAATAAGGATAGCAAAAGCAAAGGCAGAAGAGAAGATGGCTAAAGATGTGAAATGTGGAGACAACTTTTTTTTTTCAGTTATATTCAGGAGAAGAGGAAGATCAGTGTTGGAATTGCAAGACTCAAAAGTGCAGAAGACGGATTTGTGGAACGTGACAATGAAAAAGCAAAAATGCTAAACAAATATGTATGCTCTTTATTCATTAAGAAAATCCTGGAGAAGGACCATGTATGATTGACAAATATGGAAATGGAGTAGATACCATACCATTCACAGAATATGATGTTTTTGAACAGCTTGCAAAACTGAAAGTGGACAAAGCTCGGAGAGGTTTAGCAGGGCCTTTAAAGGATGTTTTTAATAGCTCCTTAGAGACGGGAGAGGTTTCGCAGGATTGGAGAAGGGCTGATGTGGTACCTCTTCACAAAAGTGGTAATAGGGAATGTCTACCAGCCCTACAGGAAGAGGTGACAAATTACAGGCCGGTAAGCCTTACCTCTGTGGTGGGAAAAGTAATGGAGGCGCTCCTGAAAGAATAAATAGTGGACTATCTAGAAACCAATGGGTTGCAGGATCCAAGGCAACATGGTTTTACTGAAGGACAATCATGCCAAACAGATCTGATTGAGTTCTTTAACTGGGGTGACCAGAGAACTAGATCAAGGGCATGTAATGGATGTGATCTACCTAGATTTCAGCAAACCCTTTGATAGTGTTCCTCACAGGAGGCTTATCAATAAACTGAGCAGCCTGGAGTTGGGTCCCAAGATGGTGAACTGGATCAGAAATTAGTTGACCGACAAATGGCAGAAGGTGGTGGTAAACAGAACTCACTCAGAAGAAAGGAAGGTGAGTAGTGGCATGCCCCATGAATCAGTCCTGGAACTGGTGCTATTTTATGAATTATATTGTGAATGATATTGCTGAAGAATTGAAGGGAACAGTCTGCCCTTTTGCAGATGACATGAAACTTTTCAACAGAGTGGATTCCTCTGAGGCAGTAGACAACGTGAGGAAAGATCTACAAAAACTGGAAGAATAGTCCAATGCTTGGCAGTTAGGATTTAATGCAAAGACGTGCAGAGTCATGCACTTGTTATGCAGAAATCCAAAGGATTGTATATTCATGTCTATTAGGTCTTAATAAACTGCTCTTCAAGACTTCCGGTTTAGCTACGGAGGTGAGGAGACGTGCGTGAGTGAGCTCTCCGACCCGCGCGGAAAATTTCGGGTAGACCCTGCTCCAGTGAGGCTTGTGAGCCATGCCGAAGGTGGTGAAACCTAAACCGACGAATCCAATTAAGGAGCTGTATGAAGCTAAGGCGGGAGGTGATAAAACCGCACTGGTAAAACAGCGGGCCCACCCGGCACCAGCGTCCCCTAACATGTCGGATGATCAGGGAGCAGTGGAGGGGGAGGAATCAACGTCAATAGATCTGGCGGCGGTGTTACAGGAAATCCGAGACTCTAAGGATGAAATAGTACAGCGTGTATCCCAGAAATTGGAGGAGAAACTGGCGACTATAGGGCAACGGTTTGAGGAAGTGGAGGCCCGGGTGAGCCAGACGGAGGACTCTCAGGTAGCTCTTCAACGGACGGTGGGGTCCCTGCAACAACAGTTAAGCTGGCTTCATGCAAAGACCGAAGACATGGAAAATCGGGACCGCCGATCGAACTTGAGAATCTTCGGAGTGCCTGAGGGGGCAGAGGGGGAGGATGCAATTGGCTTTGTGTCTGCCATGCTGCTGGAGTGCTTCCCGGGCTCGTCGTCAGTTCCCGCCTTTGAAATCGAGCGGGCGCACAGAGAGTTAAGGCCTAAGCCTGGGGCCTCCGGCCCTCCACGTGCACTAATCGTCAAACTCCTCCGGTTTCAGGATCGCGAACATGTGATCCGGGCGGCGCGGAAATCGAGACACGTACTTTACAAGGGCTGGAAAGTTTTTGTATTTCCGGACTTAGCATCTGAGACTGTAAAGCGGCGGAAGGAGTTGGTGCGGCTCAAGGAATCCCTGGCTAAGCGGGGAATCCAGATAGCGATCTGGTATCCGGCTAAGATCACACTGTTGGAGAATGGCATACGGAGGTTTTTTGCATCGAAGGAGGCGCTGGAGAAATTTTTGAAAGGACAAGCGGGGAGTGCAGTGCAGAGGACGGAGGCACCTGCTGGCCGAGGTTCGCAGGATCCAGATGGCGACGCTGCGGCAGAGGCGCAACTCTAGAGTAGAAGAGGACTGCTAGCTGTCTTAACTTTATTGTGGATTGATCGGGGAGGCTGGGAGGGCTGTGGGTGATATGGCTGTTTGATTGTTTGGACGGGGATTAGGTTACAACTATGAGGGGGTCTGGGTGGACGCTGGATGGGGAGACATGTGGCAATGGCATGATCTGTGGAGAGGGGGTTGGGGGGTGGAGCGGTGTGTTGAGGTATGGCCTTCCCTGGGCCTCGCGGTCCTGGGACGAGAAGTGGGAGGTTGGGGGGTGCAGGGGTGTAGTTGGGAGTGGGGGACCGCGGGGGAAGGGGGAGGTGGGCGTGGGGAGGGGGGGCAGAGCTCAGGTGAGTGAACGGGAAGGCTGAAGGAGGTCCGAAAGACAAAAATTTGTGGCGCAGGAGGGAGAGGGGTGTTGGTGGTGGGTTTGGTTGTTTGGTTTATTGTTGAGTGTGTTATGTGTGTGTGGCAGATGTTTGTGCTCCAGCCGGTCGGCCTGCAGTGTGCTGCGGAAGGATGAGTGCAATGTCGCGAGTGGGGGGGTTGAAGGTTGCCTCCTATAATGTTAGGGGCTTTAATAGCCCGATCAAAAGGAAGCGGGTCCTTACCCAGCTGAATCGTTTGGGGGTAGATGTGGCCCTTTTACAGGAGACGCATTTGACTGAGGTGGAGCAGGAGAAATTGAAGGCCCAGGGTTTTGAACAACTGTTTGGGTCCCCTTATAACTCCAAAAAACGAGGGGTGGTTATTCTGGTGCACAAGAGGGTCCGGTTCATCCCCTATGAGAGTGGCAGGGATAGTGCGGGTAGAGTGGTGTGGGTAGTGGGGAGGGTGGACCTCCGGGAGGTGTCCTTCCTTAATGTATATGCCCCCAATGGGCCCAAGGGATCCTTTTATGCTGCAGCTTTGAAGGGGTTTCAGGAGAAGGCTAAGGGTGCTTGGATTATTGGGGGGGATATGAACTGTGTGGTGGGGGACAGGGACAGGTCCAATTTTAGTAAAAGGGTGCATGGATCGGAGGGTAGAGAATTGCGGCGGTGCCTGGTGGAGTTTGGGTTGGTGGACATTTGGCGGTGGGAGAACCCGGGGGGGCGGGAATATACTTGCTACTGTGACCGACAGGGTACTTATTCACGGTTAAATTTGTTTTTAGGGCGTAGGGATCAGCTTGGGGTGCTAACGAATGTAAAACTCCACCCGGTTACTCTCTCCGATCATGGGCTGATCACTGGGGAATGGGATGGAGGGCGGGGTGGGAGAGGGGCTGGTGGGTGGAGAGGGAATGTTTCACTGTATCAGTCGCAGGAAGGGCGGGTAAAGCTCCAGCGGGCGTGGCGGGATTATATGGGCTGGAATGATAATGGTGAGGTATCCGATGCGACACTCTGGGATAGTGGGAAGGCCTATTTGCGGGGAATATTGATTCAACTTGGGAGTCAGAAGAAGAGAGAGCGGGAAGCCCTGCGGGGTAAATGGACGCAGGAACTGCAGGAGGTGCAGGAGGCGCATAGTCGCCTTGGGACAAGGGCTTTGAAGCAGCGGCTGGAGGGCTTGCGGGCGAAGATTAACACCCTTGATCTGGAGGAGATAGAGCGGAAGATGAGGACCACGAAGCGGAACTTTATGGAGGGCGGGAACCGAGCTGGACGTATGTTGGCACGCCAGTTGCAGTTGCGGCGGGAGAGTAGGATAGTGAAGGAGATTAGGACGGACAAGGGGGACAGGGCGGTTGCTAGTCAGGATATTTGTAAGGCCTTTGAATCTTATTATGAGGAGTTGTACAAAGGACAGGAAGGGCTTACCAGGGAGGGGATTGTGGAGTATTTAGCGGGGTTAGAGATCCCGCGGGTGGAGGCAGATACGGCGGACTGGTTGGGGCGGCCTATCACGGCAGCGGAGGTGATAGGGGGTATCAAAAAGCTGCCGAAGGGGAAGGCTGCCGGGGCCGATGGGTTTCAGGCAGAATTCTATCATGTGCTGAAAGAGGAGTTGGCCCCTTTTCTGGCTAAACTCTTCACCGGCCTGCTCCGGGGGTCCCCCTTGCCGGCTTCGATGGCCCAGGCTAACATTGTGGTCATCCCGAAGGAAGGGAGGCCCCCGGATCGGTGTGAAAACTACCGGCCAATCGCTCTGATCAATAGTGATGCGAAACTCTATGCCAAGATTCTGGCGGGGAGATTGGAGGGGATATTGCCGGAGTTGATACATCCGGATCAGACCGGATTTATCCGGGGTAGACGGATCGCGGATAATGTCCGGAGGGCGGTTGGTCTGCTCTATCATGTTAGGTCTTGGAAGATCCCGGCGCTTTGTGTGGCACTCGACGCCGAAAAAGCGTTTGATAGAGTGGAGTGGGAGTTTTTGTTTCAGATTATGGGGAGGATGGGGTTGGGGGAGGGTTTTATTCAAGGGGTGCGGGCCCTGTATGAGCGGCCGGAGGCGCGAATTTTGGTAAATGACCAACTCTCCGATAGTTTCAGGTTGCGGCGGGGTACGAGGCAGGGCTGCCCTCTGTCCCCGCTCTTGTTTGCTATTGTGATTGAGGCTCTCGCCATCCGGATACGAGCGGATCCACGGATTACGCCTTTGGTGGCGGGGAGAACGGAGCATAAGATCCTTCTCTACGCCGATGATACACTCTTGTTTCTGGCCCAACCAGAGGAGTCACTCCCGGTGCTGTTGCGGGAACTAACCCGGTTTGGGGAGGTTTCTGGATTTAAAGTGAATTTGACTAAGACGGAAGCTATGGCCTTGGGGGGGCTGAGTAGAGCGGCCCTCCCGAATTTTCCCTTTAAATGGTCGCAGGGGGGTATTAAATATTTAGGGGTGCGTATCACCGAGGATCCCTCGCAGTTATTTGCCTTAAATTACAAGCCATTGGTGGGGCGAGTTCATGCCCTGCTTGCACAGTGGACTTCCTTGCAGTTGAGCTGGCGGGGGCGCGTGGAGGTGCTCAAGATGACTATTCTCCCCAAATTTTTATTTCTTTTCTCGCAATTGCCCCTTCGTATTCCGGGGAGAGTGATTGGACGTTGGGAGGCACAGTTGCAGCGGTTTGTTTGGGCGGGGAGGAAGGCGAAAATCAGCAGAAAAGCTTTACTTTTGTCTAAGGACCAGGGGGGCGTGCGGCTCCCATCGCTGAAATGGTATCATCAGGCTTGTATACTGCGGGCGTGGCGAGATCATTATAGGGGTGGGGGGGTAGTGGCCTGGGTGGACTTGGAGCGGTCGGAGATGGGGACCCTGTCTCTGGAGCAATGGTTTGCGGGGGGTAGCGTGGAGGGGCGGTTGGGTCGGAGACAGGGGCATCCCTTGTTGGAGGCGATGGTGCAACTTGGCAGGCAGGGTACGAGACGGGGGTGGTTCCCAACCCCCTTCTCACCATGGTCTAGGGTGGGGGATTTTTTCTCGTTTGGTAACTCCAAATGGCTGCAGCAGGGGAGTCAGGGGGCGCCCCGGGGTATGGTACTGCTCAGGGAGTATGTGGTGGCCGGCGTAATTCGGTCACATAGGGACTTGGAAACCCGGGTACAGGAAAGGGTCCCCTTTTATCAATATTTCCAGCTGCGCCATCTTTTGGCGTCGGCTGGGGTTTTGTCCCAGATAACTCGAGAAAGCACTCCGATGGAGGCGGGGCTATATCAGAATCCAGGGGATAAGGGTATCATTGCCCGGATATACCGAATATTGCTGCAAGAGGTGGAGGAAGGGGGGGTTGAGGCCCACAGGGTGCGCTGGCATAAGTGGCTGCGGGAGGAGCTGTTGGAGGAGGAATGGGGGAGGATTTATGCTTGTGTCCCCAAATGCACTTGGGTTTCTTCCTGGAGACAGACCCAGCTGCAAATTATTCGTGGGGCGTATAGCACTCCCCGACAGTTGTTTTTAGCTGGGAGGCAATCTATGGATGGGTGTTGGCGGGGATGTGGGGGGGTTGGGAGTTTCCTGCACATGTGGTGGGACTGCCCCGTTATCCAAGGTTTCTGGAGACAGGTGCGGGTGGGTCTCGAGGGGATGGGTGGTGACCGGGGGGAAAGGGGGGGGAGCCCGGGCTGCCCAAAGGATTTGTTGTTGGGGGCTTCAAGGGCCGCAGCCACCGGGAGGTGGCAGTGGTTGCTGGAGGAGAAGTTGAAGCTTGCAGCACGAGTGGCAGTAGCGGCGAAGTGGAAAAGCGTGAATGGACCGACCAGGGAAGATTGGTGTGGGAAGATTGAGGTGGCAGTGCGGTTTGATCTGCTAACGTATCGTTTGCGAGGGAAGGAATGGATGTTTCACAAGATTTGGGACCCCTATTTGGATAGATAATTTGGGATGGAGGGCGGCTGGGAGCTACTGGGGCTGGAGGGTGAGCGCTGGCGGGTATTCCAATGACACACACAGTTTTTTCTAAGTTTCAATGTTCTGATGTTATGTATGGGTTAGGTGAGGGTGCAACATTGCCTGTAATGTTTATTCTTGGTATTACCATCACTTTGCTTTGTTGCTGCCAGCATTCTACATTGTCGACTTGTATCTTTTTCTGGGTTTTGTTTCTGTATGGGAAGGGGAATGCTGGATGGGGGGAAGTGACTCTTTGTTAGTGTTTTGATGGTAACTTTTCTGTTTTGGTTTGTCACAAAGCCTAATAAAATATGGTTTAAAAAAAAAAACTGCTCTTCAAGACAACAGCAGAGTGGTGTACAATATCTAAAAACAAGTTTTTTAAAATTGCAGTTATGAAAAGAGCGTTGATAAAAACAGGAAAGAAGGGAGACATTAAAACCAATCGCACATCAAAAAAGGAGGGGAGGAGAAGGACGAGAGGAGGGAATAGAGGCAAACTAGGTGGAGGGGTAGGTGATATTAAAAAGATGGTTCTTCAGTAAGGATTTAAATTTAGTAAAGGACTGTTCCAGATGGAGGGCAGAAGAGAGTATATTCCAGGTGCAACCAAGGGAATGGGAGTACCAGGAAGAGTTGGGGCTATGGTTGGGGATGAGCGACCAAAGGTAAACCAAATAGCTCCACATTTGTTTGGATTTAGGTGAAGAAAGTTGTCCAAGGACCAGGTTTCCACAGCACAAAGACGAGTATTGAGAGGGAAGAGGTCAGGGAAAAAACTGCTTTGTTGGACAAGAAAGATATCATCGGCATAATAATGAGCTATGATGCCATGTTGTTGGACTTAGAAGAGTAAGGGGAATCAGAAAAACATTGAATAAAAGGGGGGCCAAGACTGAGCCTTGGGAAACACCGCAGGGGAGTGATCTAGGAGAAGTGGTGGAACCAATGACATTAGAGACCGAGAATGATCACTGTGCTAGGAAAGAATGAAACCAGCTGAGGACAGCACCGCGAAGACCAAGGTCATAAAGTCAAGAAAGGAGAGTGATGTGGTCAACAAGATCAAAGACTGAGCAGAGGTTGAGGGAAATCGCCACCGAGGTATCTCCACAGTCGTGAGCCTGGTGCAGATCATTCAGAAGGGGAACAGTTTTGGTGCTGTGCCCAGGATGGAAGCCAGATTGGTGGGGGTGAAGAACATTAATAGAATCCAAGAAAGAGGAAAGCTGCGAGAAGACAAGTTTTCTCCAGGAGCTTTGAGAGAAAAGGGAGGGTAAAGATAGAATGATCATTTGCAGGAACTGAGGGATCAAGGGAGGAACCCTTTAGAATCAGATAGATAACAGCATGCCTCCAGGCAAGGGGGGAAAGTGCTAGAAGAAAGACTATTATTGAACATGGATTAGTGTTAAGAAGGCAAGAGAAGGGGTGGGGAGCCAAGCTGATGGAATTGGATCCGAGAGGCAGGTGGTTTTCCAGGTGAAATGGTGATCTTGAAACGTTCTATAGAGGAGATTGTAGAGAGAGAAGACCAGAGGTGAACCAGGGGAAGGTTCGATAATGATTGATTTGAATGTAAGGCAGGAGGGTGGGGGGAGGGGGAGGATTGGGACTGAGCAGTTGGAAAGGAAGGAAAAGGGACAAGGGACTGGGCAGTCAGAGAGAGTGGAGGGAGACAATTAGGGAAAATTGAGTGGAGGGTGCTGATCTTGTTGGAAAAATGGTCAGTTAATAAATGTATAGCAGGAGGGGCAGAAGTGGCAACAGAGAGGGGGTGGTGGATGGCGTTGAGAGATGGCCAAGATGAGTAAAGCTGCCAGAAGAAGTTTGTGGAAGAGGAAATAAGGTTAGAATAGTAGGTTCTCTTTGCAGCTTGGATCATTGATTGATACTGGGAATGATGATCCTTGAACAGTTTGAGGGAGGCAAGGGAGGGGTGCTTCTGCCACAGATGCTCTACCCGGCTCAGATGGCATCACTGAAGACGAAAGCCATGGTGGAACCAGTGGTGGGAGCGACTAGGGCGGTGAGGGTGGGGACGGAGGAAAGCCACAATATCAAGGGCAGAGGACAAAGTGGAGGGCCACAGTTGAGTCTGGGTATTAACAGATAGAGCAGTGAAATCAGATGGGAAAAGAGAAGAGGCCAAGGGGAAATTATTTCAAAGAGCAGGATGAGAGATCACAGCTAAGGGTAAGAGGAGAGCGACTAAGGGTAAAGGAGCCCATGAGTGAGAGAAAGTGGCAGGTGAAAAGAATGAAGATGTGGTCAGATCATGGGGGGGGGGGGGGGTAAGGAGGAGAAGGTAGAGAGGGCAGAGTGAAGGGGAGGAGGAGCAAGGATAAGATCAAGGGTGTGACCAGCTGTGTGAGTCAGGAAGGGGACTAGTTGAAGAAGCGAGAGGTCAGAGAACAGTTGCGACAGAAGCCTGTCGTGAGACTGCTTGGACAGAGAGAGGTGTGCATTGAAATAGCCTAGGATCACAAGATGAGGAAAGAGGAGAGAGGCTTCAGAAAGAGTATGTGATAGGGCATCCCATAAATGAGTGTCTTACTTCAACAAAGGCTAACACCTTGTAATGAAGACGTGCAGTTTATTTACAAACAAAGTAAGGAAACATTTAGAAAGACAAGTAATTCTCTTAGTTACACATGAGTAGTTAGAAAAGATAACCAGAATGCAATTAAAATAATAACTAATGCACTTAATTACAGCACTGAAAGAATTATGAGAGAATGCAGCTATTTACAGAGAATATACTTCACCAAACTTGTCATAAGCCCTTTACACATCAGCTGGGAGCGCTCAGCGAGAGGAACTGATGACAGTCTAGGATACTTCATGCTTGGCCAAGCAGATCTACGCTCTGTCTGTTATGGATTTTCTCTGTACTTATATAGGCACAAATGTGTTGCAGCCAGCTCTCACCCATGAGCTTCTTTCCACCCCATCCACCTTTTTTTGCTTTGGTTTCTGGGTGGGCTTCTGACCACCTGTTAGAAGCTCAAACTTACACAATCAGACATGGTCAGATATCTGAGAATGCTCAAAGGACACATCCTCCATGGCCTACATTCCAAGGCTAGATGAAGTGTTCTTTTGTTATCATTAATGGGTCTCTGTCAAGGGAGACACCCAAAAGCATCTCAAAGCTTTTACATTATAATTGATGAATTCTTATCCTGTCTACATTGGCTAGGCAAATGTTTCTATATTGGCCAAGAGAATTGTTCAAAGGCCAAGGGAAGAATTCTGTCTCCCTCTCTGGCCTCTTAACACTCCCCAGGCTAGATGTGTAAAGATCTCTCATCTCTGGAGCAAGTTGGCTCAGATAAAGTACAATATCCTTTGCTGATCCAAAAATCCATATAAATCTTTAATTAGTAATACATTCCACCCTTGGATCAACAAGGATATTGTACGTAAGCAATGGCTGAATCGCATTTGTAATTCATTTAGAAATACAATAATAACAACATGGGCTTAAACATAGTGGATAGCATTAAGGCAAACGCTGGAGGGGACAAACCTCAGTGTAATTTGGGTGATATTTTCCCATTCCCCCCCCCCCCCTCAGCATTACAATTGTCAAAGCCAAATGGCTTGTAGGTCTCAGCTATCTTTATCAGTTCCCCATGCAGTGGGGGACTCATTTCACCTGCACATTCAGAACTTTTTCCCACTGTACATCTGCCCCATAGACTCTAATAACTAAAATCTGGGGAACAGGTGACATAAGCAATTGGGCACATGATGTTCAGCAGAAAAAAAAAAAAATCGGAGATACTAAAATTACAGTTACTTTCCAAGGAAACAATAACAATACATAAGAAAAAAAAATCATTCACAAAAGTCCACAAAAGTCCAATAGTCCTTTTCCTATTTTCAGATAATTTGGCCTGCTTCTCAGCAGTTTTTCAGGACTCCGTAGCGTCATTTTCACCTTTCTCTGAAGTTTAAACTTGGCCTCTCTCAACAGTTGAACCTCTCATTCTCGTAGGTGGACATCTTGGCCTTTCTTTCATTGCGACACATTGAAGTAGATAGGGACTTCCTCACACGTTTCTGCGGTGTGTAGTCCAGATCTCTCGGGATGGTCTGCTCCATCTGGACTCTGGTCAATTCCCTCCGCTAGACTCTCCGGCTTGCAGTTGGTGACATGGCTCCAGGCCTCATTCAGAAGAGCAGCGCCAATATTAAATGAAAAGACTAAAAAATTCTAGGTTAGACTTTACAATAAGACAAACTTAATTTCATCTATATTTACTAAGATCATATCCTACAGATAATAAATATTGCTTTTATAAACTTTCAGTGATCTATTAGTAACTATCTCGTATGGTGTCAATCTTATCTCGCAGTTTGATTAACTCCTTGTCTCTCTATCACTGGAAATTCATTTTGCTTGTAGGAAATATTCCATTTTGCCCTTGAATGACCTTTACATGTTTCAGATCAGACGTGTTCTGCAATTTTGACAAGTTTTAGAATTATACCCAATTGTGTGAGAATTTGTCATCAAATCATCCCCCTTTGCCTCTGCATGCCTGGCCAGGACATACAGAGGAAAAGTGAGGCACAAAGCATCCAGAAGTACCACATGGCCAGTGTGGGTTTTCCAAAGCTCATCAGGGTGCAAGGTGCACCTAGCCTGTCTCCAAATATCTATTTCTTCCAATTGTTGAGTATGACTTCCTGAATTGAAGCTTCTGGAGACGGCATAGTTGAATAAAGTGCTCATAATTTTTTTTTGTTTACATATTCATTAGGCAGATACATCACTTCAAATTACCTTCATCAGTTTCTTGTCTATCACAGTTTCCCCTTTAATATTCCACTTCATCCCTCATAACACAACACTTTTTCATCACCTGCATCATTCCACCAACTACTTACATAGGTCCTTTTCCTATTTCTTTTATACCACACTAATGTATCCTTATTTGGCAAGGCTGCTAAGAATATCAAACAATTGTTAATAACTTAAATTTAGATTCTTCTCAATAAGATAACAGTATGAGTAAACAGTGTCCCTTTCCCATCAACTTAATTGGTCCAGTGCTAAGTAGACATATACTCATTCTAAAATAGGAACAATCTGGGTAAAATCCTTACAATATAAAACTATTATTTTGCAGCATTCTATAACATCAACCCCAATAGAAAGAAATATGGCTCACCTCTCACGTATAACTAGAATCTATCGTATACCCTGTCCTCAGTGAGAGTGCTGTTAGACTGATTTTAAAATTGCAGTGTTCACAAGGATTTGTATAAGCTACTCATTAATTATGGTGTCAAAAAGAGATCCTTTTGAGGTGAGAGATCCGAGAGGGTACAAGGCATTGGTGGCTAGGCCTCATCTTCAGGTCCTTCTTGGATTGCAAGGCATTCATGACTATCCTCGGGTTCTTCTCGGCCTATGCTCCCCCTGCCTATTTATGTCTCTTCAGAGGCATAAATATGCAAGGTTCCTGTTCTTCAGGCCTTGTGGGTCCTCAAGGAGTCTTAGAGCTTGGTAGCCCAGATCATCACACTGGAAGCAGCACATTTAGCCTAGGCTGTGGCCTCACCTTTCTGCCTCTCTCTCTCTCTCTCTTATTCTTTTTCTCAAACCTCTCCTGGATCATTGCTGACAAGCAAGATTTGGTTTTATCCAATCAACTCAAGTTCTCATTTTCTGGGAACTCAGTTCCATCTTTAATCTATATTTGTTCTATATAGCTTGAGAACAGAGCAATTTCATATCAGCCTCTGTCTAAAATTTCATCAAACTTATTAATATTTTAATTGCTGTGTGTGTACTGGACCTCTGCGTAATGTACTATTACCACAAGTGTCATAAGTGCAAGTGTATAAACTACCAACTTAATATCTCACAATGCTGCAACATATATCTGTTTTATATCTATTTTCTCAGGAACTGTACTGAAAATGAAATATAAACTTTTAGAACAAAGTACACTTTTTCTCTAAAATTCGAATACAGGAAAACAGGTGTCCCTCAGTCGTTAGCACAAAGCTTAAAGTAATTATCTTGAACCTCACAGTTCAGGCTCAAGTGAGGTGAAACTTCTAAGAGGTGAAAATTGTTCTTGGTTACATTTAAATTAACATGTTATCTTCAACACAGCCAGTAGAACAAACCATTGTCTTTTGTCCTTCTGGCAGATGTGACTGAACAATTAACCTATAGTTATAGCTGTTTATGTTTAACTATGCCCCCTGGGGTGCTTGCCACAATTAAAAAAAAAATCCTCCTTTAACTTTTAGGTTTGCCTGGTAGCATATACAGTCAAAGACAAAGAACAGATGCATAACATATTAATGATAAAGATCACCCTTTCACTTACTCAGGATTCAATGCCCCACCGTCCTGTCAGGATTCTCAACCTCCACTTTGGAGGAAAAAGGTTTGCCTTGTTTATTTGAGCTAGTCACTTCAGCATTCAGGGACTATAAAATCTACTGGAATAGCCAGTAATGAAAGAAAAATAGTTTTTTACTACAAACATTTGAATACAGAACAAATCAAAGCTTACAAGTGCTTTATACCTAACAGCTTATCTGATCAGAGTTTCTCTTAACCAGGGACCTTAAAAAAAAGGTCTTCACTTCTTCATAATCTTATAAGGATTTTCCATAACAATTAATACTAACTGTACAGGATAGGCATTTTGTTCAAAGCACTGAATTAAACATCTTTGCAGCACAAGGTTACATATTTTCCTAAACAAAACTGATCTTGTATCAGTGGGTCAGAACTAATCATACAGAACAAATCAAAGCTTACAAGTGCATTATACCTGATCTTGTATCAGTGGGTCAGAACTAATCAAACAGAATTTCTTATCACCATGATCTATCATTAATCTCTTGTTGATTAAAATCCTCCACAGTATCTTCTAGATTAACTCCTCCAGGATTTTGGGGAGTACTCAGCACTTTCCTCCTATAAATTGGTTAGCAATAGACGTGCATTTTCTTTTTCTTTCTTTTTCCCCGTCTCCTACGGTATTTATACTGAGCCACCCTCTCAGCAACTTGCTGATAAATGTCTATTTTATCTGTCCATGTAATCAAATCTAATTTGCTAGAATTTGTCTGATGCATCTTACAATATGCAGACAACAAAAGCAATCTTCTTCTCCCTAAGGTACTCAATTCTGTTCCTTTTTCAGCAGGTATTTTTTTTTTGCAAGCATGTAAGGGCATTTACAGGTTCCGCATCTTTTAAAACAGATTTCCAATTCTCACTTAGTCCTGAACTGCAAGACCATTCTCTAGCTAACATTTCATAAGGCGCCTGATACCCGCTATGAATATTTACAATATTCACAGTATTTACACTATTTTCTTTTCTTTTCAACATTGTCCAAGCCTTTTTTCCGTACCCCACTTCTGGTACCAAATGTCTTACTTCAACAAAGGCTAACACCTTGTAATGAAGACGTGCAGTTTATTTACAAACAAAGTAAGGAAACATTTAGAAAGACAAGTAATTCTCTTAGTTACACATGAGTAGTTAGAAAAGATAACCAGAATGCAATTAAAATAATAACTAATGCACTTAATTACAGCACTGAAAGAATTATGAGAGAATGCAGCTATTTACAGAGAATATACTTCACCAAACTTGTCATAAGCCCTTTACACATCAGCTGGGAGCGCTCAGCGAGAGGAACTGATGACAGTCTAGGATACTTCATGCTTGGCCAAGCAGATCTACGCTCTGTCTGTTATGGATTTTCTCTGTACTTATATAGGCACAAATGTGTTGCAGCCAGCTCTCACCCATGAGCTTCTTTCCACCCCATCCACCTTTTTTTGCTTTGGTTTCTGGGTGGGCTTCTGACCACCTGTTAGAAGCTCAAACTTACACAATCAGACATGGTCAGATATCTGAGAATGCTCAAAGGACACATCCTCCATGGCCTACATTCCAAGGCTAGATGAAGTGTTCTTTTGTTATCATTAATGGGTCTCTGTCAAGGGAGACACCCAAAAGCATCTCAAAGCTTTTACATTATAATTGATGAATTCTTATCCTGTCTACATTGGCTAGGCAAATGTTTCTATATTGGCCAAGAGAATTGTTCAAAGGCCAAGGGAAGAATTCTGTCTCCCTCTCTGGCCTCTTAACACTCCCCAGGCTAGATGTGTAAAGATCTCTCATCTCTGGAGCAAGTTGGCTCAGATAAAGTACAATATCCTTTGCTGATCCAAAAATCCATATAAATCTTTAATTAGTAATACAAATGAGGACAGAGAGGAAGGGCATAAATCAGAAGAAAATGGAGAGGTGGGTTTCCGTTGAAACGGAGGACAAGAGACTCAGGGTAAGTGAGGGTAGGGGCAAGGGGTGTGGAGACTTGGAGGGAGGAGCAGAGGATGACTGCCACTCCCCCACAGGAGCAAGTTAGGGGTGGAAAAGGTTGTTAACTAGGAGGGAGGCACCGGTCGAGGAGGAGATCCTCCCCCTCCCTCATCATATCTCAGTAAGAAATAGAAGGTCAAGGGAGAGCATGACCAAAAGGTGCTGAATGAGGAGAGTTTTGGACCAAAGCGATTGAGTGTTAAGAAGCGCAACACAGAACTGAGCTGCAGCAGAGGAGGGCTTAAGGAGGGGGCAAGAGGAGCTAACAGGGCAGACACAGGTTTTCTGTAACATGGATAAAGCCAGAATATACAGGTAACTAGAGCATACCAGTCCAATGAACCAGAATGGGTGGCATTAGGAAAGCAAGGAGGAGGTCACAGATAGAAAAGGTGAGAGCCCAGTGGCCAGTGTAGGCAGTTTAGTGCAGATTGGTATGAGCAGGTAGTTGTCGTGTGAATAAGACAGTGATAAGGAAGTCCCTCACAGGAGCTTGCCCAAGGAGCATGTTGTGCTCCTTGGGTGCGCTTCTTCGTCACGTGCCACTGCAATGCAAAATGCCACAGAGATCTTGTTCTTATAGGTGTCCAGGATTACCTTTGATTGGCTTATGGGGAGGAGGTTTGGCATGTAAACTTAAACGGCTGGAACACAGAAGTGCACAAACAATCAAAATCAGTGAAAGGAGACAGGTTACCAAGTAGTCAGACAAAACTCCGCAGAGGTCTTGTTCTTATGGGATAACACTATGACGTTCAGTGAAACATAGAGGGAATTATTCCCATCAATTGATACTCTTTTCTTTTCCTTATTCAACAGTGTAACAAAAATGCTGCCCGCGTCTAGGACAGAATATCTCCTCTGTTTTCTGACAAATACTTTTCAACTCTCAGAAGCAAAAAGACGCATGTGTGGCGTCTTTTTGCTTCTGAGAGTTGAAAAGTATTTGTCAGAAAACAGAGGAGATATTCTGTCCTAGACACGGGCAGCATTTTTGTGAGTATTTAAGGGTTTTGGTCTTGTTAGCTGTTTAAGGTTTTAGAAGAAGAAGAGGAGAGTTGTATGTAGGGAATGATTCTATGTTTCATTCTGTTTGAATGCAGGATTTAAAACTGATCCCCTGAGGAACCCTACTAGGAGAAACGCTATGAAGTCGCTGGGGGAAAGCGTTGGGATCATTCGATAGTGTCACTAAGATCGGCAGCCATAAGTATTAGCGTTAATGGACTATATATTAATATGGTGGACTATAGGAGTTAATAGTATATTCTTGAGCCACATTAATAAGGAGAATTAAGAGGGTTAAATCACGATCGCTAAACTTATGTGCTTTAGTTTGCTATCGTGGAGGTCATTGATGCGATCAGGCACAAAATTTCTATACAGACATTCAAGTCTATGAAATCGGTGCCATTGTAAGTCCTCCCGGTAGACATTGTGCCATTGTGAAATCGGTGCCATTGTGCCATTGTGAAATCAGTGCCATTGTGAAATTGGTGCCATTGTGCCATTGTGAAACCTCCCGGTAGACATTGAGAAAATTGTTACACTGTTGAATAAGGAAAAGAAAAGAGTATCAATTGATGAGAATAATTCCCTCTATGTTTCACTGAACGTCATAGTGTTAATCTCCAGGAACAAGCAGGAGTGAGTCTTCACATATGGGTTTCGTCGGTACCGACGGAGCCTGCGTGGGAATGCTCCCCAGCGTCCAAGAGGAAAGCTTTTGGGAGCATCCCACAGCACCTGCGCGCTGCCTTCCCGCCTTTCCTAACCGCCTCTCTCCAGTTCTTCTTTTCCGCGGAGCCAGCAGGTCGTGTTCCTGTCACCGCTGAAGAATTTCTTTATTTTATTTTATTTCTTTGGTCGCGCGTCTGCCTTCTCGACGCTGGACCGGTACAGCCGGTCTTTTCTTTCTTATTCTAAAAAAAAAAAAAAAAACCTACTGTTTTTTCTCACTTCAGTGCATTTTCTTCTTTGGCCTTAGGCCTAGGAAATTTTTCCTCATGGAAAAGCCCGCCTCTGGGTTTAAAAAATGCACGAAGTGCAGCGGCACTATTTCTGTCACTGACACCCATGAATGGTGTCTAAAATGTTTGGGTCCTGACCACTCCATTGCGGATTGTGAGTCCTGCTCCATGATGTCTAAGAGAGGTCTACAGAATCGAGCAGCTAAGCTCAGTACCCTGTTTCCCTCGGATGCAGCTTCGGTTGCATCGACGTCTTCCAGGGCTTCTTCTTCCTCACATGGATCTCAGGTAACCAAACTTAAATACAGCCGGTCCTCGAAGGGTAGATCTCCCTCTAAGTATCGAGATGCCTCCGGGCTTGCCCTCGAGGAATCCGCACCGGCAAAATTACCCCGGCGGGAGGCTCCGGCTTCCAAAGCTTTATCTATGGGGTCACAGGTTGACATCGATGGCTTGGCCTCGACCGATCACCTGTTGCCATGTTCTGGGGTACCGGTGGTTCCCACTGGTACAGACATCCAGACATTGGTTGCGTCAATGGATCAGAATATCCTGACCATGCAGCGTGCCATCACGGCATTCATACAAGCTGCGACGCCTTCGGTACCGCAACAAACTCCGTTGCCGGTACCGACTCCAGCACCGGTACCGACATCGGTTCCGGTGCCGGTACCGATTGCATCGACATCCGCTTCGGTGTCGACCGCAGTGGTACACTGTTCTGTGATGCCCATCGGTACCGAACCGGTACCGATCACTCCCGATGTCGATACCACCCGGTACGCGTATCGGGCTCTGCAGGAGCATCCAGACAGGCGATACTTCGATTCCTCTGAAGACTCTGATGAATCAGAGGTCTCTGTCGAAGCATCGGTGATTCATCCTCAGGAGCCCTCTTCTCCAAAAAGGAGAATATCTCCTCCAGAAGACTTGTCTTTTCAAGACTTCATTAGGGAAGTGGCCAGGGGCCTTTCCATATCAGTGGCCCCTGAGACAGAGCCTAGAGCCAAAAAATTAGATATTTTACAATATCCTACGGCTCCTAAAGAGGCAGCCACTTTACCAATACATGAGATTCTTTATGATCACATGTTGGGCATATGGGAGACTCCTCTCACCACTTCCCCTCATTCTTGCAGGTTGGACACCATGTATCGTGTTCCTCCTTGTCCTGGCTTCCATAAGACTCAGCTTCCTCACCACTCCATTGTGGTGGAGTCTGCTATGAAGAAGATAAAGAGTACAAAAAGGCATTCTTCTGCTCCTCCAGGAAGAGAATGCAGAACCTTAGATGCCTTTGGTAGGAGAATTTTCCAGGCCAGTATGCTTGTTGCCAGAATCAACTCCTATAGTCTCTATATGGGGATGTTTCTAAAAGAAGTTACAGATCACCTGCAAACTTTATCTCCTTTTATTTCAGAAGATAAAAGGGAAGAGTTCCTCACCTGGCTCAAACATGCCCAGGATATTTCCAAGTTTTCCAACCGTGCAGCCTTTGACTCTTTTGAAGGTGCCTGCAGAGCCTCGGCCATTGCCATAGGTGCACGCAGAGTTGCTTGGTTACAAGCTTCTGATTTGGAACCTTGGGTTCAAGATGGACTAGGAAACCTTCCTTGTACAGGTGAAAACCTGTTTGGCAAAGATTGGCAAGCAAAGGCCACCCAAATGGATGCTGAGAATTCTGCTTTAGATAGACTTTCAAAGTCTACTTCTGCTCCTTTTAAGAAAAGGTTGTTCAAAAAGGGATTTTTTCCCAAAAAAGGGAAATATTATTCTACTTATGGTCAGCAGTCATCTTCTGCAGGTCGTTTTGCTACAAAGAGACAGCAACAACCGAAACAGGCCAAGCCTAAGGCTGCTAGGACTGCTACGGCCCAACAGCCTCAGCCTCCTCAGGGCCTTTGACTTACAACTAGAGAGCTTAGCCTTTCTGGCTCTAGAACATCCAGAGCCTCTCACCATTCCAGGAAGGTTGGCTTACTTTGCTCCCAGATGGGAACAAATCACAGCAGAGCAATGGACCCTCTCCATCATAAGGAAGGGGTACAAACTTCATTTCTTAAACCTTCCTCCTCAGACCATGGTGAGACAGTTCAATTCTCAGACATCTCACCTCGACCTTCTGGGTCAGGAGATTACTACCCTTCTTGCCCAAGGGGCAATAGAAGAAGTACCCCTTCTTCAACAGGGCTCAGGGTTCTACTCCCCTACTTTCTTATCCCAAAGAAAACAGGGGGCTACAGACCCATATTAGATCTCAGAGAATTGAACAAGTTTCTATGCAAGGAGAAATTCAAGATGATTTCTCTCGGTACTCTCCTTCCATACCTTCAGAGTCAGGATTGGCTTTGCTCTCTAGACCTCAAGGATGCATACACCCATGTCCTCATCCATCCAACACACAGAAGGTTCCTTCGGTTCCTTTATTAAGGGAAGCACTATCAATACAGAGTGCTTCCTTTTGGTCTGGCCTCTGTAACAAGGGTGTTCACAAAATGCATGGCAGTAGTAGCTGCATTTCTACGCACTCTAGGGATATTCGTATTCCCATATCTGGACGACTGGCTCATCCGAGCTCCATCCCAGTCAGAGGCCCAGATTTCTCTAACCTGCACAAGGCGTATCCTTCAGTATCTGGGACTTGTAATAAACCTTCCAAAATCCCATCTCACCCCTACTCAGTCTCTAGAGTTCATAGGGGCCTTGCTGGATACCACAACTGCAAGGGCCTATCTTCCCCAGGCCCGTTGCCTACGCTTGGTGCAGTTAGCCTCACAAATCTCATTTAACTGCTCGAGAGATGTTACAACTGTTAGGCCACATAGCATCCACTGTGCATGTGGTTCCTTACGCTCGCCTTCACATGAGGGCAGCTCAGTGGACTCTGTCCACCCAATGGACCCAGGCATCAGGTTGCCTGTCAGACAAAATAGCAACTTCCAGTCGCCTCTTTTGGTCCCTCCAGTGGTGGAAGTCCACTCAAAATCTGTTGCTGGGGTCCCCCTTTCAACAGGTGTTACCCCAAGCAACCCTTACAACAGATGCCTCTCCAAGAGGTTGGGGAGCTCATCTTCAAGATCTCTCCACTCAAGGCATCTGGTCTCTACAGGAGACATCTCTACATATCAACCTCTTAGAGCTCAGAGCAATTTTTCAAGCTCTCAGAGTCTTCCACACCCTGCTCAGCTACAAGACAGTCCTCATCCACACGGACAACCAAGTAGCCATGTTCTACGTGAACAAGAAGGGCGGGACTGGCTCTCTGTCGCTTTGCAACGAAGCTCTGAGATTGTGGGCCTTCGCCAGAGAGCATCAAATTCATCTCATGGCAGTGTATCTTCCAGGGGTTCAAAACTCTTGGGCAGACAGACTCAGTCGAGTTCTGCTTCCACACGAATGGTCCCTCCATGGGGACCAGATAGCCAAGATCTTCCGAATTTGGGGAACCCCGGACATAGACCTCTTTGCAAGTCCGTGGAATGCCAAACTTCCCCGGTTCTGTTCCAGGATTCCGTGTCAGGGAGTTCAGGCCAGGGATGCCTTCCTCCTTCATTGGGGGCAAGACTTCCTCTATGCCTTTCCACCCATTCCCCTAATTCCCAAGACACTCTTCAAACTTCAGACAGACAAGGGGTCTATGATCCTCATAGCACCACATTGACCACGCCAAGTGTGGTACCCTCTACTTCTGCATCTCTCCCAAGCTCCCTACCTGGACTTGGGATCTGCTCCAGACCTCCTGTCCCAGGAGGAGGGAACGTTGTGGCACCCAAATCCCCAGTCTCTTCACCTCAGAGCCTGGTTGCTGAAGGCCTAGACCTTCAAGATTTGCATCTTTCTCAGCAAGTGAAGGATATCTTTCATGCTTCCAGAAAGCCTTCCACTAGACGTTCCTATGCTTTTAAATGGAAAAAGTTTACCATTTGGTGTGTAGAGAAGGGTCTTAACCCTCTTGAAATACCTCTGAATTCTTTACTAGAGTATTTGCTGCATTTATCCCATGCAGGCCTTAAAACAAATTCAGTAAGAGTCCATTTGAGTGCTATTGCAGCATCCCTTAAACCTCTCAATGGACATCCTATTTCCTCTCATCCTCTTATAGCAAGATTCATGAGAGGCCTTCTTTTGACTAAACCTCCCATCAGACCACCTCCATTGGCATGGGACTTGAATCTGGTTCTTGGCCAGCTTATGCAGCCACCTTTTGAACCCTTAGCCACTACCTCCTTGAAATTTCTTTCCTGGAAGGTTGTTTTTCTCATTGCAGTCACTTCAGCTCGCCGCATCAGTGAGCTGCAAGCCTTGGTGACTAATCCTCCTTATACAAGGTTCCATCATGACAAGGTAGACCTCAGGACTAATCCACACTTTATGCCTAAAGTGGTCTCACCTTTTCATCTGAACCAGGAGGTTTATTTACCTGTCTTTTTTCCAGGACCTCATGCTTCAAGTGCAGAGAGGAATCTTCATACCCTGGATTGTAAAAGAGCTCTTGCTTTTTACTTACAAAGGACACAGCAACATAGAAAGTCCTCTCAACTCTTTGTTGCTTTTGATCCCTCTCATTTAGGACTTCCAGTCTCTAAGAGAACTCTGTCCAATTGGATTGCTCAGTGTATTTCTTTCGCCTACAAGAGTAAGAACCTTTCTCTGGAGGGCCATGTCACAGCTCACAATGTGAGGGCCATGGCAGCCTCTATGGCTCATTTAAATTCTGTGTCCATCGACCAGATCTGTCGAGCGGCCACCTGGGCCTCGGTTCATACCTTCACAGCCCATTACTGCTTGGACAAGGACTCCCGCCGGGATGCCTTGTTTGGTCAGGCTGTTCTCAAACACCTGTTCCATACCTAACCAACTCCTACTCTCCATCCCTGGCTGGATGCCTGAGATTCATGGGTGGAGGTAGAGCCCTTCCCAGGGACTCACAACCTGGGTGATCTCCCAGGCATCTCTAGCTGGGGAGTCCCCATATGTGAAGACTCATTCCTGCTTGTTCCTGGAGATAGCACAGTTACTTACCTGTAACAGGTGATCTCTGGGAACAGCAGGAATAAGTCTTCACAACCCACCCACCTCTATCTTTCTTTCCTTTCCTCACTCTCTCTTTGTCTCAGCTTTAAAAACTCGAACTGGAGAGAGGCGGTTAGGAAAGGCGGGAAGGCAGCGCGCAGATGCTGTGGGATGCTCCCAAAAGCTTTCCTCTTGGACGCTGTGGAGCGTTCCCGCGCAGGCTCCATCGGTACCGACGATACCCATATGTGAAGACTTATTCCTGCTGTTCCCAGAGATCACCTGTTACAGGTAAGTAACTGTGCTTTTTGTGAAGTGATTCAGCGTTCAAGAACAGACCATTCTTTACTTGTTCTTATGGGGCCAAGACGTTTGCTTGCTTGAATGGACCAGGAGAAGGACCCTGGAGTGATAGTATCTGAGGATCTCAAGATGGTGAAACAATGTGACAAGGCGGTAGCCAAAGCCAGAAGATGCTGGGTTGCATACAGAGAGGAATAACCAGCAGAAAGGAGGAAGTATTAATGCCTCTGTACAAGTCGTTAGTGAGTCCTCACTTGGAGTATTGTGTTCAGCTTTGGAGACCACATCTCACAAAGGATATAAAAAGACTTGACCCTGTTCATAGGAAGGCAACCAAAATGATTTGGGGGCTGCGCCAGAAGAAGTATGAAAAGAGACTTGAAGACCTAGATTGTATGCCCTAGATGAAAGGAGAGATATGACACAGACGTTTAAATACTTAAAGGGTATTCATGAACAACAAACCTTTTTCAAAGAAGATGGGTGGGAGAGCTGTAAAACTAGAGGCATATAATGAAGCTGCAAGGAAGTAAACTTAAAAGCAACATCAAGAAATAGTTTTTCACTGAAAGGGTGGTGGATGCTTGGAATGCCCTCCCTATGGAGGTGGTAGAGACAGATACAGTGACCGAATTCAAAATATCATGCGAAAGATACAGTGGACCCCTTTATATAGAAAGAGAATAAAATCAAAATAAACTTAAATATCTTTTATGCTTCAAGGCATAGATAGGGGTGACTTGCACAGAGTGGCGGGTACAACCCTAAACAAAGGCATAGAGGGGAATGACCTACCTGGAGCGGTGGGTACAACTACTCTAGCCACCTTACTGGGCAGACTAGATGAACCATACTGGTCTTTATCAGCCATCATATACTATGTTACTATGTTGTTACTATCCACCCATACATATTCACACAAACTCGCCCGCCTCTCCGCATACACACATAGAAACAAAACAGATAAACATACAAACTAGAGATATCTGTGCACACACAGACACACAAACAGCACACGCAAAACACAGCCAAAAAAGGCAATGTAGATGCAAGCATAGAAGTGAGTGTGCATGCAAATATGTATGCACACGCAGAGGGGTTGGAATGAATTCCATGAATTATGCGCTGCATGCTTTCGCCACTTGTGTTAATAACAGGATGGGTCATATCAATTGTCTGTTGAGACCAGCATCATGTATCTTTGACTGTGGCCACTCTGAGTCACTAGGAATTACCTACCCTGCACATCTCTTTGCTATGCCTGTTCTGCCAAGACATCGAAAGTCTTGTTCATTTGTTCTGTTCCTTGCATTCACTTTACAGATATCTAACCAAAATCCAGCTTTTGTTTCCTAGCCCACCATACTTTGACTATTGTTTCTTACCCTGATCCAGCTTTCCTTGTGTCTTTAAGTGCAAAAACAAATATTTAAATGATCATTTTTGTCAGTTAAGTACTGTGAAAATATATTTGTATTTAGAGTGTTCTGGCTCTGCATATCTGCTTCTTCCAAATACATCCTGCTAGACCAGTCCAGACTAGTAGGTTATCTCCAGGAACAAGCAGGAATGTAGTCTTCACATATGGGTATCGTCGGTACCGACGGAGCCTGTGCGGGAACACTCCCCAGCGTCCAAAAAGAACGCTTTTGGGAGCATCCCTCAGCACATGCCCGCTGCCTTCCCGCCTTTCCAACTGTCCCTCTTCAGTTCTTCGTTTTCCGCGGAGCCGACAGGATCCATACCCTGTCACCGCAGAAAATTCCGTCTTTAAAATTGTTTTCTTGTGGTCGTGTTTGCCTGCCGCACGACGCTTACTGGTACCGCCGGTTCTTTTCTTTTCTTTTCCAAAAAAACCCCCTTATACTTTGAGCTGTTTCTCTTCAGAAACTTTTCTTTTTTAGTGCTAGGTGCCATTTTGGGCACTAGGCCCCATATTCCTAAAACATGGAAAAACCAACTAGTGGTTTTAAAAAATGTACTAAGTGTGGCGGTACTATTTCTGTCACTGACACCCATGATTGGTATCTTAAATGTTTAGGGCCTGAACATTCTCCATCTGAATGTCTCTCCTGTATGGGGATGACTAAAAGAGGAAGACAGAACCGGGCTGCAAAGCTCGGTACTCTCTTTTCTTCGGATGCCAGATCCATTGCATCGACATCTTCAAGGGCCTCCTCTTCCTCCCATGGATCTCAGGTAACTAAACATAAAAGCCGGTCCTCAAAGGGTAGCTCTCCTGCTAAGCATCGAGAGGCCATTGGCATTGCCCTTGAGGGAACCACACCGGCAAAGCAGCCCCGGCGGGAGACTTCGGCTTCCAAAGCATCAGTGGGGCTCCAGGATGTTCTTGAGGCTCCGACCTCGCAAGAACTACCTGTGCCATGCTCAGAGTTTTCGGCCGTCTTCTCTGGTACCGATACCCAGGCATCAGCAGCGTCGATAGACCAGAGGTTCCTCGCTATCGAACGCAGCATCGCAGCTGTTCTCTCAGCCAGTGGGCACAGATACCAACATCGACACCAATGCCGGCACCTACACCGGCACCGGTACCGACGATACTGGCCCCGGTGGGAATTCTTCCCACGCCATCTTTGGTTGGAATCGACAGATCGGTACCGGATCAACTCGGTACCGACTTCAATCGATACCGGGACCGTGCTTTGCATGAGCATCATGGTCAGGAATACTTCGAATCCTCCGATTCTGAAGACTCTGACAATTCTGCTGGTACTAGAGGGTTTCTCCCAGAGGATCCCTCTTCTCCCCAACACAGAATGTCACCTCCAGAGGACATGTCTTTTCAGGATTTTATTCGCAATATGGCCAAGGGCCTTTCAATCACGGTAGCTCCTGAAGAGGAACCCAGAACAAAGGAATTGGAAATTCTCCATTATCCTAAAGCTCCAAAGGAGGCAGCCACTCTGCCCATCGATGAAATTCTGCATAACTTGATGCTCAGAATGTGGGAGACACCTCGGACTACATCTCCTCACTCTAGGAGACTTGATACTATGTATCGAGTTCCCCCATGTCCTGGATTTCAAAAGACTCAGCTGCCACACCATTCAGTGGTGGTGGAGTCAGCCATGCGTAGGATGAAAAGTGCAAAGAGGCATGCATCCAATCTTCCAGGTCGTGAATGCAGGACTCTGGACGCTTTTGGGCGCCGAACTTTTCAGGCTTCCATACTTTCATCTAGGATCAGTTCATATATATTGTATATGGGAATGTTCCTCAAGGAAGCTACAGGAGATTTGGAGCTTATGAGCCCATTTCTCCCAGATGACAAGAGACAAGACTTTCTTGCTCTAGTTAAGCATGCTCAAGATGTCTCCAAGTTTGTAAATCGTGCAGCCTTTGACTGCTTTGAATGCATCAGCAGAACTTCTGCTATTGCCATTGGCGCACGACGGATTGCCTGGCTTCAGGCATCAGACTTGGAGACTTGGGTACAGGACAAGTTAGGCATCATTCCTTGCACGGGAGAGAATCTTTGGCAAGAACTGGCAGGAAAAGGCTAACGAGCTGGATGCTGACAATACTACTCTAGATAGATTGTCAAAATCTACAGCCACTCCAGCCAAAAAGAAGTCTTATAAAATACGCTCTTTCAGCAAAAAGAGGAAATTTTATCCTTCCTAAACCCAGCAGAGTCAATCTCGGGGTCAGGTTGCCAAAAGGGACAAACTAGACAGCAAAAGAAGCCAAAAGGCCTGCAAGCTCAACCAGCTCTGCAGGTTCAGCCCCCTCAAGGGCTTTGACTCCTTCCTAGAGAGCTTAGCCTTCCTGCCTCTGAGGGGCCCCCAACCCTCCAATATCTCAGGCAGGTTATGCCACTTTGCCAACAGATGGCATCAGATAACAGCAGAAGATTGGACTTTGTCCATTGTAGGAGAAGGGTACAAGCTTCATTTTCACAGCATGCCCCCTCCTACAATTCTAAAGCAATTCAATTCTCAAACCTCTGCAAACGATCTGCTAGATCACGAGGTCTCAACACTTCTTGCCCAATGGGCAATAGAGGAGGTACCCATTCTTCAATGGGGTGCAGGGTGCAGGGTTCTACTCCCCCTATTTTCTTATTCCAAAGAAAACAGGAGGACACAGACCTATTTTAGACCTCAGAGAATTGAACAAATACCTGTTTCGAGAGAAGTTCAAAATAATTTCTCTAGGAACTCTTCTGCCATACCTTCAAAGCCAGGATTGGCTTTGCTCTCTAGACTTAAAGGATGCATACACTCACATTCTGATCAATCCAGATCACAGGAAATTCTTACGATTCCTTTTCAGGGGAAAACATTTCCAGTACAGGGTTCTTCCCTTTGGTCTAGCTTCAGCAGCAAGGGTATTCACGAAATGCATGGCAGTAGTAGCTGCATTTCTACGAACCCTGGGGATATTCGTCTTCCCTTACTTAGACGACTGGCTCATTTGAGCCCCTACAGTTGCAGAGACCAGCACTGCACTGTCTCGCACAATGCGAATCCTCCAATACTTGGGGTTGGTAAAAAACTTCCAAAATCCCAACTTTTTCCTTCCCAATGCCTGGAATTCATAGGTGCCTGTCTACATACCAGACAGACAAAGGCTTTCCTTCCACAGGCCCGGTGTCTTCGCATAATGCAACTAGTTTCTCAAGCAGCAGAGAAGTCCTCCTTAACTGCTCGAGAGTTACTACAGTTGCTAGGACATATGGCATCCACAGTTCATATAGTCCCATATGCTCTCCTCCACATGCGAGCAGCTCAGTGGACCCTATCCACACAGTGGCCACAGGTCATTTATCGGACAAAATAATAAACTCTCAACGACTAATTTTGTCCCTCCAATGGTGGCAATCCCTAGAAAACCTGACACTGGGATCTCCTTTTCATCAACCCCTTTTTCAGGCCACCCTAGCAACAGATGCATCGCAGGTGGGTTGGGGAGCACACCTGAATCATCTCTCTACCCAGGGAACCTGGACTCCACAGGAGGCTGGTCTACACATAAACCTCCTGGAATTAAGAGCAATCTATTTAGCTCTTTGAGTATTCCACACCCAGCTCAGCTACAAGACAGTCCTAGTCCAGACGGAAAATCAAGTAGCAATGTTCTGTGTGAACAAGCAGGGCGGGACAGGCTCTCTGTCATTATGCAATGAAGCTTTACGACTGTGGGCCCTCGCCAGACAGTATCAAATTCACCTTCTAGTGGTATATCTTCCAGGCATTCAAAACCTTTGGGCAGACAAACTCAGTCGAGTACTGCTGCCTCACGAGTGGTCCCTCCACCTGGACCAGGTGGCAAAGATATTTCATCTCTGGGGCACTCCAGACATGGACCTCTTCGCAAGTCCACTGAATGCCAAACTTCCCTGGTTCTGTTCTAGGATTCCGGCTTGCAATTGTCAGACAAGGGATGCCTTCCTCCTTCATTGGGGTCAGGGCTTCCTTTATGCCTTCCCACCCATTCCCCTCATCCCCAAAACACTCTTCAAGCTTCAGAGAGACAGGGGTCGCATGATTCTCATAGCGCCACGATGGCCACGCCAACCGTGGTATCCCCTGCTTCTACATCTCTCTCAAGCTGCACCTCTGGATTTAGGGCATGCTCCAAATCTTCCTTCCCAAGAGAAAGGGACGCTATGGCACCCGAATCTCCAGTTCCTGCATCTCACGGCCTGGTTGCTGAAGGCTTAGACCTCCAGGATTTCAACCTGTCTCAACAGGTAAAGGATATCCTTCAGGCTTCTAGGAAACTTTCCACAAGAAGATCTTATGCCTTCAAGTGGAAACGTTTTACCATATGGTGCTCCAAGAAGGGATTAAACCCCCTTGTCATACCCTTAGAATCGATAATAGAGTATCTCCTTCACTTATCGAATTCTGGTCTAAAGACCAATTTGGTAAGAGTCCATCTTAGTGCAATTGCAGCTTCTTATAAGCCTCTAAATGGACAACCAATTTCCTCTCATCCACTTATATCCAGATTTATGAGAGGTCTTTTATTAACCAAACCTCCCATTAAGCTACCACCAGTGGCATGGGATCTAAATCTAGTTCTCGGGCAGCTCATGAAGCTGCCTTTTGAGCCTTTAGCTACTACAACCCTTAGGTTTTTGACCTGGAAGGTCATCTTCCTAATTGCAATCACCTCTGCACGTCGCATTAGTGAACTGCAAGCTTTAGTGGCTAATCCTCCTTATACTAGGTTTCACCATGATAAGTTTGTTCTTAGAACTCATCCACACTTTATGCCAAAGATGGTTTCGCCTTTTCATTTAAATCAATCAATTTATCTTCCTGTATTTTTTCCGAGGCCTCACGCCTCTAATGCAGAAAGAAACCTTTATACTTTGGATTGTAAAAGGGCCTTAGCCTTTTACCTACAGATAACACAGCAACATAGAAAGTCCTCACAACTTTTTATAGCTTTTGACCCTAGTCATTTGGGACAACCAGTCTCCAAAAGAACTTTATCTAAATGGATTGCCCAATGCATATCCTTTGCTTATGAAAGTAAGGGTCTTCCTTTTCAGGACCATGTCACAGCTCATAACGTGAGAGCCATGGCAACTTCCATGGCTAATCTCCACTCTGTGTCTATCGATGACATTTGTCGAGCAGCCACTTGGGCTTCGGTACACATCTTCACAGCCCATTACTGCTTAGATAAAGCCTCCCGTTGGGATGCCTTCTTTGGCCAAGTTGTTCTTCAAAATCTCTTTCAGACCTAATTCAACTCCTACCCACCAACCCTGGTGGAATGCCAGAGATCCATGGGAGGAAGGATTCCCACCTTTCCAGGGTGGCACCTTCCTGGGGCTATCTCCCTGGCATTTTCAGCTAGGGAGTCCCCATATGCGAAGACTACATTCCTGCTTGTTTCTGGAGATAGCGTAGTTACTCACCTGTAACAGGTGATCTCCGGGAACAGCAGGAATTTAGTCTTTACAACCCACCCCCTCCCCTAGGAGTTGTCTCTCTATCTATGTCTCTTTCCTCTCTCCCTCTATCCTTTTCACTGAGCTACAAACTTAACTGAAGAGGGACAATTGGAAAGACAGGAAGGCAGCACGCATGTGCTGAGGGATGCTCCCAAAAGCGTTCTTATTGGACGCTGGGGAGCGTTCGTGCGCAGGCTCCATCGGTACCGACGATACCCATATGTGAAGACTAAATTCCTGCTGTTCCCGGAGATCACCTGTTACAGGTGAGTAACTACGCTATATCCCCCTGCCAGCAGATAGTGAAACAGAGAAAAATTCCCGAAGCTTTGTGACATCATCCTTGGTATAAAAAACCATTCCCCAAGACACTGATTATCCCCATGGAATCTACAAAATGTACGCAAGCAATTAGGAATAGAGCCTTTGCTTTCTATGCCCCAAAGTGGTCTTGTGGTCTTGGGCAAGCCACTTAACCCTCCAAAGCCATTTGTAAAAAGTTTGATGTTTGTTTTGCTTTAATTACCTACAAAGTTAAATTTATTGTTCAATGTAAATAGTTGACTTCTGTTGTTCAATGTAAAATGTATACAAATGTGTACAAGACTGTTAAACTGTTATATGTAAACTGCCCTTGATCTCTGGAAGGGGCGGTATAAAAGAAAATAGTTAAATAAATAAATAAATAAATAAATAAAAGCCCTTGTTCCCTGTAAAATAGTTATCTCCAAGTTATACTGCCCTGTTCAATGTAATTTCAGTTTGTTCAATGTAAACCGCACTGATGCAGAAAAGGGCGGTATATAAGAGAATGTAAATAAATAAATAAATAAATAAAGTAAGTGCTGGAACAACCTCCCACCTAGTATCAGATCGATTAGAGACCTTACACAATTCAGAAACTCCCTCAAGCATCACCTATTCCTTCTACACTTCTCGCAACCAACCGACACTTCTCCACCTCCCACACCCCAATCCACTCAAGAAGCACCCAACACATCACAAACAAACTAGAACAAACCTAATCTCTGACCCATCCATTGATGCTCAATAATATCAATCTAAGGTTTTTTATAACAGATCAGTGATAGTAACACTATGAATACTACCAATACCTAAACTGTAACAATGAATATGTGTCGATACATATGCTATAACGCTTACTGTAAACAACCGATAGACCCACTCCTCATGATTAGGACTGGGTCTTAACACCTAACATGTAAATAGTCACCTCGCCACATCTTTTGATGGTCCAATGTAAATAGTCCACCCAGTAAATTGTAAATAGTTAACCCAGTTACAACTCCAAGTTACCACTCCCGTTCAATGTAAACACAAGGCAGTTCTGCCTTGACTGTTTGAGAATTGTTAATTGTAAACCGCACTGATAATAAAGAGCGCGGTATAGAAAAGCTTTTAAATAAATAAATAAATAAGTAGAGCTTCAGTATTTTCTCTGTCTCAGCAGATGGTGGACTTCTTCTAGTTCCTGGCATTCTCCAGGATCAAGCAGGAAGTCAGTCCTCACATATGGGTGACGTCGGCGCCGACGGAGCCCCCGTGCGAAACATTACCCCAGCTTTCAATGAAAGCCTTTGGGAATGCAGCGCGCATGCGCGGTCCCCTTCCCGCCCAAGGGTGCCACCTTGCTCAGTCTTTCTTTTTCCGTGGAGCCCAAAGGAGGTGAATTCGTGTCACCCGGGAAAAGTTGATTTTTTTTCTGCGATTTTCGCTGTGTCTTATCACGTCGAGGTCCCGGTGGTCGGGGCAGATGCACCGGTCAGACCAGCGATCAGCACCCACTGCTGTTCCATGAAGGCAGCCAAGCTGCTCTTCAAGGCCATCAACCTGAGTCCAAGCTCAGGAGACTCAGCAGCCCCCGACGTCGGCTCCCCTGGAGGAGAGTTCACGAGGACAACTGCACTTATGTGACTCAGGGACTCCGGCTCTACACGAGGTAACTTAGACGGCCTCTCCGACTCCGAGAGCCCGGGGTGGCAGTCAGGGCTACATGACCTGGTCCTCGAAGAACCAGGAGCCTCCACCGACGCCACCCTCGCGAGCTGCTTCTTCCTTCTGTGCTCCCGGGTGGGAGACTACCTCTCAGAGGAACCCCGACAGTGCTCGGGGTCAGACTCCCGAGATGCCGAGGCTTCTGACGAAGTCCGAGCCCAGCCAGACGCGGAGTCAGAGAAAATTCGCTCACGTTGATGCTGATGGCTCTGAAGCGTCTTTGATGACATCTTGCCACATGGGCCACAGGCCAGTGGGTCATGGTCGGGCCCGAGGCAACGGAGGCAGCAGTCATGTGTGTCGGTGAGAGACATAAGCTTCTTGCACTGATCACACATTTTGAACCCGCTGGCAGCCATCGGGGGAAAAAGGGCCCCTGCAAGGTCAAAAGACCGGGCTGCCAGTGAAAACACAAAAAGAGCACGAACGCTAGTCACGAAGGACAAAAAAAACGAAAATCAAAACTCTGGACTCGATATCAGTGTACCGAGCCCAGGCGGTACACCGGTATAGACACAAATTTTTGCTGTGTCCATGGTGTGCTGATATCCTCTGCCTCCTGCAGGAGGTACCTCTACCCCTTGGTGTCCGGAGAGGTCTCATGTTTCAGGGGCCTTTTCTCATGGATGATTCCGCTCCTTACTTGCTTACAGCTTGGCTATTGAGTGGCATTGCTTGCATCGCAAAAGTTACTCGTCATATGTTGTGACCATTCTACCACAGGCTTGATGGTCTTCTACTCATGTGCCTATGCTCTGATTTGGCGTCTTTTTTTCTTCTTGATGTTCTAAGAGATCCCTCTCACCTTGGCAAGTTGATATTTCAGAAATCCATGCCTTCCTTCAGAATGGATTTGATAAGGGTCTCGCCCTTACTTCTTTAAAGGTGCATTTTTTGGCCTTGACATGCTTTCGGGGGCCATTACATGGGCAGTCTCTTGCTTCTCATGTAGACATTTCCCATTTTCTGCGGGGCGTTCGCTTCTTGGGAGTGCTTTGTGTGCTCACCCGTGCCCTGTTTGCTCCTCTCCACAGTGCATCTCTCAAAGATTTGATTCTCAAAACTGTTTTTCTTATAGCAGTCACTTTGGCATGACACCTTTTGGAGCTCCAGGCACTTTCTTGCTGGGATCCTTTTCTGTCTTTTTCCCTGGAGGGGGTTACCATTCGAATAGTGCGCTCTTTTTTTTTTTTTTTCTGCCTAAGGTCCTTTCGGATTTTCATGGCAACTAATCTGTTATGCTTCCTTCCTTTCTTAAGGAGCTGTCTTTGTGTGATAAGAGTCCTTCACCTGTTGGATGTGGTAGGGCATTACGCTGTTACTTCAAGCTCACTAATATGCTTTGGGGCTTGTTTACAAAGCCGCGGTAGCGGTTGGGGCTGCGGCTCCGATAACGATCGCGAACCGCTACCGCGGCTTTGTAAACAAGCCCCTTTGTCTCTCCGCTCACCTTTTTGTCCTGGCTTCTGGTTCTCGAAAAGGAGCGGTTGCTTCCAAAGCGACCATTGTGCACTGGATCAAGCAGACCATTGAGTCAGCTTATATTTTATTGAACTAACCTGTGCCCGTAGGTCTTCGGGCACATTCTACATGGGCCTGGGCTACTTCCTGGGCACAGTGCTCACGGGTAGCTCCGCTAGATATTTGCAGGGCTTCCGCCTGGTTCTCCCTTTCTACTTTTGCATGTCACTATTGCTTGGATGTCCAAGCTTGAGAGACAGCTTGCTTCAAAGCCTCTGTTTTGGCTGCAGCTGTTTCTTCCCGCCCTGGAGTGGTTTAGCTATGGTACTCCCCACTAGTCTGGACTGGTCTAGCAGGATGTATTTGGAAGGAGAAATTTTACTTACTGATAATTTCTTTTCCTGGAATCCTACTAGACCAGTCCAGGACCCACTCCTCTAAACTGTTTAGCAGTCACCTAACTAAGACTTTCTTTACATATAAGTGGCATTGCTGTACCTCGCCATGCACATACTTTCTTGGCCTGCAGGTCCTGTTTCACATTGTTCAGTTTAGCTTGTTATAAGAGTTTTTCGTTTATGAAATCAGTTTTGGTCTGATGTGCTTCCTTGGCTGTTGGAACCCCTGCTGCTTGTAATGGTTATACTGAAGCCCCCTCCCCCCTTGGGGGATGAGTTTTTATATGAGGGTGATGTCATAAAGTTTCAGGCATTTTTTTCTGTCTCACCGTCTGCTGGCAGGGGGACACAACCCACTAGTCTGGACTGATCTAGCAGGATTCCAGGAAAGGAAATTATCGGTAAATAAAATTCCTCCTTTTCTCCTCAGCCTTTGTTCCTCATCCATTCTGTGCAAATAAAATAATTTTGTGATTGTTTGTGTCTAGCAGGAGTGAAAACAACATTTTTCTGTATGGTGTCTTTAATGGCTATGATGGGAATCGCGTCACCAATTTTGTGGGGCAGAGATTGTCTGCTGAGCTGCTGCTGGGGCAGCTTAACCCAGAGCATAGTGAAGCTGATGTCCGCCGGATCTTGCTACAGGTAAGACAGGGAGACGGGAGGGGATCCTTGAGACATAGCTCCTCCCCCTACCCTCTGCTTTGAGTTTATATCCAGTGTTGGGTGAGGCTCTAGTTTTGTCCCTTCTTTCACTTGTAGCTTTGTTTTACATCTCTTTTAGTGCCTAATTGTAATTTACTGGGCATTACTTTAATAGGCATTATTATTATTATAGTCATTTTGTATTGTGCTGCAAAGTGTACCCAGCACTTTACAGATACATATAATAGATGCCCCCTGCTCCTTGAAGCTTATAGTCTAGTCAAGACAGAGAACAAAAACAAAGAAGAGGTTCTGAGTTAAGCTGAAGATCTAAAGTAGTGGGTTATAGCTGCGATTAACTGAGGAAAGGGCAGCTTTTCATTGAGTAAACCTGTAAATATTGAGGGGTCATAAGAGATGCTTTAAGATAGCCAGTGGAGTGGGTGAGCGATTTTTCTTAAAAACATTCTGCACTTGCAAAGCATGTTTCAGTCTCAATCTGGCTATCCTTTCACAGTTAGTTAAATATTTTTCTCCATGCACAAGTACATGAGTCAGCTAAACACTGGTGATTTCATACAAGAGCACCAGGAACAGATTAGCTCTCCTAGTGCTCAGAAAGCTTGGAAAAGGCCTTTTTCCATACTGTTCTGCTAGACCAGTCCGGACAAGTGAGTTATGTTCCCCTACCAGCAGACTGGTGGAGACAAAGAACCAATGAAAAGCCTAGGTTGTATTTCTTTGTCTCCAGCAGATGGTGGATGGATTGTTTCCTCTCTGAAGAAAATCTGAAGATTGAGAGGAAAAGATTGATTAAACGCTTGTGAACGGCCACCTTGAGGGTGACTCACTTGAGCGCGACGTGGGAGGCTCTACTAGACTGCAGTCTTTTCATTAGCCATAGGAGGAGGGAAAATTGGTTCAGCTCCACACACTTATCATAAGAGCCTGTTGAGCAGCCAAAAATTGGAACGATTTGGAAGGATCTGGAAGAGTGCAGCAGTCACTCAACCTCAATGCCCCCTCCCTCCTCCTCTGTCTCCTTTGCTCTCTCCAGAAGATTACAGAAGGCTCTCAGAAGGACCTGCCTGCCAGCCACTTTAAACACAGTGCTGCAAAGCCATTGAAACAATTTTAGGGAGTAGAGCTCAGCCTGGCACGGATCCTCTGCCTGGGGCTCTCGGGTGAGTACCAAGTCTTGACCTCGTTAATGTTCTTGTTGGGGAGCTCCCAATTCCGTCTGTCTGGGACGCAATTCGGGGTGGAGCACTGGCGACCATTGGCGTGGTGTGAGAGGTTTCCTGCCGTTTTCTACATGCTTTAGTAGCGTTTTTACCTATTGTGCTCCTGGTGGTCACGCAGTCTTAGCATGCATTCCACCAAAGTGGCTCCAATGCACATTCCTACCCTAGCGCCTGTAACGTGCGTTGCAGTAATAGCCCAGTTAACGTGTGCCTTTCAGGCCACCACTGCCTTAGCACATCCTATTATACTTGTCTTTACTCTGTCTTCTTCCAGGGAATGCTGTTTGGACTGTGGCAAGTGAAGCACCTCATTCCTGGATTCTGGACTCTATTCTTTTTGCATAGCAGCTTCTGAATTGTCCCTGGAGGGCCTGCTGCCCCAGGAGGTGATGGATGACACTATAAGTAAGGATGTCCAGCCAACAAGAAATCCAGCGACGATGCTATGAGCTACTCCTCGTCCTCTAAGGGGTTTGCGGTGGCTATGCCCCTGGTGTCGGGGGTCCATAGGATAGAGGCACAAATACATGCAAGCAGCACAACACCACACAAGAAGCGAGTATGAAATAACTAACTTTATTCAGAAATAGGACAATGCTAGAAATACTAGCCAACAAAAGAACAATGCCCCATTGTCACCCTTCGAGGACTGTGAAGAGGCCTGTTTGATCCTTTTCCGGAAGGAGGAGTTGGTGGCATTAATTACTAGGATCTTATCTACCATGAACTTTGACAGATTCTGCTGGTGCGGGGCGGGAACCAGAGGTGCTCCCGCTCTTTCATGGGGTGCGGAAATCCAGTCAAATCACTTGAAGGGGCCATACTAGACTTGGTGCTTACCAATGTTGAAAGTGTTTCTGATGTTATAGTGGGAAATTATCTCGCATACACTGATCACCAGATGGTGTGGTTCTGTATTAGGACTAGGGTTGATAAAATCCATTCAAAACCGAGATTCTTAGACTTTAGGAAAACTACCTCAAGGAGTCGTTAGTGGGATGGGAACAGCTGGAGGATGTAGAAAAATAGTGGGCAAAACTTAAAGGTGATGTTTTCAGGACAATCAACCTTTTTGTTAGAATGATAAATAAAAATGGTTCTCAAAAGAAGTAGCTGAAAAGGTGAAGAAAAAGAAGGGAAGCCTTCATGAAAAAAAGAGATCATAGAGAGAGGAAGACAAGCATCTATATTTTGAAAATCTTAGAGAGGCTGGCAAAGTAGTCAAGACAGCAAAGATTCAAAAAGAGGAGGAAATAGCCAATGCAATAAAATGGGAGGATAAGACATTTTTCAGAATGTTAGTGAGTGAGGGGAGTTATGGATATGGCTGAGGCGTATTTTCATATCCCAATCTAGGTGGATCAGCAAAAGTATCTGTGTTTTGCTTGCTTAGTTCTTGCCATTAATTCACTACCCTCCCTTTTGGGCTATGGTGGTGGTGGCTGCGGCACCAAGAGATCTGTGTGCGTCCATATCTGGACAACTAGCTCATTCAGGCCCATTCTCTTTCAGAAGCGTCACGACTGGTGTTCTTTTTGGAAAGCCACAGCTGGGTTATCATTTGAGGAAAGAGCCTTCTGTTGCCTTCCCAGTCCCTACAGTTCCTGGGAGCACATTTTGATACTTGGACAGTTTTCCTGCCAGAGGAGAAAGTCAAGACTGTTGGATTGCCTGGTGCTGTTCTGTACGCAGCATGCTCTCAGAGTATGGGACTATCTTCAGCTCCTCAGATTGATGACAGTAATCATAGAGATGGTGCTGTAGGCCCATGCTCACATGCAACTGCTCCAGCGGTCCTTGTTGACTTGGTTGTCCCCGAGTTCTCAGGAGTTTGAGTGCAGGCAACTGCTCCCATTGGTGGTGAAAGCCAGCCTGCAGTGGTGGTAGCAGTCCTGTCATCTGGGGAAGTGCATGCCGCTGGACAATTTCTCCTGGGTCCTTCTGATGACTGATGCCAGTCTCTCAGGCTGGGGAAGCCTATTGCCGAGACCGTATGGCCCAGGACTGTTGGAACTGCAGGGAAGCGGTGTAGTCCATCAACCGCCTCAAGGCAGAGGCCATCAGGTTGGCTCTTCTGCGTTTCTGGCCCCTGGCCAAGGACTTAAAGATTTGAGTGTTTTTGGACAACACCACAGCTGTGGCTTATGTCAATTGACAAGGTGGCACAAGGAGTGTCAGGGGAGCTCTAGAGATTGCTCTGCTGTTTGCCTGGGCAGAGAAGAACCGTCTAGCCTTGTTGGCTCAGCACATTGCTGGGATAGACAGTGTGGAAGCAGACTTCCTCAGCTGGCACTGTCTGAATTCTGGAGAATGGGAGTTGTCAGGAGGAGTTTCAGTTGATTCTGTGCCTCTGGGGTCGCCCCAAAATGGATCTGATGGCAACTCACTCCAGTGCCAGAGTTCACCGTTTCTTCAGTCACTGCATGGAGATGGAGTCCAAGGGCATCGATGCCCTGGCCCAGCCTTGGCCAAGTCTTCACCTGCTGTATATGTTTTCTCCATGGCCCCTGTTGGGGCATGCAATTCAAAGTATAGAATGCCACCTGGTCAGGATTATTCTGGTGGTGCTGGATTGGCCGAGGAGAGCATGATTCAGAGACCTGATGTGGCTCCTGCAAGTGCTTCCTCTAGTTGCCTCTGTTTCTGGACCTGTTGTCGCAGGGACTGATTGTCCTGGAGGACCCGGTTTCCTTCTCACTTACGGCTTGGCTCTTGAAAGGAGACAGCACATAGGGCTACTCTCCGGCAATGGTCTCCACTCTGCTCAGAGCCTGGAGGAGGTTTACGAAGTTAGCATACATGCGGGTCTGATGCCTCTTTGAGCGATGGTGCAGTGCTTGGTATTTGGCTTCTGAGGCGGCTAAAGAACCAGCTCTATTGACCTTTCTACAGGATGGCCTGGAGAAGGGCCTTTCCCTTAGCTCCCAAAAGGTTCAGGTGGCAGTTTTGGTCGGTTTATGAGAATCGATGATTGGTAAGTCTCTAGCCTTGCACCTGGATTTCTCGTGCATTCTTCAGGGGGTTCAGTCTGTGGTCCCTTCTTGGGTCTGGTGCTCAGGGTCCTGATGTCAGCGCCCTTTGAGCCATTGAAGTGTGAAAGATTTGCCCCTCAAGACAGTCATCTTGGTTGTGATTTGTTCTGCAAGGCAGATTTTCTGAGCTGCAGGCTCTATCTTGCTGAGGTCCTTGTCTTTTTCAAAGGAGGCCGTTTCCATTTGGACTGTGGCTTCCTTATTGTTTAAGGTGATTTCTCCCTTTCATGTGAAGGATAAGGATCTTATTTATTTATTTATTCATATTTTTATACTGCTTTTTCCAAAAGAAAAAGCAGTATAGAAATCTTCGCCTTGTGGATGTCCGGAGGGTGCTTCTCTGGTACTTGGAGGTTACAAATTCCTTTAATAAGTCAGACCCTCTTTGTGCTGTTTGCTGGCCCATGCAAGGGTGACACGGCAGCTAAGTCTACTTTGGGGTGCCTGATTAAGGAGGACATTGCCTTAGAACTGGCCGGTTCTGGTGGGTTTGCATGCCCATTCTCCCCAAGTACAAGCATTGTCTTGGGTGGAGCGGAGCTCGGTAGCCCCACAGACATTTGTCGGATGACATTGTGGGCATCACTTTCCACTTATTTCAAGCATTACCGTTTGGATATGCATACGCGGGCAGACCCGGCCTTTGACTCAAGGGTTTTGCAAGCTGCCCTTTCTTCTTCCCACCCAGTGGAGTCATAGCTTTGGTACATCCCATTTGTCTGGACTTGTCTAGCAGGATGATATGGAAGGTGACATTTTACTTGCCAAATAATGTCCTTTCCTTTAGTCTGGCTAGACCAGTCCAGGGCCTGCCCTTGGAACTGTATTTGCTCTGTTCTTCTCCTGTGGTACCCTTGGGTCCACTATGATTTTTATGCTTGGTTCTGTAGGTTCATCTTCTACTGATAGCCTTCCTTTTGTGCTTTCCTGTACATCTAAAATCTCACCTATTCAAGGAACATTTCTGCCCAAAGACATAGCTTTGACAGCTCCCAGTTCGCAAAGTTACACACACCATCCTGTAAATAAGTACATAGTTAAAACATGAAATGTAATCCAAGTTGTATATAGTTCTACTGTTCACTGTATCTTTGATGTTTTATGTAAATTGCTTTGACTCAGCGAAAGGCGGTATAAAAGTCCAGCTAAATAAATAAAATAAATAGTTCTCTGCTGTGGATTACTCATTATTGCCCACGATTCAGGTTGAATGAGGCATGGCATGTTCTATTATACTCTTTGGGACGGATACTGAAGAGATCTCTATTGGGTGAGGCGAATAGTTGCATAGGAGTGATGTCATTGAAATCTGGGCTTTTCATTGTTTCCACCTATCTGCTGGTAGGGGAACCCAACCCACTTGTCTGGACTGTTCTAGCAGGACTCTAGGAAAGGACATTAACTGGTAATTAAAATGTCACCTTATCAGTGTTCTCACAGCACAAGTTATATTGCTAGGATCTTTTCCAATGGAATCAAATTCATATATTTGGGCAACTGAGGAGTCATTGGCCTGGAAATAGCACAAAACAGAGTGGAGGATTCAAGGCAGGCAAGCAGAGGGGTGAGAGAGTACTGGTCTTTTCTTCCGAGACAATGGAGGGTAGGGTAATGGGGATTTCTTTTAGCGAGAGTATCACACTAACCCATGTTTCTTTTGACCCTTTGCATCTTCCCTGAAGGCCTTCGATGTGGTGGAACGGAGTTTTCTTGAGTCCATTGATGACACTTTAGCAGAAAAAGCCAGTTTGCTGTCTCAGCTGCCTGAGGTAAGTCTTTCCACTTGCTTGCAAACACACATGCAAAGATGCAGAGTTTTTTGGAAGCTTCCTCTTTCCCCTGTGGGCTTCCAAACCAGATTGAAGTGAGCCATTGGGAAAGAGAACTGGATTTAGCTGACACCTTTTTCAGAAGTTCAAGGCCAAGTTACTTTCGGGCAGGGCTAGACCAACCATTAGGCAAACTAGGTCACCTAGTGTGGCAAAGAGCTAGGCATTCAAAGCCAAGCAGTAGATTCTGTCAGCTGGGGGGGGGGGGGTGCATAAGGCTTAAGGTTTGCCTAGGGTGCCAATACCATGAACCAACTACTCAAATTTTTTTTTAATTAATATATTTTTTTAAAGAAATAAATACAATCTTGGGGGGAGAAGGAAGATGGTGGTGCATGAGGACGCTCTTTGAGGAGCTCCGTGGCGACTTTCTTTACCTTTAATTATACTACCTTATGCCTGATATCGGTCATAAACGGAAGGTGCTGCTGTGCCTGGAGCCCCAGGGAGAACTGGGCTGATGGATGCATTCCTGGTGCCTGGTGGAGGAGTGTAAGCTTTGTACAGCCTGCTGGCAGACGCAGAGGTGGAAGGAGGACTACCATGTAGCCATGGGCCCGATGTCTCCTTGTCTGGCGTGCCGATTTCCTCCAGCCCAGCTGGAAAGCAGGATCATTGAGGCCGCAGTGAGTGGCATCACTGGAGAGTGTGGTGGTCCTTCCTCACTGATTGGGCAGCCCCTCTGCCCCAGAATGGATTACCAGTTGGCAGAGGTTGGAGCCAGCATCGCTGGAGAGGTGGTGACCGAAAGGGATCAGTTGGAACCGCCTCCGAGAGTGTAGTGTTTGCAAACTCCTCCTGTGGAGCAGGCTGGTACATTGAGAGAGCAAGTTTCAGCATTGGAGAATCGGATGGTATTGGTGATATATTCACTTGTCAGTATGGGAAACGCTTTCTAAACTTGAATAGTCTTTGTTGGGACAATTACACGTTATTTCCAGCCAGATTGACAGTTTTGGAGAGAAGGTTGAAGCACATGAATTACTCTTGGTAGAGCTGCTGGTGAAAGTTTCTACATTGGATCAGAGGGTGGATCATATTCAGGACTCAGTGACTGGTGTTATGCATGATTTTGAAAATCTGCAACGGAAAACTGAAGTTCTGGAAAATATGTCTAGAGGCAGAAACCTAGGTTTTGAATTTTTCTAAGGTTCTGTCTGTTTCTCCAGGAGCAAGCAGGAAGTCAGTCCTCACATATGGGTGACGTAGACATTGACGGAGCCTGCGCGGAGCATTTCCCCAACTTTTAAAGAAAGCCTTTGGGAATGCCACCACGCATGCGTGGTCCCCTTCCCGCCCAAGGGTGCCATCTTACTCAGTCTCCATTTCTCTGCGGAGCCCTTCAGATGTGCGTCTCATCCCCGGAAAAAGATTGTCTTTTTTCCAGCCAGTTTATGCTCTACCGGCCCTAGCCGGTCCTCTTCCCACCTCCCGAATGCCTCTGCTTCAGCCTTGGCCTCAGGGGTTTTTTCTTTTTACCATTTTTCTGTTTTCCCGCACTTTGCACCTTTTTTAACCACTGGCCACATTGGGGCTTCGATCTCGCAGGGGTCCTTTTTGCCCCAATGGCCTCCTGTTTCAAGAAATGCGATAGATGCTCCAAAACCATGTCGTTCACAGACACCCATGACTGTTGTCTCAGATGCCTAGAAGCCGACCATGACCCGGAGCTATGCTCCCTCTGTAAGAACATGTTCTCCAAGGCCATCCAGAGACGTAAGCAAAAGCTGGATGATCTCTACCATAAGACAGACCTGGTATCCTCAGTAGCCTCCTGCTCTTCGACCACGCAAGCTCCAGAATCTCCAAAGGACTCCTCCCCGGGCCCGGCAGCACTCTGACCAGGGGTCGCCTGAACGTGAGTGGAAGAAGAAGGAGGCCTTGAGGACTCTGTCGGGGGCGCCAGACAAGCGTGAGAGGTCACGTGCCCGGTCTCTCAGCCCCCCTCGGCAGTCTCTGGAGTTGGAGAGGGAGTGGCCCAGTTAGGTACCTCGAACCGATACGGAGACCTCCGGCGAAGGTGCCCGGTCTCCCAAGGGTCTTCCCGGCGAGGACTCCCTCTCCTCCTCGACACCCGACCCGGTCACCAAGGCGTCGGTGTCACAGGGCCCCACTCCCAAGTGGGAGAGGCCGGAATGCTGGCCTTGGAACGCAACGTTTCTGAATTCCTTGCTGCCCATCAGGTGCTGATACCCGGCCCTACCTGCACGCGTCTCAAGACCGTGACCTTGAGGACTCCCTGGGCTGCCATTGTGACCCCCGAGAGCCTGAAGCCTCGTGAGGATCCTCAGTGCGAGTCTTGATCTCCATCCCGCTCCTCGGGCGCTAGATCTTCATGGGCAAGCGTTTCTGGCTCCGGGCAATTTGGCCTTGGAGACCCGGCATGGGTCACCGACCCATCTGGAGCCGCCCAACCTTGAGTCCTTTATGGACTACTCAGACTGGGAGTCCGACGGAGAGACTTCCCTGGAGACTTGGTCCCACTGGGACCTCCCCTCCGACCCTTCCCTGCCTACCCAGAGGTGGCAGTCACCTTCCGAGGACACCTTCTTCCTGGAGTTCGTCCGGGATATGACGTAGGCCCTAGCGCTTGCTACTGAGTCAGAGGAAAAGCCCTGTGCTGAAGAGCTCGATATCTTGCAATATGAAGTGCCTCCGAAGTAGGATCTCTTGGTGCCGGTTCCTCCCATTCTGAACCATCTCCTACTCTGCATGTGGGCGACCCCAACCTCTGTCCCAGTTGTGAGCAAGCATCTGGAAGCTATGTACAAGGTCCAGAGAGGTTCAGGGTTACGGAAAGCCCAACTTACCCACACCTCGATGGTGGTTGAATCAGCCATGCGGAAGTTCAAGAGCCTGAAGACTCATTCGTCCATCCTGCCGGGCAGGGAGTCTCGTACCCTCAATGCCCTCGGGCGCAAGGCTTATCAGGGCTCCATGCTGTCATGTCGCATCCATATTTACCAATTATATATTAGAGGGACTTCTAGGTTGGCGATGAACTGAGGCAGACGTGTGTGTCTCGGCTCCGGGGCTCCCTGCTGTTAAACCCTACAAACGGACCGTGCAATTCCCTTGACTGAGCTAAAACTGAAGCTGACCAATATTAAACATCACGGGGGACCTAAAGTGAGTACATTAGTAGATGGCAGCAAAGGCACCATGAAAAGAAAGACCTCGCGGGGGAGACATGAAAATGGCATCTAGTACTCTACCACCGAGCCCAGAAATGCCATCATCGGCCTTAGTAGAGGAGGTGTCCGCAGCAGTGGTAAGGACCCTAAATGACTGTTTCACTGGTATAACAGCCCAATTGGATAAACTAACTGGATCAGTAACCGAATTCAGTGGACGCTTACAGCATGCAGAAAATAGGATCTCAGCGGTGGAGGATGGAGCTTTGCAGTTGGAGCTGAGAATCCAGCAACTAGAGGAAAAGGCGCTTAGGAGTGACAATAAAATTGATGAGCTAGAAAATAGAGGATGTAGGAAAAATTTCTCCAGGACCAAGCAGGAAGTCGGTCCTCACATATGGGTGACGTCGGCGCCGACGGAGCCCTCGCGGAGCAATTTTCCCCAGCTTTCAAAGAAAGCCTTTGGGAATTGCAGCGCGCATGCGCGGTCCCCTTCCCGCCCAAGGGTGCCATCTTAGCCAGTCTTCTTTTTTCCGCGGAGCCCTACAGACGTGGTCTTCCAGTCCCCGCAGAAAAAGTTGATTTTCTTCATTTATTTTCTATTTTTTCTTCGGTTCGACGCCGGTCTCTTTCCTGCCTGGACTCGCGACGCCGTTGCGAGTCCTTCTCTTATTTTTCGGTTTTTCTGATTTTTCTTGTCAGTTTCGTTTTCGGTTTTTCGCTGGCAGCCCGGTCCTTTGACCTTGTAGGGGCCCTTTTTCCCCCGATGGCTGCCAGTGGCTTCAAAAGGTGTGTTCAGTGTGACAGAAATATGTCTCTCACTGACACACACGATCATTGCCTCCGCTGCCTCGGCCCAGATCACGAGGAACTGATCTGTGGGGCCTGCAGCAAAATGTCCTCCAAAGCTTTACGGAGTCGGCGGCATCAGCGGGAAAGAACCTTCGCAGATCCCACCCGTACCCGGACCTCGTCGGAGGCCTCGGCGTCCAGAGGCTCCAGCTCTGAGCATCGCCGGAGTTCCTCCGACAGAGGTTCTCCCTCCGGGGATCATCGTCGGAAGGCGAAACCCGCGAGGGCGGCGTCGGTGGACGCTCCTGGTTCCGCGAGGGCCAGGTCGCATAGCCCCGATAGCCGTCCCGGGTCTTTGGAGCAGGAACGTCTCACGAAGCGACCTCGTCTGGAATCGGAATTGCCTGCTCGGGTAAGTCCTGTGGTCCTCCTGGACTCGCCTCCGAGGGGTCCGAAGTCGGGCCCGACGCCGTCGGGGCCCGAGTCGGGGGCTGCTGGGTCACCTGAGGTCGGACTCAGGTTGACGGCCTTGGAGAGCAGCCTGGCTGCCTTCATGGACCAGCAGCGGGCACTGATCGCTAGCCTCGCTGGCGCCTCTGCCCTGGCCGCCGGGACATCGACGTCTAAGTCGACCCCGGAGACCGAGCCGATCCTCGTGTCCATGCGGGCTCGAGTCGATCCTCGGTCGAGGTCTCCCTCGGCCTCCCGTTCGGGACCGAGGTCGTCGACGCCGACTCCCTCGGCGTCGGGGCGGCCGACGCCTACGCCCGCCCGAACCGACCCCACCGGAGTCGGCCTGGGAATCTGAAGTGGAAGAGTCACCTGATTCCTTTCGGACTCGGTGTGTCCCCTCGGACTCCCCTGAGTCCGAACCTCGGAAGCAGTCCCCCCCGGAGGATGCCCGGTTCTCGGACTTCGTCAGGGATATGGCCAAGGCTTTGGCCTTCCCTGCGGATCCCGAGGAGGAGCCTCGAGCCGAGGAGCTCGACGCCCTCCAGTATGACTCTCCAGCGAAGGAGCACTTTACTGTACCGGTTCCTCCCATGCTGGAACGACTACTCTTCCGCATGTGGGAGAGTCCGGCATCGTCGCCGGTATTAAGCAAGCGGGTCGATTCCATCTATCGAGTCCGCAAGAGCCCGGGCTTCCAAAAAGCACAGCTACCGCACCATTCCATGGTGGTGGAATCGGCCATGCATAGGCTCAAGAGCCAGAAGATGCACTCCTCGGTGCCTCCTGGCAGGGAGGCCCGCAACCTGGATGGCCTCGGTAAGAAGTGTTTCCAAGGCTCTATGCTTGCTTGTCGGGTCCAGACCTACCAGCTCTACATGGGCATGTACCTTAGAGACCTGGCTAAGGAGATAGCCGGATTCTCTGCTGGACTTTCCGAGGAACCTTTGCGGAGGTTCCTAGCCTTGTCCACTGGAATTCGAGAATGCTCCAAATTCATTTCTCGAGCAGCCTATGATGGCTTTGAAGCGTCGGCTCGAGTGGCCGCAGCCGGCATCGGTGCCCGCCGACAGGCTTGGCTTCAGTCGTCTGACCTTGAACCCTGGGTGCAGGACAAGTTGGTCGATGTCCCCTGCCGAGGTGAGAACCTATTTGGCAAGCCCATGGCTGAGAAGGCTGCGCAAATCGAGACGGAGACTCTCACCAGAACAAGGCTCTCTAGAAAGACCTCTGCCCCTTCCCAAAAGAAGAAGGGCTCGGGAAAAAAGTCCTTTTACCCGAGGAAGGCGGCTGCCTATAAACACTACCCTCAGTATCAAGCCTCCTCAGCTCCCCAACAGGGTCAGCAGGCCAAGGGACGGGGTAACGGGTCCCGTAGGCAGCAAGCCCCCAAGCCTGCACCACCGGCCCCTGCTCAGCAGGGTGGGGGTTTTTGACTTCATCGGCATAGCCTCTCCCCCTCAGCTGGTTTCTCCCAGCACAGGAGGCCGGCTGGTCCACTTTGCCCACAGGTGGTCCAACATCACATCAGATGCCTGGGTGCTTCATGTTGTGCGAGAAGGCTATCTTCTCCACTTCCACCAGGTCCCTCCCTCCTATTTTCCGGGAGAGCCTCCACGACTCCCTCTGCACAGGGACTTACTCCTTCAGGAGTTAGCAAGTCTTCTTCAGGAACAGGCTGTGGAACCGGTGCCCCACCACCTGAGAGGTCAAGGCTTTTATTCCAGGTATTTCCTAATACCAAAAAGAACAGGAGGCCTCCGACCCATCCTGGACTTGCGCAACCTCAACAAGTTCCTCGTGCGAGAGAAGTTCAAGATGCTTACCCTTGGAATCCTTCTGCCCTACCTCCAGCAGGGAGATTGGCTATGCTCCTTGGATCTAAAGGATGCCTACACGCACATCCTCATCCACCCAAGCCACCGCCAATACCTAAGGTTTGTGGTGGCAGGAAATCATTACCAGTACAGAGTACTGCCCTTTGGCCTATCCTCCGCACCACGAGTCTTCACAAAATGTCTCGCGGTGGTGGCGGCTTATCTCCGGCTTGAGGGCCTCTATGTCTTTCCTTACCTAGACGACTGGCTCATCAGAGCATCGTCCTCTCAAGAAGTCACACAAGCCACGCAACGCACTGTGACTCTTCTCCAGTACTTGGGCTTTGTCGTAAACTTCGCAAAGTCCACTTTGCTCCCCTCGCAAGATCTCGAGTTCATCGGCGCAAGATTGCACACTCTTCAGGCGCGAGCTTTCCTGCCTCTCGACAGAGCTCAGCGGCTCATGGACCTAGCCAGCCGTTTTCGCAGCCAGTCCCTGGTCTCGGCCAGGCGCTTTCTGAGACTACTCTGCCATATGGCTTCCACCGTCCACGTGACCCCCAACGCCCGCCTGAATATGCGGCCTGCTCAGTGGTGCCTTCGCAAGCAGTGGCAACAGGCCACGGGCGGCCTCGCCGACTTAGTGCAGATCTCCGGTCCACTGGCCTCTTCTCTGCAGTGGTGGCTTCATCAGCCGAACCTGGTACTCGGAATGCCTTTTCAATCTCCTCCGCCTGCTCAAGTACTGACGACCGATGCTTCTCTCCTGGGATGGGGAGCGCATTGCCAAGGGGCATGTACTCAAGGTCTTTGGACCGCGTGGGAGTCTGCGCAGCAGATCAACTTCCTGGAGCTCAGAGCAATCCGTCTGGCTCTCAAGGCTTTCTCCCACCTGACTTCTCGCCGGTCCGTCCTTGTCCAGACGGACAATCAAGTTGCCATGTTCTATGTGAACAAACAGGGAGGCACGGGCTCCTTCCTTCTCTGTCGAGAAGTGCAGAGGCTTTGCTCTTGGGCCGTCAGCCACGGCATTCTTCTCAAAGCAGTTTATCTCTCAGGCCAAGAAAATTGCCTGGCGGACAAACTCAGCAGAATCCTCCAGCCGCACGAGTGGCGCCTGGATCCCTTGGTAGTTCAGAAACTTTTTCTGCAGTGGGGCCTCCCCACGCTGGATCTTTTTGCCAGTCCTCTCAACCGGCAACTTCCTCGTTTCTGCTCTCGGCAGCTGCATCCCCTCCGAGTAGCGGCGGATGCTTTTCTGCTCTCATGGTCGAAAAGCCTTCTGTATGCCTTTCCTCCCATACCGCTAATCTCTCGAACTCTTTTCAAGGTTCTCCGAGACAAAGCTTCCATGATCCTGATAGCTCCTCGGTGGCCCAGACAGCCGTGGTTTCCACTCCTGCTGCAACTGGCGGTGGAGGCTCCGTTCCCTCTGGGGTTTCAACCAGATCTCCTAACACAGGATCAGGGGTCCCTGCTACACCCCAACCTCAGATCTCTACATCTGATGGCCTGGCTGCTGAAAGGGTAGTCCTTGCTCCCCTTCTACTGCCGGCAGAGGTGGAAGAGGTCGTTCTAGCTTCCCGGCGACCTTCTACCCGCAAATGCTACGCCCTTAAATGGCGTCGTTTTTCCATTTGGTGTACCCAGCAGTCTCTGGATCCCTTCTCCTGCTCGGTGTCGGTGGTCTTGCAGTACTTGCTCTACCTCTCTAATCTTGGACTTAAGTCCAACTCCGTCAAGGTTCACCTCAGTGCTCTTTCAGCACATCATGTGCCGGTGGACGGCAGACCTCTTTCCAACGACCCTCTCGTGGCAAGGTTTCTCCGAGGTCTCCTTCTCCTTAAACCACCTCTGCGCCCGCCAGCGCCTGACTGGGATCTGAATGTGGTTTTGCAGCGGATCACCTGTCCGCCTTTTGAACCTATGGCTACCTGTCCTCTCCGTTTTCTTTCTTGGAAAACCTTATTCCTGATAGCCCTCACTTCCGCTAGACGCGTAAGTGAACTACAGGCCCTCGTGTCTGATCCCCCTTACACTCGGTTCTACAAAAATAGGGTAGTCCTACGGACTCACCCTAAATTTCTTCCAAAAGTGGTCTCCCCTTTTCACATCAATCAGGAGGTGGTACTTCCGACCTTCTTTCCCAGGCCACACTCCAGCCGAGCTGAAATGGTCCTGCATACCCTGGACTGTAGAAGGGCGTTGAACTTCTACCTTGACCGTACGCGGGAGCACCGCAAAGCTGCTCAGCTCTTCGTGTCTTTTGACCCCAATAAATTGGGGCTCCCTGTCTCCAAGCGCACTCTGTCCATCTGGGTTGCTGACTGTATCGCTTGGGCTTATGGAGCAGCCGGACTCTCGTTAGACAGTCGGGTCACGGCTCATTGTGTTCGGGCGAAGGCTACGTCAGTGGCTTACCTCCGCTCTGTTCCATTGGCAGACATCTGCCGGGCCGCTACTTGGTCTTCAAGCCAGACTTTTGCGGTCCATTACTGCCTCGAGAGGGAGTCCCGCAGGGACAGTGCTTTCGGACAGGCAGTACTCCGAAATCTCTTTGAGATTTGAGCAACTCCTACCCTCCATCCCGGATGTTGGGTTACCGGTGGGTAATAATTCTGTGAAGATTCCTTCCTTCTGTGCTGCTGAGCTAGAGGGAGCTCATTTTTATGCTTAGGGTCTCCGTTAGCCTTAAGCTTGGGAGTCCCATATGTGAGGACTGACTTCCTGCTTGGTCCTGGAGAAAGCGTAGTTACTCACCTGTAACAGGTGTTCTCCAGGAGCAGCAGGAATCAGTCCTCACAACCCTCCCTCCTCCCCTTGGAGTTGCAATCATCTGCTTTAGTTTTTTTGCAAATTTTTATGCTGTCTTTTAGCTATGTCATCTGACTGGCTAAGATGGCACCCTTGGGCGGGAAGGGGACCACGCATGCGCGCTGCAATTCCCAAAGGCTTTCTTTGAAAGCTGGGGAAAATTGCTCCGCGAGGGCTCCGTCGGCGCCGACGTCACCCATATGTGAGGACTGATTCCTGCTGCTCCTGGAGAACACCTGTTACAGGTGAGTAACTACGCTTTACGGTTGGTGGGTCTGCCTGAGTCGATTGCTGACAAGGACCTTCGCTGCTTCCTAGAAAACTGGGTTCTGCAACTTACCGGCATGGCGGGAATCTTGCAACTGGAAAGAGCGCATTGAGTTGGACAGCGTAGAGAAGGACTTGCTCGACCAAGAGTGGTTCTGTTATGGTTTCTCAGTTTCCAGCAAAAGGAAACAGTACTGCGGGCAGCTAGGTATCAAAGTCGTATTGAATATGAAGGAGCCAGAGTACTCTTCTTTCAGGACTTTTCAGCCGCAGTAACCCAAAAAAAGGAGAGCATTTTCGACCACCTGCAGCTCCCTTGTTAGCAAAAGTATCAGATTTGCACTCCTCTATCCGGCAAAACTTTGATCCAGAAGAGGCACAGAACGTTTATAATACGCAAGTTAAAAACAATTGTGGTAATTAAAATTAGTGAAGGGGTGAGAAGTGGAAATAAGAGACACATATAATGTGAAACCCTTATACCAAGAATATGGGGTAGAGAGTAACTATACAACTGTTTACCTAACCAACACAAGATTGCTTAAGAGAATTGCTGATAAGGGGGACTTTGAGGGAAGAATATTAGAGTGGGGCGATTTAACTGGAAGCCCGGGAGCAACAAACATCTAAAGCACAATCAGGAAAAGAGACAAAATGAGTGAAGCCCTTCTCCAGGACAGTAGCATATATACCAACAGGCTATTGTGGAAGAGGCCTAAGAATTCAGGACTACACCGTCAGTGTATAAAGACTGCAAACTTTGAGCCATCAAGCTGTGCCCAATTGGAGGCTCAGTGCAACAGAGCAAGACATTAAAGTTCATAAGCAGTTAATATTGTTGGTGAAACCATTTGGTGACACTTTCCATTAGGAAAGGGGAAACAAAATTGAGGGATGAAGAATGACATGCTGGGAAGGTAAAGCAAATGGGAAGGTAAAGTTGATTGTGCATAATAACTATATAAGTGGCCATGTTTTTGTTAACACACCATACATAGTAAAGTACCTTCCAATGTATACGTCAATTTTGAATGTAGAGTTGTTAACTAACTATGGATAGGGTACAAAGCAGCTAACATATAGGACGGTACAACAAGGTGAGAGACCAAGGAAGGATGGTGCGTGCAGCCAAAGGAGCCAGGGAGAGGGGGGAGAGGTGAGGAAGGGATAACGATATAGAGTTAGGCAAACATGCTGGGCTTCATATCCTCTCCCCTTCCCCAGTGTACTGTGTCCTCACTCTGGAACCCAACTGGGACCCTTTAATATAGCAGACGGGGGAGGAGGGAAGATAGGATGGGATGAGGATGGGTAGATGGGGATGGATAGATGAAGAACAAGAAGGGAGTGGATTAGGGATATAAGAGTTAGACTCTAGGAGAGGAGGAGATAAGTCCCCAGGGAACTAATAATACTAGATAAGAAGCTTAGGAATTTAGCAGTCGGTCACAGTTATAGGTTGAAACAACGAATATTCCATAAGGAAAGATCAAAATTAGGACACCCAATACTACAGGGTTAGAGGGGGAGCCCTACGCTGACATATTAGGAGTCTAGGAAGAGAGGGAAGGAGGAGTAAGAGATTGGCAGGGAGGGTAATAGGACCCTAATGGGGGGACAGGCATCATAGGGTAAAAATATTGATCAGAAAGTGGTCTGATACAGGTGTGCATGGAAGAACTTTGATGATAGGGATATCCAAAATAGAAAATGGAGGAGTACCGGCTTTGGGGACCGTAGGCTGGGAGGGTCCTCAGATGGCAGGAATGATAAATTTCAAAATGGACTCCCACAAGATAGGGAATGCCCAGTAAGGGACTGTGTATCATCTCTTGGAACATATGTGGAATCAGGCATCCCATAAAAAGACATAAAATCTTAAAAATGCTTACCGACAAAGGAGCAGATACAGCTCTTTTACAGGAGACCCACTTTACTGAAATTGAACACCAAAAGCTGAAAAGATGCGGGTGGGGGGTTAGAAGCGTTTCCTGATCTGATTGGAATAGCAGGTCAGTGGGAAGGGGATTTAGATTTCCCTCTCGAAGGGGTTGAGATCCTTTATGCATTGGCCCAGACCCCTGAATTAATGACAAATGCTAACCTCAGAGAAATGCAATTCCGCATATTCAGAAGACTCCACTTTGCCCCTTCCAGGGCATATAGAACTGGAATTAGAACTCTCCAAATTGCCCTTGATGCAGTGCACCTAAAGCAATGTTAGGTCATATGTTTTGGAAATGTCCAGTGATAATGAAGTTCTGGAGTCGTTTAAATAAGTGCATGAGCCGAGTCAGGAGGACCTCAATACAATTGAATCCCCAAGAAGCAATTTTGGATATTGGACAGAAAGGGAATGGAAATGTAGGATGGTGGGGATTAGAAAACAGATGGTTACACCTCTCACTGTTAATAGCACGCAAAAGCATTTTAACTACATGGCTGCTTCCGGAAGGACCGTCAATACGACCATGGAAGTTAGCCTTACATCAGCTCATGTTACATGAACGGGAACAATCAAGAGGGTGTACCCGACCATGGAAATGTTTAAGTGTGGGGGCCATATATTCAAACATTATCCGCCTGACTGAGAAGTCGAGTACTAAACCATTGCCCATTAGATCGATAGATGATGGACTATAAACAGAGTAATAAGCTATGCTCTATTCCTAAAACATGTTAAATGAAGGGAATAGGATGCCAGAGTTCTTAGCAACAACTATAGACCAGGTAGCGATATGGCCTGTAGGGGGAAGAGGGGTGAGGGGGGAGTAATAGAGAAATATTAAGAATGGGGGAGAGCGGGAGAAGAGGGAGTGTTCAAACGGTTAAGAGTTAAGGATGGAGGAGGAGCAAAGTACAATTACGACATAAAATGAATGTCTAGACCCCTTCTGTCTAAAAGTGCTAGGGTGTTCTGCCCTCTCCTCTCTCACCATACCATTATACCAAACACTTGGTACGTAATCAACTGCACATAATATCATGAAAGACAAGGAGGCAGGAAAGGGGAGGGTGGGAGGGAAAAGAAACGTTATTAGATAGACCCTGTTATGTATTAGACAGAATACCCACTATTGTTTTGTTGTCTCAGTACTGGCTGTTTAAAGCAGAAGGTGGTTACAACTGTATATGCATGGATTGATGGAACTATTTTAACAAGAAGTTGAACATTTATAACAGATGTAAAAATGAGCAATTGGTGGAATGTAAAGGGTATTTGTTATATAGTTTATTTATTTATTTATATTTATTTAAAGTCTCTTCTATACCGCGCTATTCAGCATCAGTGCGGTTTACAATAAACAACGAACATACACATTTCCAATAGTACTTTGTGTTTACATATGAACAGGAGAATCAACTTGGCTAACAAGGTAACTATATACAATAACAATATATACAATTTACAGGCTGGTCATGTGTTCGTATGGTTTCAGACAGAGGAGCTTTGTGAGGTTTCGGTAATTGGTGCTGAGCTTTCATTGGTTTCCGGGTAATGTAGGAGGAAGAGGTAGTGTTTCACAGCCTTCCTGAATTGGAATATGTCTGGGATTGTTCGGATGTTGTGAGGGAGGCTGTTCCAGATCATTGGTGCATAAAGTTTGAATGCCCTGCTGGATGTTGACTTGGTGCATTGAGTCATTGATCTTGGGACTATCAAGGTGTTTTGTGCTACTGACCTTCTGTCCCTATTGTGGGGTGTCCTCTGGACTATCTCTGTTAGTGATGTTGACGAGAGACCATTGGTGGCTTTGAAGGTGAGTAGCAAGGTCTTGAATGTAATCCTACCTTGAATCGGGAGCCAGTGGAGTTGTTTCATAATGGGTGTGACATGGTCTTTCCTGGATGCTCCATGTAGTACTCTTGCTGCGGTGTTCATTGCCATTTGCAGTGGGTTCAGAGTGGTTTGGGGGAGTCCTTGTAGTATTGCATTCGCATAATCGAAATGCGGAATTATTAGTGCTTGAAAGATGGTCCTGAAATCATCAGGCTGCAGCAGAGATCGTAGGTATCTAAGGGATCTGATTTTATGGTATACTGCCCTAACAGTGTTACTTATATGTGCCTGCATATTTAGGTTCTGGTCTAGTGTGACGCCAAGGTATCTGATCGCGGATTTGATCTGGAGGTCAGCTTCCTTCACCTTTAGTACTGTAGGCGCAGTGAAGTTACGATTTCTTGTAATGAACATGACCTCCGTCTTCTTGTGTTGAATCCGGAGGTTTTGGGATTGTAGCCAGTTGGATATTTCATTTATGCAGCATGTTATTGGTGAGAGGTCTGGGTTTTCTGTTGCAAAAGGCATGTATAATAGCACGTCATCTGCGTATATCATGCAGTTCACGTTGAAGGACCGGATCAGGTTGCAGAGAGGTTGCATGTATATATTGAACAGCAAGGCAGAGAGGGAGGATCCTTGTGGGACACCTTGGCTTTGGTGGAATGGTTCTGATGATGTGTCTTTGGATCGAACCTGCTGCCATCTGTCAGAGAGGTAGGACCTGCACCACTCGAGCGCTTTACCGGAGATTCCTTTTTCTTTGAGGCGTTCTAGGAGGCGTTCATGGTTCACGGAATCAAACGCCGCCGCGATGTCAAGGAAGACAAGGACAAAGCCTTGGCGGGTATTGTCGATGCCTGATATTATGCTGCTGAAGAGTGTGGTGAGAAGGTTCTCAACCCCGTGTGCTTCTCTGAATCCGTGTTGGCATGGATCCAGTGGTGCATTGGAGTCAATGTGGTCTTGTATTTGTCTCTGAACTTCCTTTTCCATTATTTTTGCTAGCATCGGTATGCTTGCTATAGGTCTGTAGGATTCCGGTTTCTGTTGGTCGAGTTTGTTGTTTTTTAGTAGAGGTCTTATTGATGTGTTTGAGGGTGCGTGGGAAATCACCTGTTGTGAACGATTGTTGCATGAGTCTGGATATGATGGGACTGAGGTCAGTTCGTAGTTCTTTGATCCAGAATGCTGGGCATGGATCAGATTGTGCTGTAGTCGTGTTGATAGCTGCTATGGTGTTTTCGATGCATTGTTTGGATGGGGTCATGAAGGTAGTGAGTGATGTTTGGTTGTAAGGCTGAAGGATAGTATTGGACGCAGAGTTGTTGTTTATCTGACATAGTTTGGTTTGTAGATAATCTGCATATATTTGAGGATGGATTCCATTTGCTTGTTCTGATGCAGGTTCTGTTGTAAGTCGCTTAACAAGGGCAAACAGGTCACGAGGTTTGTTGAGGGATCTCTTTAAGGTGTCAGCGTGGTAACGTTTCATGGTTTCAGTTACTGCGGTACGGTGCGCTGTGAGCTGTAGGTTGTATGCACTTTGGTCTACTTCTGAGCGTGAGCGGCGCCATCGTCTCTCAAGTTTTCTTAGTGTGGCGAGTGAGGCTTTCAACTCAGTAGAGTACCATGTTGCTGTGTGTCGTTTCCCTTGAGGTCTGTTTATTGCTGGGCGAACAGCTATTGAGCTGAGTATCTCATTCCAGTTGGAGACTAGTTCATCTGGGTTTTGTGCTGTTGAGGTTATTAGTGGGATTGTTGATTCCAGGATTAGTTCTTTGTTGAATGGTTGGAATCTTCTTGGCGGATTGTTTGACTGACCAATTGTTGAGTTATCTTCCTTTTGGCCTTGGCTTGGTTGAGGAATTTGGAATAGGATTAATGAGTGATCAGACCATGGGACAGCGGTGATAGATAGTTCAGGGATGGTTGTTCCTCTGCTGGTTGACAAGGATATTGTAGTATGCTTTGTACATTATGTATTCTGTCGGATCTGTGGATGAATAAACAAATTAAAACATATATTGGAATGTTCCTCTGTGAGCTCGCTAAGGAGCTCTGAGGCTTCATGGCGGGCCTTGACAGAGACCACCTTTGATGCTTTCAGGCCCTCTCAAAGTCTGTCGGGGAATGCTCAAAGTACCTCTCGCGAGCAGCGTATGACAGCTTCGAGTCTTCTGCCCGAGTGGTGGCGGCTGGCATTGGAGCCCGCCACCAGTCTTGGCTCCGGTCCTCGGACCTGAAACAGTGGATCTAGGAGAAGCTACTGGATGTCCCCTGCCTTAGGGAGCAGCTATTTGGCAAGCCCATGGAAGATAAGGCCTCAGAGATCGAGACAGACTCATACTCGCCTCTCCCGGAAGACTTCCTCCCTCCCCAGGAAGAAGCAGCAGAACAAGAAACCCTTCTTCCAATGAAAGGGGATCCCGTACAGGGGCTTTCTGGCCTATCTGCCGGCGTTGACCCCCATTCTGAGCTATAGCAAGTCTGCAGTCCATGGTCCTCTTAAGCCAAAGGGCCTCGACCCGGCCTTGGCTCAGCCAGCCTCGGGATTTTGACACCATCAGCATAGCCTCTCGTCCTCTGGTAGGGCGACTATCCATCGGGGGGCGTCTGATCCATTTCTCCTACAGGTGGGAGTCCATCTCCACCAACGCCTGGGTTCTCCAAATCTTTTGGGAAGGCTATCGCCTCCACCTGGACCAGGCCCTTCCCCAGTATTTTCCCGGGGAACCATTTCAGCTTCCCCAGCACCAGGCCCTCCTGAGTCAGGAACTTGCAGGCCTCCTCGAGGACAGAGTGGTAGAACCAGTCCCACCGCAACTCCGAGAATGGGGGTTTTACTCCCGATATCTACAAAAGCTGGAAGAATGGTCAAATGCTTGGCAATTAAGATTTAATGCAAAGAAGTGCAGTCATGCATTTGGGTAGCAGAAACCCAAGAGAAATGTACACGATAGGGGGCGAGAGGTTGGTGTGCACGGATCAGGAGAAAGACCTTGGTGTGATTATTTCTGTAGATCTCAAGGTGGCAAAGCAGTGCGGCAAGGCGGTGGCAAAAGGCAGGAGGATGTTGGGCTGCATATGAAGAGGAATTACCAGCAGAAAGAAAGAGGTTCTAATACCACTGTATAAGTCACTGGTGAGGCCTCACTTGGAATACTGTGTTCAGTTTTGGAGACCGTATCTTGCAAAGGATGTAAAAAGAATGGAAACTGTTCAGAGGAAGGTGACCAAAATGATTTGGAGCCTGTGTCAGAAGCCTTTTGATAAGAGACTTGAAGACCTAAATATGTACACTTTGGAGGAGAGGAGGGATGGGGAGATATGATTCAGACCTTTAAATACTTAAGGAGAAATAATGAACAAACAAACCTCTTCCAAAGATGGGGAAGCTGTAAAACGAGAGGGCATAACATGAAGCTGCAAGGTGGAAAATTGAAAGGCAATATCAGGAAATACATTTTCACTGAGAGGGTGGTGGATGCTTGGAATGCCCTCCCGATGGAGGTGGTGGGGGCAAATACAGTGACAGAATTCAAAATGGCATGGGACAGACACAATGGATCCATTTATAGCAACAGAATAAAATCAAAATAAACTGAACCATCTAACTTCTCAACAAAAAGGGGTGTCCTGCATGGAGCGGTGGGTTCACCCCTAAACAAAGACATGGGGAGGGGTGGCCTGCACAGAGTGGCACCTACTCCGGCTATCTTACTGGGCAGACTAGATGGACCGTACTGGTCTTTATCTGCTGTCATTTACTATGTTACTATTTTACTATGTTCCTCATCCCGAAGCAGACAGTGGGCTTTTGGCCCATTCTCGACCTGCAGAACCTAAACAAGTTCCTGGTACAGGAGAAGTTCAAGATGCTGTAGGAACATTACTGCCCTACCTCCAGCAGGGCAACTGGCTATGCTCCTTGGACTTAAAGGATGCTTACGCTCACATCACGCCCAAACACAGGAAGTACCTCCGCTTCATGGGTCAGGGAAACCATTACCAGTACAGGGTACTTCCCTTCGGCCTCGTGTCTGCCCCGCGGGTCTTCACGAAATGCCTAGCCGTGGCTGCAGCCCATCTGTGGCAGTAGGGCATCTTTTGACTACCCGTACCTAGACAACTGGCTCATAACGGGGGGCACGGCCTCAGAAGCCATACAGGCCACGGACTGCACTATTTTCCTCCTGGAGTATCTGGAGTTCATGATCATTTACCCAAAGTTCCACCTCACTCCAATTCAGTGGCGCCTGTGTCCCCAAACGGCGCAGTGCCTCTTTCAGCACTGGGGGACTCCGGACCTCATCCTCTTTGCCAGCCCGGCGCACTCGCAGCTTCCTCGGTTCTGCAGTCCCCTCCTGTACTGGGACAGAGTGGCCCCCGATGCCTTCCTCATCTTGTGGAACATGGAGTTGCTATATGCCTTCCCCCCCCCCATATGCCCCTCATCGTCTGGACCCTTCTCAAGGCCCAATGGGACAGAGCTTCAATGATTCTTATAGCCCCAAGGTGGCCCAGATAGCCTTGGTTCCCCCTGCTGCTCCATCACTCAACAGAGCCCCCGGTCCCGCTTGGGTTCTGACTGGAGCTGCTGACGCAGGAAGAGGGTCTGCTTCTTCATCCTAATCTGAGGTCCCTGTCCCTCACAGCTTGGCGGCTGAGTGGGTCGCTCTAGCCTCCTACCATCTCCCCGTGGAAATTGAGGACATTCTTCTAGCCTCGCGGAAGGACTCGACCAGACGAGCTTACGCCTTCAAGTGGTGTCAGTTCTTGGTGTGGTGCTTGGAGCGGTGCTTGGAGCTCCGAGCGGACCCATTTTCATGCCCTACTGGCTTGGTCTTGCAGTACCTGCACCACCTCTCGCAGTCTGGGCTGAAGTCTAACTCAGTCAGGGTTCATCTGAGTGCCATCTCAGTGAACCACCACCCTGTTGAGGGCAAACCTCTTTCAGGGTTACTACTTATCTCTCATTTCATGTGAGGCCTGCTTCTCTCCAAACCCCCCACCTGCCCTCCTCCGGTGGAATGGGACTTCAGTGTGGTCCTCATGCAGCTGACCAAGCCGCCCTTTGAGCCCATGGCTGTCTGCCTGCTGCGGCATCTGTCATGGAAGGTGGGCTTCTTGGTGGCTCTCGCCTCTGCCCGGAGAGTCACTGAACTCCAAGCGCTTATGGCCAAGGCTCGGTACATGAGGTTCTATAGGAACTGGGTGGTCCTGCGTGCTCACCCCAAATTCCTTCCAAAGGTTGTCTTGGATTTTCATCTCAATCAAGAGATAGTGCTGCTCACCTTTTTCCAGAAGCCCCATGCCGACCGGGTCTCTGCGATTCTCCACACCCTGGATTGTAGGAGGGCGCTCTCTTTCTACCTGCAGTGGACTCGGGCCCACCGCAGGTCTGGGCAGGTCTTCGTTTCCTTCGACCCCAGCTGATTGGGGCTGGCAGTCACCAAGTGTACCTTGTCCATCTGGGTGGCGGACTGCATCGCCTTTGCCCAGGCCCAGATCAGGTTTCCCCTGGAACGCCGAGTCACGGCTCACAATGTCCGAACGATGGTGACATCTGTCCACTAGTCTGGGCTCGGTGCCACTGGCAGACATCTGCCAGACCGCCACCTGGTCTTCCACTCACACTTTCACAGTGCATTACTGCCTGGAGAGCGAGTCCCATCGGGACGCCGCTTTCGGCCAAGCTGTACTCCGTAATCTGTTCGGGGTTTAAGCAACTCCTGCCTTCCAACCCTTCTTGTTCCAGCTACCGGGAGCATGGCCATCCATAAACCTAGGGTCCTCGGGCTGCCTTCGGCTTTCACTGGCAACTGCTCATGGCGATGCCATGCCTTTTTCTACAGGTCCTTGGTAACCTGTAGCTAGGGAGTTCTATATTTGAGGACTGACTTCCTGCTTGTTCCTGGAAAAAGCGTAGTTACTCACCTGTAACAGGTGTTCTTCAGGGACAGCAGGAATCAGTCCTCACAACCCTCCCTCCTCCCCTTGGAGTTGCTGTATATTTTTGCCATCTTCTTGAAGGGGCTATAGCTATGGCATCTGACTGAGTAAGATGGCACCTTGGACGGGAAGGCATGTGTGGTGGCATTCCCAAAGGCTTTCTTTGAAAGCTGGGGAAATGCTCTATGTGGGCTCCGTCGGTGCCGACGTCACCCATTTGTGAGGACTGATTTCTGTTATCTCTGGAGAACACCTGTTACAGGTGAATAACTACGCTATCACCATTGGAACCTTTTAAGAAATTTCTGATTAGCGTTCTGAAGATTCTGGTGGAATCTATTCCGCCAGTTTCTTGTGCTTATTATTTGCCTGCTGCTAAGGTTAAGTTGGCTGAGGGGTGGGTCAGGTTTTAAGTTCATCTTTGGCCCTCTCCTGTGATAGCTTGGATTTAACTGGCTTTTTGGAGCGGCCGGGGTCTGATTCCAGCGTGACTGCTACTTTGTTGGTCACCCTGGCATTAGACGTTGATCGAGACTGGTTACTGAAAATGTACTTCCGATCTTCAGTTAAAGAGTTTATGGGTTCCACTATTAGGATCTTTCCAGATGTTTCCAGGGCTACACAGAAGAAGAGGAAACCATTTTTGATTCTCAAACCTGGGGTACTTTAGCTGGGGGGATTATTTTTTCTTCATTTTCCATGTAAATGCCTGGTCAAGTTGGCTGGGATTAATTATATTTTTCTAGATCCCCAACAGCTGTCTATCTTTATTTCCTCTAAGACAGTGGTTATCCATGCTGATACTGTTTAGCACCCCTAGAGCAAGTTCTTCTCTTTTTTTTTCTGGTTAGGGTGAGCTAATTGATTCTAATTGTAATTCCTTCTGTTTTTCATGTATATGCTTTGTTTTTGTTCTTTGTATTGTTTCTTTGATATTGTGTATCCTTTTCCTCTATACTGGGGACTGGTGGGTGCACCTGGTAGCATTTTTTTTCCTTATTGTAAGCAGTTTGGATTTTCCTTTTTGTATTATTCTCGGTGTACTGCTCTTTTCTTACAAGATTAATTCTTGTATATTTGTTGAAAATTTCATAAATTTTTTTTAAAATTATTTATTTCCTTCAAACTTAACCAAGTCACTTTTACAGCCTCCAATGTGATAGAAAGGTGTCACTCCAGCCATTAAAATAAAGAACAACAATGATCTGAAGAAAAGTTGAATGTGATCTTGACAAGCACACAATACTTAAACATGTCAAGTGAGGCCAATCTTCCCTCCCCCCCTAAAGATCGAGGATATTTTCTCTGTATCTGGTTCCGCAACCATTTATAGTAGGTCCACTGAAGTTTGTTGAATTCAGCATATGCCTACCATTCTGCGTGGGCGATGGGTATGCATGAGATTTACCCACTGCTTAAAGGATGGTGTTTTGTCTCCCCACCCAGTGTTGTAGGATTACTTTTTTAACCCCCCATACCCCTATCATAAGAAATTTGCCCTACACCCTCTCGACTTTTTTGTCTCACAGCAGTCCCTCGTCTCCCAGCATCAACAAATTATGTACATTATATATTTTGTGGAGAATGTCCTTTAGGCCTTTCCCCAGATCTTCATCAGGGAGGTGCACTCCAGAAAAGCATGCCGGAGGGTTTCCGTGTGCATTTTGCATTTCTCATAGCAGCTTGAGTCCTATATTCCCAGTTGGGCACCCCTCTCCCTAGTAATGTATCCCCAGTGGAGGATTTGGTATTGCATGTCCTGGTAACGGGTACTGTTAAGAACCCTAGGAATCTGCATAAATCAGTGCTCAAGGTGGTCCTTTTCTTCCGTGGGCTCTTCTGCCCATTGCTGTGCTAATTTTCTCATGTGATGTGCTTGCAATTTATTTCTGAGTATTCGATACCAGTTGGACATCCTATTCCAATAGAGATCTAAGATTTGAAAATCACTGTCTCTCTTGTCAATGTCTAAATCCCTGGAGTGTGCTGTATTCAGTGTTTGCCAATAGTGTCGAATTTGCAGGAACTGCATCCCTGCAGTCCCCAAAGCATTTCGTAAATGCTCACATGATGGGAATCCCCCCCCCCCCCATTCCCAGCTTAACAAGTGTCCCATGTCTACCCTGTGCTCCCTGTTCCAATCCAGAAACTGGCTACGATCCTGCCTTGGTGTAAAGCGGGAGTTGCCACTTACTAGTAAAAAGGGGGTGACTGCCCAAATGCGGCCATTCTTAGTTGCCCACTACTTCCAAGCCTTTTTGAGAAGGTCAGGACTTTGAAATTCAGGTTGGCTAAGTCAACTTGGTTGTGATGGAGCACAATCATAGAAACATGATGGCAGAAAAATACCACATGGCCTATCTAGTCTGCCCAGTCCTCTTTTTACCTTTAGAGATCCTCTGTGTTTGTCCCATGCTTTTTTGAATTCAGATACTGTCCTCGTGTCCACCTCCTCCACTGGGAGACTATTCCACGCATCTACCACTCTTTCCATAAAGAAATATTTCCGCATATTACTCCTGAGTCTATCATCTTTCACTCTTGTGCTATGTTCCCTCGTAGCAGAGCTTGCCTTGAAAGAGACCTTCCTGTGCATTTATGCCACAGAGGTATTTAAATGTCTCTATCATATCGTCCCTATCCCAATTTTCCGCTAAAGTAAACACATTAAGATCTTTAAGTCTGTCCTCATATCCTTCTTAAAGGAAAGGAGCTGCTCTCAGGTGCAGCTCTTTATCCAAATCAGTCATACATTAAGGATCTGAGATTAATTAAGCTTCAGGTGAACAAGGTATATTAAACGTATTAGGTACACTTTTATTAGTATAAGTATCCACAGCAACTCTTAGTAAGTAAAGAACCTAAAGATCTAAACACAAGCTTAAAACTAAGATGCAGACAGCAGTCCAGCAGCGAGATGGGGGCTTTCCAGTCTTTTGCATTGAGTGTCACATGTATGATTTTCTCCCAGTTGGTGAGAGGTCTTACGTGTGCGCTAGGTGCAAGGAGGTTTTTGCTCTCAGGGAACAAGTCCGTTCTCTAGAGGCTAATGTAGCAGACTTGGAAGACATAAGAAAGACAGAGAGGTACATAGATGAGACCTACAGGGATATAGTCCTGAAGTCCCACCTCCAGTCTGGCAGCATCCCTGTTGCCATGGAGGAGAGAGGTCACGTGATAAAGCATCATCCTCGTGTGGCAGGAAGTGATCCTGTAACTAGGACCTGTCTTCCAGGTGATGTAAAACCCTCTCGCACCAAGGACCGTTTATCCAGGTCCATGTGCCCATGAGGGAAGGGTTAGGATAGCCGTTATAGTTGGTGCTTCAATCATTAGGCATGTAGATAGCTGGGTGACTGGTGGACATGAGGATCGCCTGGTAACATGCCTGCCTGGTGCGAAGGTAGTGAACCTCATGCGCCACCTAGATAAGGTCTTAAATAGTGCTGGGGAGGAGTCTACTCTCTTGGTACATGTTGGTACCAATGACATAGGAAAATGTGGTAGGGAGATTCTGGAGGCCAAATTTAGGCTTTCAGGTAGGAAGTTGAAATCCAGAACTTCCAGGGTAGCTTTCTCCGAAATGATTCCCGTTCCACGCGCAGGATCCAAAAGGCAGGCAGAGGTCCGGGGTCTCAATGCGTGGATGAGACGATGGTGCAAGGATGAGGGTTTTGGATTTGTTAGGAACTGAGGAACATTCTGGGGAAAGGAGGGGCTCTTCTGAAGGGATGGGCTTCACCTTAACCGGGATGGAACCAGGCTGCTGGCATTAACCTTTAAAAAGGAGATAGAGCAGCTTTTAAACTAGATAATAGGGGAAAGCCGGCAGTCACCCAAGAGCGCATGGTTCGGAAGAATGCATCCTTGAATAATACTACCAAAAGCAGAGAGGTTCCAAAAAATAGTAATGTAGCCCAAATGCCCTTGAGTATGGAGCAGACAGAGTTTAAAGATTCCAAATTACCCATGCCTACCAATAGCCAGATTAATATGAATAAAATACAGTCTCTAAAATGCTTGTATGCAAATGCTAGAAGTCTAAAAAATAAGATGGGAGAGTTAGAATATATAGCACTAAATGAGAGGTTAGATATGATTGGAATCTTAGATACATGGTGGAAGGAGGACAACCAGTGGGACACTGTGATACCTGGGTACAAACTATATCGTAATGATAGAGCTGATCAAATTGGTGGAGGGGTTGCGCTCTATGTTAGAGAGGGCATTGAGTCAGAAAGGAGTAAGGTTTTGCAGGAAACAAAATTTGCTGTAGAATCTCTATGGATTGAAATTCCATGTAAAAAGGGGAAGACGATGGCATTGGGGATGTACTATTGACCGTCTGGCCAGAATGAACAAATGGATGATGAAATGCGCAAAGAAATCAAGTAAGCTAACAAAAGTTACAGCACAGTAATAATAATGGGTGATTTCAATTACCCCGGTATCGACTGGGTCAGTGTCACAGCAGGACATGCTTGGGAGATAAAGATCCTAGATGAAGTAAATGACTGCTTCTTGGAGCAGCTGGTTCATGAACTGACCAGAGGGGAAGCCATATTGGACCTAGTCCTTAGTGGAACACCAGATCTCGTGCAAGAGATAAGAGTGTTGGGGCCACTTGGCAACAGTGATCATAGTATGATCGCGTTAGTGGAGGAGGGATGGTAAGGAAATCCACAGTATTACCTTTTAACTTTCAAAAGGGAGAATATAATAAAATGAGGAAAATAGTTAAGAAAAAACTAAAAGGAGCAGTTGCAAAGGTTAAAGACTTACATCAAGCTTGGGTGTTGTTGAAAAATACTATCTTGGAATCCCAGAACAGCTGTATTCCACGCTTTAAGAAAAGTGGAAGGAAGTCGAAAAAACTGCCAGCATGGTTTAAAGGTGAATTTAGAGAGGCTGTTGGAAAAAAGAGCCAAATGACCAAAACAGGAAACAGCACAAGCACTGGCAAGTTAGATGCAAGGCATTGATAAGGCAGGCAAAAGGAGAATTTGAGAAGAAACTTGCTGCGGAAGCAAAAATACGTAATAGACTTTCTCAAGTACATTCGTAGCAAAAAACCTGTGAGAGTCATTTGGTCTGTTATATGATAGAGAGGTTAAAGGGGCACTTAAAGGTGACAAAGTGATAGCGGAGAGACTGAATGAATTCTTTGCATCGGTCTTTACTGAGGAAGATGTAGAGATGTTACTCATTACTTCAAAAATAGCTCCAAACAAACAACGTTCAAAGTGGACACAGTCATTCATGTAGAGAACAGTAGAGAACATTTGATTAATTAGGGAATAAAATATAACATTATCACCAAAGTATATATTTTATTCCCTAATTAATCAAATGTTCTCTACTGTTCTCTACATGAATGATTGTGTCCACTTTGAACGTTGTTTGTTTGGAGCTATTTTTGAAGTAGTAAGATTTGATTCTTCTCCGTAAAGACCAAGATTAGTTTTGGGATGTTACTCATGACTGAAGTGGTATTTAAAGGTGCAGAAGAATTGAAAGAAATATTGATACATCGGGAAGATGTATTACAACTATTTGATAAACTGAAGAGTATCAAATCATCTGGACCGGGTGGTACATAAGGACATAAGATATGCCATACTGGGTCAGACCAAGGTCCATCAAGCCCATTATCCTGTTTCCAACAGTGGCCAGTGTAGGTCATACGTACCTAGCAGTTTCCCCAAAAAAGACAGGTTCCACAATGCTTGTACTGGGTCAAGCATTGATATCCTGGGTCCCTTCTTAATAATGGTTTATGGACCTTTCCTCCAGGAACTTTTCCAAACCTTTTTTAAACCTAGCTACACTAACAACCTTTACTACATCCTCCGGTAACAAATTCCAGAGTTTGATTACACTTTGAGTGAAAAAATGTTTTCTTTTATTAGTCTTAAATAGTTTACTCTGTAGCTTCATTGCATGTCCCCTAGTCTTTCTATATTCTAATAACGTAAACAATCGAACTACGTTTACCCGTTCCACTCCGTTCATTAATTTATAGACTTATATCATATCTCCCCTCAGCTTTCTCTTCTCTGGGCTAAAGAGCCCTAACCTTTTTAGCCTTTCTTCATAGGAGTATCCTTCCATTCCCTTTACCATTTAGGTGGCTCTTTCTCTGAACCTTTTCTAATAACGCTGTATCCTTTTTAAGATACGGCGACCAGAATTGCACACAATATTCAAGGTGCTGTCTCATCATGGAACGATATAGAGGCATTATAATATCTTTTGTTTTATTTTCCATTCCTTTCCTTATGATACCTAGCATTCTATTTGCTCTCTTGGCTGCCGCTGCACACTGGGCCGAGGGTTTTAACATGTTATCCACAATGACTCCTAAATCTTTTTCCTGGGTGGTGGTTCCTAATGTGGAACCTTGCATCGTGTAACCATAGTTTGGGTTGTTCTTCCCTAGGTGCATAACTTTGCACTTGTCCACATTAAATTTCATCTGCCATTTTGATGCCCAGTCTTCCAATTTATCAAGATCCTCTTGCAATTTTCCACAATCCTCTTGGGTTTTAACAACTTTAAATAGTTTTGTGTCATCTGCAAATTTGATAACCTCACTCGTTATTCCCCTTTCCAGGTCATTTATGAATATGTCAAAAAGCAGGCAACCCAGCACAGATCCCTGGGGTGCACCACTATTCACCTTTCTCCATTGGGAAAATTGGCCATTTAGCCCTACCCTCTGCTTTCTATCTTTTAACCAGTTCCTGATCCACAATAGTACACTGCCTCCTATCCCATGACTCTTCAGTTTTGCCAAAGGTCTCTGATGAGGGACCTTGTCAAAGGCTTTCTGAAAGTCCAGATACACAATATCAACCGACTCACCTTTGTTCACCTGTTTATTCACACCTTCAAAAAACATAACAGATTAGTAAGACAAGATCTTCCTTGTCTAAAGCCATGTTGGGTGTCTCCCATTAGGCCATGACTATTTACATGCTGAGTAATTTTGTTTTTTATGATGGTTTCTACCATTTTTCCCGGTACTGACGTCAGGCTCACTGGTCTGTAATTTCCCGGATCACCCCTGGAAGCCTTTTTAAAAATTGGCGTTATATTGGCGATCCTCCAATCTTCAGGTATTACAGATGATTTTATTGAAAATTCACAGATTACTAATAGCAGCTCTGCAGTCTCATATTTCAGTTCTTTCAACACCCTTGGATGTATACCATCTGGCCCAGGTGATTTGCTACTCTTCAGTTTATCTAATAGTTGTAATACATCTTCCCGATGTATCAATATTTCCTTCAATTCTTCAGCACCTTTAAATACCATTTCAGTCATGGGTAGCCTCCCTACATTTTCCTCAGTAAAGACCGAAGCAAAGAATTCATTCAGTCTCTTCGTTCTCGCCTTGTCGCCTCTTAGTGCCCCTTTAACCCCTCTATCATCTAATGGACCAACTGACGCTCTCACAGGTTTTTTGCTATGAATGTATTTGAAAAAGTCTTTATTTTGCATTTTTGCTTCCGCAGCAGTCTTCTCAAATTCTCCCTTTGCCTGCCTTATGAATGCCTTGCATTTGACTTGCCAGTGCCTGTCCTGTTTCCAGATTTCGTCGTTTGGCTCTTTTTTTCAATTTCCTGAAAGATGCTTTTTTGGCAACAACAGCCTCTCTAATCTCACCTTTAAACCATGTTGGCAGTTTTTGGACTTCCTTCCACTTTTCTTAAAGCATGGAATACAGCTGGTCTGGGCTTCCAAGATAGTATTTTTCAACACCACCCAAGCTTGATGTAAGTCTTTTACCTTTGCAACTACTCCTTTTAGTTTTTTCTTAACCATTTTCCTCATTTTATCATAGTCTCCCTTTCGAAAGTTAAAAGGTAGTACTGTGGGTTTCCTTACTATCACTCCTCCACTAATAAAATCAAATGCGATCATGCTATGATCACTATTGCCAAGTGGCCCCAACACCCTTATCTCTTGCACTAGATCTGGTGTTCCACTAAGGACTAGGTCTAATATGGCTTCCCCTCTGGTCGGTTCATGAACCAGCTGCTCCAAGAAGCAGTCATTTACTTCATCTAGGAACTTTATCTCCCTAGCATGTCCTGCCATGACACTGACCCAGTCAATACCGGGGTAATGGAACTCACCCATTATTATTACTGCGCTGTAACTTTTGTTAGCTTCCTTGATTTCTTTGAGCATTTCATCATCCATTTGTTCATTCTGGCTAGGCGGTCGATAGTAAACCCCCACTGCCATCGCCTTCCCCTTTTTACATGGAATTTCATTCCATAGAGATTCTACAGCAAATTTTGTTATCTGCAAAACTTTAATCCTTTCTGACTCAATGCCCTCTCTGACATAGAGTGCAACCCCTCCACCAATTTGATCAGCTCTATCATTACGATATAGTTTGTACCCAGGTATCACAGTGTCCCACTGGTTGTCCTCCTTCCACCATGTCTCTGATATTCCAATCATATCCAACCTCTCATTTAGTGCTATATATTCTTACTCTCCCACCTTATTTTTCAGACTTCTAGCATTTGCATACAAGCATTTTAGAGACTGTATTTTATTCATATTAATTTGGCTATTGGTAGACATGGGTAATTTGGGATCTTTAAGCTCTGTCTGCTCCATATTCGAGGGCATTTGGGCTACTTTACTCTTTTTTGGAACCTCTCTGCTTTTGGTAGTATCCTTCAAGGATACATTCTTCCGAACCATGTGCTCTTGGGCGACTGTCGGCTTTCCCCTATCTCCTTTTTAAAGGTTAATGCCAGCAGCCTGGTTCCATCCCGGTTAAGGTGAAGCCCATCCCTTCGGAAGAGCCCCTCCTTTCCCCAGAATGTTCCGCAGTTCCTAACAAGTCCAAAACCCTCATCTCTGCACCATTTTCTCATCCACGCATTGAGACTCCGATATACTTCCAAGGGTGTTGAAAGAACTGAAATATGATATTGCAGACCTGCTATTAGTAATCTGTGAAGTATCATTAAAATCATTGGCCATCCTCCAATCTTCAGGTATTACAAATGTAATGCCAATTTTTGAAAAGGGTTCCAGGGGTGATCTGGGAAACTACGGAACGGTGAGCCTGACGTCAGTACCGGGAAAAATGGTAGAAACCATCATAAAGAACAAAATTGCTGAACATGTAGATAATCATGGCTTAAAGGTAGACAGCAAACATGGCTTTAGACAAGGAAGATCTTGTCTTACTAATCTGTTATGTTTTTTTGAAGGTGTGAATAAACAGGTAGATAAAGGTGAGTCAGTTGATATAGTTTATTTGGACTTTCAGAAAGCCTTTGACAAGGTCCCTCATCAGAGACTTTTGGCAAAACTAAAGAGTCATGGGATAGGAGGCAGTGTACTATTATGAATCAGGTGCTGGTTAAAAGATAGAAAGCAGAGGGTAGGGCTAAATGGCCAATTTTCTCAATGGAGAAAGGTGAATAGTGGTGCACCCCAGGGATCTGTGCTGGGTCCGCTGCTTTTTGACATATTCATAAATGACCTGGAAAAGGGAATAACGATCGAGGTTATCAAATTTGCAGATGATACAAAACTATTTAAAGTTGTTAAAACCCATGAGGATTGTGGAAAATTGCAAGAGGATCTTGATAAATTAGAAGACTGGGTATCAAAATGGCAGATAAAATTTAATGTGGAGAAGGGCAAAGTTATGCACCTAGGGAAGAACAACCCAAATAATGGTTACACGATGCAAGATTCCACATTAGGAACCACCACCCAGGAAAAAGATTTAGGAGTCATTGTGGATAACATGTTAAAACTCTCCGCCCAGTGTGCAGCGGCGGCCAAGAGAGCAAATAGAATGCTAGGTATGATAAGGAAAGGAATGGAAAATAAAACAAAGGATATTATAATGCCTCTGTATCGTTCCATGGTGCGACCGCACCTTGAATATTGTATGCAGTTCTGGTCGCCGTACCTTAAAAAGGATATACTGTTATTAGTAAAGGTTCAGAGAAGAGCCACCGAAATGGTAAAGGGGATGGAAGGATACCCCTATGAAGAAAGACTAAAAAGGTTAGGGCTCTTTAACCTGGAAAAGAGACGGCTGAGGGGAGCTATGATAGAGGTCTATAAATTAATGAGCGGAGTGGAACGGGTAAACATAGATCGACTGTTTACGTTATCAGAATATAGAAAGACTAGGGGACATGCAATGAAGCTACAGGGTAAACTATTTAAGACAAATAAGAGAAATTTTTTTTTCAGTCAACGTGTAATCAAACTCTGGAATTTGTTACCGGAGGATGTAGTTTATTTATTTATTTAGCTGTATTTATATCCCGCTTTTCACCGGGTCAAAGCGGTCATTTGGGGGATACATTTAACATGAGGGGATATGAGACACATACACTAATACTTACAGGGAACATGGGCAATGGAGGGTTAAGTGGCTTGCCCAAAACCACAAGGAGTGCCTACAGGACTAGAAATCCCAGTCCCTCCGGCCTGAGATTGCTGTCCCCAGGTGGGACTTGAACCCTCGGCCCTCCGGCCTGAAGTACCTTGTCCGAACCACTAGACCACTCCTCCCTAGTAAAGGCTGTTAGGATAGCTGGGTTTAAAAAAGGTTTGGACAAGTTCCTGAAGGAAAGGTCCATAAACCATTATTAAGAAGGGACCCAGGATATCAATGCTTGACCCAGTACAAGCATTGTGGAACCTGGGTCTTTTGGGGAAACTGCTTGGTACGTATGACCTAGATGGCCACTGTTGGAAACAGGATACTGGGCTTGATGGACCTTGGTCTGATCCTGTTTGGTATATCTTGTGTCCTTATGCTTCATAACGAAGACCATTAACCATTTTTATAGCCACCTTCTGCTCCAACTCCAACCTGCTTGTATCCTTTTGAAGGTGCGGTCTCCAGAATTGCACACAATACTCCAAATGAGGACTTATACAGAGGCATTTTCACCTCCTTTTTTTCTGCTGGCCATTCCTCTCCATATACATCTAAGCATCCTTCTGGCTTTCGCAGTTGCCTTTTCTACTTGTTTAGCTACTTTAAGACATTCAGACACAATTACGCACAGGTCCCGCTCTTCTTTCGTAGACAGAAGTACCTCACCCCCTACACTGTACTGCTCCTTTGGATTTTTGCAGCCCAAATGCATGACCCTGCATTTTTTAGCATTAAATTTCAGCTGCCAAATTCTAGACCATTCTTCAAGCCTAGCTAGATCCCTCCTCATGTTATCTACTCCTTCCTGGGTGTCTACTCTATTGCAGATTTTGGTATCATCTGCAAACAAGCATACCTTACCCGACAGCCCTTCTGCAATAAAACAAACAAAGATGTTAAAAAGAATTGAACCAAGGATAGATCCCTGCGGCACACCACTGGTAACCTCCTTCTCAAAGTGAGTTCTATTTACCTGAACCCTTTGTCACCTCCCCCTCAACCAATTTCTAACCCGCTCAGTAACTTTAGGATCCATCCTTAGGGTGTTCAGTTTGTTTATAAGTAGCCTATATGGATCGGTGTCAATGGCTTTACTGAAATCTAAATACACTACATCTAGGGCTCTCTGTTGGTCCAACTCCCTGGTCACCCAGTCAAAGAAATCAATCAGATTTGTCTGACAAGACCTGCTTCTGGTGAATCTATGTTGCCTCAGATCCTGCAATCCACAGGACTCCAGAAACCTCACTATTCTCTCTTTTAGGAGCCTTTCCAGTAATTTACTAACCACAGAGGTTAGACTAACTGGTCTGTAGTTCTCAATGTTATATCCTGATGTCCTCTTTTGTATAAACCCCATGTGTCTTTCTCCAGTCCTCTGGCACCACTCCCGACTCTAAAGAGGCATTGAAAAGGCTCATCAGCCCATATGGCCTGCTCCATTCCTCCAGCAACCCCTCAGGAGCACACTTCACCACACCTGTAAAGATTTCATGTATCCAGCACTTTAGGGCTGCTACGCTATATGTCCTTGGATCCAGCAATCCCATCTCTCCTTTCCTGTAGTCCAGAATCATTTTAGCATAGCTGATATGTACCCACTTCCCTCTCCAAATAAATCTGCATATTATACTCTTAAAACGGTTTTCGTTCTCTCGTTTTAGCCACAGGGGCAACATCTGCGGTTGATAAAAAAAAATTTGGGATTAAAACCATTCGAATGAGCGCCACCTGGAGCTTTCCGCTTGCTTCACACCCAAGATGGCAGCTTAAGCTGAGAGCTCCCAGTGGTACTGCGCAAAACCCACAAAATTTAGATAGACAAAAGAGCCAAGCACCTTCAAGAGTGGCACTTGCTCTTTTCATACGGCTACACCAGCAATAAAGTTGGGACTGATTTAAGAACATTTGCTTACAAGACTAGCAGCTCCGGGATCGGAGGGAGCAGCAGCCAGAAAATGGCAGATCCCGAGCGCAGGAGTAGTACCAAAAGCAGTAAAGCGAAGCTGGGTGGGGAGGAGGCTGGCAGTACAGATTTAAACTCTTTTAGAAGAGAAATACGCCAGTGGTTCACAGAACTGAAAGAAGATGTGCAAGGCGTAAAAAACGATGTGTTTGCATGTATGTCGGATATATGTGCAGAGCTGCATGATATTGGGCAGCGAGTAGAGGAAACTGATGCCTGCATGAAGGAGCAGGGTGAAAGCCTGTCAGTGATGGAGCGAATTGTAACAGGCTTGCAAGAGAAACACGAGAACCTACTGGGAAAAATAGAGGACCTTGAAAATAGGTCCTGGAGACTTAATGTCCGTATTTAGGGGCCTGCCTAAAAAGTTGGACATGGTGGACTATGTGTCGTTAACTGAGAGAATTTGCCTCTCTGTGGTCTAACAGGCGCAAATGGAGCCTCTCCAGATAGGCTATAAGATGGAGCGAACCCACAGGGCCCTGTGATGGCCAGTGGGCGGGAAACCACGAGATGTGCTGGCCTGTCTCCACGAGTATGTGACACAGGAGGTGGTCATCAAGGCAGCCAGGAAGCTAGGGAAGCACTTGTGGGAGAATGCAGAGATGAAATATACGCTGACCTGTCTGCCATGATGATTTGATGGTGGAGAGAATTTAGAGCAATAACCCTGCATCTTGATGAGGGGAACGCACGCTACAGATGGCGTTTCCCCCTGTGGCCTGCTGCTGATGTTGGAGGGGTGATCTTTTACAACTGAAACTCCGGAGGAGGCTCTAAATGCCTTAAAAGATGTGAGATGGGCAACCTGCCTTCGCCAGGAACAAGCAGGAAGTCAGTCCTCACATATGGGTGACGGTGCCGACGGAGCCCTCGTGCGGAGCAAATCCCCAGCTTTCAAAGAAAGCCTTTGGGATTGCATCACGTATGCACGGTCCCCTTCCTGCCTAAGGGTGCCATCTTGCTCAGTCCCTTTTTTTCCGCGGAGCCCAACGGATGTTGTTCTAGTGTCCCCGAGAAAAAAGTGTTTAAAAGTGAGAAATTACTTTTCTTTTCTTACCGGTTCGACATTGGTTCCCCTTCCCGCCTTCGGCTCGGTACACCGGTATTGAGTCCGGTCAAATTTTTTTGTTTTTGTCCTTAGTGACTAGCGTTCGCGCTTTTTTTTCACTGTTCACTGGCAGCCCAGTTGTTCAACCTTGCAGGGGCCCTTTTTTCCCCGATGGCTGCCAGCGGGTTTAAGAAGTGTGATCGGTGTAAAACGTTAATGTCCCTCACCGACACACATGACTACTGTCTCCGATGCCTCGGGCACGACCATGACCCAAAGGTCTGTGGCCCGTGTGGGAAGATGTCTTCCAAGGCACTTAGAAGTAGGCAGCAGCAGCGTGAGAGGATTTTCTCCAATTCCGCATCCCCCCTCGGTCCGGACCTCTTCAGAAGCCTCGACGTCTCAGGAGCTGTCTCCGAGGTCGTCGACACTGGTGCCCTCGGCGTTGGGACGGTCGGGACCGAAGCTCTTGTGGACGGAGCCTCTCGATTCCTCCTTGGAGGAGTCGGCATGGGAGACGGAAGATGAGGAGTCCCCGGACACCCATCGGACCCGGTATGTCCCATCGGACTCACCGGGTTCCGAGCCTCAGAGAAGGTCCCCTCCGGAGGATACCCGGTTCTCGGACTTCGTCAGGGACATGGCCAAGGCTTTGGCATTCCCGGCAGATGCCAAGGAGGATCCTCGAGCGAGGAGTTCGAAGCCCTCCAGTATGACTTTCCCCCTTGGGAAGCCCTTACTGTTTCGATCCTCCGATGCTGGAACGGCTGATGCTCTGCATGTGGGAGTCGCCGGCCTCAATGCCGGTTGTCAGCAAGCGGGTTGATTCCATCTATCGAGTCCCCAAGAGCCCTGTGTTCCAAAAGGCTCAGCTGCCGCACTACTCCATGGTTGTGGAATTGGCCATACATAGGCTCAAGAGTCAAAATACGCACTCCTCTGTGCCACCTGGCCGGGAGGCCCGGAACCTGGACGCCCTTGACAGAAAGTGCTTCTAGGGCTCGATGCTGTCATGCCGGGTCCAGACTTACCAGCTGTACATGGGCATGTACTTGAGGGACCTGGCAAAGGAGATTGCCGGGTTCTCAGCTGGCCTTTCAGAGGCACCTTTGAAGCGCTTCAAGGCCTTGTCCACCAGGATTCGGGAGTGCTCGAAGTTTGTCTCCAGCAGCCTATGACGGCTTCGAGGCTTAGGCCCGAGTAGTCACGGCCGGCATTGGTGCACGCCGCCAGGCCTGGCTGATGTCGTCGGATCTGGAGTCATGGGTTCAGGACAGGTTGGTCGATGTCCCTTGCCAAGGTTACAACCTCTTTGGCAAATCCATGACTGAGAAGGCTGTGGAGATCGAGTCAGAGTACTTGACCTGGACAAGGCTCTCCAAGAAGACTTCTGCCCCTTCTAAGAAGAAGGGCTCGGGTAAAAAGTCCTTTTTCCCGAGGAAGGGTGCTGCTTACCGCAACTACCCCACTTACCAGGCCACCCCAGCTCCCCAACAAGGGCAGCAGACCAAGGCACAGGGGCATGGCCCGCGTAAGCAGAAGACTCCCAGGCCCCGGCTCTGACCCAGCCGGGAGAGGTTTTTTGACTCCCAAAGCATAGTCTCTTTCCCACCAGTGGTGAAGCCTTGCACAGGAGGAAGGCTGACCCTGTACGCTCACAGGTGGCCAGCTATCACCACGGATACCTCGGTCCTGCAAATAGTCCAAAGGGGCTATTTGCTTCACTTCAGCAAGGTACCTCCCTCATTTTCAGGAGAGCCTCTCAGACCCCCTCTTCACAGGGACCTCTTCTTGCAGGAGTTAGCAGGTCTTCTAGAGGATCAGGCGGTGGAACCGGTGCCCCACCACCTGCAGGGTAAGGGCTTCTACTCCAAGTATTTTCTGATACCAAAGTGAACTGGAGGCCTAAGGCCTATCCTCGACCTGCGAAACTTAAACAAGTTCCTGGTGAGGGAAAAGTTCAAGATGCTTTCCTTTGGAATATTGCTGCCTTACCTCCACCAGGGAGATTGGATGTATGAGGATGTGCGTATAGGCATCCTTCAGGTCTAAGGAGCATAGCCAGACTACAGGCAATATCTGAGATTTGTAGTGGGAGGAAACCATTTTCAGTACAGAGTACTCCCCTTTGGCCTAACCTCTGCTCCCAGATTGTTTACCAAATGCCTGGCCATGGTGGCGGCCTTCCTCAGAAACCAAGGGATTTTTGTCTTCCTTTACCTGGACGACTGGCTCATCAGGAACCAGTCGCCTTAGGAGGCCAAACAGGCCACTTTTCTCACACCATCAACCTGCTGCAACGTCTAGGTTTGGTCATAAACCACGCAAAGTCTACTTTGCTCCCCACTCAAAACTTAGAGTTCATAGGAACAAGACTGGACACCCTTCAGGCGAGAGCTTACCTGCCGGAAGACAGGGCACAGAGGCTGCTGGCGCTGGTACACCAGGTCAGATGCAAGTCTCAGATCTCTGCGAGACACTTCCTACGCCTCCTGGGCCACATGGCCTCTACGGTACATGTGACCCCAAATGCCCGTCTCCACATGAGAACAGCTTGGTGGTGCCTCAGAGATCAGTGGACACAAGCCACCGAGAAAGGATAACGGTGTCCAAATGACTGGTAAAGTCGTTGCAGTGGTGGCTTCAGCCACCCAATCTGCTCAAGGGAGTGCCTTTTCAGATTCCCTCGCACACAAGAGTGCTAACGACAGATGCCTCCTTGTTGGGCTGGGGAGCCCATTGCCAGGGATCATGCACTCAGGGGCTGTGGTCTCCTCAGGAGACTACACACCAAATCAACCTCTTACTGCTACGGGCGATTTGCCTCACTCATCAAACCTTCCGTCATGTTCTTGCACATCAGTCTGTCTTGGTGTAGACAGACAACCAGGTAGCAATGTTCTCCGTGAACAAGCAGGGAGGCACAGGGTCTCGCATCCTATGTCAGGAGACACTGGACCTCTGCTCCTTTGCAATCAAGCAGGGTATGTCTCTCAAAGCAGTTTACCTGCCTGGTCAGGAGAACTTCCTAGCAGACAATGTAAGCAGGATTCTCCAACCTCACGAATGGCAACTGAATCCGGAAATGGCCCAGCAGGTTTTCCACCGCAGGGGGCATCCGTCCATAGATCTCTTTGCCAGTCCGCAGAATCACCAGTTGCCCAGGTTTTGCTCCAGACAGCCACATTCTCGCAGGGTGGCTGCAGATGCATTTCTGATCTCCTGGTCAGAGGGCCTCCTGTATGCGTTACATCCCACACCTCTGGTGGCCCGAACTCTGTTCAAAATCCTTCGGGACAAGGCCTCGATAATTCTGGTAGCCCCCAGATGGCCGAGGCAGCCTTGGTTTCCGCTTCTCCTTCAGTTGGCAGTGGAAGCCCCACTCCCGCTGGAGATGCAGCCCGACCTCCTGTCCCAGGAGCAGGGCTCTCTCTTGCACCCCAACCTCGGGTCCCTCAGCCTGATACATGGTTCCTGAAAGGGTAGTGCTAGCTCCTCTCCTTCTACCTAGGAACGTAGAAGAAGTGTTACTGGCCTCAAGGAGGCAGTCCACTAGGAAATCCTATGCCTTCAAGTGGTGTAGGTTTGAGGTGTGGTGTACCCAGCACAACGAAAACCCTTTTTCTTGCCTTGTACAGTGGTGTTGCAGTACTTATTTCACCTCTCAGAGTTAGGCCTCAAGTCTAACTCTGTCAGGGTCCACCTGAGTGCTTTATTAGCACACCACTCTCCAGTGGAGGGACAACCTCTTTCGGCTCACCTCTTGGTGTCCAGATTCCTCAGAGGTCTACTTTTACTAAAACCCCCAGTTCATCCTCCGGCAACTGAGTGGGAGTTGAATGTCGTCTTGGATCAGCTTACTTGCCCACCTTTTGAGCCGATGTCCAAGTGCCATCTGCGCTTCCTCTCCTGGAAGGTGCTCTTCCTGGTGGCATTCACATCTGTCAGACGTGTGAGTGAACTACAGGCTCTTGTTTCTGATAGACCGTACACACGGTTTTATAGGAACTGGGTGGTCCTTCGCACCCACACCAAGTTCCTTCCGAAAGTGGTCTCTTCGTTCCACCTCAGTCAGGAGGAGGTTCTTCCAACCTTCTTTCCCAGGCTGCATGCCAGCCGGGCAGAGGCGGTCCTGCATACCCTGGATTGTAAAAGAGCATTGGCCTTCTACCTGGAGCGTACGCGGGGACATCGAAGGGCTACTCAGCTCTTCGTCTCTTATAACCCCAGTAAGCTGGGTCTACCTATCTCCAAGTGCACGTTGTCCACCTGGGTGGCAGACTGCATCGCCTGGGCGTACAGGGCAGCCGACCTCCCGTTGCAGGGTCGAGTCACGGCCCACCGTGTCAGGGCTAAAGACTGCATCAGTAGCTCACTTCTGCTCTGTTCCGCTGGCAGACATCTGCCGGGTCGCCACCTGGTCTTCGGGCCAGACTTTTGCAGCCCGTTACTGCTTGGACAGGGAGTCGACGGGACAGTGTTTTTGGCCAGGCGGTACTCCATAACCTATTTGAGGTTTAGGCAACTCCTACCCTCCGACCCTTTGGTGTCAGGCTATCGGGCGGGGGGGGCGGGGGTGGTGTGTTCTCGACGGAATTCCTATTACAGCTGCTGTGGCTCTTCTAGAGGGAGCCATTTTTCAGCTATGGGTTCTCGGTAGCCTATAGCTAGGGAGTCCCATATGTGAGGACTGACTTCCTGCTTGTTCCTGGAGAAAGCGAGTTACTCACCTGTAACAGGTGTTCAACAGGGACAGCAGGAATCAGTCCTCACGACCCTCCCTCCTCCCCTTGGAGTTGCAGTCTTATTATTATGTTTTGTTCTTTTTGCTGTCTTTTTAGCTATGTCATTTGAATGAGCAAGATGGTACCCTTGGGCGGGAAGGGGACCATGCATGCGTGATGCAGTCCCAAAGGCTTTCTTTGAAAGCTGGGGATTTGCTCCACACGAGGGCTCCCTAGGCGCCGACGTCACCCATATGTGAGGACTGATTCCTGCTGTCCCTGGAGAAACACCTGTTACAGGTGAGTAACTACGCTTTCCCTTCCGACAGGTGCAAATACAACAGGAAGCTCAACGTCCTTGGGAGGGGGGGGGGGGAGACAGGCTGAGATTGGAGTGGTTACAGAAGGGCAGGAAGTGCCTATGCCGCCAAAGTGACCAACAGGGACGAGAGGAAAGCCCGACTACATTGAGGACTTGGTGGACTTGATTTGGAGAATTTGAATACAAGTTGCTAAGCGAAGGGTAATTAGGTTGGGGATTTTTGGCTTAAAGGTGGTAATGGAAGAATGGATGATCTAGGAATGGGTGATGGGAGACCGGGGTGAGATGCTGATGGAAGTCTGGATATTTGAGGGGGTGATGGGGGAAGGGGTGGGGGGCTGTAAGAAATTTGGGCAGAAAATGGATGCATTTATAGCCAAAGCAAAATGTCAATAAAATTATGCACTTTAAATGTTAGAGGTTTGAGTTCCCCAATTAAGCGTAGTCTGTTGTTTAAAGAGCTGGCACATCTTAGGGTTCAGATTGCCTGCATCCAAGAAATGCACTTGCTTTCTAGGGACAAATATAGGGTTCAGTCAAGCAAATACAAATATGCTTGGTTTGCCTCCAATAGAGCTAAAAAGAAGGTATGTGGTGTAGCTGTCTTCATCTCGGTTGACCTTCCCATTTCGCCAAAGGAGGTGTTAAGAGATGGGAGGGGCGATATATATTTGTGAAAATTGATTTGGGAGGGGCCAGATAACGATTGGGAGTATTTATAGTCCAAATGTGAACCAGGGGAAATTTTGTGACCAATTGACCAAAGTAATGGGGAGGAGGGTTTATTGAGGGGGGCACACTAGTGGTGAATGGAGACTTTAATTTGGCTAAGGATCCTAGATGGGACACTTTGACTGGGAAGGGGAGATGCCACACGGCTAATCACCAAGGGCTTAGGGCTTTCTGATAGGTGGTGGATCTGTGGAAGGAATGCCATAAGGGGAAACGAGACTATACCCATTATTTGGATGTCCATGCCTCGTACTCCCATATAGTTTATATCTAGGTGTCTAGAAGTTTATTGAAGGGAGTAATAGCCTGCCAGATAGAGGATCATTCATGGTTGGACCTTGCCCCAGTTTGGGCTGAAATTGCAAAGGCTTGGAGCAAAGGGGGTGTGGAGACTGAACGATTCCCTACTGGAAGATGAAGCAGTGTGTAATAAACTATGCGAGGTTATCCAGCAGTATATGGAGGACAAAGATAATAGGACATGTTCCCGGGGCATAATATGGGATTGTCTCAAGGCGGTGGTGTGGGATCATCTAATCAGTATGGGCACCCATAAGAAAAAACAGAAGGAGAAGTAGCTGAGTTACAGCTTAAAGCAAAACATTTAGATCAGAGACTGAAGCGGGGGGATAAGGACAAGGCATTGTGGCAGCAAATGCTGCAGGTAAGACGGCACCTACAGGAATTGCAATTGGCTGACATTCATTGGGATTTGGGGAGAGTAAGGTGGTAACAATTTGAGTTTGGTAATAAGGCCGAGCACCTGCTAGTGTTTCATCTGAAAAAGGACCGGACCCGCAATTGGATGTGAAAAATCAGAGACCGCCAGGGCCGTGAGGAGATCGATTGGGAGGGGATAGGGGAAAGGTTTAGAGAGTTTTACCAGGAGCTGTATACATCGGAATGGAGAGCGGAGAAGAGCCAGATTGAAGGATATTTGGGAAAATATGAATTGCCGCAAGTGACTGAATGAGAAAGAGAGATGTTAAATAGACCAATCTCGGAGGCGGAGATTCAACTTATTATAAAGGGCCTGCCTAAATCTAAAGCCCCAGGGCTCGAAGGCTACACCAATTTATTTTATACAGTAAAACCTTTCAAGAGCAATTGGTGGACATATTAGCCCAGGTCTATAATTCCTGCCTTCAAGAGGATATATTGCCACCATCTATGAGAGAAGCGGGAATTACAATATTACAAAAGGAAGGGAAGGACCCCTCATTGTTCGGATCTTATCGCCCCATATCATTGTTAGGCATAGACCAAAAAATAATGGCCAGAATCCTAGCAAATCGCCTACAACCGTTGATGGAAAAGTTAATCCACCTCAATCAATCTGGATTTATTCAGGTGAGACAATGTGTGGAGGATAATAGGAAAATTCTGAACATTATAGCTCAAGCCAGGCAAAAGAAAATGGTTGCCGTTCTATTAACAGTAGATGCTGAGAAGGCTTTTGATAGGATTTATTGGCCCTATCTTTTTCAGGTTCTGGGGAAGATGGAAATGGGAGGTCCCTTTTTAAAGTGAATCCAGGTTTTGTATGCCCAACCCAAGGCCAAGATCCAGGTTAATGGGACCTATTTGGCCGCCTTTGAATTACAGAAGGGGACCTGGCAGGGGTGCCCTTGCTCCCCACTCTTATTTGCTATTGCAACTGAGCCATTGGTAATATGGATGAGGGTCAATAGGATATAGAGGGAATCAGGGCAGGGGATAGTCAGTACAAACTCTCTCTCTCTTCGCGGACGACCTTCTCTTTTCTATAACGAGTCTGGTGGGGCAGTAAGGGCGGAGCTAGGAGCATTTGGGGAAGTCGCAGGATTTAAAATGAATGAGGGGAAATTGGAACTTTTAGAAGTGTCTCTGATACCTATAGAGAAGGTTACAGTTACTCGGGAGTTTCCCTTTCGGTGGGCTGCCGCCCATATTAGATATCTGGGTGTGAACCTCCCCGCTGACTGTGCCTAGTTGGTAAAGCTAAACTATGAACCTCTTTGGAAAAAGGTTATGATGGATTTACAACAGTGGAGGAAATTGAGCTTGTCCTGGTTTGGGTGAATTAATAGCCTTAAAATTATGGTGCTCCCCCAGTTCCTTTACCTGTTTAATGCCCTACTGGTGGAGATCTCAGAGAGAATCCTCCAAAAATGGCAGTGGAGGCTGGAGAATTTTATATGGGATAATAAGAGTCACTGGGTGGCAGGCAAATTAATGTGTAGGGGAAGAGAGGAGGGGGACCTTGGGAGTACCTAACATCAAACGGTATTATAGTGCGGCCCAAAGTAGAGCAGTGGTGGAATGGCAGCTATACCCCTGGAAGGAATGGGTGGTGCTTGAGCAGGCCGAGTTTGGAGCCTGCCCACTAAGATATTTAGGGGGGGGGGGGCTGTGGTTCAACAGAGCATACTAGAGTCCCCTAATCAGTGAACGCAGTTGACACTGTGTGCCTGGGAGAGAGAGGGCAGGAAACTTCGGGGATCAGTTGATTTTTGTTTTAACCCTTTTGAGATTTAATCTGCTGTTCAAACCGGGTCTGTTGGATCAACGATTCAAGATATGGGAAGACAAAGGGATTTGGGCTGTGGGTCAATTCTGTGGTGAAAAGGGGATACATCCGTTTAATGTGTTGAAGAAGGAATATCAATTGGATGAATGAGATATGCTACAGTACTACCAAGTTAGCCATTTTATTAGGGATGGAAAGCAGAGAGGAGCCAGCCGGGAAGGGGGCCTGGGGAAATCTATGAAGGGGGGTGCCTTTCAAAGCTCTATAAAATAATGGGGAGCAAGGAGCCCAGCTTTGCAAGTCACCAGGCTGAATGGGAAGCAGACATGGGGGGACAATGGGAGCAGGGGGCATGGTCCTGAGTCACCTAAGGATTATATCGGAGAATGCAAGCGACATACCTCATACAAAGTATTCTATCATTGGTATTATACCCCCAGGAGGTTGAAACAGATGAGGGTAGGGGATGGCCTGTGTTGGCGGGAATGTGGTGCAGAGGGCACGTATGTGCATATGTGGTGGGACTGTCCATAATTTCAGCCTCTCTTGGGGCAGTTGTTCGCCCTGGTCTCCCAGATACAGAACTGCCGCTGGCCCCATCCCCAGGGGTGGCACTGCTCGGTCTTGGGGAGGAGAGAGCGGGAATGCCCCTCAGACGTTGGACTAGATATGTGTATATAGCAACATGCTTGACTATAGCCCAATGGTGGAGGAGAAAAGAACTCCTGCAAATAGACTTGGTCTTAGCTAAACTCAAGTTCGTATACAGGGTGGCTAAGCTTATGGCCATGTGACAATGCCGACTCCCTCAATTTGAAAGGATGTGGTAGCCCTATGTGGCCTGGTTCAAGGAGTCCCTGGGGGAACAATAACACAGGTACACTACCAAAAAACTGCCTCCAGTTTTGCAACTGATTCCTATAGATTTTGGGGTGCTGAATCCAGGAAAAATAGCCAAAATGTTCCATCACGTCACGTTTTCTTGCAAAATTAGATTTCTTACCCATATAAGGAATGTTCACATAATTTCTTTTTAGCCAACTGCAGTTTATTTTCTTGGCCCAAAATAGAGGTTGTAATGGTTAACTAACTAGAAACACTCCCTCATGATATTTTAGAGTGTTTTGTATTCATTTTATACATTAACAGGACAATTGGGAGGCGGGGGGCTAAATCCAGTACTCGCGCTGGCGCATGTTCTTTCCTGTTCGCCTCGCCTCGCCTCGTTCGCTCGCTCAAACACGGTGGTTGCGACATGAACGTTCCTGTCAAATTTCAGTTTCTTGCAAGTTCATTATTACCTTTTGTTTGCTCAGTCGTAATCCAGCTTTATTCCGAAGTGGTTCACTACAGTTGTAGTTTGCAGTGCTGTGTATTTGTGATGGCTCACAGAGCCAGAGGTTGCGTCAACTCTCCGGACAGTTTTTGTTTTATTTGTGGGGAATATACCGTGAAAAAGCGGCAGAGGAACATTTCTGCATTTATTAAAAAAGTATATTTCGCCTATTTCGGTTTGAAGTTAGGCGATCAAGACAAACCGTGGGCTCCTCACAAAGTGTGCAAGACATGTGAGGAAGATCTACGCTTATGGATGAAAGGTAAAAAGCAAGCATTTCGTTTCGGAATACCTATGATGTGGCGTGAACAAAGAGACCACAGCAGTGACTGCTATTTTTGCTCTTGCATTGTGAAGGGATACAACTTAAAAAATAAGAACGTAATAAGTTACCCCAACCTTCCCTCAGCAATTAGGCCTATGCCTCATAGCAACAAAGTACCTGTGCCTGAACCACCAAAATCTTTGGATCATATTTGTGTGGACGGTTCTGATCATGATGAGACTCATCAGATGGCTTTTCCCGATGAGTCCAGTACTTCCGAGTTTGAAACTGAACCAGATCCGAAACCTGAACTTTTCTCTCAAGCTGAATTGAATGATTTAGTCCGGGATTTAGGACTCCCAAAAGATGCTGCCCAACTGCTAGGTTCTCGGCTTAAACAGAAAAATCTATTGTCACCAGGAACAACTTTTTATTGGTACCGCAACCGCGAGACACAATTTTTGAAGTATTTCAGCAAAGAGGAAGATTTGGTATTTTGCAACGATATATACGGAGTGATGGAAAAGTTTAAACTCAAGTATGATCCTGCTGAATGGCGGCTGTTCATTGATTCGTCAAAAGACAGCATAAAAGGTGTTCTTCTTCATAATGGCAACACATTCGCTTCAGTTCCTATTGCTCACTCTGTTATTCCCCAAGAAAAATACGAGAATTTGGCCCTGATTCTTCAGAAGATTCGTTATGATGAGCATAAGTGGATGATTTGTGGAGACTTTAAAATTCTATCCATGCTATTAGGGCAGCAATCCGGTTTCACCAAATATCCCTGCTTCCTTTGCTTGTGGGATAGCCGGGCCCGCGACCTACACTGGGGGAAAAAAGACTGGCCAATTCGGGAGTATTTGAGACCCGGTGAGAAAAATGTTCTTCATGAGAGCTTGGTACCTCGTGATAAAATTCTATTACCACCTCTCCACATTAAGTTGGGTCTCATTAAGCAATTCATCAAGTCCCTTCCAAAAGATGGTGAGTGCTTTCGGAAGTTCAAAGTTCCCCCGACTTTCTGAAGCAAAGCTAAAGGAAGGAGTGTTTGTTGGCCCTGATATAAGGAAACTCATTTCAGATGGAGCATTCGCTGAAACGATGTCTGAGAAGGAAAAAGAAGCCTGGGATTCCTTCAAGGATGTTGTTCTCAAATTCTTGGGGAACAGGCGGGATGAGAACTATAAGGATATTGTTGCCAGGATGCTCAATGCCTTCAAAGAACAAGGCTGTAACATGAGCCTGAAAGTCCATTTCTTGCACTCCCATGTGAACTACTTTCCCGAAAACTTGGGGGCGTACAGTGAAGAACAAGGTGAAAGGTTTCACCAGGACATCAAGGACGCAGAGAGAAGGTACCAAGGAAGATGGAACACCACTATGATGGCTGATTTCTGCTGGTTGCTGCTGCGGGAAATCCCAGATGAAAAATACGCCAAGCAGCGTATCAAGAGAAGCATTCGGGGGAAGAAGAAACGGGCCCACCAGGAGATTGATTGACCCAAGAATGACTTTAAAATCTAAACTGTGTTGACAAATATCGTGTTTTTACTAAACTTTGAAATAAAAATTTGCTAGTTATTACCACAGTGTCGGATCTCATTTATTAGAATTTTATTTTCACACCATCGGGTGTTTGTCTTCATGTATTGCAATGGTGCGGTTTGCGTTTTCTATTCTTACATACATACCTGTACAACATTTTTTGCACATTTCTTTGCTTTGCTTTGTGTCTAACCTCGCTCTTATATGCTCAATGTTTGTGCACATGTATGTGGCTGTTTTAAGTGCAGACAATTTTGCTACCATCACAGTGTGTTTTGTTGACATTACTCTATTCTTATGTGCTGCCTTGTTACAATTTTCTTTATTCTTATTTGAATAACTACTAAACAATTAGTATAAAGAATTCATCAAAGAAACTTTTATCTCGATCGCACTCAATCTGAAACGTTCACCTCAAACTGCTAACCCAATGTAGCAAAAACTCTGTACATGATGGAGCAAATTGGTTACCAGATTTGGATTCAGCGCACCAAAAAACGTAAAAATCAATCGAAACATTAGAGGCAGTTTAAAAAAAAATTTTTTAGTGTACCTGTGTAATTGATATTGCAGAACTTCCCCTGGCACATGAAAGAGAGGGGGATTAAGTGGGGAGATGGGTGGGCACTTAGTGGAAATATGGGGGTGAGTATTGGGGACAAAACAGTGTTTAATATTTGTACTTTGGGTTGTAACTGCCTGAGTTGGTTGATGGGTTAACGTTAAAGGGGGGAGGGAGTTGGGGAAAGGAAGGGATTGTTAAATCATTGCTAAAATTCTTAAATATTGTTAAAAGATTACTATTATTGTTGATATGTGAATACACCTTGAGGTTCAAGGTGGTGAGAATGTACTATTAAAATTATAAATAATAAAAAAATAAAAAAAGAATGAGCGCCACCCTTCCATACAGGAATAGTGGTAATTTCGGCCATTTCATGCATAGGTCTTTTATATGGTGGACTTTCTCCTGGATGTTTAGTTGATATACCTTATTTAGATCTTGATGGATATAAATACCCTGGTATTTTAAAAGACTTTCCAATCATCTAAAGGCATTTTCCTCCACTACCACTCTTTTCTTTCCCCCCAAGAGCCAGGCCTCCAACTTAATCAGTTTATTTTTAGTATCTGATGTTATTTTATTTCTGTTTCTTTTCTCTCTTCTCTCTTTACTACAATCGTGCTGCCACTGTCCTGTCATACGATGGAGTTCCTTTTCCTTTCTCGGCCTATGGCCATTTCTCTGTACTTTGTTGATTTGGGGTATTTTTAAACCGCCCTGGTGTTATGAAGGAGCGGTATAGCAAGTGACATAATAAACATAAACATAAAAACCGAGAAACCCCAAAAAGGTCCAACTGATCATTCAGTTCTTGCCATCCTTTGTACATGTGCAGTATGCTGATCGGCATGTCGTCTGCAAACATGCTGACTTTGCAAGTGCAGTGCTTTATCTTGAGCCCCCCTGAATTTTCTCGGAGGCCCTCAACCTGATGGCTGGAGGTTCAAGAGAGGATAAAAAGCAGCGGAGAAAGGGGGCACCCCTGCCGAGTCCCTCAGCTGGGTTAAAAAAAATCAGTGAGGAGTCCATTGTCCAAAATCTGGACCAGAGCTGATTGTATAAGGCTCTCACCCACTGCAGAAAATAGCCACCCACCCCAAATCTGTCTAACACCCAAAAAAGGTAATCTGAAGCCACTTGGTGGAATGCTTTTTCGGCATTTAAGCTCACTACTGCCGCGACTGCAGCTGTTGCCTAACTGCCGAAACATTATGAGCACTTTAGCAAGTGACCAATAGCACTCCTGCCCTTTACAAATCTGAGTTGATCAGGGTGGATTAGTGTAGGGATTACATCATCCAACTGCTGGGCCAATATCACTGCAAGATTTTTGATGTCTTGGATTAACAATGAAATAAGCCTATAGGAGCCTACCCTTTCCAGGTCCCTAACAGGTTTTGGTAGCAACACCACCAATGCTTTATTTGCTAATTCCTCAAAGTGTCCTGCTCCAACTGCCGCCTCTCCCATCTCTTTCAAGGGTTGCGCTACGAGATCTCCCAGTATTTTATAAAATACTGGGCCCAAACCATCTGATCTCGGTGCTTTAGCCGATTTTTATTTCTTGATGCCAGCCAAGATCTCACCTTTAGTCAGCAGCCTATTCAGGATGGCTCATTTTTCCTCACTAACAGTGGGGAGTTGAAGGTCTCTTAAAAAAAAACAAAAAAACAAAAAACCCTCCTGTACCACTGCCCCACCTGGTTTGGCCTTATACAGAGATTGAAAAAATGCACAAACCTTTGTGCAATCTCATTCTCTCCCACTGCCAATGTGCCATCCTCCTTCCGTAAGCAAGTTATTGTGTGCTTCATTTTGGAAGTCTTGATTAAGTTGGCCAGCAATTTCCCTGTTTTATCCCCCCATTTTTGTAGTTTGTATTTTTAGATTTGGTTGCTTCATAAGGCCCGTCATTGTAATAGTGCATGAACTCTATTTTTCTGCTCCTGCATCTGCAAATGCATTTGCTCTGTGCCTATCACCATGTACTCCAACTACTTTCACGACGGCTCTTATAACCCTGTCAGGAGCTCTCTGTTATGCCTAGTTTGATATACCCAATGATTCTATCCCTGAGCACAACCTTGGCTGCCTCACAGTAAGTCACTGGACCCATGTCTCCTGTCTGGTTTTCCTCCTCATATTCAAGCCAGGCTTTTCTCAAAAACTGTTGGAATTCAGGGTTTTGAATCCAAACCGGGTTTAATCCCCATACCCAGTCACCAGACTTGTAAAAAGCAGGCTTACCTGGACTGCGGCACGGTCCGAAACCAGCTATGGTTGATTGCTGCCATCAGTTTGCCAAATAATCTCTCTGATAGCGGTAAGTAATCAATGCATGTATGTACTTTGTGGGTTCCTGAATAGTGTGTGAACTCCCAATCAGTAGGGTGCAGGGTACGCCATCCATCAATCAGTTTGAGTTCTCTGCACAAAAGATTAATCCTTTGTGGTCCCTATCTTTGCCCGCCAAACTTGGAGGTTGACAGTCCACAGAGGTATCTGTCACTGTGTTAGTCTCCCCTCCCCCCCAAAATGAGTTGATAGTCTGTCTGTTTGGCTAACCTTGCCACCATATCCAAAACGTAAGCATGATGGTAGGTTTTGGGGACATAGAGACTATTCATCAACACCTTTTTCCCCTGCAGACTACCTCAAATCAGAACATACCTACCCTCCGTATCCTGGGTAATTTTATGGGTTTCAAAAGTCACCCTTTTCCCAAGTAGTATGGCTACCCCCCTTTGACGGAAGTTGTGCAAGGCAAAAAGGATCTCCCGCACCCATCCCTTTTTAAGTTTTAAATGTTCACACACTGAAGGATGTGTTTCCTGCACAAGTGCCACATTGGTACCCAGGTTTCTTAAGTAGGTAAATACCCTTTCGCGCTTTACAGATGAGTTAAAGCCCCCCCCCCCACACACATTTAGTGTTGTAAATTTAACCACTGCCATCTCCCTTTTTTATGTGGTTACCTGTAACCACATAAAATAGACTATACACCCTCTGGGGGCCTCCCAGTCCAATCCCCATAAGGTAAATGGTGTTAAAAGGTGACTCTAGTTCTTGTGGCAACATCATTTCCCCTAACTTTTGCACCTTCAGCAGCTGTTCCCATGCCCTCACCCCCCCCTTTCAGCTCAGTTTTGCCCCTCATTTCCCCCTGCCCTCCCCACCCATACACTCATATCCTTACCTCCATCGTTCCTATCATCCTATTCATTCCTGCGTCTCTCCCACTCATTCTACCCAGACACCATCTCTCCCTCCTATGCCGGCCCTGAGGGCAGTCACTCCCTTTGACCCTCCTCCTCATGTTACAGTTTAATTTTACAGCGTCAGTGTTCCCTCTGATTTTCTGTAAGCTGTGTGTGCATAAAATATCAGCTGTGCAGCTTTTGAAGGAAGGTTAAATTTTTGTGCGCCACATAACGACACTCGGAGTTATGTACTTTAAAATTTGACTACACGTCAGAATACAGAATGTACACCACATTTTTAAATGAAAATAGATGATTACTAAATGAAGCGGAAAATTTCTAGTAATTACAATCACAACTTTTAAATTTTAAGAATTCTGTGTTGTTTTCTATCAGAATCAGAACCGTAATTTTTGTGCGCTCTGCTGTAAAGTATGTGCGCTCGCTCAGCGATGTGTGTGCGCGCGCACAGCTTAGAGGGAACAGTGTACAGCGTAAGTAGTTTCTCCCAGCTTTTTCACACTATCTTTCCAAACATCCACGCACTCGTTCTCCCTTATGACTTCCCACCTGGAACACAGCGTGCATAATGTAAGAGGCCAACATTGGGGCATGGAAACCTGTCCCCAAAAGGGAGACAACAATGCATTAGGTTACACCAGAGCCCTCAAAGTGTCCCATTGGTAGCACTGCTAGTTACTTTGCAAACCTGCTCAGTCTGTCCACAGGCCTCACCGCCATGGCCGGAACCATTCATTTGTCCTGTTGCCTTACCAGGAAACAGTCTGTGCGTGGTATAGAAATAGGTTTATTAAAATATTTGTGCACCAGGGGTACACAGGAAACACACTAGCCGACACCTAACACAGGCCGTGTTTCGGCAGCGCCTTCCTCAGGGGTATTTCAGCATAAGGAAAACTACAAATAATAACATAACAAGAAACACAAGCACATTAAATAAAATTGCACCAATAAAAACAATAAATAGCTAAAAACATAATAAAAACTATAATCAAAATACACATTGTGGAAAGCCATCATAAGCAACCAATTAGGAACACTACAGAAGAGTAAAACATCTCTATGTAAACTACATCAATAATAAAATAAAACTAAATATTGAAAACTCTTTGAACATGAACATAAAAAACATAAATAGATGGTGTACCAACTATAAATGCAAATATACTACATAAGACATAGCCATATCTATAAAATTATAATAAAAACTGTCTAAATAAATAAAATTATCTGTGCAAAACAAACCTAAAATAATAAATATCATGTATAGCAATAAATATACATAGAAATAAAAATTATAATCGTATATAAAAAACGACATGAAAAGAATATGCACAAACCATCAAGGAGACCTCCCTCTATAGACATTCCTCCTGTGGTATCTGATAAAACTAAAAGGAGAGGAAAACATCATAAATAATTATCAAAATGAAAAAAACACACCTTCAAAAGAAACATGAAGGTGATGGGCATCTGCTACAGAGAAAGAAAGAAGCAGGGGAGTCAGCATAAAAAAGAACTTAAAACTGAACTGTTATAAGCACGTCTATGCCTTTAACAATAAGATAACAGACACCAAAAGATGGACAAACACTCCTAAAATGAGCAAAAGGTCATCTGCTCATGAAAGGTGTGGGGATAACTATTCTATTTCACCTATGGGTAAAAAACATAACCTGAATATTAGAGACCCACTGGAACGGACCAGATAAAATTAAGCATCTATATCTGGATGGTAAGAACCAAAAGGGGGTGGAGCAAACCCTCTAACAAATGGCCACAGTATTGCCTACTTAGGGAAATGTTTCCAAAATATACAAGGTGAATTTTAAAATCAAAAATGGAAATAAGAAAGGCTAACAGAAGGAACCTATTCGACCCAACCGAACCCTTATCTATGAAAGATCTTTAATCCTTATACTGATGATAGAGTGAAATACAACTAAAAATACCATAAAGATGCTGTCGAGACTGTGCAAAGCTACTCATAAATGTTAAAACTTCTTAAATGAATAAAAAGCTAAATCATCTGTTACCCTTATGCGGCAATGTTTGTGAGCCTTCCGACTGTTCTGACTGTAGAAAAAACGGCCACAGCTGCACTGAATACAAACTTTTATTTTGGCGCGAAGAGGATCACATGACTGCTTTGCCGGTACACAGGCTTCTGAAACCTAAACTTGAAACTGAAAAAGGTTTGTGCCAAGAACTAAATTTGCATAAGCCAAGCAATGAACTGTGGACAATTTAAATCAAAGTGGATAATAGAAACCAAAGCGGAAAACACTTGAACAAAACATAATGAAAAACAAGTACGATTCTGTACATGTCAGCCAAGGGTTCCGGTGAAGCCCAACAGAAAAAATTAAAAATGCTGCAGACAGTTGATTGTTATGGAATAAAAATGGGAGAAGAGAGAAAATAAATAAAAGGCATCACCAACTACGGATGAAAAATCTTAAAAACAATAATACTAGAGTGAACTAATAAAATGAGTGTAAATATCTGCCCATATGTGAATAATTGTAAAAACAAATCCGGCTTAAGTATAAATCTATAAAAAGAGGTGGGGGGGGAGGTAAGGGGGGAGAAGAAGAGATCGGAGAAAGGAAAAGAGGGGAAGGGGGAGGAGGGGATGGGATGAAGGAAAGAGGAGGTTGGGAAAGAGGAGAGGAGAGGGGGAGAGAAAGGAGGGGGAAGGAGAGCGAAGGAGGGGAAGAGAGAAGGGAGAAAAGAAGATCTTGTCTTACTAATCTGTTATGTTTTTTTGAAGGAGTGAATAAACAGGTGGACAAAGGTGAGTCGGTTGATATTGTGTATCTGGACTTTCAGAAAGCCTTGGACCAGGTCCCTCAGGAGAGACTTTTGGCAAAACTAAAGAGTCATGGGATAGGAGGCAGTGTACTACTGTGGATCAGGAACTGGTTAAAAGATAGAAAGCAGAGGGTAGGGCTAAATGGCCAATTTTCCCAATGGAGAAAGGTGAATAGTGGTGTACCCCAGGGATCTGTGCTGGGTCCGCTGCTTTTTGACATATTCATAAATGACCTGGAAAGTGGAATAACGAGTGAGGTTATCAAATTTGCTGATGACACAAAACTATTTAAAGTTGTTAAAACCCAGGAGGATTGTGGAAAATTGCAAGAGGATCTTGATAAATTGGAAGACTGGGCATCAAAATGGCAGATGAAATTTAATGTGGAGAAGTGCAAGGTTATGCACCTAGGGAAGAACAACCCAAACTATGGTTACACGATGCAAGGTTCCACATTAGGAACCACCACCCAAGAAAAAGATTTAGGCGTCCTTGTGGATACCATGTTAAAACCCTCGGCCCAGTGTGCAGCGGCGGCCAAGAGAGCAAATAGAATGCTAGGTATGATAAGGAAAGGAATGGAAAATAAAACAAAAGATATTATAATGCCTCTATATCGTTCCATGGTGAGACCGCACCTTGAATATTGTGTGCAATTCTGGTCGCCATATCTTAAAAAGGATATAGCAATTTTAGAAAAGGTTCAGAGAAGAGCCACCAAAATGGTAAAGGGGATGGAAGGCTACTCCTATGAAGAAAGGCTAAAAAGGTTGGGGCTCTTTAACCTGGAAAAGAGACGGCTGAGGGGAGATATGATAGAAGTCTATAAATTAATGAACGGAGTGGAACGGGTAAACGTAGATCGATTGTTTACCTTATCAGAATATAGAAAGACTAGGGGACATGCAATGAAGCTACAGGGTAAACTATTTAAGACTAATAAAAGAAAATATTTTTTCACTCAACGTGTAATCAAACTCTGGAATTTGTTACCGGAGGATGTAGTAAAGGCTGTTAGTGTAGCTGGGTTTAAAAAAGGTTTGGACAAGTTCCTGGAGGAAAGGTCCATAAACCATTATTAAGAAGGGACCCAGGATATCAATGCTTGAACCAATACAAGCATTGTGGAACCTGTGTCCCTTGGGGAAACTGCTAGGTACGTATGACCTAGATTGGCCACTGTTGGAAACAGAATACTGGGCTTGATGGACCTTGGTCTGACCCAGTATGGCATATCTTATGTTCTTATGTTCTTATGTTCTTAGAAGGAGGAGGGGGGAAGGAGGAGGGAGGGGGAGGAGGGATAGGAAGGGGGAGGTGAAAAGGAGAGGGGAGGAAGGGAGGGGATGGGGAAGAGGAGGTGGTGAGGAGGGGGAAGACGGGGGAGGAAGGAGGAAAAGAGGAGGGGAAAGGGGGTGGAAGGAAGAAAAGGGGGAAGGCGGGGAGGGGAGAGAGAAAGGGAAGTGGAAGGGGAGGGGAGGAGGGGGAAAGTGGGGAGGAAAGAAAAAGGAGGAGGGGAAAGGGGGGCGGAAGGAAGGAAGGAGGAAAAGGGAAGGAGGGGAGGAGGGGGAAAGCGGGGAGGAAAGAGGAGGAAGGAAAAGGGAGGAAGGCGGGGAGGGGAGAGATGGGGAAGGGGGAGAGGAGAGGAAAAGGAAGGGAGGAGGGGAGCGGGGAAGGAGGAGAGGAGAGGAAAAGGAGGGGAGGAGGGGAGCGGGGAAGGGGGAGAGGAGAGGAAAAAGAATGGGGGAGGGGAGGGGGAATTAAGAAAAAGAGGGGGGAAGGAATGGGGGAAGGGGTAGGAAAGGGGACAGGAAAAAAGGGGGGAGGGGGAAGGGGAAAGAAAAAGGGGGAGGAAGGGAAGGGAAAAAAAAAGGAGGAGGGAAATCCCTATAATTAAAAAATGTTACAACCAAAAATTCACCGATGCTCAAAAAACTCACAGAAAAACAGATAAATCTGTATCTAAGTTAAGGCCCACGGGGGTCAAGGTATCTAATAGAAAAATGTACCGTTGTTCCAACCACCTAATAGTTTTTGTGAGGTCGCCTCCTCTCCAATTATTCTTGACTTTCTTCAAAACAAAAAAACGAAGATCCAAAATGTTATGCTTCTGTTCTAACCAATGGGCAACTAGGGGTTTATCAGTAAGACCTCTTTTGATACAACTTCTGTGTTCAATAATCCTAACGCGTATAATCCTAATTGTCTTTCCCACCTACAACTTATTACGTGGACTTTGATTGATATAAATGATAATCTCCAGGAACAAGCAGGAATGAGTCTTCACATATGGGTACGTCGGTACCGACGGAGCCTGCGCGGGAACGCTCCCCATCTTCCCAAAAAGGAAAGCTTTTGGGAACATCCCACAGCGCCTGCGCGCTGCCTTCCCGCCTTTCCTAACCGCCTCTCCCCAGTTCTTCTTTGCCGCGGAGCCAGCACGTCGTGTTCCTGTCACCGCTGAAGAAGTTCTTTGTTTTATTTTATTTCTTTGGTCGCGCGTCTGCCTTCCCCGACGTCGGACCGGTACCGCCGGTCTTTCTTTCTTTTCTTATTAAAAAAAAAAAAAAAGAACATATTTTTCCCTCACTTAGTGTGTTTTTCCTCTTTTGGGCCTTAGGCCTCACGAGAAATTTTCCTCATGGAAAAACCAGCCTCCGGGTTTAAAAAATGCACTAAGTGCAGCGGTACTATTTCTGTCACCGACACCCATGAATGGTGTCTTAAGTGTTTGGGTCCTGACCACTCCATTTTGGATTGTCCGTCCTGCTCCTTGATGTCTAAACGAGGTTTACAGAACCGAGCAGCTAAGCTCCATGTGCTGTTTCCCTCTGATGCAGCTTCAGTGGCATTGACGTCTTCCAGGGCCTCTACTTCCTCCCATGGATCTCAGGTAACCAAACATAAATCCAGCCGGTCCTCGATGGGTAGATCTCCTTCCAAGCATCGAGATGCTTCCGGGCTTGCCCTCGAGGATTCTGCACCGGCAAAACAACCCCGGCGGGAAGCTCCGGCTTCCAAAGCTCCTCCTATGGGGTTACAGGTTGACATCGATGGCACGGCCTCGACCGATCACCTGTTAGAATGCTCTGGGGTACCGGCGCAACCTTCCGGTACCGAATTCCAGGCATTCATGGCGTCGATGGATCAGAATGTTCTATCCATGCAGCAGGCTATCACGGCCTTCATTCAAGCTGCGACGCCGCTGATACCACAACAAACTCCGTTGTAGGTATCGGCTCCGGTACCGGCACCAGTGTCGGTACCGGTACCGACTGCATCGACATCGACCAGGATGCCGACTGCAGCGGTTCCCTGTCCAGGGATGCCCATCGGTTCCGAACCGGTCCTGATGATGCCCGATGTCGATACCGCTCGATACGCATACCGAGCTTTGGGAGAGCACCCTGACAGTCGATACTTTGATTCCTCCGAAGACTCTGATGCATCGGAGGAGTCTGCTGAAGTATCTATAGCTCTTCCTGAAGAGCCTTCTTCTCCAAAAAGAAGAATGTCTCCTCCAGAGGACTTGTCCTTTCAAGACTTCATAAGAGAAGTGGCTAAAGGACTTTCTATTTCAGTAACCTCTGAATCAGAGCCTAGAGCTAAAAAATTGGATATTTTAGGTTATTGTAAGGCTCCTAAGGAGGCAGTCACTTTGCCAATTCATGAGATTCTTTATGATCACATGATTGACTTATGGGAGACTCCTCTCACTATCTCTCCTCATTCTCGTAGATTGGACACTATGTACCGTGTCCCTCCGTGTCCTGGTTTTCATAAAACACAGCTTCCTCACCATTCTATTGTGGTGGAGTCAGCTATGAAAAGGATAAAGAGTGCAAAAAGACACTCCTCTGCTCCTCCAGGAAGAGAATGCAGGACCTTGGATGCTTTTGGTAGGAAAATCTTCCAAGCCAGTATGCTCATTGCCAGAATCAACTCCTATAGCCTTTATATGGGTATGTTTCTGAAAGAAGTTGCAGATAAACTGCACACTTTCCTCCCTTTTCTTCCAGAGGATAAAAGGGAAGAATTTCTTATTTAGCTTAAGCATACTCAAGATATTTCAAAGTTTTCCAACCGTGCGGCTTTTGACTCCTTTGAAGGTGCCAGCAGAGCTTCGGCCATTGCCATAGCTGCTCGCAGAATTGCTTGGCTCCAGGCTTCTGATCTAGAATCTTGGGTCCAGGATGGCTTGGGAAATCTTCCCTGTACAGGTGAAAACCTGTTTGGCAAGGATTGGCAAATAAAAGCCACTCAAATGGATGCAGAAAATTCTGCTTTGGATAGACTTTCGAAGTCAACCTCCATTCCTGCCAAGAAAAAACCTTTCAAGAAGTCTTTTTTCAAGAAAAGCAGATTCCATCCTGCTTCTGGCCAACAATCATTTACAGGTTGTTTTGCTGCTAAGCGTCAGCAACCTAAACAGGCCAGGCCTAAGCCTACAGGGGCTGCTGCAACTCAGCAGACCCAGCCTCCTCAGGGCTTTTGACTTGATGCTAGAGAACTTAGCCTTTCTGGCTCTGAAACAGCCAGAGCCTCTCACCATTCCAGGAAGGTTAGCTCATTTTGCTCCAGATGGGAGCAAATTACAGCAGAGCAGTGGACCCTCTCCATCATAAGAGAGGGCTACAAACTTCATTTCTCAAACCTTCCTCCTCACACCATGGTGAGACATTTCAATTCTCCAACATCTCTCCTCGACCTTCTAGGTCAGGAGGTGGCTACCCTTCTTGCCCAAGGGGCAATAGAAGAAGTACATCTTCTTCAACAAGGGTCAGGGTTTTACTCCCCCTACTTTCTGATCCCAAAGAAAACAGGGGGCTTCAGACCCATATTAGATCTCAGAGAATTGAACAAATTTCTATGCAAGGAGAAATTCAAGATGCTTTCTCTGGGCACTCTCCTTCCATACCTTCAGAGTCAGGATTGGCTTTGTTCTCTAGATCTCAAGGATGCGTACACACATGTCCTCATCCACCCATCTCACAGAAGGTTTCTCCGTTTTCTTTTCCAAGGAAAGCATTACCAATACAGGGTGCTTCCTTTCGGTCTGGCCTCTGCTCCAAGAGTGTTCACCAAATGCATGGCAGTAGTAGCTGCATTTCTACGCACTCTGGGAATATTTGTATTCCCATACCTGGACGACTGGCTCATCCGAGCTCCATCTCAGTCAGAGGCCCACACTTCCCTGGACTGCACAAGGCGCATTCTGCAGTATCTGGGACTTGTGGTAAACCTCCCAAAGTCCCAGCTCACCCCTACTCAGTCCCTAGAGTTCATAGGGGCCTGGCTAGATACTTCCACTGCAAGGGCCTATCTTCCTCAGGCACGTTGCCTACGCCTAGTGCAGTTAGCCTCCCAGATTCAGTCAAAGAGCCATTTAACTGCACGGGAGATGCTACAACTGCTAGGCCACATGGCATCCACAGTGCTCGCCTTCACATGAGAGCAGCTCAATGGACTTTGTCCACCCAGTGGACTCAAGCATGAGAGGCTCTGTCAGACAAAATAGCAACCTCCAGGCGCCTCTTTTGGTCTCTCCAGTGGTGGAAGTCCACCCAAAATCTGTTGCTGGGGTCCCCCTTCCAACAGTTGTTGCCCCAGGCAACCCTCACAACAGATGCCTCCCAAACAGGTTGGGGAGCTCATCTGCAAGACCTCTCCACTCAAGGTAATTGGTCTCCACAGGAGACCTCTCTACATATCAACCACTTGGAGCTCCGAGCAGTTTTCCTAGCTCTCAAGGTCTTCCATACCTTGCTCAGCTACAAGACAGTCCTCATTCATACGGACAATCAGGTAGCCATGTTTTACATAAACAAGCAAGGAGGAACTGGCTCTCTGTCGCTTTGCAACGAAGCTTTAAGATTGTGGGCCTTCGCCAGAGAGCATCAAATCCATCTCCTCACCGTATACCTTCCAGGAATCCAAAACTCTTGGGCAGACAGACTCAGTCGAGTTCTGCTTCCACACGAATGGTCCCTGCACATGGACCAGGTACTCAGAATCTTCCAAGAATGGGGAACCCCGGACATAGACCTCTTTTCAAGTCCGTGTAATGCCAAACTTCCCCGGTTCTGTTCCAGAATTCCGTGTCAGGGAATTCAGGCCAAGGATGCCTTCCTCCTTCACTGGGGTCAAGACTTCCTGTATGCCTTTCCACCCATTCCCTTGATTCCCAAGACACTGTTCAAGCTCCAGAGGGATCAAGGATCTATGATCCTCATAGCTCCACGCTGGCCACGCCAAGTGTGGTACCCTCTACTTCTGCATCTCTCTCAAGCTCCCTCCCTGGACTTGGGAGCTGCTCCAGACCTTCTGTCCCAGGAGGAGGGGACTTTGTGGCACCCAAACCCCAAGTCCCTTCACCTCAGAGCTTGGTTGCTGAAGGCCTAGACCTTCAAGGTTGGAATCTTTCTCAACAAGTGAAGGATATCCTCCATGCTTCCAGAAAACCTTCCACTAGACGTTCCTATGCTTTTAAATGGAAAAGGTTTTCCATTTGGTGTACCGAGAAGGGTCTTGACCCTCTAGCACTACCTTTGAATTCTCTATTGGAATATCTCCTGCATCTCTCCAATGCAGGCCTTAAGATGAATTCAGTAAGGGTCCATTTTAGTGCTATTGCAGCATCCTTTAAGCCTATCAATGGACAGCCTATTTCCTCTCATCCTCTTATTGCAAGATTCATGAGAGGCCTAACTTTAACTAAGCCTCCCATTAGGCCTCCTCCGGTGGCATGGGACTTAAATCTGGTTCTTGGTCAGCTTATGAAGCCACCTTTTGAACCCTTAGCCACCACCTCCTTGAAATTTCTTTCCTGGAAGGTTATTTTCCTCATTGCAGTCACCTCAGCTCGCCGTATCAGTGAACTGCAGGCCTTAGTGGCTAATCCACCTTATACAAGGTTCCATCATGATAAGGTAGTCCTTAGGACCAATCCACACTTTATGCCTAAAGTGGTCTCATCTTTTCATCTTAATCAAGAGGTGTATTTACCTGTCTTTTTTCCAGGTCCTCATGCATCAAGTGCAGAGAGGAATCTTCATACCCTGGATTGTAAGAGAGCTCTTGCCTTTTACTTACAAAGGACACAGCAACATAGAAAGTCTTCTCAACTCTTTGTTGCTTTTGATTCCTCTCATTTGGGACTTCCAGTCTCTAAGAGGACACTGTCCAATTGGATTGCTCAGTGTATTACTTTTCTTTCGCCTACCAGAGTAAGAACCTTTCTCTGGAGGGCCATGTCACAGCTCATAATATGAGGGCCATGGCCACCTCTATGGCTCATCTAAATTCTGTGTCCATCGACCAGATCTGTCGAGCGGCCACCTGGGCCTCGGTTCATACTTTCACAGCCCATTACTGCTTGGACAAAGACTCCCGCCGGGATGCCTTGTTTGGTCAGGCTGTTCTCAAACACCTGTTCCATTCTTAATCAACTCCTGCCCTCCTTCCCTGGATAGATGCCTGAGATCCATAGGAGGAGGTAGAGCCCTTCCCAGGGTCTCATAACCTTGGGGATCTCCCAGGCATCTCTAGCTAGGGAGTCCCCATATGTGAAGACTCATTCCTGCTTGTTCCTGGAGATAGCACAGTTACTTACCTGTAACAGGTGATCTCTGGGAACAGCAGGAATAAGTCTTCACAACCCACCCACCTCCCCTAGGAGTTGTAACTCTCTATCTTTCCTTTCCTCTCTCTCTCTTTGTCTCAGCTTTAAAACTCGAACTGGAGAGAGGCGGTTAGGAAAGGCGGGAAGGCAGCGCGCAGGCGCTGTGGGATGCTCCCAAAAGCTTTCCTTTTTGGGAAGCTGGGGAGCGTTCCCGCGCAGGCTCCGTCGGTACCGACGTACCCATATGTGAAGACTTATTCCTGCTGTTCCCAGAGTTCACCTGTTACAGGTAAGTAACTGTGCTTTACTTGTATCACAATTAGAAAAGTCATCAAGGTAGAACTTTTGTCCAGTGGTTGGATGTACAAAAGTGTCTTTCAATGGAGCTACATGAACAGACACCAAACAACCACACTGAAATTGGCCTTTATGTTTAGGAAGAAATTTTCTTTCAGTCTTTGCTGACAGAACCAGCATATTATGCAAATTAATATTACATTTGTGAGCCACCACCAGCTGCAAATCAGCAAACCCAGGTAAAGTCTGTATAAGCTGCCATTCATCCCGTAATATCTTAATGATGTCTTTTGAAAACTGTGAGTATAAAAATGGACACACCATCTGTACATCCGAAACCTTCAGTTTCATTTGTAAAAGATCACCCCTTGAGGATTCAGGAGCCCATGCATAGGCCTTATCTATATGCTGAGACGGATACTTTCTTACTCTAAATCTGTTTTTGTTAAGTGCCGTCGAGTCGGAGTCGACTCATGGCGACCCTCTGGATAGCTATCCTAAATTGTGTTCGGTCTTGAGTCAGGCGGCTCATTATTTACAGACTGGTACCCGTAGCTGCTGTTATTGTATTGATCCATCTCATTGCTGGCCTTCCTCTTTTGCGTTTACCTTCTATCTTGCCAAGCATGATGTCTTTCTCTAATGGTCTCTCTCTTCGCATGATGTGTCCAAAGTATGAAAGTCGAAGTCTTGTCATCTGAGCTTCTAAAGAAAGCTTAGGTTTGATCTCCTGTAGTACCGACTGGTTTGTTCTTCGGGCAGTCCATGGTATACACAGTATTCGCCGCCAGCACCATAATTCAAAGGCATCAATTTTCTTCCTGTCTATCTTTTTCATTGTCCTGCTTTCACATCTATATGATGTTATTGAAAATACCATGGCTTGAACAAGTCGAATCTTTGTATGGAGAGAGACATCTCTGCTCTTGAGAATCTTGTCTAGGTCTTTCATAACCATTCTGCCAAGAGCAATGCGTCATCTGATTTCTTGACTGCTTATTGCTTCTTTATTGTTAGTTGATCCAAATAGGTTAAAGTTGTTCACAATTTCAATATCTTCTCCTTCAACGATGAACCTGTTGATTATGCCAGTTGTCATGATCTTTGTCTTCTTTACATTAAGGTGCAGGCCCATTTTGAGACTATGTTCTTTGATTGTGAGAAGCAAATGTTTCAGATCATCTTCACTTTCAGCCAATAATGTGGTATCATCAGCATAGCGAAGGTTGTTGATTGAGTCTTCCACCAATCTTCACACCTCTGTTGTCTTCATACAATCCTGCTTCTCTGATGATTTGTTCTGCATATAAATTAAACAGGTAGGGGGAAAGTATGCAGCCTTGTCTTACACCTTTGCTTATTTTAAACCATTCTGTTTCTCCTTGATCCGTTCGAATTGTTGCTTCTTGATCATTGTACAGATTGTGCAAGAGTACGATCAGGTGTTCTGGTATACCCATGCTTCTTAATGTGGCCCAGAGTTTCTCATGGCTTATACAGTCAAAAGCCTTGCTATAGTCGATAAAGCGCAAATAGATATCCTTTTGGTATTCTTTAGTCTTTTCAAGGATCCATCTCACATCCGCAATGATGTCTCTCGTTCCTCGCCCTTTCCTGAATCCTGCTTGTACTTCAGGTAGTTCTTGTTCCAGGTATGGTTGTAGTCTCTTTTTGAATAATCTTCAGTAGAATCTTGCTGGCATGTGGGATCAGAGCGATTGTGCTATAATTTCCACAGTCAGTTGGATCACCTTTCTTTAGTATTGGTATAAACACAGATCTTTTCCAGTCAGTTGGCCATGATGTTGTCTTCCATATTTCTTGGCAGAGCCTTGTAAGTATGGTAACAGCTGCATCAGATTGCTGTAATACGTCTATGGGAATGCTATCAATGCCTGGTGCTTTGTTCTTTGATAAGGCTTTCAATGCTGCTTTAACTTATTTCATCACCAATGGTTCCCGATCATAAGATACAGGTTGAAACGGCTGTTGGTCCACTTGATCTTTATCATATAAAAACTCTGTATATTCCTTCCACCTTTTCTTGATCTTCTCAGCATCATTCAACATAGAACCTTGAGCATCTTGTAACAATCCAATTCGAGGCTGGAACTTTTTCTTTAGCTCTCGTAGCTTTAGGAAAGCCGATCTTGTTCTTCCTCTAATAGTTTCTGCTTCTATTTCCTTGCATGCGTTGTTGTAGTACTTTTCCTTGTCCTGTCTTGCTGCACGTTTGAAATCTCTGTTGAGTTCTGTTATTGTCTTTGTTTCTCCTCTGGCTTTAGCTTCTCTGCGTTTCTGGGCAATTTTCAGAGTTTCTTCCGTCATCCATTTTGGCCGTTTTTGCTTTTTCACCTTTTGTAGAGACTTCTCGCTTTCTTCCAGCACAACCTTCTTGATGTCATTCCATAATTCTTCTGGAGCTCTGTCATTTGTATCTAAAGCAGCAAATCGATTTTGCAGGCAGTCTTTAAATTCCAGTGGTATGGACCACGTGATGTGGTGAGCTTGAACGGACGTGTCCGGTTTGAGCTCTGGGCCCCCTGCTCCCTAAACCGTGGAAAAACCGCCGTGTAAAGCTGCCAGCCGTGGCCCCATTGTAAGGGGAGACTTGATTAGCTCCCGCTCCGTATCTCGCCTCCAAACCGCCATGGCTTCAGCGGTTAAACTCGGGCGAAGGAAGAAGGACCGTGGCGCCGGGACATCCAAAATGGTGGACTCCCCCCCGAAGCAGACTGGGCTTCCCACTTCGCCGACCATGCCAGCGGAAGTCTCGGCAGCGGTGACCAGTGCGCTGTCGGGGCAATTTGATGCCTTGCATACTAAAATGGATGCGATTCAAAATTCCCTGGGTGCACTGGGGTCCCGCATGCACGAGGCCGAGACCCGAATAGCCCAGACCGAGGAAGACCTGGCAACACTCCAGCGAGATCTTCGAGCGGCGCAAAAGCTAGCCATGGACCATGCGCTTAAGCTGGATGACTTGGAAAACCGGTCCAGGCGGAATAATTTAAGGTTCCTGGGTGTCGCTGACTCAGTACCTGATAAAGACCTTCCGGGGTTTGTGAAGGCTTTGGCGACATCCTTGCGTCCAGAGACCGGATTGCTCAGCCCAATTACAGTGGAGCGCGCCCACCGGATAGGGCCTAAACAATCGGCGAATGATCGCCGACCCCGAGTGGTCTTGGCGCGGTTTCTCAGCTTTCCGCAGAAGGAGGAGCTGCTTAAAGCTGTACGACAGAAGGGAGCGGTGGACTGGGAGAATATGCGCATCCGTGTTACCCAGGATTACTCGGCCCGCACTGAGTCAACGCCGGAAAGCTTATGCCTCCCTCTGCCAAAAATTAATAGCTGCGAGCATCCGTTTCCAGGTACAATACCCAGCGCGACTGGTGATATGGAACGAGGGGACCCGCCGGAGCTTCGAATCAGCGGGCGAGGCTACTGCCTATGTGGAGAGGTTTATATCACCCGCGACGGACCCAAGCAACTCGCCATGTGAGTGAGAGGGCACATTTTTGGACTAAAGACAGGGGGTAGACTGTATAGCGCACTGGCTCTCTGTACGGGCAGAGAAATGTTTGGTCTGCCGATGCCCCGTTTGAAACTGGGAACTCACAGCGTGATATGATGTGCCCCTTGATGGGGTAGAACCGGTCTGCGGGGCCATTAACTATCTGATCTACCTGAACCTTAATTTCTCTTGGTGCTCATGCAGTCCTTTTGAAGAGACAGCTCTCTGCCTGTGGAGAGAGGGAGTACAGGCCCAAGTATGACTCGATGTAGCTAGCGGGAACGGGAGACAGCGGACTTCCTCAGAAAGTTTTAGTTCCCTCGGAACGATTGACCTGGCGCTGCTGGCAGGGGATTGTAACTTGTAAAGCCGGTAACAGGCAACTGTCTTACCAAGCAGTGTTACAATGTTTGTATTGTCCCTCAAGGCAACATTTTAATGCAACAAAGTAGCTGCTCTGCGTTTGACAGGCCGGCGGCTTTGTTCAGGCCTCTTGCATCTATTTAACATTCATCTCCCGGACGACAAACATCTCCGTCTGGAGGGGGACTCTGAATGGGTCCGCTTGCACGGGGCCACGGGGAGCAGCTTGGGCACCGAATACAACAGCTGATATACGCAGTCCTCTGAGACCATACTGGCCTGGACAATTCCAAGGGCGGTGGAGGTCTCCTGCCCGCGACGCTAGCACCTTTACTCCACATGACTCTAAGGAGAGAACGTTTGGTCCAGCGATACCCACACTGCCCTCCTTATTTGGACCCTAAAGCGCGCAGACCATCACCGGAGCTTGGGGCCCCCTGGACCCGGGGTTGCGGGACTGAGTGGGTGGGGAGCACTCCATGCTGCGTTTGATGGGGTTGGCCGTTGCAGCGTTTAATCTGCGGCCCCTTAGGGTTGGCCTGTGGTTTTTTTTTGCTTGATTTGGCTCATAATGTGCCCCCTGTTGGTTAGATGCTGCCTGTGGAGTGCTGCCCATCCAACCTATGCCTTCATTACTGACGTTGTTATTGCTGTGACTGGATATGTTGGGTATTTCATCTCTGTTTCCCCCCCGGCTGTTTTTTTTGTTTTTTGTTTTTGTTTCACTAGGGTGCTTGGTGTGAGCGTTATGGGGATTGGGGGGGGGGGGGGGTGCGGCGGGGTGTGGTTACTGGGTCTCCTGGGGGGGGTGGAGGGCGGGGGATAGTCTGTTTTATAGGTGGGGAGGGGGTCCTACTCACATCCCAAGTGTCTCCTATGGGTAGGGAGAGGAGATTATTTAGTCGGGGGAGGGGGATGGCTGGGCAAGGGAAGGGGGGGCGGGGGGAGGTCGAGGGTGGGGGTTGGATAGGGTAAGGAAAGGGAGAAAGGGGGGTGAGAGCTTATGGTTTAACAAGGACCATTTTTCTATCTGGGGGGGGACCTCAGGCTGGGGAGGTTCGCCCACAATATACTAGCTGGTTTGTTTTGTACTTGCTGAGTGTCTACTATCCAACCTGAAGATTATTTCTTGGAATGTCTGCGGGATAGGTAACCCTATTAAAAGATCAAAAGTGTTACAAGTTTTGGCGCGTTTGAAATGCGATGTCGCCATGCTACAAGAAAACTCACCAGACAGCCGACGAACATGTAAAATTGCAAAGAGCGTGGGTGGGGCAGAGCAGGGGAGCCCCGGCTAAAGGTAGAAAGGGTGGAGTGGTCACACTTATTAGTAAACGGATACGGTTTGAGTTGATTAAAGAGTTTGTGGACCCGGAAGGCCGTTACCTTTTGCTGTATGGTCATTTAGATGGCAGGCCGATAGTTCTTGGGAACCTTTATGGTCCCAACGTTTTAGATCGCGCATTTTATGCGCGCTTGACTTCTCAGGTGGAGCAGCTACCTGATGTTCCTTTGATATTAGCCGGTGACCTGAATGGGGTCCTCGATATCGCTGTGGACACTGTTGGGGCTGGGGGCGAAAAAGGGCGGGCCCCCACTACGGCAACGCTTCGGGAGCTATGTCGGCGTTTGGGTGTCGTGGATCCGTGGCATTTGTTACATCCCCTCGAGAGGGACTTCACTCATCAATCGCGAGCTCACGGGTCTAGCGCCCGCATAGATTATATTTTGGTCTCAGAAGGGATCTTCTCACAAGTGGACGAAGCGCAAATTGGTCCCACAGCGGTGTCGGATCATGCTCCGATCTGGGTGGATTTAGCATGGGGGGCGGTAGCCGATACGACGCGCATTTGGCGGTTCCCTACGGGTCTTGACCGTGATCTGGAGTTTCAAGCCCATCTGCGGTGTTGCTGGGAAGATTTTATGGTCCACCATGAAGTACATGCTGCCGATCCGGAATTGCTTTGGGAAACTGCTAAGGTTGTGCTGAGGGGTAACATTATTGAATACGTGGTGCGAAAGCGTAGACGTCTGGCGCGGCAAATTGTGCACTTGGAGAAACAGGTGGTCAGGGCGCGTCGTCGCTGTGCCGGGGACCCCTCGGGGGTTAACCGGAAACGCTACTGGGAATTGCAAACATCACTTAATGAACTCTTACACCAGCGGACGAAAAAATCCCATCTATATTACCGATACTGTTTATATCAGTTTGTGGACAAACCAGGCCGTCTCCTAGCTCGCTGCCTACGTGGCAGTCGTGGTGTTAGATCGGTAGCCGCCCTACGGGATGAGACAGGTCTTTTGTATAAGGATAACCGGGCTATTGTGGGGCAGTTCCGTTCCTTTTTCCAACAACTCTATGCGCGACGGGAGGGGTCTTTGTCCGAGATGCAGGGTTATTTGCGGAAACTGACTTTACCAAAATTGACGATAGCACAGCGGGCTAGCTTGGACGCCCCGATTACCGTAGAGGAGGTTAGCGGCGTTATTCAGCGAGCGCAGTGTTGTAGGGCGCCCGGGCCTGATGGTTTTGGAGCTGAGTTCTACAAGGTGATAGGGGACGTGGTTTCTCCAGTTCTCGTGGGCTTGTATGGTCACAGGGCGCAAGTTGGGCGGTTCACTTGGGGATCTAACCATGCCTATGTTACTCTAATACTCAAACCCGGGAAGGATCCTACTCGGGCGGCTTCCTACCGCCCTATTTCGCTGTTGAACTTTGATATGAAGATTTTGGCAAAAGTGTTGGCAGATAGGTTGGCCTCGGTGCTAGGTGGCCTGATTCACGAGTCGCAAGTGGGTTTCGTTAGAGGACGATACGCTGTCCGCAATTTACGGAAGATTTTGGCATCTTTAGAATGGGTCCGGGAACGGGAGTTGCCTTCCTTGTTGATCAGCTTCGATGCTGAGAAAGCCTTCGATCAGGTGCACTGGGATTATTTGAAGGGTTTGTTGCCGTATTATGGACTGGGAGATACGTTTTGCAGTTTTGTGACGCTGTTATATGCGGACCCGACAGCGGGCATCCTTTGCAATGGACTGCTCTCTGACCCATTTCGTTTGGAACGGGGTACGCGTCAGGGGTGCCCGCTCTCACCTTTACTTTTTGTTTTATCATTAGATCCACTGATACGGACCGTGGAGGAATCCACGAGCATTCAGGGGGTGCAGATTGGGGCAGCGGGTTTTAAACTGGCCGTCTTTGCGGACGATATGTTGGTTCATATCACGTCTCCCCAGCGTTCGTTGCCAAATTTGTTGGGAGCTTTTTCAACCTACGGTAGATTTGCAGGGTTATGTATTAACACAGAGAAATCTGAGGCCCTAGATGTTGGGGGTACGATGCGGGCTCAATGGTCGGGCAACTTTCCCCTACGGTGGGCGGAAGAGGCCTTTGTTTATTTAGATATAGTGTTGACTAGGGTGCCTGCGTCGTTGTATAAAACAAACTTTGAATGGGTGTTTCTGAAACTTCAGACGCAATTGCGGGCCTGGACGCCGTTGCCTCTGTCTCTGCTGGGTCGGGTGGCGGCCTTACAGATGGTTATACTTCCACGTATTCTTTATTGGATTCAAACCCTCCCAGTGTGGTTGTTGCGGCGAGATGTGATACGTATAGAACGGGAAGTCCGACATTTTTTATGGAAAGGGGCCAGAGCGCGCATACCGCTCTCTCGGCTGCGGGGCGGCTGGCGGACCGGAGGTGTGGGAGTCCCGGATTTTTGGAAATATGCACTGGCTTGCCAAGCGCGCCATCTTAGTGATTGGTTGGGGGATACTGAAGTGTACACCCCCCGTGAGTTAGAGCGGGCCTTCGTGGCGCCACATGCCTTAGAAGCGGCTTTGCAGCTACCCGGGGCGCAGTTACCAATTCGGCTGACCAATAGTGTTCTACTGCAGGCGACGCGGCGTACTTGGCAGCAGCTTAATAAATTTTGGGGCAGCAATCCCACCGTTTCGTGTTGGCTACCACTACGAGGCAACGTTCACTTTACCCCTGGTTCCGATTCGTCAGCCTTTCGGCAATGGCAGAGAGTAGGTATAGGCCGTTTAGGGAATGTAGTTGATACAGCTGGGAAATGTAAGACATTGGCGGAGCTTTGTGCGGAATATGGCTTGAATCGGCAAACTTCCAGTTTTGCTTACGCCCAACTGTCTCATTATGTAGGCTCTTTGTCCCAGTTGGAGCTCCGTGTGGAGCGTTCGACACAGATTTTGGAATTTTTGAGCCTGGGGGCGGAGAGTCCTCCAACTATTGCCGACCTGAAAAAGCGCTTAGATGGCTTTGAGCAGCCCACGGACTTTTCAGCTTTGGAACGAGCATGGGCACAGGACCTGGGCCGGGCGGTCGACCCGGGCTCCGTGCTGACCGCTCTGCGTCAGATTCGACGCTTAGCGGAAGGGGCCCGGTGGCGGGAGGTGCAATATAAATCTATCCTCCGTGCACATTTTTCCCCAAGGAGGGCGTTGCGGAGCCGTCTTGCCGAATCTGGAGGCTGTCCTAAGTGTTCTTGCTCTTTAGCTGATCTGGGTCATATGTGGTGGAATTGCCCCGTGATCCAATCTTACTGGCAGCGCATTGGGGATTACCTTGGTGGTCTTCTGCGACAGCGGTTTTGTTGGACAGGGTTATTAGTGGTGCTGGATTGCCTGGGACCACTCCACCCTAAGGGGCGGTGGGAGCGTTTTCTAGTGCGTAAGGCTTGTCTGGTGGGGAAAGGACCTATTCTTCGTAGATGGAGAGAGGCGGAGGCCCCTACACTTTGTGAATGGCGTAACTGTTTCCATCAGCTTATGCTTTTTGAACGACGCCGTGCACTGGGGTCCCCCAGGCGCTGGGCCCAGTTTCTGTTGGTCTGGATGCCCTATATTCAGAATTTGGGCCCTATTGCCCGCAGCGAGGTGCTTAAGGTTGGATAGAGATGCTCCTGGTTCAGTGCTTAGCTGGGTTAGGGGTTGGGGGGGGGAATATAAGGGTTAGTATTCAACCGGTTTGTTTTGCCTTGTTTGAGGTTCCTGGCCTCTGGGCGATGGATCAGACACAACCACGCCTGGAGGGTTCTGTAATGGAAATTTACTGTTGTTTTGTGAACCTGTTGGTTGTTTTGTATTGTATGTTTTATTCAATAAACAGATTATACAAAAAAAAAAAAAAATTCCAGTGGTATATTCTCAAGGTCATATTTTGCTGCATTCATGAGTGGTTTGCTCTTTTTCAACTTTAGCTTGAGTTTGTATACTAGTAGTTGATGATCTGTACCACAGTCAGCTCCAGGTTTTGGCTTTGTTGATGTTATAGAACATTTCCATCGTTGACTTCCACAGATGTAGTCAATTTGATTTTTATACAATCCATTGGGTGAAGTCCATGTGTACAGTCGCCGCTTGTGTTGATGGAAGAAGGTGTTTGAGATGAATAGGTCGTTGGTCTTGCAGAATTCTATCAGTCTTTCTCCATCTTCATTTCTGTTGCCAAGTCCAGATATTCCAACTACTTTGCCTGCTTCTTTGTTGCCAACCTTTGCGTTCCAGTCACCCATGACTATCAGGATATCCTGTTTGCATGTTCTGTCAATTTCAGCTTGTACTTGTTCATAGAACTCTTCAATTTCATTCTCTTCTGCAGCTGTTGTTGGGGCATATACTTGAATTATAGTTGTGTTGATAGGCATTCCTTGTAGACGAATAGAGATTAAGCGTTTGCTGACTGCATTGTATTTCATTACAGTTCTTGCAAGTTTCTTCTTTATTATAAATGCAACACCATTTCTTCTTTGTCTAAATCTAAGTCTCATAATATTGGCTTGGTGGTCATAGTGGGCAAGGGAGGTGGGTCTTGTAAACGGGGGCGCTGGGTGAGAATGTCCACAGTCTTGGCAAAGGCAAATATTAATATGACTTGCAAAGGATTGTGGGAAATGTAGTCCATTCATACCAGAATCAGCCGTTCACAAATAAATTAGTTGTGCTTGCTCGAGTGTAAAGCAAAGAAAATGTATTTTATTTATGGGGTTATTTCTCCCAACACAGATTTGCTTGGTAGCACAGAAAAGGATACTTGCTTTCAGTATTATACTTAGAAAAACAAAATCAGGAAAAACAACAACTGAACTTCTTAAGCAGTCAAATCAAATCATAAAGACCTTGATGGGAACAGAAAGGTCTTTTCTGTGGGCTCCTGCTAATATCTTTTTAGCAGTGCTTCACAAACAAACAAAACCCACAAAGTAATGAAAAACTGTTCTTTTTCAAGGCTAACTTCTGGTATTTTTCACACACACCCAGAAGTGTCTCTTCAGAGCTCACAGGCAATTAGGCAAGGCTCAATTGCTAACAATTAACCAGCTGCAAACCTCTTGGCTGGTTTACTTTCTAACCGTGGCTCAAATCCTGCTCAAAAGCTTTTCTGAGTAGATCAAAGAACAAGTTTATATTTCTTTGTGATGGTTGTTGTATTTTGTAAAAGTATATTACCACAGAAGTTTAGACAGAGAGCAATCCATGTATTCACACTGTTCATTTACAACATTTCTTTCTTCTTCAACTATCATAGAATCAATATCATGGATTGGCACAGAGGAATTTCTTAATGGAGCATTCTTAGAACAATACTTGTTTCCCTGCTGTCTTCCAAGTGAATAGCTAGGGCATAGATCAGTGTTCATACCTGAGCTTCCATTGCTGTTAGGGTTCCTCTCTAAATATCCTGGCCAGTATGTAGTCCAGTTTTTATGTCCAGCCTTCCAATCAAGATCCCTGGACACTGGGTCTCTCTTCACATACCTTCTTGCACTGGTCTTAGGGCCCCTTCCAAATGCAGCCGTCTCCCTCACAGGTCCCGTCCGGGGATTCCTAGCTCTGTAACCCCACTCCTCTGGTTTCCTCCAGTCCAATGGAGTATGCTTGCCTCTGGAATGCCTCCCAGCACACGTACTGCTATGGACTCCTTTAGACCTCCAAGATGCTTCTCTCTTCTTTCTTCCAAAGTGTTTCTTGCTTTCTCTGTCCGTGAGCTCTGGCTTCTGCTGCCTTTGCTCCTGCTGATGATCCAGCCGATGATGATCATGAAGATTCTGCTCATTCTGCTGTGTAGAATAAGCTTTACTTTTAACCTGTTTAGAGTGCTGCTCCACCCTAGCACAGCGCAGCTGTGCTGAATCAAGCCCTGCCCTTGGAGATGAGTGCTTGGGGATTACCTCATAGCTCTCCTGATTGAACACACGTTTCCCCACTTCAGCTCTTCTAGTGGCTGTTGGAAACCTGTTGCATTCTGGGACTGGTAGTCTTTTATGGAAACATTCTGTTTTATTATTTCTACCAGAAAAGACAGGTTGCTTGTTCAGAGCCAATTCACCTCTATTATAGCTCCTTCCTGAACTATGATAAGCTTCCTTATCACAGTCTCTAATATTCTGGTGCACAAATTTTTTAATAACCCTATTTCTATACCACACACAGACTGGTTCCTTGGGTGGTTACGTGGTATTTGCCTTTTTGGTTGGACCCTATTGCCTCACTAGGCCACATCCACCATCACTCCACAATGCCCGCAGATATGGCTAGCGCTGCCACAGTCAATGCGATGTTCAATAAAAGCTAGAATTAGTGGATAATCCTATATTGAAACTTTAGGTAAACAATACAATCAACCATCTTTGGATTTTTCAATTAGTCTCAGCAGGAATGGCCAAGAAAGGCATGGTTAAAAATGGCCCGCGCCTCCGCGGCCAGCTGGTTCCCAAGCTGCATGTGTATCCCAGTGCAGTTCAACGCTTGCCCCGTCCTCCCAAAGAGGCATAACTCTCCAGGAACTGCTGACCTTCCTCAGCTGTGTTCAGAATCACAGTGTTCCTCTTATGGGTTATTTTCAGCTTCTGGGGACAGAGCAAGACAAAGCAGATCCCTTAAACAGGGCTGTGCAGATGGGTGCAAACTCCTTTTGTTTTGCTGCCACTTGATTTGAGTAGTCATTGAACAGCAAGGTTCATTATTTGTTGTGCTCCAGCATTTTAAGCTATTGAAACTCCTAAAGAATTCACTCTTTCTTTGGTCACGTCAGAGATCGGGCTATGGCCACCCTCGGTCGATTGTGGTCCTTTCTCATTGGTCCGATGCAGTGTGCTCTTTCACAGTGCCACACACCCTCTGCCGCTTGCAAGCCCAGCTGAATTGGGAGCCATTCTTGAAAAAATTTATAGAGTTCAGCATCGGTCACTCCTTCATTCAGCTCAACCACCCGTAGATTATTTCTGCAGACCCTGTTTTCATGCTCTTCGAGTCATTCAAGCACTTGTGCCTGCTTCTTGGCTAAACGCTCTACTCATGCATCAAGCTGCTTTGTAGTCTCCTCCTGGGCAGCTATGCAGTTTTCCACCTCCGTCATCTGCTGGAGCTACATCTCTAATTTCTGTCTAATGTCCTCTACCGTTGACTGCAGCTTATTCAGCCAATTTTCCAGGGCCACTGTGACTACCCTGGAAATCTCTGTAGCAAGGTCACCTGCCTTTGGAGAGTTAGGTTTCAGGGCCTCAGTGGCCATCTTGTGCTTTGCATGGTGTTGAATGCACGTGATTTTGTTGCATGCCAGTCTTGCTTGCTCCTTTGCCACACAAATGCACGTTTTTGGGGGAATGTTTTGCTGAATTGGTGCCATTTTGTGAGGCTGGGAGTGAGAGCTCATATGTCCACCTTGCTATCCTGCATCACGTAACTTCCACTATTCAATGTTTTACGTCCATTTTTGCTTCTTCTTTTGTGTAGCCCAGCCATTGCTTCCACCAGGCTTTGATTAACAGGCATGCAACATGGGTTCACTTCAGAACCTGGACAAATGTACTCCTAAGCTGACCAGGAGGTACCACTGTTGAAAAGTGAGTGGGATTCCTTCCTTCCTTCCCTCCCTCCCTCCAGTTCAGTTCATTTTAATCCATTTATGAATTGCCTTCTACAAAAAGTCATTGAGCAATTTACAAACGAGCATTATAAATTTGAACATTAAAATATAACACAAGATTATTTTTACACAGTGTTAAAGCAATTACATAAAATAATACACAGTAATGGTACATGAAGTTATTAATAACCACTCTAATTGTCATCTCTAGAAGGTTGTGATTACTATCTTTACAGCATCCCAAGCTCTAACTAGTTTGAAAACTAAACTCAAATATCTCCCGCTGAGAGGAGATATGATAAAGGTTTATAAAATCCTGAGTGGAGTGGAATGAGTAGGCGTTATCTACACATTTGTTACCAGCACGAGGCTTAGTAAACATGCCCTACTGTGTTCTGTTACCGGGAAATTCAGCTGATCTCTCATAAAATACAAGGACTAGAGGACACGCCATGAAGCTGCAAAGTAGTATATTTAGAAGAGGTAGGAGAAAATATATTTTCTCTCAACATATATTTAGTCTTTGGAACTCATTGCCGGTGGATGTGATAAAAGCAGATAGTATAGCTGCGTTTAAAAAAGGTTTGGACATATTGCTGGAGGAAAAGTTCATAAACTGTTAAGGTAGTCCTAGAGAAAATTTCTGCTTATTCCTGGAGATAAGTAGCAAGGAACTGGATTGGCCACTGTTGGAAACAGGACACCAGGTTTGAGGGACCGTTGGTCTGAATCAGTATGTCAGTTCTAATTTTCTTAAAGGGTAATGCAGGGTTAGTGTGAGGTGATAAAAAGTAGTGTGGGGCCTTGTGCCAAAAACTTGTGCTACCCTTGTACCGTATGTCAGAGTGGTGACTGCTGCAAAAGGTCTATTTCTCTGGGTGTTGTATTTGTCAAAAATTCTAAATGAAAAATCACTCAATTCTTATCTCGAGGGGTCTAGATGTTTTCCAAACAATTTCACTCTTATGGTCACTGCTCTATATTGTGAAAGGTCTCAGACTTAGTGGCACCAGTTTTCAGACTTCAAATACGTCCAGCTCTTGTGCCCATTAGCATCAATGACCTTTCTCAAACTATTTCTATTATAATACTAAATAAGTATATGCATCTGAAGCTTGTGACCCACTGCTTTTTAACGTAATGAGAAGACTGCTCCAGAGAAATTCTCTGTGGCTCGTATCTCTTATTATAAACACATTTCCACAATATGCTTAGCTTGTATTTCAGCGGTATCCTCAGGCTTCCTCAGCTTCGCTTCAACAATATAGTTAGCTTGTATCCCAACGCCTTTCTTAGGCACCTCCGTTGCGTTTCACTTTTACAAGTTTCGTCAGGGGATTGCTAATAGTTCCTATTTCTACAAAACAAAAAGCACAAATAAATAACCACACTTAATCTAACTACACCCAAACTCCTTTATTGAAAACCCTCCTATAGATTAATACTAGGCCGATCACCTACCGGAGAAAAGTATGATGCTGCATGCGTCTCATTAACTGCTTCAACTGTAACCTCTCTTCCAGCTTGGTTATGGAAAAACGCCGCGCATGCAGGCTAGCTGTTACCGCCCTTGTTTTTAAACCCCCCTCTTGTCACTCCATTGATGACATGAAAACCCGTCTACAAATGACGTCCACCATACCAATGTTATTATTACTATACGAATGCATCAAATACAATCATTCAATTAGGTGATTCCCCTTTACCTGTATTTCACTACTTACTATTCGTATTCCCTTACCTATGCAGACTTGACTAAAAAGGATGTGTTACCCTATGTTTCCTACCCTATACTCTTACTCCCTGTTTCTCGATTTCCCCCTATCGATTCCTATATGCAGGATATCCCATCTATGTAAGTGTTAAGACCTTCGGGTATCACTGATTTTAAAATAAAAATCCATTTTTGTTCTCTTATAAGTAAGGATTGCTCCTGTGACTTACCCGCTATTTCTGACAATAATCTATCTATACAAATGCATCTCAGATGCTCGAAATCATGTCCCATTGTTAAATAATGCTGAACCATTGGCGCCTCTCTTACTTTACACTTTAGACGGCTCTTATGTTCTCTCATCCTTATTTTAAAGGGGCGAATAGTTTTCCCCACGTAAATTAATTCGCAGGGACATTGAATAATGTAAACCACAAAGGTGGAATCACATGTTGTATGCTGTTCTAAAGAGTATGTGACCCCCACGATGTGTAAAAACACTCACTTCCCTAGTGATATCACAGATGCCACACATCCCACACTTTCTATGGTCTACCTCAGAATTCGATGGACTACCCACTGACACGGGGGATCGCAGTACTGCCGGACTAAGTTGCTGTTTTAAATTTCTATTACGTTGCCACACGCAGTGTATTTTCTTATCTTCTAAGCCAGGAACTGCACCTAAAACATTCCCATGTTTCTTTAGTATACGTTGAATACCCGGACTTAACGGAGAATATTTTGTAATTAGGTTAACGTTATCAGAACTATCATTTTTTATTCTTTCTTTAGATTCCAGTAATAAATTTCTGTTGTTATAAAGGGCCCTAGAATAGGCTCGTTTTACCACTAAAAGCTGTTTTTATAAATTCTTAAAATCACGATCATCGGAACAATTTCGTCGGTATTGCAAAATTTGGTAGTAAATATATCGGGGATCCCATTATCTCAAGAACACATAAGACTTTTGAATAAAGGATTTTCATTTGTCCTGTATGCTAGCTTTGACCCATTTCAATTTAGAATTGATTTTGAAGGCCTGATTAGAAAGTTAAATTTGAAGAATTTCTTCGCATCTCGGGGACAAGAGGAAGCAATACAGGAAAATCAACCAATACCAAGGGTAAAACTGCCTTTAAAATCCACCTGGTCCCCTCCAGGACCATTGCATCTGGCTTTAATAATTTTTAAAGATTTAGTTTTAAAAGAGATAAGGATATTAGAAAGTTCATGTCGTGGGAGCTTTAATACTTTAACACAAATGGAACAATCAGCACTAAAGGAATTACAGCAAAGAACAGATATAGTGATTAGGAGAGCCGATAAAAGGTGGAGCTATAGTGGTCTTAAGCCGAGAATATTATCTTGAGGAAGCAATGCAACAGCTAACAGGCCACACAATATATCGCACATGAGGAGAAGATCCAAAGAAAGCTCTCCAGTTAGAAAGTAAGGAAATAACTAAGGCTGCTTTACAGAACAAATTGATTACACGTAAAGAATACCTTTATTTAAATGTTGTGGCTCCAACAACAGCAGAGTTTTTATACAGTCCCTAAAATAGATAAAAACAAGGAACAACCCCCGGGAAGACCGATAGTTTCCACAAAGGGAACCATTTTAGAACCTTTATCAACATTTATTGATTCATATTTACATCCGCTGCTAAAGGACATTCCATCATATGTGAAGGATACCACACGTTTTCTCAACATTTTAAGCCGTCAAGCACAGTGGGCTAGACATGTCGATATATTACTGGTAACCATGGATGTGATGTCTTTGTACACGAATATCTCTTAATCAGCGGCGTATGATGTTGTGGAATGTTTTTTACATCAACGGGGGGACTTATCAGAACAACAGATAACATTTTTGCTACAATTAGCTCACATGGCTATTTTTCGCAATTACGTCATATTTGAGAATGTTAGTTATCAACAGATTTCTGGAGTGGCGATGGGGGCCACATGTGCTGCATCGATCGCGAATCTGTATATGAGCAAATTTGAAGAAAAATGGATGTCACAGTGCCCATATGCCTCAAATGTGAAAATGTGGTGTCAGTATATAGACGATGTCTTCATGTTGTGGAAAGGTTCTGAAGAATTATTGAGGTTGTTCCTCCAGTGGATAAATCATTGTGATCACAATATACAATTTACCCATGTTTGTCATAGGGATAAGCTGACATATCTGGATGTGGTCATTACCAGAGGAGAGGGAGAGTGGTTAACGTCGGTCCACCGAATGTCTATGGACCGTAACACATTGCTACATTTTGAAAGTGTACATCCTCCGAGACTGAAGGAGGGTCTTCCTTTTTCACAATTTTTGCGATACCGACAAAATTGTTCCGATGATCGTGATTTTAAGAATTTATCAAAACAGCTTTCCGAAAATTTTAGAGAGGATACCCCCCATCAGTGGTAAAACGAGCCTATTCTAGGGCCCTTTATAACAACAGAAATTTATTATTGGAATCTAAAGAAAGAATAGAAAATGATAATTCTGATAACGTTAACCTAATTACAAAATATTCTCCGTTAAGTCTGGGTATTCAGCGTATACTAAAGAAACATGGGAATGTTTTAGGTGCAGTTCCTGGGTTAGAAGATAAGAAAATACGTTGCATGTGGCAATGTAATAGAAATTTAAAAGAGCAACTTAATCCGGCAGTACTGCGATCCCCCGTGTCAGTGGGTAGTCCATCGAATTCTGAGGTAGGCCGTAGAAAGTGTGGGATGTGTGGCATCTGTGATATCACTAGGGAAGTGAGTGCTTTTACACATTGTGGGGTCACATACTCTTTAAAGCAGCATACAACATGTGATTCCACCTTTGTGGTTTACATTATTCAATGTCCCTGCGAGTATATTTACGTGGGGAAAACTATTTGCCCCTTTAAAATAAGGATGGGAGAACATAAGAGCCATCTAAAGTGTAAAGTAAGAGAGGTGCCAATGGTTTAGCATTGTTTAACAATGGGACATGATTTCAAGCATCTGAGATACTTTTGTATAGATAGATTATGATCAGGAATAGCGGGTAAGTCACAGGAGCAATCCTTACTTATAAGAGAACAAAAATGGATTTTTATTTTAAAATCAGTGATACCCGAAGGTCTTAACACTTACATAGACTGGACATCCTGCATATAGGGATCGATAGGGGGCAATCGAGAAACAGGGAGTAAGAGTATAGGTAGGAAACATAGGGTAACACATCTTTTTTAGTCAGGTCCGCGTAGGTAAGGGAATACGAATAGTAAGTAGTGAAATACAGGTAAAGGGGAATCACCTAATTGAATGATTGTATTTGATGCATTCGTATAGTAATATCATTGGTACGGTGGATGCCATTTGTAGGCAGGTTTTCATGTCATCAATGGATTGACAACAGGGAGGTTTAAAAACAAGGGCGGTAATAGCTAGCCCGCATGCGCGGCGTTTTTCCGTAACCAAGCTGGAAGAGAGGTTACAGTTGCAGCAGTTAATGAGACGCATGCAGCATCAATCCTATGTGAAGTCTTATATGTATATAACAATCCTATGTGAAGTCTTAACTGTCAGCAACTCCGGCCCATTCGGGGCTGTGGGAGGGGAGGAGCAGCAGGCCCGGCTTTAAATAGAGCCGCCGCCAGGCGGGCCCGCGCCTGGTCGGGCCCGCGCCTGGTCGGGCCCGCGCCTGAGGGCCTCGCCAGAGGGCCCTTTGGCGTGGCCCTTAGGCGGGGCACTGGTTGGGCCTGAGCACAGAGCTTGAAGCAACTTTGCGGGAAGACACAAAGACTCCCATAAAGAACTGCCGCTAACCGAGACAGCCCTTCTCCTTGATTACAACCTTCATTACAATCCCCCCGGTTGGAGCTGAGCACAATCCGCGATGAAAAATGAGACCTAATGAAAAGTAACCGCCACTTCCATGAACTGCTCTCTACTAAATAACCTGTAATGTATACTATCAACTGTTAAGAAACTTGAAATGTAAGTCATGAAATGTTTTAATATTTAAACCATCATATCCTCTACATAGTAAATTTACCTGGAGGTTTTGCTGTTTCTTACGGCTAAGGCCATACCTATGTTTCACATCTTTGTGCACAATGTTTCCAATATTACAATGTTGCTATCTCACCACTGTGTCTGCTAATACCTTACCGCTTATTGTTACTAGCATCCTCTCAAGTAACAGTTTGTCTCAAGTATGACTAGTACATTTCATACATTGTTACACTGTATCAACCTGTAGACACTCTTCTCAGTACTTGCTCATCTGATAAGCAATTTTCTCTCCCTCTTTAAATTCCAGTAAAGATCATTGCCTAATCAAATCGCAACTATCTCTTGGTAAGCTTTGTAACAATTTTCTTGTATCTAACTAATTCCCAGTGAACTTTTTTCCCCTAGTCAAAGACTAAACACTTCACCACATAAATTACAAACCCTATCCTTTATTTCCTCCTCTTAAACGACATTCAGCTCAGCCTCACAATGGCCCTCCACTGCAAAATTACTCTAGGCCTATACCTCCTCCTCATAGGTCTGATACCAGAGATACTGGCTCTAATTTCCTCAGGCAATTCCATACCTATCTTACATAACAACTGGCAAAAATGGTCACGCACCAATTACCACAATATAAACTGGGACCAACGTTCTCATCACCATTATTTATTATACATACCTCTTCAACACACTACAAAGTCAAACTCAGAAAACTACAATCAACCATGCCCCCTCAAATGTGCCCTCATTAATGCTCGCTCCCTTCGTAAGAAATGGCCAGCTGTCACAGATATAATAACATCCAATAACCTTGACATACTTATGGTTACCGAAACATGGCTTTCTCCAGAAGACAATATAATTCTCAACCAGCTCCTCCCCAATAACTATGAGGTTTTCACCAGCTGCAGACAAGGCAAAAGAGGTGGAGGAGTTCTTATCATCGCTAAGAACGGACTCCAACTTAAAATGGTCGACTCTTTTAGCAACAATCAACTAGAAACAGTCTCTATCTCTAACAACCTCTACTCTATAAACTTAGTCTACAGAGCGCCATCACCTTCCCCAGATGATCTCTCAACCATTATAAATCTTGCCTCCAATTCACAGAATCCAAACAGACCCAATTGGATCTTAGGAGACATTAACCTACCATCTCTACAAGACAACCAATCTGACGCCTTCATAGATGCCCTAGAAACACTAGGCTACAAGCAAGTCATACAACAATCCACACATATAAAAGGCAACATCCTTGATCTCATATTTGCCCCTCTATCCGCTCTCAACCAACTTCAGAATATTATTCTAGCAATTACAGAGGTTCCATGGTCAGATCATAACCTCATTATGTTCCAGATTCCCATTCAAAAGAAGCAATATTCCGATGACAAGAACATAAACAAATATGCAAATACCACATCCAGAAGCTTCCAACCTTTTAACAGGGAACAAATCCTCGAGGAAACCGATGCTCTCTTTAATGATTCTACCCTAAACCTGGAAGAGATTATCACTTCTTGGAACAACAGACTTAACCGCATCTCATCTCGTCCCACCAGAAATAAGTCATTAAGAAGAAAAGCTACAGCACCTTGGTTTACATCTGATCTGAAAGAATCCCTAAAACATTTGCGAAAACTTGAGAAGAAATGGAGGAGATCACGCAACGATACTAATCAGTCTGCATACATGCAACATCTTGAAACCCACCGCAAAGCTATTTCTGAAAAAATGAGACTATATCATACAGACATCCTTAAACGTGCTATAAACAAACCTCACGACCTATTTACCCTTGTCAAGAAATTAGCCAAAGAACCCTCACAGGAGCACCAGTGTGAAATCAACCCACAAGCTTATGCCCTTTACATACAATCTAAGTTATGCTGCACAAATAAAATTACAATACCCACTATCCTGAATGATCATGCACTCCCAGCCCCTTTAGCTTCTTTCTCCACCCCTTCTTTGAAGCTAATTGAAGATATTATCTCATCTCTCAACTTATCCACAGCACACACCGATCCGTGTCCAGCTTTTTGGATAAAGGACCTCTGCAAAGAACTTGCTCCAACAATATCCAAAATCATAAGCCTATCATTTGACACTGGCTCATTCCCTTCTGCCCTCAAACAGACTTCCATCCGACCTCTACTAAAAAACCTCAAATTAGATCCGCAAAAAACAGACTCTTACCGACCCATCTCCAGCATACCCACCCTTGCGAAAATAATCGAAAAGATAGTCTACAGACAATTGCAAGACCATATCGACACTGAAGCGCCTCTTGATGCCTGTCAACATGGATTCCGGGAATCTTACGGGGTCGAAACGCTCCTCACCTCACTTCTCAACAGCTTAAACTCTGGCATCGACAACATCAAACAAGGCTTTGTTCTCATCTTTTTAGATATTGCGGCTGCTTTTGACTCGGTCTGTCACGACATTCTTATTGTCCGCCTAAGAGAGAAGGGCCTCTGTGGAAATGCTCTTGAATGGTGCAACTCTTACCTCTCAGAAAGATGGCAGCAAGTTCGCTCAAATGGTGAAACATCAGAGCCATTTCACCAAGGTCAAGGAGTCCCACAAGGTTCCTCTTTGTCATCATTATTATTCAACATCTACATGCAACCCTTATGCAACATTATCAGGTCCTTCAAAGTCAATTATATGATCTATGCTGATGATGTCCTATTATATATGCCATTTTGCATTGATAAGATGAATCTCACCACCATAACCAACTGTTTTAACGCCATCTCAGACTGGCTACTGACTCAAAATCTCAGAATCCAGAACAAGAAAACAGAGGTACTTTTCATTTCAAGAAACCCCAAGTTCACACCACCTTCATTCCTTGAAGTCCAAGATGCTAAGTTGCAAGTAAAACCCCACATCCGTTATCTTGGTGTTACCCTGGATCAGAATCTAGACATGAAGACCCACATAGCCAACACTGTAAAGGCAATTTATTTCAAGATTCGCTCCCTTAGAAACCTTCGCCAACTAATTGATCCAGATGATTTCCGTACTGTCTACCAGGCTTTAATTATCCCACATTTTGACTTCGCAAATTGTATACTACAGGGGCTCCCCCAATCAACCCTCAACCCGCTTCAACTCGCATTAAACAGTGCTGCAAGAGTGCTTTTCGGGGCACCAAAAAGAGAACATGTAACACCTCTCCTGAAACAATTACACTGGCTCCCTATCCAAGCGAGAATCACCTTCAAGACCCTGCTACTAGTCTTCAAAGCTCACAAAGGACCTGCTCCCTCCTCTCTATCAGAGTTGATCCAACCTATCCCCTCCAACAGGCTTAGAAGAACCTCGGAACTAAACATGCTTAAAGTTCCAAAAGAATCCTTAAAATACATCTCTGCAACTGTGAACCGATCATTCAGCTTATGTGCTCCAAAACTGTGGAATACCCTCCCACCACACATTAGGGCCATCTCTGATATCCCCCAGTTCAAAAAGGCCTTGAAGCATCACCTTTTCATCATACACTTTCCAGAGAACACAATAACACAAGTTCATCTAAACAGCTCCAATCCCATCCCTATCTAACATGATACTTTTTCAAGTAATATTACTATCATATGTATATAGTTCAAGTTCTATTATCCTTTGTTACAATTACCCCTGTTTTCCAAGTTTTTCTTCCTGTTCCATGTAAAAACAGATATATGTATCTTATCTTATCTGATGTTTTGTAGTTCTATGTAAACCGCGCTGATAATAAATAGTGCGGTATATAAAAATGTTAAATAAATAAATAAATAAATAAATATGTATATTTCGTACTTTGTGTGAAGTCTAACAGCAATCAACTGTAAATCTGTAATCCTTTTTGCTGTATGATACCACCCCGCCCTAATCGCAGTGTACATACCCCTAATTACTGGCCAGTACAACCAACCCCTCCATGTATAGTAACCGCTGCTGATCACTGGAAGCAGCGGGATACAAATTGTACGCAAATAAATAAATAAATAAAAATAAATACTTTTCTCTGGTAGGTGATCGGCCTAGTATTAATCTATAGAAGGGTTTTCAATAAAGGAGTTTGGTGTAGTTAAATTAAGTGTGGTTATTTATTTGTGCTTTTTGTTTTGTAGAAATAGAAACCATTAGCAATCCCCTGACGAAACTTGTAAAAGTGAAACGCGATTGAGGTGCCTAAGAAAGGCGTTGGAATACAAGCTAACTATATTGTTGAAGCGAAGCTCAGGAAGCCTGAGGATACCGCTGAAATACAAGCTAAGCATATTGTGGAAATGTGTTTATAATAACAGATACGAGCCACAGAGAATTTCTCTGGAGCAGTCTTCTCATTATGTTAAAAGGCAGTGGGTCATAAGCTTCGGATGCATATACTTTTTTAGTATTATAATAGAAATAGTATGAGAAAGGTCATTGATGCTAAGGGGCACAAGAGTTGGACGTATTTGAAGTCTAAAAACTGGTGCCACTAAGTAATCAGTGTTCATACCTGAGCTTCCATTGCTGTTAGAGTTCCTCTCTAAATAGCCTGGCCAGTATGTAGTCCAGTTCTTATGTCCAGCCTTCCAATCCAGATCCCTGGACACTGGGTCTCTCGTCACATACCTTCTGGCACGGGTCTTAGGGTCCCTTCCAAGTGCAGCCGTCTCCCTCACAGGTACCGTCTGGAGATTCCTAGCTCTGCAGCACCACTCCTCTGGTTTTCCCCAGTCCAATGGTGTATGCTGGCCTCTTGAATGTCTCCCAGTATACGTACTGCTCTGGACTCCTTTAGACCTCCCAAATGCTTTTCTCTTCTTTCTTCCAAAGGGTTTCTTGCCCTCTCTGTCCGTCCGCTCTGGCTTCTGCTTCTGATGATCCTCCAGATGATGAAGCTGTCCAAGATCATGAAGATATCCAAGCTGATTCTGAGGATCTCCCAGATGAAACTGAGGATAATTCTCTGTAGAATAAACTCTACCTTTATTCTGCTTAGATGAGTGCTCCACCCTAGCACAGCGCAGCTGTGCTGAATCAGGCCCTGCCCTTTGAGATGAGTGCTTGGGAATTACCTCATAGCCCTCCTGATTGAACACACGTTTCCCCACTTCAGCTCCTCTAATGGCTGTTGGAAACCTGGTGCTTTCTGGGACTGGTAGTCTTTTATGGAAAAATTCTGTTTTCTTATTTCTACCAGAACTGACAGGTTGCTTGTTCAGAGTCACTTCACCTTTACTATAGCTCCTTCCTGAGCTATGATAAGCTTCCTTATCACACTGGGCAGGATGGGAGTATTCCTGCCGCGGTGCAGCTAGTGTGGGCGTTTGTAGCACACATTACCAGCACGCAGCCCAAGTAGTACAGGTACAGCTAATGCCACTTCAGTGGGTGACATTAGTTGTTCCTGTGGCCAAATTGCCATGTTGAAGCGTGGTAACTGTTGGGAGACAGATGTACCTACCCTCTTGCAGTTAGCCCGAAGCCCTGCGATAATAACACTGTCTACACGTTTGTTAGTAGCACAAAGCTTAGTAAACTTTCCTTACTGTGTTCTGTTACCGGGAAATTCAGCTGGTCATCTTCAAAGCCCTTTGCATTGGTCAGGTACATGCCCACTTGTAGTGAAGAAAGAACTGCCCTAGCAGTCCTTTGGTAATAGGAATTTAAAATGTGCATGAGAAAGGTGCTTATGATGTATATCTTGCTTGTGGTTTGCATATTTCTAGAAAAGGAGTATTCCTGCTGTTTATTATTTATATTTATTTATTTATTTATAAAATGCTATATTGTACCTTATCTGATACAAACATCATTCAAAGCGGTGTACACTCAAATTAAAAACCCAGTAAATAACAAAGACCAGACAAAAACATGTCTACATATTTATTTATTTATTTAACAGTTATTTCTATATCGCTCTTTCCCAAGAATCAAGTGCGGTTTACAAGGAACAGTAAATTATATGGTATGTGATAGTGCATACCTAGTCGTTTTACATAGAACAAGTGAACTATTTACAAGTAACAATATAACGTTTGAACAATAAAATATTATAACATATTTACATTGTAGGTACTTACAAATTATATCATGGTTCAATTATATGAGGGGGTGAGATGATCATAATAAATGTTTAATTATTTTAAATGTGACTAAGCACATAATTATAAGATTGTGAGATTCATGAATGCAGAGTAGCAATCCTGCTATGCAAAACTACTACAGCCTCCCTCTGAGTATAGGTTCATGCTTATAAAATAGTCCCTGATCCTATTATTCATTCATAAGTCTGTGTTCCCACCCTGTCATTGTAACTCCTCTACCCTTCTGTGTTTTAGGGTGTGCCACACCACCAGCTATCCTCTCAGTATTCGAAAATCCAGGAGCGACTGAGTGTCATTGAGCGAGAGGTCTCAGGCGGTGCCATGGCTATTGTTGCCCTCATCCTGAATGACAGGCTGTACATTGCCAATGTGGGTATGTAGGATTCTGTGCCCTTTCATCCTTCACTGTCTTCCTTCAAAAGACTGTTGAGCAGTCCAAGGCAAAAAAAAAGAGTGTATTAAAGGACTGCATTTTCAGATCCTATTGCCATTTCACACTATGTTGCAGCTGAAAAATGAAACAAAGAACAAAGGCTTTAGAATGTGCTACCCTCCTCCCCCCGCAAATAATAAGCTGTGAGAAGAAAGAGTCAAGTTGGCCTGTTTCTATACAGAGCTTGTAAGGGAGACAGACAAAAGCACTTGTTTGATTCAGCAGCAGCAGCAGTAGTAGAACTAGTAAGGTGAGCTAAATTACAGCTCTGCTGGCAAGTTGTGTGCCATCGAGTCGATGCCAACTCCTGGCGATCCATCCCTTGGGTTTTCTTGGCAAGATATGACCAGAAACAGATTGCTAGGCCTTTCTTATGCAGTAAACCTACAGCACCTGGTTTTCCAAGTTGGTCTCCCATCCAAGTACTAAGCAGGCCCAACCCTGCTTAACTTCTGAAATCAGACGTGATTCAGGATGGTGTGGCTGTAGTCTGCTGGCTAGAGGTCGAAGTTCCCTGTGCAGGAGCCAGTGAGAAATGACAGTTTCTGGAGGAGAAGCTAAGTCCCAAGTTAAAAAATAAAAAATAAAATGAGCATCACAAGGGATAAAATAGTCTGTATATTTTTTTGGCTGCCCTAATGATTCAGTAGCTGGGTAGCATTTTGCTGTGTTGGAGGCTGGATTTGATTCTTAGGCCTGGCCTGTCTTCAGATGGACTGAGGGTTATGTATACTGTAAAGAGAGTCTGAACTATAAGACAATGATGATACCTAGTGGCCAAACTCAGTGGAGTCAAGGAATAGCCTGATGGTAGAGCCAGCAGACTTAGAACCAGGGAAGCCAGGATTTCAAATTCTGCTTCTTCCACTGTCGTTCCCTATGACCTTGGACAAGTCATTTAATTTGCCTCATGTATAATTTAGATTGTAAGCCCACTTCAATAGGGAAATAACTTGTGCATCAGCTTATAATTTGTCTTGAGCTCGTATTTGCAAAAGGCAAGTAATAAATTTATAAAAATCATAGAGCCCCCAAAGCTTTTGTCATGGTCAATGGTAGCTACTCAGAATCTCTTGATTTGTAACAAGGGATTCGGCAGGGATGCCCCTCATCTCTTTGTTTGCTTAGTCTATTAAGCCCTTGCCTGCCAGAATCCACCAAAATCAAGATATAACAGGATAGAAGTGCAAGGAGTGGATTATAGAATTATTTTGGTTCTCCGGGAACAAGCAGGAAGTCAGTCCTCACATATGGGTGACGTCGGCACTGACAGAGCCCACGTGGAAGCATCCCCCCAGCTTTCAAAGAAAGCCTTTGGGAGATTCCACCACGCATGCGTGGTCCCCTTCCCACCCAAGGGTGCCATCTTGCTCAGTCTCCTTTTTTTCCACAGAGCCCTACAGACGTTGTCTGGCTTGTTCCCGGAAAAAGTTGATTTTTTCCTCTCTCCTGCACCCCAACCTGGGGTCCCTGTCGCTGCAGCGTGGCTGCTGTTAGGGTGACTCTGGCCCGTTTCAACATTCCGGTTGAAGTGGAGGACATTCTGCTGGCCTCTCGCAAGCCTCTACTAGAAAGGCTTATGCCCTCAAATGGCGCAGGTTCTCGGTTGGTGCGCCGAACATGGGGCTGACCCTTTCTCCTGCCCGGTGGCACTGGTGTTACAGTACCTTCTCCAGGTCTCTCAATCCGGGCTCAAGTCTAATTCCGTCCGAGTGCACCTTAGTGCTCTGGCGGCGCACCACTATCCGGTGGATGGTAAATCCCTCTCCGTCCAACCTTTGGTGACACATTTTCTTCGGGGCCTGCTCTTATTGAAGCCCCCAGTTCACCCTCCAGCAACCAAATGGGACCTCAACGTAGTTAGGGCAGCTCATTCGTCTGCCCTTCGAACCTCTGGCTACCTGCCACCTTTGCTGCCACTTTTGGAAGGTGGTTTTCCTGGTCATGCTTACCTCCACTTGCAGAGTTAGTGAACTTCAGGCCATTGTGGCAGAGGTGCCCTATACCAGCTTCTACAAGAACAGAGTGGTGCTTTGCAGGCACCCCAAATTCCTGCCGAAGGTAGTGTCACCCTTCCATTTCAACCAGGAAGTGGTGCTCCCTACCTTCTTTCCAAGACCTCACTCCAGTCGGGCGGAGACAGTCCTTCACATCTTGGACTGTAAGAGGGCTTTGTCCTTCTATATCCAACACATTCAGGGCCACCGCAAAGCTGCTCAGCTTTTCATTTCCTACGACCCTAGCAGGCTGGGGGAGGCGGTGACCAAGCGTATGCTGTCCACATGGGTGGCAGACTGTATTGCCCTCACTTATGAGCAGGCGAGGCTCCCGCTGGAATGCCACATCACAGCGCACCATGTTAGACCATGGCGGCCTCGGTGGCAAACTTGCGCTCTTTCCTGATGCTGGATATCTGCCGGGCCGCCACTTGGTCTTCAGTCCATACCTTCGCAGTCCATTACTGCCTGGAAAGAGAGTCCTGACGGGACGGTGCCTTCGGCCAGGCTGTGCTCTGTAACCTTTTCGGGGTTTAGGCAACTCCTACCTTCCGACCCTTCTGTGTTCAGGCTACCAGAGTGCTGGTTTCATTGGACACAGGGGTCTTACTGTGATCTGTTTTCACAGGCTAACTTGCTGCTGCTTGTGCTCCCCATGAGTGTGCCTCTATTTTTGCTATGGACTTTTGGTAGCCTGTAGCTGGGGTGTCCCATATGTGAGGACTGACTTCCTGCTTGTTCCCGGAGAAAGCATAGTTATTCACCTGTAACAGGTGTTCTCCGGGGACAGCAGGAATCAGTCCTCACAACCCTCCCTTCTCACCTTGGAGTTGCTCCTTTACCATCTTTTATTTTTGCTGTCTTTTAGCTATGTCATCTGACTGAGCAAGATGACACCCTTGAGCAGAAAGGGAACCACACATGCGAGGTGACATCTCCCAAAGGTTTTCTTTGAAAGATGGGGGGGATGCTTCCGCGAGGGTTCCATCGGTGCCGACCTCACCTATATGTGAGGAATGATTCCTGCTGTCCCTGGAGAACACCTGTTATAGGTAAGTAACTACACTTTCCAGATGATAATAATGTTTACAGTGAGCAGACCTCATAGTACTCTTCCATTTTTAGATTGAAAGCTGAAGGAATCTAGGCATCTGGCTGGATTTAGTGTGAATCTGCATAAATCAGAGGTCCTAAAAATTAAGTTCTTGGAAGACGAGGTGAGATTGAGAGAGAAATATCTTCATTTATTTATTTATCCAGATTTGTATACCACTATCTCCAGGAACAAGCAGGAATGAGTCCTCACATATGGGTTCGTCGGTACCGACGGAGCCTGCGCGGGAACGCTCCCCAGCTTCCCAAAAAGGAAAGCTTTTGGGAGCATCCCACAGCGCATGCGCGCTTCCTTCCCGCCTTTCCTAACCAACTCTCCTCAGTTCTTCTTTTCCGCGGAGCCAGCAGGTCATGTTCCTGTCACCGCTGAAGAAGTTCTTTATTTTAATTTATTTCTTTGGTCGCGTGTCTGCCTTCCCCGACGCCGGACCGGTACCGCCGGTCTTTTCTTTTCTTTCTAAAAAAAAAAATATATATATATAATTTTTCCTCACTTGGTGTATTTTTCTTCTTAGGCCTCCAGGCCCACAAGAAATTTTTCCCTCATGGAAAAACCAGCCTCCGGGTTCAAAAAATGCACTAAGTGTAGCGGTACAATTTCTGTTACAGATACCCATGAATGGTGTCTTAAATGTTTGGGTCCTGAACACTCCATTCCGGATTGCCAGTCCTGCTCTTCAATGTCTAAACGAGGGTTACAGAACCGAGCAGCCAAGCTCCATGTGCTGTTTCCCACGGATGCACCGGCAGTGGCATCGACATCTTCCAGGTCTTCCTCTCCCGATGGGTCTCAGGTAACCAAACATAATCCTAGCAGGTCCTTGAAGGGCAAATCTCCCTCTAAGTATCGAGATGCCTCCGGGCTTGCCCTCGAGGATCCTGCCCCAGCCAAACAACCCCGGCGGGAAGCTCCGGCTTCCAAAGCTCCTCCTATGGGGTTACAGGTTGACATCGATGGCACGGCCTCGACCGATCACCTGTTAGACTGCTCTGGGGTACCGGCACAATCTCCCGGTACCGACATCCAGGCAGTCGTGGCGTCCATGGATCACACTGTTCAATCCATGCAGCAGGCTATAATGGCTTTTATTAAAGCTGCGACGCCGACGGTACCGCAACGAGTCCCGTTGTCGGTACCGGCGCCGGTACCGGTACCGACTGCATCGACATCGACCAGGATACCGACTCAGGTTCCTTGTCCAGGGCTATTTCTCGGTGCCGATCCGGTACCGGGGACGCCCGATGTCAGTACCGATCGATACGCGTATCGATCGTTGGAAGGGGACAGATGATACTTCGATTCTTCTGATGATTCTGATTCATCAGATGAGTCTCCTGAAGTATCCATTACCCTTCCTGAGGAGCCTGCTTCTCCAAAAAGGAGAATGTCTCCTCCAGAGGATTTGTCCTTTCAAGACTTCATAATAGAAGTGGCTAAAGGACTCTCTATTTCAGTAACCTCTGAAGCAGAGCCTAGAGCAAAAAAATTAGATATTTTAGGATACTCTAAGGCTCCCAGAGAGGCAGTCACCTTGCCAATTCATGAAATTCTTTATGAACATATGATTGACTTATGGGAGACTCCTCTCACCCTTTCTCCTCATTCTCGCAGATTGGACACTATGTACGTGTCCCTCCTTGTCCTGAATTTCAGAAAACTCAGCTTCCTCACCACTCCATTGTGGTGCAGTCAGCTATGAAAAGGATAAAGAGTACAAAAAGACACTCTTCTGCTCCTCCAGGAAGAGAATGCAGGACCTTGGATGCTTTTGGTAGGAAAATCTTCCAAGCCAGCATGCTTATTGCCAGAATCAACTCATATAGCCTTTATATGGGTATGTTTCTAAAGGAAGTTGCACAAAAGCTGCACAACTTTCTCCCTTTTATTCCAGAGGATAGAAGGGATGAGTTCCTCCTTTGGCTTAAGCATACTCAAGACATTTCAAAGTTTTCCAACAGGGCAGCCTTTGACTCCTTTGAAGGTGCCAGCAGAGCCTCAGGCATTGCCATAGCTGCTCGCAGAATTGCTTGGCTCCAGGCTTCTGATCTAGAACCCTGGGTTCAGGATGGCTTAGGAAATCTGCCCTGTACGGGTGAAAATCTTTTTGGCAAAGAGTGGCAAATAAAAGCCACTCAAATGGATGCAGAGAATTCTGCTCTGGATAGACTTTCCAAGTCAACCTCCATTCCAGCGAAGAAAAAATCTTTCAAAAAGCCTTTTTACAAAAGGAGCAGATTTCCTTCCACTTCTGGCCAACAATCTTCTACAGGTCGCTTTGCTACTAAGGGTCAGCAACCTAAACAGGCCAGGCCTAAACCTGCAGGGGTTGCTACAAATCAGCAGTCCCAACCCCCTCAGGGTTTTTGACTTGATACTAGAGAACTTAACCTTTCTGGCTCTACAACAGCCAGAACCTCTCACCATTCCAGGAAGTTTAGCTCATTTTGCTCCCAGATGGGAGCAAATCACATCAGAGCAGTGGACCCTCTCCATCATAAGAGAGGGCTACAAACTTTATTTCTCAAACCTTCCTCCCTACACCATGGTGAGAAACATCAATTCTCCCACGTCTCTCCTCGACCTTCTGGATCAGGAGGTGACTACCCTTCTGGCCCAGAGGGCCATAGAAGTGGTTCCTCTTCTTCAACAGCGGTCAGAGTTTTACTCCCCCTATTTTCTCATTCCAAAGAAAACAGGGGGATACAGACCCATTCTAGACCTCAGAGAATTGAACAAATTCCTATGCAAGGAGAAGTTCAAGATGCTTTCTCTAGGCACTCTCCTTCCATACCTGCAGAGTCAGGATTGGCTTTGTTTTCTAGATCTCAAGGATGCGTACACTCATGTCCTCATCCATCCATCTCACAGAAAATTCCTACTTTTTCTGTTCCAGGGAAAACATTTCCAATACAGAGTGCTTCCTTTCGGTCTAGCCTCTGCTCCAAGAGTGTTCACCAAATGCATGGCAATAGTTGCTGCATTTCTACGCACTCTGGGAATATTTGTCTTCCCATATCTGGACGACTGGCTCATCCAAGCTCCAACCCAGTCAGAAGCTCAGATCTCCCTGAACCGCACCAGGCGCATTCTGCAATACCTGGGACTTGTGGTAAACCTCCCAAAGTCCCAGCTCACCGCTACTCAGTCCCTGGAATTCATAGGGGCCTGGTTGGACACCACTTCTGCAAGGGCCTACCTCCCTCAGGCCCGTTGTCAACGTCTAGTGCAGTTAGCCTCTCAGATTCAGTCAAAGAGCCACTTAACTGCCAGGGAGATGCTACAGCTGCTAGGCCATATGGCTTCCACAGTACATGTGGTACCCTATGCTCGCCTACACATGAGAGCAGCTCAATGGACTTTGTCCACCCAGTGGACTCAAGCTTCAGGAGCTCTCTCAGGCCAAATAGCAACCTCCAAACGTCTCTTTTGGTCTCTCCAATGGTGGATGTCCACTCAAAATCTGTTGTTGGGGGTCCCCCTTCCAACCTTTGTTACCCCAAGCAACCCTCACAACAGATGCCTCCCAAACAGGTTGGGGAGCTCATCTACAAGACCTCTCCACCCAAGGCACTTGGTCCCCACAGGAGACCTCTCTTCATATCAACCACTTGGAACTTCGAGCAGTGTTCCTAGCTCTCAAGGTCTTTCATACCCTCCTCAGCTACAAGACAGTCCTCATTCATATGGACAATCAAGTAGCCATGTTTTACATAAACAAGCAAGGAGGAAGTGGCTCTCTGTCGCTTTGCAACGAAGCTCTAAGATTATGGGCCTTCGCCAGAGAGCATCAAATCCATCTCCTGGCAGTATACCTCCCAGTAATCCAAATCTCTTGGGCAGACAGACTCAGTCGAGTTCTGCTTCCACACGAATGGTCCCTGCACATGGATCAGGTACTCAGAATCTTCCAGGAATGGGGAACCCCAGACATAGACCTCTTTGCAAGTCCGTGGAATGCCAAACTTCCCCGGTTCTGTTCCAGAATTCCGTGTCAGGGAGCTCAGGCCAAGGATGCCTTCCTCCTTCATTGGGGACAGGGCTTCCTGTATGCCTTTCCACCCATTCCCTTGATTCCCAAGACTCTGTTCAAACTCCGGAGGGATCAAGGATCTATGATCCTCATAGCTCCACGCTGGCCACGCCAAGTGTGGTGCCCTCTACTTCTGCATCTCTCCCAAGCCCCCTCCCTGGACTTGGGAGCTGCACCAGACCTTCTGTCCCAGGAGGAAGGGACTTTGTGGCATCGAAATCCCAAGTCCCTTCACCTCAGAGCTTGGTTACTGAAGGCCTAGACCTTCAAGACTTCAATCTTTCTCAGCAAGTGAAGGATATCCTCCATGCTTCCAGAAAACCTTCCACTAGGCTTTCTTACTCTTTTAAATGGAAAAGATTTTCCATTTGGTGTGCTCAAAAGGGTCTTGACCCTCTGGCACTTCCTGTGATTTCTCTATTGGAATATCTCCTGCATCTCTCTAATGCAGGCCTTAAAACGAATTCAGTAAGGGTCAATTTGAGTGCTATTGCAGCATCCCTTAAGCCTCTCAATGGACAACCTATTTCCTCTCATCCTTTTATTGCAAGATTCATGAGAGGCCTAACTTTAACTAAACCTCCCATTCGACCTCCTCCGGTGGCATGGGACTTAAACTTGGTTCTTAGTCAGCTTATGAAGCCACCTTTTGAACCCTTAGCCACTACCTCCTTGAAATTTCTTTCCTGGAAGGTTATTTTCCTTATTGCAATCACTTCTGCTCGCCGCATTAGTGAACTGCAGGCCTTAGTGGCTAATCCACCTTATACAAGGTTCCATCATGATAAGGTAGTCCTTAGGACAAATCCTCACTTTATGCCTAAAGTGGTCTCACCTTTTCATCTTAATCAAGAGGTATATTTACCTGTCTTTTTTCCAGCTCCTCATGCATCCAGTGCAGAGAGGAACCTTCATACTCTAGATTGTAAAAGAGCTCTTGCTTTTTACTTACACAGGACACAGCAACATAGAAAGTCTTCCCAGCTTTTTGTTGCTTTTGATCCTTCTCATTTAGGACTTCCAGTCTCTAAAAGAACACTGTCCAATTGGATTGCTCAGTGTATTTCTTTTGCTTACCAGAGTAAGAACCTTTCTCTGGAGGGCCATGTCACAGCTCACAATGTGAGGGCCATGGCCACCTCTATGGCTCATCTTCATTCTGTGTCCATCAACCAGATCTGTCGAGCAGCCACCTGGGCCTCGGTTCATACCTTCACAGCCCATTACTGTTTGGACAAGGACTCCCGCCGGGATGCCTTGTTTGGTCAGGCTGTCCTCAGACACCTGTTCCATTCTTGAACAACTCCTGCCCTCCTTCCCTGAATGGATGCCTGAGATCCATAGGAAGATGAGGAACCCTTCATGGTCTCATACCCTTGGGGATCTCCCGGGCATCTTAGCTAGGGAGTCCCCATATGTGAGGACTCGTTCCTGCTTGTTCCTGGAGATAGCACAGTTACTTACCTGTAACAGGTGATCTCTGGGAACAGCAGGAATTAGTCCTCACAACCATCCCACCTCCCCTAGGAGTTGTATCTCTCTCTATCTTTCCTTTCCTCTCTCTCTCTATTGTCTCAGCTTTAAACTCGAACTGAGGAGAGTTGGTTAGGAAAGGCGGGAAGGCAGCGCGCATGCGCTGTGGTATGCTCCCAAAAGCTTTCCTTTTTGGGAAGCTGGGGAGCGTTCCCGCGCAGGCTCCGTCGGTACCGACGAACCCATATGTGAGGACTAATTCTCCAGGACCAAGCAGGAAGTCAGTCCTCACATATGGGTGACGTCGGCGCCGACGGAGCCCTCGCGGAGCAATTTTCCCCAGCTTTCAAAGAAAGCCTTTGGGAATTGCAGCGCGCATGCGCGGTCTCCTTCCCGCCCAAGGGTGCCATCTTAGCCAGTCTTCTTTTTTCCGCGGAGCCCTACAGACGTACCCGTCGTGTCCCCGCTGAAAAAGTTGATTTTAGTGATTTATTTCTATTTTTTTCTTCGGTTCGACGCCGGTCTTTTTCCTGCCCGGACTTGCGACGCCGTTGCGAGTCCTTCTGTTATTTTTCGGTTTTTCTGATTTTCTGTCAGTTTCGTTTTCGGTTTTTCGCTGGCAGCCCGGTCTTTTGACCTTGCAGGGGCCCTTTTTCCCCTGATGACTGCCAGTGGTTTCAAGCGGTGTGTTCAGTGTGACAAAAATATGTTACTCACTGACACACATGATAATTGCCTCCGCTGCCTCGGCCCGGATCACGAAGAACTGATCTGTGGGGCCTGCGGCAAAATGTCCTCCAAAGCGTTAAGGAGTCGGCGGCACCAGCGGGACCGAATCTTCGCTGATCCTGCCCGTACCCGGACCTCGTCGGAGGCCTCGGCGTCCAGAGGTTCCAGCTCTGACCATCGCCGGAGTTCCTCCGACAGAGGTTCTCCCTCCGGGGACCATCGACGGAAGGTGAAACCCGCGAGGGCGGCGTCGGTGGACGCTCCTGGCTCCGCGAGGGCCAGGTCGCATAGCCCCGATAGCCGTCCCGGGTCCTTGGAGAAGGAGTATCTCCCGAAGCGACCTCGTCTGGAGTCGGAGTTGCCTGTTCGGGTAAGTCCTGTAGTCCTCCTGGACTCGCCTCCGAGGGATCCGACGTCGGGGGCCCGAGTCGGGGGCTGCTGGGTCACCTGAGGTCGGACTCAGGTTGACGGCCTTGGAGAGCAGACTATCTGCCTTCATGGACCAGCAGCGGGCACTGATCGCTAGCCTCGCTGGCGCCTCTGCCCCGACCGCCGGGACGTCGACGTCTAAGTCGACCCCGGAGACCGAGCCGATCCTCGAGTCCATGCGGGCTCGAGTCGATCCTCGGTCGAGGTCACCCTCGGCCTCCCGTTCGGGACCGAGGTCGTCGACGCCGACTCCCTCGGTGTCGGGGCGGCCGACGCCTCCACCTGCCCGAGCCGACCCCACCGATTCCTCCTCGGAGTCGGCCTGGGAGTCTGAAGAGGAAGAGTCACCTGATTCGTTTCGGACTCGGTGTGTCCCCTCGGACTCACCTGAGTCCGAACCTCGGAAACAGTCCCCTCCGGAGGATGCCCGGTTCTCGGACTTCGTCAGGGATATGGCCAAGGCTTTGGCCTTCCCTGCGGATCCCGAGGAGGAGCCTCGAGCCGAAGAACTCGATGCCCTTCAGTACGACTCTCCCGCCAGGGAGCACTTTACTGTACCGGTTCCTCCCATGCTGGAACGACTACTCTTCCGCATGTGGGAGAGTCCGGCATCGTCGCCGGTATTAAGCAAGCGGGTCGATTCCATCTATCGAGTCCGCAAGAGCCCTGGCTTCCAAAAAGCACAGCTACCGCACCATTCCATGGTAGTGGAATCGGCCATGCATAGGCTTAAGAGCCAGAAGATGCACTCCTCGGTGCCTCCTGGCAGGGAGGCCCGTAACCTGGATGGCCTCGGTAAGAAGTGTTTCCAGGGTTCTATGCTTGCTTGTCGGGTCCAGACCTACCAGCTCTACATGGGCATGTATCTCAGAGACCTGGCTAAAGAGATAGCCGGATTCTCCGCTGGTCTGTCCGAGGAACCTTTGCGGAGGTTCCTAGCCTTGACAACTGGTATTCGGGAATGCTCCAAATTCATGTCCCGAGCAGCCTATGATGGCTTTGAAGCATCGGCTCGAGTGGCCGCAGCCGGCATCGGTGCCCGCCGACAGGCTTGGCTTCAGTCGTCTAACCTTGAACCCTGGGTGCAGGACAAGTTGGTCGATGTCCCCTGCCGAGGTGAGAACCTCTTTGGCAAGCCCATGGCGGAAAAGGCTGCACAAATCGAGATGGAGACTCTCACCAGAACTAGGCTTTCTAGGAAGACCTCCGCCCCTTCCCAGAAAAAGAAGGGCTCGGGAAAGAAGTCCTTTTACCCGAGAAAGGCGGCTGCCTATAAACACTACCCTCAATATCAGGCCTCCGCAGCTCCCCAACAGGGTCAGCAGGCCAAGGGACGGGGTAACGGGTCCCGTAGGCAGCAAGCCCCCAAGCCTGCACCTCCGGCCCCTGCTCAGCAGGGTGGGGGTTTTTGACTTCATCAGCATAGCCTCTCCCCCTCAGCTGGTTCCTCCCAGCACCGGAGGCCGGCTGGTTCACTTCGCCCACAGATGGTCCAACATCACTTCAGATGCCTGGGTGCTTCAAGTCGTAAGAGAAGGCTATCTTCTTCACTTCCACCAGGTCCCTCCCTCCTATTTCCCGGGAGAACCTCCACGACTCCCTCTACACAGGGACTTACTCCTTCAGGAGTTAGCAAGTCTTCTTCAGGAACAGGCTGTGGAACCGGTGCCCCACCACCTGAGAGGTCAAGGCTTTTATTCCAGGTATTTCCTAATACCAAAAAGAACAGGAGGCCTCAGACCCATCCTGGACTTGCGCAACCTCAACAAGTTCCTCGTGAGGGAGAAGTTCAAGATGCTTACCCTTGGAATCCTTCTGCCCTACCTCCAGCAGGGAGATTGGCTATGCTGCTTGGATCTAAAGGATGCCTACACGCACATCCTCATCCACCCAAGCCACCGCCAATACCTAAGGTTTGTGGTGGCAGGAAATCATTACCAGTACAGAGTACTGCCCTTTGGCCTATCCTCCGCACCGCGAGTCTTCACAAAATGTCTCGCGGTGGTGGCGGCTTATCTCCAGCTTCACGGCCTCTATGTCTTTCCGTACCTCGACGACTGGCTCATCAGAGCATCGTCCTCTCCGGAAGTCACCAATGCCACACACCGCACTGTGACTCTTCTGCAGTACTTGGGCTTTGTCATAAACTTCGCAAAGTCCACTTTGCTCCCCTCACAGGATCTCGAGTTCATCGGCGCAAGACTGCACACTCCTCAGGCGCGAGCTTTCCTGCCTCTCGACAGGGCTCAACGGCTCATGGACCTAGCCGGCCGTTTTCGCAGCCAGTCCCTGGTCTCAGCCAGGCGCTTCCTGAGACTACTCGGCCATATGGCTTCCACCGTCCACGTGACCCCCAATGCCTGCCTGAATATGCGGCCTGCTCAATGGTGCCTTCGCAAGCAGTGGCAACAAGCCACGGGCGGCCTAGCCGACTTAGTGCGCGTCTCCGGGCCGCTGGCCTCTTCTCTACAGTGGTGGCTTCATCGGCCGAACCTGGTGCTCGGAATGCCTTTTCAGTCACCTCAGCCGGCTCAAGTGCTGACGACCGATGCTTCTCTCCTAGGATGGGGAGCGCATTGCCAAGGGGCCTGTACTCAAGGTCTCTGGACCACGTGGGAGTCTGCTCAGCAGATCAACTTCCTGGAGCTCAGAGCAATCCGTCTGGCTCTCAAGGCTTTCTCCCACCTGACTTCTCACCAGTCCGTCCTTGTCCAGACAGACAATCAGGTTGCCATGTTCTACGTGAACAAACAGGGAGGCACGGGCTCCTTCCTTCTCTGTCGAGAAGCACAGAAGCTCTGCTCTTGGGCCGTCAGCCACGGCATTCTTCTCAAGGCAGTTTATCTCCCAGGCCAAGAAAATTGCCTGGCGGACAAACTCAGCAGGATCCTCCAGCCGCACGAGTGGCGCCTGGATCCCTTGGTAGTTCAGAAACTTTTTCTGAAGTGGGGCCTCCCCACGATGGATCTCTTTGCCAGTCCTCTCAACCGGCAACTTCCTCGCTTCTGCTCTCGTCAGCCGCATCCCCTTCGAGTAGCGGCGGATGCTTTTCTGCTCTCATGGTCGAAGAGCCTTCTGTATGCCTTTCCTCCCATCCCGCTAGTCTCTTGAACTCTTTTCAAGGTTCTCCGAGACAAAGCTTCCATGATCCTGATAGCTCCTCGCTGGCCCAGACAGCCGTGGTTTCCACTCCTGCTGTAATTAGCGGTAGAGGATCCGTTCCCTTTGGGGTTTCAACCGGATCTCCTAACACAGGATCAGGGGTCCCTGCTACACCCCAACCTCAGATCTCTACATCTGATGGCCTGGCTGCTGAAAGGGTAGTCCTTGCTCCCCTTCTACTGCCGGCAGAGGTGGAAGAGGTCGTCCTAGCTTCTCGGCGACCTTCTACCCGCAAATGCTACGCCCTTAAATGGCGTCGTTTTTCCGCTTGGTGTGCCCAGCAGTCTCAGGATCCCTTCTCCTGCTCGGTGTCGGTGATCTTGCAGTACTTGCTCTACCTCTCTAATCTGGGACTTAAGTCCAACTCCGTCAAAGTTCACCTCAGTGCTCTTTCAGCACATCATGTGCCGGTGGACGGCAGACCTCTTTCCAGCGACCCTCTCGTAGCGAGGTTTCTCCGAGGTCTCCTTCTGCTTAAACCACCTCTGCGCCCGCCAGCACCTGACTGGGATCTGAATGTGGTGTTACAGCGGATCACCTGTCCGCCTTTTGAACCTATGGCTACCTGTTCTCTCTCCGTTTTCTTTCTTGGAAAACTTTATTCCTGATAGCCCTCACTTCCGCTAGACGCGTAAGTGAATTGCAGGCCCTCGTTTCTGATCCCCCTTACACTCGGTTCTACAAAAATAGGGTAGTCCTACGGACTCACCCAAAATTTCTTCCAAAAGTGGTCTCCCCTTTTCAAATCAATCAGGAGGTGGTACTTCCGACCTTCTTTCCCAGGCCACACTCCAGCCGAGCTGAAATGGTCCTGCATACCCTGGACTGTAGAAGGGCGTTGAACTTCTACCTTGACCGTACGCGGGAGCACCGTAAAGCTGCTCAGCTTTTTGTGTCTTTTGACCCCAATAAATTGGGGCTCCCGGTCTCCAAGCGTACTCTGTCCATCTGGGTTGCTGACTGTATCGCTTGGGCTTATGGGGCAGCCGGACTCTCGTTAGAAAGTCGGGTCACGGCTCATTGTGTTCGGGCGAAGGCTACGTCAGTGGCTTACCTCCGCTCTGTTCCGTTGGCAGACATCTGCCGGGCCGCTACTTGGTCTTCGAGCCAGACTTTTGCGGTCCATTACTGCCTCGAGAGGGAGTCCCGCAGGGACAGTGCTTTCGGACAGGCAGTTCTCCGAAATCTCTTCGAGGTTTGAGCAACTCCTACCCTCCATCCCGGATGGGGGCTACCGGTGGGTAATAATTCAGTGAAGATTCCTTCCTTCTGTGCCGCTGAGCTAGAGGGAGCTCATTTTTGTGCTTAGGGTCTCCGGTAGCCTTAAGCTTGGGAGTCCCATATGTGAGGACTGACTTCCTGCTTGGTCCTGGAGAAAGCGTAGTTACTCACCTGTAACAGGTGTTCTCCAGGAGCAGCAGGAATCAGTCCTCACAACCCTCCCTCCTCCCCTTGGAGTTGCAATCATCTGCTTAAGTTTTTTTGCAAATTTTTATGCTGTCTTTTAGCTATGTCATCAGACTGGCTAAGATGGCACCCTTGGGCGGGAAGGAGACCGCGCATGCGCGCTGCAATTCCCAAAGGCTTTCTTTGAAAGCTGGGGAAAATTGCTCCGCGAGGGCTCCGTCGGCGCCGACGTCGCCCATATGTGAGGACTGATTCCTGCTGCTCCTGGAGAACACCTGTTACAGGTGAGTAACTACGCTTTCCTGCTGTTCCCAGAGATCACCTGTTACAGGTAAGTAACTGTGCTTTCTCCTTTAATCAAAGTGGTTCTTCATAGATGGGCTCTCGGAGCATTAAGTATCGGGGGATACATTGGGGCGGTGGAATGACTAAATGATTTGGGGGGGCCCAAACTCTGCCCTGAATCTGCCTAAGCTCCACCGCAAGCCCCCATGGCCTTCCCCTCCTTTCCGTGGGGATACAGTGTCCGGCTGGCAGACAAGGAGTTTATGCCACAATCTTGGCTGCTTTCTTCTTTTCTGCCCATGGGAACTGGGATCCCCGCAGGCAGAACAGGAGGGCAATCGCAGCCTCCATGAGTTTGCTGTCACCTGGCAGGCAAACCTTTGCTGGGTCTGGGGCCTGTGTGGTCCATCCTATTCCAGCACTTATGGTACGTGCTGTGCTTAATCAAGACCAGTTATATCAAGCTAACTATAGGCGTTTGACTGCCAGCCTTCAGATCTCCTGTTCCGCACAAAACTGTTATCTGTAAACCGCACTGATTTCAAAGAGCGCGGTATATAAAAGCATTAAAATAAATAATAAATAAGGGGATCTACACCGATGGTACAAGCTCAGTTTGCCCTGGATGGGGCACATAGCTATTATAAAAATGGTGGTGTTACTGAGGGGTTTTTTTTTTAATTTTATTTATATTTATTAAATTTTTATGTTACAATAAGCAACCTACAAGAAAAGTAAATTCATTAAAATAATACAGAAAAAAACTTCAAGATACAGTTGAACCAAGAATTAACACATGCCCACATTACGAGAGACGATCAAAGTACCCTCATGTTAAATGTAACCCTCCAATTGTGATGTGACTACTTTGATTGTAGGATAAGGTGGTATACAAATCTGTCTAAATAATAAATAAATAAATAAATAACGGTACACGGAGGCCAAGACAAAGAAAACAAATAATACATTCAACCCCTTTTAACTGTGCCCAGTCAAATAAAGCAAACATTTCAAAAGGAAAACTACTTATCCAAAAGAAATCGCTCAAGATTGGAAGCCTCAACAAATACATAACTGTTGCCAGAAAGTATTACCAAACTCTTGCAAGGAAACTTCAAATAGAACGTTCCTCCAAGAGCCAATACCCTAGGTTTCAACTGAAGAAAGGTTTTACGCTGGATCTGAGTGATTCGAGCAATATCAGGAAATATCATCAATGGCTGGCCACTAAAAGGAACAACCTTCTTTAGGAAATACAATTTCATAATACCACTCTTAACCCGCTCTGAGAAAAAAGAAACTATTCCTTTTCGTCTCTCCGGGCCAGTCCAGGTACTGTTGGGTGATGAATCCCTTCTAGCAGCTGAGGACTGAATGCTGAAACTTTTGCTGGCAGATGCTATAGCTCCCTCTAGTGCCTGAAATCCAGTCTTCCGTCCTCAGCAGCTGGAACGGACGTATCTCTGGCAGGCTCCCTGGAGAGACGAATTGACAGCTATAGTGAATTGATTTAGGTTCTTTTTGTTTTTGCTGACCGAGATTAATACTAGGGGACAGCTCAGACTTTCCAAGGGGATCCCTGCTCACTGGCTCTAGCAGAGCACCATAGCGGGATTTCTCCCTTCTCCCTTCACAGAAGTGAGCCTGTTCACACTAAAAGTCAGCGATCCTCTCCTTTATTTGGTTTTTTGTTTTCTAACCTTACCGGAGGCAGAGCCTGCTTCCGGAGGATCCGCTGACTCTCAGAGGGTGGGTAGGAGCTGGGAGCCCCAGTATCCTCTTCCCGGCGCTGTCCCTGTGTCTCCGTGCCTTGCTAGCAGCAGGTCTTGAGGCACATCTTGGGCTTCTCAAGGTAAGCGGCGTTCCTACCTGCCTTAGCCCGGTGTCAGCTGGCTTAGTTTTGCTTTCCTAGGTGTTCGGTCGTGGCGGTTTTCTCCGGCGGTTTTAGGCGGGAGCGCCATTTTCTTTTCGCCAGTGTTGCTCGGCGTTTTTCAGGCTGCATTTTTTGTTTTAGTTTCTTTGGTTTTTGGAGGCATGGAGGCTGCTGGATCGGCAGAGCTGTCGGGGGACCGGCTGCAGGCGCCCGTGCCGAAATCGGGGACGGCTGCGTCGTTGCTTTCAGCGGGTGCAGATTCTCCCGCGCTTTTGAAAAGTACCGGGAAAAAGGCAAAATCTCACAAGTCTTCAGCTAAGGCGGAGAAGGATGTTTTCTTGCCCCCTGCAGCCCAGGAATCGGGGGATTCTTTTTTCTCACCAGATTTTATACTGGCTATGCATAAAGCTTATCTTTTAAAGTTGTCTCAGCCAGTGGTCAGTCCGACAGGGCTTCAGGAGACATTATTTCATGAGCCTGGGCTGTCTGATCGGGGAGAGAGCTCATCAGCGCAGCAGGGGGCAGGGATCTCCTCAGTAGCGATGGAACCTGATATATCTTGTCCTTCTCTTCCTGAGGAGGGGGAGATTGGCTCTGAGGAAGGTCTTGAGCCCTGGCCTCTGGATTTAGAGGAGGGGGAACTCGGGCCTGGTGAGGACCCTAATGTCTTCAGGGTTTTTCGTAAGGAGGAGCTCGGAGCGCTGATAGTTCAGTCCCTTGCTGCTTTAAATCTCGTGCTGCCGGCGCAGCAGCAGGAGCCCCTAGAGGATCCGTTATTGCAGGGGTTTAAGCCGGAACAGCGGTGCTTTCCCATGCATCGGGTGATTAAGAAGATGATAGAGTCTGATTGGGAGTGCCCTGAGGCTAGCTTACGGGGGGGGCCGTAGCCTTTCCCGTCTTTACCCGGTTCCCCAGGAGGAGAAAGACTTCTTACGCATGCCAAAGGTGGACGCGCTAGTTTCGGCGGTCACTAAGAAAACAACGATTCCGGTGGAGGGCGGGGCTGCCCTCAAGGATGTTCAGGATCGAAAGTTGGAAGTCCTGTTGAAGCAGGCTTTCGACGCTAGTGCCCTGGCGTTGCAAGCGTCAGTTTGGCGGGGCCTTTGTGTCCCGGGCTTCTATCCGCTGGATTCAGGGAGAGCAGTCGGATCTCAAGCAGGAGGCTATCGCTCTGGACGGAGCCAAGCTGGAGTCTGCGGCGGCGTATCTGGCGGATGCCTTTTATGATCTGATCAGAATTTCGGCAAAGTCTATGGCGTCGGTCATTGCGGCTCGGCGTTTTCTTTGGCTGCGGAACTGGATGGCGGACACGTCTTCCAAGTCGCGCCTCAGTAAGCTCCCTTACAAGGGGAAACTGCTGTTTGGGGAGGTGCTAGAGAAGATTGTTAAGGATTTAGGTGACTCCAAAGGGGGTCGCCTGCCGGAAGATCGACCTAGAGCGCCCATAACAGGTCCCATGCAGAGGGGTCACAGCAGGGACGTTCGTAAGTTTCGTGGGTCTCGGTTTACCCCTTATCAGAGGGGTCGTTTTCCTGCTAGGGGACAGTCCTTTCGAGGGGCCCGTGGATTTGGCAGAGGTTTCTTCGGTGCCCCGCAGTCTTCCTCCAAAAAGCCGCAATGAAGGTGCGCAGGTCCAGCCGGAGATTCCGATAGGAGGCCGTTTGCAGGAGTTTCTCTCCGTCTGGACCACCATAACTTCCGATCTCTGGGTGCTGGAGATTATCCGCGAGGGTTATGCTCTGGAATTCGCTACCCCTCTGTCGGATGCCTTCGTGTTCTCTCCTTGCGGTCCACGCGCGAAGCGTCAGGCGGTCGAGTTGACGCTGCGGCGTCTCTTGCAACTGCGAGCCGTGGAGCCGGTGCCGCTCGACCAATGCGGCTTAGGTCGATACTTGATTTATTTTGTAGTGCCCAAGAAAGAAGGGTCGTTCCGTCCCATTCTGGATCTCAAGCATGTGAACCATTGCTTACGGGTGCCTCACTTTCGGATGGAAACCCTGAGGGCGGTGCTTCGAGCGGTGAAGCCGGGAGAGTGGCTGTCCTCCATAGATCTCACGGAGGCTTACCTACACATTCCGATCCGGCCGGAGCATCACCGTTTTCTCCGTTTCGCGGTGCCATTGGGGCATTTTCATTTTCGGGCGTTGCCGTTTTGTCTGGCGACCGCGCCGCGCACGTTCACGAAGGTGATGGTAGTGGTGGCGGCTGCCCTTCGCAAAGAGGGCATCCAGGTGCACCCTTATCTGGACGATTGGCTCATCCGTGCAAGTTCGCAGACGGAGTCGGCGGCAGCGACAACTCGGGTCGTCCAGTTTCTGGAGCGTCTTGGTTGGGTCATCAACCAAGCAAAGAGCCAGTGCTTTTCGATACCAACAGCGGAAAGGTTCATCTGCCGCCGATCCGGGTGCAGAAGCTGTTAGCGCAGGTACAATCCTTCCTACGCTTCCAGGCGCCGTCCGCTTGGAGGTACCTTCAGTTGTTGGGCTTAATGGCCACGGCCTTGGATCTGGTTCCGTGGGCCAGGGCTCACATGCGTCCGCTGCAGCATGCTCTTCTCTCTCGGTGGTCCCCTCAGCAGCATCCTCTGACTCGGTGGCTGCCTTGTCCGGACGACGTTCGCGTCAGCCTTCGGTGGTGGCAGTCCCCAGCCCACCTGCAGGCGGGTGTTCTTCTGGAGGATCCGGAGTGGATTCTGGTCACGACGGATGCCAGCCTCTCCGGTTGTGGGGCTCATTGTCTTGCCCAGATAGCGCAGGGCAGTTGGTCGGGGGAGGAGAGCACTTGGTCCATCAATCGCTTGGAGCTGCGGGCGGTTAGTCTTGCCCTCTTGCACTTCTCGGGTCTCCTCGAGGGGAGAGCGGTGCACGTATTTTCCGACAATCTAGTAACGGTGGCCTACATCAACAAGCAGGGTGGCACGGGCAGTGCATTCCTTCTGCAGGAGAGTCAGCTTCTGTTTCAGTGGGCGGAGTTGCATCTGCAAGCTCTGTCGGCCGCCCATGTGGCAGGAAAGGACAATGTGCAGGCCGATTTTCTCAGTTGACATCGCCTGGATCCCGGAGAATGGGAGCTCAACTGGGCGGTTTTTCACGAGCTCACGTTGCGTTGGGGTCAGCCGGGGATGGATCTCATGGCGACTCTGGACAATGCCAAGTCGAGCCGGTTTTTCAGCAGGCGCAGGGAGCGCATGTCGGAGGGCCTGGACGGGCTGGTCCAGCCCTGGCCAACGGATCTGCTTCTGTACATTTTTCCTCCTTGGCCGTTGTTGGCCAGAGTCATCAGGAGGATATCGCGTCACGAGGGCAAGGTGATTCTCATTGCTCCGGACTGGCCTCGGCGTCCCTGGTATGCCGATCTCGTGCAGTTGCTGATCGCGCCTCCTTGGCGTTTGCCTTCCCGAGTCAATCTTTTGTTCCAGGGTCCGGTGCTGATGCCACAGGTCGATCAATTCTTGCTTACGGCTTGGCTGTTGAAGGGCATCGGTTGCGACGCAGAGGGTACTCGAACTCCGTGATCGCGACTATGTTGCAATCCCGACGCCGCTCTACGTCCTTGGCGTATGTTCGCATTTGGCGAGTGTTTGAGGCCTGGGCTGCTGACAGGGGCGTTACGCCTCGTGCCGCAGGGTTGCCGGAGGTTTTGGCGTTCCTGCAGGGCGGTCTCGAGAGAGGTCTGGCCTTCAACACTCTTAAGGTGCATCAGGCTGCCCTTGCCTGTTTTCGGGGTCGGGTGCAGGGTTGCTCGCTCTCGTCTCACCCGGATGTTCAGAGATTCCTTCGGGCGGCTAAAAACATCCGGCCGCCCTTCCGGGTTGTGGTTCCTCCATGGGACTTGAATTTAGTTCTCGAGGCGTTGACGCGGCCGCCATTTGCGACTGGGTCGGACACTGTTCTGCGGGAATTGTCTTGGAAGACGGCCTTCCTCGTGGCCTTGTGTTCGGCTCGGCGGATTTCAGATTTGCAAGCTCTATCCTGTAAGGAGTCTTATTTGTGTTTTTCGGAGGAGAAAGTGGTTCTTCGGCCCGTTCCTTCTTTTCTGCCGAAGGTGGTCTCGGTCTTTCATATGAACCAGCCGGTCTCGCTGCCGACCTTTCGGTCGCAGGGTGACACTCCCTTGGGCCGCACCTTGAGGGGCTTGGACATGGGTCGAGTGTTGCGAAAGTATCTTCGACGAACAAAGCCGTTTTGCAAGTCGGATCGTTTGTTTGTTCTCTATGGTGGCCCTCGCAAAGGGCATGCGGCAACCAAGGCTTCCATCGCTCGTTGGGTGAAAAGAGCGATAGCGGGCGCTTATGAGGCTGCGGGTAAGCTGCCTCCGCGCGAGCTCCGGGCGCATTCGACTAGGGCGCAAGCGACCTCGTGGGCGGAGTTGGCCTTAATTCCGCCTGCGGATATTTGTCGGGCGGCTACCTGGTCTTCTTTGCATACCTTCGCTAAGCATTATCGATTGGATGTTCAGGCGCGTTCGGATGCTAAGGTTGGGGCCTCAGCCATTCTGGCGGGGCTCACGGGACCCTCCCCGGTTTAGGTACTGCTTTTGTACTGCCCAACATTACCTGGACTGGCCCGGAGAGACGAAAAGGAAGAAGAAATTAGACCTTACCTGCTAATTGTCTTTCCTTGAGTTCTCTCCGGGCCAGTCCAGGTCCCACCCCATGGGGCCGCGAGCATCGGTTACGTTCTTGGGGTCGGGGAGCAGTTGCTGCCTAGTACTTGGTTCTCCTTTTTGTCTGTGTGCCTGATACGGCTCAGCTGTGTGGAAGAGGATATTGGTAGGTTCTCACTTCCTGGGCCCTTATGCCTGGGATTTCTATGTCAGAAGTGCAAACAGAATGGAATATATACCAAAATAAAACAAAAAACAAAAAAACAAAACACTTGGGCGGCGCGTTAAGGTCGCCTCCTTAGCGGGTGGAGCATCCTACAGGAGACACCTTGCTCAGGGGCGTGAGCGATTCGGCTTGGCGTTTGAGGGGGGATCCCCTTAGGGGGGACGTGCTTCGGAAGCTTTCAAGCAGCTTCTCGCATGTTTGCTTTGTTTGGGAGTTTTTGATTTGTTCCCATAGCGTTACTAAGTTTCGAGTTAGGTTTTGTGGTTCGCTGCTTTGTCAATAGGTGACTGGCTTTCAGGCACTAGAGGGAGCTATAGCATCTGCCAGCAAAAGTTTCAGCATTCAGTCCTCAGCTGCTAGAAGGGATTCATCACCCAACAGTACCTGGACTGGCCCGGAGAGAACTCAAGGAAAGACAATTAGCAGGTAAGGTCTAATTTCTTCATAAAGTACCTCTTTGGGATATATTACCCAAAGAAGTCTCCAAAAATTGAGTTAATCCTAAATCATCAGGATTAACCGGTTCATCTGCATCTCCCACAGATGCTTCCTGAGCAAAACTCTGAGGTATATAATAAATAGAGGAGATAGCAGATTCTGAAAAATCAGAGTACAACAAAATATCCTTTAAATACATTTTAAATAGCTCCATAGGAGAAAGAAGATGAACCACAGGAAAATTAAGAACCCTAAGGTTCTTGGCTCTTGCAGCATTTTCCAACATTTCCAAGTTATTGCGCATCTTTAGATAAGGAATTACCCAACTGTTGTAAGCTGACAACATTGGCCTCCAACTGAGAGAACTTCCCAGCACAATCAGCAAGCAAGGTCTCATGTTGGTGCAAAGTGTCAGCAGTGTCCCGAGAAAAATCACATAACTGCCCCAGCGTGCCCTGCAATACCCCCTCCATCCTGTTGATTGCAGACCAAACATCATGGAGCGATACTTCCCTGGACCCAGTGCCCTCAAGTTATATCTTTGAAGAATTAACAGAAAAAGAAAGTGGCACCGGGAACTTAGGTCCAGAGTCTACAACCTTCTCCATTACAGCAGTCACAACCAGTGGTAAGGGAGTAGAAGCAGATGGGGCTATATCCCCTACCTTGAAAGCCCCAATCATACTGGAGACATACTGAGAATTTGGGGAGAGGTTCTTAATCCAAAAGTCAGCGAGGAATCCGAAGATGCTCACACCTGTCTTCAGGGGCAAAGAGTTAAGTTTCCCATTACTTATAACATGATGGTCCATCGGGCCTTTTACCACCATTAACTCTTCCTTAGGGCCCTTCACCTTAGCTTTCCTCTTGCCCATTGCAAAAGATACTTACAACAGGGGAGGGAAAATCTCACCTTCCAGCGTCCTCGGCGCTCCAGAGGGGCTTACAAGGGACAAAACTAGCCCCTTAGATTATGCCCTTTGTACACAAACCCACGTCTGCAGTCTCTATATCCCCCTACCCCCTTACAGGAGGGAGGAGCCGTAGTCAAAACAACTGATGGAAAAGCAAGCCTCCGGTGCTGGAATCACTCTCTCATGTCTCCACTCTCCAACGGAGCAAGCAGGCTCTTTATCTCCCCCACCGCCCCCACAGGAGGGAGGAGCTGTATTCAAAACAGCTGATGGAAAAGCAGGCCTCTGGTGCTGGAATCGTTCTCTCATGTCTCCCATTTTGTTTTTTTAAATTGAATTTTAAACTATTACATCTAAGTATACAATTCTTTGAGAGAAGAGGACATAACACAGATAGAGATTATCCAGCACTTGAAACTAATCCAAAAGAAAATAACAACAGTATTAGTTCCCACAAGTCCACCACAATAAGGGGGATAGACATTATATATGAAAAAAAGAAAATGAACCCTAAAATTGGGCAAAAAAAGAAAAATAAGCAGCCTGAGTGTTGCAAATGGACCTATACCTAAAGCGACATGCTAACACTATGTAGAGGGTGATGTGGACACCTGTTTGACAAGTATGAAAGCAAACAATGCATACATAATTAGCAGAATCATGCCTATCCAAACATTTGAAAGGGTATTTTAGAAAAAGAGCTCCCCCCTCCATTTGGAGAACACCCGACTATCAGTAGAAATTCTCTTCACTGTTTCTGAGTATCCCGAGCCAAGTCTGAGAAAACCCTTACATTACCACCTCAAAAGGGAACAGTCCATTTTTTAAAGAAAAGTCTGAGAAGCCAGTCTCTATCAGGTTTCAACACACAAGTGACAAAATAAGTCTCAGAAGAAACCACCTCTGTCTGTGACTATTCCAATAAAGCAGAAACATTCAGGGTGTCCATGGACGCAGGTTGATCTGCAAGTACAGTCTTGCCCACTGGAAGATGATAAGTACGAGCTTAGGAGGTACTCCAAGACTTCCATTAGATATCTTCTGGACATCTCTTTAGTGGAGATGACAGAAGATTTAGGAAATCCACAAATCTGAGATTAGAAGCTCTGGACATATTCTCCAAGGCTTCTAACTTGGCCTGAACTCTGGAGAAGTCTTTCGTTATGGCAGCTTGAGAGGAAATTTTCATAGCATGATTGGCTATGGAAGCCTTAATCCCCTCCAGAGCCGTTTGCTGCGCTGTAATAGTAATAGCTTGGTCTTGAACCTTAAGAGTTCACAACTGGGTCTGGCTTGATGTCATAGTCATCAAATTAACAATAACATCCCAAAGAGATTCCAAGGTAATAGTTGCAGGTCTTAAAAGTCGAAATTGGGAATATGGGAACTGGGTGGACTGCAGGAGAGGCTCAGCCACAGCACCTTCCCAGGCATTAGGCTCACCCCCACTCACAGCCATTCCTGGAATAACCGGTGACTCTGGATCCTAGGAGACTGCTGCTACTGTGTTACCTCGAAAGGAGAAGTCCAGAGTACCAACTTGCAGGAGAGGATCCCCAGGACCGGTCAGCAGCGATGCTGTTGAAACAGTCAAGGGGGGAAGCGCTCCTCTGGGGAAAGAGTGACATCAAAATCCACAGAAGACGCCAAGTCCACTGACTGCAGCATCGACATAGCCGGAAACACACTGGAGCTTACTGTTGCTGACTGACCCTGCACAAATTCATCCATCAGACCTTTTGATAGCTGCATCCGAGGCATTCGAGGGTTACTTCTGCGATTTACACTTTGCCTTTCACTTGCCCATGAGAAAGCAGGAGCACAGCATTCCACTCAGGCAGCCATCTTGACATGCCCTCCGTAGCACTGAGGCTTTTGTACCCATTTCAAGTTCTACTTGTTCCTGTTCTGTACGCTGTTCTCCATATGATCCATAAGAAATTCTTCGGATTCAGTTGGAGAAACGGACCTCTGCAAGTGTCGTGTCAGTTCTATATCAGCTAAAGCCAAACGGAGCCATGGTAATTTCAAACTTCATAAAATATTATGCTGTAGCCCAATTAAGAGCAATTTGGGAGCAGAGCAGAAATTTTGACAAGCCATGGGTGAGGTTGAAATACTTCCTGGAAGGGAAAACTCTGGCCCGTCTGGCATGGTTTAGGAAGAGAGGGTGGGTCAAGATTTAGGAGCCCTTTTGTTTATTCATACTTGAAGAACATGAAAGGTTTATTGTGGGGTTCTATCTTGAGGGTAAGCAGACCTTATTTAACCCTCTTAAGGAACCATCTTAATTATTCTTCCTGGGATTCTGCAGTGGTATGTAGGAAGTGGGAGAGAGTGGGACTTGGTAGATTAGGACAATTTGTGGAGGATGAGAAATTATAGCCTTTAAGAAATTAAAGTAAGAATATAATCTTGATTGAAGGGATTATTAGGGGTCTTTCAGAAGTGTCATTATATACTAGGGGCTTTTAATGGCTAAAAACAAATATAAATAGAACATTAATATAAAAATTATTATAAAGGGTAAGGAAGCAAACCCAAGACAAAACACCTGCTTATATATGTGTTTTTTATCTCTAGGAGTTTTAAGGGTATTTTTTTAAAAAGCAACACGTATAGGAGTAGCATATAACCACAGGTATGGTTTTTTATGCTTGTCTAAATGTCACATTCCTTAAGAGCTCACTTATCAAAATAGTTTATAAGTGTTTATGAATGTTAATTCATTTATTATTTTATAATGTATGTGTTTGAGACATTAATTTATGTATTCTCATATGGCGAGACATTTGTTTTAATTTATGAATTATTTATTTATATAATTTCGGATTCATGTAATGATGTTTGAGATACCAATTCAGGTATTTGCATATGGTGTGTGAATTATTTGTTTTTAGTTTATTAATTGATTTTATATATGTTTAGATTCACGATTTTTACTGCATGAACTAAGTTTTTTACTTTTTTACTTTTTATTTTTATTTATGCTTTTATGTATGATTTATTTTATTGTTTTAAATATATAATAATCTTTTATACAATAATTTGACCACTTCTATGTTTGTATCTGTTAGTTATTTTGGTAGTCTTGTTTATGGATTGTTTTTCTGCTCCGTTTTTATTAGCTGTACTTTATTTTATTGATTATGATTTTAAACATCTACTATCTCATAATGTTTTGTCTTGGGTTTGCTTCCTTACCCTTTATAATAATTTTTATATTAATGTTCTATTTATATTTGTTTTTAGCCATTAAAAGCCCCTGAAGAAGAGTTCCGAAACACGGCCAGTGTCGGGCCAGTGGCTAGAGTTGGTTTTCAATAAAATGTTTATTTATACGTCCTTTTGTTGCTTTCCACGTTTGTACTGGGTTGTCTGTTGCACGTGGAATTGTGCCTGTTTGTTGGATTATATACTAGGGGTCTTGGTCTGGAAAAACCTACAGGAATGTATAATTATGTTTGAGGGGATATGGGGAAACAAGGGCATCATTTTCAAACTCTGTATGGCTCTTTCAATAGCTTCATGTGAATTGCTGAGGCATCTAGTACAGTGAAGTGTTGATTTAGATCAAAAACTTGATGAGAGGGAGTAGCAACAGATTTTTCAAAATCTCCATAATATTTCTATAGCACCAAATTTGGTGTTGAACGGTCTGAAACTTTTGTACTGCTGGCACATGACCCGCATAGTCAGCGGAATGGTGTGGGCCAAAGGGGCCATGGCACCACCATTACTTTGTACGAAAAAAGCAATAATGCAAGTCACTTACATAAAAGAATAATTTAATTACAAACAATAAAACACAAAGCACTAAAAAGACCTTTTATATAAGAGACTTGTGATATTGCTTTTTTCCTGTGGTTTACGTCTGCAATATCTTGCCTCTTTTTTGAGCCGCCAATGTTTTGGCCAGCATAGCATCAGCAGCTAATGTGCTTGGGAGCAGCACCAGAGACAGGTTTGTTTGGCTCCTCCAATCATAAAGGTGTTCTGCTGCCCCTGTCTGACCCTAGTTAAGTTATAGCAGATGTTCCAGCAAAGGGGGTGGGGGAGCAAGTACTGGCATTTGTGTGGGCAGCACAGAACGTATTGACATATGTAGTGAGGATGTGTGACAGTCCAGAGATATTGGGATGAATGTATAAAGTCAATGGAGAAAATTAGTGGTTGTAAACTTCCAAAAGACCCCAACATATTTTTGTTACTTATTATACCCATTCCATAGTGGGAATTCTTTAAATATGGTATTATGGTGGCTTGTGGGGGGGGGGGGGGAATAGTGCTACATTGGAAGTGGTCCAAGCTCCCACTATTAGGGATTTTTATGAACGTTATATAAGTTAACTGCTCTCCTCTCCGGCTCCGTGCTCCCCGAGCGGGGTAGAGCACACCTGAGCGGGTGCAGCCATCCCTTCCCGCTCAGGAGCCTCCAGTCCAATCGGGGCTGTGGGAGGCGGAGCCTATCGCCGAGAAAAAGCCGCCGTCCAGAAGCCAGCCTTTCTCCTGCTCTCCTCTCCGTCTCCGTGCTCCCCGAGCGGGGTAGAGCACACCTGAGCAGGTGCAGCCATCCCTTCCCGCTCAGGAGCCTCCAGTCCAATCGGGGCTGTGGGAGGCGGAGCCTATCGCCGAGAAAAAGCCGCCGTCCAGAAGCCAGCCTTTCTCCTGCTCTCCTCTCCGGCTCCGTGCTCCCCGAGCGGGGTAGAGCACACCTGAGCGGGTGCAGCCATCCCTTCCCGCTCAGGAGCCTCCAGTCCAATCGGGGCTGTGGGAGGCGGAGCCTATCGCCGAGAAAAAGCCGCCGTCCAGAAGCCAGCCTTTCTCCTGCTCTCCTCTCCGGCTCCGTGCTCCCCGAGCGGGGTAGAGCACACCTGAGCGGGTGCAGCCATCCCTTCCCGCTCAGGAGCCTCCAGTCCAATCGGGGCTGTGGGAGGCGGAGCCTATCGCCGAGAAAAAGCCGCCGTCCAGAAGCCAGCCTTTCTCCTGCTCTCCTCTCCGTCTCCGTGCTCCCCGAGCGGGGTAGAGCACACCTGAGCGGGTGCAGCCATCCCTTCCCGCTCAGGAGCCTCCAGTCCAATCGGGGCTGTGGGAGGCGGAGCCTATCGCCGAGAAAAAGCCGCCGTCCAGAAGCCAGCCTTTCTCCTGCTCTCCTCTCCGGCTCCGTGCTCCCCGAGCGGGGTAGAGCACACCTGAGCGGGTGCAGCCATCCCTTCCCGCTCAGGAGCCTCCAGTCCAATCGGGGCTGTGGGAGGCGGAGCCTATCGCCGAGAAAAAGCCGCCGTCCAGAAGCCAGCCTTTCTCCTGCTCTCCTCTCCGGCTCCGTGCTCCCCGAGCGGGGTAGAGCACACCTGAGCGGGTGCAGCCATCCCTTCCCGCTCAGGAGCCTCCAGTCCAATCGGGGCTGTGGGAGGCGGAGCCTATCGCCGAGAAAAAGCCGCCGTCCAGAAGCCAGCCTTTCTCCTGCTCTCCTCTCCGGCTCCGTGCTCCCCGAGCGGGGTAGAGCACACCTGAGCGGGTGCAGCCATCCCTTCCCGCTCAGGAGCCTCCAGTCCAATCGGGGCTGTGGGAGGCGGAGCCTATCGCCGAGAAAAAAAGCCGCCGTCAGGCAGGCCCGCGCCTGTCGGGCCCGCGCCTGAGGGCCTCGCCAGAGGGCCCTTTGGCACGGCCCTTAGGCAAAGGCCCTCTCAGAAGGACCTGAAAATCTTCCACAACACCAATCTGCAACCCCACCTCAACCCTACAAAAGTGAACTCCCCACCTGTACCGGCACAACCACCGTCTGAACCCACAGCAAGTATACACCAACTGTATGTACAGAACGTCCACTTAACTACATCTTACTCTCAAAGTAATCCCTATATTGCTATCAACAGCATACTGTTTATCAATTTGCCACTATCTATCACCAACTAACTGACACATTCTCTGTTGATTTCTATACTGTTGACAGTAATCATTCCTACCTGACCACTCAAGCCATCAATTCCGGCAACGCTCTACACAACCACCAAATGTTGTTATTAACCTGCCTCTTACAGTTGTCTGTATAGCAACGGCATTCCTATTACAGTTGTCCATTGTATCCTAGATCTTTTGTCACTGATACTGTACTCAGTAATTGTCTCTGCCTGATATTATATACTGTCGCCAGTAGCACAAACCCATTTTAGCCACTTTTACTGTATTGTAGCCTGTACCAATTCTACTCTACCTGTACTGCACCACTTGTACTGTAACTTGCACCTGTACTGCACCAATTACACTGTAAACCGTATTCCACCACTCAAGACTCCAAGATACCCTTACACATTCCCATTCAAGAAACTAAAATGTCTCTCCACCTCATTACCTTTCTCAGTTTTTACCTTCTCACAGATTGGCTCGGGACCTCCCTTGCCTATTCTCCCGCCACCAATCATATCCCTATCCTCAAAATCCATGGAGAAAAATGGTCAAGCAACCCTTACCACTTCCCAAGTAGAGAAGCCCGTATCCGGCATTCCCACTTGATTCACATTGCAATACACCAAACCAATAACCCTAAACAACACAAATCCCCACCCCTACAAAGCTTAAAATGTGCGCTCATAAACGCTCGATCAATTCGGAAAAAATGGCCTGTAATCCTAGATATAGTTACCCTTCACAATCTTGATGCACTCATGATCACCGAAACTTGGTTATCAAAAGAAGACAATGTACTCATTAACCAACTCATTCCACCAAACTTCTCCATACACACAACCCACAGAGAAAACAAGAAGGGAGGAGGAGCACTCATCCTCACTAAGTCTGAACTCCTTTTCAACATGACTAACTCCTATAGCACCAACAACCTGGATATAATCACTATAGTGAACAAACAATGCTCTATCAACCTGGTCTACAGAGCCCCCTCAAGCTCCCCAGACGACCTTCCCACCATATTAGACCTAGCCACCAATACCAGTAACCTCAACACTCCCAACTGGATAATGGGAGATCTCAACCTCCCGTCACTGCAGCAAAACCAGTCCTCCTCACTCCTCGATGCCATTGAAAATCTGGGATATAAACAACTAATCATGGAACCCACTCATTCCAAAGGAAACATTCTCGACATGGTTTTCGTTCCACAATCTGTTTATGAACAAAGCAGCAACATTGTAAAGTCGATCACCGATGTACCATGGTCAGACCACAAACTCATAAACCTACAAATTCCCCTGAGCAACACACATCCTAACAACAGAAAACCAAACGACCCACCTAGAGCCCCCACAAGGGGTTTTCGACCTTTCAACAGGGAACTCATACTGTCAAACACCCAACCACTCCTCAATGACCCAACACTCAACCTTGAAGAATCGATTGACGCCTGGAACAACAGCCTCAACTCCGTTGCTCAATTACCACACAAAAAAAACACATCAAGGAAAAGAACCTCTGCTCCGTGGTTTACCCCCGAATTGCGGTCTTCTCTTACACACCTACGGAGACTCGAAAAACGGTGGCGTAGATCACTATCCATCGATGATCATACAGCCTACAATCTCCACCTAGCATCTCACCGTGAGGCAATCATAACCAGAAAGAAGCAATACCACACGGATACACTCAAAAGATCACTAAACAAACCTCGTGACCTTTTCAATTTAGTCAAATCACTATCAAAGGAACCATCCCCCGAACAAAAAGAAGACATTCACCCACAAGAATTTGCTGACTACCTGCAAACAAAACTTCTACAGACAGATGAACTCTCAACAATCAATGTACAAGAAACATCCTGCCTAACATACCTGTCTGCACTTGCCACACCTTCTGCCAAACACATCGAAGACACAATCACCTCACTGAACACCACCACTGCGCAAACCGATCCTTGCCCAGCCTTTTGGATAAAGGATCTTCGAAGTACATTTAGCCCTTTCATCGCAAAAATCATGAACCTCTCATTTACAACTGGCTCCTTCCCCTCCGCACTAAAGCTCACATCCATAAGACCTCTGCTAAAAAACGCCAAACTAGACCCAAAACGGCCTGACTCCTACAGGCCTATAGCCAGTATCCCCCTCTTAGCAAAGATTTTTGAGAAAGAGGCACAACGTCAAATCCAAGACCACGTAGATTCCGCAGCCCCTCTGGACCATTCTCAACATGGATTCAGAGAATACCATGGCGTGGAAACACTTCTTACCACCCTATTCAATGATATTCTCACTAGCATAAACACCATCCGGCAAGGCGTTGTTCTAATCTTCTTAGATATAGCAGCAGCGTTTGATTCAGTAAACCATGAGATTCTCCTCGGGAGACTGAAAGAGAAAGGCATCTGCAACTCCGCACTTGATTGGTGTAAATCGTATCTTGACAACAGAAAGCAATATGTAAAATCTACAACGGGAGAATCAAAACTCTTCCATCAAAAACAAGGCGTTCCTCAAGGATCCTCTCTTTCATCCCTCATGTTTAACATATATATGCAGCCTATCTGCAATATCATCAGATCATTCAATGTGAAATGTATGATATACGCAGATGATATCCTACTCTACATGCCATTTTCCACAGTGCATATGGATTTATTGCCTATAATAAATTGCTTCGACGCAGTATCAGAATGGCTCCTATCACAAAACCTCCGCATTCAACATAAGAAAACGGAGGTTCTTTTCATCACCAAAGACCCCAACTTCATTCCACTACCACATATAAGTGTTAAGGGAGCAGATCTATGCACTAAGGAAACAATAAGATACCTCGGAGTCACACTGGACCATCATCTCAACATGAAATCACACATAAATAATATTGTAAAAGCTGTGTACTTCAAGATACGCACGCTCAGGCACCTACGCTCCCTACTAGACCAAGAGGACTTCAGAACCATCTATCAGGCACTGATCCTACCACACTTCGACTTCGCCAACGCCATCCTGCAAGGGCTCCCACAATCCACTCTGAGCTCACTTCAGCTTGCTATGAATACTGCTGCAAGGGTTCTACAAGGAGCGTCCAAGAGTGAACATGTTACACCTATCCTCAAACAGCTACATTGGCTCCCTATACATGGAAGGATTATGTTCAAGACCTTGATTCTCACCTTCAAGGCCATCAATGGTCTCTCAGCCAACTCAATCACAGAGCTCATACGAACTGTACCACCAAACAGAAATAGGAGACAGGTAGCTTTGAACTCCCTAATAATGCCAAAGGCCATAACAACATGCAGCCTATCAACAGCAAACAGAGCTTTCATATTTTGCGCACCAAAATGCTGGAACTCTCTACCACATGATATCCGTGCCATAACCGACTTAGCCCAGTTTAGAAAGGCCCTCAAATTCAACCTATTCATCAAATACTACCCAACATAAAATAAAACTTACAGTCCCACCGCAAACGTAATCACAGATTTCTCATTGTTACTAACATTCTGGCTAAATTGTGTAAATAGTTTGAGTATGTTGTCTAGTTAACTGATCATATACTCCATGTAGATAGTTCTCCCATTTTAATTGTTTTTTCCAAGTTTATGCTCCTGTTATATGTAACACCGAACAGCTTGTTGTTCTGGTTTTTTTGTTTTGTTCTCTGTAAACCGCGCTGATGCCGAATAGTGCGGTATATAAAAAATGTAAATAAATAAATAAAATAAATAAATTATGAAGGGGGGAACAGAAGACTGTTGAAGATACTGGGATACCCATTGTAAGTAGTGAAGATCAGAGTGAGGGTTGATTAGAGGGAAGGTAAGGGTTTAAGCTGTCTGAGAGGTTTAAATCATAGCTTTCTGAGGTGGCTTAAGAGGGGTGAGGTGAATAGGGTACTGTGAAAAGTATAGAGACTGAATTTGAATATTAAAGATTGCTGGGTGGTTTGGGGGGGATTTTTCCCCTGTTTTTAAAAATCAATAAAGATACAATGAAAACAAAATTAAAATTATCCAAGACCAAGGTGCACGTGTATTGTGTCCAGGAGGAAGCTGTAATCTGTGGCTCCTGGCAGAGGACTGTCTCTGTGATGATTGAGCTACAAAGGCCAGGAGGCCTGATTAAAAATGAGTAAAGGCCCAAATAATTGTGAATGAAAATTTTCTGGCGTTAGAATCAAAATAGAGATAGGCTTGATTGAGCTGGAGCAGGAGGGAGCCTCCCCTTCCAAAAATAAAAGAGAGAGGTTTGAGGGGGGTGGGGCTGTGTTACTTTTAAACATAATACTGTTTGGAAAGCAGACTTTCTGGATGTATAGGTTAATGCAGGTTTGATAGTAAGATGATGTATTATTTTTGAATTGCTATCTCGAGTGGATTGATGTGTGTAGAACAGTGGTTCTCAAACTGGTCTTCTGGGACCCCCAGTCCAGTCATGTTTTCAGGATATCTACAATGAATATGCATAAGATAGATCTGCATGAACTGCTTCCATTGTATGCAGATATATCTCATGTATATTCATTGCGGATATTCTGAAAACCTGGCTGGCTTGGGGGCTTCAGAGGACTGGGTTGAGAACCACTGGTGTAGAATGTAATGAGACCATTGATTACCTTTTCAATTCTTAGCAGAAGGATAATGAATGGATTGGTAAAGCTTGGTTGAGCAGAATTGGCCTGCCAGAATAGAAGATTCTCTTCTGCCGCTACTTGGCTATACCCATTAGATTTATGATATTTCTGGATGCCTTCCAAGATGAAAAGCCCAGCAGCTGACCATTCTCAAGTCACTTTCCTTATCTCACACATACATGTAACTTGGCTCTGTGTGTGTACTGTTTTCTTAGGTACAAACCGTGCACTGCTCTGCAAATCAACAGTGGATGGGCTGCAGGTTACACAGCTGAATGTAGATCACACTACAGAGAATGAGGATGAGCTGTTTAGACTATCCCAGCTTGGTAAGCACCACCATGGCAATTTTCTTCCAGAGGAGGAAAGCGCATGGGAGATAATCAGCTTTCACTCAATCCATTATCTTATTGTCTTAGTGATGTGAGTCAGATGAAAAGAAGTGTCCTGATGAGTCAAGGGGAGAAAGGACAGACATTGTATTACATATCCCATTAGGCGGCAGGATAAGCACATCAACAGTTTGTGAATTACTGCAAAATGTTAGTATCAGGCTCAGACCAACTTAACAAGTACTATACGGTCTTCAAGAGCAGTTTGATGTGGATCACTGCCAAAACTATGTGAAGATGAAATCGAAAAAGGATTTAGCACCTCATGTTATAATCTGGGAACCATGTGTACAGCTTCTAATTTAATAACTATTCTTTTTTTTTTAAGAGATCTGTTAATATTTTTTAAACAGTAGATTGAGTATGAGTCACATCTCAGAGAGACTTCTGTTTTAAAGCAGTGAGAGCGTGTGGCTGAAAATGGGCGCTGAATTTAGATTTCCAGACTCCACAAAAGGTCTAAGTCAGTGCAAGTCAGGCATTCTAATCCAGGACAGAATATCAAACATTTGCCATGGAGAAGGATGCTTGGCATTTTCTTTATGTTGGTATCTGATGCTAGAATCTAGAACACTGATATTGCAGGTAGAGAAGATATGATGTTACAATGACCAGTTATCCTGGATTCATTTGGCAGCCGGAACATAAGAACATAAGATATGCCATACTGGGTCAGACCAAGGTCCATCAAGCCCAGTATCCTGTTTCCAGCAGTGGCCAATCTAGGTCATACGTACCTAGCAGTTTCCCCAAAAGACACAGGTTCCAAATGCTTGTATTGCGTCAAACAGTGATATCCTGGGTCCCTTTTTAATAATCGTTTATGGCCCTTTCCTCCAGGAACTTGTCCAAACCTTTTTTAAACCCAGCTACACTAACAGCTTTTACTACATTCTCCGGTAACAAATTCCAGAGTTTGATTACACGTTGAGTGAAAAAATATTTTCTCTTATTAGTCTTAAATAGTTTACACTGTAGCTTCATTGCATGCCCCTAGTCTTTCTATATTCTGATGACATGAACAATCAATCTATGTTTACCCGTTCCACTCCGTTCATTAATTTATAGACCTCTATCATATCTCCCCTCAGCCGCCTCTTTTCCAGGTTGAAGAGCCCTAACCTTTTTAGACTCTCTTCATAGGAGTATCCTTCCATCCCCTTTACCATTTTGATGGCTCTTCTCTGTACCTTTTCTAATAACGCTATATCATTTTTAAGATACGGCGACCAGAATTGCACACAGTATTCAAGGTGCAGTCGCACCATGGAACGTTACAGTGACATTATAATATACTTTGTTTTATTTTCCATTCCTTTCCTTATGGTAGCTAGCATTCTATTTGCTCTCTTGTCCGCCACTGCACACTGGGCAGAGGGTTTTAACATGTTATCCACGATGACGCCTAAAGCTTTCTGAACCCAAGCATTGTGTGGGTCCTCGGAGAGGGGGTCCCCCTCGAGGGAACACAGGAAGAAGAAGAAACCGTTGAAGGTGGCGTCCTTGGATGGTTCCAACCGGCTGGGAACCTCTCGGACCTGGTCCCGCAGTCTGAGGCGCTCATCCGCGGCGTTGGAAAAGGAGAGACCTGCCTCGGTCCCCCGGAAGGACCTGGCCGTGGACCGTCCTCGGTCTCCAGATACTATCCTCGTCGAGGCTTCCCCTTCGGGGGAGCCGGCGTCGGGCCAGAGTTCCTTGGTGCCCGCGCTGAAGACTGCAGAACCGTCTGGCCTGTAATCCGGAATGGCGGCCCTGGAGCGCAGTTTGTCTACCTTCATTGGCCACCAGAGGGCGCTGTTCTCCGGCACGTCTGGTTCATCTGCTCCGACCACAGGGCATTCAACGTCCAAGACGTCCCTCGAGCAGTAGGTTCAGGACAAATTGGTCAATGCCCCATGCCAAGGGGAGAACCTCTTCGGCAAACCCATGATCGACAAGGCTGCCGAGTTGGAGACCAAGTTCATGACGAGGACCAGGCTCTGCAAGAAGACCACTGCCCCTCCCCGATGAAGGGGGCTGCTTACCAAATCTACCCACCCTATCAGGCCTCCCCGGCTCCCCAACAGGGTCAGCAGGCCAAGGGACATGGGCATGGCCCACGTAAGCAGAAGTCTCCAAAACCCCAGGCACTTGCTCCGGCCCAGCCAGGGAGGAGCTTTTGACTCCTTGAGCATAGCCTCTCTACCCCAAGGAGATCAGCAGCCCACAGGGGAACGTTTGGCCCTCTAAGCCCAGAGGTGAGTGTCCATCACCACCAATTCCTGGGCTCTAAGGATAATCAAGGAGGGATACCTCCTCCACCTGACTCAAACACCTCCCCGTTATTTCCCAGGAGAGCCTCTCAGGTCTCCCCTCCACTGGGACCTTCTCCTTAAGGAGTTGGCAGGTCTTCTTGAGGACAAAGCGGTGGAACTGGTGCCCCATCACCTCAAGGGCAGAGAGGGTTCTACTCCAGATACTTCCTCGTCCCAAAGAGGACAGGGGGCCTAAGGCCCATCCTCGACCTGCGCAATCTCAACAAATTCCTGGTGAGGGAAAAGTTCAAGATGTTCTTCTTTGGAACATTGCTGCCATACCTCCAGCAGGGAGATTGGCTGTGCTCCTTAGACCTCAAGGATGCTTATACCCACATCCTTATATACCCCACCCACAGGCAATACCTGCGCTTTGTGGTAGGGGGCAAGCACTTTCTATACCGGGTGCTTCCCTTTGGCCTAGCCTCTGCCCCGAGGGTCTTCACGAAATGCCTGGCAGTTGTGGCCACCTTCCTCAGGCTCCAAGGGGTCTTTGTGTTTCCTTACCAGGACGATTCACTCATAAGGGGTGGCACAGCAGGTCACTGTACGCACCTTCCAGGTTGTGCAACACTTGGGCTTCGTCATAAATTACCCCGAGTCTCATCTTCTCCCGGCACAATGCCTGGAGTTCATCAGAGCAAAGCTTGACACCCTCCAGGCAAAGGCCTTCCTGCCCAAGGACTGGGCTGATCATCTCAGATCTCTAGCTCGAGATGTACAACACCATCCCTCGGTGCCTGCGTGACACCACCTGCGTCTCCTCAGGCACCTGGCCTCCACAGTCCAAGTCACCCCAGACACTCGCTTCCGTATGAGGGCAGCACAGTGGTGTCTCCGGGACCAGTGGTCTCAGGCCACAGGCCACCACCGGGACAGGGTAGTGGTGACCCACAAGTTGGCAGATTCCCTGGTCTGGTGGCAGTTGCCCAAACACATAGAAGTGGGCATGCCCTTCTAGACTCCCAGCAACTCGAGGGTCCTCACAACGGACGCCTCTCTGCTTGGCTGGGGAGCCCACTGCGGAGCCCTCTGCACTCAGGGCACCTGGTCGCCAGACGAGCGTGCCCAACAGATCAACCTTCTGGAATTCCGAGCGATACACCTCGCTTTGAGAGTTTTCTGTCACCACCTGTGCTACCAGCCGGTCTTAGTCCAGACGGACAACCAGGTGGCAATGTTCTACATGAAAAAACAGGGGGGGCGTGGGGTCCTGTGACCTTTTCCAGGAGGCACTGGGTCTCTGTTCATATGCAATCCAACAGGGTATCCTCCTGAGGGCAATGTACCTGCCAGGCCTGGACAACCTGCTGGCCGACAGACTCAGCAGGGTTCTCCAGCCGCACGAGTGGCAGCTGGACCCTAAGATAGCCAGTTGGCTTGTTCGACTCTGGGGGGGAACCCATGATGGATTTGTTTGCCAGTCCAGACAACTTTCAGTTGCCCCGCTTCTGCTCCAGGGTGGCAGCGGATGCGTTTCTAGTCTCGTTGTCGGAAAGCTTCATGTATGCCTTCCCTTCGACATCTCTGATCACCAAGACCTTGTTCAGGACCCTCCACGACAGGATCTCGCTTATCCTGATAGCTCCAAGGTGGCCCAGGCAACCGTGGTTCCCCCTGCTTCTGCAGTTGGCAGTGAAGGCCCCCATCCCCTTGAGCACTGCCCCTGGACTCCTTATCTCAGGAGGGGGGCTCTGTTCTGCACCCCAACCTGCAGCCCAACCCTAACCAGCGTAGCGGCTTAGAAGGTGACTCTTGCTCCCCTCAACCTTCCAGTTGAGGTTGAAGACGTTCTGCTGGCCTCCCTCAAGGCCTCTACTAGGAAGGCGTACATCCTCAAATGGCGCAGGTTCTCTGTTGGGATCAGCCCCATCATCGGTGCACCATTCTCCTGCCTGGTGGCTTTGGTGTTACAGTACCTACTCCACCTCTCCCAATCCGGGCTCAAGTCTAACTCCATCCGAGTGCACCTTTGTGCCCTGGCGGCACACCACCACCTGGTGGATGGTAAGCCCCTCTTAGTCCAACCTTTAGTGACCCGCTTCCTTCGGGGCTTGGTCCTGTCAAAACCCCCGGTTTGCCCTCCGGCGAATGAATGGGACCTCAACGTGGTGTTGGGGCAGCTCACTCGCCTGCCGTTCGAGCCTCTGGCGACTTGCAACCTTCGCTGCCTCTTTTGGAAATTGGTTTTCCTGGTAGGGCTCACCTCCGTTCACAGAGTTAGCGAGCTCCAGGCCCTTGTGGCAGAGGTGCCCTATACCAGGTTGTACAAGAACAGGGTGATGCTTCGCATGAACCCCAAGTTCCTGTCGAAGGTAGTGTCGCCCTTCCACCTTAATCAGGAAGTGGTGCCTCCTACCTTCTTCCCAAGACCTCACTCCAGCTGGGCGGAGATGGTCCTTCACTCATTGGACTTTAAGAGGGCCTTATCCTTCTACATGCAACGCACCCAAGGCCATGACAAAGCTTCTCAGCTTTTCATCTCCTATGACCCCAGTAGACTGGGGGAGGCGGTGACCAAGCATACGCTGTCCACTTGGGTGGCAGACTGTATCGCCTTTGCTTAGGCATGCGAGGCTCCCACTGGAAGGCCGTGTTGCAGCGCACCATGTCCGGGCCATGGTGACTTCAGTGGCGAACTTGCATCCTGTCCTGATGGTGGACATCTGCCAGGCCGCCACCTGCTCTTCAGTCCATACTTTCGCAGCTCATTACTGCCTGGAGAGAGAGTCCCGACGGGACAGTGCCTTTGGCCAGGCTGTGCTCCTTAACCTTTTTGGGGTCTAGGCAACTCCTACCCTCTGACCCTTCTGTGTTCAGGCTACCGGAGTGCTGGTTTCATTGGACACAGGTCCTACTGTGGTCTATGTGCACGGACTAAAGTTGCTGCTGCTTGCGGCTCCCCTCGCTGGAGCCCTGTTTTTGCTATGGGCTTTCGGTAGCCTGTAGCTGGGGTGTCCCATATGTGAGGACTGACTTCCTGCTTGTTCCCGGAGAAAGCGTGGTTACTCACCTGTAACAGGTGTTATCTGGGGACAGCAGGAATCAGTCCTCACAACCCTCCCTCCTCCCCTTGGAGTTGCTACTGTACCATCTTTTATTTTTGCTGTCTTTTAGCTATGTCATCGGACTGAGCAAGATGGCACCCTTGGGCGGGAAGGGGACCGTGCATGCGTGGGGTGGCATCTCCCAAAGGCTTTTTTGGGATGCTTCCGTGAGGGCTCCGTCGGTGCCGACATCACCCATATTTGAGGACCAATTCCTGCTGTCCCCAGAGAACACTTGTTATAGGTGAGTAACTACGCTTTCCTGAGGTCTGACTCTACGCCCACGTCCCTGGCGCCCAGCTCAAAGGCAAGCACATCCTCTGAGTCCTGCGGCCGCGCATCCTGCGAGAAGACCTTAGAGCAGGAGCAAAAGGAAAAAAAAGTCCTTGAAGATCCCGGAGGTCAGTCCGGAGAAACCCATAAATCGCACCAAAGAGACTCGTTGGGAGTCAGCGAGACAGCTACATCAGTCGCCCAAATAAGAGAGGAAATGGTAGACAATCTCCTCTGTTTCCTCTATCTATGTGGAATCTGTTCGATAGAACACTAAGTGCCGAGAATCACACTAACCATCATTCTGAAGCTGCTCATCATTGCTTCCAAGCCAAACGTGGAATGTGCCATTCCTTGATCTTGAAGTTCATTGATGGCCTCAGAAAGGTTTTGTCAGATTATGGCACTAGATGCCCTATAGCAGGGGTTCTCAACCCTGTCCTCAGGACCCACCTAGCAAGTCGGGTTTTCAGGATAACCACAATGAATATGCATGGAAGAGATTTGCATATAATGGAGGCAGTGTATGCAAATCTCTCTCATACATATTCATTGTGGTTATCCTGAAAACCCGACTGGCTAGGTGGGTCCCGAGGACAGGGTTGAGAACCCCTGCCCTATAGAATACTTGCATGCCATAGCTCATAATTATCAGATAGGAAAACATCAAAAAAGATTTTGTTATGCTATTACACTTTGGACATTCCAGATTTCATTTGACAAATTCAAAATTATCAGATAACTTAATAAAATGTTTTGGATGTTTTACTATTGCATTGATTTGTCCTTCTCTGAGTTGGCCGTGCTGAGTTATCCCATTCCCCTTGAGGCCATAGTGGATCTCCAGGAACAAGCAGGAATGAGTCTTCACATATGGGTAAGTCAGTACCGACGGAGCCTGCGCGAGAACGCTCCCCAGCGTCCAATCAGAAAGCTTTTGGGAGCATCCCACAGCGCCTGCGTGCTGCCTTCCCGCCTTTCCAACTGTCTCTCCTCAGTTGTTCTTTTTCCGCGGAGCCAGCAGGTCGTGTTCCTGTCACCGCAGAAGAATTTCCTTATTTTTTCTTTAGTTCTTTTCTGTCGCATCTGCCTTCTTCGACGCTGTACCGGTACCGCCGGTCGTTGTTCTTTTCTTATTAAAAAAAAAAAAAAAAATCCTTTTTTCCATTTATTTCCTTCAGGTGCACTTCAGTTTTGGGCCTTAGGCCTAAAACCTTTTTCCTTAAATATGGAAAAGCCTGCCTCAGGATTTAAGAAGTGCATGAAATGTGGAAGTTTTATCTCCGTCACCGACACCCATGACTGGTGTCTAAAATGTTTAGGCCTTGACCATTCCATTACAGATTGTGTGTTCTGTTCTATGATGTCTAAGAGAGGTCGACAGAACCGAGCTGCCAAGCTCAGTACCCTGTTTCCCTCTGATGCAGCTTCGGTAGCATCGACGTCTTCCAGGGCTTCTTCTTCCTCACATGGATCTCAGGTAACTAAACATAAATCCAGCCGGTCCTCGAAGGGCAAATCTCCTTCTAATCATCGAGATGCCTCTGGCCTTGCCCTCGAGGATTCTGCACTGGCAAAATTACCCCGGCGGGAGGCTTCGGCCTCTAAAACATCATCGGGGTTCCAGGATGATCTCGATGGCGTGGCCTCGACAGATCTCCTGGTGCCATGCTCTGGGGTACCAGTGGCTTCCACCGGTACCAACTTCCAGGCATTGGCGGCGTCGATGGATCAGAGGATCTCGCCTATCAGAGCAAAAACATTTCTCTGGAGGGCCATGTCACAGCTCACAATGTGAGAGCCATGGCAGCCTCAATGGCTCATCTCAACTCTGTGTCTATCGACGACATCTGTCGAGCAGCCACTTGGTTCATACCTTCACAGCCCATTACTGCTTGAACAAGGACTCCCGCCAGGATGCCTTGTTTGGTCAGGCTGTTCTCAAACACCTGTTCCATACTTAATCAACTGCTACCCACCATCCCTCATGGGATTCCAGAGATCCAGGTGGGGAAGTGCAGCCCTGTCCCAGGGACACACAACGTATGGCCTCTCTCCCTGGCATCAAAAGCTAGGGAGTCCCCATATGTGAAGACTCATTCCTGCTTGTTCCTAGCGATAGCACAGTTACTTACCTGTAACAGGTGATCTCTGGGAACAGCAGGAATTTAGTCTTCACAACCCACCCACCTCCCCTAGGAGTTGTCTCTCTCTCTCTATTTCTCTTCCTTTCCCTCTCTCTCCCTCTTTGACTCAGCTATAAAACTCAACTGAGGAGAGACAGTTGGAAAGGCGGGAAGGCAGCACGCAGGCGCTGTGGGATGCTCCCAAAAACTTTCTGATTGGACGCTGGGGAGCATTGCCGTGCAGGCTCCATTGGTACCGACGTACCCATATGTGAAGACTTATCCCTGCTGTTCCCAGAGATCACCTGTTACAGGTAAGTAACTGTGCTTTATCGAGGGCACACTCTCCAGAGTGTCGGCATCTGGCCTGAAGCCATCGATGCCCACTCCGAAAGCTGCGGAGCCTTCTGGCATGGCAACCAGAATGGCGACCTTGGAGAAGAACATCACTGCTATCCTGCCACAATGACTGGCCCCTCGACTGCGAAGGAGTCACTGGTCATTGAGCCAAGCATCGAGTGCCACCGACCTCAAGTAAGTCTTTGGCACTGGTCGAAGTCCCGGTCCTGTTCCTCGGGTGTCCAGTCCTCACCAGCTAGTGTCCGTGACTTGGACCTCTGGTCCTTAACAGGCCTCCAGCCCCCGGGCACGGGCCTCGACCAACGGAGTCACAGGGCCTCTGAATTCTCATTATTGCTCAATTCTGAGTGGGAGACTGAGGGCGAGGCATCCCCAAACAGCCGGAGACACTGAGATGTCCCCTTGGACCCGTCTCCACCGGTGCCTCGACACTGGTCTCTGCCAGAGGATATGGCCTTCCACGACTTTGTACGGGATATGACTAAGGCGCTTTCTGTCCAGACCGAGGCCGAGGAGGATCCGCTTACTGAGGAACTGGAGATCTTCCCCCCCTGGAGACCCTCACGGTGCTGGTGAAGCTAATCCTCGGGTGACTGCTCCTCCGGATGTGGGAAACACCTGTGTCGATGCTCTTTGTCAGCTGCCGGCTTGACACAATGTACCGCGTCCACAAGAGCCCAGGGTTCCACAAAACTCAGTTACCGCATAATTCCATGGTCGTCGAGTCAACCATGCACAAGCTAAAAAGCCAGAAGACCCACTCCTCTGTCTCCCTGGAAAAAGAGTTTGTGATTTGACAAAGGCTCTCGAAAAAGACCTCTGGGCCTCCACGCAGAAAACCACTTTTTTTCTCTAGAAAAAAGGGAGTCCTCTTATACTCAATAATACCAAGGCTATTCAGGGCACCCAGCCCAAAAGACAAGGGCATGGGACCCAGAAGGCCAAAACCCCTAAGCCCCAGACTCTGGCTCTGTTCCCGGCCCAGTCCAGGGGGAGCTTTTGACTCCCAGGGCATGGCCCTATCTCCCCCAGGAGGCCTCTTTCAGCCCACAGGGTGACGCCTGGCACTCTTTGCCCACAAGTGGGCCTCCATCACCACAGACCTCCAGGTACTGCAGGTGGTCAGGGAGTGTTGCCTTCTCCACCTACAGGGCACCTCTAGACCTTTTCCTATGAGAGCCACTAAGGCCTTTCCTTCATCAGACCTTGCTCCTCACAGAGTTGACAAGTCTCCTCAAGGACAAGGCAGTAGAACCGGTACCCAAGCACCTTTGGGGCAAAGGCTTCTATTCCAGGTACTTTCTTTTCCCAAAAAGGACTGAAGGCCTCAGGCCCATACTAGACCTGCAAAACATGAACAAATTTCTGGTGAGGGAGAAGTTCAAGATGCTCTCCTTTGAAGCACTACTGCCTTACCTCCACCAGGGAAACTGGCTTTGCTCCTTGGACCTAAAGGATGCTTACACACACATTCTAATCCATCCCTCTCACAGGTTTGTGTTGGGGGGAGGGCAATACCAATACAAGGTGCTGCCCTTCTGACTGGCTCCTCACCAAGGGTGTTCACCAAATGCCTAGCAATGGTTGCAGCCCATTTGTGTCTACAAGGGGCCTTCACCTTTCCCTACCTGGACAATTGGCTCATAAGAGGCAGCACTGCCATAGAGGCACACCAGGCCACAGGGCGTGCTGTCCTCTTACTGCAACACTTGGGGTTAGTCATCAACCACCCTAAGTCTCATCTGACCCCAGCCCAAAGTCTGGAGTTTATAGGGGCTCAGTTAGACACTCCGCAGGCCAGGGCTTTTCTTCCCAGAGAGAGGGCAGAACGCCTCAAGAGGCTAGCAGCTCAGGTGCAGTGCCAGCAATCAGTTCCGGCTCGCCTCCTCTTCCGCTTGCTGGTCCATATTGCCTCCATGGTCCACGTGAACCCACTAGCCTGCTTACACATGTGGGCAGCTCAGTGGTGCCTATGCTGTCAGTGGACCCAAGCCACTGGCAGACTACGGAACAGGGTCAGAGTAACCCGCCAGCTAGCAGAGCCCCTTGAGTCCCTTCCAGACACTCCTCCCACAGAGAGTCCTGACTTAGGACACCTCACTCCTCAATTGGGGAGCCCATTGCAAGGATCTTTGCAGACAGGGCTGCTGGTCTCAGGTGGAATCTCAGCTACAGATCAATCTCCTGGAACTCAGGCCGATCTTCCTGGTCCTTCGGGCATTTCAACATCGGTTGTGGCACCAGAAGTACTGGTCCAGACGGACAATCAGATCACAATGTTCTGTGTCAACAAGCAAGGGGGCATGGGGTTGTATTCCCGCTGCCTTGAGGTGGTAGTCCTCTGCTCCTATGCAACTCGCAACGTCATGCTCCTCCAGGCACTCTACCTCCTGGAACAGGACAGTGCCCTGACAGACAGACTGAGCAGAGTCCTTCAGCTGCACAAGTAGCCTGTGAACCCCAGAGTAGCCTCTCGGCTCTTCCTTCTCTGCCCCTGATAGATCTCTTTGCCAGCCCGGGCAACACACAGCTGCCCCGCTTTTGCTCATGGCAACCGCACCCGTCGAGAGTAACGGCGGATGCATTCCTATTCCCGTTGATAAAAGGCCGCCTCTATGCCTTCTCGCGGACCCTGCTGGTCACCAGGACTCGATTTAAGGTCCAGCTCGAGGGGGCAGCTCTGATACTAATCACCCCCAGATGGCCCAGGCAGCCCTGGTTCCCACTACTGCTCGAATTGTCGGTGGCACTAATGGTCCCGCTGGGCAGTGCACCTGACATTAACAGCATGGCTGCTGAAAGAGTAGCTCTGGCACCCTTTAACCTCCCACGAGAGGTCGAGGAGATCTTGGTGGCCTCCTGCAAGCCCTCCACAAGATGAGCATATGCCTTTAAGTGGCACCGGTTCTCAGTGTGGTGTGCAGAAAGGCAGGAGAAGGCATTCTCCAGTGCATGTGGTGCTCCAGTACCTGCTCCATTTGTCGCAAGCCAGACTGAAGTCAAACTCTGTCAGTGTGCACCTAAGTGCAATTGTGGCACACCACCTCTCCATCGAGGGAAAAACCCCTCTCAATTCAGCCCCTGATCTCTCAATTCCTCCGGGGCCTCTTGCTATCTAAACCGCCCCCTCGGCGACGGAGTGGGACCTCAAAGTGGTGCTCTCACAGCTCACTGGACTGCCATTCGAGCCTTTGGCCACTTGCCACCTGTGATATCTTTCCTGGAAGGTTTCCTTCCTGTTGGCTCTTATATCCGCTCGCAGAGTAAGGGAGCTCCAAGCTCTGGTGGCAGAGCCGTCTTATACAAGATTCTACAAGAACAGAGTGTGCTCTGCATTCTACCTTCAGTGGACTGAGGGTCACCGCAAAGCTTCTCAACTGTTTGTTTTATATGACTCCAGTAGGCTCTGGCTCCCAGTGGCTAAGCGAATTCTGTCCCCTTGGGTGGCAGACTGTCTTGCACTTGCCTATGAGCGGGCTGGACTCTCCCTGTAGCACCGGACGACGGCGCATTGCGTGAGAGCAATGGCCATTTCAGTGGCGAACCTGCGCTCAGTGCCGGTGACGGAGATCTGCAATGCCACCACATGGTCTTACACGTTCGCAGCTCAGTACTGCCTGGAGAGCGAGTCCCATCGGGACAGTGCCTTTGGCCAGGCGGTACTCTGCAATCTATTCGGGGTGTACATAACATAAGAACATAAGATATGCCATACTGGGTCAGACCAAGGTCCATCAAGCCCAGTATTCTGTTTCCAACAGTGGCCAATCTAGGTCATATGTACTGTCAGACGGCTGCCTGGGTGAGAATCTTCACAGTCTTGACAATGCATATATTTATATGATTTTTGCAAGGTATTGTGGGTAATGTAGTTCATTCACACCAGACACAGCTGCTGACAATAATTTAGTTGTGCACAAGTGTTAAAGCCAATAAGATACTTCTTTATTTATGGGGTTATTTCTCCCAGCACAGATATGCTTGGTAGCACATAAATTAGGTTACTTGCTTGCAGTGTTTAACTTGGTAAAACAAAGTCAAAAATCAAAATCAGGAAAACAACCTTCAAACTTGTCAGGCAATTAGCTAATGTTTTCTTAGCATATCTCTAACAAACGAAAAGCCACAAAGAAAGAAATAAACTGTTCTTGTAAGGTTAACTTCTGATTACTTTCCACACAGATCCAGAAGTAATTCTCTCCTAGCTCACAAGCAATTAGGTGCAGCTCAATTGCTATCAGTTATCCAGCTGAAACCCTTTAGCAGGCTGGCTTTCTACTGTGTGAGTCAAATCCTGCTTCAGGAGCTTTTCTTAGTGGAATAAAGAACAAATTTATATTTTCTTTGTGATGGCTGCTGTGCTTTATCACAGAAAGTTACCAACGGAGTTTGGATAGAGAGCAGTCCATATAAACAATATCTTGATCTGCTATTATTTCCTCTTCATCAACAAGCATAGGGTCACTATCATGAATTGGCACAGATGAATCTTTCAATGGAGCACTTTCAGGAGAACACTTATTTCCCTGCTGTCTTCCAAGGTTATAGCTAGGGCATAGATCAATGTTCATACCTGAGCTTCCATTGTTGCTATAGTTCCTCTCTATATAGCCTGGCCAGTATGTAGTCCAGTTCTTATGTCCAGCCTTCCAGTCCTGATCCCTGGACAGTGGATCTCTCTTCACATACCTTCTGGCATAGGTCTTAGAGTCCCCTCCACGTGCAGCCGTCTTCCTCACAGGTAGCCTCTGGTGATTCCTTGTTCTACAGCACCATTCTTCTGGCTTTCCCCAGTCCAATGGTCTATGCTGGCCCTTGGAATACATCCCAGTATACGTACTGCCTTGGACTCTTCTAGACCTCTCAAAGACTTTTCTCCTCTTCCTTCCAGAGGGTTTCTTTCCTTCTCTATCCGTCCGGTTTGGCTTCTGCTTCTGCTGATCCTTCAGATGAAACTGATGATCCTTCTCTGCATCTCCAAGGTGATCATGAAGATGGTCATTTGTAGAATAAACTCTACTCTTATTCTGCCTGGATGAGTGCTCCTCCCTAACACAGCGCAGCTGTGCTGAATCAGGCCCTGCCCTTTGAGATGAGTGCTTAGGGATTACCTCATAGCCCTCATGATTGAACACACGTTTCCCCACTTCAGCTCCTCTAATGGCTCTTGGAAACCTGGTGCATTCTGGGACTGGTAGTCTTTTATGGCAAAATTCTGTTTTCTCATTTCTACCAGCACTGACAGGTTGCTTGTTCAGAGACACTTCACCTTTTCTATAGCTCCTTCCTGAGCTATGATAAGCTTCCTTATCACAGTACCTAGCAGTTTCCCCAAGGGACACAGGTTCCACAATGCTTGTATTGGTTCAAGCATTGATATCCTGGGTCCCTTCTTAATAATGGTTTATGGACCTTTCCTCCAGGAACTTGTCCAAACCTTTTTTAAACCCAGCTACACTAACAGCCTTTACCACATCCTCCGGTAACAAATTCCAGAGTTTGATTACATGTTGAGTGAAAAAATATTTTATTTTATTAGTCTTAAATAGTTTACCCTGTAGCTTCATTGCATGTCCCCTAGTCTTTCTATATTCTGATAAGGTAAACAATTGATCTACGTTTACCCATTCCACTCCGTTCATTAATTTATAGACTTCTATCATATCTCCCCTCAGCCGTCTCTTTTCCAGGTTAAAGAGCCCTAACCTTTTTAGCCTTTCTTCCATCCCCTTTACTATTTTGGTGGCTCTTCTCTGAACCTTTTCTAAAATCGCTATATCCTTTTTAAGATACGGCGACCAGAATTGCACACAATATTCAAGGTGCGGTCTCACCATGGAACGATATAGAGGCATTATAATACCTTTTGTTTTATTTTCCATTCCTTTCCTTATCATACCTAGCATTCTATTTGCTCTCTTGGCTGCCGCTGCACACTGGGCCGAGGGTTTTAACATGGTAGCCACAATGACGCCTAAATCTTTTTCCTGGGTGGTAGTCCCTAATGTGGAACCTTGCAGCGTGTAACCATAGTTTGGGTTGTTCTTCCCTAGGTGCATAACCTTGCACTTGTCCACATTAAATTTCATCTGCCATTTTGATGCCCAGTCTTCCAATTTATCAAGATCCTCTTGCAATTTTCCACAATCCTATTGGCTTTTAACAACTTTAGTTTTGTGTCATCTGCAAATTTGATAACCTCACTCGTTATTCCACTTTCCAGGTCATTTATGAATATGTCAAAAAGCAGCGGACCCAGCACAGATCCCTGGGGTACACCACTATTCACCTTTCTCCATTGGGAAAATTGGCCATTTAGCCCTACCCTCTGCTTTCTATCTTTTAACCAGTTCCTGATCCACAATAGTACACTGCCTCCTATCCGATGATTCTTTAGTTTTGCCAAAAGTCTCTCATGAGGGACCTTGTCAAAAGCTTTCTGAAAGTCCAGATACACAATATCAACCGACTCACCTTTGTCCACCTGATTATTCACTCCTTCAAAAAAACATAACAGATTAGTAAGACAAGATCTTCCTTGTCTAAAGCCATGTTGGCTGTCTCCCATTAGGTCATGACTATCTACATGCTGAGTAATTTTATTCTTTATGATGGTTTCTACCATTTTTCCCGGTACTGACGTCAGGCTCACCGGTCTGTAGTTTCCCGGATCTCCCCTCGAACCCTTTTTAAAAATTGGTGTTACATTGGCGATCCTCCAATCTTCAGGTATTAGAGATGACTTTAATGATAGTTCACAGATTACTAATAGCAGGTCTGCAATCTCGTATTTCAGTTCTTTCAACACCCTTGGATGTATACCATCCGGCCCAGGTGATTTGCTACTCTTCAGTTTATCTAATAATTGTAATACATCTTCCCGATGTATCGATATTTCCTTCAATTCTTCCGCACCTTTAAATACCACTTCAGTCATGGGTAACATCCCTACATCTTCCTCAGTAAAGACCGAAGCAAAGAATTCATTCAGTCTCTCCGCTATCGCCTTGTCGCCTCTTAGTGCTCCTTTAACCCCTTTATCATCTAATGGACCAACTGACTCTCTCACAGGTTTTTTGCTACGAATGTACTTGAAAAGGTCTTTACTTCGCGTTTTTGTTTCCGCAGCAAGCTTCTTCTCAAATTCTCCCTTTGCCTGCCTTATCAATGCCTTGCATTTGACTTGCCAGAGCTTGTGCTGTTTCCAGGTTTCGTCGTTTGGCTGTTTTTTCCATATCTCCAGGAACAAGCAGGAATAAGTCCTCACATATGGGTAAGTCGGAACCGACGGAGCCCGCGCGGGAAAGCTCCCCAGCTTTTCAGATGAAAAGCTTTTGGGGCTTCCCACAGCGCATGTGCGCTGCCTTCCCGCCTTCCTTACCAGCTCTCTTCAGTTCTTTTTTTCCGCGGAGCCAGCAGGTCGTGTTCCTGTCACAGCTGAAGAAATTTTTATTTTAATTTGTTTCTTTTGACCGCGTACCTGCCTTCCCCATACCAAAACCGGTACTGCCGGTCTCTCTTTCTTTCTTTAAAAAAAAAAAAAAAAATCTTTTTTTATTTTCTCAGCACAGCTTGGTAACTTTTGTTAGGCCTTCAGGCCTACACAAATTCTCCTCATGGAGAAACCAGCTCCTGGTTTTAAAAAGTGTACCAAGTGCAATGCTGTTATTTCTCTCACAGACACCCATGAATGGTGTCTTAAATGTTTAGGACCTGACCACTCCATACCGGACTGCCCATTCTGCTCCCAGATGTCTAAATGTGGTATGTAGAACCGGGCCAACAAGTTCCATGTGCTGTTTGCTTCAGATAATCCAGCATCACAGTCATCCAGGTCTTCCTCTCCGGATGGATCTCAGGTAACCAAACTTTCTGTGGGCAAATCCTCTAAAAGCAAATCTCTTTCAAAAGATCGAGAGGCTCTCAATCTTGAGTTCGAGGATTCTGCCCAGACCAAAAAACCCCGGCGGGAGGCTCCGGCCTCCAAAGCATCACCTATGGGGTTACAGGTTGACATCGATGGCACGGCCTCGACTGATCACCTGTTAGACTGCTCTGGGGTACCCGTCGATACCGGTACCGACATCCAGGCAGCAGTGGCGTCCATGGGCAATACTGTCCAGACCATGCAGCAGGCTGTTTTGGCTTTCATTAAGGCTGCGACGACCCCGGTTCCGGTATCCACACCGGAACCGAGACCATCGACTTCCAAGCGTCGATCGGTTCCGCTTGCTGGATTCAGGCTTTTGCCCGATACCAATCCCATGCCCGATACGCCCGATGTCGATATCGATCGGTACGCGTATCGTGCATTGCAAGCACAGAGAGAATACTCAGATTCTTCTGATGAGTTCAATTCCTCTGATGACTCTGCTGAGTTTGATCTTCCTGAGGAGCCCTCTTCTCTAAAGAGGAGGATGTCTCCTCCAGAGGATTTATCCTTTCAGGATTTCATTGTTGATGTAGCTAAAGCACTTTCTATTGCTACATCTGCTGAAAAGGAACCCAGATCAAAAAAATTGGATATTTTAGGATACTCTAAACCTCCTAAAGAGGCAGTTACTCTGCCTATCCATGAAATCCTTCAAGAACACTTGATGGATTTGTGGGAGACTCCTCTAACCCTGTCTCCTCATTCCCGTAGGTTGGACACCATGTACCGGGTCCCTCCTTCTCCTGGGTTTCAAAAGACTCAGCTGCCTCACCACTCCATTGTGGTGAAGTCTGCTATGAAGAAGATAAAGAGTCCTAAAAGGCATTCCTCTACCCCTCCAGGGCGAGAATGTAAGACCCTCGACTCTTTTGGTAGAAAGATCTTTCAGGCTAGTATGCTTATAGCCAGGATCAATTCTTACAGCCTTTATATGGGCATGTTTCTCAGAGAACTTGCCCTAAAGGTACGGCATTTAGCCCCCTTTATCCCTGAGGATAAAAAGGAGGACTTCACTACTCTGGTGACACAACTTTCAGAGGTCTCCAAGTTTTCCAACAGGGCAGCCTTTGATTCCTTTGAGGTTGCTGGCAGGGCTTCGGGAATCGCTATTGCAGCCCGACGTCTTGCTTGGCTCCAGGCTTCTGACCTAGAACCCTGGGTCATGGATGGCTTAAGGAATCTGCCCTGTACAGGAGAGAACTTATTTGGTGAGGACTGGCAAATTAAAGCTGCTCAAATGGATGCAGAAAATGCCACTCTAGATAGACTTTCTAAGTCTACTTCTACTCCTGCCAAAAAGAAACCTTTTAAAAGGCCGTACTACAAGAAGGTCAGATTTTCCACAAATACTGGCCAACAATCTTCTCAGCCTCGCTTTGCTGCTAAACGTCAGCAATCTAAGCAAGTAAAGTCAAAGTCTGCAGTGTCTGCTACACCCCAGCAGGCTCAACCCCCTCAGGGGTTTTGACTTGCCCCTAGAGAACTGAATTGCCTCACCATGGTATGGGGAGGAAGGCTGGAGAAATGAAGTTTGTAGCCCTCTCTGATGATAGAGAGGGTCCATTGCTCTGATGTTATTTCCCCCCATCTGGGAGCAAAGTGAGCTAATCTTCCCGGTATGGTGAGATGCTCTGGTTGTTCCAGAGCCAGAAATGGTAAGTTCTCCCCCATCTCTTCTGACCCTGTTGGGTCAGGAAGTCTCCTCTCTCCTTGCCCAAGGGGCAATAGAGGAGGTTCCTCTTCCTCAACAGGGGTTAGGGTTCTACTCCCCTTACTTTCTCATAACAAAGAAGACAGGGGGCTTCAGACCTATCCTAGATCTGAGAGAATTGAACAAGTTTCTATTCAAGGAGAAATTCAAAATGCTCTCTCTGGGCATTCTCCTTCCATACCTTCAGAGTCAGGATTGGCTTTGTTCTCTAGATCTCAAGGATGCGTACACTCATATACTCATCCATCCATCCCACAGAAAATATCTTCGATTTCTGTTCCAGGGAAAACATTTCCAATACAGAGTACTTCCCTTCGGTCTCGCCTCTGCTCCAAGAGTATTCACAAAATGCATGGCAGTCGTAGCCGCATTTTTAAGAGGCATGGGAATCTTCGTGTTCCCATATCTGGACGACTGGCTCATCCGAGCTCCATCTCAGTCAGAAGTCCAGATTTCCTTGGACCGCACAAGGCGTATTCTTCAATATCTGGGACTTGTGGTAAACATTCCCAAGTCCCAACTCATCCCTACTCAGTCCCTGGAATTCATAGGGGCTTATCTGGATTCCACCACTGCAAGGGCCTACCTTCCTCTGGTCCGAGGCCAACGGCTAATAAGCTTGGCCTCCCAGGCTCAGTCCAGAAGTCACTTGTCAGCCAGAGAAATGCTGCAACTTCTGGGCCACATGGCCTCCACGGTTCATGTGGTGCCCTATGCTCGTCTCCATATGAGGGCAGCTCAATGGACATTAGCCACCCAGTGGTCTCAAGCATCGGGACTGCTGTCAGACCAGGTACTCACCTCAAAACGTCTGTTTTGGTCTCTCCAGTGGTGGACATCCTCCAAAAATCTGTTGTTGGGGACCCCCTTCCAACCTTCGTTGCCCCAAGCAACCCTCACAACAGATGCCTCCCAAACAGGGTGGGGAGCTCATCTTCAACATCTCTCCACTCAGGGAACCTGGTCTCCCCAAGAGACCACCCTTCATATCAACCTTCTGGAACTGCGAGCAATCTTCCTTGCCCTCACAGTCTTCCATACCCTCCTTGCCAACCTGACTGTCCTAGTTCAGACAGACAATCAGGTGGCCATGTTCTATGTCAACAAGCAAGGAGGGACGGGCTCTCTGTCGCTTTGCAATGAAGCTCTCAGATTATGGGCTTTCGCCAGAGAGCATCAAATTCATCTTCTGGCAGTGTATCTTCCAGGAGTTCAAAACTCTCGGGCAGACAGACTCAGTCGAGTTCTGCTTCCACACGAGTGGTCCCTGCATATGGACCAGATACACAGAATCTTCCAGGAATGGGGGACCCTGGACATAGACCTCTTTGCAAGTCCGTGGAATGCCAAACTTCCCCGGTTCTGTTCCAGGATTCCGTGTCAGGGAGCTCAGGCCAACGACGCCTTTCTCCAGCATTGGGGTCAGGAATTCCTGTATGCTTTTCCACCCATTCCTTTGATTCCCAAGACTCTGTTCAAACTTCAGAGGGATCACGGGTTGATGATCCTTATAGCTCCACGCTGGCCACGCCAAGTGTGGTTCCCTCTACTTCTGCAGCTCTCCCAGGGCTCCTCCCTGGACCTGGGAGCTGCGCCAGACCTTCTGTCTCAGGAGAAAGGGACTTTGTGGCACCCAAACCCCAAGTCCCTACATCTCCGAGCTTGGTTACTGAAGGCTTAAGCCTTCATGAGTTTAATCTTTCTCAGCCAGTGAAAGATATCCTTCATGCCTCTAGGAAACCCTCTACCAGGCGTTCCTATGCTTACAAATGGAAACGTTTTTCCATTTGGTGTGCTCAACAGGGTCTTGACCCTCTGGCACTTCCTTTGAATTCTCTACTAGACTATCTCCTGCATCTTTCCAATGCAGGCCTCAAGACGAATTCAGTACGAGTCCATTTAAGTGCTATTGCAGCATCCTTAAAACCTATAAATGGACAACCTGTTTCCTCTCATCCTCTCGTTGCAAGGTTCATGAGAGGCCTGACCCTAAGTAAACCTCCCATCCGACCTCTGCCGGTAGCATGGGATTTGAACCTAGTTCTAGGTCAGCTTATGAAACCACCTTTTGAGCCTTTGGACTCTACCTCCTTGAAATTTCTTTCCTGGAAGGTTCTTTTCCTTATTGCAGTCACTTCGGCTCGCCGCATCAGTGAACTGCAGGCTTTGGTGGCTAATCCACCTTATACCAGATTTCATCATGATAAGGTGGTCCTTAGGATGAATCCCCACTGTATGCCCAAAGTGGTCTCGCCTTTTCATCTTAATCAAGAGGTATATCTACCTGTTTTTTTCCCGGCTCCTCATGCATCCAATGCAGAGAGGAACCTTCATACTCTTGACTGTAAAAGAGCTCTCGCCTTTTACCTCAACAGGACTCAGCCACATCGAAAGTCTTCCCAACTTTTTGTGGCTTTTGATCCTTCTCATTTGGGACTTCCAGTCACCAAACGTACACTTTCCAATTGGATTGCTCAGTGTATTTCTTTTACTTACCAGAGTAAGAACATTTCTCTGGAAGGCCATGTCACAGCTCACAATGTGAGAGCCATGGCTACTTCTATGGCTCATCTTCACTCTGTATCCATAGATCAGATCTGTCGAGCAGCCACTTGGGCCTCGGTTCATACCTTCACAGCCCATTACTGTTTGGACAAGGACTCCCGCCGGGATGCCTTGTTTGGTCAGGCTGTCCTCAAACACCTGTTCCATACTTGAGCAACTCCTGCCCACCTTCCCTGAATGGATGCCTGAGATCCATACGAAGATGGTTTACCCTTGGAGGGGGATCTCCCAGGCATCTTAGCTAGGGAGTCCCCATATGTGAGGACTTATTCCTGCTTGTTCCTGGAGATAGCACAGTTACTTACCTGTAACAGGTGATCTCTGGGAACAGCAGGAATTAGTCCTCACAACCCACCCACCTCCCCTAGGAGTTGTATCTTCTATCTATCTACCTTCCTTTCCTCTCTCTATTGTCTCAGCTTTAAACTCGAACTGAAGAGAGCTGGTAAGGAAGGCGGGAAGGCAGCGCACATGCGCTGTGGGAAGCCCCAAAAGCTTTTCATCTGAAAAGCTGGGGAGCTTTCCCGCGCGGGCTCCGTCGGTTCCGACTTACCCATATGTGAGGACTAATTCCTGCTGTTCCCAGAGATCACCTGTTACAGGTAAGTAACTGTGCTTTCCTGAAAGATGCTTTTTTGGCAACAACAGCCTCTCTGACCTCACCTTTAAACCATGCTGGCAGTTTTTTGGACTTCCTTCCACTTTTCTTAAAGCGTGGAATACAGCTGGTCTGGGCTTCCAAGATAGTATTTTTCAACAACAGCCAAGCCTGATGTACATCTTTAACCTTTGCAACTGCTCCTTTTAGTTTTTTCTTAACTGTTTTCCTAATTTAATCATAGTCTCCCTTTCGAAAGTTAAAAGGTAGTACTGTGGATTTCCTTACTATCCCTCCTCCACTAATTAAATCAAAGGCAATCATGCTATGATCACTATTGCCAAGTGGCCCCAACAACCTTATCCCTTGCACTAGATCTGGTGTTCGACTAAGGACTAGGTCTAATATGGCTTCCCCTCTGGTCGGTTCATGAACCAGCTGCTCCAAGAAGCAGTCATTTCATCTAGGAACTTTATCTCCCTAGCATGTCCTGACGTGACACTGACCCAGTCGATACCGTGGTAGTTGAAATCACCCATTATTATTACTGTGCTGTAACGTTTGTTAGCTTCCTTGAGTTCTTTGAACATTTCATCATCCATTTGGTCATTCTGGCCAGGCGGTCGATAGTACGCCCCCACTGCCTTCGCCTTCCCCCTTTTACATGGAATTTCAATCCATATAGATTCTACAGCAGATTTTGTTTCCTGCAAAACTTTAATCCTTTCTGACTCAATGCCCTCTCTAACATAGAGAGCAACCCCTCCACCAATTTGATCAGCTCTATCATTACGATATAGTTTGTACCCAGGTATCACAGTGTCCCACTGGTTGTCCTCCTTCCACCATGTCTCTGATATTCTAATCATATCTAACCTTTCATTTAGTGCTATATATTCTAACTCTCCCATCTTATTTTTTAGACTTCTAGCATTTGCATACAAGCATTTTAGAGAATGTATTTTATTCATATTAATTTGGCTATTGTTAGACATTGGGTAATTTGGTATCTTTAAGCTCTGTCTGCTCCATATTTGAGTGCATTTGGGCTAGTTTACTCTTTTGTGGAACCTCTCTGCTTTTGGTAGTATCCTTCAAAGATACATTCTTCCGAACCTTCCGCTTTTGGGCGACTATCGGCTTTCCCTAATATCTAGTTTAAAAGCTGCTCTATCTCCTTTTTAAAGGTTAATGCCAGCAGCCTGGTTCCATCCCGGTTAAGGTGAAGCCCATCCCTTCGGAAGAGCCCCTCCTTTCCCCAGAATGTTCCCCAGTTCCTAACAAATCCAAAACCCTCATCTCTGCACCATTGTCTCATCCACGCATTGAGACTCTGGAGCTCTGCCTGCCTTTTGGGTCCTGCGCGTGGAACAGGAAGCATTTTGGAGAACGCTACCCTGGAAGTTCTGGATTTCAACTTCCTACCTAAAAGCCTAAATTTAGCCTCCAGAACCTCCCTACCACATTTTCCTATGTCATTGGTACCGACATGTACCAAGACAGCAGACTCCTCCCCAGCACTATCTAAGACCTTATCTAGGTGGCGCGTGAGGTCCACTACCTTCGCACCAGGCAGGCATGTTACCAGGCGATCCTCACGTCCACCAGCCACCCAGCTATCTACATGCCTAATGATCGAATCACCAACTATAACGGCTGTCCTAACCCTTCCCTCATGGGCACATGGCCCTGGAGAAACTTCCTCGGTGCGAGAGGGTTTTACATCACCTGGAGGACAGGTCCTAGTTACAGGATCACTTCCTGCCACACCAGGGTGATGCTCTCCTGTCACATGACCTCTCTCCTCCATGGCAACAGGGATGCTGCCAGACTGGAGGTGGGACTTCAGGACTATATACCTGTAGGTCTCGTCTATGTACCTCTCTGTCTGTCTTATGCTTTCCAAGTCTGCTACTTTAGCCTCTAGAGAACGGACTCGTTCCCTGAGAGCAAAGAGCTCCTTGCACCTAGTGCACACGTAAGACCTCTCGCCAACTGGGAGAAAATCGTACATGTGACACTCAATGCAAAAGACTGGAAAGCCCCCATCCCGCTGCTGGACTGCTGTCTGCATCTTAGTTTTAAGTTTGTGTTTAGATCTAAGTTCTTTACTTACTAAGGGTTGCTATGGATATTTATACTAATAAAACTGTACCTAATTTATTTTTTTTTATTTGTTTATTTTTATTTTTATTTGAAAACTTTTATATACCGCCCCTTCCCAAGATCAGTGGCGGTTTACAAAGAACATTGGTGAACAAATACATGGAACATTATGCAACATTGCAACTATGTACAAGGAACATTATGAACAAAAGCAAACATATATAGCTCATAACAAGAACCTTTGATTATTTAATACGTGTAATATACCTTGTTCACCTACATAAGAACATAAGATATGCCATACTGGGTCAGACCAAGGTCCATCAAGCCCAGTATTCTGTTTCCAACAGTGGCCAATCTAGGTCATACGTACCTAGCAGTTTCCCCAAGGGACACAGGTTCCACAATGCTTGTATTGGTTCAAGCATTGATATCCTGGGTCCCTTCTTAATAATGGTTTATGGACCTTTCCTCCAGGAACTTGTCCAAACCTTTTTTAAACCCAGCTACACTAACAGCCTTTACTACATCCTCCGGTAACAAATTCCAGAGTTTGATTACACGTTGAGTGAAAAAATATTTTCTTTTATTAGTCTTAAATAAGATTACCCTGTAGCTTCATTGCATGTCCCCTAGTCTTTCTATATTCTGATAAGGTAAACAATCTATCTACGTTTACCCGTTCCACTCTGTTCATTAATTTATAGACTTCTATCATATCTCCCCTCAGCCGTCTCTTTTCCAGGTTAAAGAGCCCCAACCTTTTTAGCCTTTCTTCATAGGAGTAGACTTCCATCCCCTTTACCATTTTGGTGGCTCTTCTTTGAACCTTTTCTAAAATCGCTATATCCTTTTTAAGATACGGCGACCAGAATTGCACACAATATTCAAGGTGCGGTCTCACCATGGAACGATATAGAGGCATTACAATATCTTTTGTTTTATTTTCCATTCCTTTCCTTATCATACCTAGCATTCTATTTGCTCTCTTGGCTGCCGCTGCACACTGGGCCGAGGGTTTTAACATGGTATCCACAAGGACGCCTAAATCTTTTTCCTGGGTGGTGGTTCCTAATGTGGAACCTTGCATCGTGTAACCATAGTTTGGGTTGTTCTTCCCTAGGTGCATAACCTTGCACTTCTCCACATTAAATTTCATCTGCCATTTTGATGCCCAGTCTTCCAATTTATCAAGATCCTCTTGCAATTTTCCACAATACTCCTGGGTTTTAACAACTCTAAATAGTTTTGTGTCATCAGCAAATTTGATAGCCTCACTCGTTATTCCACTTTCCAGGTCATTTATGAATATGTCAAAAAGCAGCGGACCCAGCACAGATCCCTGGGGTACACCACTATTCACCTTTCTCCATTGGGAAAATTGGCCATTTAGCCCTACCCTCTGCTTTCTATCTTTTAACCAGTTCCTGATCCACAGTAGTACACTGCCTCCTATCCCATGACTCTTTAGTTTTGCCAAAAGTCTCTCATGAGGGACCTTGTCAAAGGCTTTCTGAAAGTCCAGATACACAATATCAACCGACTCACCTTTGTCCACCTGTTTATTCACTCCTTCAAAAAAACATAACAGATTAGTAAGACAAGATCTTCCTTGTCTAAAGCCATGTTGGCTGTCTCCCATTAGGTCATGACTATCTACATGCTGAGTAATTTTATTCTTTATGATGGTTTCTACCATTTTTCCCGGTACTGATGTCAGGCTCACCGGTCTGTAGTTTCCCGGATCACCCCTCGAACCCTTTTTAAAAATTGGTGTTACATTGGCGATCCTCCAATCCTCAGGTATTAGAGATGATTTTAATGATAGTTCACAGATTACTGATAGCAGGTCTGCAATCTCAAATTTCAGTTCTTTCAACACCCTTGGATGTATACCATCCGGCCCAGGTGATTTGCTACTCTTCAGTTGATCTAATAGTTGTAAGACATCTTCCCGATGTATCGATATTTCCTTCAATTCTTCCACACCTTTAAATACCACTTCAGTCATGGGTAACATCCCTACATCTTCCTCAGTAAAGACCGAAGCAAAGAATTCATTCAGTCTCTCCGCTATCGCCTTGTCGCCTCTTAGTGCTCCTTTAACCCCTTTATCATCTAATGGACCAACTGACTCACAGGTTTTTTGCTACGAATGTACTTGAAAAGGTCTTTATTTCGCGGTTTTGCTTCCGCAGGAAGCTTCTTCTCAAATTCTCTCTTTGCCTGCCTTATCAATGCCTTGCATTTGACTTGCCAGTGCTTGTGCTGTTTCCAGGTTTCATCATTTGGCTCTTTTTTCCATTTCCTGAAAGATGCTTTTTTGGCAACAACAGCCTCTCTGACCTCACCTTTAAACCATGCTGGCAGTTTTTTGGACTTCCTTCCACTTTTCTTAAAGCGTGGAATACAGCTGGTCTGGGCTTCCAAGATAGTATTTTTCAACAACACCCAAGCTTGATGTACGTCTTTAACCTTTGCAACTGCTCCTTTTAGTTTTTTCTTAACTGTTTTCCTCATTTTATCATAGTCTCCCTTTCGAAAGTTAAAGGGTAGTACTGTGGATTTCCTTACTATCCCTCCTCCACTAATTAAATCAAAGGCGATCATGCTATGATCACTATTGCCAAGTGGCCCCAACACCCTTATCTCTTGCACTACATCTGGTGTTCCACTAAGGACTAGGTCTAATATTGCTTCCCCTCTGGTCGGTTCATGAACCAGCTGCTCCAAGAAGCAGTCATTTATTTCATCTAGGAACTTTATCTCCCTAGCATGTCCTGTTGTGACACTGACCCAGTCGATGCCGGGGTAATTGAAATCACCCATTATTATTACTGCACTGTAACGTTTGCTAGCTTCCTTGATTTCTTTGAGCATTTCATCATCCATTTGTTCATTCTGGCCAGGCGGACGATAGTACACCCCCACTGCCATCGCCTTCCCCTTTTTACATGGAATTTCAATCCATAGAGATTCTACAGCAAATTTTGTTTCTTGCAAAACTTTAATCCTTTCTGACTCAATGCCCTCTCTAACATAGAGTGCAACCCCTCCACCAATTTGATCAGCTCTATCATTTCGATATAGTTTGTACCCAGGTATCACAGTGTCCCACTGGTTGTCCTCCTTCCACCATGTCTCTGATATTCCAATCATATCTAACCTCTCGTTTAGTGCTATATATTCTAACTCTCCCATCTTGTTTTGTAGACTTCTAGCATTTGCATACAAGCATTTTAGAGACTGTATTTTATTCATATTAATTTGCTATTGGTAGACATGGGTAATTTGGGATCTTTAAGTTCTGTCTGCTCCATACTCGAGGGCATTTGGGCTACTTTACTCTTTTTTGGAACCTCTCTGCTTTTTGTAGTATCCTTCAAGGATACATTCTTCCGAACCATGCGCTCTTGGGCGACTGTCGGCTTTCCCCTATTATCTAGTTTAAAAGCTTCTCTATCTCCTTTTTAAAGTTTAATGCCAGCAGCCTGGTTCCATCCCGGTTAAGGTGAAGCCCATCCCTTCGGAAGAGCCACTCCTTTCCCCAGAATGTTCCCCAGTTCCTAACAAATCCGAACCCCTCATCTCTGCACCATTGTCTCATCCACGCATTGAGACTCCGGAGCTATGCCTGCCTTTTGGGTCCTGCGCGTGGAACAGGAAGCATTTCGGAGAATGCTACCCTGGAAGTTCTGGATTTCAACTTCCTACCTAAAAGCCTAAATTTAGCTTCCAGAACCTTCCTACCACATTTTCCTATGTCATTGGTACCAACATGTACCAAGACAGCAGACTCCTCCCCAGCACTATCTAAGACCTTATCTAGGCTTATCTAATCTCAGGTCCTTAGTGTATGATTGATTTGGGTAACGAGCTTCACCTGAGAGCACCTCCTGCCTTTTAAGATGTGTAAGTACCTATAAAGCTACGATTAACCCAGGGGAGGGAGGGAAATAACACTTATTAAAAGAGGGCTGCTACACAGTACCCTGTCTTGTGCTGCTGAGGTAAGCTATATTCTGATTTGATTTAAATTATAGCTCTTAGCTGCTGCTAGGCTCTAACTTCTTATGAAATTTAAGCTATAAGCTCTCTGCTGGGTATGAAATGTAACCAGAAAGTTCTCCTCTGTGTTTTAAAACTAAAAGTACTTTTCTGATGCTAGGCCCTGAGTGACTATTAAATGTAAACTACAAGCTCTCTGCTGTGTTCCAAATGTAACCAGAATGCTCTCTTCTGTGTTTTAAATTTAAACTAAAAGTACTTTGCTGTTACTAGGCCCTGAGTGACTATTAAATTTAAACTACAAGCTCTCTGCTGGGTATGAAATGTAACCAGAAAGTTCTCATCTGTGTTTTAAATTTAAACTTAAACTGCTGCTACTAGGCCCTGACTGATTTAACAAAAAATAGTGGGTTCACAGATTAATTAGCTTTAATACGAATAATTCCTTTTAGAAAATTACCAGAAGTATATACTCACAGTTGCAGATCTCTCTCCAGAAGTAACAGTCCCTTTTTCTAGTCCTTCAAGACAGGTAACTCCGACCCTCCAACCCTTCTGTGTTCAGGCTGCCAAGGTCGCAGCTGGTGCTGTCCTGGTTCAGTTCTCGGCAGTCTGGAGCTAAGGAGTTCCATATGTGAGGACTGACTTCCTGCTTGTTCCTGGAGAAAGCGTAGTTGCTCATCTGTAACAGGTATTCTCCAGGGACAGCAGGAATCAGTCCTCACAACCCTCCCTCCTCCCCTTGGAGTTGCCTCCTTTACCTTATTTTATTTTTATGCCTTCCTAGCTATGCTATCTGACTGAGCAAGATGGCACTCTTGGGTGGGAAGGGGACTACGCATCCCCTTCCCACCCAAGGTTGCCATCTCCCAAAAGCTTTCTTTGAAAGCTAGGGAAATGTTTCCGCGCCGCCGATGTCACCCCATATGTGAGGACTGATTCCTGCTGTCCCTGGAGAACACCTGTTACAGGTGAGTAATGACACTTTACCCCTTCCCCCGGGTCCCTGGATCAGCTAGCTGATGATAATAGTGACAGCAGGAAGGAGCAAGGAGGCAATTCACATTTTGGCAGTTGGGTTAGAAGGAGCAAGGTGGGAATTTAAATTTGTGCCAGGCTCGTGTGGCTCACCCCCTCCCATGCTGTTTGCTCCTGCCATCTGAGCACCCTCCTTAGGCCTGTCCCTGCTCCGTTTACCATTGTTTGGTTTCTTGAATTTTCCTTGTAAGCCTGTATTTGTTATAGATTTATTATATAATTGCATAAAATTGGAGAATCTTGAAGAACAATAATTTTATATTAATCCTTTTTCAGAAAAAAATAGCAATCCAGTGATTGTTATATGCAGAAAAACAAACAAACATAGAACACCATTGTGGATTAATGATTTTATGTACTGTTTATATACTTTGGCCAACAGACAGCATGCTGATTTTATTGTTTGTTTGCATTGTTAGTGTAATGTTTGGATTGCAATCTGTGAGTATCTGAGAGAAAGGAAGAATTACGATAAGCTGGTTCATGCAAAGCTTGAATTGCAGTTTGCATGAGATTTTCAGGCCTATAGCAGATTTGTGGTATTAGGGACTGTGAAGCTCTCTGTGTAAGAGTTTAAAACAAAATAAAGACCCATAGTGCTTTTATGCAATGTGAAACACCTTCAAGAGATGTCCATTGCAATGTAAAGAATGCATTGTAGTTCTATATGGAAATCTTGCATGTATGCATTTATATATCATGTAACGCTAACTCTGAAACTGTTTCCCACAACCCATAGATTTACTAGAAAATATGGATGTTAAGCTATGAGAGCACATATAAGGATTGTGAGAGCATGTGCACGGAGTTTAAGCAGCAGATTAAGTGTGGATCACCATTACGGAAGATCAGTGTTTCATTCTCAGAGGAAAAGGAGTCAGTCTGAGATTTCTAGGGAGATACAATGATTTCTTTATAATGTGGGAGTCAATGAAAGAACTGTTCTGTATATGTACATGATGCTAGTAAGATTCATGTTTTCACAACTGTTAGTGAATGTGTGTTAGGGTTGAGAAGTGCTTTTGTATATCTGAACTTAACTGTAAAGCCAAGAAAAAGTCTTAGCTAGTTTGTTTTGTGAAACCTAAAGATTTCCTGAAAAATGCAGCAAACACATGGAACAATGACCTTTTATGCAACTCTTTCTTTATGACTCTGAGCTCTATTGATGATCATGGCTCCATGATGTCAGGAGAACATGGAATAACATTTGGATTTGAATTTGAGATTTAATTATTTGCCTTTCCAAATATGAGTTCAAAGTGAGCTACAAATGGGTTTGCAAGTTATTTCCATAGCTAAGTGGACTTACGATCTAGATTACTACTACTACTACTAATCATTTGTATAGCGCTACAAGGTGTACGCAGCGCTGTACATATAGTTGTAAGAGACGGTCCCTGCTCATCAGAGCTTGCAGTCTAATCAAGATGGAAAAACATTACAAAACTGGGGACTAGAGAATGGCATCATACACATAAGTGGTGGACAAGAGAGTGAGGGAGCATCATGATCCTAAAGTAACATCAAAGAGATGTGTCTTTAGCCTGGACTTGAATTAGGGCCAGAGAAGGAGCCTGATGCACCGACTCTGTTTGTTCCAGGCATATGGAGCAGCAAGGTGGAATGAATGAATTTTGGAGTTGGCAGTGGCAGAGAAGGGCATAGATAAAAAGGATCTACCAGAGGAGGCGAGTTCCTGAGGAGTGTAGAGTGAGATAAGAGAAAAAGGTAGTAAGGAGCCACAGAATAAATGTATCTGTAGGTAAATAGGAGAAGTTTGAACTGGATGCGGAAATGGATAGGGAGTGAGTGAAGTGACTTGAAAAGAGGGGTTATATGAGCATAGCACCACTGGCGGAAGATAAGCCATGCAGCGGAGTTTTGAACAGATTGAAAGGGAGAAAGATGATTCAGAGGGAGACCAGTGAGGAACAGGTTGCAATAGTCAAGACGAGAGGTGACTAGTGAGTAGATGAGGGTCTTAGTAGTATGTGTAGAAAGGAAAGAACAAATTTTGCCAGTGTTATAGAGAAAGAAGTGACAGCTTTTAGCTATGTGTTGGATGTGTGCAGAGAAAGAGAGAGTAGAGTCAAAGATGACCCCAAAGTTGTGAGCTGAGGAGACAGGGAAGAGTGTAGTGTTATCCACAGAAATATAGAAGGAGAGGGAGGAAGGAGGAGAGGTGGTTTTCGTGGGAAAGATAAGAAGCTCAGTTTTGACCATGTTCAGTTTCAGATGGTGTCAGACATCCTGGCAGCAATGTCTGATAAGCAGGTAGCAGTCCGGGCCTGGATTCTTGGAGATATTTCAGGGACAGAAAGGTAGATCTGAGAGTAGTCAGCATAAAGATAGTACTGAAAACCATGAGAGATAATAAATGCACCAAGGGACTGAGTGTAGGGATAGAAAAGGAGAGGTCCCGAGACAGAATCCTGAGGTTCACCAACTGAAAGTGGGATGGCAGTAGAAGAGGATCCACCAGAACATACACTAAATGTTTGCTGGGAGAGATAAGAAAAATAATCAGATTAGAGCCCCTAAATCCAAGCAAGGACAGGATATTGAGGAGAATGTGATGATCAACAGTGTCAAAGGTCGGGGGCGGAGCTAGCCACTGAACAGAATGGACGCCTGAATTTTTGCTCCCTTTGCTGCCCAAGAATCCTGAACATATCCCGGTATTACATTGAAGTTTGTACCCCCTACCTACATCAATAACACCGCAATACAGCTGGATGGCATCCCTGAAGCCTGCCCGGCTGGAATTTCCACAGGGATCCGGCTCAGCAGCGAAACGATCCAAACCCGAAGTGGGTTCCCCGCAGAAAATGGCCGCGGGAGAGAAGGAGGGAGTGACTGCCGGTGGCCTACGTGAAGTGCTACAGGAATTGAAATGCGTTAAAGAAATGATTGCAGCCAATTCTAGTTCACTGAACATGATTCAAGAAGACTTGCTGGAGGTAAAAGAGAAACTCCTCTCCATCACCACTCGACTTAATGCAGTTGAATTACAAACCCAGAAGCATGGCGTTGCATTAGAACAGCTGGGCCCTTTGGCCAAACGAGTCCGGCACATAGAAAATCTGATTGAAGATCAAAATAACCATACCCGTAGAAATAATATCCGCCTTGTTGGAGTCCCTGAAGGCGCTGAAGGTACCGATCCGATTGGATTTCTGGAAAAAAACCATACCGGAGATGCTGCAGCTTGTCTTTGCAAGGCCTTTTGAACTAGAACGGGCCCATCGAATCCCAACACACAAAGCTGAAAACACACGATACCCGCGCCCACTCATAATGAAGGTACTGAGATACCCACAGGTCTTACAGATCTTTCAAGCTGCACGGAAGGCCGGATCACTGCAAATCCAGGGACACAAAGTGGCACTTTATCCGGATTTGAGCAAGCAAACGGTAGATCGGAGAAAAGCGTTGCTGGCCTGTAGACCCATGCTACAAAGTGCACAGGCAAGATACGGGCTATACTACCCAGGAACCATGCGGGTCACGCTGCATAATGAAACGAGGAATTTTGTTGATGCTGAAAAACTGAAAACTTTCCTACAAGAAAAATGCGGTATGGAAACCTGAGGTCAATATTCTGATCTCTCACGCAGTGTAGAGAACTCAGCATATACTCAGGGGGTGCGGCCGTGCGTTCTCACAAATTTTAGAACGCCTTAAGCCTTGTTAAACACCTCATTGATTGTATTTCTGTTGTTCTAAATAGTTTTAATTAAACAGATATTTCTGCTTGAAATGTAGGGGTGGCAACGGGAGGTCGGGGTTGGTTACTGTTTCAGTGGATTGTGTTCACCTTAGCGATACAATGTTTGCCAGTTATGCAGTTGTTTGTGTCAGTCCAGTCCAGTACAAAACCCTCCACATACACGCAAAATGCAAGTACGCGGCAGGCCTATCCATAGGATAGCTTTCACCTATAAGACAGCTTATTCCAACGTTGATGTCTAGTGATCTTTTAATGCTTTCGTTAAATGTAAAAGGTATTACTGGCCCTGTCAAGCGAAAGAAGATTTTAGCGTACTGCCAGCAAAAAAAAGCAGATATTGCCCTCTTACAAGAGACACATTTAACAGATACTGAATCGCAGAAAGTAACCTCTAAATACTTCCTGGTGGCGGCCTCGGCCTCTGCCACTCAACGCAAAGGGGGGGTAATAATATTAGTGCGCAAATTCCTGCAATCCGCCATTACCGACACACGGATTGATCCGCTAGGTCGATGGGCCAGAGTGACGATGAAAATAAATCAACAGCTTTACACATTCTTCAATATTTACGCGCCCAACCTCGATGACCCTAACTTTTTCAAACTGATAGCTAAAGAAGTTACAGCCGCGGCTCACACCAATATCATATTAGGGGGCGATTTCAATGTCATCTTGGATCCACTGTTAGATCGCACGCCCTATCGGGCTGTAGACAAAGTCAAATCGCAGGCGATTCTTAAAGGCATCATAACAGAGCTACACTTGGTAGACCCCTGGCGCCTACTTCATCCCCAAGAAAGAGACTACACATTTTATTCCATCCCACATAATACCCAAACAAGGATCGATTTCTTCCTACTGTCCACAGAGCTGATGCCCCAAGTGTTGTCCGCAGAGATATATGCTACAACGGTATCGGATCACGCCGCTGTCTCCCTAGTGTTGAATACCAACGTTACACAGCATGTTCCGCCAAGATGGACATTTGATAAATCCCTACTAGCAGATGACTCCTTTGTACAGCTACTGTCAGGGGAAATTGAGACCTATTTTAAATATAATACACCCACTGATACCTCCATCTGGAGCTGGTGGGAAGGTTTTAAAGCGACCATACGAGCTCATATTACCACCTACACCATTAGACGGCGTAAAGCCAGGAAAAAAGAAAAAGATGAATTGGAACTCCAAATAAAAGCTGGGGAAAGGTTACTAGCCAAAAGAGCTGACTCAATGATATTGATTAGACTCCAAAAATTGCGATACCAATATAATGCTCTCCTCAACAAAGAAGCACTGAGTAGTATCCAGCTACAACGTAGTATATACTACTATGACAGCAACCGCTCTGGATCCCTCTTAGCTCGGCAGCTCAGACCAAAAACCAGCAAGACCGCTATAGCGGCGTTGCAGGACAATTCCGGGGGCCTTCTCCTGAGATCTGACAAAATACTAGACCGCTGCAAAGAATTCTATGAGGAACTATATCGCTCAGATACCCAATGTAGTGACAGAGCCTTTGAAGATTTTGTCTCCAAGATAGTAGGACCCACATTAACCAGTCATCAAAGTCGAACGCTGGAACAAGAGATCTCAGTAACTGAAATACAAGATGCGATCAAACAGATGGCTCGTGGCAAAGCCGCCGGTCCAGATGGTATCCCGCTGGAATTCTATAATAAATATTGCATTCAATTGGCTCCCATGCTACAGATCTACTACAGTGGCCTGCAAGATGAATCTCCAGAGATTGGAGCCCTGGCAGAGGCTGTGGTGGTAATTCACCCGAAACCGGGCAGGGATACACAAAAGATAGAGAATTACAGACCCATCTCTCTCCTAAACTCTGATTATAAAATCTATGCTAAAGTGCTTGCTAACCGATTAGGACGGATCTTAAAAGATTTGATACATGAGGATCAATGTGCATTTATACAAAACAGATCCACTACAGATAATGGAAGATTATTGGCACATGTACTGGCATCTGCCAAGACCAAGGCCGAGCCCCTGATAGGGCTAGCATTGGATGCCGAAAAAGCCTTCGATCGACTGGAATGGTCCTTTCTATTTCGATCCCTACGGTGGTTTGGGATAGGAGAAAAGTTCCTAAAACGCGTTGAATTGTTATATACCAAACCCACAGCTCGAATAGCGGTCAACTCACACCTCTCAGCCCCTTTTCAGTTGCAAAGAGGGACCAGACAGGGTTGCCCCCTGTCACCGATGCTTTTTAATTTAGCCCTGGAACCCTTATTAATAGCGCTCCGACAGAAGGAAAACATAAAAGGAATTGAGTTAGCTGATGGTCCCTGTAAATTGTCAGCATATGCCGATGACCTGCTCATTTTTCTACAACCATCAGACCTTCCTGAAACACTGCAACTCATAGATGCATACTCAGCGATATCCGGATATAAAGTAAATTTGAATAAAACAACAATTATTCCTCTGAATGAACAGGTCAGCGAAGAAATGATGCGTGGATACCCCTTTCAATATGAGAAGTCATCCTTTAGATACCTGGGCGTGACCTATGGCACCACCTTGGAAGAGACTGTCGCAATCAACATTAAGATGTGTCAAGAAATTGTACATGATAACATCTGCAAGTGGACCCCCCTTCATTTGAGCTGGTGGGGCAGGCTAGAAACGATAAAAATGATGTTGGTACCAAAACTCAGCTATATATTAAGTATGATACCCTTACGTTTCCCGTCAGCCTTCTATAAGAAAATGAATAGTCAACTGATAGCCTTTCTATGGAACAACCGAGTACCTCGAATAGCTGCCTGGAAACTGAAGTTACCTAATACACAAGGAGGTGTCCATTTCCCAGATCTCGGCTGGCTGCACACTGCCTCTCTTTTAAAGCAGGGTGCTCAATGGGTCGACTCTGACGACACGGATAAAGGACCTAGATGGCTGAGTGTGGAGCGGGCCCTACATTCCCCCTGCCCACATGGCTACTGGTAGGCACAGTAGTAGACCAGACTGCACCACATAATGCTATTATCCGAGAAAACACAGCATGCATGTCGATTATTGGCATCATGTATCGATGGAGGGGATGACTTTGCCGCAGATATGCCCATATGGCTGAACCCGCGCCTTATCATCGGAGGGAAGCCTGTCTTATGGAAAAAATGGGTGGAACATGATCTTATCACCATTGGACAACTGATCAATGGAAGTGCATTTAAAACCTTTGACAGATTAAGAACGGAATTCCGATTGCCTAATACATGCTATTTCCAATGGTGTCAGCTCCGATCCTGCATGAGCAAAGCGGGTGTGTCACCTGTCTTGATACGTACAGGATGGCCACTGCGACAGAAACTTCAAGAATTACAAACAGATGCTAAAGCTGTTTCAAGATGTGTTGCGATTCTCCGATCCAAAAGTGACAAGACATGTTCTAAGATACAGTCGGTGTGGGCTACTGAAACCGGTCAAGATCTACCTCCGGAAAATTGGGACACTTTTTGGGGAACTCAAATACGTGCCACGAGAGCAGCGTCTCTCACACAATCTATGTACTTTATAGCACATCGAGCGCATATTACACCGGCTAAGAAAATGAAATGGACACTACAGGAGGGAAATCGGTGTTGGTCCTGTAACATGGAAATTGGGACACTGGCACATATGTTGTTCCATTGTAAATCCCTGGAAATATATTGGAACAGAGTTTGGGAACGCATATCACAGATCCTCAACTTACAAACTCCTATCACTTATCGGATAGTGATATATAAATCCATAGCTCTGGAACCTACTCTGATGAAATGGGATGGTAAACTGCTGGACTTAATGCTCGGGATAGCGCTTAAAATAGTTCTAATACACTGGAAGAATCTCGACAAAGCTTGTTTCGAGCATTGGTGGAGTCTCTTAATCCTACATAAGACCTACGAAGAGATCTATATAGCCAAGAACCCATGGTCTGGTAAACTAAGTAAGAAATGGTCAGCTTTACAAAATTATGTTTGATGAAAATGATTGCTGGAGGCTGCCTTGTGGAATGGTCTCTGCTGTAACCACATTGAACGGAGAGAGGGAGGGTGGCGTGCTGGCATGGACTGATACTAGTTCTTGTTAATGTTATTGTACTGTCTTGTTCAAGTTATTATATTCTTTTGCTATTTTGATCAATAACATCTGCTTGTATCCTGCTATATCACGATCGTTTGTATTGTTATTTTATATGTTAAAACTGAATAAAAACTACTATTAAAAAAAAAACAGTGTCAAAGGTCAAGAAGGATGAGTTGAGTAGAAACCTTTGGATTTGGCGAGGAACAAGTCATTGGAGGATTTGGCAAGAGCTGTTTCTGTGGAATGTAGAGAACAATAGCCAGATTGCAGTGGATCCAGAAGGGTTTGAGAGGAAAGAAAGTCAAGACAGCGGTAGTGAACTGCTCGTTCAAGTATTTTTGAAGCAAAGGGGAGGAGAGAGAGAGGCTAATAATTGGAAGAATAGGTAGGATCTAGTGAAGGCTTTTTGAGGAAAGATGTAACCACAGGGTGTTTGAAAGCACAGGAACAGTTGCAGTGGAAAGCGATAGGTTAAGGATGTGACAGATGGAAAGGATGATAGCCGAAGAGAGAGAGCTTAGTAGACAGGTAGGAATGGGATCAGAGGAGCAGGTAGTCAGATTGGAGGAGGAAAGAAGATTTGCAGTTTCCTCATTAGTGGTTTCAGAAAAGGAAGAAAAGGTGACCAAAGGTGAGGGGAGGATTTGGGATTGAAGAGGGGCAAAATGAGGTGGAGGTGACCAAGCTAATCCTCTGGACTTTGTCATGGAAATAGCCAAGATCTGGGCAGACAGTGAAGGGGGGGAGGGGGGAGGACTGGGAGAAGAGGACCTTGAGAGACTTGAGCGTAGCAAAGAGACGGCAAGGGTCAGAGGCAAGAGAGTTAGTTAGATGGACATAGTACTTGCTTGGCGAGTGCTATGGCTGACTGGAAAAGAGTTGGCATGAATTTGAAATGTATATAGTCAGCAAGATTACGTGATTAAAGCCAAAGGTGCTCAGCTGAGTGGGCACAGGAACATAAATAGCGGGTTGTCGAGGACAGCCAGTGTTGAGGTATGGTACACCTCACAGGGCATGGAATGGGAGGAGCCAGGGCATCCAGAGCAGAGGAGAGTATAGTGTTTAGGAGGATACTGCCCCATCAGCGGACACAGATGATACAGTGGAGGAAAGAGATAAGACAGCAGTGGAGAAGCGCTGAAGGGTTGATAGTGTGAAGATTCCTAAACATTTTGGTGGAGATGGGGTGAGACCAAGATGGGGGGGGGGGTTATTAAGGGTGAAGGTTAGCAGGTGATGATTAGATAAGGGCAGAACTGAGGTGGAGAAGTTTGAGGGTGAGCCAGTTGGAGGAGAAGACTAGGTCAAGGCAGTGGCGATGCTTGTGAGTAGGAGCAGTAGAGCACAACTGGAGGTTGAATGAGGAGATTAGGGAAAGGAGCTTTAAGGCATGAGGGTCAGAAGGGTCATCAGCTTGAATGTTAAAATCCCCTAGAATAAGGGAATGGGAAGATGCATTCCTGGAAACAGGCCATGTGGCCTTTTTCTGCCATCATGTTTCTATCTAGTCTGCCCTTCCATATCGACTACTAATATAGACCCCTTTTTTCCCTTAGAGATCCTCTGTGTTTGTCCCATGCTTTTTTGAATTCATATACTGTCCTTATCTCTACCACCTCTGCATGCATCTACCACTCTTTCTGTAAAGAAATATTTCCACATATTATTTCTGTCTATCCCCTTTTACCTTCATCGTATGTCCCCTCATTGCAGAGCTTGCTTTCAGTCGAAAGAGGTTCTTCTCCTGTGCATTTATGCCATGAAGATATTTAAACATTTTTATCATATCTCCTCTATCCAGCCTTTCCTCTAAAGTATACATATTAAGATCCTTAAGTCTGTCCTCATATGCTTTATAACGAAGACCACTAACCATTTTGGTAGCCACCCTCTGCACCAACTCCAACCTGCTTATATCCTTTTGAAGGTGTGGTCTCCAAAACTGCACACAATACTCCAAATGAGGTCGCACCAAAGACCTATACAGAAGCACCATTGCCTCCTTTTTTCTGCTAGCCATTCCTTTCCCTGTGCACCCAAGCATCCTTATAGTTTTCGCTGTCGCCTTTTCTACCTGTTTAGCTGCTTTAAGATCGTTAGACACAATCACGCCTAGGTCCTGCTCTTCTTCTGTGGACAGAAGTACTTCGCCTCCTATACTGTATCACTCCTTTGGATTTTGCAGCTCAAATGCATGACCCTGCATTTTCTAGCATTAAATCTCAGTTGCCAAATTCTAGACCATTCTTCAAGCTTAGCTAGATCCCTCCTCATGTTATCTACTCCTTTCTGGGTGTCTACTCTATTGCAGATTTTGGTATCATCCGTAAAGAGGCAAACCTTACCCGACAGCCTTTAAGCAATATCACTAACAAAGATGTTAAAAAGAATTGGACCAAGGACAGATCCCTGCGGCACACCACTGGTAACCTCCCTCTCCCCTTTGTCGCCTCCGCCTCAGTCAATTTCTAACACAGTCAGTAACTTTAGGGTCCATCCCTAGGGTGCTCAGGTTGTTGATAAGTCGCCTGTGTGGAATGGTGTCAAAAGCTTTACTGAAATCTAAATACACCACATCTAGGGCTCTCCCTCAGTCCAACTCTCTGGTCGCCCAAATCAAAGAAATCGATCAGATTTGTGTGACAAGACCTGCCTCTGGTGAATCCATGCTGCCTCCGATTCTGTAATTCACTAGACTCCAGAAACCTCACATCCAGAAAGGAGGAGAACCAGGAGTCAGTTGGTGAGAAGGGTAGAGATGTATTTGTTGGGGGGGGGTGGGGTCGATAAATGGCTGCTACCTGGAGAGGTAGCGGAGAAAATAGGCGGATGGCATGGACTTCAAAGGAAGCAGAGGAATTAGATGAAGGCAGAAGGAGGGGTTGAAATTGGCAGAAATGAGAGAGTAGGAACCCACCACTTGCCACCATGGTCAATGGGCCAAGGTTTATGATAGAATAGGTAGCCTCTGTGACAGAGGGCAGCGACTGAAGCAGAATCTTCAGAGAGAAGCCAAGTTTCAGTAAGAGCCAGATCATGCAGAGTATTAGAGATAAAGAGGTCATGAATGAAGGAAAGTTTATTGGAGACAGAATGTGCATTCCACAATGTGCATGAAAGAGGGAGAGAGGAGAGGGATATGAACAAGATTAGAAAAAATTACATTTTGATCTGTTCCGGAAGTGTGAAAAAAGTCTAGGGAGGCCAGGGTTGAGGTTGACACCTCCAAATGAGAGAAGGAAACATAGAAACATAGAAATATGACGACAGAAAAAGACCACATGGCCTATCTAGTCTGTCCTTCCATAACAACTACAACAGTCCCCTTTTTACCTTTAGAGATCCTCTGTGTTTGTCCCATGCTTTTTTGAATTCAGTTACTGTCCTCATCTCTACCACCTCCACTGGGAGACTATACCACGGATCCACTACTCTTTCCGTAAAGAAATATTTCCGCATATCACTCCTGAATCTATCTCCCTTCACCCTCATCCCATGTCCCCTCGTAGCAGAACTTGCTTTCAATTGAAAGAGGCTCTCTCCCTGAACATTTATGCCACGGAGGTATTTAAACATCTCAATCATATCACCTCTATCCCGCCTTTCCTCTAAGGTGTACATATTAAGATCCTTCAGTCTGTCCTCGTATGCTTTGTAATGAAGACCACTAATCATTTTAGTAGCCACCCTCTGCACCGAAGATGCGGTCTCCAGAATTGCACACTATACTCCAAATGAGGTCGCACAAAAGACTTATACAGAGGCATTATCACCTCCTTTTTTTGCTAGCCATTCCTCTCCGTATGCACCCAAGCATCCTTCTAGCTTTTGCCGTCGCCTTTTCTACCTGTTTAGCTACTTTAAGATCATCACACACAACCACGCCTAGGTCCCGCTCTTCTTTAGTGGACAAAATTACTTCACCCCCTATACTATATTGCTCCCTTGGATTGCTGCAGCCCAAATGCATGACCTTACATTTTTTAACATTAAATCCCAGCTGCCAAATTCTAGACCATTCTTCAAGCTTAGTTAGATCCCTCCTCGTGTTATCTACCCCTTCCTGGGTGTCTACTCTATTGCAGATTTTGGTATCATCCGCAAAGAGGCAAACCTTACCTGAAAGCCCTTCCGCTGTATCACTAACAAAGATGTTAAAAAGAATCGGACCAAGGACAGATCCCTGGGGCACACCACTGATAACATCCTTCTCCTCAGAGTGAGATCCATTTACTTGTACTCTTTGTGGCCTCCCACCCAACCAATTTCTAACCCAAGCCGTAACTTTAGGGTCCATCCCTAGGGTGCTCAGTTTGTTTATAAGTCGCCTGTGAGGAACAGTGTCAAAGGCTTTACTGAAATCTAAATACACCACATCTAGGGCTCTCCCTCGGTCCAACTCCCTGGTCAACCAGTCAAAGAAATCAATAAGATTTGTCTGACAAGACCTGCCTCTGGTGAATCCATGCTGCCTCGGATCCTGTAATCCGCTGGACTCCAGAAACCTCACTATTTTCTCTTTCAACAGCGTTTCCAATAATTTACTCACTACCGAAGTTAAACTAACCGGCCTGTAGTTTTCAACCACATCCTTACTTCCGCTTTTGTGTAAAGGCACCACATGAGCCTCTCTCCAGTCCTTTGGCACCACTCCCGACTCCAACGAGGCATTGAAAAGGTCAGTCAGTGGAGCTGCTAGAACGTCCCCAAGTTCCCTCAGTATTCTCGGGTGTATCTCATCCGGTCCCATCGCTTTGTCTACTTTAAGTTGAGAGAGTTTCTCACGAGCACAGTCTTTTGAAAATTGTTCAAGATGTCCTTTGCTTCTGTTCCTATTTGTGTGTGTTTTCTGAGGTCCTGCTCCTGGTTCTTCATCTGTGAACACAGAACAAAAATATTTGTTAGGCAATTCCGCTTTATTCTTATCAGCTTCTACATATTCCTCCCCTGCACCCTTGAGTCTGACAATACCACTCTTACCCTTCCTCTTCTCACTAATATATCTGAAAAATGTCTTATCCCCCCATTTTATTGCATTGGCTATTTCCTCTTTCTTTTGAATCTTTGCCTTCTTGACTACTTTGCTAGCTTCTCTAAGTTTTTCCAAATACAGATGCCTGTCTTCCTCTCTCTGTGATGTCTTGTATTTCATGAAGGCCTCCCTCTTTTTCTTCACTTTTTCAGCTACTTCTTTCGAAAACCATAGTGGTCTCCTTTTCCTTTTACCTTTATTTACCATTTTAACAAAAAGGTTGGTTGCCCTTAAAATATCCCCTTTCAGTTTTTCCCACTGTTTTTCTACATCCCTCAACTTTTCCCATCCAGTTAACGACTCCCTGAGGTATTGGCCCATCTTCGCAAAGTTAGTCTTCCTAAAGTCTAAGATCCTCGCCTTTGAATGAATTCTAACAGCCCTAGTCCTAATACTGAACCACACCATCTGGTGATAACTGGATGCAAAATGATCTCCCACTACAACATCAGAAACACTTTCACCATTGGTAAGCACCAAGTCCAGTATGGCCCCTTCACGTGTGGGGTCTGTTACCAATTGCCTGAATAGTTCTCCCTGTAGAGAATCCAGGATCTCCTTACTTCTAGATGATACTGCAGCAGGAATGTGTCAATCAACATCTGGCATATTGAAATCTCCTATCAGTAGCACTTCCCCTTTCCTAGCAGTGCTGCACATGTCTTCAATTAACTCTCTGTCCACCTCTTCCTCTTGTGAGGGAGGTCTGTATATCATACCAATGTAAATAGATTTCTCTTTCCCTCTTTCTAGTTTAACCCACAATGCCTCCCCTCTCCCTTTTAAGCTCTGTAATTCCAAAGCTTTAATAGTAGTTTTTACATATAGTGCCACTCCTCCTCCCCTACTTCCTACCCTGTCCTTTCTGAATAAAGTATAGCCAGGTATAGTTACATCCCAATCATGGTTTTCTGTGAACCATGATTCTGTAACTGCCACTAAATCCTAGTCAGCCACTCCCACCAAAGCTTCAACATCAGGGATCTTATTTCCCATGCTATGGGCATTTATACACACTGCTCTCCATATGTTACCCATTTCCATAAAGTTATTTAATGTATCACCTACCTGGGGGCTTTCACTTACCTGGGGGCTTTCTTCACCCATCCCCAACGAATCTAGTTTAAAGCCCTCTTCAGTAGATTAGCCAGTCTACTACTGAAGACGCGTTGACCTTTCTTGGACAGATGGATGCCATCTCTGCTCTGCAACCCTTGGAACAGTATCCCATGGTCTAGGAAACCAAAACGCTCTCGATGACACCATCCACGCAGCCATGCATTCATCTCCAGGATGCGAGCCTCTCTGCCTTGGCCTTTACCCTCAACAGGGAGGATTGAAGAGAACACCACCTGTGCACCTAACTGCTTCACCCTCTGTCCCAGAGCCATGAAGTCACTTTTGATACGTTCTGAGGTATACCTGGCAGTATCATTTGTTCCAACATGGATTAGCAACATTGGGTAATAGTCAGTGGGCTTGATGAGTCTCGGCAAACTCTCCGTAACATCTTGGATTTTGGCACCAGGCAGACAGCATACCTCTCTGGACATCATGTCTGGTCGGCAGATGGACGCCTCAGTACCCCTCAGAAGAGAGTCTCCAACCACCACTACCCTTCGTTTCCTTGTGGTTACTGATTCTGCAACTTTGGGGTACTTGAGCTCTGGTTCTTCCCTTTCCAGGGATGCTTTCACCTCCTCCACTTCCAGGGCTGCATAATGGTTCTTCAATTCAAGGGCTGGAGAAGTTGGATTGGTGATTTTGCAGGCCCTGGTGACTTGTGTCCAACCATCGACATTCTGTTGGCACCCATCTTCTCCTGTGCTGGAGAGCTTGGTTGCTGCAAGAAGCATCTCATCAATGTACTTCTCACTGTCTTGAATGGAAGGAATAGGAAGAGAATGGAAGGAATAGGAGAGAATGGAGGAAGAGAGGAGGTGGCACTACGGAAGCAAGGGTGAAGTTCCCTCAGTGAGTGTGGAGATGGCTGAACGAGAGGAAGAAAATGGTGAAGTTCAAGGACAGGTGATAACGTAGAAGATAGAATGGTAAGGGAAGTGGGGACAGTAAGGAGTGAGTTCACTAGAAGTAGAGCCATGGAATTGTCAGAATGAGGGAAAAAGATTGGAGGGTGAAGTGCAATAAAACCAAATAATTCTTTCGGATGAGAAAGTCACCCAAATAAATGAATATTCTATTACAAATGTTATAATTACAATACCAATCAGATTAAAGTGCATATTTATTCAGGAATTTGAATATTTGCATTTAGTTGGGATCACAGACGTATATGTACAGAAACAACATTAAATTAAATTATCCTGCAGCTTAATAAAGCAGAACCTTTTGCTGCTAGAGGTCAAACTGTTTCCTATAAATCATTGTGTGGGGAGTTCCTGTCTGCACCTACATTTGCTGCCTTTTTTGTTGCCATTTTCTTTTTTTTGTATTTATTTTCTCTTTATTGACAAAGCAGTAACAAACACAGACCATATAACACAACCAATGAAGTATTCTCGGGGAGCAAGAAGGAAGTCAGTCCTCACATATGGGTGACGTCGGTGCTGACAGAGCCCTCGCGGAAGCATCCCCCCAACTTTCAAAGAAAGCCTTTGGGAGATGCCACCACGCATGCAAGGTCCCCTTCCCGTCCAAGGGTGCCATCTTGCTCAGTCTCCTTTTTTCCACGGAGCCCTTCAGACGCTGTCTGACTTTCCCCCGGAAAAAGTTGATTTTTTTGTGCCTAAGTTTTCAACTCGACGCCAGTCTTGCACTGGTATTCTTCCCGCCTACCATCCTCGCTGCCTCGGCATTGAGTTTGCTCCATTTTTATATTCTTCATTCTTTTTATTTTCTGATGCCTTTGTGCCTTTTTTCCCTGCTGGCAGCCTAGAGAGTCTTTAACCTCACAGGGGTACTTTTTTCCCCCCATGGCTACCAGTGGCTTTAAAAGTGTGATTAGTGCTTTAAAATAATGTTCTTAACCGACACACACGACTGCTGCCTCTGTTGCCTCTTGCCGGACCATGACCCGGTGGCCTGCGGTCCTGCAAAAGGATGTTCAGCAAGGCCCTGAACAACCGCCAGCAGCAGCATGATAAGTTCTTCCCTGATGCCTCTGAAGGCCGAAGGCCTCGTCTGAGGCCCCGACATCTTGGGAGGAGCTTTCCGAACCCGAGCGTCGTCGTGGATCCTCGGAGAGGGGGTCTCCCTCGAGGGAGCACAGGAAGAAGAAGAAACCCTTGAAGGCGGCGTCCCTAGATGGTTCTGACTGGCCGGGAACCTCACGGGCCTGGTCTCGCAGTCCAAGGCGCCAGAAAAAGAGAGACCTGCCAAGGTCCCCTGGCAGGACCTGGCCGCAGACCAGCCTCGGTCTCCAGACACTATCCTTGTCGAGGATTCCCCTTTGAGGGAGCCGGCTTTGGGCCTGAGTTCCTCGGTGCCCGTGTCGAAGGCTGTGTAATCTTCTGGCCTGGAGTCCAGAATGGTGGCCCTGGAGTGCAGTTTGCCTTCATCGGCCAGGAGCAGGCACTGTTGTCTGGCATGTCCGGTTCATCCGCCCCAACCACTGGGCACTCGACGTCTAAGATGTACCCAGAGGCCGAGCCAATCCTCAGCTGAAGTCATGTTTGGCGTCCCGCTCGACGGGAGCTCGGTCATCCCCGGCCAGTCTACCGGGTGTCGACTGCAGGGCATTGGGGGCCTCGAAGCCCACGGAGCAGCCCGCCTACGAGTCATCCTCAGAATACTCCGAATGGGAGACAGAGGATGATGAGTCTCCTGATACCCATCGCCACCACAATGTCCCTTCTGATTCCCCAGTCTCAGAACTTCAGAGGTGGTCCCCGCCAGAGGACATGGGCTTCTTGGACTTTGTCAAGGACATGTCCAAGGACCTGGTGTTCCCGACTGAGTTGGAGGAGGAATCTTGGGCGGACGAGCTGGAGATCCTCCAGTATGAGGCCCTTCCTCGGGAATCGCTCAGTGCCCATTCCTCCAATCCTGGTTACAGCTCATGCCCCGAATGTGGGAGACACCAGCGTCGGTGTCTGTGGTGAGCAAATGGCTCGATGCGATGTATCGGGTCCACTGGAGCCTGGGCTTCCAGAAGTCACAACTGCCGCACAATTCCATGGTGGTGGAGTCGGCTAAGTGTCGGCTGAAAAGCCAGAAGACACACTCCTCAGTGCCCTCAGGCAAGGAGGCCCGCACCTTCGATGACCCCAGTAGGAAGTGCTACCAGGGCTCGATGCTCATCTGTCAGGTTCAGGCCTACCAGTTGTACCTGGGCATATTCTTGAGAGACCTGATGAAGGAACTCACTGGGTTCTCGGCTGGTCTCTCCGAGGAACCTTTGCAGCGGTTCAAGAGCCTTCCAAGGCCACCTGTGAATACTCCAAATTTATGTCTCGAGCAGTCTATGATGGGTTCGAGTCGGCGCCACGGGTTGCCGCGGTGGGCATCGGTGTATGCTGCCAGGCTTGGCTTCAGTCGCCCGACCTCGCGCAGTGGGTTCAGGACAAATTCGTCGACATCCCATGCCAAGGGGAGATCCTCTTCAGCAAACCCAGGACTGACAAGGCTGCCAAGCTGGAGACTGAGTTCATGGCGAGGACCAGGCTCTTCAAGAAGATCACTGCCCCTCCCCGATGGAAGGGCTTGGGTAAAAAGCCCTTTTACCCGAGAAAGTGGGCTGCTTACCGAAACTATCCACCCTATCAGGCCTCCCTTGCTCCCCAATAGGGACAGCAGGCCAAGGGACATGGGCATGGTCCATGTAAGCAGAAGGCTCCCAAACCCCAGGCATCGGCCCTGGCCCAGCCAGGGGGTAGTTTTTAACTCCTTGAGCATAGCCTCTCTACCCCAAGGAGATCAGCAGCCCACGGTGGACGTCTGGCCCTCTATGCCCAGAGGTGGGTGCCCATCACCACCAACTCCTGGGCACTGAGGGTAGTCGATGAGGGTTACCACCTCCACCTGACTCAGACACCTCCCCCTTATTTCCCCAGAGAGCCCTTCAGGTCTCCCCTCCACCGGTACCTTCTCCTGAAGGAGTTGGCAGGTCTTCTCGAGGACAAAGCAGTGGAACAGGTGCCAGGGTTCTACTCCAGATGCTTCCTCATCCCAAAGAGGACAGGGGGCCTAAGGCCCATCCTCGATCTGCGCAACCTCAACAAATTCCTGGTGAGGGAGAAATTCAAGATGCTCTCTCTTGGAACATTGCTGCCATACCTCCAGCAGGGAGATTAGCTATGCTCCTTAGACCTCAAGGATGCTTATACACACATCCTTATCCTCCCCAACCACAGGCAATACTTGCGGTTTGTGGTAGGGGACAAGCACTTTCAATACCGGGTACTTCCCTTCGGCCTAACCTCCTCCCCGAGGATCTTCACAAAATGTCTGGCAGTCATGGCCGCCTTCTTCAGACTCCAAGGAGTCTTCGTGTTTCCTTACCTGGCTCATAAGGGGAGGAGGCACAGCAGGCCACTGCATGCACCATCCAGGTTCTGCAGCACTTGGGCTTCGTCATAAATTATCCCAAGTCTCACCTCCTCCCGGCTCAATGCCTGAAGTTCATTGGGGCAGAGCTCGATACCTTCCAGGCCAAGGCCTTTCTGCCCAAGGACCGGGTCGATTATCTCAGATCTCTGGCTCAAGGCACCTTCTGCATCTGCTCGGGCACATGACCTCCACAGTCCACGTCACCCAAGACGCTCGCCTCCACATGAGGGCGGCACAGTGGTGTCTCCGGGACCAGTGGTCTCAGGCCACAGGCTGCCTCTGACAGGGTTGCAGTGACCCTCCAGTTGGTGGATTCCCTGGTCTGATGGCAGTCACCCCAACACCTAGAGGCGGGCATGCCCTTTTTGACTCCCAGCCACTCGAGGGTCTTCACCACGGATGCCTCCATGCTCGTTTGTGGAGTGCACTGTGGAACCCTCTGCACTCAGAGCACCTGGTTGCCAGACGAGAGTGCCCAACAGATAAACCTCCTGGAGCTCTGAACAATACACCTCACTCTGAGGGGTTTCTGTCACCACCTGTGCCACCAGCCAGTCCTGGTCAGATGGACTATCAGGTGGCAGTGTTCTGCGTGAACAAACAAGGGGGCACAGGGTCCCATGTCCTTTGCCAGGAGGCATTGGATCTATGTTTATACATGTTCCAACAGGGTAGCCTCCTGAGGGCAGTGTACCTCCCAGGCCAGGACAACCTGCTGGCTGACAGGCTCAGCAGGGTTCTCCAGCCACACGAGTGGCAGCTGGACCCCAGGATAGCCAGTTGGCTTGTCTGGCTCTGGGGGGAACCCGTGATGGACTTGTTTGCTAGTCCAGACAACTTTCAGTTGCCCCCTTCTGCTCCCGGCAGGCCCACTCCTCCAGGGTGGCAACGGATGCATTTCTAGTCTTGTGATCTGAAGGCATCATTTACGCCTTCCCTCTGATGCCGCTGTCCCTCTGCGACAGTGCCTCACTCATACTGATACCTCCCAGGTGGCCCAGGCAAGCGTGGTTCCCGCTGCTTCTACAGTTGACAGTGGAGGCCCCCCTCCCCTTGGGCACCGCCCCTGGACTCCTATCTCAGGAGGGGGCTCTCTTCTGCACCCCAACCTGGGGTCCCTCTCCTTGACAGCGTGGCTGCTGAGAGGGTGACTCTCTCCTCCCTCAACCTTCTGGTCGAGGTTGAAGACATTCTGCTGGCCTCCCGCAAGGCCTCTACCAGGAATGCGTCCGCCTTCAAGTGGCGCAGTTTCTCTGTTTGGTGCGCCGATCATGGGGCTGATCCCTTCTCCTGCCTGGTGGCTTTGGTGTTGCAGTACCTTCTCCATCTCTCCCAATCCGGGCTCAAGTCTAACTCCATCCGAGTGCCCAGTGGATTGTAAGCTTCTCTCGGTCCATCCTTTGGTGACCCGCTTCCTTTGGGGCTTGCTCCTGTCAAAACCTCCAGTTCGCCCTCCGGCGATCGAATGGGACCACAACGTACTGTTGGGGCATCTCTCTCGCCCACCCTTTGAGCCTCTGGCGACTTGCTACCTCTCTTGGAAGGTGGTTTTCCTGGTTGCGCTCACCTCTGCTCACAGAGTTAGCGAGCTCCAGGCCCTCGTGGCAGAGGCACCCTACACCAGGTTGTACAAGAACAGGGTGGTGCTTCGCAAGCACCCCAAGTTCCTGCCAAAGGTAGTGTCGCCCTTCCACCTTAACCAGGAAGTGGTGCTACCTTCCTTCTTCCCAAGACCTCACTCCAGTCGGGCAGAGACGGTTCTTTACTCATTGGATTGTAAGAGGGCCTTATCCTTCTACATCTAATGCACCCAAGGCCACCGCAAAGCTTCTCAGCTTTTCATCTCCTATGACCCCAGTAGGCTGGGGGAGGCGGTGACCAAGCATACGCTGTCTACTTGGGTGGCAGACTGTATCGCTTTTGCTTATGGACAGACGAGGCTCCCACTGGAAGGCCGCATCACGGCGCACTTTGTCTGGGCCATGACAGCTTCGGTGGCAAACTTGCACTCTGTCCCGATAGTGGACATCTGCCAGGCCGCCACCTGCTCTTCAGTCCATACTTTCGCGGCTCATTACTGCTTGGAGAGAGAGTCCCGACAGGACGGTGCCTTCGGCCAGGCTGTGCTCCGTAACCTTTTCGGGGTCTAGCAACTCCTACCCTCTGACCCTTCTGTATTTCGGCTACAGAAGTGCTGGTTTCATTGGACATGAGTCCTACTGTGGTCTGTGGGCATGGATTAAAATTGCTGCTGCTTGTGGCTCCACCTCGCGGGAGCCCTGCTTTTGCTATGGGTTTTTGGTAGCCTGTAGCTGGGGAGTCCCATATGTAAGGACTGACTTCCCGGATAAAGTGTGTCACGCCGCCACCACTCGCCTCTAGCTAAGAGGGGCGTGGTTTTTAGAGGAACTTTCTGTTGGCTGTTTTTTCAGCTTTTTCAAACCATTTCCCCGCAGTGCCTTATGGGAAAAGTAGTCTTTGCTTGGCTGTATGTGTGCATCAAACAGAAAGCTGTAGTTGGGCTCCAAGGGGTAAGGCAAATGACAAAAATTTATTTTATACAGACAAAGGTTCGTTCATACCACGCACAGGATATTTGCTCAGGGACTCTGTGAATTAGAGCACTCTCCAAAAACAAACACAAACCCAAAATGTCTGTTTAAAGGTTCTCCATAGTGCAGGATACACAGTCTTTAACAGCAAGGATAATTCCCTTTTTAACCTTGCTGGGTAAAGCACAAAACAAAATCACATTCACTGTCCATGATAGTATAGCTTCTCTCAGCTTCAAAACCTTCAAGCAACAAATATAACTCAGGGCACAAGAAAGCTTCGTTATAATTAGCTACTTTCTTACCCCAGTGTCCTTGTTCCAGCAGCAGAAAATTAACAAGCTTATCCCAGTTTCCAGGCTTGCTCCTTAGTCCCTATGACCTTTCCCTTTACCAACACGAGGGACTCACGGCCACCCAGCCTGTGGACTATGGGTTTCTTTTCCTGGCAAACTCTCTCTCAAGACTGGCTTGTTTTCTCCCTGTTCCTCAGGTTTAAAGTTTAGCACAAAGAACAGTCCATGGGAGTGTCCTCCTCATTCAGCTTCACCCCAGGCTCTCCCAGCTGCTTAGGCTCTGACTCCCCGTCCTGCTCACAATGCTCAGCTAGCCTCTCGGGGGATCTTGGAGTCTCTCCTGTTCTTGGCTCCAAGCCCTCTTGCAGACGTGCTATACACCACTTAGCACTCTCCTCTCTTGGAAGCTCAGTTCCTCTGCTCTGCTCAGCACCGGTCAAGCTTCCCTTGCTTGCAGCTGTGCCTCGGCTCGTGGCAGTCTGGCTTCCTGCTTCTCCTCCTCCTCTTCATCCTCCCGTCCTGCTCACAATGCTCAGCTTAGGTTTATACTTCCAGGACTCTAACTTCAACCCCTCCCTACCCAGGTGATGGCAAATCAGCCTGACTTCGTGCACCTGAGTGCTCGGAGCATTCACTGCCTAAGGGGTTCTGGGCTCTGTATCCTCTCCCCTTCATTCCACTAGGGGGAGCATGAAATGTGGGCCATGTGGAAGTTTTCTGATTCCTGGAGGTGTTTGTGGTTTTCCTACCCTGCCTCGGTGAAAGGGGACCCTTTACTAGGGTGAATTCCTGTCTCTTTGTCCTTCCCCAGACTCCGGATAGGCCTCCTTGGCACAAGTGTAGTTACTCACCTGTAACAGATGTTCTTCAGGGACAGCAGGAATCAATCCTCACAACCCTCCCTTCTCCCCTTGGAGTTGCTACTGTACCATCTTTTATTTTTGCTGTCTTTCAGCTATGTCATCTGACTGAGCAAGATGGCACCCTTGGGAGGGAGGGGGACTGCAAATGCGTGGTGACATCTCCCAAAGGCTTTCTTTGAAAGCTGGGGGGATGCTTCCGCGAGGGCTCCATCGGCACCGACGTCACCCATATGTGAGGACTGATTCCTGCTGTCCCCAGAGAACACCTGTTACAGGTGAGTAACTACGCTTAGACTCCCCCACCCCCATGGGGAAAGCAAAAGGTAGCATGCTACAATCAATATGTGAGCATAAACTTACCCTTCTCCTCACTACTACTGGTTTTGTAAGTCATTGCCAAGTTTGCTTCTTAATGACTGTGATGACTCTGAAGTTCTTTGACCTGTTTTATCTGCCTGTACCCATACCAGATAGCATGCCTGTTATCTCCAGGAACAAGCAGGAATGTAGTCATCACATATGGGTATCGTCGGTACCGACGGAGCCTGTGCGGGAACGCTCCCCAGCGTCCAATTAAAAAACTTTTGGGAGCATCCCACAGCGCCTGCGTGCTGCCTTCCCGCCTTTCCCAACTGCCTCTCTCCAGTTCTTCGTTTTCCGCGGAGCCAGCAGGTCGTGTTCCTGTCACCGCAGAAACGTTTCCTCATTTTTTGTGGTCACGTCTGCCTTCCTCGACGCTTTACCGGTACCGCCGGTTTTTCTTTCTTTCTTTCTTTATTTTCTTTAAAAAAAATAATAAATTCTAAGTACTTTACCATTTTTTCCAGGTGCATGCGCCTTTTTGGGCCTTAGGCCCAAGATTTTTTCCATAATGGAAAAACCCTCCTGCTATAAAAAGTGCACCAAGTGTGGCGGTACTATCTCCGTCACCGACACTCATGAGTGGTGTCTGAAATGTTTAGGTCCTGACCATTCCATCTCGGAGTGTATGGCCTGTGCCATGATGTCCAGGAGAGGTCGACAGAACCGAGCCGCCAAGCTCAGTACCCTATTTCCCTCTGATGCAGCTTCGGTGGCATCGACGTCTTCCAGGGCTTCGTCTTCCTCCCGTGGATCTCAGGTAACTAAACATAAGTCTAGCCGGTCCTCAAAGGGTAGATCTCCTTCTAAGCATCGAGATGCCTCTGGCGTTGCCCTTGAGGATTCTGCACTGGCAAAATTGCCCCAGCGGGAGGCTTCGGCTTCCAAAGCATTATCGGGGCTCCAGGATGTTCTCGAGGCCTCGACCTCGGCAGAACTACTGGTGCCATGCTCTGGGGTACCAGCGGTCTTCTCCGGTACCGACATCCAGGCATTGGCAGCGTCGATAGACCAGAGAGTCCTGGCTATTGAGCGCAGTCTGGCGGCTCTCCTTGCGGCATCGACGCCCTCGGAACCGCTTCAGACTTTTCAACCGGTACCGGCACCGACTCTGTCACCAGTATCGGTATCGGTACCGGTACCGATAGCGTCGACATCGGTGTCCACATTGCCGGCACCCAGTCATCCGATGCCTTCCGGTACCGATACTCTGGTAACAATTACTCCCGCTACCGACTTCGGTCGGTATGGGTATCGGGCTCTTCAAGAGTATCCTGACAGAAGGTACTTCGAGTCCTCAGAGGAATCTGAGGATTCTGACAGTTCTGTCGATGCGGGAATACTTCTCCCAGAGGAGCCTTCCTCCCCTAAACGTAGGATGTCTCCTCCAGAGGACATTTCCTTTCAGGATTTCATCAGGGAGGTGGCTCAAGGTCTGTCCATTACTGTGGCACCTGAAACAGAGCCCAGACCAAAGGAGTTGGAAATTTTACAATATCCTAAAACTCCTAAGGAGGCAGCTACCTTGCCCATCCATGAGATCTTGCATGATCTCATGTTAAGAATGTGGGAGACACCTCTTACCACCTCTCCTCATTCTCGTAGACTGGATACTCTGTATTGAGTCCCCCCTTGTCCTGGCTTCCAGAAAACTCAGCTTCCTCACCACTCTATTGTAGTGGAATCAGCTATGAGAAGGATCAAGAGTGCAAAGAGGCATGCCTCTAATCCTCCAGGACGTGAGTGCAGAACTTTGGATGCTTTTGGACGTCGTGTCTTCCAAGCTTCCATGCTTTCTGCCAGGATCAGTTCCTATAGTCTATATATGGGAATGTTCCTGAAGGAAGTCACAGGTGATTTAGAGGCTTTGAGTCCTCTTCTTCCGGAGGATAGAAGACAGGATTTTCTCACATTGGTCAAACATGCCCAGGATGTTTCTAAATTTGTCAACCATGCAGCTTTTGACTGTTTTGAGTGCATAAACAGAACCTCTGCCATTGCCATAGGTGCACGTAGAATTGCTTGGCTCCAGGCATCTGATCTTGAGCTCTGGGTACAAGATAAACTGGGCAATATTCCTTGTACTGGTGAGAACCTGTTTGGTAAAGATTGGCAGGAAAAGGCCAATGAGTTGGATGCTGACAACTCCACCTTGGATAGATTGTCCAAGTCCACAGCTGATCCTGCAAGAAAGAAATCTTTTAAGAAGCCATTCTTTTCTAAAAAGAAAAAGTATTATCCTGCTTATTCTCAGCAGGGACGTTCTGCAGGTCAGCTTGTCAGGAAAGGTCAGCAACCACCCAAACAAAGAAAAGCAAAGACTGCTAAGCCTCAGACGTCCCAGCAGTCTCAGCCTCCACAAGGCCTTTGACTTTCAGCTAGAGAACGTAGCCTTCCTGGCTCTCATTGGACCAGAGCCTTCCACCATTCCAGGAAGGTTGTGTCACTTTGCCCCCAGATGGGGGCAAATAACAGCAGAGCATTGGACACTCTCCATCATAAAAGAGGGGTACAAGCTTCATTTTTCAAGCATGCCCCCTCCCACAATGATAAGGCAGTTCAATTCTCCGTCCTCTCTCATCAACCTGTTAGGTCAGGAGGTCACTATGCTTCTTGCCCAAGGGGCAATAGAAGAAGTACCCATCCATCAGCAGGGTACAGGGTTTTACTCCCCCTATTTCCTTATCCCAAAGAAAACAGGGGGATACAGACCTATCTTGGACCCCAGAGAATTGAAAAAGTTCCTTGTCAAAGAGAAATTCAAGATGATTTCTCTTGAAACTCTGCTGCCATACCTTCAGAGTCAGGATTGGCTTTGTTCTCTAGATCTCAAGGATGCGTACACCCATGTTCTCATCCATCCAACTCACAGAAGGTTCCTTCGGTTCCTTTTTCAAGGAAAGCACTACCAATACAGGGTGCTTCCATTTGGCCTGGCCTCAGCATCAAAGGTGTTCATGAAATGCATGGCTGTGGTAGCAGGATTTCTCCGCACTCTAGGGATATTCGTCTTCCCCTACTTAGACGACTGGCTCATTCGAGCCCCAACAGAGTCAGAGGCCAGGACTTCTCTTATCCTGCACAATGCGTATCCTTCAGTATTTGGGTCTGGTAATAAACATCCCAAAGTCCAGTCTAACTCCCACTCGGTCTTTAGAGTTCATAGGAGCTTTGCTGGATAACAGAAAGGCAAGGGCCTATCTCCCCCAGACCCGTTGCCTTCGCATGGTGCAGTTAGCTTCTCAAGCATTGCTGAAGCCTCATCTCACTGCCCGAGAAATGCTACAACTACTAGGCCACATGGCATCTACTGTGCATGTGGTTCCCTATGCTCGCCTCCATATGAGGGCAGCCCAGTGGACTTTATCCACTCAATGGACGCAGGCATCAGGATGCCTGTCAGACAAAATAGCAAACACAAGTCGTCTTATTTTGTCCCTCCAGTGGTGTAAGTCCACTCAAAACCTGTTGCTGGGGTCCCCTTTTCAACAACCCTTACCCCAGGCAACTCTCACAACAGATGCTTCTCCGATGGGATCGGGAGCTCATCTGCAAGACCTCTCCACCCAAGGCACCTGGTCTCCACAGGAGACTCATCTACATATCAGTCTCTTGGAGCTTAGAGCAATCTTCCTTGCTTTTCGAGTGTTCCACACCTTGCTCAGCTACAAGACAGTCCTCATTCATACGGACAATCAAGTAGCCATGTTCTTCATGAACAAGCAGGGGGGAACAGGCTCTCTGTTGCTTTGCAACGAAGCTTTGCGATTATGGGCCCTCACCAGAGAGCATCAGATTCATCTCCTGGCAGTGTATCTTCCCGGCATAGAAAACTCTTGGGCAGACAGACTCAGTCGAGTTCTGCTTCCACACGAGTGGTCCTTACATGCGGACCAGGTGGCCAAGATTTTTCAAATTTGGGGAACCCCGGACATAGACCTCTTTGCAAGTCCGTGGAATGCCAAACTTCCCCGGTTCTTTTCCAGAATTCCGGTTCAGGGGGCTCAGGCCAGGGATGCTTTCCTCCTTTACTGGAGTCAACACTTCCTGTATGTCTTTCCACCCATTCCCCTAATTCCCAAAACCCTGTTCAAGCTTCAGAGAGACAGGGCATATGATTCTCATAGCTCCACATTGGCCACGGCAAGTGTGGCACCCTCTGCTTCTACATCTCTCTCAAGCTCCCTCCCTGGAGTTAGGGTCTGCTCCAGATCTCGTATCTCAGGAGGACGGAATGTAATGGCATCCCAATCCTCAGTCTCTGCACCTCAGGGCTTGGTTGCTGAAGGCCTAGATCTCCATGATCTTAACCTCCCTCAGCAAATAAAGAATATCCTTTATGCTTCCAGGAAGCCTTCCAGAAGACGCTCTTATGCTTTCAAGTGGAAAAGGTTTACCATATGGTGTTCACAGAAGGGTCTTAACCCTATTGCCATACCTCTGGAATCATTACTTGAGTATCTCCTTCATTTATCCAAAGCAGGACTTAAGACTAACTCAGTGAGGGTCCATTTGAGTGCTATTGCAGCTTCCTTCAAGCCCCTAAATGGACAACCCATTTCTTCCCATCCTCTTATAGCAAGATTTATGAGAGGCCTTCTGCTAACTAAGCCTCCCATTAAGCCACTTCCTGTGGCATGGGACTTAAATTTGGTTCTTGGTCAGCTCATGAAGCCACCTTTCGAATCCTTAGCTACTATCTCCTTGAAATTCTTTTCTTGGAAAGTTATTTTTCTCATTGCAATCACATCAGCACGTCGCATCAGTGAGTTGCAAGCACTAGTGGCTGATCCACCTTATACAAGGTTCCATCAGGACAAGGTAGTCCTTAGGACTCATCCACACTTTATGCCAAAGGTGGTCTCACCTTTTCATCTAAACCAAGTGGTCTACCTACCTGTGTTCTTTCGAAGGCCTCATGCATCAAATGCAGAAAGGAACCTTCATACTTTGGACTGTAAAAGAGCTTTAGCTTTTTACTTACAAAGAACACAGCAACATAGAACGTCCTCTCAACTCTTTGTTGCTTTTGATCCTTCTCATTTGGGACTTCCAGTCTCCAAGAGAACACTATCTAACTGGATTGCTCAGTGTATTTCCTTTGCCTATCAGAGTAAGAATCTTTCTCTGGAGGGCCATGTCACAGCTCACAATGTGAGAGCCATGGCAGCTTCAATGGCTCATCTGCACTCTGTGTCTATCGATGACATCTGTCGAGCAGCCACCTGGGCCTCGGTTCATACCTTCACAGCCCATTACTGCTTGGACAAGGACTCCCGCCGGGATGCCTTGTTTGGTCAGGCTGTTCTCCAACACCTGTTCCATACCTAATCAACTCCTACCCGCCATCCCTGTTGGATGCCAGAGATCCATGGGGGGAAGTGGAGCCCTTTCACAGGACACACAACTTCTGGGGTCTCTTCCTGGCATCTAAAGCTAGGGAGTCCCCATATGTGATGACTACATTCCTGCTTGTTCCTGAAGATAGCATAGTTACTCACCTGTAACAGGTGATCTCCGGGAACAGCAGGAATTTAGTCCTCACAACCCACCCACCTCCCCTAGGAGTTCTATCTCTCTATCTATCTACAGTCAAACCTCGGTTTTCATTTGCCCCGGTTTTCATACGCTTCGGTTTTCAACGTCTTTTCTGACTGAGATTTTGTCCCGGTTTTCATGCATTGCTTCAGTTTTCAACGTCTTTTGACTGAGATTTTGTCCCAGTAGCAGGGAAGAAAAGCTGTCAACGTAAGCAGGAGATGTTGCATGAATGTGGGAGGCAGTTCTTTCTCTTGCAGGGTACGTCTGAAGCTATATCATTAAGATTTTCTGCCATTCTGAAGCATTGAGCAGATAATGTAAAGGTATTTTAATGGACTGAATTCAATGTGATTCCGAAGAGAGCTGGGCACAGCAGCTTGTCAGGGGTGGCTAAGGCCAGATGTTAACATACTGTACTGTACAGTACTGTACTTAGTTTGCATTCAGTGATGTTAAATGTTCATTTATCCATTTCATTAGTCATTTATATTTATTTCTCATTGTTTTCTGTATGTAAAAATATAGTTATTCTCTATAAAATGTATTTTTTGTGAATATTTTTGGGTGTCTGGAACGGATTAATTGGATTTACATTATTTCTTATGGGAAATATTGCTTCAGTTTTCATACGTTTCGGTTTTAGTCAGACTTTTTCGAACGGATTAATCATGAAAACCGAGGTTTGACTGTATTTCCCTTTCCCTCTCTCTCTCTTTGTCTCAGCTTTAAAACTCAACTGAAGAGAGGTAGTTGGGAAAGGCGGGAAGGTAGCACGTAGGCGCTGCGGGATGCTCCCAAAAGCTTTCTAATTGGACGCTGGGGAGCGTTCCCGCACAGGCTCCGTCAGTACCGACGATACCCATATGTGAAGACTAAATTCCTGCTGTTTCCGGAGATCACCTGTTACAGGTGAGTAACTATGCTTTATCTGCCTGTACCCATACCAGATAGCGTGCCTGCTGTATCTGCCTAATGAGATCCGAGAGTTTGCCTGATCACATTTGAACAGATAACCTCCCGCTTCAAACAAGTCATGGTAGGAGCAGCCAAAATGATGCATCCAATCATAGCAATAGCCAGTCTCTACCTCCTCACTCGACTACCCACTGGATCACATGCCCTTAATCCAGTCTCCAACCATATTCCAGTCTTACGGAGCGATGGGAAGAGATGGGCAGATAAACCTCACCGCTCTTCAACAGAAGCCAACCGCACGCTTCACCCCCACATACTGCACATCTCATTACAACACTCCAAAAAGCCTCACATTGAGAAACACCAGCTCCCACACATGCTGAAGTGTGCCCTCATCAATGTCCGCTCAATCCGCAAAAAATAGCCTGTGGTCACGGATTTAATAACTCTCCATAACCTGAACATCCTAATGATCACAGAGACATGGCTATCTGATTGCGACACCATTCTTCTCAACCAGATGTTACCCCCCCCCAACTTCTCACTCCATATGTGCCACAGAGCTAATCAGAGAGGTGGAGGAGCGCTCATCTTCTCCAAAACAGAGCTACAATTTCAACTGATCAACTCAGCATAGCTAACAATCTTTGCACAATGAACCTACTCTACAGAGCACCAGTGACATCACCAGTTGACCTCTCAACAATTATAGACCTCGCCTGCAACACCAGTAATCCCCGCTCCCCAAGTTGGTTGCCAGGCGATTTCAACCTGCCTGCATGACAAGATACCCAAGCCACTGTCTTCCTTGAAGCACTCGACAAGCTGGGATACAAACAACTAGTCAACACACCCACACACGTGAGAGGAAACAAATTGGACCTGGTCTTTGCCCCACAAACATCTGTAGAAGCGACCCACGATTTGGCGATATCTGCAACACCAGTACCCTGGTCCGACCACAGCCTGATTAATTTCAAATACCTGCCCACCGTTACAGTCATAATAACACCAGCAGAGCTACTGTCTTCCCCAAAACATCAGCAAGACGATTCTGACCCTTTATCAAAGAGGAAATACTGGAGAAAGCCATTCCACTCCTCAACGCCACAGCCCCTAACTTGGATGAAATGATCTCTAACTGGGACAACAGCCTCATCACCATTGCTCAGTTCCCAACCACGAACAAACCTCCAAAGAAATGAGAGCCCGCACCATGGTATTCCACCGAACTGCGATCATCACTCCTTCACCTGCACAAGCTAGAGAGACGATGGCGCCGATCACACTCCACTGAAGCACAGAATGCATATAGCCTACACCTAAAAAAGCACCGAGAAGCAATAATGGAGAGAAGGAAGCAATTCCATACGGACCTCCTGAAGCGCTCGATGAGTGAGCCACACGACCTCTTCAATATAGAGAAGACACTGACAAGAGAACCAGCCCCAGACCAACCATACATGCCGCAACCACAGAATTTTGCAGATTATCTCCAATCAAAAATGCTCCAGACTGGCAAGACCACAAGTCCCACAAGCCACACTCCGCGACACAAACCGACCAACCCAACGCCACTGACCAAATTCACCACCATATCAAAGAGAGAGATTGAGGACACCATTGCCTCCATTAATACCACTACTGCACCAAATGATCTCTGTCCAGCTTTCTGGATAAGAGAACTACGCTGTGATCTCAGCCAGTTCCTGAATAAAATCATAGAGCAGTCATTCTCAATGGGAACCTTCCCACAAAGGTTGAAGCATACCTCCATCAGGCCGCTGCTGAAAAACAACAAACTGGACCCTTTAAAAGTCGAATCCTTTAGACCAGTTTCAAGCATCACACTTCTCGCCAAGATAATTGAAAATGTAGTCCAACGCCAAATTCAACAACACATCGAGACTGATGCCCCTTTGGACCCATCTCAGCACGGATTCAGGGAGGCACACGGCGTAGAAACCCTCCTCACCACCCTCTTCAACACCATAATCTTGGGAATTGACAACATTTGACAAGGATTTGCCCTTATCTTCATGGATATTGCAGCGGCTTTTGACTCCGTAAGCCACGAGATACTCCTGGGATGTCTCGAGGAAAAGGGAATACAGGGCACAGCTCTAAGCTGGTGCAAATCCTACCTGTCCAACAGATGCAGCACATGAGAACGCACCACAACTTCGGAACCGTTCCTACAAAAACAAGGTGTGCCTCAGGGATCATCGCTATCGGCATTGATGTTTAACATATACATGCAACCCATCTGCGCCATTATCCGCTCATTTAACGTCTCCTGTCTGGTATACGCAGATGAAGTTCTACTATACATGCCATTTGCAACAGACCAGCCAGACGTCTCCCCTCTAACAAGCTGCTTCGACGCAGTTGCTGACTGGCTCCACACGCAAAATCTCTGAATAAACCACAACAAGACAGACATCCTCTTCATCATGAGGAACCAAGGATTCCCCCCCCCCCCTCCTTAAAGGTGAAGAACGCTGAGCTGATAACCAAACCCACAATCCGATACCTAGGTGTGACCTTGGACCAACGGCTGGACATGAAAACCCACATAAGTAACACAGTCAAGACAATGTACCATAAAATACGTACACTATGATCTACAATCTCTTCTGGACCCCGATGACTTTCGAACAATCTATCAAGAACTAGTAACACCACACTTTGATTACGCCAATGCAATCCTATATGGACTCCTTCAAACATCACTGAATCCACTCCAGCTTGCAATCAGTGCAGCCGCTAGAGTTCTATACGGAGTCTCAAGAATGGACCACATTACACCAATCCTGAAGAAACTCCACTGGTTACCAATCAATGGCAGACTATGTTACAAGATCCTAGTAATGACCTTTAAAGCCATAAACAATCAACCCTCCACCTCCATCTCCGAGCTAATTCACCTCAAACCCCCGAACAGACTCAGAAGATTGACAGCTATCAATACATTGATAATTCCAAAAGAAACAACGAAGTGCACCCAGGCGACATCTAATAGAGCTTTCAGGCTCTTTGCACCCAGATGTTGGAATGCCCTCCCCACACCCATCCGAGCAATCACCGACCTGGCCCAATTCAGGAAGGCACTGAAGCACCACCTATTCATACGGCACTACCCTGAGATTAGCCTCAAAAATCAACCTGCAAACATTCTCACTAATCACCTTGACTCTCCCAATAGCACACCCAACACACTGGAGGGCAACCAGCCCCACCGGTGCAACTCCAAGTAGACTTCAGGTGTACAGTATATTTATTAGTGTAAATAATTGTAGAAAGCTACCCCAGTTATGTCCGAGTTACAGTCCCTGTTTACTGTAAATACAATGCAGCCCCGACTGCATTGTATAAGGTTCTGTTATATGTACACCGCACTGATGTGAATAGTGCAGTATAGAAAAGACGTTAAGGTTAAATAAATAAATAAATTGGCTTATTTCTTATAGTTTAGTAGCAGCATGTCCATGTCAGTCCCAAGCCACATAAGTGCATGGACATTTCTAGCCTGCAAATGTCTTTCTAGTAATTTTTACAGAACAATGATGTTGCCTTTGCATGTGTTTGCACACATGCAGAAACTGTACTTTTAGATGGACATTGCTGATCTTTGTTCTTTTCCATAAGGATGTATAGTCAGCACTTGTAGTCTTGCATCTTTTTTCATAGCTGTTAGTTTGACTTAAGTTTGCTTTTGTCTGCCTGAAACTCTGTCCTATGTAATAAGTGCTCAGCATGACTAAACTCACCACCACAGTGAGAAATTCAAGTAGGTGGCTTAAAGGTGCATGATGATATAGGGATTTTACAATATATGGGGACGTGTTTATAGGGATTGTAAAATTGTATGCTTATATGTTAAGATAGCATAAGGATGTATAGCATCATAAGAACATAAGATATGCCATACTGGGTCAGACCAAGGTCAATCAAGCCCAGTATCCTGTTTCCAACAGTGGCCAATCTAGGTCATACGTACCTAGCAGTTTCCCCAAAAGACACAGGTTCCACAGTGCTTGTACTGGGTCAAGCATTGATATCCTGGGTCCCTTCTTAATAATGGTTTATGGACCTTTCCTCCAGGAACTTGTCCAAACCTTTTTTAAACCCAGCTACACTAACAGCCTTTACTACATCCTCCGGTAACAAATTCCAGAGTTTGATTACACATTGAGTGAAAAAATATTTTCTTTTATTAGTCTTAAATAGTTTACCCTGTAGCTTCATTGCATGTCCCCTAGTCTTTCTATATTCTGATAACGTAAACAATCGATCTACGTTTACCCGTTCCACTCCGTTCATTAATTTATAGACTTCTATCATATCTCCCCTCAGCCGTCTCTTTTCCAGGTTAAAGAGCCCTAACCTTTTTAGCCTTTCTTCATAGGAGTATCCTTCCATCCCCTTTACCATTTTGGTGGCTCTTCTCTGAACCTTTTCTAATAACGCTATATCCTTTTTAAGATACGGCGACCAGAATTGCACACAATATTCAAGGTGCGGTCTCACCATGGAACGATATAGAGGCATTATAATATCTTTTGTTTTATTTTCCATTCCTTTCCTTATGATACCTCGCATTCTATTTGCTCTCTTGGCTGCCGCTACACACTGGGCCGAGGGTTTTAACATGTTATCCACAGTGATGCCTAAATCTTTTTCCTGGGTGGTGGTTCCTAATGTGTAACCTTGCATCGTGTAACCATAATTTGGGTTGTTCTTCCCTAGGTGCATAACTTTGCACTTGTCCACATTAAATTTCATCTGCCATTTTGATGCCCAGTCTTCCAATTTATCAAGATTCTCTTGCAATTTTCCACAATCCTCTTGGGTTTTAACAACTTTAAATAGTTTTGTGTCATCTGCAAATTTGATAACCTCACTCGTTATTCCACTTTCCAGGTCATTTATGAATATGTCAAAAAGCAGCGGACCCAGCACATATCCCTGGGGTACACCACTATTCACCTTTCTCCATTGGGAAAATTGGCCATTTAGCCCTACCCTCTGCTTTCTATCTTTTAACCAGTTCCTGATCCACAGTAGTACACTGCCTCCTATCCCATGACTCTTTAGTTTTGCCAAAAGTCTCTGATGAGGGACCTTGTCAAAGGCTTTCTGAAAGTCCAGATACACTATATCAACCGACTCACCTTTGTCCACCTGTTTATTCACACCTTCAAAAAAACATAACAGATTAGTAAGACAAGATCTTCCTTGTCTAAAGTCATGTTGGCTGTCTCCCATTAGGCCATGACTAATAGGCCCATTAGGCCATCAAGGGGTGTGCAAGTTTAATCTAGGAGTTTCTTGGGTGTACATGAGAATTTTTTAAAAGGGATAAATTGATTGCACTGAGTTAAATCTAATCTAATTTTAAATTTATATGCCATATTCGTGGTCTATCAAAGGGACACTTCGTAGTTTGCAACACTTTAAAACATATCCACTCAAATACTAATACACAGTAATGTGAAATGCTGAAATGCTGGGGTTTGAGCAGGGCAGTACAATCTGTGTATGACATATGTAAGAGCTGATTCCATATCGTTCTGCTAGACCAGTCCAGACAAGTGAGTTATGTTTCGCTACCAACAGATTGGTGGAGACAAAGAACCAATGAAAAGCCTAGGTTTCAATGACATCACTCCCTTGCCTCTATCCGCCTCAGCCACCAAGGTTTCCGCAGTATTTCTTTGTCTCCAGCAGATGGTGGATGGATGCTCTCCTCTCTGAAGAAAATCTGAATGTGAGAGGAAAAGATTGATTAAATGCTCCTGAATGACTACCTTGAGGGTGACTATCTCACTTGAGTGCATTGTAGGAGGCTCCACTAGACTGTGGTCTTTTTGGTAGTCATAGGAGGAGGGAAAATTGGTTCAGCTCCACGCACTTATGATAAGAGCCTGTTGAGCAACCAGAAATTGGAAGAATCTGGAAGAGTGCAGGAGCCTTATACAACCTCAATGCCCCCTCCCTCTTCCTCCTCTGTTCCCCCATCCTCTGCTCTCTCCCAAAGATTGTATAAGGCTCTCTGAGGTATCTGCCTGCCTGCCAGCCACATTAAACACAGTGCTGCAAAGCCAATGAAACAGTTTCAGGGGAGTAGAGCTGAGCCCGGCACGGATTCTCTGCTTGGGGCTTTCAGGTGGTGAGTACCAAGGCATCACCTCATCATTGTCCTTGTTTGGGGGTTCCTGATTTTGTCTGCCTGGGACACAGTTCGGGGTGGACCACTGGTGACCATTAGCGCAGTATGGGGGGTTCTTGCTGTTTTCTGCACGTTAGCATTTTTTAGCTATTGTGTTCCTGGCGGTTGTGCGATCCTAGCATGCGTTCTGCCTAAGCGGCTCCAATGCGCCTTCCTACCCTATCGTCTGTAATGCACGTTCCAGTAAAAGTGCACTTTTTGGGCCTCCATGGCCTTAGTGCGCACTGTTTTGATACTTGCCTTAACTCTGTCTTCTTCCAGGAAATGTTTGGCTTGTGACAAGCGAAGTGCCTCATCTCCAGATTCTGGACTCTGCTCTTCTTGCATGGTGGCTTCTGAGTTGCTCCTGGAGGGCTTGCTCCCCCTTCTCATCTGGGGGATGCAGTTAGTCTGGCCTTGCCGGCCTCAGAGCAGGAGGTGACAGCACCGTGGGTAAGGATATCCAGCTGACCGAAGGTCAGGCAACCGTGCTGTGAGCTGCCCTTCGTCCTCTAAGGGTTTTGCAGTGGCTATGCCCCCAGGTATTGGGTCATTTCGGAGAGGAGAGCTTCCAGACTCTGGATTGTCCTCCCCAGAATTCTTTTTCCTTTTGCAGCTGGCCTGATCCTTCTGGTGTGGAAATTTAGAGCCTCAAGCCTCTGGGTGCCCCCGGGTGCAGGCTCTTGAGGGGCAGGCTGAGAGTGGAAACCCTGTTTGATCATCTTTGGCTAAGCATCCCTGGCAAGGTGCGCCCCCTGGAGATGGGGATCAGATATGATCTGTTCGAGAATTGGAGTTGGGGACTGATGGGGATGATGAAGTACTCTTGCCTTCTGAAAATTATGAAAAGGCCGATAAGATCTGCCTATTCCGGAAGGAGGAGCTGGTGGCATTGGTTGCCAGGATCTCATCCATCTTGAGCTTGACAAATGCTCCAGGCACGAAGCAAGAGCTGAAAGTGCATCCACTCCTGCAAGGGGGTGCAGAAAGCCACTACTATCTTCCTGTTCCCAGAGGTACTCAAGGGCCCGTTCTGGTCGGAGTAGGATTCCCCCGACTCCTCGCCTAAGGGGCTAAAGGTGTTATTAGAAGAGCCACACTCTTCCAGAACAGGAGTGTGTTGTGTGTTTGATATTTCCAAGGGGAATGTGCAGATCATGATGGTTACCAGGTGGACTACCATTCCTGTGGAAGGTGGATTGGCCTTAAAGGATACTCTGGATCGAAAAGTGGATTTGTTCTGAAGAACCGCACACCGCCTCCTCAGCCCGTGGCAGCTCTCCCAGTCCGGGATCGAGCAGCCGGGGCTGCTTCAGACCGGCTGTTCCTGCCGCCGCATTACTGCCCAATCGGGCCAGAGCTGCCACAAATTAAAAGGAGCGCCATCCGGCGCACCCGCGCCTGAGAGCCCTTTGGCATGGCCCTTGGGTGGAGGCCAAAACCGGAGGCCACATAATGCCAATGCAGACAAAGGAGCGACCAGAAACGGAGCTTTAAAACCTGCCAAGACAAAACGCAAGTACAACCTAACACACCACTCGGACTTAAGAGTTTATAACACTAAGACACTACTATTAGACTTGACCCTAGAGGGAACAGACAGTATGTGCATGCCTGTCTAGCTGCTTGTATTTTTACCAGATAGTGTGACTGTCTAGCTGCCTGTACTCATAGCCTGCCCATATTCATGCCAGTTAGCGTGCCTGTCTATCTGCCTATACCTATACCAGTTAGTGTGCCTGTCTAGCTGCCTGTATTCATACCAGATAGCGTGCATGCCTAGCTGTCTAGAGATATACCAGATAGTATACCTATCTGGCTGCCTGCTGTCCATACCAGATAGCGTGACTGTTTACCTGATTGTACTCAATACCAGACAGAGTGTCTGACTTGCCTGCTGTAGTTAGTCCTGCTGTAATAGGCCCGGTAAATTACCTGCCCACTCCTAAACAGATAACACCCCACCTCAACCAAGACACGGTAGGAGCAACCAAGAAGATGCACCCAATAATAGCAATAGCCAGTATCTACCTCCTCACCGGGCTACCCAGTAGATCACACGCTTTTAACCCAAGCTCGATCCCCGAACTGGCTACTAGGTGACTTCAACTTACCTACTCTACAAGATACCCAAACCACAGCTTTCCTCGAAGCTCTTGACAAGCTGGGATACAAACAGCTAGTCAACGCACCCACACACGCGAAAGGAAACAAATTGGATCTGATCTTTGCCCCACAAACAGTGGAGGAAGCAACCCAGGATCTCGCGATATCTATAACATCAGTACTCTGGTCCGACCACAGCCTCTTTAGATTCCAAATACCCACCCTCCATCACAACCAGAACACCAACAGAGCTACCACCTTCCCCAAAACATCAGCGAGATGATTTCGACCAAGGATTTTGTCAAAGGAGAAATACTTAAGAAAGTCCTTCCACTCCTCAACGACACAGCCCCTGGCCTAGATTAAATGATTTCTAGCTGGGACAACTGCCTCAAATCCATCTCTCAGCTCCCAGCCACGAACAAAGAGCCAAGGAGACGAGAGCATGCAGCATGGTACTCCAAAGAACTGCGATCATCACTCCTCCACCTGCGCAAGCTCGAGAGACGATGGCGCCGGTCACACTCCACCGAAGCGCACAGTGCATATAGCTCCCACCTAAAAAAGCATCGCGAAGAAATATCGGAGAGTAGGAAGCAATTCCATACAGACCTCCTGAAGTGCTCAATAAATAAGCCACATGACCTCTTCAATATAGTAAAGACACTAGCAAGAGAACCAGCACCAGACCAACCAAATATGCCGCAACCGCAGGCCTATGCTGACTACCTACAATCAAAAATGCTCCAGACTTACAAAAGCACAAGCACCATAAGCCACACCCCTCTACACAAGTCGCCACAACCATCACCACTGACCAAATTCAACACCATATCAAACAAAGAGATCGAAGACACCATTGCCTCCATCAACACCACCGCTGCATCTAATGACCCCTGTCCAGCGTCCTGGATAAGAAAACTTTGCTGTGATCTAAGCCAGTTCCTGAACAAAATCCTGGATCAATCATTCTCAACGGGATCCTTCCCACAGAGGTTAAAGCACACCTCCATCAGGCTGCTACTAAAAAGCAACAAACTGGACCCACTAAAAGTTGAATCCTATAGACCAGGGGTCTCAAACACGCGGCCCGCGAGAGCATTTTCTGTGGCCCGCGACGCACGTCCTGCTTTGCGTTGCATTTTTTTGTCCTCCTGATGTTTCTATATTTATTTTACCTCGCGTGATTCCGGGGCTGCATGGTGTTTCTTACGTCCGCGTCACACGCCTGCCCTCCACCAATGAGCGACAGGCAGGAGGAGGAGAAAAAGGAGGAGGGGGGGGGGGGCCCGGGCCCAGAAGCAGTGTGAATAGCCACGAGGTACCAGCGCCGTGAAGAATCGCCTGCTTGGATCGTTGGACTCGGAGGATCGCCAGGGTGCACAGCTCTCCACGGCAGGTAAGGAAGCAGTCTGCCCAGCCCTGCCTCCCTCAGTCCCTCTCCTCTTCGGCTTTCAGAGCCGCGAAGGGAGAGCTTCTCCCTCGCGACTCTGTTAAGCTCGAGGGGGCAGAGGGGAAATTTCCCATAAGCCTCAGCCAGCTTAAAAGAGTCGCGAGGGAGGACTCTCCCTTCGCGGTTCTAAGCCGAAGAGGAGAGGGAGGGGGGGGCGCCTGTGATTTTTGCCAAGGAGGGCCTGTGATTTTTGCCAAGGAGGGAGGGAGGGGGGGGCCTGTGATTTTTGCCAAGGAAGGAGGGAGGGAGGGAGAGGGAGGGGGGCCTGTGATTTTTGCCAGGGAGGGAGGGAGGGAGGGGAGGGGAGGGGGCCGGAAAGTGCAACCGAAAAAAAAAAGCACAAAAGGTAGGAAAATATCTCTTTATTTTGAGTTTATTAACTGGAATATCTCAGCTCTGGGAAATGTGCATCATTAATGTCTGTGCTTTAGTACAAGAAATTAATTTATAGTTTTATTTCTACAGTGCTGAGGTATTCTGTGTAATTCCTATTTGACATTGCTACTTGTTCTCTTTTCCCAGTAGGTCATGTATTCTCTGAAATGTATTGATTTAATATTTGCAGTGTTGCCTTTTGATAGGTAGGGTCTGGTGCTTTGTGAGTCCTGGTAGTGCTGTTATGATACGGGGGGTTTGCTATGGGTTCTAAATGGGCAGTGTTAGTAGTAGTTCCTAATGTGCCTGGCGGTTGGCACTGGATTATAGTAATATAGAAATTTTCTAGTCTTTCTTTATCCATGCACTCATTATGCAACATTATGCAAATATTTATGCAAATGAGGCCCCTTATGCAAATGAGTCCCCCGTGTCTTATGCGGCCCCCGGGTTACTTTAGAAGTCCTCATTCAGCCCTCAAAGCAATTTGAGTTTGAGACCCCTGCTATAGACCGATTTCAAGCATCCCACTGCTTGCCAAAATAATTGAAAAGGTAGTCCAACGCCAAATCCAACAACACATTGAAACTGAAGCCCCTCTAGACCCGTCCCAACACGGCTTCAGGGAAGCACATGGCGTTGAAACCTTCCTCACCCCCCTCTTCAATACCATAATCTCTGGAATCGATAACTTTCGACAAGGAATTTTCTTATCTTCATGGACATCGCAGCAGCATTTGACTCCGTGAGCCACGAGATACTAATGGAACGTCTCGAGGAAAAGGGAATACAAGGCACAGCCCTAAGCTGGTGCAAATCCTACCTGTCCATCAGGTGGCAACACGTGAGGACCGGCACCACAACCTCGGAACCGTTTCTACAAAAACAGGGCGTGCCACAGGGGTCCTCGCTATCGGCATTAATGTTTAACATATACATGCAGCCCATCTGTGCTCTGATCAGATCTTTCAATGTCGCCTGCCTAGCATACGCAGACGATATTCTGCTATACATGCCATTTGCAACGGACCAGCCAGATTTCTCCCCACTAACAAGCTGTTTTCGATGCAGTTGCGGACTGGCTCCATAAGCAAAACCTTCGAATCAACCACAACAAGACAGACATCCTCTTCATTACCAGGAACCAAGACTTCACTCCCCCACTCTCATTAAAAGTGAAGAACGCAGAGCTGATAGCCAAACCCATAATCCGCTACCTAGGTATCACCCTGGACCAACGGCTGGACATGAAAACCCACATAAGAAACACTTTAAAGACACTATACCACAAAATACGAACACTACGGCATCTATGGCCACTACTTGACCCCACCGACTTTTGAACAATATACCAAGCCCTAGTAATCCCACACTTCGATTACACTAATGTAATCCTATATGGACTCCCACAAGCAATGCTAAACCCACTCCAGCTTGCAATGAATGCAGCCGCAAGAGTTCTGTACGGAGCATCAAGGATGGACCACATCAGACCAATTCTGAAGAAACTCCACTGGTTACCTATACACGCCAGACTGCACTACAAGATCTTAGTTATGACCTTCAAAACCTTAAACAAGCAGCCTCCCACATCCATCACTGAGTTGATCCACCTCACACCCCCTAACAGAAACAGAAGATCCACAGTGGTGAACACCCTGATAACCCCAAAAGAGACAACGAAGTGCACAAAGGCAACATCCAATAGGGCCTTCATGATCTACGCTCCTAGAGCTTGAATGCCCTCCCCACAGACATAAGAACATAAGATAAGATATGCCATACTGGGTCAGACCAAGGTCCATCAAGCCCAGTATTCTGTTTCCAACAGTGGCCAATCTAGGTCATACGTACCTAGCAGTTTCCCCAAGGGACACAGGTTCCACAATGCTTGTATTGGTTCAAGCATTGATATCCTGGGTCCCTTCTTAATAATGGTTTATGGACCTTTCCTCCAGGAACTTGTCCAAACCTTTTTTAAACCCAGCTACACTAACAGCCTTTACTACATCCTCCGGTAACAAATTCCAGAGTTTGATTACACGTTGAGTGAAAAAATATTTTCTTTTATTAGTCTTAAATAGTTTACCCTGTAGCTTCATTGCATGTCCCCTAGTCTTTCTATATTCTGATAAGGTAAACAATCGATCTACGTTTACCCGTTCCACTCCGTTCATTAATTTATAGACTTCTATCATATCTCCCCTCAGCCGTCTCTTTTCCAGGTTAAAGTGCCCCAACCTTTTTAGCCTTTCTTCATAGGAGTAGCCTTCCATCCCCTTTACCATTTTGGTGGCTCTTCTCTGAACCTTTTCTAAAATTGCTATATCCTTTTTAAGATATGGCGACCAGAATTGCACACAATATTCAAGGTGCGGTCTCACCATGGAACGATATAGAGGCATTATAATATCTTTTGTTTTATTTTCCATTCCTTTCCTTATCATACCTAGCATTCTATTTGCTCTCTTGGCCGCCGCTGCACACTGGGCCGAGGGTTTTAACATGGTATCCACAAGGACGCCTAAATCTTTTTCTTGGGTGGTGGTTCCTAATGTGGAACCTTGCATCGTGTAACCATAGTTTGGGTTGTTCTTCCCTAGGTGCATAACCTTGCACTTCTCCACATTAAATTTCATCTGCCATTTTGATGCCCAGTCTTCCAATTTATCAAGATCCTCTTGCAATTTTCCACAATCCTCCTGGGTTTTAACAACTTTAAATAGTTTTGTGTCATCAGCAAATTTGATAACCTCACTCGTTATTCCACTTTCCAGGTCATTTATGAATATGTCAAAAAAGCAGCGGACCCAGCACAGATCCCTGGGGTACACCACTATTCACCTTTCTCCATTGGGAAAATTGGCCATTTAGCCCTACCCTCTGCTTTCTATCTTTTAACCAGTTCCTGATCCACAGTAGTACACTGCCTCCTATCCCATGACTCTTTAGTTTTGCCAAAAGTCTCTCATGAGGGACCTTGTCAAAGGCTTTCTGAAAGTCCAGATACACAATATCAACCGACTCACCTTTGTCCACCTGTTTATTCACTCCTTCAAAAAAACATAACAGATTAGTAAGACAAGATCTTCCTTGTCTAAAGCCATGTTGGCTGTCTCCCATTAGGTCATGACTATCTATATGCTGAGTAATTTTATTCTTTATGATGGTTTCTACCATTTTTCCCGGTACTGATGTCAGGCTCACCGGTCTGTAGTTTCCCGGATCACCCCTCGAACCCTTTTTAAAAATTGGTGTTACATTGGCGATCCTCCAATCCTCAGGTATTAGAGATGATTTTAATGATAGTTCACAGATTACTGATAGCAGGTCTGCAATCTCAAATTTCAGTTCTTTCAACACCCTTGGATATATACCATCCGGCCCAGGTGATTTGCTACTCTTCAGTTTATCTAATAGTTGTAAGACATCTTCCCGATGTATCGATATTTCCTTCAATTCTTCCACACCTTGCGAGTCATCACTAACCTGATTCAATTGAGGAAGGCACTGAAGCATCACCTGTTCATAAGACACTACCCAGAAACCAGCTGTAGAAATCAGACAGCAAACACTCTCAACAGCCACCACCATCCCCCCAATAACACACCCAGCACGAAAAAGGGCAGCCAGCCCAACTTATCCAGCCACGAATAGACTATAGTTGGAATGTATAGTCATTAATGTAAATAATCTGTAGAAAGTTACCCCAGTTATATCCACGTTTCAGCTCCCGTTTACTGTAAATACAATGCAGTCCGACTGCATTGTATAAGGTTCTGTTAAATGTACACCACACTGATATGAATAGCTTGGTATAGAAGAGACGTTAAAGAAATAAAATAAATAAGAACCAGTTTGCTGCAGCAGCTACTATTCTTCATTTGGCAGTATGTGCAGGCCTGACATCTCGAGCCCTGCTCCAGTGGATTCAGTCTCTTTCGCCGGATGATTCTACCCCTCATTTGTAGTTGGCTGCGGCTTTACTTTCTGATGCAATGTATAGCCTGGTACATCTAGAGGCCAGGGAAGCACTTCAGAGAAGCTTAATCATGGTATTTTGTAAGGTCTGGAGTTTAAGTTCCAAATGTCTTGCATCACAAAAAAAGGAATTGCAATAATCTAGGCAGGAAATTACTAATGCATGTACCAGTGTTTGTTGAGTGGAGGAGTCCAAATTGCTCTTAACTGCTCTTATTTTCCTAAGTGCATAGAAGGAGGATTTTACCAGCGATGAAAACTGTAACTCAAAGGTCAATTGAGAATCAATAATAATCCCTAAATACAGAAGGGAATCTGCCAACACAATAGGACTACTCAGTGTAAGGGGTTGAATTTGATGGATAGAAGACCTACCAGTGATCCAGGTAGCCACCGATTTAGAGGGATTAAAAAGTAATTGGTGATCTGCAAGTCAATGGGCTACTGCATTGAGGCATACATTTAAAGAAATGTGAGATTAGAAAAGTAGGTAGTCAGTGTGTGCAACCAGTAAGATATTGTAAAATAATGTCTGCTGATACTGAGGTCTTGAGGCAAGCGGATCAAGGAGGCTATTGAAAAGTAGATGTTAACGAATTGAACCCTGTGAGACTCCACAGGACAGAGGCAGGTTAGCAGAAAAACAACATGGGCCTGTAGATACTTTTACATCTGTGCAGGAAGGCGGTAAACCAAGTTAAGATCTGTCCTCCCAGTCCAACTGCAGATCAGCAAATTGTGTTTCACTAAAATCAGACGAAGAGGACAGATCAAGCGACATAAGTGGTGATATTTTTCCAGCATCAAGAGAGCTGTGTTTTTCAGTAAGCAGGACAGTGATGACAGTTTCTGTACTATGTCTAGATCTAAAACCTAAAGTGAAAATATCAAAATAGTGTCAAAGTACCTTCCCATGAAATCACCAAACATCAAAAAAACCAGAAGGTAACAGGAGCTCAAAAGCCCAGGGAGACCTTAAACGCTGACTACAGGGCTAAGTGAAAGTGCTCATGGAACCCGTGTCTCACCCTATGTCTCTCGGGGCCCATAGTCAAATTTTTTTAAAGTCTTTTTTTGTTTCTAACAATTCTACTTTAAAAAAAAAAAAGCTCTGTTGAACTTCAGAACATGTTCATATGCACTGAAAACTCCCTGTGCGAGTACGCATCTCTGACTAATGACACTTGAGGAAACATTACTTTTTTGGGGTTTGGTAAATCTAAAATCTGACTGATGTGGATAGAGGATATTTGATCTGTTGACAAAATCTGATAATTGAGAAAAGACTATCTTAAGTAATTTTGGTAGGCAGGGGAGATTTGAGACTGGAGAGTTGTTTGCAGACACTGAGGTAAATACAGCATGAGAGAATGTGGGGATAAAAATAGACCACATGAAGAGCACAGATAGCCAGTCACTGCTTTATGCATCACACACAGCATCTTTCCCTTTTCCCTGTCCATTGACTCATCTGCTTTCATTGAGCCAGACTCTAGTTTGTCCCTAGGCTGAGTGAGATGGGGGATAACATGCTCTGAGCACCAAATATGACTTGCTTTGGACGCTAGAACAGTATCAGTGCTGGAGCTCTGACTGTTACCTGCAGCAGAACAACTATATTATATAGGGTATCCCTCTAATGAAATTAATCAAAGCCAGTGTAGCAGAATCCACAAGGTGCAATTAGAAACCTCTTATTAATATGCCAATTGGCATATTAATAAGAGGTTTCTAATTGCACCTTGTGGATTCTGCTACACTGGCTTTGATTAATTTCATTAGAGGGATACCCTATATAATATAGTTGTTCTATAACTACCCTCTGTAAACAGACCAAACACTTTCAGTGTGTTACCTGCAGCAGCCAAGATAAATAACTGAGCCAGCTGCCCACACCATATGAATCTGTTTTCTCTTGCAAGTAGAGGAAACCAGAGTTTGAAAGTGGCGAGGTCTGTTCTGGCAAGGAACTGAGGTATAGGATAAAGAGAGGAGGAGTCCATGCATGATGAGGTCCCGAGGGTAGTGAAGGAACAGGAATCCCTAAACTGACAAGGAGGAGTACTTTCAGGGAAGGAACTGGGACATGTGGGTGGTGGTGCCCTTGTTTGCTGAGAGGAGACAGAGAAGTACAAAGCAGTAAAAGGAAAGAGGAGAGGACCCGAAGGCAAGATGAATCTATGCATAAGAGAGTGGCCAAAGGAAGCATTATTGAAAACTGCTGAAGTTGTGGGTAGCCCTCAAATGCAACTTTGTGCTCTGTCCTCCATGCCAGGGATGTCATAGAATTAATGACTGCAGGAAGAAAACCAGCAGCAGTTGTCTGCGTACTGTTTATATACATGTCTGTCTCTATGTGTATGTGTGTGTGTACACACTCACACGCATGTATATTGAAATGTATTACCCACAAAATGGATACATTTTGGCCATATAAATTCTTAAGTAGCCAAAATAGATTAGGATTTGAAGTGGGGTCAAAAGTTATATGAAATTCAGCCACTATGCAAATAACTTGATCATTCAACTGTGAATGCAAAAAAAGACAGTAATAACTTTATCTAGATAAATGATCTACTTACAGTTATGCCAACATTTTCAGTGTTCAAGATTGAACATATAGTCTTAACTAAAAAATGTAATAAAGTTGTATAAACTATCCATGAATGCATTTGGCGGCCAGCTGAAAATTGGCTTCTTTCATTTTTTTGTTAGACTGATGCCTGCTTCTAAATTGAAAGTGGTATCTCTTAATGTTAAAAAGACTATTTTAAATTCTGTTAATAAATGGAACCCTCCACAAGGAATCCGAAGTTGAGAGACCACACAAAGGAAACATTGAGGATGATATTGCATTTTTTAACACATTAGATAGTTACATCTGAAGGGAAAAAACAAATGGAAGTTGGATTTGAAGGTGCTGGCTGTCTGTTTGGGTGGGATGGTATTTTTAGTTTCGGAATGGATTGTATTAGAGGAGAGCAGGAGATGGGTATTTTATTATTGTGTTATATTTTAATGTGGTATATTACTGTTGTAAATAGCTTTGAATAGCTATTCTTAAGTCAATTTAGAAAGCTAAAAAAATAAAATAAATAAACCCTACAGTTGCAAAGAGAGAAATTTCAAGAAGCCATGAAATTGCTAACTCCATGTACGCCAATGAAACTGGATGATTATGTGGTGGAATTTTACTGAGCGCTTTTTTTTTTTTGTAAACTAGCTCTGAAAGGTTAGCAAGATTTAGGGGCATGTTTACTAAGCCCCACAGTGATAACGTGGGTTTGGGTCACATTACTGGCTTTTCTATTTCTTCATCTAAAGTTTCTGGGAGTCTTATATAGTATATCTGCACAGACATTTTCTAAAGCAGGGGGGCGAAGAGGATAGCCATCCCCCTGAATTTAGCAAAGCTCGCTGTCTTAATACCGCCGCCAGGAGCAATTACCACCACCTATTATGCTGGCAATAGTTGATCTCCAGGAACAAGCAGGAATAAGTCCTCACATATGGGTACGTCGGAACCGACGGAGTCTGCGCGGGAAAGCTCCCCAGCTTCCCAGAAAGGAAGCTTTTGGGGCCTCCCACAGCGCATGCGCGCTGCCTTCCCGCCTTCCTGACCAACTCTCCTCAGTTCTTCTTTTTCCGCGGAGCCAGCAGATTGTGTTCCTGTCACCGCTGAAGAAATTGTTATTTTAATTTGTTTCTTTGACCGCGTGTCTGCCTTCCCCGATTCCGGACCGGTACCGCCGGTCTTTTTTCATTTATTTCTTAAAAAAAAAATAATAATAATGATTACTTTTTCCTCACTTGGTGTGTTTATTCTGTGAGGCCTCTAGGCCTTCTCAGATTCTCCCTCATGGAGAAACCAGCCTCTGGTTTTAAAAAATGCACCAAGTGTACCAGTACTATTTCAGTCACAGATACCTATGAATGGTGTCTTAAATGTTTGGGGCCTGACCATTCCATTCCGGATTGTCCATTCTGCTCTCTGATGTCCAAACGGGGCTTACAGAATAGAGCAGCCAAGTTTCATATGCTGTTTTCTGCGGATACTCCAGCATCAACATCCTCCAGGTCTTCCTCTCCTGATGGATCTCAGGTAACCAAACATTCTTCAGGCAGGTCCTCAAAGGGCAAATCTCCCTCTAAGCAGCGAGAGGCCCTTGGCTTTGACCCTGAGGACCCTGCCCCAGCCAAACAACCCCGGCGGGAAGCTCCGACTTCCAAAGCTCCTCCTATGGGGTTACAGGTAGACATCGATGGCATGGCCTCGACCGATCACCTGTTAGACTGCTCTGGGGTACCGGCTAACATCGGTACCGACATCCAGGCAGTTGTGGCGTCTATGGGTACTACGATACAATCCATGCAGCAGGCCATACTGGCTTTCATTAACGCTGCAACGCCCTCGGTACCGCGACAATCGGTTCCGACTCCGGTTCCGGTACCACAACCGATACCGGTACCCAGAGCATCTACTTCCAGTAGTATGCCGGTTCCGGTCTCCGGTTCCGGAGATTTTCTCGATACCGATCCGGTTCCCGGTACGCCCGATGTCGATACCGGTCGGTACGCGTATCGATCTCTGGAAGCTAATAGGCGGTACTTTGAATCTTCTGAAGATTCTGATACCTCAGATGATTCTGCTGATGTCTCTTTTACTCTTCCTGAGGAGCCCTCTTCTCCAAAAAGGAGAATGTCTCCTCCAGAGGATTTGTCCTTTCAAGACTTCATTATTGACGTAGCTAAAGGACTCTCCATATCTGTAACCTCTGAAAAGGAACCTAGAGCAAATAAATTGGATATTTTAGGATACTCTAAGGTTCCCAAAGAGGCAGCCACCTTACCCATACATGAAATTCTTCAAGAACACATGATGGATTTGTGGGAGGCTCCTCTCACCCTATCTCCACATTCTCGACGTTTGGACACCATGTATCGGGTTCCTCCTTCTCCTGGTTTTCAAAAAACTCAGCTCCCTCACCACTCTATTGTGGTGAAGTCTGCTATGAAAAAGATAAAGAGTACCAAAAGGCACTCTTCTACCCCTCCAGGAAGAGAATGTAGGACTCTGGATGCTTTTGGTAGAAAAATCTTCCAAGCTAGCATGCTTATTGCCAGAATCAATTCATACAGCCTCTATATGGGCATGTTTTTGAAAGAGATTGCACTGAAGATACGTCATTTTCTCCCCTTTATCCCAGAGGATAAAAAGGAGGAGTTCCTTCTTTTGCTAAAGCAAACTCAAGATGTTTCAAAGTTCTCCAACAGAGCAGCCTTTGACTCTTTTGAGGGAGCTAGCAGAGCCTCCGGCATTGCCATAGCTGCTCGCAGACTTGCTTGGCTCCAGGCCTCTGATTTGGAACCCTGGGTACAAGAAGGCTTGGGCAATCTGCCCTGTACAGGTGAAAATCTGTTTGGCAAGGAGTGGCAAATCAAAGCCACTCAAATGGATGCAGAGAATGCTGCTTTAGATAGACTTTCTAAGTCTACCTCTACCCCTGCCAAGAAAAAGCCTTTTAAGAAGCCTTTCTATAAAAAGACCAGATTTTCCACAAATACTGGCCAGCAATCTTCCCAAGTTCGCTTTGCTCCTAAGCGTCAGCAATCTAAACAGGCCAGAACAAAGTCTACAGGTGCTGATACAGTCCAGCAGTCCCAACCCCCTCAGAGTTTTTGACTTGATTCTAGAGAACTTAACCTTTCTGGCTCTGCAACAACCAGAGCCTCTCACCATTCCAGGAAGGTTAACTCATTTTGCTCCCAGATGGGAACAAATCACATCAGAACAGTGGACCCTCTCTATCATCAGAGAGGGCTACAAACTACATTTCTCCAGCCTTCCTCCCCATACCATGGTGAGACAATTCAATTCTCCCCCATCTCTCCTGTACCTGTTGGGTCAGGAGGTGACCACTCTTCTCGCCCAAAAGGCAATAGAAGAGGTTCCTCTTCCTCAACAAGGGTCAAGTTTTTACTCCCCTTATTTTCTCATTCCCAAGAAAACAGGGGGGTACAGACCCATTCTGGATCTCAGAGAATTGAACAAATTTCTATACAAGGAGAAATTCAAGATGCTTTCTCTAGGCACTCTCCTTCCATACCTACAGAGTCAGGACTGGCTTTGTTCTCTAGATCTCAAGGATGCGTACACACATATACTCATCCATCCATCCCACAGAAAATTCCTACGGTTTCTGTTCCAGGGAAAACATTTCCAATACAGAGTACTTCCCTTCGGTCTAGCCTCTGCTCCAAGGGTATTTACCAAATGCATGGCAATAGTAGCTGCATTTCTACGCACTCTGGGAATCTTTGTCTTCCCATACCTGGACGACTGGCTCATCCGAGCTCCATCTCAGTCCGAGGCTCAGACTTCCCTGGACCACACCAGACGCATACTGCAGTATCTGGGACTCGTCATCAATCTGCCAAAGTCTCAACTCACCCCTACTCAGTCCCTAGAATTCATAGGGGCCTGGCTAGATACCACCACTGCAAAGGCCTATCTTCCTCAGGCCCGTTGCCACCGTCTGGTGCACTTGGCCTCTCAAATTCAGTCCAGAAGCCACTTGACTGCCAGAGAGATGCTACAACTGCTAGGCCACATGGCATCCACAGTTCATGTGGTTCCCTATGCTCGCCTACATATGAGAGCAGCTCAATGGACTTTGTCCACCCAGTGGACCCAAGCATCAGGAGCTCTCTCAGACCAAATAGCAACCTCAAAACGTCTTTTTTGGTCTCTCCAATGGTGGATATCCACTCAAAATCTGTTGTTGGGGGCCCCCTTCCAACCTTTGTTACCCCAAGCAACTCTCACTACAGATGCCTCCCAAACAGGTTGGGGAGCTCATCTCCAAGACCTCTCCACTCAGGGCACTTGGTCTCCACAGGAGACCACCCTTCATATCAACCTTTTGGAGCTGCGAGCAATTTTCCTTGCTCTCAAGGTCTTTCATACCCTCCTCATCAACATGACAGTCCTTGTTCATACCGACAATCAAGTAGCCATGTTCTACATAAACAAACAAGGAGGGACTGGCTCTCTGTCGCTTTGCAACGAAGCTCTAAAATTGTGGGCCTTCGCCAGAGAGCATCAAATCCATCTCCTGGCAGTATACCTCCCAGGAATCCAAAACTCTTGGGCAGACAGACTCAGTCGAGTTCTGCTTCCACACGAATGGTCCCTGCACATGGATCAGGTACTCAGAATCTTTCAGAAATGGGGAACCCCGGACATAGACCTGTTTGCAAGTCCGTGCAATGCCAAACTTCCCCGGTTCTGTTCCAGAATTCCGTGTCAGGGAGCTCAGGCCAAGGATGCCTTCCTCCTTCATTGGGGTCAGGCCTTCCTGTATGCCTTTCCACCCATTCCTTTGATTCCCAAGACTCTGTTCAAACTCCAGAGGGATCAAGGATCTATGATCCTCATAGCTCCACGCTGGCCACGCCAAGTGTGGTACCCTCTACTTCTGCATCTCTCCCAGGCAACCTCCCTGGATCTGGGAGCTGCTCCAGACCTTCTGTCTCAAGAGGAGGGGACTTTGTGGCACCCAAACCCCAAGTCCCTTCACCTCAGAGCTTGGTTACTGAAGGCCTAGACCTTCAAGACTTCAATCTTTCTCAACAGGTGAAGGATATCCTCCATGCATCTAGGAAACCTTCCACCAGGCGTTCTTATGCTTTTAAATGGAAAAGATTTTCCATTTGGTGTGCTGAAAAGGGTCTTAACCCTCTAGCACTACCTTTGAATTCTTTACTCGAATATCTCCTGCATCTTTCCAATGCAGGACTTAAAACAAATTCTGTAAGGGTCCATTTGAGTGCTATTGCAGCATCTCTTCAGCCTATCAATGGACAACCTGTTTCCTCTCATCCTCTTATTGCAAGATTCTTGAGAGGTCTAACTTTAACTAAACCTCCCATTCGGCCTCCTCCTGTGGCATGGGACTTAAACGTGGTTCTTGGTCAGCTTATGAAGCCACCCTTTGAACCCTTAGCCACTACCTCCTTGAAATTTCTTTCCTGGAAAGTCATTTTCCTTATTGCAATCACTTCTGCTCGCCGCATCAGTGAACTGCAGGCTTTAGTGGCTAATCCACCTTATACAAGGTTCCATCATGATAAGGTAGTCCTTAGGACAAATTCTCACTTTATGCCTAAAGTGGTCTCATCTTTTCATCTTAATCAAGAGGTATATCTACCTGTCTTTTTTCCAGCTCCTCATGCATCCAGTGCAGAGAGGAACCTACATACGTTAGATTGTAAAAGAGCTCTTGCCTTTTACATCCACAGGACACAGCAACATCGAAAGTCTTCTCAGCTTTTTGTTGCTTTTGATCCTTCTCATTTAGGACTTCCAGTCTCAAAAAGAACACTGTCCAATTGGATTGCTCAGTGTATTTCTTTTGCTTACCAGAGTAAGAACCTTTCTCTGGCAGGCCATGTCACAGCTCACAATGTGAGAGCCATGGCCACATCTATGGCTCATCTTCATTCTGTATCCATCGATCAGATCTGTCGAGCAGCCACCTGGGCCTCGGTTCATACCTTCACAGCCCATTACTGCTTGGACAAGGACTCCCGCCGGGATGCCTTGTTTGGTCAGGCTGTCCTCAGACACCTGTTCCATTCTTAAACAACTCCTGCCCACCTTCCCTGAATGGATGCCTGAGATCCATAGGAAGATGAGGAACCCTAGGGGGGGATCTTCTCGGCATCTTAGCTAGGGAGTCCCCATATGTGAGGACGTATTCCTGCTTGTTCCTGGAGATAGCACAGTTACTTACCTGTAACAGGTGATCTCTGGGAACAGCAGGAATTAGTCCTCACAACCCACCCACCTCCCCTAGGAGTTGTATCTCTCTCTCTCTCTTTCCTTTCCTCTATTGTCTCAGCTTTAAACTCGAACTGAGGAGAGTTGGTCAGGAAGGCGGGAAGGCAGTGCGCATGCGCTGTGGGAGGCCCCAAAAGCTTCCTTTCTGGGAAGCTGGGGAGCTTTCCCGCGCAGGCTCCGTCGGTTCCGACGTACCCATATGTGAGGACTAATTCCTGCTGTTCCCAGAGATCACCTGTTACAGGTAAGTAACTGTGCTCTCCTTCCAAACACTGGCAGAGCCCATGCTAACGGGAATGCCCATGACCTGCCCATTACCCATATGCTCCCTGTCTGTGTAACACGAGTTTTTTGTGCAGGTCCCTTGTGCTACTTTGTAGCACGGCACCAAAAACACACGGAAACCATGTGCTACCTGGATAGCGCATTTTAGTAAATATACCCCTTCATTTCCCAAACTAAAGCTGAGGTGGTTTTTACTGAAGCCACAATTTATAGCATTGAAGAGGCCGGGTAGAGAACTGCTGTTTACTCAGAATTACAGGGCCTGTCTTTTTATCATGGATTGTAAAATATGTGCTAAGATAGTAGCCCAAAGATTAAGCAAGGACATGGAAGGATTAGTCCACTTGCATCAATCAGGATTTTTGAAGGGTCGTTTTGCCACAGATAACACAGGTACACTAAAAAAAATTTTTTTTTAACTGCCTCTAATGTTTCGATTGATTTTTACGTTTTTTGGTGCGCTGAATCCAAATCTGGTAACCAGTTTGCTCCATCACGTACAGATTTTTTGCTACATTGGGTTAGCAGTTTGAGGTGAACGTTTCAGATTGAGTGTGATCGAGATAAAAGTTTCTTGGATGAATTCTTTATACTAATTGTTTAGTAGTTATTCAAATAAGAATAAAGAAAATTGTAACAAGGCAGCACATAAGAATAATGTCAACAAAACACACTGTGATGGTAGCAAAATTGTCTGCACTTAAAACAGCCACATACATGTGCACAAACATTGAGCATATAAGAGCGAGGTTAGACACAAAGCAAAGCAAAGAAATGTGCAAAAAATGTTGTACAGGTATGTATGTAAGAATAGAAAACGCAAACCGCACCATTGCAATACATGAAGACAAACACCCGATGGTGTGAAAATAAAATTCTAATAAATGAGATCCGACACTGTGGTAATAACTAGCAAATTTTTATTTCAAAGTTTAGTAAAAACACGATATTTGTCAACACAGTTTAGATTTTAAAGTCATTCTTGGGCCAATCAATCTGCTGGTGGGCCCGTTTCTTCTTCCCCCGAATGCTTCTCTTGGTGCGCTGCTTGGCGTATTTTTCATCTGGGGTTTCCCGCAGCAGCAACCAGCAGAAATCAGCCATCATAGTGGTGTTCCATCTTCCTTGGTACCTTCTCTCTGCGTCCTTGATGTCCTGGTGAAACCTTTCACCTTGTTCTTCACTGTACGCCCCCAAGTTTTCGGGAAAGTAGTTCACATGGGAGTGCAAGAAATGGACTTTCAGGCTCATGTTACAGCCTTGTTCTTTGAAGGCATTGAGCATCCTGGCAACAATATCCTTATAGTTCTCATCCCGCCTGTTCCCCAAGAATTTGAGAACAACATCCTTGAAGGAATCCCAGGCTTCTTTTTCCTTCTCAGACATCGTTTCAGCGAATGCTCCATCTGAAATGAGTTTCCTTATATCAGGGCCAACAAACACTCCTTCCTTTAGCTTTGCTTCAGAAAGTCGGGGGAACTTTGAGCAAAGGTACCGAAAGCACTCACCATCTTTTGGAAGGGACTTGATGAATTGCTTAATGAGACCCAACTTAATGTGGAGAGGTGGTAATAGAATTTTATCACGAGGTACCAAGCTCTCATGAAGAACATTTTTCTCACCGGGTCTCAAATACTCCCGAATTGGCCAGTCTTTTTTCCCCCAGTGTAGGTCGCGGGCCCGGCTATCCCACAAGCAAAGGAAGCAGGGATATTTGGTGAAACCGGATTGCTGCCCTAATAGCATGGATAGAATTTTAAAGTCTCCACAAATCATCCACTTATGCTCATCATAACGAATCTTCTGAAGAATCAGGGCCAAATTCTCGTATTTTTCTTGGAGAATAACAGAGTGAGCAATAGGAACTGAAGCGAATGTGTTGCCATTATGAAGAAGAACACCTTTTATGCTGTCTTTTGACGAATCAATGAACAGCCGCCATTCAGCAGGATCATACTTGAGTTTAAACTTTTCCATCACTCCGTATATATCGTTGCAAAATACCAAATCTTCCTCTTTGCTGAAATACTTCAAAAATTGTGTCTCGCGGTTGCGGTACCAATAAAAGTTGTTCCTGGTGACAATAGATTTTTCTGTTTAAGCCGAGAACCTAGCAGTTGGGCAGCATCTTTTGGGAGTCCTAAATCCCGGACTAAATCATTCAATTCAGCTTGAGAGAAAAGTTCAGGTTTCGGATCTGGTTCAGTTTCAAACTCGGAAGTACTGGACTCATCGGGAAAAGCCATCTGATGAGTCTCATCATGATCAGAACCGTCCACACAAATATGATCCAAAGATTTTGGTGGTTCAGGCACAGGTACTTCGTTGCTATGAGGCATAGGCCTAATTGCTGAGGGAAGGTTGGGGTAACTTATTACGTTCTTATTTTTTAAGTTGTATCCGTTCACAATGCAAGAGCAAAAATAGCAGTCACTGCTGTGGTCTCTTTGTTCACGCCACATCATAGGTATTCCGAAACAAAATGCTTGTTTTTTACCTTTCATCCATAAGCGTAGATCTTCCTCACATGTCTTGCACACTTTGTGAGGAGCCCACGGTTTGTCTTGATCGCCTAACTTCAAACCGAAATAGGCGAAATATACTTTTTTAATAAATGTTGTAATGTTCCTCTGCCGCTTTTTCACGGTATATTCCCCACAAATAAAACAAAAACTGTCCGGAGAGTTGACGCAACCTCTGGCTCTGTGAGCCATCACAAATACACAGCACTGCAAACTACAACTGTAGTGAACCACTTCGGAATAAAGCTGGATTACAACTGAGCAAACAAAAGGTAATAATGAACTTGCAAGAAACTGAAATTTGACAGGAACGTTCATGTCGCAACCACCGTGTTTGAGCAAGCGAACGAGGCGAGGCGAACAGGAAAGAACATGCGCCAGCGCGAGTACTGGATTTAGCCCCCCGCCTCCCAATTGTCCTGTTAATGTATAAAATGAATACAAAACACTCTAAAATATCATGAGGGAGTGTTTCTAGTTAGTTAACCATTACAACCTCTATTTTGGGCCAAGAAAATAAACTGCAGTCGGCTAAAAAGAAATTATGTGAACATTCCTTATATGGGTAAGAAATCTAATTTTGCAAGAAAACGTGACGTGATGGAACATTTTGGCTATTTTTCCTGGATTCAGCACCCCAAAATCTATAGGAATCAGTTGCAAAACTGGAGGCAGTTTTTTGGTAGTGTACCTGTGTAATTAATTCAAGGCTATTTTGTAATATCCTGCACATTGTTAAAACAGTGGCAGTTCAACTGTAACAGTTTTGTTAGATGCTGAAAAGGCTTTTGATCAAGTGGAGTGAGAATATTTAGTTCAGGCTTTAGATTGCTTTAGAAAATGTTTGTGCAGGTGATACGTATACTATATAAGACTCCCAGAAACTTTAGAATAAAGAAATAAAAAAGTGAAATCAGCTTTTTGAATTTTGACTATACCCTGTTTGTATATACTGTCTTCACACACTTAAATGTTTTTCATATTCTGTTGCCTAAAAAAACACAATTCAGACTTAATTAAAGCAAGAGTTTGTTTCACTGATCTATACAACATAGGCTACACTTTCATTGTGAAATAACAATTATAGAAATATTAATAAATTATTGTTGACTGCAGTAGATAAATGCAGTAAAGTGAACAAATCTGCCGATTCTTTTGCTTATGGAATTCATGTGTGTTGCTGGTAAAAGATAAGACTGTATTTCATTGTAAATTTTAAAAGATCTAAAAATATATTGAAATGAAGACATTTTCGTTTAGTCAACTTTCCAAGGTTAAAAATAACTTAAGAGTCAGTAGAGGTACCTGAGGCATAACTGCTGTCATTAAGTTCTCCTTATTTTAGATTGTTTATGTGTTTTCATTGATTGTATCTGAGGCAGTGATTTATCATCTTAAAGAAAAGAATCTGTCTGTAAGAGGAACCCCTGTAAAGATGTATTACTTTAAACTCATTTTCAGTTACAGCAGGAATAAACTCTTGTCCAAAACAGCATTGAATAATTGCAGAAAAAAAGAGAATCTCTGTTCATGCAAACAAGGCTAATTTTATAACATGGCATCTCAGCAAGGAAGGCAGGTGGGCACATATATTGCACTTAAAAGCAGGCGTAGTTCTCCATGGACAAGCAGGAATGAATACTCACATATGGGTGAAGACCCTGATGCAGTCCCGTGCGGGAACTCTCCCCAGCTTCTTTTGGAAGCTTTTGAGAGTCTCTGCTGTGCCTGCGTGCCTCCTTCCCGCCTGCCACCGCGGCACCATCTTGAATCAATCTTTCGTTTTCTGCAGAGCCCCACAGACATGCTCCATTCATCCTCTGCTTGGTAAACCTTTTCTCCCCTGTGGGGACTTTTTGTAGTTCTGCTGTTGTAGTTCTTTTCCCTTTTTGTTTTTCTCTCTCAATTGTACAGCTGATCTCCAGGAACAGGCAGGAATGCAGTCTTCACTTCCGCGTGAACATCACTGACGGAGCCTGCATGGGAACACTCCCCAGTGTCCAACAGGAAAGCCTTTGGGAGCAGTCCACGGCGCCTGTGCATCTGCCTTTCCACCTTCCCAACTCCTCAGTTCTTCATTATCTCCAGGAACAAGCAGGAATGAGTCTTCACATATGGGTACGTTGGTACCGACGGAGCCTGCGTGGGAACGCTCCCCAGCTTCCCAAAAAAGGAAAGCTTTTGGGAGCATCTCACAGCGCCTGCGCGCTGCCTTCCCGCCTTTCCTAACCGCCTCTCCTCAGTTCTTCTTTGCCGCGGAGCCAGCAGGTCGAGCCCTGTCACCGCTGAAGAAGTTCTTTGTTTTATTTTATTTCTTTGGTCGCGTGTCTGCCTCCCCCGACTCCAGACCGGTACCGCCGGTCTTTTCTTTCTTTTCTTTTCTTTAAAAACAAAACAAAAAAAACCAATATATAATTTCCCTCACTTAGTGTATTTTTTCTCTTTGGGCCTTAGGCCTCACAAGAAATTTTTCCTCATGGAAAAACCAGCCTCCGGGTTTAAGAAATGCACTAAGTGCAGCGGTTCTATTTCTGTTACAGACACACATGAATGGTGTCTTAAATGTTTGGGTCCTGAACACTCCATTTCGGATTGTCCGTCCTGCTCTTTGATGTCTAAACGGGGTTTACAGAACCAAGCAGCTAAGCTCCATGTGCTGTTTCCCGCAGATGCAGCTTTGGTAGCATCAACGTCTTCCAGGGCTGCTTCTTCCCCCAATGGATCTCAGGTAACCAAACATAAATCCAACCGGTCCTCGAAGGGTAGATCTCCCTCTAAGCATCGAGATGCCTCCGGGCTTGCCCTCGAGGATCCTGCACCGGCTAAACAACCCTGGCGGGAAGCTCTGGCTTCCAAAGCTCCACCTATGGGGTTACAGGTTGACATCGATGGCACGGCCTCGACCGATCACCTGTTAGAATGCTCTGGGGTACCGGCACAACCTTCCGGTACCGAATTCCAGGCATTCATGGCGTCGATGGATCACAATGTTCTGTCCATGCAGCAGGCTATCAATGCCTTCATTCAAGCTGCGATGCCGTTGATACCACAACAAACTCCGTTGTCGGTATCGACTCGGGTACCGGTACCAGCGCCGGTACCGACTGCATCGACATCGACCAGGTTACCGACTGCAGCGGTTCCCTATCCAGGGCTGCTCATCGGTACCGAACCGGTACCGATGACGCCCGATGTCGATACCGCTCGATACGCGTACCGAGCGTTAGAAGAGCACCCTGACAGACGGTACTTTGATTCCTCTGGTGATTCTGATACATCAGAGGAGTCTGCTGGAGTATCCATTGCCCTTCCTGAAGAGCCTTCTTCTCCAAAAAGAAGAACGTCTCCTCCAGAGGATTTGTCCTTTCAAGACTTCATAAGAGAAGTAGCTAAAGGACTTTCTATTTCAGTAACCTCTGAATCAGAGCCTAGAGCAAAGAAATTAGATATTTTGGGTTATTCAAGGGTCCTAAAGAGGCAGTCACCTTAACAATTCATGAGATTCTTTATGAACAGATGATTGACTTATGGGAGACTCCTCTCACCATATCTCCTCATTAATGCAGATTGGACACTATGTATCGTGTCCCTCCTTGTCCTGGATTTCATAAAACACAGCTTCCTCACCATTCCATTGTGGTGCAGTCAGCTATGAAGAGGATAAAGAGTACAAAGAGACACTCTTCTGCTCCTCCAGGAAGAGAATGTAGGACCTTGGATGCTTTTGGTAGGAAAATCTTCCAAGCCAGTATGCTTATTGCCAGAATCAACTCCTATAGTCTTTACATGGGTATGTTTCTGAAAGAAGTGGCAGATAAGCTGCACACTTTCCTCCCTTTTCTTCCAGAGGATAAAAGGGAAGAATTCCTCATTTGGCTTAAGCATACTCAAGACATTTCAAAGTTTTCCAACAGGGCAGCCTTTGACTCCTTTGAAGGTGCCAGCAGAGCTTCAGGCATTGCCATAGCTGCTCGCAGAATTGCTTGGCTCCAAGCTTCTGATTTAGAACCATGGGTTCAAGATGGCTTAGGAAATCTTCCCTGTACAGGTGAAAACCTATTTGGCAAAGAATGGCAAATAAAAGCCACTCAAATGGATGCAGAAAATTCTGCTCTGGATAGACTTTCAAAGTCAACCTCCATTCCTGCCAAGAAAAAACCCTTCAAGAAGTCTTTTTTTCAAAAAGGGCAGATTTCTTTCTGCTCCTGGCCAGCAATCTTCTACAGGTCGCTTTGCCACTAAGCGCCAGCAACCTAAGCAGGCCAGGTCTAAGTCTACAGGGGCTGCTGCAACTCAGCAGCCCCAACCCCATCAGGGTTTTTGACTTGATGCTAGAGAACTTAGCCTTTCTGGCTCTAAAACAGCCAGAGCCTCTCACCATTCCAGGAAGATTAGCTCATTTTGCTCCCAGATGGGAGCAAATTACATCAGAGCAGTGGACCCTCTCCATCATAAGAGAGGCTACAAACTTCATTTCTCAGACCTTCCTCCCCACACCATGGTGAGACACTTCAATTCTCCCACATCTCTTCTCGACCTTCTAGGTCAGGAGGTGGCTACCCTTCTTGCCCAAGGGGCAATAGAAGAAGTTCCTCTTCTTCAACAAGGGTCAGGGTTTTACTCCCCCTATTTTCTCATTCCAAAGAAGACAGGGGGATACAGACCCATATTAGATCTCAGGGAATTGAACAAATTTCTATGCAAGGAGAAGTTCAAGATGCTTTCTCTGGGCACTCTCCTTCCATACCTTCAAAGTCAGGATTGGCTTTGTTCTCTAGATCTCAAGGATGCGTATACACATGTCCTCATCCATCCATCTCACAGAAGATTCCTCCGTTTTCTTTTCCAAGGAAAGCATTATCAATACAGGGTGCTTCCTTGTGGCCTGGCCTCTGCTCCAAGAGTGTTCACCAAATGCATGGCAACAGTAGCTGCATTTCTACGCACTCTGGAAATATTTGTATTCGCATACTTGGACGACTGGCTCATCCGAGCTCCATCTCAGTCAGAGGCCCAGATTTCCCTGGACCGCACAAGACGCATTCTGCAGTATCTGGGACTTGTGGTAAACCTCCCAAAGTCTCAGCTCACCCCTATTCAGTCCCTAGAATTCATAGGGGCCTGGTTGGACACTACCACTGCAAGGGCCTACCTTCCTCAGGCCTGTTGCCAACGTCTAGTGCAGTTAACCTCCCAGATTCAGTCAAAGAGCCACTTAACTGCCCGGCAGATGCTACAACTGCTAGGCCACATGGCTTCCACAGTGCATGTGGTACCCTATGCTCGCCTACACATGAGAGCAGCTCAATGGACTTTGTCCACCCAGTGGACTCAAGCATCAGGAGCTCTCTCAGACCAAATAGCAACCTCCAAACGTCTCTTTTGGTCTCTCCAATGGTGGATGTCCACTCAAAATCTGTTGTTGGGGTCCCCCTTTCAACAGTTGTTGCCCCAAGCAACCCTCACAACAGATGCCTCCCAAACAGGTTGGGGAGCTCATCTACAAGACCTCTCCACTCAAGGCACTTGGTCCCCACAGGAGACCTCTCTTCATATCAACCACTTGGAGCTTCGAGCAGTTTTTCTAGCTCTCAAGGTCTTTCATACCCTCCTCAGCTACAAGACAGTCCTCATTCATACGGGCAATCAAGTAGCCAAGTTTAACATAAACAAGCAAGGAGGAACTGGCTCTCTGTCGCTTTGCAACAAAGCTTTAAGATTGTGGGCCTTCGCCAGAGAGCATCAAATCCATCTCCTGGCAGTATACCTCCCAGGAATCCAAAACTCTTGGGCAGACAGACTCGGTCGAGTTCTGCTTCCACATGAATGGTCCCTGCACATGGATCAGGTACTCAGAATCTTCCAAGAATGGGGAACCCCGGACATAGACCTCTTTGCAAGTCCGTGGAATGCCAAACTTCCCCGGTTCTGTTCCAGAATTCCGTCTCAGGGAGTTCAGGCCAAGGATGCCTTCCTCATTCATTGGGGTCAAGGCTTCCTGTATGCCTTTCCACCCATTCCCTTGATTCCCAAGACTCTGTTCAAACTCCAGAGGGATCAAGTATCTATGATCCTCATAACTCCACGCTGGCCACGCCAAGTGTGGTACCCTCTACTTCTGCATCTCTCCCAAGCTCCCTCTCTGGACTTGGGAGCTGCTCCAGACCTTCTGTCCCAGGAGGAGGGGACTTTGTGGCACCCAAACCCCAAGTCCCTTCACCTCAGGGCTTGCTTACTGAAGGCCTAGACCTTCAGGGCTGGAATCTGTCTCAGCAGGTTAAGGATATCCTCCATGCTTCCAGAAAACCTTCTACTAGACGTTCCTATGCTTTTAAATGGAAAAGGTTTTCCATTTGGTGTACTGAAAAGGGTCTTGACCCTCTAGCACTACCTTTGAATTCTCTATTGGAATATCTCCTGCATCTTTCCAATGCAGGCCTTAAGATGAATTCGGTAAGGGTCCATTTGAGTGCTATTGCAGCATTTCTTAAGCCTATCAATGGACAACCTATTTCCTCTCATCCTCTTATTGCAAGATTCATGAGAGGCCTCACTTTAACTAAACCTCCCATTAGGCCTCCTCCGGTGGCATGGGATTTAAATTTGGTTCTTGGTCCGCTCATGAAGCCACCTTTTGAACCCTTAGCCACTACCTCCTTGAAATTTCTTTCCTGGAAGGTTATTTTCTTTATTGCAGTCACCTCAGCTCGCCGCATCAGTGAACTGCAGGCCTTAGTGGCTAATCCACCTTATACAAGGTTCCATCATGATAAGGTAGTCCTTAGGACCAATCCACACTTTATGCCTAAAGTGGTCTCACCTTTTCATCTTAATCAAGAGGTGTATTCACCTGTCTTTTTTCCAGCTCCTCATGCATCAAGTGCAGAGAGGACCCTTCAGACTCTGGATTGTAAGAGAGCTCTTGCCTTTTACTTGCAAAGGACACAGCAACATAGAAAGTCTTCTCAACTCTTTGTTGCTTTTGATCCCTCTCATCTGGGACTTCCAGTCTCTAAAAGAACACTGTCCAATTGGATTGCTCAGTGTATTTCTTTCGCCTACCAGAGTAAGAACCTTTCTCTGGAGAGCCATGTCACAGCACATAATGTGAGGGCCAGGGCAGCCTCTATGGCTCATCGAAATTCTGAGTCCATCGATCAGATCTGTCGAGCGGCCACCTGGGCCTCGGTTCATATCTTCACAGCCCATTACTGTTTGGACAAGGACTCCCGCCAGGATGCCTTGTTTGGTCAGGCTGTTCTCAAACACCTGTTCCATTCTTAATCAACTCCTACCCTCCTTCCCTGGAGGGATGCCTGAGATCCATATGAGGAGGTAGAGCCCTTCCAAGGGTCTCATAACCTTGGGGATCTCCCAGGCATCTTAGCTAGGGAGTCCCCATATGTGAAGACTCATTCCTGCTTGTTCCTGGAGATAGCACAGTTACTTACCTGTAACAGGTGATCTCTGGGAACAGCAGGAATAAGTCTTCACAACCCACCCACCTCCCCTAGGAGTTGTGTCTCTCTCTATATCTTTCCTTTCCTCTCTCTCTTTTTGTCTCAGCTTTAAAACTCGAACTGAAGAGAGGTGGTTAGGAGAGGCGGGAAGGCAGCGCGCAGGCGCTGTGGGATGCTCCCAAAAGCTTTCCTTTTTTGGGAAGCTGGGGAGCGTTCCCGTGCAGGCTCCGTCGGTACCGACGTACCCATATGTGAAGACTTATTCCTGCTGTTCCCAGAGATCACCTGTTACAGGTAAGTAACTGTGCTTTCTGTGGCGCCAGTAGGATGCTTTATCCTGTCACTGCCAAAAAGACTTTTTTTTTTTTTTTTTTTTTTGTGCCTTCAGGGTACATTGTGCTTCTACCTTTCCGTTGATGCCAGTACATCGAATCAGACACCGGTCCCAATAATTTTTTCTTTTTCATTTTTCTTTCTTCTGATTTTCAAGTGATTCTCACTGCTAAACTAGGCCTCTAGGCTTCCATAGCTTTCTCTTCAATCTTGAAGAAAACTTTCACGCATGAAAAAAATGAGTCGGCGATTTAAAAAAAATATACCAACTGCGCCAGTACCATTTCAGCCACTGATAAACATGACTGGTGCCTAGAATGTTTGGGACATAAGAACATAACAAATGCCATACTGGGTCAGACCAAGGTCCATCAAGCCTAGTATCCTGTTTCCAGCAGTGGCCAATCTAGGTTACAAGTACCTAGCAGTTTCCTCAAAAGACATAGGTTCAATAGGAGGTAAGTTATCCTGAGGCATCAATAGCACTTCTGTGAAATATCTACGGACCAGAACTAAGGGATCCAACAAGGGGGATCTAGGAAAGTTCAAAAAACGTAAATTATTCCTCCTTAATGAATTGTCCATATACTCAAAGAGACGCAATGAGATTAACCGGTTATTGTTAAAGCTCAATATGTTGTAATTTCTTCTGGGGCTACTGGTGTGGAGGGAGCTACGGGCCCAACAGGGGAGGGTCAAATGGGGTTGTCTGATTTCCTAGAGAGCTCCTTGGAGGTTGTAACTAGCAGGGCAACTCTCCTAGTAGGCTTTGCTTTTGAGTCTGACCGTAATGCCGTACTTAGATTGTATTTCCGCAGGATTTCTTTTTCCCAATTTTTGGGCTCTAAAATTTTGATCTTTCCTGACTTGTCTCGAGACACCCAGAAGAGGCGTAAGGAGTTCTTGGCCTTGCGCCAGAGAACCATCGCCTTGGGTGCTCAATTTAAATTGAGGTATCCTTGTAAGTGTGATGTGTTGTTTCAGACTAAACATTTTCTGTTTTTTGAACCTAAACAATTGTTAGGTTTTCTTCAGGCGAGGGAGGCAGGGGTGGAAGGGTAGCTTCTCTACTGGCAGCCATTAATGTCATCAGTGCTCATATGATAGAGGGGTTTCTCTCTTTTCCTCATTGATTTTTCTTTTTTTGGAACCATATTGAGGTTTTTTTCTTTGGGGTCTATCTTTGGGATAAATATGCATTTGTAGTATTTGTGGTTTTGACTTTTTCTTTTGTGGAATGTACCCAATATTTCCTTTATTTTCTTTCAATTCTTGTATTGAATAATGTTTAAATATTAAAAAAAAAAAAAAAAAAAAAAAAAGACATAGGTTCCACAGTGCTTGTATTGGGGCAAGCAGTGGATTTCCCGGGTCCCCTTTAATAATGGTTTATGGACCTTTCCTCCAGGAACTTGTCCAAATATTTTTTTAAACCAGGCTACACTAACAGTTTTTACTACATCCTCCCGGTAATGAATTCCAGAGTTTGATTACGCGTTGACTGAAAAAATATTTTTTCTTATTAGTCTTAAATAGTTTACCCTGTAGCTTCATTGCATGTCTCCTAGTCTTTCTGTATTTTGATGACGTAAACAATCGATCTACATTTATCAGTTGCATTCATTCATTAATTTATAGACCTCTATCATATTTCCCCTCAACCGTCTATTTTCCAGGTTGGAGATCCCTAACTTTTTTTTTTTAGCCTCTCTTCATAAGGGTATCCTTCCATCCCCGTTTGGTGGCTCTTCTACTATTACTACTGAGCATTTGTATAGCACTACAAGTCATATGCAGTGCTGCACAGACATGTAAGAGATAGTCCCTGGTCATCAGAGCTTACAATCTAGTCAAGCAAGACAACACAGAAGGTGTAGACAGGGATAAAACAAGGGGGGAAGGTAAAGAAACAAGGAGATCAGGTGAGTCAAGATCCAAAATCAGCAGCGAAGAGGTGAGTTTTCAGCCTGGATTTGAAAAGGGTCAGAGAAGGTGCTTGGCATACAGACACAGGTAGTTTGTTCCAGGCATAAGGTGCAGCAAGGTGAAAGGAGTGAAGTCTGGAGCTAGCAGTAGAAGAGAAGGGCACAAATAGAAGCAGTTTACCAGAAGAGCGGAGTTCCCGAGGGGGAGGTGTAACGAGAAATAAGAGAAGAAAGGTAGTGAGGAGCTGCAGAGTGAATGCACTTATAGGTCAGCAGGAGAGGTTTGAACTTGATGCGGAAATGGATAGGGGAGCCAATGAAGTGACTTGAGAAGAGGGGTAATATGGACATGACGAGGCTGACGGAAGATTAGCTGTGCAGCAGAGTGTTGAACAGATTGAAGGGGAGAGAGATGATTCAAAGGGAGACCAGCAAGGAGTAGGTTACAGTAGTCAAGACGGGAGGTGATTAAGGAGTGGATAAGCGTCTTAGTAGTGTGTTCAGAAAGGTAAGGGCAGATTTTGTTGTTGATGTAGAGAAAGAAACGGCAGATCTTAGCTATCAGATGGATGTGTGTGGAGAAGGAGTCAAAGACAACCCGCAGGTTGCGAGCTGAGGAAACAGGAAGGAGTAGAGAGTTATCCACAGAGACTGGAAAAGGAAGACGAGGAGAGGAGGTTTTAGGGAGAAAGATAAGAAGCTCAGTCTTGGCTATGTTCAGTTTCAAGCGGCGGTGAGACATCCAGGCAGCAATGTCAGGCAGGAAGAGATCCGGGTTTGGATTGCCAGAGAGATTTCAGGTGTAGCGAGGTAGATCTGGAAATCATTGGTATAAAGATGGTACGGAAAGCCATGGGAAGAGATGAGCGCACCAAGGGACTGGGTATAGAGAGAGAAAAGGAGCTGACCCTTGGGGCACACCAACTGAGAGCGGGATAGCAGAAGAGGAGGAGCCATCAGAACTAACACTGAAAGAGCGATGGGAGAGATAGGAGGAAAACCAGGATATTACAGAGTCCTTAAAACCAAGTGAGGACAGGATATCGAGGAGAAGATGGGGTCAACAGTGTCAAAAGCAGCAGAGAGGTCAAGAAGGATGAGGACAGAGTAAAGGCCCTTGGAGTTTGTCAGGAACAAGTCACTGGAGACTTTGGCAAGAGCCATTTCAGTAGGGTGTAAAGGATGAAAGCCAGATTGTAAAGGATCCAGGAGGGCATGAGAGGAGAGGAAGTCAAGGCAGCGGCAGTGAACCACGCATTTGAGTAGTTTAGAACAAAGGGGAGGAGGGGGATGGGTCGATATAATTAGGACAGGTGGGATCAAGTGAGGGTTTCTTGAGGAGAGGTGTAACTACAGCATGCTTGAAGGATGCAGGGACAGTTGCAGTGGAGAGCCGATAGGTTGAGAATATGAGAGATGGAAGGGACAACAGTGGAGGACATGGGACTTAAGAGTCGGGTGGGGGTAGGATCAGAGGAGCAGGTGGTGAGTTTGGAGGAAGAAAGAAGGTGTGCAGTTTCCTCTTCAGAGATCACAGGAAAGGAAGAGAGGGTAACAGAGGTAGATGGGGAAAGTTGGGAGTGAAGAGGGGGGGCAGGGGAAGTAGCTGACTTTGTGAGGAATTGGAAGGTGATCTTGTGGATTTTGTCATGGAAATAGCCAGGGTTTGGGCAGAAAGGGAGGGAGGGGTACGTTTTCTAATAATGCCATATCCTTTTTAAGATACGGCAACCAGAGCGGCACACAGTATTCAAGGTGCGGTCACACCATGGAATGATAGAGGCATTATAATATCCTTTGTTTTATTCTCCATTCCTTTCCTTATGATTCCTAGCATTCTGTTTGCTTTCTTGGCCGTTTGGATTCCCAGTCTTCCAATTTATCAAGGTCCTCTTGCAATTTTTCACAATCCTCATTGGTTTTAACAACTTTGAATAATTTTGTGTCATCTGCTCATCTGCAGATTTGATTACCTCGCTCGTTATTCCCGTTTCCAGGTCATTTACGAATATGTTAAAAAGCAGCGGACCCAGCACAGATTCCTGGTGTACTCCACTATTCACCTTTTTCCACTGGGAAAATTGCCCATTTAGCCCTACCCTCTGCTTTCTATCTTTTAACTAGTTCCTGATCCACAGTAGTACACTGCCTCCTATCCCATGACTTTTTAATTTAGCCAAAAGTCTCTGATGAGGGACCTTGTCAAAGGCTTTCTGAAAATCCAGATACACTCTATCAACTGACTCACCTTGTCTGCCTGTTTATTCACACCTTCAAAAAAAACATAACAGATTAGTAAAACATGATCTTCCTTGTTTAAAGCCATGTTGGCCGTCTCCCATTAAGCCATCATTATCTACATGTTGAGTAATTTTGTTCTTTATGATGGTTTCTACCATTTTTCCCGGTACTGACGTCAGGCTCACCAGTCTGTAGTTTTCCCTTTTTAAATCCTTTTTAAAAATTGGTGTTACATTGGCCATCTTCCATTCTTCAGGTATTACAGATGATTTTAATGATAGTTCACAGATTACTAATAGCAGGTCTGCAATCTCATATTTTAGTTCTTTCAACATACTTGGATGTATACCATCCGGTCCAGGTGATTTGCTACTACTCAGTTTATCAAATAGTTGTACTACATCTTCCTGGTGTATCGATATTCCTTTCAGTTCTTCTGTGGCATCTCCTTTAACTACCATTTCTGCATGGGTAACATCCCTACATCTTCCTCAGTAAAGACCGAAGCAAAGAATTCATTTAGTCTCTCCACTATGGCCTTGTCCCTTCTTAGTGCCCCTTTTACACCTCTGTCGTCTAATGGTCCATCCATCTGACTTTGTCACAGGTTTTTTGCTACAAATATTCTTGAAAAAGTCTTTATTACGTGTTTTTGCTTCCACTGCTAGCTTCTTCTCAAATTCTCTCTTTGCCTGCCTGATCATTGCCTTGTATTTAACTTGCCAGTGCTTAAGTTGTTTCCAGTTTTTCACATTTGGCTCCTTTTTCTATTTCCTGAAATATGCTTTTTTGGCAACAGCCGCCTCTCTGACCTCGCCTTTAAACCATGCTGGCAGTTTTTTGGACTTCCTTCCATTTTTCTTATAGCGTGGAATACAGCTGGTCTGGGCTTCCAAGATAGTATTTTTAAACAACACCCATACTTGATGTAAATCTTTAACCTTTGCAACTGCTCCTTGCAGTTTTTTCTTAACTATTTTCCTCATTTTATTATAGTCTCCCTTTTGTAAGTTAAAAGGTAGTACTGTGGATTTCCTTGCCATTCTTCCTCTATTTATTTAAATCAAAGCGATCATGCTATGATTGCTATTGCCAAGTGGCCCCAACACCCTTATCTCTTGCACCAGATCTTGTGTTCCACTAAGGACTATGTCCAAAATGGCTTCCCCTCTGGTCAACATAGAAACATAGAAACATGATGACAGAAAAAGACCACAAGGCCCATCTAGTCTGTCCTTCCATAACAACAACTACAACAGTCCACTTTCTACCTTTAGAGATCCTCTGTGTTGGTCCCATGCTTTTTTGAATTCAGTTACTGTCCTCATCTCTACCACCTCCACTGGGAGACTATTCCATGGATCCACTACTCTTTCCGTAAAGAAATATTTCCGCATATCACTCCTGAATCTATCTCCCTTCACCCTCATCCCATGTCCCCTCGTAGCAGAACTTGCTTTCAATTGAAAGAGGCTCTCTCCCTGAACATTTATGCCACGGAGGTATTTAAACATCTCAATCATATCACCTCTATCCCGCCTTTCCTCTAAGGTGTACATATTGAGATCCTTAAGTCTGTCCTCATATGCTTTATAATGAAGCCCATTAATCATTTTAGTAGCAACCCTCTGCACCGACTCCATCCTGTTCACATCCTTTTGAAGGTGCGGTCTCCAGAATTGCACACCATACTCCAAATGAGGTCGCACCAAAGACTTATACAGAGGTATTATCACCTCCTTTTTTCTGCTAGCCATTCCTCTCCGTATGCACCCAAGCATCCTTCTAGCTTTTGCCGTCGCCTTTTCTACCTGTTTAGCTACTTTAAGATCATCAGACACAACCACGCCTAGGTCCCGCTCTTCTTTAGTGGACAAAAGTACTTCACCTCCTATACTGTATTGCTCCCTTGGATTGCTGCAGCCCAAATGCATGACCTTACATTTTTTAACATTAAATCCCAGCTGCCAAATTCTAGACCATTCTTCAAGCTTAGCTAGATCCCTCCTCATGTTATCTACACCTTCCTGGGTGTCTACTCTATTACAGATTTTGGTATCATCCGCAAAGAGGCAAACCTTACCCGACAGCCCTTCCGCTATATCACTAACAAAGATGTTAAAAAGAATCGGACCAAGGACAGATCCCTGGGGCACACCACTGGTAACATCCTTCTCCTCAGAGTGGGCTCCATTTACTTGTACTCTTTGTCGCCTCCCACCCAACCAATTTCTAACCCAAGCAGTAACTTTAGGGTCCATCCCTAGGGTGCTCAGCTTGTTTATAAGTCGCCTGTGAGGAACAGTGTCAAGTCTTTACTGAAATCTAAATACACCACATCTAGAGCTCTCCCTCGGTCCAACTCCCTGGTCACCCAGTCAAAGAAATCGATCAGATTTGTCTGACAAGACCTGCCTCTGGTGAATCCATGCTGCCTCGGATCCTGTAATCCGCCGGACTCCAGAAACCTCACTATTTTCTCTTTCAGCAGCGTTTCCAATAATTTACTCACCACTGAAGTTAAACTAACCGGCCTGTAGTTTTCAACCACATCCTTACTTCCGCTTTTGTGTAAAGGCACCACATGAGCCTCTCTCCAGTCCTTTGGCACCACTCCCGACTCCAACGAGGCATTGAAAAGGTCAGTCAGTGGAGGTGCTAGAACGTCCCCAAGTTCCCTCAGTATTCTAGGGTGTATCCCATCCGGTCCCATCGCTTTGTCTACTTTAAGTTGAGCTAGTTTCTCACGAACACAGTCTTCTGAAAATTGTTCAAGATGTCCCTCGCTTCTGTTCTTATTTGTGGGTGTTTTCTGAGGTCCTGCTCCTGGTTCTTCATCTGTGAACACAGAACAAAAATATTTGTTAAGCAATTCCGCTTTATCCTTATCAGCTTCTACATATTCCCCCCTGCACCCTTGAGTCTGACAATACCACTTTTGCCCTTCCTCTTCTCACTAATATATCTGAAAAATGTCTTATCCCCCCATTTTATTGCATTGGCTATTTCCTCCTCCTTTTGAATCTTTGCCTTCTTGACTACTTTGCTAGCTTCTCTAAGTTTTTCCAAATACAGATGCCTGTCTTCCTCTCTCTGTGATCTCTTGTATTTCATGAAGGCCTCCCTCTTTTTCTTCACTTTTTCAGCTAATTCCTTCGAAAACCAAGTTCATGAACCAGCTGCTCCAAGAAGCAGTCATTTATTTCATCTAGAAACTTTATCTCCCTAGCATGTCCTGCCCGTGACACTGACCCAGTCGATACCGTGGTAATTGAAATCACCCATTATTATTACAGTTCTGTAATTTTTGTTAGCTTCCCTGATTTCTTTGTGCATTTCATCATCCATTTGTTCATTCTAGTCAGGCGTTGGATAATATACCCTCACTGCCATGGCTGTCCCCTTCCCCTTTTTACATGGAATTTCAATCCATAGAGATTCTACAGTGAATTTTGATCCCTGCAATACTTTAATCCTTTGTCACTCAATGTCCTCTCTGACAGAGTGCAACCCCTCCACCAATTTGATCTAGTCTATCATTATGATATAGTTTATGCCAGGTATCACAGTGTCCCACTGGTTGTCCTCCTTGCACCATGTCTGAGATACCAATCATATCTAACCTCTCACTTAGTGCTATATATTCTCCCATTTTATTTTTTAGATTTCTAGCATTTGCATACAAGCATTTTAGAGGCTGTATTTTATTCATATTAATTTGGCTATCGTTAGGCAGGGGTAATTTGGAATCTTTAAGCTCTGTCTGCTCTGTACTCAAGGGCATTTGGGTTACTTTTTTCTTTATTGGAACCTCTCTGTTGATATGCCCTATCTTCAATCTTTTGCTAGTTTATCCGTCAAGGATCTGCCTCTGTGGCAACAGTTTGGTGCAGTGTACACACAGCCAGTGTGTTCAGAGGCAGACGATCACAGGTTCAAGCCCCAGCTGTGGCTCCTGCAAACCATGTCCCTATATCTTACCCAGTACTAAACCGTGTTAATAAAGACAGAACTGTTATTGCAGATTAAATAAACAAGCCATAAACACCTATATTTTACCCTACAGGGCACAGACACCATAGACATGTGCAGTCCCTAGAGCAGAGTTTCCCAACTGCAGTCCTGGAGGACCAAACACCATTCAGGTGTCATGCTGTCCCTAATAAATATGCCTGTGCTGCATTTGTATGTGCCGCCCCATTGTATGCAAATGTAGCTCATGCATATTCATTAGGGACAGCATGAAAACCTGAACAGTGTTTGACCCACCGGAATTGGGAAACTCAGCCCTAGAGCAGAGGCCAACAGGGGTACAAACACCCACACCCACAGGCTCCACTATCCAACGCCTCATGGAGAGTCAGGCTGTTGGGCCCTGCGCGGAGCAGCATCTCCCAATACTAGCACCTGCATACCTTAGCAGTGCCATCCTAAACTTGGGAACATTCTATCTTTGCATCTCTTATACCGAGCACCCCAGACAGATTCAACTGATCTCTCCACGATCCTAGACACAGCCTGCTCCCCCCAACCTGCTTTACACCCTCTTATAATCTTAGGTGATCTAAACTTACACTCCACAACTCCAATACAATCCTCTACCTTCCTCCAAGCAATGAACGCCCTCCACTTCATCCAAATTCTGGAACACCCTACACATTCCAAAGGAAACATCCTTGACCTAATATTTATCCCACAACAATCTCTATTCGCTGATCAGTTCCTACAGACTATTCAACCCATACCCTGGTCTGATCACGCTCTCATCCTCTTCTCCTTCCCCTACTCCACTCACAGAAGTCATCTTCCCACCCATCCTCAACATACCCGTAAATTTAAACAATTCAATGCAGCCAACTTTCTAGAGCAAACAATCCCATCTCTTGACCTACTAAATGGTAAGAGACTGAGAGTCCCATATCTCTAAATGGAATGAAATCCTATCTGCAGCCTCTCTACTCCCACCTAAACAATTTCCTCAAAAGCACCGCAGAAGAGCCCCCTGGTTCTCTACAAAACTAAGAAGCCTCAAAAGAGAGCTTAGACGTCTTGAACGTAAATGGAAATGCTCTCATGACCCTTATGCACATATTGCCTACACAATTAAACTCCAAACCTACTGCTCTGAACCCTCAACCATAAAAGAGAATATAATGAAAATATGATCCAACGGTCACTTAATAAACCAAGAGAGCTTTTCTCCATTGCCAAATCCTTAATAAATGAACTCTTACAGCAGGACCAGCCACCAAAAATAACTGCACAAGCTATAGCTAACAACCTGATCTCTAAATTCCTCCCTCTCTCATCAACCAATAATCCCCAGCCTATTGCTGACTACAGCACCCAACCGCATGAGCCAACCTCCTCAAACTCATGGAATGAATTTGATCCCCTTACATTAGATAACGTATCTAATGTTATAAAAGATTTAAATGCCTCAACCTCTGCCCTTGACCCTTGCCCTGTCCCTTGGATCAAATCTATCAGAAGTTCTCTCAGCCCCTACATCCTGCATATTGTACAAACCTCCCTCCAGACTGGATCTGTTCCACCTCCACTTAAGTGTGCCACTATCCGTCCAATCCTAAAAGGAACAAAGCTTGACCCCACTTCTCCTACCTCTTACAGACCCATCTCTAGCATCCCTTTCCTTGCAAAGATAACCGAGAAGCTAGTCCAATCCCAACTTCAGAACTATATTGATGATCACTCTCCCCTCGATTTATTCCAACATGGTTTAAAAAAGAACCATGGAGTTGAAACCCTCCTTACCTCCCTACTAGATTCCTTGTACCTGCACACCCAGAATCCTACCCAAGGATGCCTACTCATATTCCTTGACTTATCCGCTGCTTTTGACTCCCTTCCTCACCATCAACTCCTAAACAGACTCCATGAAATAGGACTAAGAGGCACAACCCTAAACTGGTTCCGATCCTACTTAGAGGATAGAACCCAACAGGTCTGTATTGGAAATGATACCTCCCTTCCATTTATCCTAAAACAAGGTGTCCCCCAAGGATCTAGTCTATCTGCTCTACTATTCAATATTTTCCTTCAACCTTTCTGCAAGATTTTCCAAAGCTATGGCATTCAGTACCAATTATATGCAGATGACATGATGTGCTTCACCCCATTTAACCTTTGTAACCCTAACTTTACTAAACTAAGTGAATGCCTAACCAGCCTAAAATCTTGACTCTCCCAGCACAACCTCCTAATTAATCAGTCCAAAACGGAGGTTCTCCAGGTATTTTCCAATGCCTCATACACCCCACCTCCAACCCTTACTATTGGCGATCTCACACTCACTATAAAAAAACAAGTAAAATATCTTGGTATTATCCTTGATCAGAACCTCTCCTTCAATGATCAAATAAAGAGAACCACCAATACAATATATGCAAAGCTACATACCCTCCGGAACCTCATACCTCTCTTAAGCCCTGACTCTTTTCGTACTGTCTGTCAAGCCCTCACAATCCCTTCTCTTGATTACTGTAACCATATCTATTATGGCCTTCCCAAGAACACCATAGAACCGCTCCAACTAGCCCAGAACATGATAGCGCGGCTTATAACCAACAATCCCAGACGATCCCACATCACGCCAGTCCTCTATGATCTCCACTGGCTCCCCATTCAATACAGAGTCAAATTCACATAAAATCATCTCTAATGAGTCAGCTCCATGCCTCTCCCCACTCCTTCCCTTCTCCAATAACATAAGAACACGCTGCTCCATTACCAAAACCTACTGACCATCCCAACAACTAAAAGACATTGCAAACAATCTACCAGTAACAGGGCCTTCTCCCTCTATGCTCCATCCTTATGGAATACCCTTCCTCACGAGCTGCGAAACTGTTCAAACCACTCCAAGTTCCGAAAGAAGCTAAAAACTCACCTCTTCCTTGAACATTTTTCCCTACCACCTTAGTACCTAACCCTTTACATCCTCCTCCCCTGCCCTCTCAAAAATCTATCATGCAACCATGTGGTATCCCTGTATATACCTTTGTAAATAGTTGATCATTGTTCATTGTTCTTTGTAATTAGTTCGTATTGTTTACCTATGTATCCCTGTTACTTTGTTCCATGTAAACAGTTGAAACATACTGCCACGAAATGTTCTATATAAACTGTCTTGATTTGTAGAAAGACGGTATATAAAAATTGTTAAATAAATAAACAAGTTCCACATATATCAAAAAGTTGCTATGATTAATGTCAGCTAACAAATCCTAAGTTAAACATGATTTGTTGATAGAGATTCATCATAGCAACCTTTCTGATATCTGTGGAATGTGTTTCAGTTATTGATTCTGACAGTGTTTACCAATCCGGGGAGTGACCCCAACAGTTTTGCGTACCATAGCAATACCTGCACTGTGCCCAGGACTGGTGTGGCGGCCAGGGTTGCCACAAACCTCTATATTTGCACAATGCTGGCATAGGTGTGGGAGTGTGTGTCTGTCTATCCAGTGTGTTGTGGCTGCCTACACCTTACTGAGCCCACACTGCTTGCACTGTTTCCAGTATTAGCCTGCCAATATGCATAATGAGGAGCCAAGGTACTGTGGGTATGGGCCATACAGGGTGGCCTGGGCAGGACGCATCTGCACAGGGTATAGGGCAATGGCTGGGACATTGTAGTGCCCGACCACCACCTGCACGGACAGGGTGGCCATAGCATGTCATGCTGGGAGGTCACTCTCACCCTGACTGAGCAGTGACCATGGCATGGCTAGGTTCCCCCATAGTGCTATACAGTATTTCTCTCAAGTGATATTTATGGGTTCCCTTTTCTGGGGCCCAATCACCGACATACCTGCTTGGTGTGTGTGCTCACATCCCAATTTTTGGGTGCACACAGTTCCTCCAGGAACATGCACTATGTACTAGCTAGTAGACTGTCTGCAGTTAGTATGTGTATGGTTGGAACACCTTGCAGGGTGCAGTGGGTGGAGACTGACTGTGCCCTCTGCTGGTGAATGTCAGATAGTGGTGGGGTGGGCAGCTGAGTTGAGCATTTCCAGCATTCTGCCTGTCTGCCATTGCCTTATTAATGCGTACAGATCTGCATTGACTGCCCTGTAGGGTGCCTGCTTCCCAGCAGGATTGGGGTTGATGGTCCACTCTACTGCCACCATTGCAGAGATGTACAATGTGGATCTGTTGGTGAGAGATCCTGTCCCCATCCTGAGCCACAGAGGGCAGGTTGGGTGGCGCTACATAATCTGCCTTGGGGTCCAAACACCCCCCATCACTTATAGCATGTGACCATGGCACCCACACAGGATATGCACTATTCTGGGTGCATTGTAGTCCACAAGGGCTATACGTGACTGGGAATTACAGATGGACACAGGTGTATCCCAGGTGTGTCTGCAAGGACTACCTATCACGTACTGGCACTGATGGCGATCTACAGCATAGCCTATCTCAGCAAAGCCAGATGCTGCGGACCTTGTGCTGGCCGCCCCACCTCACCCTCAGGGTGAGCACAGGAACCGCACAATGTCATGGTCTGTAGCTACTATGTGCCAGTAACACACATGGTCAGTTCCCCCTACCAGGCTGAGGTGCTTTGGGGGGTGCATACCCCATCTTGTGATCAGCTGTAGACTGCTGATCTGCATGTGCAGTGCATCATGGGTACGGGTGGATTTATCCTATCCTGGTAACCACAGCAGACAGTTTGTGTGGTGACCTGCAGTCTTTCTGTAGCCAGCCAGCAGTGTGGTAGTAGCTATAGAGATGTAGCCTACTGGTTACCTCAATGACTGTGGAGGCAGAGGTCATGGGTTCGATCCCTCAGTGGTGTAATCTAAAAAGGCTGTCTGAGGCATTTTCTTTTAATTTAAATCAGTGCTGCCAGCAGAAACACACTCACAGTGCTGTAGCCTAAGGTGCCTCATAGGTGCCCTATAGGGCGCTATGTATGGCGCCCTGTAAAGCGCCCTTTAAGGCGCCCTATACAGTGCCCTATAGGGCACATTATAGGGTGCCTTGGCAGACAGGGCACTTTATAATGTGACCTATGGGGCGCCTTATAGGGTGCCTATGAGGCACCTTAGGCTACAGCACTTTGAGGTTGTTTCTGCTGGCAGCACTGATTTAAATTAAAAGAAAATGCCTCAGACAGCTGTTTTAGATTACACCACTGCAGGATCGAACCCATGACCTCTGCCTCCACAGTCATTGCAGTGACCAGTGGGCTACATCATTATAGCTTCTAACACTGCACTGGCATGTACTTAGGGTTAACGCGCCACGGGGCCCACTATTGCGCGATACATATTCTTGCTACCTTAGGACTGGAACGCCCACTCCTTATATGGCATTCTTCACATTATCGCTGCAACTAGCGCCGGTAACATTAGGACGGTTTAGTAAATATACCCCTTTATGTTTTAGAAGTGATATCTACTGGCCATCTCAGGAATGCTTTAGTGTCAGCAGCCTTTGAGACTTAAAACTGCCCATGTCTCTGCCTTGCCAGATTGCCCGAACATATAACATGGGTTCAGGACAAGTTGGTCAATGTCCCTTGCTGAGATAACAACCTTTTTGGCAAACCCATGACTGAGAAGGCTGCTGAAATCAAGACTGAGTACTTGACCCGGACAAGACTCTCCAAGAAGACATCTGCCCCTTCTAAAAAGAAGGGCTCGGGTAAAAAAAACTTTTTTCCCGAGGAAGGGTGCTGCTTCCCGCAACTACCCCACTCACCAGGACTCCCCAGCTCCCCAACAGGGGCAGCAGGCCAAGGGACAGGGGCATGGCCCGCATAAGCAGAAGACCCCCAAGCCTCAGGCACCAGCTCCTTCCCAGCCGGTAGGGGATTTTGACTGCCACAGCATAGTCTCTCTCCAAACAGGGGTGAGGCCTTGCACAGGAGGCAGGCTGACCCTGTAAGCTCACAGGTGGCCAGCATTCACCACAGATAACTGGGTCCTATAAATAGTCCAAAAGGGCTATTTGCTCCATTTCAACCAGGTACCTCCCTCCTACTTTCCAGGAGAGCCTCTCAGACCTCCTCTACACAGGAACCTCCTCTTACAGGAGTTGGCCGGTCTTCTAGAGGATCAGGCGGTGGAGCCGGTGCCCCACAGCCTGCTAGGACAAGGCTTTTACTCCAGGTATTTTCTGATACCAAAGAACAGGAGGCCTCAGGCCCATCCTCGACCTGTGAAACTTAAACAAGTTCCTGGTGAGGGAAAAGTTCAAGATGCTTTCGCTTGGAATATTGCTGCCTTACCTCCACCAGAGAGACTTGCTATGCTCTTTAGACCTGAAGGATGCTTATACGCACATCCTCATACATCCAGACCACAGACAATATCTCAGATTTGTAGTGGGAGGAAACCATTTTCAGTACAGAGTACTTCCATTTGGCCTTGCCTCTGCCCCCAGAGTATTTACCAAATGTCTGGCAGTAGTGGCGGCCTTCCTCAGGAACCAGGGAAGTTTTGTTTTCCCGTACCTGGACGACTGGCTCATCAGGGCCCCCTCGCCTCAAGAAGCCCAACAGGCCACAGCTCGCACTATAAGCATACTACAGCATCTAGGCTTTGTCATAAATCAAGTAAAGTCCACTTTGCTCCCCACTCAAAACTTAGAGTTTCTAGGGACAAGGCTGGATACCCTTCAAGCGAAGGCTTACCTGCCAGAGGGCAGAGCACACAGGCTTCTGGTGCTAGTACACCAAATCAGCCACAAGTCTCAGATATCAGCGAGGCACTTTCTATGCCTTCTGGGACACATGACCTCCACGGTACATGTAACCCCAAATGCCCGTCTCCACATGAGGACAGCTCAGTGGTGCCTCAGAGATCAGTGGACACAAGCCAAGGGAAGACTCCGAGACAGGATCAGAGTGTCAAAATGACTACTGAAGTCGTTGACCTGGTGGCTTCAGCCAACGAACCTGCTCGAGGGAGTGCCTTTCCAGCCTCCCTCGTACACAAGAGTGCTGATGAAAGATGCATCTCTGCTGGGCTGGGGAGCCCATTGCCAGGACTTATGCACTCAAGGGTTGTGGTCTCCTCAGGAGAGGACTCAACAAATCAACCTCTTAGAGCTCCGGGCGATATGCCTAGCTCTTCAAACCTCCTCTCATGTTCTCTCACATCAGTCTGTCTTAGTACAAACAGACAACCAGGTGGCTATGTTCTACGTGAACAAGCAGGGAGGGACAGGGTCCCACATCCTGTGTCAGGAGACACTGGACCTCTGTTCCTTTGCAATCCGACAGGGTATGTCTCTCAAAGCAGTTTACCTGCCAGGTCAGGAGAACTGCCTAGCAGTCAAGCTAAGCAGAATTCTCCAACCTCACGAGTGGCAACTGAATCCGGAAGTAGCCCAGCAGATCTTCCATTGCTGGGGACATCCGGCCATAGATCTGTTTGCCAGTCCGCCGAATCATCAGTTGCCCAACCTTTGCTCCCGACAGCCACACCCCCAAAGGATGGCTGCAGATGATTTTCTAATCTGGTCCGTGGGCCTCCTGTATGCATTTCCTCCCACACCTCTGGTGGCCCGAACACTATTCAAAATCCTTTGAGCCAAGGCCTTGGTCATCCTGGTAGCCCCCAGATGGCCAAGACAACCTTGGTTTCTGCTTCTCCTCCAGCTGGCAGTGGAAACCCCACTCCCTCTGGGGACGCAGCCTGACCTCTTGTCCCAGGAGCAGGGCTCTATCTTACACCCCAACCTCAGGTCCTTCAACCTGATGGCATGGCTGCTGAAAGGGTAGTGCTGGCTTCTCTCCTCCTGCCTAAGAACGTGGAAGAAGTGCTACTGGCCTCAAGGAGGCAGTCCACTAGGAAAACCTATGCCTTCAAGTGGCGTAGGTTCGAGGTGTGGTGTAGCCAGCACAGCGAAAACCCTTTCTCTTGTCTAGTACCAGTGGTGTTGCAGTATCTGCTGCACCTCTCAGAATTAGGCCTCAAATCTAACTGTCAGGGTCCACCTGAGTGCTTTGTCAGCACACCACTCTCCAGTGGAAGGACAACCTCTTTCAGTTCACCCCTTGGTGTCCAGATTCCTCAGAGGTCTACAAGGTACTTCTACTAAAACCCCCAGTTTGTCCTCCGGCAACCGAGTGAGATTTGAATGTGGTCTTGCAACAGCTTACTCGCCCACCTTTTGAGCCGATGTCCGCTTGCCATCTGCACTTCCTCTACTAGAAGGTGCTCTTCCTGGTGGCACTCACATCTGCCGGACGAGTGAGTGAACTACAAGCTCTTGTGTCAGAAAGACCGTACACACGGTTCTATAGGAACAGGGTGGTCCTGCGCACCCACCCCAAGTTCCTTCCGAAAGTGGTCTCTCCGTTCCACCTCAACCAAGAGGTGGTTCTTCCAACATTCTTTCCTAGACCGCATGCTAGCCGGGCAGTAGTGGTTCTGCATACCATTGATTGTAAAAGGGCTTCTATCTGGAGCGTACACGGGGACATCGAAGGGCTACTCAGCTCTTCGTCTCTTATGACCCCAGTAAACTGGGGTTACCTGTCTCCAACCGCACGTTGTCCACCTGGGTGGCAGACTGCATCGCCTGGGCGTACAGGGCGGCCGACCTCCCGTTGCAGGGTCGAGTCATGGCCCACCGTGTCAGGGCTAAGGCCGCATCAGTGGCTCACTTCCGCTCTGTTTCACTGGCAGACATCTGCTGGACTACAACCTTGTCTTCAAGCCAGACTTTTGCAGCCCATTACTGCTTGGATGGAGAGTTCCGACGGGACAGTGCTTTCGGCCAGGCGGTACTCCGTAACTTATTTGAGGTTTAAGCAACTCCTACCCTCTGGCTCTCTGGTGTCAGGCTACCGGGGGGTGTTGCGTCTCTGCTGAATTCCTATCACAGCTACTGCGGCTCTTCTAGAGGGAGCCATTTTTCAGCTAGGGGTTCTCGGTAGCCTATAGCTAGGGAGACCCATATGTGAGGACTGACTTCCTGCTTGTTCCTGGAGAAAGCGTAGTTACTCACCTGTAACAGGTGTTCTCAAGGGACAGCAGGAATCATTCCTCACGACCCTCCCTCCTCCCCTGGAGTTGCAGTCCTATTATTGATTTTTATTCTCTTTGCCGTTTTTTTAGCTATGTCATTTGACTGAGCAAGATGGCATCCTTGAGCAGGAAGGGGATCGCGCATGCGTGATGCTATCCCAAAGGCTTTCTTTGAAAGCTGGGGAATTGCTCCGCACGAAGGCTCCGTCGGTGCTGACGTCACCCATTAGTGAGGACTGATTCCAGCTGTCCCTGGAGAACACCTGTTACAGGTGAATAACTACGCTTTCCCAACAGTTGTTCAGTTGGTGGAGCTTAGGTATTTGTTGAAGCAAAAGAGAGAGAGACTACCAAAATACCAGCTGGTTTCCCAGCTGTCCTTTCAGAGAAAAAGCAGTTAACCTCTTTTAAGTGTGTTCTAAATGTGCTGTTCCAAGTCCCTGTGTGTTGCTAACTGGGGAGGTGCCCTATAAAGCAAAACTGCTCACATGGGGTGGGTGGGAGTTGGAGGGGAGTAGGGAGAGAACTAACATCTGATGAGGTGTCAGTAGTTTTAAGGAATTGAGAAAGATACTAAAAGCAGAGTTTTAAACCTATACCTCTTGTCGTCAGCACTCCCTAGTGGCCAGTGACTGTAAGGGTAGGCTGAGCATTTTTATTGTTTCATGGAGGAAAGGGCTCTTTAAGGCCAAGTGCAGGTTGGTCTTTGAAGTCCAGCTCCTTGTATGAACAAATTGTATAAGCCAAATAGAGGGTATTAAGGCTTTTATTTCCCCTTTAACGCAAAGGCTTAGTAAGGCACAGAAATAAAGAAAGTCCTTTCTTTCAGGGTTTCACCAAACATAAGCAAGAAGAAAAACTGTTACAAGTTTCACAGTTGATTGGAGAGATTAACTGAAAGATTCTCTTACTTCAGAGCAACTTAAATAAGCAAAACAGTTCTCTGGCACTTAGCACAAAACATGAGCATTCTCAGAGGAAAAAGGTCTGTTCAATTCACAGTTCTGCTAATGACTCAAGGCTGCTAGCAATACACAAGGTACAATCCATAAATTCATCTGGAGGCATGGGAATAGGATTCTCTAGGTCTATTTCCATGGACTCTGGGTCACTGGCCTCTCCCTCTGAATTGGATGTCTCCCTTGCTGCTATACTTTCCCAGACTCTGTCTCTGTTTGCTTGTTTCCAATAGGGCTGATCTAAGGTTCTCAAACGTACATGGCCTGTTCTTCTGCCCTTAGATACTGGTTTGTAAAGCTCTGACTTGTTTCCTTTTCTCCTGCACTGAGCAGCTGTTTCACCAGAGCTTCTAGGAGATAAACTTTCTTTTATAAATGAAGTGGCACCATACCTGGGCTTCCTCCTGTAGCCGGTATAACTGGAGCTTTCTCTCTAAGGCACCTCTCTCTGGAGACAGGCTTTCTCTTGGAACCTTCTGAGCAGTGCTTTACCTTTCTGGGGTTCAGGAAAACCTGGTGAGGAATCCGGATTTCCTTGCATCTGGGTAAAGGTAGCTCTGCTATCAGAACCTTTCCTTCTTGTACCTCTTAGTCCTGATTCAGACTCCTCCGGTGAGCGTAGGCCTCTCTCAAAGCATGGCTTTCTCCTCCCAAGCTCTTTGCCTCTGTGGTCCTTTTCTACCGAGTCTCTCTCCAGACTGACTCTAATCGAGCTGTCTTTCTTTCTGACTTTCTCTGCTCCTTTTCCAGCACTTACTATTCTGGGCGTTCTGCTTGATCCAGCTACGCTGCTTGGGCTGGAGGTATCACTCCTTCCGTCTGATTTTATGTGAGCAGTACCAGCGTTTTGCAGCTTTTTAAGGCAAACAATCTTTGTACTCGATCGTAAGATCAACGCAATGAACTTGGGAGAACCATAACTCTATGTGTCTAAGTCTAAGACAGGCGATACCAAGTCTCTTTAATATTGTGAGACAGAATATGCCCAACCCTGGACTTAAGATTACACTAACAGTCCATAAATAGGGTTACATCTGCTACCCCCTGATGAAGGCATTGATTGCCGAAACGCGTTGGGGTCTGTATTAATAAACTTGATTTGTATCGTCCTGACGTCTTGGCTTCTTGCTTTTTGTGGCTCCTGGTGGACTATTGCAAGAACAGCGCTCCTTTTTCTTTGTTTTATAGTTGGTCCCTTGACCATTAAGGCATGTTGCCATGCCTCATTTGAGTTTGCCCCTGTTTGGGCACTCAGTGGCTGCCTCTGTTTTCGGTAGCCTATAGCTTGGCAATCCCATATGTGCGGACTGATTCCTGTTTGTCTACAGAGATATGTGTTCTCCGTGGGCAGCAGGAATAAGTCCTCACAACCCTCCCACCTCACTGAGGGATTGTCTTCTGCTACAGCTATGTTATGAGACTGATCTACAACGGCAGAAACAAGGCGCCCAGGCACGGTGGAGCCTCCCAAAGCTTCCAATAGAACCTGGGGAGTATTCCCGCATGGGACTCCATTGGGGCCATTACCCATACATGAGGATTTATTCCTCCTGTCCACGGAGAACACCTGCTACATGTGAGTAACTTCCTTTTACTTACAAAGTAACAAAGTAAAAAAATAATGTTGAATGACTAGGTTGTGTCTGTGATCTTTTTTAAGTGGCTGAGTAGAAGGAAGTATTGTGTTGTCTTTTGGCATATGTGAGCTCTTTCCTGTCCTAGTTTTAATTTCCCTTTTCAAGGTTAACTTCATTGCCTGTCAGTCACATGGCATAATCTAAGAACCAAGTGGGAGGTGGGAGCTAGGCAGATGCAACTACAGCAAAAAAGACCTGCTAGAGCAATGTTTTTCAAACTTTTATCCCATATGACCCCCATTTTAACAACTGAAAATTCATATGACCCCGGATGATGATGAAATCAAATTGGCAGTTCTCCAGCCTCTTTCCCCTCCCTTCATTCATCTAAAGCAGGAAGGCAGCAGCAACGGTAGTGGCAACAGCAGCAGCAGTCAGCACAGGTCCTTTGTGTCAGTGCTTACAGACCCCAGTACTCAGCAGGGGTTTCCAGCTTAACAGGAAGCTTACCCAGAAGGGGAAAGGGCCTTTGAATATTCACTGACTCGCAGGCCACATGCTGACTAGTGACTTGGCATAGGTCACAGTGAAAGTCCTGAGAGACTGGGAACTGGCCATGCTTCTGTGAACCCATTTGGGGTTCTGGCCCCAAGTTTGGAAACCACTGTGCTAGAGGGAGACAAGGAGAGCCCCATTGTGTGCAGTTTTCAGGGGCATGCAGCGTGTATCGAACATCACCCCATATGTATACAGCTGGTTAGACTGCATCCTTTCAGCTTGTTAATTTTAGTTTTGGCCTTTCTTCTGCTTCAAGATTTCCAACTCAGTTGAAACAGACTTCTATTGGGCTGTGCTGCCATGACCCTTCATTTACAAATACTCAGAATATTCCCCAAAACGTTTTAGGCATTCTTTACAAAATAGAAAAAAGGTGCCTCATGTAGGTCATGTCTGTGGCCCCTTCTCTCCACAGGTAAATGATCAGATGGACTTTTTTTCCAAACTTAGTTGATTCAGCTTTTCAGAGGTTTTAACAAAAACCTATCCAGTATCCCTCCAAGGACATTCCTTACAACTTCATATCAACAAAACCCACTGCCCTTCAAACAATAACCCTTCTCACAATTTTTATTTAACAGGTTTTATGTAACTTAACATATAACATTGTAACTTAAACTTGGTAATGTACATTAAACAGGGATATTGATCACTTGGATTTTTCTGAGGCAATGGAGTGTTAAGTGACTTGCCCAAGGCCACAAGGCATGCTAGTGGGAATCGAACCCTGGTCTCTGGGTTCCCAAGCCAGTGCTCTAACCATTTCAGTGTCGTCATTTCATTACAGACTGCTCTATTAGGCTACTCCTCCACTCCAATATCCAAAGAATATTCAACCTCTATCTCCCCGTCTCTGTTCTGCCCCCACTTGCCTGCAAATATCAACCATTCACCACCCTGTTTGGGCAACTTCAAATATTTTTTGACTGGCTCCTATACTTTACACACCCATTTTGATTGATCTTTCATTTTCAGTGTCATTTCCATTACAGACTGCACTGCCTCCAACCATTCTTGCATCCGTTGCATTGATAGGCTTCTCCAGTGAGCTAAAATAGTCCTATGTCCCACCAGGAGCATCATCTTAACTTTTCATCTTCTTTATCATCCCCCAGTTCTTCGGTAAGATAAACAAGTATATCTTGGTATTCTCTGGGCTCTTAATAGCAGCTATCTCTTGTATGTGCTGCCTTATCTGTTCCAGCAATCCCTTACCACTGGGCATCCATAAGTAGTATGTGATAGCATCCCCATCACCACAGCCCCTCCAGCATATATCTAGAAATGCAGCATTCATTGCTTTTAACCATATTGGTCTAAGATACACTCTGTTTAACACCTTAATCTGGTGACTAATATCTGCCACCCACGAACACCTTCCATACTCCCTGTAACATGCTTTTCAATCTTTTTTCCTCTTCGTCTCTCTGGGCCAGTCCAGGGACAGTAGGGTAGTCAACTTCCTCCAGCAGCTGAGGACTGAATCTTATTCAAAGACTTGCTGACAGCCTGCTTCGCTCCCCCTGATGTCAGAGTCAGTCTTTCAGTTCTCAGCAGCTAGAGGAGACGTGTTGCTGACAGGCTCCGGTCAGGGAAAGAAGAAAGGAAGGATTTAAGTTTAGATAGAGTTTTTCCCTGAGTGGCCCTAGCAGGGTGTAAAGCCAGGGGAACTGCTGGACCTAAAGTTTGGCTTAAAAAAACAACAAAAAAAAAAGATAAACGGAAAAAGATTGAATGGGGGTCAACTGCCAATTTTATCCTGGTGCAGAGGCTGTAGAGGCAGAGCCTGCCTTGGTAGGCAGAGCCGTTGAGGAGAGCCGAGTAGGAGCTGAGAGCCCCAGAGTCCAGTTCTCAGCCTCCGGAGCCCGAGTCTGCCCACCCGCTAGCAGCGGAGTTGACAGATCGGAGGAAGCAGCGATTAAAAGCAGGTAACTTTAACTTGGCTTGCCGTGGGGGAACCACGATCGGTATCATTGAGTAGCGGCAGTGTGTGAGCGCACGCATGCTGCCGGGTCTGGCGGCGTGCACGGAGTGCGGGAACCGTCGGGGCTTGACAAGTTCCGGTTGGTGTAGGTTCTGCATCAGAAGGGGCAGTAGGTTAGAACGCTTGTTCAGCAGCAGTATGGAAGGGAGTTCGGCGGTACAGGGTTCTTTTCCAAAATGTCAGGCCGCTTCAGAAAAGGCGGGAATGGCCGCCATTTTAGGGGGCACAGACAGCATTCCTGCGCTGCAGGAGAAATTGCTAAAGAAGAAAACTAAGTCCAGGAAAACAGTCCCTACAGTGGTTTTGAACCAGAGCCCGGTTTCAGAGGAGCAAGGAGGTTTGCAATCTTTGTTTTCTGCAGATTTTATTCTCTCCCTCCATCGGGCATATTGTATGAAATTGGAGCAGGTGAATAGTAAGAGTAGTTCCCTAAGCTAGCTGATTTGATGCACTCAGGGGGTGCAGCTGGAGACCCGGGAGAAGGTACTTCAAAGGGGGGTCAGTCTGTCGGGGAAACGGCAGATGTTATAGGTCAGGGTCTGGATTCTCAGTTACCGGAGGAGGGGGAACGGAGTCCGGCATGGATCCCTGGCCAGGAGAGCTAGAGGAGGGGGAGCTAGGATCAGGAGAAGACCCGAATATTTTCAGAGTATTTCGTAAGGAGGAGCTTGGGGCTCTTATTACCCATTCTCTTTCGTCTCTCAATATTTCCTTGCTGGCAGTGCAGACGGAACCCCTGGAGGACCCGTTGCTTCAGGGTTTTAGAATGGAGCAGAAGTGTTTCCCATTCCACAGGGTGATTAGGTAGATGGTGGAGTCAGAGTGGGAATGTCCAGAAGCCACCTTGAGGGGCGGTCGGACCATGGGCTGCCTCTATCTGGTTCTGCAAGAGGAAAAGGAGTTGCTGCTGATGCCAAAGGTAGATGCGTTAGTGTCAGCGGTGACAAAGAAAACTACCATACCAGTAGAGGGCGGAGCAGCTCTTAAAGATCTGCAGGATAGAAAGTTGGAGTCTCTGCTAAAGCAAGCTTTTGATACTAGTGCTCTAGCGCTGCAAGCTTCTATTTGTGGAGTGTATGTGTCCAGAGCTTCGATTAGATGGTTACAGACCGATCCTGGGCAGGATGGGGTGTCCGGCTTTGGCTCCGGATGGAGCAAAATTGGAATCAGCGTCGGCGTATCTCGCTGACACCTTCTATGATTTGGTGCGGATTGTGGCTAAATCAATGGCATCAGTGGTAGCCACACGGAGGTTCCTCTGGCTGAGGAATTGGGTGACGGATGCTTCTTCTAAGGCACGCCTTAGTAAGCTCCCTTATAAGGGCAAGCTGCTCTTTGGGGAAGCATTGGAAAAGATTGTAAAGGATTTAGGAGACTCCAAAGGCGGCCGGCTACCGGAGAACCATCCGAAGGGTCCAAGGCCGGGATCGGTGCATAGAGGTCAAGGCAGAGAATTTTGTAGATTCCAAGGGACTTGTTTTGCTCCTTATCAGAGAGGCCGATTTCAGGCCAAGGGACAGTCCTTTTGGGGAGCGAGGGGTTTCGGGAGGGCTATGCTAGCTCCCAGCCGAGCTCCTCTAAGAAGCCACAATGAAATAGAGTGGGCCCAAGCGGAGGTGCCAATAGGAGGTCGGTTGCAGAGGTTTCACTCCGTTTGGGCCACAGTGATGTCAGACCGGTGGGTCTTAGAGATCATTCAGGAAGGGTATGCGTTGGAGTTCGAGAGTCCTCTGCAGGGGGCTCCATGCGGTTCGCCAGTAAAGGCAAAAGCCATAAGCGATACACTGAAGAAGTTGCAGCATCTTCATGCGGTCATGCCGGTTCCTCGAGAACAATACGGCTTAGGTCGATACTCGATTTATTTCATGGTGCCCAAGAAAGAAGAGTCTTTTTGGCCAATTCTAGATCTCAAGCATGTGAATCGCTGCTTGAGGGTGCCGCATTTTCGTATAGAGACTCTGCAATCAGTAATCCGGTCCGTGAGGCTGAGCGAAGTGCTATCGTCCATAGATTTGTCAGAAGCGTATCTGCACATCCCCATCAGACCAGAGCATCAGAAAGTTTTGCGCTTCGCTGTGCCCATGGGGCATTTTCAGTTCCGAGCGTTACCGTTCGGCCTGGTTACGGCGCCGTGCACTTTCACAAAGGTGATGGTCGTGGTGGCAGCAGCTCTGCGAAAGGAGGGCATTCAAGTGCATCCCTACTTGGACGATTGGCTGATCCGAGCCCTGTCAGAGGCAGAGTCGGTGACGGCCATCTCTTGGGTGGTGCAGTTTCTGGGAAGCCTAGGTTGGGTGGTCAATCAGGCCAAAAGTCAGTTAACACCTGTGCAGCGTCTCGTATATTTGGGGGCCTTGTTCGACACGAAAGTCGGAGCGGTGTTTCTCCCAGAAGACAGAGTACAAAAGATTTTGAAACAGGTCTCAGCGTTTTTGCGCCTCAAGGCTCCAACGGCGTGGCGGTACTTACAGCTCCTAGGCTCCATGGCCGCGGCCTTGGACTTGGTGCCGTGGGACAGGGCGCATATGCGGCCTCTTCAGCGAGCTTTGCTGTCCCGGTGGTCTCCGCAGGAGCACCCACTAGATCAGAAGAGGTGTCCTTCGGAGGTCAGCAACAGTTTGCAGTGGTGGCTGGACCCCTTGCACCTCCTGGCAGGAGTGCCGCTGGACGCGCCGGAGTTGGTGCTTGTCACCACAGATGCCAGTCTCTCCGGTTGGGGGGTGCATTGTTTGGCCCAGGTAGCCGGGAGGCGGAGATGTCCGGTTGCTCGATAAATCAGCTGGAAATGAGAGCAGTGTGGCTGGGACTGCACAAGTTCGAGACTCTTCTGGAAGGGAGAGCAGTGCGAGTTTTCTCCGACAACGTGGTGTCGGTGTCCTATATCAATCGGCAAGGGGGCACAGGCAGTGCAGTCTTGTTACAGGAGAGCCAGAGGCTACTGCAGTGGGCGGAATGCCATCTATTGGCCCTATCGACAGCTCATGTGGCAGGGAAGGACAACGTGCAGGCCGATTTTCTCAGCTGGCATGCCTTAGATCAGGCGAATGGGAGTTGAACACGGCAGTTTTCCACGACATTACGGTGCGCTGGGGGCAGCCGGTGATGGACCTCATGGCCACGTACGACAGTGCCAAGGCATCGCGTTTTTTTCAGCAGGCGCAGGGAGCACATGTCGGAGGGGCTCGATGGCCTGGTTCAGCCTTGGCTGGCGGTAGGGCTGCTGTATGTATTTCTGCCGTGGCCAATGATCGGTCGAGTCATTTGGAGGATAGCAGAGCACTCTGGGAAGGTAATTCTCATTGCACCGGATTGGCCGAGGAGAGTGTGGTATGCGGACCTCGTGAGGCTGCTGGTGGACAGGCCTTGGAGGCTTCCGGATCAGGTCAATCTGTTGTTCCAGGGGCCTAGTCTCATGCCGCAGGTGGGTCGATTCTTGCTTACGGCTTGGCTCTTGAAAGGGCATGCCTGAGGCATAGAGGCTATTCCGCAGCCATAGTAGCTACCATGTTGCAGGCAAAAAGAAGATCTACTTCACTGGCATATACCCGTGTTTGGCACATTTTTGAAGGTTGGTGTGGAGAGCGCGGGGTTCGTCCATTGTTGGCATCAATATCCGACATTTTGTCGTTCCTGCAAGGAGGCTTAGAAAAAGGTCTAGCGTTTAGTACGTTAAAGGTGCATCTAGTATCCCTGGCTTGTTATCGAGGTAACGTACAGGGCAGTAGGTTGTCTCTACATCCAGATGTAGGGAGATTCCTGTGGGCGGTTAAGAATATAAGACCTCTGGTGCAGCCGGTGGTACCAGCTTGGGATTTGAATTTCCAGTGCAGCAGTAGCGATGAAAGAGCTGTCCTGGAAGACTGCTTTCTTGGTGGCATTGTGCTCGGCTCGGAGAATCTCGAATCTACAGGCGCTGTCCTATAGGGAGCCATACCTACAGTTTTCGGAGGAGAAAGTCGTGTTGAGACCGGTCCCTTCATTTCTGCCGAAGGTAGAATCGGCATTTCATGTGAATCAACCAATTTATCTGCATACGTTTCGGGGAAAAAGATGGAGTTGGTAGGCGCACTTCACTACGCAAATTGGATGTCGGTAGAGTGCTTCATAGATACCTTGAAAGGACAAAACCCTTTAGGAAGTCGGAAAGGTGTTTTGTTCTTTTAGGAGGCACACGTAAGGGGGAGGCGGCTTCCAAAGCCTCCCTTGCGCGTTGGGTGAAAAAGGCAATAGCGGTGGCGTATCAGAAGAGTGGTAAAGTTCCGCCCGAGGGGTTACGAGCTCATTCTACTCGGGGTCAGGTGACGTCCTGGGCCAAAATGGCCTTGATCCCGCCGGCGGATATTTGTAGAGCGGCTACTTGGTCGTCTTTGCATACGTTTGCGAAGCATTATAGGTTGGATGTTCAAGCTGCAGGAGACGCTAAAGTTGGGGCTTCAGCCATTCTGGCGGGACTAGCAGGACCCTCCTGAGAGTAGGTACTGCTTTGGTACTGCCCTACTGTCCCTGGACTGGCCCGGAGAGACGAAGAGGAAGAAGAAATTAGACCTTACCTGCTAATTGTCTTTCCTTGAATATTCTCCGGGCCAGTCCAGGACCCACCCAGGTTTGGAACGGATTCGGTTCTGTGACGTTTCGGTTTTATAGGACGGGCTCATAGGTGGGCAAACTGCGCAGCACATTGCTGTAAGAGTAAGTATGGGGGCCGGCGAGCTCTGGCATGGGGGAGCTGGCTATGGGGCTCCCTTGAGTGGATCAGCAGTAGAGCTGTGGTCAGCCGCTGTAAGTAAAAAAAAAATAAAAAAAAAGTTGAAGGGATGAGAAGGAAAGGTCTGTAGGAGGCATAACGGTGGAGTTGTTGTTTGGTTTTGTTTGTTTGTTTTGTTTGATTAGTTACTGAGTTCATGACAGTTGCCGTAAGGTGTGCTGTAGTTAGGCTGCTTTGACACTGGTAGACTGACTCTCTGACACCAGGGGAGCGAAGCAGGCTGTCAGCAAGTCTTTGAATAAGATTCAGTCCTTAGCTGCTGGAGGAGGTTGACTAACCTACTGTCCCTGCACTGGCCCGGAGAATACTCAAGGAAAGACTTAAAATTCTCAAACAACTACGTCCGCTTGTATTTATACAAGATTTCATTAATATAACACAAGCTATCATAACCCCTCATTTTGATTTCGCCAACCTAATACTTATAGGCATTTCAAAACAGAACATTAAAAGAATTCAATTAGCCCAAAATGCAACAGCAAGAATTATACTAAAAATAAATTCTATACAACACATAACACCTATACTTGCATCTCTCCACTGGTTACCAATACAAAGTAGGATAATATACAAAACAATAATAACCTCATTTAAAGCATTAAACGACATAGCACCGATTACACTATGTAATCTAATATGCAAAGAAACACCTAAGCCTACTAATAGAAAAGAACAGTTAAATAAACTAAAGATCCCGAAGGACTTCATAAAAGCACATAAATTGACCAACAATAGAGCCTTCTCACACATAGCCCCAATTATCTGGAATTCCCTACCAGAGGATCTACGTTCACTAACAGAGATCTTGGAATTCCGCAAAAAACTAAAAACTTATCTATTCACTAAACACTACAATTCCATAGAAAACCTTGCACTCAACATAGATAAAGGATAATCAGGTAAATGACCACTTAAAGCACAAACCTCACACCTAAATGGACAACACTCAGCGCTAATGAAATGACGATCCTATCTCCTATGACCTAATACCAACGCATGTATATAGTTGTATCAGTTATGTACTATCTTACGTATATAGATACTACACTTTGTTAGTTAACTGTTTTTACACGGTCCCAGTTCAAAAACCCACTTTGTTTATTTATGATATGTTAAGATGTTCTATGTAAAAATTAAGATGTTCTATGTAAAACAAACTTAGCTTTGTTAATTGTTGTTGTTTGTACACCGCACCTGATCTCTGGAAGATGCGGTATAAAAATGAGTGTTAAATAAATAAATAACAAATAGCAGGTAAGGTCTAATTTCTTCTTTTTCCCCCTAGCTGTTTTTGCAGTTCCACATTCTGCTGCCCCAAACTCCATCCTCAAGAGAGGTCAGTGCCTATAGAAGACACTTATAAATATTGCCAGCCCTCTCTTTAAATTCCTTCTGCTGAAGAACTACTTGCTCCAGTTCTGCGGACTGCCCGCTCACCAATTTGTTTAGTTCCCTCGATCAAAATAAAAGCCCATAGTTGAAAGAATGCAAACAGATAAACTTTTGCAACCCACATCTCTCCCAAAACGTAACCCCATGTATGAAATATTCCCCCCTGGTATAAGATTTGGAAAGATAACTCTCAGACCATGTCCTGCACAGACTGTGGCCAAAACCTTAACACTTCTAGACAGGCCAGGATAAGTGTTTTTGGAGATAGCACATCTGAGAGGTCAAGCTAGAGAGCTTGCTAGAGAGTGTGAAAACGTCTTACCATTATAATACTAATCTGAACACAAGTTATTACATAGGTAAAAAATGTATTGGGTAAGTCATAACGCTAAAATTTAATGACATAGCAGAGTAAAGAAATATAAAGCACACTACTCAGAAAAGACTGTAACATGGAATCAAGACGTAGTGAATATTGTAGCAAAGGCTAATAGTAATCAAATGTCTAGAAAGGTGCCATAATAGTGAAAATAAGAAAAAGAATGCGCTGAATAGATAAAATTAAAATTCATCTATCTAATGTAAAAAACCGTGGGAACCAGAGGGTGCCTGTACACGGGAAAAATAAAAGCAATGAAGGGGGTTAAAAATAAAAAATAAAAATGATAGGATCTAAGGCTTGAAAAATAAAACCATGTAATGGAAGCGTTCTTAGACACTACACTTGTGCAAAATGAGCAATAAATAGATAAGAAAATAATAAAAATGTGTTACCAAAATCATCCTACATTATTAAAAAAATGTTCCATTAACTCAATGTGTTCTTTTATGGAAAACAAGTAAAAACCCAAGTAAATTACAGCTATATTTACATTATGTCCGAGTGAGAATACCTACGTTTCCAATTTTAAACTACCAAAACCAATGTTACTTCCTCATAACTAATCCTGTAAAACCTATTGGCACGTCTCACGCATCCACGTTGGGCAGAAATTGGCCATAGAAAATTTGCTCGCAGACATTCAATAGGTTTATAAAATGCTGCACCAGAATAAATTTCAGGATTCTGAGATTAAAAAGGGGGGAACCAGAGGAAGAACAAAACAAATAAAATGTGATATAGTAATAAAACAATATTGCCAAATAGCTCATTAAAACAGGATAAAATGTAGAAAAAATAAATCAATAAGAATAGTGGAAAAATTAAAATGCATTAAAAAAAGAGGGAAGGAAAGTGATTAGAAGCGTAAAAAAATATAAAAACCAATGAACACAGGATCACAGGGGAGCAATGGCTAATAATAAAAGAAGGGGTAGTTATAAAAACACAGAAAGATCAACTTCTTGATTCAGGTCAGACGGCGTAAGGGTGTTGAGCTCATAGATGTAGCGTTGTTCTAGTCTTAACAAGATTCTGTCCAGATCTCCTCCACGCCAATGGGGCTCAACCACCTTGATGACCAAGAATTGTATGTCCGAGACTAGGTGGCTTTTCTCAATCCAGTGGGAGACCAAAGGTTTTTCTTGTATCTCTCTTTGTACACAACTCTTGTGCTCAGTAATGCGCATTTGACCGGTCTCTCTGTTTTCCCAATGTAGAGCATGTCACAGGGACAACGTATAATATATGCCACATTAGATGTGTTGCAATTAGAAAACTGGTGTAAATAATTTTTAAAACCACCATGTTGAAAGAAACCTTTTGTGACTAGAGCATGAGGGCACACAGAACATTTTCCACATTTAAAATCACCCCACAACTTCAACAGGAACACGACACTCTGAATCTTAACATAGAAGAATGGAACATAATAATATCCAGCGCAGCATCTGCCCCAGCCATCAAAGAACCACACACACACAAGAGATCCAATGCCCCATGGTATTCACACGAAATCAGAGTTGCAAAGCGCGCACACAGAAAACTGGAAAGAAAATGGAGACGGGACAAATCACACAACCTCCTAACACAATACAGAGACAAACAACTGGAATATAACAATCTAATAAATGAGCGTAAACAGCAACACCATACCAACCTAGTCATGAAATCTACTAATAGACCAAGATAACTTTTTAGCATTGTCCAAAAGCTCACCAAGGACGACACGCAACAAAGCACCCACAAAAATATGCAGACTACATGAAGTCAAAAAACACCAACCAAACTAACTCTGATTCACTACAAAAAAAACGATCGCACGATAAAAAAGCAACATCAAACATGGGAGAGCTTCAACGTACCAACAAAACAGCAAGTAGAAGACATTATATCTGGACTAAACACAACAACTTCACCATCAGACCCATGCCCAGTGTCTTGGACCAAAGCCACAAAAAGCCAGCTCTCTCACCACATTCAAAAAATCGTCAAAGATTTGCTCCAACAAGGATACATGCCGCAATCCCTAAAGCACGCAATGATACGACCAATACTTAAAAGTAGTAATCTGAGCCCATCCGAACCAAAATCATACCATCCCATCTTCAGCCTGCCATTCTTTGCCAAAATCGTGGAAAAAGCAGTCGAAAGGCAACTTCAGGACCATATAGATATCACTGCCCCTCTGGACATACATCAGCATGGATTCAAGTCCGAACACGGCGTAGAAACACTACTCACCTCCCTCTTTGACAATCTCCTAAGAGGCATGGACAACATAAAAAACTGATTCCTGCTAGTGTTCATGGACATCTCGGCGGCCTTCGACACTGTGTCACATGCTAAGGTATTGCAACGCTTGCAACAGATAGGTCTATGCAAGAATACCCTGAAGTGATTTACATCATACCTGGAAGGGTGAACGCGACAAGTCAAATGCAACTAAAAGAAATCACTACAATTCCCCATCACGCAGGGAATACCTCAAGGCTCAGCCCTATCATCAATGCTCTTCAACATCTACATACAACCCATATGCAGCATCATCACGCACTATAAACTACACTACCACATTTATGCTGACGACATCATGGTGTACGCTCCAATCAACTTACTAGCACTAAATACTACAACAATAACAAGATGCCTCGAAGACATGAATGACTGGCTCATAGCCAACAACTTAACGGTCAACTACAACAAAAGTGAGGCAATGTTCGTCACCAGGAACCCCACCTTCATACCTCCGCAAACTATCAGCATCCTAGACAAACACATAGTAGTCAAAGAAGAAGTTAAGTATCTGGGCATAACACTAGACAGAGCTCTGAACCTAAAATCCCACATCACCAAAACCGCAAACAAGGCATATCATCAATTGAAAACAATCAAGACAAATCAAACCAATGCTCCGACAAGACCACTTCCGCACAGTGTGTCAAGCACTCATTACACCACTGCTTGATTATGGAAACTCACTATATCAAGGCCTTCCTCAGCAGACACTCCATCCACTACAGATGGTACAAAACACCACAGCACACATCATTACATACACTCCAAGGACCGAGCACATCACTCCCGTGCTACAACAACTACACTGGCTCTCAGTGGTAGCAAGAGCTAAATACAAAACAATCATGATCATCTTCAAAGTCATTCACTATCTCTGAGCAGACGTACTCCAAAACGTTATAACAAGGGACAGCAGCAATAGACCAAGAAGAGCCTATAACAACAACATGATCGGCACACCCGCAGGCTATAACAAAACCAAACAATCAACCTCAAAAAGAGCACCATCACTACTGGCATCCACACTATGGAACTCCCTACCAGCGAGCCTGAGAGCTTTAGATGACCTCACAGACTTCCGCAAAGACCTCAAAACATGGTTATTTATAGAAACCTATGAGCATTCTGGCAACATCCCCTACCCAAACAATAACAATAGTACCTCTGCCAACTAAACACACACCCATCCTATCCACACACACAAGTATATCATACCACGTTACTAAATACCATTATGTTAAATGTTACCTCATTTGTACTGTCTAAATACTGTTAAGTTACTGAACTGTTTAAATGTTTACATGTACCCTAATGTTAACTGTAACCCTCCAATTGTGAAGTGACGTGACCACCTTGATTGAAGGAAAAGGTGGCATACAAATCTGTCTAAATAAATGAATAACTACATGCTATCTTCTACACTTAGGGGTATATTTACTAAATGGCGTTAAGGAAACCAGTGTGCCGTTACCGCGTGTAATTGGCACCCTGGTGCCCTTAACGCAGCAAAAAACCTGCTTTAACAGACGCTAAAGGCTCCAACAGTGTTAAGGATGCAGTAGGTGGAGAGTGGGTGGTAACAGCATATGCTTCCTAAATGCCTGTTGCGCAACATGTCTAAAAGCCCTTTAACACTTTGAACTCTAAAGCCAAGTAAAACTTTGCAGAAAGGGTGTATTTAGAGTCCATTTCAGTGTTTGCAATGTGATGCATGGACAGGGGAGCCCCCCAGACAGTGATAGTAGTGCTCCATTAGCAGCGTCAGCATGGTGCCCAAGTATGAAAGGGCACTATGTTGATGGTGCAGATAGGGCAAAGGAGGTGGCATGTAGGTCATGCAGTGGGGGTTGCTGGTGCACAGCAGGGGGGGGGGGAGGAGGAGGGGAACCAAGCAGCTGCCCAGATGGCACACAACAACAGAAGGATCATATGATATGCTAGTCTGGGTCAGAGCAAGGTCCATCATGCCCAGTATCCTGTGTCCAACAGTGGCCAATCTAGGTCACAAGTACCTAACAGTTTCCCCAAAAGACACACAGGTTCCACAATGCCTGTACTGGGGCAAGCAGTGGATTTCCCAGGTCACCTTGAAAAATGGTATCTCCAGGAACAAGCAGGAATGCAGTCTTCACATATGGGTATCGTCGGTACCGACGGAGCCTGCGTGGGAACGCTCCCCAGTGTTCAATAGGAAAGCCTTTGGGAGCATCCCACAGCGCCTGCGTGCTGCCTTCCTGCCTTTCCCAACTGTCCCTCTCCAGTTCTTCGTTTTCCACGGGGCAGACAGGTCGCACATCCTGTCACCGCAGAAAATAATTCCGTTTTATTCTTCTTTTTTGTGGTCGCGTCTGCCTTCCTGCGACGCTACATCGGTACCGCCAGTGGTTCTTCCAAAAAACCCCCCCAAAACCCTTTTTTCTGGAGTCTTTTCCAGGTATTTTCTCCTCAGGTGCCACGCGCCATTTTGGGCACTAGGCCCAACCTTTTCCTTTAAAATGGAAAAACCCGCTTCGGGTTTTAAAAAGTGTTCCAAGTGTGGCGGTACCATCTCTGTCACCGACACCCATAAGTGGTGCCTCAAATGTTTAGGTCGTGACCACTCTATTTCAGAGTGTGTTGCTTGTGGGATGATGTCGAAGAGGGACCGGCAGAATCGAGCTGCTAAACTTAGCACCCTTTTTCCCTCCGATGCAGCCTCTGTGGCATCGACGTCTTCCAGGGCTTCGTCTTCCTCCCATGGATCTCAGGTAACTAAACATAAATCTAGCCGGTCCTCAAAGGGTAGATCTCCCTCTAAGCATCGAGATGCCTCTGGTGTTGCCCTTTGAGGGACTTTCACCGGCAAAATTGCCCTGGCGGGAGGCTTTGGCTTTCAAAGCACTAACGGGGCTCCAGGATGTTCTCGAGGCCTCAGCCTTGGCAGAACTACTGGTGCCATGCTCTGGGGTACCGGCTGCTTCATCCGGTACCGATACCCAAGCATCGGCAGCGTCAATAGACCAGAGATTCTTGGCTATTGAACGCAGTCTGGCGGCTCTTCTCACGGCCTCGATGCCCTTGAAACCACTTCAAACAATTCAACCGGTACCGGCACCGACTCTGGTACCGGTATCGACTGCATCGACATCGGCAGGTATTCTACCAGGACCGAGTCATGATTATCCATCTGGTATCGACAAGTCGGTACTGGACCCCTCCGATGCTGACTTAAATCGATACCAATACCGTGCCTTGCACGATCACCCGGATCGGAGGTACTTTGAATTCTCAGATGAGTCTGAAGACTCTGAAAGCTCTGCTGTTACCAGAGTACTTCTTCCTGAGGATTCTTCTTCTCCTCCTCAGAGTAGGATGTCTCCACCAGAGAATATGTCCTTTCAGGATTTTATCCGAGATGTGGCTCGAGGTCTTTCCATCACAGTGGCTCCTGAAAAAGAGCCTAGGGCAAAGGAATTAGAAATCCTACAATATCTTAAAGCTCCCAAGGAGGCAGCTACCTTGCCTATTCATGAGATCTTGAATGATCTCATGTTAAGGATGTGGGAAACACCTCTAACCACATCTCCTCACTCTCGAAGACGACACCATGTATCGAGTTCCTCCTTGTCCTGGGTTTCAGAAGACTCGGCTACCACACGACTCCATGGTGGTGGAATCAGCTATGAGAAGGATCAAGAGTGCAAAAAGGCATGCATCTAATCCTCCAGGACATGAGTGTAGGACTCTTGACCCCTTTGGACGTCGAACCTTCCAGGCTTCCATGCTTTCTGCTAGGATCAGTTCCTATATATTATATATGGGAATGTTCCTTAAGGAGGTCACAGGAGATTTAGAGCTTATGAGCCCTCTCCTTCCTGATGATAAGAGGCAGGATTACCTCGCCCTTATCAAACATGCTCAGGATGTTTCCAAGTTTGTCAATCGTGCAGCCTTTGACTGTTTTGAGTGCTTAAGCAGAACCTCTGCTATTGCCATAGGTGCACGTAGGATTGCCTGGCTCCAGGCATCTGACTTGGAACTTTGGGTACAGGATAAACTAGGGAATATTCCTTGTACAGGAGAGAATCTCTTTGGCAAGAATTGGCAGGAAAAAGCTAATGAGATAGATGCTGACAATATCACCTGGATAGATTGTCTAAATCTACAGCTGATCCTGCAAGGAAAAAATCCTACAAGAAACCATTCTTCAGTAAGAAGATGTTTTATCTCTCCTATACCCAGCAGGGGCATCGTTTGGGTCAGTCTGCCCAAAAGGGGGGACAGCAGCAACAACCTAGGCAAAGAAAAACAAAAGCTGCTAAGCCTCAACCGGCTCAGCAGGCTCAGCTTCCACAGGGGCTTTGACACCTATCTAGAGAATTTTGCCTTCCTGGCCCTGAACGGTCCAGAACCCTCCACCATTCCAGGAAGGTTATGTCATTTTGCCCCCAGATGGGGTCAGATAACAGCAGAAAATTGGACTCTGTCTATTGTAAGAGAGAGGTACAAGCTTCATTTCCTCAGCATACCCTCCTACAGTGTTAAGACAGTTCAATTCTCAGACCTCTCTCAACAGCCAGTTAGGTCAAGAGGTCACTGTGCTTCTTGCCCAAGGGGCAATAGAAGAGGTACCCATTCTACAACAGGGTACAGGGTTCTACTCTCCCTCTTTCCTTATTCCAAAGAAAACAGGAGGACACAGACCCATTTTAGACCTCAGAGAATTGAACAAATTCCTGTTCAAAGAGAAGTTCAAAATGATTTCTCTAGAAACTCTGCTGCCATACTTTCAGAGTCAGGATTGGCTTTGTTCTCTAGATCTCAAGGATGCGTACACTCATGTTCTCATCCATCCAACTCATCGAAAGTTCCTTCGCTTCCTATTTCAAGGGAAGCACTACCAATACAGGGTTCGTCCTTTTGGCCTGGCCTCGGCACCAAGGGTGTTCACAAAATGCATGGCTGTGGTGGCAGCATTTCTTCGCACCCTGGAAATATTTGTCTTCCCTTACTTAGACGACTGGCTCATTCGAGCCCCTTCAGAGCTAGAGGCCAGGGTTGCTCTCTCTCGCACAATGCACATCCTTCAGTATTTGGGACTTGTCATAAACTTCCCAAAATCCAACCTTGCTCCCACTCAGTCTCTAGAGTTTATAGGAGCTCTGCTGGATACCAAACAGACAAGGGCCTACCTTCCACAGGCCCGCTGCCTTCGCATTATGCAGTTAGCTTCCCAAGCAGTGTTAAAACCTCATCTCACTGCTCTGGAAATGTTACAGTTGCTAGGCCACATGGCATCCACCGTGCATGTGGTTCCTTATGCTCACCTCCATATGAGGGCAGCCCAGTGGACTTTATCCACTCAGTGGACCCAGGCATCAGGATGCCTGTCAGACAAAATAGCAAACACAAATTGCCTTATTTTGTCCCTCTAATGGTGGCAGTCCACTCAAAACCTGTTGCTGGGGTCCCCATTTCAACAACCTTTACCCCAGGCAACTCTCACAACAGATGCTTCTCCAGTGGGTTAGGGAGCTCATCTTCAAGACCTCTCCACCCAAGGCACTTGGACTCCACAGGAGACTCATCTACACATCAATCTCTTAGAGCTCAGAGCAATCTTTCTTGCTCTGCAAGTGTTCCACACCCTGCTCAGCTACAAGACAGTCCTCATTCAGACGGACAATCAAGTAGCCTACGTGAACAAGCAGGGAGGAACAGGCTCTCTGTCGCTTTGCAACGAAGCTTTGCGACTATGGGCCCTCGCCAGGGAGCATCAGATTCATCTCCTTGTGGTGTATCTTCCAGGCATTCTAAACTCTTGGGCAGACAGACTCAGTCAAGTTCTGCTTCCACACGAATGGTGTCTCCATGCAGACCAGGTGGCCAAAACTTTCCAAAGTTGTGGAGCCCCGGGCATAGACCTCTTTGCAAGTCCGCTGAATGCCAAACTTCCCCGGTTCTGTTCCAGAATTCCGGCTCAGGGTTGTCAGGCCAGGGGTGCTTTCCTTCTCCATTGGGGCCAGGACTTCCTATATGCTTTTCCACCCATTCCCCTAATTACCAAAACCCTGTTCAAGCTTCAGAGAGACAGAGATCATATGATTCTCATAGCTCCACATTGGCCACGGCAAATGTGGTACCCTCTGCTCCTACATCTCTCTCAAGCTCTGCCTCTAGAGTTAGGATCTGCTCCATATCTGCTTTCTCAGGAGGACGGGATGCTGTGGCATCCCAATCCCCAATCTCTGCATCTCAGGGCCTGGTTGCTGAAAGCCTAGAACTTCACGGTCTTAACCTTTCTCAGCAGGTGCAGGATATCCTCTATGCTTCTAGGAAGCCTTCCACAAGAAGCTCTTATGCTTTCAAAGGGAAACGTTTTACCATATGGTGCTCACAGAAGGGTCTTGACCCTCTTGTGATACCTCTGGAATCATTACTGGAGTATCTTCTTCATTTGTCTAATGCAGGGCTTAAGACAAATTCAGTGAGAGTTCATTTGAGTGCTATTGCAGCTTCTTTCAAGCCTCTAAATGGGCAACCTATTTCCTCTCATCCTCTCATAGCAAGATTTATGAGAGGCCTTCTTTTAACTAAGCCTCCCATTAAGCCACCACCGGTGGCATGGGACTTAAATTTGGTTCTTGGGCAGCTTATGAAACCGCCTTTTGAACCATTAGCCACTACCTCCTTGAAATTCCTTTCCTGGAAGGTCATCTTTCTTATTGCAATCACATCAGCACGTCGCATCAGTGAATTGCAAGCATTGGTGGCTGATCCTCCTTATACAAGGTTCCATCATGATAAGGTAGTCCTTAGGACTCATCCACATTTTATGCCAAAGGTGGTATCATCTTTCCATTTAAACCAAGCAGTTTACCTTCCTGTATTCTTCCCAAGGCCTCGTGCCTCAAATGCAGAAAGGAATCTTCATACTTTGGATTGTAAAAGGGCTCTGACCTTTTACTTGCAAAGGACTCAGCAACATAGGAAGTCCTCTCAACTCTTTGTTGCTTTTGATCCTAGCCATTTGGGACTTTCAGTCTCCAAAAGAACACTGTCCGACTGGATTGAAATGTGTATATCTTTTGCCTATGAGAGTAAAAACCTTCGTCTGGAAGGCCACGTCACAGCTCACAATGTGAGAGCCATGGCAGCCTCTATGGCTCATTTTCACTCTGTGTCTACTGACGACATCTGCCGAGTAGCTACTTGGGCTTCGGTTCATACCTTCACAGCCCATTACTGCTTAGACAAGGACTCCCGCCGGGATGCCTGTTCTTCAACACCTGTTCCATATTTAATCAACTCCTACCCACCATCCCTGATAGGATGCCAGAGATCCATGGGGGGAAGTGGAGCCCTTTCACAAGGGCACACAACTTCTGGGGTTTTCTCCCTGGCATCTGCAGCTAGGGAGTCCCCATATGTGAAGACTACATTCTTGCTTGTTCCTGGAGTTAGCATAGTTACTCACCTGTAACAGGTGATCTCCGGGAACAGCAGGAATTTAGTCTTCACAACCCACCCACCTCCCCTAGGAGTTGTATCTTTCTATCTCTCTCTCTCTTTCTCTCTTTCTTTTGTCTCATCTTTAAACTCAACTGGAGAGGGACAGTTGGGAAAGGTGGGAAGGCAGCACGCAGGCGCCAATGTTCCCTCTAATTTTCTGTAGGCTGTGTGCGCATAAAATATCAGCTGTGCAGCTTTTGAAGGAAGGTTAAATTTTTGTGCGCCACACTCGGAGTTATATACTTTAAAATTTGACTACACATCAGAATACAGTATGTACACCACATTGATTTCACTAGAAAATATTGTAGAACTTGTGAAAACCGTAAATACACAACAACTTTTAAATTTTAAGACGTCTGTGTTGTTTTCTATCAGAATCAGAACCATAATTTTTGTGCGCTCTGTTGTAAAGTATGTGCGCTCACTCGGCACACGCGCACAGCTTAGAGGGAACAGTGGCAGGCGCTGTGGGATGCTCCCAAAGGCTTTTCTATTGGACGCTGGGGAGTGTTCTCGCGCAGGCTCCGTTGGTACTGACGATACCCATATGTGAAGACTAAATTCCTGCTGTTCCCGGAGATCACCTGTTACAGGTGAGTAACTATGCTTTATAGACATTTCCTCTAGGAACCTGTCCAAAACCTTTTTGAAACCCAGCTACACCAACAGCTTTTATTGCATCCCCCGATAATGACTTTCAGTTTGATTACACGTTGACTGTCAAAATATTTACTCTTATTAGTCTTAAATGGGTTACACTGTAATGTCATTGCATGTCCCCTGGTCTTTCTACATTTTGATGGCACAATCATTCCACGTATACCCATTCCACTCCATTCATTATGTTATAGGCTTCTATTATATCTCCCCTTAACCGTCTCTTCTCAAGGTTGAAGAGCCCTAATCTTTTTAGCCTCTCCTCATAGGGGTATCCTTCCATCCGCAGTACCATCTGTGATATCCAACATGATTCCATAGTGACAGTGGTGGCCCACAGATATGCTGCTGCTGCAGAAATGTGATGTGCCACATGGGGCGGTCCAAGGGTTCTGGCACCCTAGATAAGAGATCCTGGCTAGCCCCCCTCCACCCCACTGCTGCTGAACCCAGCTGTGGAGGAAGAGGCCGATGGCGCTAGCAGCTGTAGCCCTCCAGGTAGCTGCAACATGCAAGCGCCTGGGGAACTACCAGAGCAATGGCTGTCATCCTCCCCCTGAGATGTATCAGTGGCAGGCAGGATGGGGGTCCCTGCAAAGGCAGGTGGTTGGGGGGCTGCCTGACCATCCATGTGTGCCTCTGCCCCCCCTCCCCATCCAGACCTCGCACTCTAGGCACCCGCCAAACCTACATGTTGGATGGGCTGCGAATGCACACCCCGCCACTGACAGCACGCAGGCATGGAAGCATGGTGTAGGGGTGTTGGCGGAGGGGGCAGCAGCACCCGGCTGCAGCAGACCAAAGCCATGTCCTAGTCTTGTGTGCTGTGCTCATTGCAACATGTGCCAGGGTCTGTCTGATGGGAAGCATGTTAGCCCCCATGGCAGCACTGTGGCTCAACACACACAGGCATTGTGTATGTGAGCAGAGGGTCCCAGGTTCAGGTCCAGACTGAAGATCATGTATTGCATATCCCTGTGGCTAAACTTTAGCCTACAGTGCAGGTACAGCACCAGCATATGCAATCCTGAAATAACCGGCCAGCAAGGGTACAAACACCCATCAGCCACACAGACAGGCTCTACCATCCACAGCTGGATAGAGAGGCAGGCTGATAGCACAGGCACACTGAACGGGTATTAATGTCAGAGCGCACTACTAGTGCCTGCACAGTGAGCACACATTAACAATGCTTGAGCTGATATGGAGATCAAAATGGCAGGCAGGAATGTCAACCATCCCCACTTTTGCCAGTGCGACGATGTATTTGTGTCTGTCTCTCCATTGTTCTGTGGCTTTCTTCACTTCACTATGCTTCGCATTGCCTAAGCTGTTCCCAGCGTTAGTCTGCAAATGTGCATGATGAGGAGCAGAGGATTGTTGGTATGGCCTGAAGCAGAGTGATTTAGCCAGGATGTGTCTGCCTCAGCAGTAGTGTCAATGGCTGAGACATTGTAGTGCCTGTCTGACATGTGCATTGCCTGGATGGCCACAGCATGTCATGCTGAGAGGGCACTCTCACTCTTACTGAGCAGTGATCATGGCATGGCTATGTATCCACATAATGCTATATACTATCTGACTCCAGTGATGTTGGTGTAATCTCAGCCTGGGGCGCACACTCAGTTAATGCTGGGTGTCCATGCGGTTCATCCCAAGCCAGGGTGCACATGGTCGCTCTGTGTGCATATATTGTTTGTGGACCAGCAGTCCATCCGCAGTTGGTATGTGCATGGCTGAAGCAACCCAGTAGTGGGCAGCAGGTGCAATCTGACTGAGTGTGCTGTGGTGGACTGTTAGTCCTAGATGGTTGGGACAGCAGTTGTTCCTGACCTACTCACTGTGGTCATAGCAGGACAGTAGCAGTGTTCCATGTAGACCTAGAAGCCCCCACTGCATTTGGCATCCATGGCAGCAGCTTTGTAACAGTGGCCACTGACATGCACTGTTCTAGGAAGGTCCCTGTCCAACAGGGGCCCAGTTATAACAGCACCTACAGCATGCTTCAATTGTGCAGGAAACAAGGTGACTAGCATAACACACTGCAGACAATACCTGCCACACACTGGCAGTGATATAAATCTGCAGCATGGCCAGCAGAGACCATCTTTAGCAATGCAAGTTCTGGGGACCAGGTGCTCTGCGCCCATCCTCACCCTCAGGGTGACTGCTAAAACTGCTCAGTAGCACAGTGTGTAGCTGTTAAATGAATGAAGCACACACTGTCAGTGCATTATACTGAGCTGCTGTGATGGATCAGTCCATTCTCCATTTGGTGATCAGCTGCAGACTGCTGTTCTGCATGTGTACTGGAGGGGCTAACCTATACCGGCACACAGAGCAGACAGTTTAGGCAGAGATCTGCAGGCTATTTGAATCCAGACATTGCAGTGTAGAGAGGTATGGAGATGTAGCATACTGGTTAGTGCAATGTCTCCATAAATAAGGAACAAGGGTTTGATTCCCACTTGTTCATTTTGTGCCTGTTACTCAGGACATATCCCTGCCTGTAACAGTCCAGGCTCTGCTGTGACTTGCAGACACTCATCCTTCTACTTTGTTATGCATTCTGGCCACAATTTGGGTCAGCAAATATGCTATTCCCCATTATGCCCCTCTGAGAGCATGCCTTTCTCGGTTCTGCTGCAGTCCATTGCAGGGGATCAGATGTATTCACCCTGCGGATGTCAGGCCCTTGCTTGGAGGCGTGGTGCGATGGTCATGCCAATGGCCTGGTGGCTAAGATTCCACAATTTCAAGCCCATTACCACTCCTTATTTAATTTATTTATTTATTTATTTATTTAAACGCTTTTTTATACTGCGCTCTTTATCATCAGTGCGGTTTACAATTAACAATTCATGCACAAGACCAATCAGATCGGTAACTTGGAGCTGAAACTGGGTGAACTATTTACATATTCGCCATCAAAGATGTGGCGAGGTAACTATTTACATGTTAGATGTTAGACCCAAACTGCATGGTTAAGACTGGGTCTTATCGGTTATTACATTAATCTCATTAATCTTATGTGACATTTCAGAATGTGTTACTGTCACATTGTATATCTGCCGTGACCTTCATGGACCGACAACACCTCCTTGTGATCTTGAGCAGATCACTTAACCCACCAATGGCTCAGCTGACTACAGGTCCATACAGGCCCTGTTTAACATCACACATTACCAATTGACGGTAAGATGTACCCCAATGTGACTGCACTGCTACAGAGGTATACTAACAGGCAGTTAAATGCATACTGCTGTAACCTACTTCTCTAACATCATGTCTGTTACTGTACAGTACAGCTTTGGCTCCTTTACATCTCTGCAGTACATGCGGACAAATGCTACTCCTCAGATATCCACCTGCAGGTCTCAACTCATGTCCATACGTACCCCATGTGCCCAGTATGGATAACACCTGTGCAGTTGTTACTAGCACATTTGTCTGAGGTATTGGCTGTGTGGCTAGGACAGGTGTGAGTTCAATATGTCTGGTATCAGGCCTGCCAGGTGGCATTGCCACACATTTTCATGCACAGTATAGATACGTTGGGGAGGGCACCGACAGCACATTGGTGCTTCCAACCCATACCACCCTTTCCTCCACCACCATCCGTCCTTCAGTCCATCCATTCATGTCTGTTGGCTGGTTGCAGTCCTGTCTTCTCATGCAGGCTGCTATACCATGACCTATACTGGTACTCTTTCCCACAATTTGGGACTGCACACACACCTCTCCTGTGCCTTATCTGCACGCCACTATTCTTACTCTGTTCTCCTGTCACTGTACACATCCTGCCACTTCTGACTCCAGTGGGGGATACGTGTTCCACATCCTATGCCATATTGTGCCATATTACTTTGACACCCCCTGTGCATCCATACACCAGTCTCCCACATGTTCATCTGCTTTACTGGTTGCCACATAGGGTGCCCACTGGTCTGGCAGATCCATCATCTCCCACCTGTCCTTCCATCCATCACCTTCAGATTGTCTTCCCTTGCTGCTCCTTTATCCAGCATTAGGGTTACAGCCGTTTTCGGACATTAAGGTACTTGACACCTTAATACCTCATGTCCCGTTACCGCATGTTAAATAGCCCATAGCGCCCTTAATGCTGGATAGCCTCCTACACGCCCAGAGCCTTTTTCACATGGAAACCCCTTTTCGCTGCCATTACTACTCGGAAAAGCATGCTCCCTTACCACATTTTAGTAAACACATGCCTTAGTCACCTAAAAGATAACCTGAACAAGCTGAAGAATTGCTGGGGCAATCCTATCCGTAAGGATAGCGAGGAAATACATTATCAGTTTGTAGAGGTCTGCCCGTTATTCCACCTCTGTCTTTCCAACTGTAACAAGCAGGACTTAATGGTAGCTAATGTTACAGATGCAGCATTGTAGTAACATTACCCACAAATCGTCCTCACAGAATAGCTCTACAGATGTAGATCCTACTGCTGTGTAAGTGGTGAGTCTTATTCCCATAACTGGTGCTTAAAGCTGCTCAGTGCAAATATAAACGTACATGATACAGTAGGGTTCCACTGGGCGCATACACTTGTTAGATTGTTAAATTGTTCAATGTAATTCAGTTGTTCTGTATGTAAACTGCTATGATTACCCAAAATGGCGGTATAAAAATCACTCAGATAAATAAATAAAGTGCATCAGAATGTGTGTTGGACAAGACTGCAGCTTGGATCCCCAGGATGTACTGTATGCCTAAATACTAAGAAAAGATTGACGGTGACTCTAATTCACTCCTTATTGAGTATTAGCTACTATCAGATTTGCATGCCAGAAAAGACTGAGTTAATGTATGAGGTTGTAGCTAATCCTTGCATTTGAAACATTTATTTAACATTTCTTATATACTGCCTTTCATGATATCAAGGCGGTTTACGTTGAACAAACTGAAATTACATTGAACAGGGCATTGTAACTTGGAGATAACTATTTTACAGGGAACATGGGCAAAGGAGGGCTAAGTGGCTTGCCCAAGACCACAAGGAGCACCTAATACTGACTTAATCAGAACACTATGAAACACAAAAACCTTTATGGACTGTAGCCATGTGTCAACCTAGAATATTTGGGCAGGAAAATAATGGATTTTTTAATTGTATTGCCCAGTATCTGGATGATGTCATGGGATACCAACACATACGTTCTGTCAGTGGATAGTTCAAGAAAAGTGATCCATAGAAAATATCGAAGGAAACTGCAATAGTTGTAGTTTGAGCAATTTATTGCAGTAAACCTCACAAAATCCCTTTTCTCTCCAAGGTCACAACCATCCTTGACAGCAAAGGGCTTAATGTCATATACTTGTGGTTTTTTTAATGCCCTTCACATACTTGGGGATTTTTTAATGTCCTTTTTTCCTTTTCTGTCACCTCAATTTAGGTTTGGACACTGGAAAGATCAAGCAAGTGAGTGTAATTGGCAGCCAGGAGAGCACCAGGCGCATTGGGGACTACAAGGTCAAGTACGGCTTCAATGACATAGAGCTGCTCAGGTTAGAAGGCGGATTATGCATCTGTCAGTTTCTCTCCCTCTGCTGACTGGTAAATGTGCTGCTCGTATGTTCCTTTAACATAATTTGGAGGAAGTGATGCAAACCAAATCTGAGCACTAGTCGCAGAGGCCAGTTTCATCCACAGAAGAGCAGTGGCAGGTGCAGAAAACAAAGGAGATGCTTCAGAATGCAGTGTGAGCAGTGTCTCAGGCTCTTCTTGCAGCATATACTCCATTTCCATCCTGTTGCTTTTATAAGATGGTGAGCACAGCTTGGTTTGTCAGGATGCGGAGTCCAGACTGCATTAAAGAACCAAGGTACCATAATGCAGCCCATAGTGTTAGGGGATATCAGCTCATCTTGGATATATTGTGAAGCATTGGAGGCTGAGTTCTGATACGCCACTTGCAAGTCTGGAGGGCTTAATTACAATTCTCAATGTATTTTGAAGGCAATTTTAGTATTTAAATCTTTTTCTTGTCATTATTCTAACCTTTTGCAGCAAATCACAAAGTAGGAACTCTTTCTACCTTTTTATAATCTGCTGTATACATTCTCATGGGTCTCCTTTCCTGTGTGTGCATTTTCCTAAGTTCTTACCACCTTCTATTTATAGTTGACTGGTAGAAATATAACCATGTTCTTCTCTTGTTTACATTATATCTGATGCCTCTTCACTTGCTCCCAGGCTTTTATGTAGCTGTTGATGTTAGCCAGAGTAGCATTGGTCACCATTTATCTTGTCAGTCAGCATGCTTCTGGAGAGTGGAGGAGGTTGCTAGCAGTGATCCCCTCCAATTTAAGTGGGAGTATGAAGTACTTGGGTCAATTTTATTGGATGAAAATGTAAGACAGGATGGGAAGGAACCTCAGGCATAAAATAAGTCAAAGCGGTAAAGATACACATTTTTCTCCAGGAACAAGCAGGAAGTCAGTCCTCACATATGGGCGATGTCAGCGCCAACAGAGCCCGCGTGGAGCATTTCCTCAGCTTTCAAAGAAAGCCTTTGGGATATGCTACCATGCATGCATGGTCTCCTTCCCGCCCAAGGATGTCATCTTGCTCAGTCTCCTTTTTTCCACGGAGCCCAATGGGCATCTGTCCTGTTTCCCTGGAAAAATCCTTGTTAATTATCCTTAAAAGTTATCTTTCCCAGTTTGCGTACTGGTTCCTCTTTCCTCCTCGAGCCGGTGCTGAGCTCCGCCCCTTTTTTGTGTTTTGATCGAGGCCTGCCTCAACTGACATTCATGCCTTTTTTTCACCCAGGGGTTGTCGACCCCATCCAAGTGTTCTCCACCATGTTCCCCCAGTGGGTTCAAAAAAATGTGACACTGCATTCAAACCATGTCAGTGACAGACACCCATGACTGCTGCCTGCATGATCTGGGCCTGGACCAGCACCTCCTGCGACCTGTACCAGGCCATGACACCTAAGACCAACAAAAAGAGGTCGGAGTTGCAGGAAAAATTGTTCCCCAGGTCCAACTTGGCCCCAGCCTCCCCAGCGCCGAGCTCCAAGCCCAGCACTTCCTGTGAGGCCCGAGCATCCTCGGAGTGCCACAGACCTAGGGAAAAAGAAAAAAAAAGTCCTCGAAGCCCGCTGAGGTTGCACCGGAGAAACCTGGTAAAACCGCCCAGAGACACTCTGTAAACTCTGAGAAGCACCCTACCAAGGTCCTCAAGAAGGATTCCTCTGCCGGTGGAGACCGTGCAAGGCTCCTCGAGGCCGTACTCGCGAGAGTGCCAGCGCAGGTCCCGAGATCCTCTGTGCCTGCGCTGAAAGCTGTGGTTCCTTATCGTCCCTCCAGTCTAGTCCCGAACCTCTGGGGGTTTTGCTCCTCCTCCAGTAGCTTGGAGACTGAGAAACGTCATCCTTCTGATGACACCAGTATAAAGACACAGGATCCGCCTCCTGACTCCAGTTATCTCAGTCTCCAAGCAGCTGGAGGATTGGTGAGCCCGGAGATAGGGGCTCACTTGAGGAACCATTAAGCAGAGATGTGGAGTGTTAAGAGTAGTTAATTAATCTAATTGGACTGAGTTTGATTTTAAAAATATTGATAAAGTGAAATATACCTTTAAGGTTTGGTACTGAAGTGCTTATTTCTGCCTTCCGTCCTACCTCCCTCCTCTCCCCCCCCCCACCCCCCCGCCACTCAGCCTGCTTTAATTTGAAGAAGGAGAAGGGAAGGAGCCGGCTCCCAAACTCAGTTATGAGTGAGGAGCCAGCGATGTAGCAGCAGCAGAGATAGCAAAGGTTTTTACCTGCTCAGCTTTAGGTGCCAAAGGCTGATTCCGACAGCTCGCTGCACTTGTCTGGTGAAGTCCCGGCTCTTCCCCGATGCGGAAGAAGCAGTCCCGGCAGAGCATGGGGAGAGTGAAGAACCGCGCTGCACAGCTTTGCCCTGCAAGGTAAGGGGTCCGGTAGGCCGGGAAAGCCTCAACTACAACCGTGTGTGGGAAGCCGCGTGTGGAGAACGGGGTAGGCCGAACAGCATGTCGGGCACGCGGGAAAAACTCAGTATGTAGAGAGTAGTTTTTCAAAGGCTTCTATTTCGGTGGGGCAGCTTCGTTTTGGAATTTCGTTACAAGGATTAGGCTTGGGAGACCCTGGGAGTGTCCTTACTATATTTAAAAAAAAAAAAAAAAAATTTCTTCAGCGGTTCAATCATTTTCTGGCGGCAGGAGCCTGGGGGGGGGGGAGGTTAGTCAGCCTTAAAGGGCAAGGAGTTTCTCCTAAATACCCGCTATAGCAGAATGCCTTCTAGGCCACAGTGTTTGGTCTGTGGTGCTAGAAGGGGAGCGGTGTCCGAGACGGGGGTATGTAGAGGCTGTGTACAGGAAGCAGCCTCTATGGAGAAAGAACTGTAAGGAGGAGTTGAGAGCCATAAGGGAGCCAAAGGAGACATACCAGAGCCGAGGTCTCCCATGGGTCACCTCTAGAGCCGGTGGTGGGGCCTTCGTCCGCACCGGACTTCCCCTCTGCTACAGAGACTTTGCCTGGGGGATTGGCAGCAATCTTTTCGATGGAATTCGTTTCGCTGATCCAACAGGCGTTTGGGAGGACACAGAAGAGAGCCGCAGTCGATTCCACAGAGGGGGGGAACTAGGTGGAAAGAGACCGGGGACACCTCTGGGTTCGGGTGCGATGAGAATCCCGTCAGAGGGTTAGAACCAAAAAGGAGCGGCCGGAACTGTCCGTGGCTTCAGAGGATGTCCACTCGGAGGACCTGGAGCAGGACTTGGAGTTACAGGATGAGTTAGAGGAAGGAGAACTCATGGAACAGGAGGATCAAGCCCGAGTGGTCCGAGTGTTCAGGAGAGATGAGTTACCGGCGCTCATATCAGAGACTCTTAAAGCGCTTAATATGCTGACGGGTGGTCCGTCGGAAGATGCCACTTTGGAGGACCCATTGTTGCAGGCTTTTAGAAAGACGCAGAGGGCCTTTCCGGTTCACAGAGTGATTAGAGAGATGATTCAAGGTGAATGGGATATGCCTGAGGCTGGTCTGAAAGGGTCCAGAGTAATGTCTCGGCTCTACCCATTAGTGGAATAAGATTGAGAATTGTTTAGGTCTCCTAAGGTGGATGCGGCCGTCTCGGCCGTCACCAAGAAGACTACCATTCCAGTAGAGGGTAATGCTGCACTGAAGGATATGCAGGACAGAAAACTGGATACCTTGTTGAAACAAGTTTTTGACGTGAATGCGCTGTCCATCCAAGCGTCCATTTGTGAAGCCTGGGTAGCTAGAGCCTGTCTTCGTTGGTCTCAACGGCTTCAAGGAGAACAGATAGAGGAGGTGACCGCGGAGGCGGCCAGAATAGAGTCAGGGGAGGCTTACTTGGTCGATATTCATTATGATTTGGTTCGTGGTTTATCAAATAGTATGGCATCTGCAGTGGCGGCCAGGTGGTATCTTTGGCTGCGCAGTTGAGCGGCAGATGGATCTTCCAAGTCAAGTTTGAGTAAGCTTCCTTTCAGAGGGAAGTTGCTTTTTGGAGAAGATTTGGATAAGTTGGTGAAGGATTTGGGAGAGTCCAAGGGCAATAGATTGCCAGAGGACAAACAGAAGCAGAGTCGCTCGGCCCCGGCAGCCAAGGGTCAGCAGAGAGACTTTTGTCATTTTCGTACCCCGAGGTTTGGTCAGGTTCAGAGGGGGCGTTTCCTCTATAGGAACCAAGGGTTTCGAGGCTTCAGGGGAGCGGGGAGAGGCTTTGCGGCCTCTTCTTCCTCCAATCTCAGAAAGACACAATGAAGCCAGGGGGACCCAGGTAGGACTGGTGCCCGTGGGGGGTCACCTGCGAGAGTTTTATCCTGCCTGGGTCCAAATCACATCCGATCAGTGGGTGCTAGAGGTCATCAGAGAAGGGTATGCATTGGAATTTCAACGTCCAGTAGCCGATTCTTTCGTGCAATCTCCGTGCAAAGCGCACTCCAAGTACAAAGCATTACGAGTGACCTTGGAAAGACTGATTGCTCTCAAAGCAGTGGTACCGGTACCCCCAGACCAATACGGCTGCGGTCGGTACTCCATATACTTCGTAGTGCCAAAGAAAGAAGGTACCTATCGGCCGATTTTGGACCTCAAGAAGGTAAATCGCTGCCTCAGAGTGTCACATTTCCGTATGGAAACCTTAAGATCGGTCATTGTAGCGGTACGACAAGGCGAGTTCCTTCCCTAGATTTGTCGGAAGCTTATCTGCGCGTTCCGATTCGTCAGGAGCATCAGAGGTTTCTAAGGTTTGCGGTGCCGATGGGTTATTTTCAATTCCAGGCGTTATCGTTTGGGTTAGCTATGGCGCCCCGGACCTTCACCAAGATCATGGTGGTAGTAGCGGCAGCGTTGCAAAAGGAAGGGGTGCTGATTCACCCCTGTCTGGACGATTGGTTGATTCGAGCAAAATCCAAAGCGGAGAGCGAGGCGGCTACAGCCAGAGTAGTGGCAGTCTTGCACAGCCTCGGATGGGTAGTCAGCGTTTCCAAGAGCAGCTTGACTCCATTGCAGAAGCTGGAATACCTGGGTGCTCACTTCAATACGGGCGTGGGGAAAGTGTTTCTGCCCCAGCAACGAGCACAAGGTTTGAGAAGGTTAATCCGCAGGTTTCTGGTCAACAGAAATCCCACAGCCTGGCACTATCTGCAGTTACTCGGTACCATGATGATTTGGAAACCAGAATGGCAGGCCTAATAATGCTGCTTAGGATATTCTTAGATATATAACTTCACCTTTTGGGAACCTTTTTAGGGAGGCATGATCCCTGGAAGATATATAAACAGATGAAGACTTATCCCCTGACGAAACTTAAGAAAGTGAAACGTGATGAGGCGCTGATAAACGGCGTTGGGAAGAGAACATGATATAAATTCAGATAAGCATCTTCTTATATGGGATTCAATTGAACTAGAATTGATGAGATTATTCACACTTGATTCCATAAGAGTGGATTGGTCATTGATGCGAATAAGCACTATGAGTCCTGGTTTATAGGACGTTGGCAGTACTAGTGCTAGAAAGTCTGAGACCATTTCCAATCTCTTGCGAGTGAAGTAGAGTTCTTATATATTGAAATCTATTATTTAAGGGGAGTGATAATTGTGGAGTGAATCTGTTATTTGAGACAGTATACCACACTCTGGAAATTAGCCCACTTAGACTGCGTTTGATTACCCAAATGGCCCAGGCAACATTGGTTTCCACTGCTGCTAAGAACATAAGACATGCCATACTGGGTCAGACCGAGGTCCATCAAGCCCAGTATCCTGTTTCCAACAGTGGCCAATCTAGGTTATACGTACCTAGCAATATCCCCAAAGACACAGGTTCCACAATGCTTGTACTGGGTCAAGCATTGATATCCTGGGTCCATTTTTAATAGTGGTTTATGGACCTTTCCTCCAGGAACTTGTCCAAACCTTTTTTAAACCCAGCTATACTAACAGCCCTTACTACATCCTCCGGTAACAGATTCCAGAGTTTGATTACACGTTGAGTGAAAAAATAATTTCTCTTATTTGCTCTTCCTGTCGGTGGCACTCCGTCCTGCTGGGCCGAGCCCCGGACCTCTTGTCCCAGGAGGGGGGGCTCCCTTCTGCACTCCAACCTGGGTTCTCTAATGCTAACAGGGTGGCTGCTGAAAGGGTAACATTGGCCCCTTTAATCTTCCGAGAGGAGATCCTACTGGCTTCTTGAAAGCCTTCCACCAGACAGGCTTATGCCTTTAAGTGGAGAAGGTTTGAGAACCCCTTCTCCTGCCATGTGCAATTAGTACTCCAGTACCTACTGCATCTGTCACACACCGGGCTGAAGTTTAACTCGTGAGAGTGCATCTGAGTACAAAAACCGCTCACCACCACCCTTTCGAGGGAAAATCCCTCTTGGGCCAGCCCCTGGTCTCCAAGTTCCTCTGGGGCCTCCTGTTAGCCAAGCCCCCTCTCCGGCAGCAGAGTGGGACCTCAACATGGTGCTCTCACAGCTCACCAGACTTCCATTCAAGCCCCTAGCCACTTGCCACCTGCGTGGTACCTTTCTTGGAAGGTGGCCTTTCTAGTGGCCCTCATGTCTACTCAAAGAACGAGTGAACTGCAGGTCCTGGTGGTGGATCCACCATATACAAGGATCTACAAGAACAGGGTAGTGCTCTGCACGCACCCCAATTCCTCCCGAAGGTGATATCTTCTTTCCACCTGAACCAAGAGGTGGTCCTCCCCACCTTTTTCCTATGGCCTCACGCCGGCCGGGAGGAACTAGTACTTCATACAGTGGATTGCAAACGGGCCCTGTCCTTCTACTTACAGCGGACTCAGGACCATTGCAAAGCTCCTTAGCTTTTTGTGTCTTATGATCCCAGCAGACTGAGGCTCCCTGCAACTAAGCGAATTCTGTCCACTTGGGTGGCGGACTGTATTGCCCTCGCCTGTGAGCAAGCTGGCCTCTCCCTTAAGCACTGAATTACAGAGCATTGCATGAGGACAGTGGCCAACCTGTGCTCAGTGCCAGTGACGGAGATCTGCAAGGCTGCCACATGGTCTTTAATTCATATGTTCACAGCTCACTACTGTCTGGAGAGCGAGTTCCACAGGGACAGTGCGTTTGGCCAGGCAGTACTCAGTAATATTCTCGGTGTGTAGGCAACTACTGCCCTAAGACTCTTCTGTGTTCAGGCTACCGGAGTGATAATTCCACTGGACATTAGGGTCCTGCAGAGTCTCTCAGTGGGGACTCATCTCCTGCAACTCACGACTACCCCATTGGTCACTGTTGGTGCTGTCGTGGTTTGGTCATCGGCAGCCTGGAGCTAGGGAGTCCAATATGTGAGAACTGACTTCCTGCTTGTTCTTGGAGAAAGCGTAGTTATTCAGCCTGTAACAGGTGTTCTCCAGGGACAGCAGCAATCCGTCCTCATAACCCTCCCTTCTTCCCTGGGAGTTGCCTCCCTACTTTGTTTTATTGTTTTTTACTGCTGTCCTAGCTATGTCATCTGACTGAACAAGGTGGCACCCTTAGGCAGGAAGGGGACCACACGTGTGGTAGCATGTCCCAAAGGCTTTCTTGGAAAGCTGGGGAAATGCTCTGCGCGGGCTCCATTGGCGCCGACGTCACCCATTTGTGTCGCCACCTGGGTAAAATGCCCTTCTACCTGAGGAAGGGGACTGCTTACAGAAACCACCCACCTTATCAGGCCTCCCCAGCTCCCCAACAGGGTCAGCAGGCCAAGGGACATGGGCATGGCCCACATAAGCAGAAGGCTCCAAAACCCCAGGCACTGGCTCCGGCCCAGCCTAGGGGGAGCTTTTGACTCCTTGAGCATAACCTCTCTACCCCAAAGAGATCAGCAACCCACAGGCGGACGTCTGGCCCTCTATGCCCAGAGGGAGATGACCCATTACCACCGATTCCTGGGCACTAAGGGTAGTCAGGGAGGGTTACCTCCTCCATCTGGCTCAGACACCTCCTTATTTCCCAGGAGAGCCTCTCAGGTCTCCCCTTCACCGGGACCTCCTTCTGAAAGAGTTGGCAGGTCTTCTCGAGGACAGAGCGGTGGAATCAGTGCCCCACCACCTCATGGGCAAGGGGTTCTACTCCAGGTACTTCCTCGTGCTAAAGAGGACAGGGGTCCTAAGGCCCATTCTCGACCTGTGCAACCTCAACAAATTCCTGGTGAGGGAGAAGTTCAAGATGCTCTCCCTTGGAACATTTTTTAATGATTAGTCACTTCTCAGAGCTTAATTTACTATGTAAGAATTCAAAACTTATTCAGCTCCACTTCTTCACCTTCAAGATGATAGTTTTAACTATGCCTCTCTAACATAGAACAGACCGCTCTGTCCAACTGGTGAAAGATATAGATATCTCTTCTTTAGCAACAAGGTCTCAGACTGATGTAAAGCAGCCGTCTAGGTTTGTAATATGTCTAGACTCTGAGCTTCAGTTCGCATCAATGACCTCTAATGTTGCTTATTTGGCAGATATATTAAATTCTTATCTTATTGAACAAAAATTAAACAATTGAACAACGATGCTTATTTTCTATGAAAATGCTTATCTTTTATCTTCTGTAGTTCCTCTTTCAATCTTCTCGTTTTTGCAACCGAAATGAGTTAGTTGAGCTGAGAGCCATTGAGTATGGTGAGTGAAATCTCCAAACACCTTACTAATCAAGCAAATGGTCAACATAAAGAAATATTATATGATCGATTGACATTTGATAGTTCTGGAATGCCTTAGCTCTATTTTCTTCTATAGGCTTCACCCGCATTACTATACTGCAGATCCCCTGAAGAAATGCATAACTTGTGAAATGCTACAGTGCTGGGTTTGCGTTGGGATTATCAGAGAAGATTGAAAGAGGAACTACAGAAGATAAAAGATAAGCATTTTCATAGAAGATAAGCATTGTTGTTCAATTGTTTAATTTTTGTTCAATAAGATAAGAATTTAATATATCTGCCAAATAAGCAATATTAGAGGTCATTGATTCGAACTGAAGCTCAGAGTCTAGACATATTACAAATCTAGACGGTTGCTTTACATCAGTCTGAGACCTTGTTGCTAAAGAAGAGATATCTATATCTTTCACCAGTTGGACAGAGCAGTCTGTTCTATGTTAGAGAGGCATAGTTAAAACTATCATCTTGAAGGTGAAAAAGTGGAGCTGAATAAGTTTTGAATTCTCCCTTGGAACATTGCTTTCTTACCTCCAGCAGGGAGACTGGCTATGCTCCTTAGACCTCAAGGGTGCGTATACCCACATCCTCATCCACCCCAACCACAGGCAGTATCTGCAGTTCGTGGTGTGGGGCAGGCACTTTTAGTACAGGGTGCTCCCCTTCAGCCTAGCCTCTGCCCCAAGAGTCTTCACAAAATGCCTGTCAGTCGTGGCCGCCTTCCTCTGGCTCCAGGGGGACTTCGTCTTTCCCTACTTGGACGACTGGCTCATAAAGGGAGGCACAGCCTCAGAGGTGCAGCAGGCCACTGCACGCACCATTCAGGTTTTGTAACACTTGTGTTTTGTCATAAACTACCCCAAGTCTCACCTCCTCCCAACACATTGTCTGGATTTCTCTGGAGCAAGGATCGATCCTTTTCAGTTGAAGGCTTTCTTGCCCAGTGACTGAGCCGATCGTCTCAGGTCTTTAGCTTGGGATGTACAGTACCATCCCTCGGTGCCCACCCAGCTTCTCTTGCGCTTCCTCGGGCACATGGCCTCCACAGTCCACATCACCTAGACACTTGTACTCCACATGAGGGTGGCACAGTGGTGTCTCCGGGACCAGTGGTAAAAAGAAAGTAGGTGCCTGCGTTTAGTCGTTCCGTTTGATTACCTCAACACGTAATAATAATTAGGGTTGGGATGAGTGTTGCCTCGAATGTGATATAAAATAATATTAATTCTATTGCAGAAAATGCAACTTACCTCGTCCAAATTATTCTGTCTAGCAAACACAAATTACGAATGGACACACAGCCGAACACTACTCCTAGCCCGAGGTATACAACTAATCGTACCACTTATAACAACATGATGACTACCAGCAAACCTTAGTAACATGGCCCTCCCACCATCAACCAATTTGCTAGGAAAACTAACAATCATCTCCGCCCTATTCAGCCAGGTGGAAGACATTCTGCTGGCCTCTTGCAAGGCCTCTACTAGGAAGGCTTGCACCCTCAAATGGCACAGGTTGTCTGTTGGGTGCGCTAAACACGGAGCTGATCCTTTCTCCTGCCCGGTGACTCTGGTGTTACAGTACCTTCTCCACCTCTCTCAGTCCAGGGTCAAGTCTAACTCTATCCGAGTGCACCTTAGTGCCCTGGTGCGCACCACCATCCGGTGGATGGTAATCCCCTCTCGGTCCAACCTTTGGTGACCCATTTTCTTTGGGGCCTGCTCTTATCGAAGCCCTCAGTTCACCCTCCTGCAACCGAATGGGACCTCAACATAGTGCTGGGGCAGCTCACTTGCCCACCCTTCAAGCCACTGGCTACCTGCCACCTTCACTGCCTCTTTTGGAAGGTAGCTTTCCTGGTTGCGCTCACCTCCACTCGCAGAGTTAGCGAGCTTCAGACCCTTGTGGCGGAGGCGCCTTATACCAGGTTCTACAAGAACAGAATGGTGCTTCGCACGCACCCCAAATTCCTGCCAAAGGTAGTATCGCCCTTCCATCTCAACCAGGAAGTGGTGCTCCCTACCTTCTTTCCAAGACCTCACTCCAGCCGGGCAGAGATGGTCCTTCACACCTTGGACTGTAAGAGGGCCTTGTCCTTTTATATCTAATGCACTCAGGGCCACTGCAAAGTTTTGCAGCTTTTCATCTCCTACGACCCCAGTAGGCTGGGGAAGGCGGTTACCAAATGTACGTTGTCCACCTGGGTGGCAGACGTATGAGCAGGTAAGGCTCCCGCTGGAAGGCCACGCCATGGTGGTCCTACTGTGGTCTGTGCACACAGACTCGTATTGCTTCTGCTTGCGACTCCCTGTGAGGGAGCCCCTATTTATGCTATGGGCTTTCGGTAGCCTGTAGCTGGGGAGTCCCATATGTGAGGACTGACTTCTTGCTTGTTCCTGGAAAAAGCGTACTCACCTGTAACAGGTGTTCTCCAGGGACAGCAGGAATCAGTCCTCACAACCCTCCCTCCTCCCCTTGGAGTTGCTTCTTTATCATATTTTATTTTTGCTGCCCTTTAGCTATGTCATCTGACTAAGCAAGATGGCACCCTTGGGTGGGAAGGGGACGACACATGCGTGGTGGCATCTCCCAAAGGCTTTCTTTGAAAGCAGGGGGGATGCTTCTGTGAGGGTTCTGTCTGTGCCAACGTCATCCATTTGTGTGAGGACTGATTCCTGCTGTCACCGGAGAACACCTGTTACAGGTGAGTAACTGCGCTTTATCCCACGATTTTAGAATTCTATTATATGTTTTGTCTGTGCTGCTTGCATTGTGAGGCCATTTTATTCATCCACAACGTTTTCTGTGAAGTAATATTTTCTGATGTTGCTCCTGAGTGTGCCAATTGGAACTTCATACTGTGACCTTTTGTTCTAGATCAGGGGTTCTCAACCCAGTCCTCAGGCACACCTAGCCAGTCATGTTTTCAGAATAACCACAATGAATATTAACAAGAGGGGAAGCTATTTTGGACCCGATCCTTAGTGGAACACAGGATCTGATGCAAGAGATAACAGTGTTGGGGCTACTTGGGAATAGTGATCATAGCATGATCGAATTTGATTTAATAATTGGAGGGAGGCTGGCAAGGAAATCTACAGTACTACCTTTTAACTTTCAAAAGTGTGACTGATAAAATGAGGAAAATAGTTAAGAAAATACTAAAAGAAACAGCTGCAAAGGTTAAAGGTTTACATCAAGCATGGGCATTGTTTAAAAATACTATCTTGGAAGCTCAAACCACATGTATTCCACTGTTTAAGAAAGGTGGAAGAAAGACTAAAAAACTGCTAGCATGGTTTAAAGATAGGTCAGAGAGGCTGTTGTAGCTAAAAAATAAAAAAAAGCATCTTTCAGGAAATGGAAAAAGGAGCTAAATGATGAAAACGGGGAAGCAACATAAGCACTGACAAGTTAGTTGCAAGGAGCTGATAAGGCAAAGAGAGAGAACTTGAAAAAACTTTAAGTACACTCGTAGCAAAAAAAAAAAACACTGTGAGAGTTAGTTGGACCATTAGATGATAGGGGTAAAAGGGGCGCTAAGGGCGTACAAGGCCATAGCAGAGACTGAATGAATTCTTTGCTTCAGTCTTTACTGAAAAAGATGTAGGGAAATTACCCATGCCTGAAATGATGTATCTCCAGGAACAAGCAGGAATGTAGTCTTCACATATGGGTATCATCGGTACCGACGGAGCCTGCGCGGGAACGCTCCTCAGCGTCCAATTAGAAAGCTTTTGGGAGCATCCCACAGCGCCTGCGTGCTGCCTTCCTGCCTTTCCCAACTGCCTCTCTCCAGTTCTTCGTTTTCCGCAGAGCCAGCAGGTCGTCGTTCCTGTCAGCGCAGAAAACTTTTCCTTATTCTCCTTTTTTGTGGTCGCATCTGCCTTCCTCGACACTATACCGGTACCGCCAGTTCTTCTTTCTTTCTTTCTAAAAAAAAAAAGTAGATATATTTAGTATTTTTTTTCCAAACTTTTCTTTTCCAGATGCACGCGCCATTTTGGGCCTTAGGCCCAAAATTTCCTCTACCATGGAAAAACCCGCTTCGGGTTTCAAAAAGTGCACCAAGTGTGGCGGTACCATCTCCGTCACTGACACCCATGAGTGGTGTCTTAAATGTTTAGGTCCTGACCACTCCATCTCGGAGCGTATAGGTCGACAAAACCGAGCTGCTAAGCTCAGCACCCTTTTTCCCTCCGATGCAGCTTTTGTGGCATCGACGTCTTCCAGGGCTTCGTCTTCCTCCCATGGATCTCAGGTAACTAAACATAAGTCTGGCCGGTCCTCAAAGGGTAGATTTCCTTCTAAGCATCGAGATGCCTCTGGCGTTGCCCTTGAGGGTTCTGTACCGGCAAAATTGCCTCGGCGGGAGGCTTCGGCTTCCAAAGCATTATCGGGGCTCCAGGATGTTCTCGAGGCCTCAACCTCGGCAGAACTACTGATGCCATGCTCTGGGGTACCGGCTTCTTTCTCCGGTACCGACACCCAGGCATTGGCAGCATCGATAGACCAGAGGTTCCTGGCTATTGAACGCAGTCTGGCGGCTCTCCTTGTGGCATCGACACCCTCGGAACCACGTTAGACAGTTCAACTGGTACCGGTATTGGTACCGGTACCGACAGCATCGGCATCGACATCAGTGTCTGTTTTGCCGGCACCCAGTCATGCTATGCCTTCCGGTACTGATACACCGGTACCGATTTCCCCTGGTACCGACTTCGGTCGGTACGGGTATCGTGCTCTACAAGAGCATCCGGACAGAAGGTACTTTGAATCCTCAGAGGAGTCTGAGGATTCTGTCGGTACCGGAATACTTCTCCCGGAGGAGCCTTCCTCTCCTAAACGTAGGATGTTTCCTCCAGAAGGATATCTCCTTTCAGGATTTTATCAGGGAGGTGGCTCGAGGTCTTTCCATTACTGTGGCTCCCGAAACAGAACCCAGAGCAAAGGAGTTGGAGATTCTTCAATATCCCAAAGCTCCTAAGGAGGCACCTACTTTGCCTATCCATGAGATCTTACATGATCTCATGCTAAGAATGTGGGAAACACCTCTTACCACCTCCTCTCACTCTCGTAGACTGGATACTATTTATCGAGTCCCTCCTTGTCCTGGTTTCCAGAAGACTCAGCTTCCTCACCACTCTATTGTAGTGGAATCAGCCATGAGAAGGATCAGAAGTGCAAAGAGGCATGCCTCTAATCCTCCAGGACGTGAGTGTAGAACCTTGGATGCCTTTGCACGTCGTACTTTCCAGGCTTCCATGCTTTCTGCCAGGATCATTTCCTATATTTTATATATGGGAATGTTCCTTAAAGAAGTCACAGGAGATTTAGAGGTTCTGAGCCCTCTTCTTCCTGAAGATAAGAGGCAGAATTTTCTCACTATGGTTAAACATGCCCAGGATGTTTCCAAATTTGTCAATTGTGCAGCTTTTGACTGTTTTGAGTGCATAAGCAGAACCTCTGCCATTGCCATAGGTGCACGTAGAATTGCCTGGCTCCAGGCATCTGATTTGGAGCTCTGGGTTCAGGACAGACTGGGCAATATCCCTTGTACAAGTGAGAATCTATTCGGCAAAAATTGGCAAGAAAGCCAATGAGTTGGATACTGACAACTCCACTTTGGATAGGTTATCCAAAGCCACAGCTGATCCTGCAAGGAAGAAATCTTTCAAGAAACCATTCTTCTCAAAAAAGAAGAGGTTTTACCCTTCTTATTCCCAGCAGGGACGTTCCGCAGGTCAGCCTGCTCGGAAGAGTCAGCAACCATCTAAACAAAGGAAAGCAAAGACTGCTAAGCCTCAACCATCCCAGCAGTCTGTCTCCACAAGGCCTTTGACTTCCGTCTAGAGAACTTAGCCTTCCTGGCCCTCAATGGACCAGAACCTTCCACCATTCCAGGAAGGTTGTGTCACTTTGCCCCCAGATGAGGGCAGATAACAGCAGAACATTGGACTCTCTCCATTATAAAAGAGGTGTACAAGCTCCATTTTATTTGCATTCCCCCTCCCACAATGGTAAGACAGTTCAATTCTCAAACTTCTATCATCAATCTGTTAGATCAAGAGGTCACTATGCTTCTTGCCCAAGGGGCAATAGAAGAGGTACCCATTCCTCAACAGGGTTCAGGGTTTTACTCCCCCTATTTCCTTATCCCAAAGAAAACAGGGGGACACAGATCTATTTTAGACCTCAGAGAATTGAACAAATTCCTGTTCAAAGAGAAATTCAAGATGATTTCTCTGAGAACTCTGCTGCCATACCTTCAGAGTCAGGATTGGCTTTGTTCTCTAGATCTCAAGGATGCGTACACTCATGTTCTCCTCCATCCAACTCACAGAAAGTTCCTTTGGTTCCTTGTCCAAGGAAAGCACTACTAGTGCAGGGTGCTTCCTGTTGGCCTGGCCTTAGCACCAAGAGTGTTCACGAAATGCATGGCTGTGGTAGCAGCATTTCTTCACACTCTAGGAATGTTCGTCTTCCCTTACTTAGACGACTGGCTCATTCGAACCCCATCAGAGTCAGAGGCCAGGATTTCTCTATCTTGCACAATGCGTATCCTTCAGTATTTGGGTCTGGTCATAAACATCCCAAAATCCAGTCTAACTCCCACTCAGTCTCTAGAGTTCATAGGAGCTTTGCTGGATACCAGAAAAGCAAGGGCCTATCTTCCCCAGGCCCGTTGCCTTTGCATGGTGCAGTTAGCTTCTCAAGCAGTGCTAAAGCCTCATCTCACTGCTCGAGAAATGTTACAACTACTAGGCCACATGGCTTCTACTATGCATGTGGTTCCTTATGCTTGCCTCCATATGAGAACAGCCCATTGGACTTTATCCACTCAATGGACCCAGGCATCAGGATGCCTGTCAGACAAAATAGCAAACACAAATTGCCTTATTTTGTCCCTCCATTGGTGGCAGTCCACTCAAAACCTGTTGCTGGGGTCCCCATTTCAACAACCTTTACCCCAGGCAACTCTCACAACAGATGCTTTTCCAGTGGGGTAGGGAGCTCATCTTCAAGACCTGTCCACCCAAGGCACTTGGACTCCACAGGAGACTCATCTACACATCAATCTCTTGGAGCTCAGAGCAATCTTTCTTGCTCTGCAAGTGTTCCACACCCTGCTCAGCTACAAGACAGTCCTCATTCAGATGGACAATCAAGTAGCCATGTTCTACGTGAACAAGCAGGGAGGAACAGGCTCTCTGTCGCTTTGCAACGAAGCTTTGCGACTATGGGCCCTCACCAGAGAGCATCAGATTAATCTCCTGGCAGTGTATCTTCCAGGTATCCAAAACTCTTGGGCAGACAGACTCAGTCGAGTTCTGCTTCCACACGAATGGTCTCTACATGCAGACCAGGTGGCCAAGATTTTTCAAATTTGGGGAACCCCGGACATAGACCTCTTTGCAAGTCTGTTGAATGCCAAACTTCCCCGGTTCTGTTCCAGAATTCCGGCTCTGGGCTCTCAGGCCAGGGATGCTTTCCTCCTTCATTGGGGTCAAGACTTCCTGTATGCCTTTCCACCCATTCCCTTGATTCCCAAAACCCCGTTCAAGCTTCAGAGAGACAAAGGCCGTATGATTCTCATAGCTCCACATTGGCCACGGCAAGTGTGGTACCCTCTGCTTCTACATCTCTCTCAAGCTCCCTCTTTGGAGTTAGGCTCTGCTCCAGATCTCCTAACTCAGGAGGACTGAATGTTATGGCATCCCAATCCCCAGTCTCTGCATCTCAAGGCTTGGTTGCTGAAGGCCTAGATCTTCAGGATCTTAACCTTCCTCAGCAAGTAAAAGGATATCCTTTATGCTTCTAGAAAACCTTCCACAAGATGCTCTTATGCTTTCAAGTGGAAAAGGTTTACCATATGGTGCTCGCAGAAGGGTCTTAACCCCCTTGTGATACCTCTGGAATCATTACTGGAGTATCTCTTTCATTTATCCAATGCAGGACTTAATACTAACTCAGTAAGAGTCAATTTAAGTGCTATTGCGGCTTCTTTCAAGCCTTTAAATGGACAACCTATTTCCTCCCATCCTCTCATAGCAAGATTTATGAGAGGCCTTCTTCTAACTAAGCCTCCCATTAAGCCACCACCGGTGGCATGGGACTTAAATCTGGTTCTTGGCCAGCTCATGAAGCCACCTTTCGAACCCTTAGCTACTACCTCCTTGAAATTCCTTTCTTGGAAAGTTATCTTTCTCATTGCAATCACATCAGCACGTCGCATCAGTGAGTTGCAAGCACTAGTGGCTGATCCACCTTATATAAGGTTCCATCATGACAAGGTAGTCCTTAGGACTCATCCACACTTTATGCCAAAGGTGGTCTCGCCTTTTCATCTTAACCAAGTGGTCTACCTGCCTGTGTTTTTTCCAGGGCCTCATGCATCAAATGCAGAAAGGAATCTTCATACTTTGGACTGTAAAAGAGCTTTAGCCTTTCACTTACAAAGAACACAGCAACATAGAAAGTCCTCTCAACTCTTTGTTGCTTTTGATCCTTCTCATTTGGGACTTCAAGTCTCCAAGAGAACACTGTCCAACTGGATTGCACAGTGTATCTCCTTTGCCTACAGAGTAAGAACCTTCCTCTGGAGGGCCATGTCACAGCTCACAATGTGAGAGCCATGGCAGCTTCAATGGCTCATCTGCACTCTGTGTCTATCAACGACATCTGTCGAGCAGCCACTTGGGCCTCGGTTCATACCTTCACAGCGCATTACTGCTTGGACAAGGACTCCCGCCGGGATGCCTTTGTTTGGTCAGGCTGTTCTCCAACACCTGTTCCATACCTAATCAACTCCTACCCACCATCCCTGGTTGGATGCCTGAGATCCATGGGGGGAGGTGGAGCCCTTTCACAGGGACACACAACTTCTGGGGTCTCTCCCTGGCATCTAAAGCTACGGAGTCCCCATATGTGAAGACTACATTCCTGCTTGTTCGTGGAGATAGCATAGTTACTCACCTGTAACAGGTGATCTCCGGGAGCAGCAGGAATTTAGTCTTCACAACCCACCCACCTCCCCTAGGAGTTGTATCTCTCTGTCTCTTTCTCTTTCCCTCTCTCTCTCTTTGTCTCAGCTTTAAACTCAACTGGAGAGAGGCAGTTGGGAAAGGCAGGAAGGCAGCACGCAGGCGCTGTGGGATGCTCCCAAAAGCTTTCTAATTGGACGCTGGGGAGCGTTCCCGCGCAGGCTTCGTCGGTACCGACGATACCCATATGTGAAGACTAAATTCCTGATGTTCCCGGAGATCACCTGTTACAGGTGAGTAACTATGCTTTAAAGGTGATGTATCAGAAGAATTGAAACAAATTTCGATAAATTTACAACTGTTTGATAAAGTAAAGAGTAGCAAATCACCTAGACTGGATGGTATACGGTTGTGGTCAACATTATTGGCACCCTTGCAGTTCAACCCCTTAATGTCTAATGTCTCCTAAATAAAGTGACCAGTGAAATGGCATTGGATTATATATGCATACATATTTGACACACAAAAGAATCAAATAAAATTAGACAAAATTAAAAAAGGAAATAGTATAAAAACTGGGACATTGCCAGGACATGATTACTGAATAGAAAAAATCCCCACAATTGCAGGAGACAGGAAAATCCAAATGTGTATGAAATGGGTAACCAGAGCTATAGAATTGCACTGTCAAATGTTTTTTTGTCTGAGAGTTTGTGAATAGGGAGGATTAATCCCTTCATTACAAGCTATCCCTTTTATTCGATATTTAGTAGCAAAGACTTAAAAACCTGATACATTTGTAACTAGGGAACTTATCTGGTCCGTAGAGAGGGCAAGCATTGAGATTGCATATCACTGCACATCACTCGCTTGACAAAGCACCCCATTTTGAACCGCATAGACTAACTGTTCTGCATCAGGACTCAATTTTCCACTGGTCTCAGCAGTAGAATGCCTGAAAATTGACTTGCTGCTTGTTACTCTGTCAGATAGTAAGTGCAGACATTAACCCCACTCTTCAAAATTTGGGCATCTGATGTCATTAAGACCAATTACAATTGCTTTGCTATTGAGAACAGCCATAGACCAATCAGCAATAGATGTGCTGTGGTCAGGGCTGCTCCCAAAAAAGAGGAAGACTCGTACCGATTTGCAAAAGCCAAAGTCCATCAAAATCACACAAAATGAAATCAAGAGGGCATCAGTGCCATAACAAAGACTGCCAATCTAATTCCAAATTCAGGCCGGTTGGAGCTATTGTCCACATATGGTAAATCCAACACTGTTCACAATACTGAAGATGAGCTGTTCAATCACCCCCCACCATTGTGAGAGGGGGACATGATCTATAATTCACCACTTAAATTGAGCAAAGTTGTGGCCAAATTGTAAACAGTAGGTCACCAATGGAACAGATGTATCTCGATTGACAATTCTGGATTTATGTTCAGTCAATCGTTATTTTACAGGATGGGTAGTATGACCCACATATTTCAGCCCACAGGGACTTAGCAGCAGATAAACGGCTCTTGGTATGGTATTTGGCATAATAGATTTTGGAGGTGGTGCTATCCTTCCAAAATGGGCTTGTCATTGCCCTCTGACAATAAGAACAATTGTCACTGAAAAAGTGACCATTTGGGTGGTTAACAATATTGGTGATAAAATCAACTAGTTCTGTTGTACAAGAAGCAGTCTTAGTTTTTACTACAAAATCTTGGATGTTCTTTCTCTGAGTATATGCTACCATCAAGTCTTTCTGAAAACATTGATCAAGTTGAAGTAAATACCAATGTCTACGAAGGATTGAGGCAACTCCAGTGGCACCCTCCATAAAAAGAAGGACCCCAACAAAATGGTCCTCCTCAAGGGGATGACAAGGAGGAGTTAAAAGCCACTCCCTGTGGATATTTGATGCACTTTTATGTCTTTGGTAACCCCAATCTAAAAGGTGTCCCCTGTAATCCATGGCATGCCTGTAAAAGGCCTCCTTTGAAGAACAGAGTTGAAGAACTTCTTTCATAGCCTCTCTGTCATCTTTTCTCCAAACTGAAGATCACTAATCTTTTTAACCTTTCTTCATTTATTGTTGTTGTTGCCTTTAGCTGAACCTTTTCTAATTCTACTATATCCTTTTTGAGATGCAGCAACTAGAATTGCATCCATTACTCACCATGGATTGATAACGAGGCGTAGTGGTATTCCCAGTTTTGTTCTCCAACCCCTTTCAAATAATCCCTAATACTCCACTTGTGTTTTTAGCAACTGAGGCACACTGGGCTAAAAATTCAACATATTGTGCAGTCTTTGAAAATAGCAGGTCCCCACCACTAGGCAACAGAGACTACTTTTAAATTTAAAAGAAACAGACATGTAAATGGTACACAATATACCACTTACATTCTCTTCCACGGGGAAACATTTTACTACCACAAACAATTTCAAATGGGAAAACTGTAGTAAATGATGGCAGAAAAAGACCCTCCAGTCCAGTTATACTGTTGACACTGCTAAGAATAAATCCCAGCTATAATCACCAGGACAGTCTCTTTTTTTTTACCTCTTCCTCTTTTACATGCCATCATCTTGGGCAGAACAAAGGATTCATATTCAGCATTTGCTAATTATCTTGTATAAGAATACATCCTATGTATTTTGACTGTATGGTTTATGATTATTTAGTGCCTATTATACTGCTTTTCATAATTAGCAAAGTGGTTTACGACTGGCTAAAAGTCTGGAAAGGAAATCCAATTTAACAAGATAGGAAAGAGAACATAAGGGAGAGAAATTACTAGGAGGTGACCACTTCCTCTGTACTTACCTTATGGCTTCTATTAACTAGGAGTAATTTGTTTTTCTAGTATAGCACAATAAAAAAATACTTTTGGGGGGGGGGAGGGGGAGTGTGAGGGTGTTAATGAGAAGTTGTATGGAAACTTGAGTTCTTTCCCCACAGGGAGTGACTCTCTTGCTGGCATTCAGCATGTGTGGGAGCTTTGAGTCATACTATCTTCACTACCCTGTGTATCCAGTCCCAAAATATCCCCTGGCAAGTCTAATGCCCATTAGTTTGTACATCATGCTGCCAATAAATTTGGCTTTGATGTTCAGCTTTGCTTCTGTCATCCCAGTCTGTTTGACCTCAGGGTTCATGGAGGTTGGACTTAGCCAGATATCACACCTAAAATAATACCTTGCTCACCGATCAAAGAATAGCATAGGAAGGAGCTGAAAATCACCACACTACTTGAGCTATCTGTAGAGGGAAACAAGGAAAATGTTTCAGGATTCCTTGAGGCAGAGACAGATTGGAAGGCAGAGACAGATTGGAAGGCAGAGACAGATTGACATAAACATGCTAATATTAGCACTGTGGACCTAGTATAATGTGGGATTGCTTATAATGTGGTCAAGGGTAGGACTCCATTTTTTAAAATTGTGTGTTAAGTTGTAGACCTGATGTAACGTGGATTCACTTACAACATTATCAGATATCTTCGATCCCAACATCTGCATTGCAAACCGTTCAGAACGTCAGTACTTACAAACTTATCTGAAAAAGATCTGGAGGGTTAAGTGGGCTGGGGGAACATACTCCGCTTTTACCTCAAGATTGACTGTTTTGTTGAGACCCTACTCAAATTAAGAGATGGCTAGCATTGTAGTGTAGCTTGATGCATGATCTCTATGAAAAGAACTGATGGTCTCAGTCTGTTGCTGTGCACAAACAAAACAGTAGGATGTTTGGTGGTTTGACACTGATGGTCTTGGAGGCATGTAGGAGAGAATTTGTTTTGCCTGTTTGGATAAATGGTTAACGTTAGATACCTATAAAGTAAATTTGCCACCCTCCATGAGTACAGTATTCCTTTTTAATATTTTTAAAATAATTTTATTGTGCATCTTTGTAGAATCATACTCTTAACTTCTCATACAGTCTCCTCAGAACCACAGTCTGGGTTGCATGCCAAGACCTGGATGGAAAAAATGTCCTTGATGATCATTATTTGAGTGCTTCCTCCCTTTTCCTAATGAGAACGTCAGGCAAGTTACAATCAGGCACAATAGTTAGCTCTCTGCCCAAGAGAACTAACAATCTTGGGGCCTATTTATCAGAGATTTTCTCCCATTTTGTGCCTGTGGGAAAATGCTTGGTAAATAGAGCCCTAAGTTTGTACCTCATAGAAGCATGACAGCAGAAAAATACCACATGGCCTATCTAGTCTTCCCTTAGAACACCAAAATTCCCCTTATGTTGCCTAACTATTTTTGTCGGAGCAATGTCATCCCAGTATCCCAAATATTTTATCAAGAGATACCGCCGTGACTACTCCCTTTTATTAATAACTTTGTAAAAAATTGGGCCGTAGCCCAAAACTTAGCTGTATAGGCACCCAACGCCAAAACTTCTGAATACGACGGGCGCTCGTTTCGGGTTTTATTCTTATTTCTCCGAAAAACCCTGCTTCAGGTCAAAAAAGATCAGCTTGAGACCCATTTTGGACCTCAGAGAATTGAGCACATTCCTATTCAAAGAGAAGTTCAAAATGATTTCTCTAGGAACTCTGCTACCATACCTTCAGAGTCAGGATTGGCTTTGTTCTCTAGATCTCAAGAATCCGTACACTCATGTTCTCATCCATCCAACTCATCGAAAGTTCCTTCGCTTTCTATTTCAAGGGAAGCACTACCAATACAAGGTTCTTCCTTTTGGCCTGGCCTCGGCACCAAGGGTGTTCACAAAATGCGTGGCTATGGTGGCAGCATTTCTTTGCACCCTGGGAATATTCGTCTTCCCTTACTTAGATGACTGGCTCATTCGAGCCCCTTCAGAGCCAGAGGCCAGGATTTCTCTCTTTCGCACAATGCACATCCTTCAGTATTTGAGACTTGTCATAAACTTCCCAAAATCCAACCTTGCTCCCACTCAGTCCCTAGAGTTTATAGGAGCTCTGCTGGATACCAGACAGAGAAGGGCCTAACTTCCACAGCCCCGCTGCCTTTGCATTGTGCAGTTAGCTTCCCAAGCAGTGCTAAAGCCTCACCTCACTGCTCAGGAAATGTTACAGTTGCTAGGCCACATGGCATCCACCGTGCATGTGGTTCCTTATGCTCTCCTCCATATGAGGGCAGCCCAGTGGACTTTATCCACTCAATGGACTCAGGCATCAGGTTAACCTGTCAGACAAAATAACAAACTCAGATCGTATTATTTTGTCCCTCCAATGGTGGCAGTCACCCCAAAACCTTTTGGTGGGTCCCCTTTCCAACAACCCCCACCCCAAGCCACTCAGACAACAGATGCCTCACAGGTGGGTTGCGGAGCCCACCTGCAAGGCCTCTCATAATGACAGAGCTGATCAAATTGGTGGGGGGGTTGCGCTCTATGTTAGAGAGGGCATTGAGTCAGAAAGGATTAAAGTTTTGCAGGAAACAAAATTTGCTGTAGAATCTCTATGGATTGAAATTCCATGTAAAAAGGGGAAGGCGATGGCGGTGGGGGTGTACTATCGACCGCCTGGCCAGAATGAACAAATGGATGACGAAGTGCTCAAAGAAATCAAGAAAGCTAACAAAAGTTACAGCGTGGTAATAATAATGGGCGATTTCAATTACCCCGGTATCGACTGGGTCAGTGTCACGGCAGTACATGCTAGGGAGATAAAGTTCCTAGGTAACATAAATGACTGCTTCTTGGAGCAGCTGGTCCATGAACCGACGAGAGGGAAAGCCATATTAGACCTAGTCCTTAGTGGAACACCAGATCTAGTGCAAGAGATAAGGGTGTTGGGGTCACTTGGCAATAGTGATCATAGCATGATCGCCTTTGATTTAATTAGTGGAGGAGGGATAGTAAGGAAATCCACAGTACTACCTTTTAACTTTCGAAAGGGAGACTATGATAAAATGAGGAAAATAGTTAAGAAAAAACTAAAAGGAACAGTTGCAAAGGTTAAAGACTTACATCAAGCTTGGGTGTTGTTGAAAAATGCTATCTTGGAAGCCCAGACCAGCTGTATTCCACGCTTTAAGAAAAGTGGAAGGAAGTCCAAAAAATTGCCAGCATGGTTTAATGGTGAGGTCAGAGAGGCTGTTGTTGCCAAGAAAGCATCTTTCAGGACATGGAAAAAAGAGCCAAACGATGAAACCTGGAAACAGCACAAGCACTGGCAGGTCAAATGCAAGGCATTGATAAAGAAGGCAAAGAGAGAATTTGAAAAGAAGCTTGCTGCGGAAGCAAAAACACGAAATAAAGATTTTTTCAAGTACATTCGTAGCAAAAAACCTGTGAGAGTTAGTTGGACCATTAGATGATAGAGGAGTTAAAGGGGCACTAAGAGGCGACAAGGCGATAGCAGAGAGACTGAATGAATTCTTTGCTTCGGTCTTTACTGGGGAAGATGTAGGGATGTTACCCATGACTGAAGTGGTATTTAAAGGTGCGGAAGAATTGAAGGAAATATCGATACATCGGGAAGATGTATTACAACTATTAGATAAACTGAAGAGCAGCAAATCACCTGGGCCGGATGGTTTACATCCAAGGGTGTTGAAAGAACTGAAATATGAGATTGCAGACCTGCTATTAGTAATCTGTGAACTAGCATTAAAATCATCTCTAATTCCTGAAGATTGGCGGATCGCCAATGTAATACCAATTTTTAAAAAGGGTTCGAGGGGTGATCCGGGAAACTACAGACCGGTGAGCCTCACGTCAGTACCAGGAAAAATGGTAGAAACCATCATAAAGAATAAAATTACTCTGCATGTAGATAGTCATGGCCTAATGGGAGACAGCCAACATGGCTTTAGACAAGGAAGATCTTGTCTTACTAATCTGTTATGTTTTTTTGAAAGTGTGAATATACAGGTGGACAAAGGTGATTCGGTTGATATAGTGTATCTGGACTTTCAGAAAGCCTTTGACAAGGTCCCTCATCAGAGACTTTTGGCAAAACTAAAGAGTCATAGGATAGGAGGCAGTGTACTACTGTGGATCAGGAACTGGTTAAAAGATAGAAAGCAGAGGGTTGGGCTAAATGGCCAATTTTCCCAATGGAGAAAGATGAATAGTGGTGTACCCCAGGGATCTGTGCTGGGTCCGCTGCTTTTTGACATATTCATAAATGACCTGGAAAGTGGAATAACGAGTGATGTTATCAAATTTGCAGATGACACAAAACTATTTAAAGTTGTTAAAACCCAAGAGGATTGTGGAAAATTGCAAGAGGATCTTGATAAATTGGAAGACTGGGCATCAAAATGGCAGATGAAATTTAATGTGGACAAGTGCAAAGTTATGCACCTAGGGAAGAACAACCCAAACTATGGTTACACAATGCAAGGTTCCACATTAGGAACCACCACCCAGGAAAAAGATTTAGGCGTCATTGTGGATAACATGTTAAAACCCTCGGCCCAGTGTGCAGCGGCAGCCAAGAGAGCAAATAGAATGCTAGGTATCATAAGGAAAGGAATGGAAAATAAAACAAGAGATATTATAATGCCTCTATACCGTTCCATGGTGAGACCGCACCTTGAATATTGTGTGCAATTCTGGTTGCCGTATCTTAAAAAGGATATAGCGTTATTAGAAAAGGTTCAGAGAAGAGCCACCAAAATGGTAAAGGGGATGGAAGGATACTCCTATGAAGAAAGGCTAAAAAGGTTAGGGCTCTTTAACCTGGAAAAGAGACGCCTGAGGGGAGATATGATAGAAGTCTATAAATTAATGAATGGAGTGGAACGGGTAAACGTAGATAGACTGTTTACGTTATCAGAATATAGGAAGACTAGGGGACATGCAATGAATCTACAGGGTAAACTATTTAAGACTAATAAAAGAAAATATTTTCTCACTCAACGTGTAATCAAACTCTGGAATTTGTTACCGGAGGATGTAGTAAAGGCTGTTAGGGTAGCTGGGTTTAAAAAAGGTTTGGACAAGTTCTTGGAGGAAAGGTCCATAAACCATTATTAAGAAGGGACCCAGGATATCAATGCTTGACCTAGTACAAGCATTGCAGAACCTGTGTCTTTTCGGGAAACTGCTAGGTACGTATGACCTAGATTGGCCACTTTTGGAAACAGGATACTGGGCTTGATGGACCTTGGTCTGACCCAGTATGCCATATCTTATGTTCTTATGTTCTCTCTACCTAGGGTACCTGGACTCCACAGGAGACCTATCTACACATCAATCTCCTGGAACTCAGAGGAATCTTCCTTGCTCTTCGAGTATTCCACACCCAGCTCAGCTACAAGACAGTCCTAGTTCAAAAGGACAATCAGGTAGCCATGTTCTATGTGAACAAGCAGGGCGGAAGAGGTTCTCTGTTGCTGTGCAACAAAGCTTTGCGACTATGGGCCCTCGCCAGAGAGCATCAGATTCATCTCCTTGCGGTGTATCTTCCAGGCATTCAAAACTCTTGGGCAGACAAACTCAGTCGAGTTCTGCTTCCACACGAATGGTTTCTCCATGCAGACCAAGTGGCCAAAAATTTTCAAATTTGGGGAACCCTGGACATAGACCTCTTTGCAAGTCCGCTGAATGCCAAACTTCCCCGGTTCTGTTCCAGAATTCCGGCTCAGGGTTGTCAGGCCAGGGATGCTTTCCTCCTCCATTGGGGCCGGGACTTCCTGTATGCCTTTCCACCCATTGCCCTAATTCCGAAAACCCTGTTCAAGCTTCAGAGAGACAGAGGTCATATGATTCTCATAGCTCCACATTGGCCACGGCAAATGTGGTATCCTCTGCTCCTACATCTCTCTCAAGCTCCGCCTCTGGAGTTAGGATCTGCTCCAGATCTCCTTTCTCAGGAGGACGGGATACTGTGGCATCCCAATCCCAAGTCTCTCCATCTCAGGGCTGTTTGCTGAAAGCCTAGAACTTCATCGTCTTAACCTTTCTCAGCAGGTAAAGGATATCCTTTATGCTTCCTGGAAACCTTCCACAAGACGCTCTTATGCTTTCAAGTGGAAAAGGTTTACCATATCGTGCTTGCAGAAGGGTCTTGACCCTCTTGCGATACCTCTGGAATCATTACTGGAGTATCTCCTTCATTTGTCTAATACAGGGCTTAAGACCAATTCAGTGAGAGTTCATTTGAGTGCTATTGCAGCTTCTTTCAAGCCTCTAAATGGACAACCTATTTCCTCTCATCCTCTCATAGCGAGATTTATGAGAGGCCTTCTTTTAACTAAGCCTCCCATTAAGCCACCACCGGTGGCATGGGACTAAAATCTGGTTCTTGGGCAGCTCATGAAGCCGCCTTTTGAACCATTAGCTACTAAGTCTTTGAAATGCTGCTACCTCTTTGAAATTACTTTCCTGGAAGGTCATCTTTCTTATTGCAATCACTTCAGCACGTCACATCAGTGAATTGCAAGCATTGGTGGCTGATCCTCATTATACAAGTTTCCATCATGATAAGGTAGTCCTTAGGACTCATCCACACTTTATGCCAAAGGTGGTATCACCTTTTCATTTAAACCAAGCGGTTTACCTTCCTGTATTTTTCCCAAGGCCTCACGCCTCAAATACAGAAAGAAATCTTCATACTTTGGACTGTAAAAGGGCTTTGGCCTTTTACTTGCAAAGGGCACCGCAACACAGAAAGTCCTCTCAACTCTTTGTTGCTTTTGATCCTGCTCATTTGCGACTTCCAGTCTCCAAAAGAACACTGTCCGACTGGATTGCACAGTGTATTTCTTTTGCCTATGAGAGTAAGAATCTTCCTCTTGAAGGCCATGTCACAGCTCACAATGTGAGAGCCATGGCAACCTCTATGGCTCATCTTCACTCTGTGTCTATCGACGACATCTGTTGAGCAGCTACTTGGGCCTTGGTTCATACCTTCACAGCCCATTACTGCTTAGACAAGGACTCCTGCCGGGATGCCTTGTTTGGTCAGGCTGTTCAACACTTGTTCCATACTTAATGACATTGGCCAGGAAAGTGCGGTATGTGAATGGTGCGCAAGTGAATATACCACGTATTACCGCCTCCAGGTTTGGTCCGGTCGGGACTGCGGCCGACCGACAGCAGAGAGGACCCCAGGCGCCGCCGGTCCCCTTGTATCGGAGAGGGTTCTGCCCTGCCTCGGCGGCCTGCCGAGTCCGATCGGCCAACACCTCGAACCCGAGGGGAGTCCAGGATTCAACCCAAGGAGAGGGACTGGTTGCGCAGCGCATTAGTGGCCAGATCCGGTGAGTAGCAATTAGTCAGCTGGCTATGGGAAAGTCTCGCATGCATGAGACTATTACGGTTTAAGGTAACGGTACAAGGTAACGAGAGCCTGATCACCTCTCAGGGTGTGGCCGAATAATCCTTACGTGAGTGTGCGTGAGGACGAAACCCCACCCCTCATGAATAAGTAAGTAAGGTAGGCCTTTATGGGATTTTGGGAACTTGGTGGCATGCCTGTTTGTTTGAATGAATGAGAGGTCTTGCAATACAGACCAAGCGAAAGCGGACTCCTGAGTAGCGCAGTTCCTGGCCGGGCAACCGCGCCCAGGTCGCGAAAAGGAGGAAGCGTTTGGTGTTTGTCTCCCTTATTGTTCCGTGGGCTGTATGGACCCCTTACCTACAGCCATACTACCCGCCCTCTTTGTCTGTTGTTTTGTACGTCATAATGGGAGGGGCGGGGTCTGTGCAAACTCCGTTGAACTGTATGATCACGAATTTTAAGAAGGGATTTAGCGGTGATTACGGGACAAAAATGTCGCCGTCCGGGTTAGGAAAATTATGTGATAGGGAGTGGCCGGTGCTGGACACCGTGTGACCACCAGAGGATACTTTTGATGTTAGAATTGTATCCCGAGTGCATGGGATAGTGCGTAGGAATTACCCTGACCAGTTTCCCTATATAGACTCCTTGTTAGAATTCTGTGAAAGGCAACCCTCTTGGATGAAGCATTGCTGTGAGGAACAGTGTAGGATTATGTTAGCAACTACAAGGGGAGTCCCGGGGGCCAAGGGAGAAAAGCCCCTCATTTACTCAGCCCCAGAACCTTTAGAAATTCTGAATTATCCACCCCAATTCCTGTATAAGCCAGTCCCGTCAGCTCCACCATTATCCCAAGCAGAGCCTGAGGAAGAGAGAGTCCCTCCAGCCGACAGGACTCCACCCCGTCAGTCACCTCCATTGCTCGAGAGAGAGCAACCCCCTCCTTCCCAAAGCAGGAGTCCCAGTCCCGAACAAAGTTCTCAAAGTACCCCGGCGGGGCTGCCATCACCTGATGGAACAGCCAGCGGGGGATCATCAATTGCCAGTCCAGGGTCACCCGCTAGCCCAGGCTCCAGTGGTGCAAATTTGTGCTATGCCCTTCGAAGTAGAGAAGAGGGCCCGAGAGAAGTTCGCCAGATGCCATTGTGCCAAGTCCCAGGATTGCCTATTCTAGATGATGGGGGTCAGGTTGTGGTCGGGCCAACTAGTCTTGTTTATGTGCCCTTTTCCACCACAGATTTATTAAACTGGAAAACGCACTATGCCTCTTATACTGAAAACCCCCAAGATTTGACAGAGTTAATGTCTAGTATCATGCAGACCCACCAGCCTACCTGGTCTGACTGCCGCCAGCTCTTGGCTACCCTCTTTACTACTGAAGAGCGGGCACGAATAGTGCAAGCAACTACCCGGTGGCTGGAAGAGAACCCTGTAGCAGACAGAAAAGACCTAGATCCCCGACGGGCAGCAGCCGTAGATTTCCCGAATGAGGACCCAAGATGGGATCCGAATAGTGCAGATGGAGAGAAAGCCCTCACCCGTTTCCGCCAGGCTCTACTGCAGGGCCTGAGGAGGGGAGGCCAAAAAGCCATGAATGTTGGGAAGGTAGCAGACGTTCTTCAGCGCCCAGATGAAAGTCCAGCTGCCTTCTATGAGCGATTAACTGAAGCTTATAGACTCTATACCCCATATGATCCAGCAGCCCAGGAGAATTTGCGTATGGTAAATGCTGCTTTTGTGAGTCAGTCCCAGGGAGACATAAAACGAAAATTGCAGAAACTAGATGGATTTGCGGGCATGAATACAGCACAGCTAATGGAAGTTGCTCAGAAGGTGTTTGTAAATCGTGATCAAGAATGTAAAAGGGAAAGTGAAAGAAAGATGAAGAAGAAAGCCGATCTGCTTGCTGCAGCTCTAGTTGAAGGACGTGGAGGATATCCAAACAGAAGGACTCGAGGATGGGGAAGAGCTCGAGGAAGCGCTCGGTCCCCCTTAGGTGCAAACCAGTGCGCCTGTTGTAAGGAAGGACATTGGAAGAATGAATGCCCGAATGTTGGTTCCACCCCCTGGAGAGGGAGGGAGGGGGAGCACCAGGAGAGGAGGGGGCCGGTTCCAGCAGTGAGGAGGAATGCAGCGCGCACAGTTTCAGCAGGAAGAAGCCGCTGTAGAGGGAGTGGCGACTATTGAGGACTACTATGAGGAGGAGGACTAGGCCAGATCGGGCTCCAAGTTTTCCCTGTGTCCCCAGGAGCCTATGGTCAACTTAAAGATTGGGGACCAGTATATGGACTTTATGGTGGATACGGGGGCCGAACATTCAGTAGTGGCTAAGCCAGTGGCTCCTCTGTCATCCCGATCTGTCACCATTGTTGGCGCCACTGGAACTAGAACCACAAGACCCTTCCTGCAGAACCGTGCCTGTGAATTAGGGGGACGGAAGATAACACATCAGTTTCTTTACATACCTGAATGCCCAGTTCCCCTTTAGGGCCGAGACATGCTTGCTAAGCTCCAGGCGCAGATATCCTTTGTTGAAGGAGGAAAAATGGAAATGACTGTGAACTCGGAATCTGCTGGCCTGATGGTGCTGACTGTCCCCCGAGAAGAAGAATGGCGGTTCTATCTACCTGCATCCAAAGCAGCCAACCCCCGTATACACACAAACATCTTAGCTCCGCCCGTAGTGTGGGCGGAGGATAATCCACCTGGCCTAGCAAAGAATATAGCTCCTGTGCTCGTCACCCTTAAACCAGGAGCGGAACCAGTGCATGTGCGACAATATCCCCTCCCATGACCAGCAATTGAAGGTATTCATTGTCACCTCAAGAAATTACTACAGTATGGACTCCTGAGAGAATGCCAATCACCCTGGAACACCCCCCTCCTCCCAGTCAAGAAGCCTGGGACAGGTGACTACCGCCCAGTGCAGGATTTGCGACGAGTGAACAATGCCGTTGAAACCATACATCCAGTAGTACCAAATCCCTATACCCTCCTGGGACTGATTCCATCAGAAGCCACTCATTTCACCGTTCTGGATTTGAAATATGCCTTTTTCTGTATCCGCCTGGCACCTGCCAGCCAACTCTTGTTTGCATTTGAATGGGAGAGCCCCACTACAGGAAGACGAGGCCAACTCACCTGGACTCGCTTGCCCCAAGGATTCAAGAATTCACCCACCATCTTCAGTGCAGCTCTCAACCAAGATCTTTCAAACTACTCTGTAACTCCAGGAAAAAGAATCTTACTTCAGTATGTAGATGATTTGCTCATAGCCACCAACTCCAAGTCTGAATGTGTGCAAGCCACCAGTGATTTCTTGCACCTCTTAAATGAAGTCAGATACAAAGTCTCAAGAGCCAAAGTGCAGTTGTGCCAAACTGAAGTGAAATACCTGGGATTCCATTTATCCAAAGGAATCCGAAAATTGGGACTCGAGCGGAAGGAAGCAGTATGCAGTATGCCGCATCCCAAACCCCACCACCAGAAAGCAGGTGCGGGCCTTCTTGGGAGCTGCAGGCTATTGTCGAATATGGATACCTAATTTTGCACATTTGGCAAAACCCTTGTACCAAGCCACGAAGGGAGTGGAAAGATCACCCATGGAATGGGGCCCAGAACAAGATAAAGCATTCAAATCACTGAAAACAGCATTAATGTCATCACCAACTTTGGGCCTACCAGATATGCAGAAACCATTTCATCTCTATGTCCATGAGTCATGTGGAAATGCATTGGGAGTTTTGACTCAGCCCCTTGGATCCTGGCAACGACCTGTAGCCTATCTGTCAAAACAATTGGATCCTGTTGCCAAAGGATGGCCACCTTGCCTAAGAGCCGTAGCAGCCACAGCCCTCTTGGTGAGTGAAGCAGACAAGCTCACTTTAGGGCAGAATCTTCAAGTCACTGTACCACATTCTGTTCTAACTCTAATGGAACACAAAGGAAACTACTGGTTCACCAACACGCGAATGCTGAAATATCAAAGTATGCTGTGCGAAAATCCCCGACTGCAACTGAGTGTCAGCCAAACCTTGAACCCTGCTACCCTACTGCCGATTGGTCCAGGCCCTCCTGACCATGATTGTCTAGAAGTAATGGACACTGTATATTCAAGTCGCCCAGATTTAACTGATATTCCTTTGAACAACCCAGAAAGGACTTTCTTCGTGGATAGAAGCAGTCTTGTAACGAATGGACAACGGTGTGCCGGTTATGCAGTGGTGACCCTGGACATGGTAATAGAATCATCAGCTTTGGCCCCAGGAACATCAGCACAGAAGGCCGAATTAATAGCCCTCACTCGAGCACTGAAAATAGGGACTGGGATCCATCTGAATGTCTACACAGATTCCAAATATGCCTTTACAACATTACATGCCCATGGAGCCTTGTACAAAGAACGCGGATTGATAACCTCGGGAGGCAAGTCCATCAAGTACGGCCCAGAAATATTGACTTTATTGGAAGCAGTATGGGCCCCCAAACAAGTTGCTGTAATGCACTGCCGAGGCCACCAGACTGGAAATGGAGAAGTGTCCCGAGGGAACAGATTCGCCAATGCCTCAGCCCGAGAAGCAGCAATCAAAGGAGAAATTTCTACCCCCAATATTGCAGTTCAAGCAACCATATTTCCAGTACCTCTTAGTGCTTGGACACCACGATACACCTCAAATGAACCTGACTACTACTGTCAGAATGAGGGAGGGCAGTTATCCGAGACTGGATGGATAGTGTTACCACCGCCCGAAGGAGGCTCACCTCCTGGTATGACTGTGATCCCTGAAGCCCTGGGTCCAGCCTTTGTCCACGCCTTTCATCAAGCCACACACTATGGGAAAACTGCAGTGGAAAAAGCCCTGAAACCGTATTTTTGTATCTCATTATTGGGACCCTTAACTGCCTCAATAGCCCGAAAATGTGTAACCTATGCAAAGAATAATGCTCGACAGGGTCCGGTCCTGCCTCCAAGAGTTCAATCGGTGGGAGTTACCCCATGGGAAATATCCAAATAGACTTTGCAGAAATGCCACGAGCGAATGGATATCACTACCTACTGGTTCTAGTTTGTACCTTCTCTGGGTGGGTGGAGGCTTTCCCCACCAGGACTGAAAAAGCCAGAGAAGTCACTAAGGCTCTGCTCCATGAAATTATTCCCCGGTTTGGAATACCCTTAACCATAGGGTCAGACAATGGGCCCTCCTTTGTGTCACAAATAACTCAGCAGCTAGCCCGTGCTTTACAGATACAGTGGAAGTTACATACAGCTTATAGACCCCAGAGTTCAGGGAAAGTAGAGAGAATGAACCGAACCCTAAAGTCTCAATTGTCCAAGCTCTGTCAGGAAGCTCACCTGAAGTGGCCTCAAGCTCTCCCTATAGCCCTTCTCAGAGTACGATCAGCCCCTACCAAGTCATTAGGAGTTTCCCCGTTTGAGATTTTGTATGGAAGACCCCCACCCATAGTTCAGGGAATAAGGGGGGATATGAGTCAGATTGGATCAGAAATCACTAGACAAGAATTGTTGGCTCTAAGTTCTGTCTTACAGGACCTCCATACCTGGGTGCAAGACCAGTTGCCTATCAATCTGACAGAGCCATTGCATCCTTTCAAGCCTGGAGCTTCGGTGTGGGTCAAAGAGTGGAAGAAGACACCGTTGGCACCTCATTGGAAGGGACCGTACATTGTTCTACTGTCAACACCCACAGCAGTTAAAGTAGCGGAGATCGATTCCTGGATTCATCACAGTCGAGTTAAACCAGCAGCAGTTCCTGAGAGTCGTCCTTGGACTTCGGTCACTAACCCTGCAGCACCATTACGACTCACACTATGAAGAGAATAACCAACCTTCAACATCTCAGTTATCTATTATCAAAGACTAAGAGACTATGATCATGATGATTGCTTATTACTGTTTCATCTTTGCGGTAGCCCTAGGTCCCCTGGAAACAACTTTTGCCCTGCCTCCTTGTACAGCTTGTATAACCACTACTCGGACTGGGATGAAGATCACCCAAACTTTACTTTATCACTCTTACTACACTTGCACTGGAAAAGTCAGCCAGTGTATGTATAATGGTACAGAACTAAATGTCTGTACGAATGGAAAGACTCGTACCTGTTTTAGACCCCAACAGAATCCTTCTTACTATGTCTTGGAACTACGATGGAATGAGAAAGATGGAGCCCTCATAAATACTACAACTCAATTCTCTGATCCCACCAAACCTGTGTCCCTGTATTTTGATGCTTGTGACCTGATAAACAGAAATGACTATTACAGGTGCGGATCATGGGAACAAGCTTACTACTATGATGACAAGTACATGTGTCCTGAAGGTGCATACAGATGGGGAATATGCACTGGGATACATTCCCCAACTACTTATGGAAAGCCATCAAAAGATAACTACTTCTGCCCAAAATGGGGTTGTGTGTACTATGCTACCTGGTCTGGTAGCCCTACTGGACAAACTGGAGATAATCGCAAGGCTAAGCTAGAAAGATTACCCCTACTGGAACCTAAGAAGTGCAAGAAAAGTGCTTGTAATCCTCTACGACTTCTCATCCTCGACCCGAGCCAGTGGAAGCAAGGATTCCGGTTCAGTCTACGTATTGCAGGAAGTGGATCAGACCCTGGGACTATTGTATATATTCAGCTTAACACGAAAACTCATGTCTCATCACCTTACCGAATACATCATACCTTTTATGAGGCCATGAAAGCAGAGTTTGTGGTCCCCCACGCTTCTCAAAATTTGTTCATTGAATTGGCTGGAGCGGTAGCATCCAGCCTTCATGTCTCCGATTGTCTTTTCTGTGGAGGAACTCAGATGGGAGATCAGTGGCCCTGGGAAGCACAAGAACTGAACTATTCTGTACCCTATAACCAAACTGATCTGCACACTGCTACCAGTGAATGGGTCCTAGCTAGCCCCATTGTTGGAAACCTGTGCTTTGCTCGAGCTGGACCACAATTGACTATGCAAGTGGGGCAGTTGGTCTGTTTGAACCAGAAGTACTATAATGCTACTACCAAAAAGACATCCTGGTGGTCAGGAACCACTGCCCCGGAACCCTCCAATCCTCTGATCATCTTTCCTAACCTTGCCAGGTTATGGACAAATCTTGCTTCTCACAGTAACTGGCAAGCTCCACCTGGACTATATTGGATCTGCGGAACATGAGCATATGCTAGGCTCCCTGCCAACTGGGGAGGTGCGTGTGTTTTGGGGACAATAAGACCTTCTTTCTTTCTTCTGCCCAGTTCCCATGGAGAACGACTGGGTTTTCCTGTATACAAGAGTCGACAGAAACGAGAGGCCTTGAAGATAGGCCAATGGGACAAATGGGATGCAACATCTGAAGAATGTCCACCGGAGAGAATCGTTTCCTACTATGGACCTGCCACCTGGGCACAAGATGGCTCTTGGGGTTACCGCACCCCTGTGTATATGTTGACTCGTATTATACGTTTGCAAGCTGTTGTAGAAATAATAACTAATGAAACTAGTACACTAACCCTGTTAGCTAAACAAGCCGCGCAAATGCGTACAGCCATTTATCAGAATCGCTTAGCATTAGATTATTTACTTGCTGCTGAAGGGGGAGTATGTGGAAAGCTGAATTTAACTAACTGTTGTTTGCAAATCGATAATGAAGGACAAGTTGTAGAAGATATAGCCAATCGTATGAGAAAACAAACATATGTACCAGTTCAGACATGGCATGGTTTGCAACTCGATGGATGGTTTGGTTCTCTGTTTTCAGGAATGGGTGGCCTGAAAACACTTGTACTCATTGTTTTATTTATATTGGCTATTTGCTTGTTCCTCCCATGTCCTCTCCTACCCCTATGTTTACGCATGTTAAACTCAACTATTGATAGTGTTGTTGAACGTAAGGCAGCTACAAAAGTATTAGCTATGTGGCAATATTCCCTTGTACCCCAACATGATGATGCTGAGGATCAAGTGTAATGTATGATTTAATTCTCACCCTTTCTCACTTGCGGGTGAGAATAATCAAAGGGGGGAATGTGGTAGGCTATGGCCTAGAATAGCCTGTAACTGTATGAGAGGCCTGTAAGCTAGGCCTGAGTCCCAGCCCCCACCTAAGAATAAGAATGCTGAGAAAGACCAAAGTCAGTACAAGTTAGAGAAACTGCTTTAAACCGCTTTTTGATAAGGTTGTATAAGTCCTTTGTTGAATATTCTATGCTGATGATAGACATGTACCAGTGCTCTGTATTCACACATTTCCTAAGCTAAGCAACGACCTTGTAGGAGAAAAGTATCAAAGTTTAGAACTGTGCCTTTGTTAGAGAGTTCTGAGCAGGGGGAACAGAGTACTGGGCCCACAGAGAGAACCTAATTGGATGGGTGCAAGGGTCAGTGGGACCAATAGAAAGTTTGCCTGTATTAAACTGAAGAAGAAAGGTATAAAAGGTGTTGTTTACTGGACTCCATTGCTCAGACCATTTTGATTGTGACATTTGCCTGAGACTGTGCACAATAAATTGGCTTGGATCTTCGAACTGACTCCTGGTTTTATTCATTGCGTGCACTTCGCTGCAACACTACCCACCATCCCTGGTAGGATGCCAGAGATCCATGGGGGGAAGTGGAGCCCTTTCTCAAGGGCACACAACTTCTGGGGTTTCTCCCTGGCATCTGCAGCTGCGGAGTCCCCATATGTGAAGACTACATTCCTGCTTGTTCCTGGAGATAGCATAGTTACTCACCTGTAACAGGTGATCTCCGGGAACAGCAGGAATTTAGTCTTCACAACCCACCCACCTCCCCTAGGAGTTGTATCTATCTCTTTCTCTCTTTCCCTCTCTCTTTGTCTCAGCTTTAAACTCAACTGGAGAGGGACAGTTGGGAAAGGTGGTAAGGCAGCACGCAGGAGCTGTGGGATGCTCCCAAAAGCTTTCCTATTGGATGCTGGGGAGCGTTCCCGCGCAGGCTCCGTCAGTACCGACGATACCCATAAGTGAAGACTAAATTCCTGCTGTTCCCGGATATCACCTGTTGTTACAGGTGAGTAACTATGCTTTATCCTCATCAGTTTCTGCATATTCCTCCCCTGCACCCTTGAGTCTGACAATATCACTTTTGCCCTTCCTCCTCTCACTAACATATCTGAAATATTTCTTATCCTCGGACAACAGAGGGATAAAATGACTTGCCCAAAGTCACAGAGAATAAGGGGGGAAGAAGAATTTGAACTGAGGTTTCCCTGGTTCTTAGCATGCTGCGCTATTCTGCTAGACTATATTTTTCTGCTCCATTTGTTGTCTGCTAGAATGTATATGCATCCACTCTGTGACACACCCATGTCCATAGTTTCTAGTATCCTTCAGCAGCTTTTTCAAGGTTCTGCAGCATTTGGCACATTTTTCATAAATATATTAATTTAATTGCATATTAAATTATGTATCTATGTATATGTGTGTGCACACACACACACACACACATTATATATATATATATATATATATATATATATATATATATATATACACAGAGAGAGAGAGAGGGTAAGGGATCTTAACGATCAGGTTGGAGAAGGGGAAAGGAGAAGGAATCTCAGAGGAGGGAAATGTAGAAGAGATCTCAGGTAAGAGACAGAGGACTAGGAGAAGGAGAGGGAATAGAGGCATATACTTAGATGTATCTTACTATACTGTGAAGGGAGGAGTAGCTTAGTGGTTAGAGCAACTGCCTAGTACCCAGAAGATAAAGGGTTCAGTTCCCACTGATACTCCTTGTGACCTTGGGCAAGTCATTTTACCCTCCATTGCCTGGCAATCTACTTCCAGTGATACATTGCCAAGAAAACCCAGAGGCAGCTGGGTTGCTAGGAGTCAACACTGTCTTTGATGGCACAAAAAACCTATACTGTGATCCCCAGTTTTGTGATGTTCATCTTGATTAGATTCTAAGCTCTGATTATCAGGGACTGTCTCTTACATCTATATGTACAGTGCTACTACGACTTGTAATGCTGTACAAATAATAAGTAGTTGTGAGGTGGAATCCAGACAGGGCTGAGAGCTGTAAGGGTTAATAAGAACTGAAAGGGTTACTGAAACATTCCTACTCTCCCTGCTTTGCTGTGTGAAAAGGATACACCCCCTTGGTGATGACACACCGACACAAGTTCGTTCCTCCCCCCTTCTTAAAACATGGTCCGGGGGCGCCTGATATTTCCTCATGCGTTCGCCACCCTCCGGCTCCGACCAATTGAACCTAGAGGCTGCAAAATAAGCCTTTTTTTTTTTATTCCCGGTCAGGGAACCAAAATGTAACAGCTAATTGAGCAAGTAAAAGAAATACCCAGGAGTCTGTTTAGGAAAACAAGCCTTTAATATGCAGCATAGGCTCAGCGAAATCACTTTCAAAGCCTGAGCCCCATCTATAGGGCTGATACATACTATATAGACATTTTTGATGAGCCTTTAAAAACTTTATTTATGGAACCACAGATAGAAAAAATACAAACAGAGTATACACACTGGATGGGGTTGACTCTTATCCACCAATCCAGAGGCCGCTTTTCAATGTAGTGTGGAACAACATTTTACTTATCCCCTCCCTCTCCCCCCCCCACCCCGCACAGCCACCCCCACTACTATCCTACCCAAGAACTTGTCCTATAATACCCATCTCCACTCTCCTCCTGTGGGATCCCACCATGTCCCCCCCTACCCCCTTCCTACTGCACATACCCTACTCCACTTTAAAACTTCATTACGGGCGTGGGGTCCAAGCTTTTGGATGTATGGTTCCCAAATCAACAGAAAGGAAGCCCATCGTTTAGCGCTGCCCCTAGCCCCCCTCCTCTCAAAAAGCATAAGTTGATGGAAGCTGTTACGCCATTCCCAAAAGGTAGGGGGCAGTGGTTCTCTCCACCTGTGGAGTATCGGGCCCTTCCCCACCAGACATGCCTTCCTCACCAGCATTCATTCCCATCTTCCCTTTGGGTGAAGTGGTCCCAACTGATCCAGTGCCACCAGGGCTCCAGTCCACTTGATCTGCTGCTGAAGCAGGCCACTCATATAATTACTGATCCTCTCCCAGTATGATCGAATTGTTTGACATTTCCACCACATGTGGCTCAGGTCTGCCAAGGGGGACGCACATTTAGGGCATCTCCCATCACAAGGCAGGCCACTCCGCAACGCCCGTCTCGGAGAGAAATGTGCCCGAATAATACTTTTAAATTGCACCTCTCTCCATTTAGTCCCCTCCACCAGCCCCACAATTCGGCTCAAGGCTTCCAAAATAGACCCTGATGGCACCACCTGGCCCAGTTCTTCCGCCCATCGAGTTTCTTCCCTCAGATATTCTGGCAACTGGGTGTAGGAGGCCAATCTTTTCTTCATTTCTGATATTGTGGGCGGGGGCCCCCCACCCAATGCAAAGAACTCTAGTATCCTTGCCAAACTCTCCGAGGTTAACTCCTTTACTGGTAGGGACGCTACATAGTGTGAAATCTGAAAGTAAGCAAAGTAGTGATGGCCACTCAGCCCATATTCCTTGCCCAGAGTCTCAAAGGACTTACACTTCCCATTGAGATCCACCACATGCCCAACCTGCCGGATACCAACCTCTCTCCACTGCTGAAAAATTGCTTTCGTAGAACCAGGAGCAAATGTAGCATTGCCCTGCAGCGGCAGCCAACTTGAGACGGCTAGGGATCGGTCCCAGTACCTACTAAATTGTATCCACGTGTGTCTTAACGAGCTCACTAAAATGCTTCGAGTCACTCGCCCAGGGAGTTGGGATCTCTCTAAGTGTAAAGCTGCCTAGAGCGTCTGGGGGGCCACCAGAGTCTCCTCAAGTACGCGAGGTGTATAAATCTCCGTATCTCCCAACCAATTCCCCGGATGCCCTGCTTGGCACTCCAGGGCATATAGCCGCAAATCCGGGACACCCATCCCTCCATTCCGCCAGCCTCCCTTCAGCCGATTCAAAGGGATGCGCGTTCTCGCCCCGTTCCATAAGAATCCCCGTATCTCCCATTCCAGGCGCATCAGGTCCCGTTGCGCCAACTACACTGGGAGCATCTGCATCCAATATAACACCTGGTGCAGGACCACCATACCTACTACCGCTACTCTACCCACTAAAGACAAGGGAAGTGGACGCCAGGCTCTCAACTGTGTTTGAAGTTTGAGGAAAATCCTCTCGAGGTTCCGCTTATAGAGTTCCTCCGGATTTCCAGTTCGGAGAATTCCCAAATAAAGAAAGGAGTCCCTAGCCCACCGGTGTGGGAACACCCCCCCCCCCCCCAGTTCTGTCTCAATGTACCCAGCACGTCCAGGGCCTCAGACTTATCCATATTAATGCGCAACCCTGCAAAACCTCCAAACAGAAAATTCCTTCAACAATCTAGGCAACGACTGTTGTGGCGACAGCAGATGTACAAGGAGGTCGTCTGCAAAGGCCGCTATCATGAACCCATGCCTTCCCATGTGCACCCCTCGTATTTCCGGGGTCTGCTCTATTTTCCATATGAGAGGGTCAAGAGACAGCACGAATAACAGAGGCGAAAGTGGGCACCCCTGCCTGGTGCCCCTCTCCAGTGGAAACCCCTCAGACAAAATACCATTAAACAGCACACTTGCAGTTGGTCCAGTATAGAGGAGCTTGACCATACTACAGAAGGAATCCCCAAAGCCAAAGTATGGTAGGAGAGTGTGCAGGTACCCCCAATTCACGCGGTCAAATGCTTTTTCTGCATCAAAGCTAACCAGCAGGGACTGCTGCTCCCGTACCCATTCCAGAGATGCCAAGGTTCTACGCAGGTTCCGCACAGCATGTCGACCCTGTACAAAGCCCCCTTGTGACTCCTGTATCAAATCTCCCAACATCTGGCCTAAACGTTCCACCAGCACCTTTGCCATGATCTTCAGGTCGAAATTCAGCAATGATATTGGCCTATAAGCTGTAGCCGTAGTATGGTCCTTACCCGGCTTGGGCAATAAGATAATATGTGCGTGATTCTCCCCCCATGTGAACGCCCCCTGGCTTATCCTTTTGTGATATACCGCCACCAGTGAGGGAGGTATCAAATCCCCTAGCAGCTTGTAAAATGCAGCTGCCATCCTATCTGGGCCCAGCACCCTGTGGCAACAAGCCTTCTGTATAACTTGATGTACTTCCTCCAACATAATTGGTCACTCTAGCTGGGCCCTCTGCTCCTCCCCCAGCCTCGACAGCCGCAGCCCTCTCATGTATTCCTCCATATGGATTCCAATACCCCCCTTTGCTGATACAATTGTTGATAAATTACCTGTATATACTTGTATGATGTAAATTACCTGTATTTAGTTATACATAGTTCCCTGTTATTACTTGTTATTACCTGTACATATACCCACGTTATATTGTAAATCCAGTACAGACCTCTTGTGCTGGACAGTTGTGTTTTGATGTAAACCGCACTGATACAGAAGAGCGCGGTATATAAGAAAGTTAAATAAATAAATAAATAATAAATAAATAAAATAGGCGAAAAACCTGAGCAATCTCCCGATTCCCTTTTTGTAATTTGCCTTGGGAGTCCTTTAGTGCTGCCACTGTTCGTGTCCCCCCTACTACCCTGAAGGCAACGTGCTAGGAGTTTCCCCGGTTTGTCCCCAAACCGATACAGCTGGTATCGAAAATATATCAACGATTTTTTTGCCCATCTGTGAAGCAACTCATTAAGTGCTGTTTGGGTCTCCCACAGCAATTTCTTACTCGCTGCACTGGGGCAACTCACATATTTCCGCCGCTCCCTAATCATTTGTTTTTCTAGCGAATTATCTGTTCCGTTAATCTCTTTTTTTGCGCCGAATAACCAATAATGTCCCCACATAAAACAACCTTAGCTGTTTCCCCAAAATGTTCCGGATCAGCCTTATGTCTTTCATTGTGTACCTCGAATTCTTGCCAGCGTTGTTTAAGATAGATTTGAAAATCAGTATCCCTATATAAGTCCAGCGAAAATCACCAAATTCGTGACTGCACATCAACCTGAGTCCATGCCAACTCCACCCATATCAGGGCGTGGTTGGAGATCTCCGATGGACCAATCTGTGCATCTACTACATGCGCAAAGAGTCCTCGTGATACTAAAATGTAATCAATCCGAGTGCTCGACCCATGTGCACGTGACTGATGGGTAAAATTTCTCTCAATGGGGTGCAGCAATCGCCATGGGTCAACCACCCCCAGTTGCCGCCGAAGGCTCTGCAAAGCCTAGCCATTGTCACCCGCGCTCTATCTCCTTCCCTCCGTGATGTGTCTAGCTCCACGTCCAGCACCCCATTAAAATCTCTGGCTGCTTCCATGTTAGGCTCTCTACATATTTGGTCGCCTCTGCCGCTGTAGCGAAGCTTCTTTGCACTCCTCCATGTATGATATGGAGCTGAGAAGGATACTGCACTATAAACTTGGTGTTAGCCTCCACTAGTTTCTGGCAAAGGGGGGCATAAGACCTCCTTCTTTGGCTTAGAGCCACAGAGTAGTCCTGCACAATTCACACTTTTGCATTGTCCTTTACAATGACCCCTCCTTTCTTGGCCATTCGCAGCACTGCTTCTTTTTGCGGGAAATGCAGGAACTTTGCCAGCACCACACGGAGCCTGTTATCAAATGGTTGCCTAGGCCCCACTCTATGCACTCTTTCCAATATAAGCCTGCCATGCTCCTCTCCATTATCCAGCATTTGCATACTTAGGCTCTCCACATAGGCTTTTAGGTCTTTGTCCTGTATGCTGCCCGGAATGGCCAGAAACCGAAGGTTGTTTCGTCGAGAGCGGTTTTCCAAGTCATCTAGCTTGGCTTCTTGAGACCGCGATGCTACCTGAAGTCTCTGAACCTTGTGTTGTAGTGCCTCTACCTGCTCCTCGGTCATCCCGATTCGGGCCTCTGCTTCCTACATCCGACTGCCCAGCGATTCCACAGAAGTTTGCAAGGCATCAATTTTCCCGTGTAGAGCATCAAACTGCACCGCCAGAGCATTGGACACCGCTGCCGAAATCTCTTCTATGGCTGCCAGCGATACAGGCAAGGACAGTGCTGGGGACAAACCCGCCATCTTAGTTTGCCCGACTGTCCACTTCTTTTCGCGCCTGCCGGCTTTTACCGCCACCTCCATGCCCTGCTGTCCGTAAAAAACTCCCAACGGGTTTTCCTCCTCTCCCTCCGCGCTGTTGGTGAAGCCTTAAAGCTTAAAAAACGGCTCTTTTACTGGCGGTAGGGGGGGGGGGGACACAGAGCTCGAGCGGATCACGACCGCCCGGTCTCACTACATCACGTGACCTCTTTCCTATATAGACATTTTTATTATTACATCAAGGCATCTCTTCATGATAGGTTAAGTTTTACTGCAGTACAATTTTGATTGGAGAATATTTAGTGCAGTGTTAACTCCAGCAAAACAGAGAGCAACAAGACAAAGAGGAACAAAGCAGGGGGAGGGGGGGGGGGGTAGTAGATTTAGGGCTTAAAGGAAAGGGGGAGGGGAAAGAAGATCCAAGATAGGTGAAGGGGGGATCGAGAGCAGTAAGGTAATTTATTCAGACTCCTCCTTCCAGCACTGATCCTTTCACTCACAGTCTACACTCCCTTCAGTCCTTGCTTTCTCGCTCTCACTGCACATTCCTCTATGATTTCCTTATTCACACTCACAGCCCCTCTGATTCCCTCACTCTTTCCCCACAACTTCTTTGATTCATGGTCCACAACACCTCTGATCCCCTCACTCTTGCATCCTATATACCCTTACCCCCAGCTCCTTACTTATCCCTCCTCCCTGTACCTTTCACTCACTCTCTTCTTGCTGTCTACTATATCTCTCTCTTACTTACCCTCCTATCCTGTCTTGGCTTGTTAGTGAGGCACCTCAGGCCATCTCCTCCTCGTTTCCAATACATCCTGCTAGACCATTTCAAACTAGTGAGTTATGTATCCCTGCCAGCAGATGCTTGAGACACAGAAAAGTTCTGAAGCTTTGTGACATCGCCACAGGTACATAACCCCAGACCTCTAGAGATCAACTTCAGTACAGTCAAACCTCGGTTTTCATTTGCCCTGGTTTTCATACGTTTCGGTTTTCAACGTCTTTTCTGACTGAGATTTTGTCCCGGTTTTCATGCATTGCTTCGGTTTTCAACGTCTTTTGACTGAGATTTTGTCCCGGTAGCAGGGAAGAAAAGCTGTCAACGTAAGCAGGAGATGTTGCATGAATGTGGGAGGCAGTTCTTTCTCTTGCAGGGTACGTCTGAAGCTATATCATTAAGATTTTCTGCCATTCTGAAGCATTGAGCAGATAATGTAAAGGTATTTTAATGGACTGAATTCAATGTGATTCCGAAGAGAGCTGGGCACAGCAGCTTGTCAGGGGTGGCTAAGGCCAGATGTTAACATACTGTACTGTACAGTACTGTACTTAGCTTGCTTTCAGTGATGTTAAATGTTCATTTATCCATTTCATTAGTCATTTATATTTATTTCTCATTGTTTTCTGTATGTAAAAATATAGTTATTCTCTATAAAATGTATTTTTTGTGAATATTTTGGGTGTCTGGAACGGATTAATTGGATTTACATTATTTCTTATGGGAAATATTGCTTCAGTTTTCATACGTTTCGGTTTTAGTCAGACTTTTTCGAACGGATTAATCATGAAAACCGAGGTTTGACTGTATTTTCTCTATCTCAGCAGATACAGATCTTAGTTGAGCTCCTAATAATCTCTGTGGAGTGTTTTTGTCAGTGTAGTCTGTTTCTTGGGTCCTGTTCAGAGCGCACCTGAGGTGTTCCTCTGTTACCAGACAGGTTACCCCATTTTTTCCAGAGGTGCTCGTGGTCAAGAGGATCAGTGGAGCACATTTGAAGGGATGGCTCCTGCTCATGAGGATCAGTGCAGCCCTCCATCTTCCTAAGGACTTCCTGCCTAGTCAGGATAGCCTTCTACCTCTTTGTTATTTTCGTTATTTAAAAAAAACAACAACAACAAAAAAAACCCTCTTTGTTTAATTAAAAGGCAGTTCCGATGTCTCTGACAAGCTCTCATATCCTTTGGCAGTGGTTGCTTTGGGCAGTAAGTCCCCATCCCCCCCAACCTTCCTTCCCTTCCGCTTCCTGTCCTTTCTTTTCAGCTGGTTCATTTTCTGTTCTTGCCCTTCCTACCGGTGTTTAATGCATCCTGTCAATGCCGCCGGCAGTTTCTCTGTAGCTGAGAGGATTTTTGCTCGCGTTCAGTGCACTCTGTTCCGCTGAGTTTTTAAATGTTATTTGTGCCATTTCTCTTGATTTTTCATCAGCGTTTCTGTCCTGCCGGTCCAGTTTCTTTCTTGACTTCTTTTTGCTGTTTCCTGCTTGTTTTCTCAGCCGTGGCCGCCATTTTGTTTCGGCAGGAACCGCTCAATCTCTCAGCAGCCATAGCTTGTGATTTGCCTGCTTCAGATGTTCAGTTTTTCAGAGCATGTTCTTCATACAGCCTATTTCTCAGCAGCCATAGCCTGTGTTCTTGTCTGCTTCAGGGAATTCTTTTTTTCGTGGTGTTTTTTTGAGAATGCCTTCTTCACTTCAGAGGTATTTAGGCTGTGAGAGAAAATGTAGCCATTTAAACAGTGACCTTTGTTCAGTCTGTGCTTCCAACCAAGGGGTGGGCGGGGGGGGGGGGGGGGTTCTTCCTCAGCTTCACCAGAGCCTTCCATTCAGACAGCTAGATCAACTTTCTTAGGATCTCTGTGGAGGCTCCTGGGGTTCCTTCCCTTTCTGCTCGTCAGTTAGATTAGCCGTCACCTTTACTCCTACCTGAGCAACATTTTTCTCAACCTGCAGACGTGGATACCCAGTTTTTGCAGCTTTGTAGACAAGCCTGGGATATGTGGCACTCAGTAGCTCCCTTGGCCACGCTGAGCTCGGCAGCTTTGTCTTCCTGGAAGCGCTCTAGAGCTACCCTTTCTGTACAAGGTAAAGATCAAGGTATGGCACCTTCAGGGTCATTTGCTGACTAGGTCCCTGTTGAGGAAGACAGGGAGTGCCTGTCTAAGGAGCGCTCTCTTTCCAGTGGATCATACCGGGAAGAGGGTGAGCTTTCATCACCAGATGGGACCCTGAAGACCATGAAGAAGGAACAGATGTTTGTCTTTTTCACCGGGAAGAACTCCCAGCTCTAATTTTGCAGATTGTGGAATCTCTTCACCTAGCTAAGCTTCCTTCTCAACCAGCCCCAGCTCGGGCAAGCCCTCAGGTTGACCCTATTATTGTGGGAATTCGGAAACCTTCCCATGCTTTCCCTTTTCTTGTGGAGCTGCAACAGATGGTATCTTTGGAGTGGAACTTTCCAGATGCATCTTTGCAGTCTATGCGATGCTTAAGTCGTTTCTATCTCTGGTCTCTGGATGACCTGGATAAGTGGTTGCATTTTCCGAAGGTTGATGCTCTGGTGACAGCAGTCACAAAACATACCACGATTCCCACTGAAGGAAGGGCAGCCCTCCGGGATCAGACAGACAGGACGGTTTAAGGTCTCCTTTGACAGCCTTTTCCTCTTCGGCCTTCACCTTACAAGCCTCTGTTTGTGGAGGTTTGGTGACCCGTGCTTTACTGCATTGGATCCAACTCTTACTGGAAGATCCCGCCTTGAGTTGGTTGGGATCTGTAACTGCCTTTGTAGCTGATTCCTCTTATGATTTGCTACATCTCATGGCTCGTTCCTTTCGTCCTGTCTTGGACCTTCAGTGTGTGAACCATTCTCTTCGAGTACCTCACTTCCGGATGGAAATCCTGAGATTGGTCATTCAAGCAGTCCAGCCGAGCAAGTACCTGGCTTCTCTGGATCTCTTTAGAGGCATACTTTCACATCCCAATCCGCAAGGAACATCACGTTATCTGCATTTTGCGCTCCTGGGTCAACATTAGGGAGGAGTGGCCTAGTGGTTGGGGCAAGTTACCTCAGGCTGGAAGGTCAGGGGTTCAAATCCCACTAGAGGACAGCAACCTTGGGCCTGAAGGACTGGGGTTTCTAGTCCCACAGGTGCTTCTTGTGGTCTTGTGCAAGCCACTTAACCCTCCATTGCCCATGTTTGCTGTAAAATAGTTATCTCCAAGTTATAATGCCCTGTTCAATGTAATTTCAGTTTGTTCAATGTAAACTGCCTTGATATCATGAAAGGCGGTATATAAGAAATGTTAAATAAATAAAATAAATAACATTACCAGTTCTGCAATCTTCCCTTGGGCCTTGCCACAGCTGTGCGCTGCCAGGGCATTATGGTGCACCCCCTATCTGGATGATTGGTTAATCAGGACCAAGTCATATATGGAGGCCATTTCGGTGGTATCTTGCTTTGTCCAGTTTCTGGAACATCTCGGTTGGGTGGTCAATCATGCCAAGAACTGTCTCCGTACACAGTCTCTCAAGTTCCTGGGAGCATGATTCGACACAGCAGCAGGTTGAGTTTTTCTTACGCAGGAGCGCTACAGAAAGCTTTGTGCTCAGTTATAAACATTTCTATGCTTGGCATCACCAAGGACATGGGATTATCTGCAAGTTCTCAGAACCATGGCAGCCACTGTGGATGTAGTTCCTTGGGCTCGAGCTCACATGCGTCCACTTCAACACGCTCTCCTCTCTTGTTGGTCTCCTTGTTTTCAGGATTACCAAAACCATCTTCCGTTTCCTCCAGTGCCCGTCGCAGCCTTCAGTGGTAGTTCTCAGCACCACCTATTGTGAGGGATGACTTTAGAGATATCTCGTTGGACTTTTCTGACTTCGGATGCCAGTTTGACAGGATGGGGGGGAGGATATTGTCTAGGTCAGACAGTGCAGGGAACTTGGTCCCGACACAAAGCCTCCTGGCCGATCAGTTATTTATTTATTTATTTATTTACAGTCTCTTCTATACCGCGCTATTCAGCATCAGCGCGGTTTACAATGAACAAAAATTACACATTTCCCGGGGTACTTTGTGTTTACAGTGAACAGGTGTTAAAAACTTGGATAACTGGGGTAACTATTTACATTTACAACATGTTAGGATTCACTTCCTTGGTCTTAGTCATGGGTGTTTTGCGTGGTTTGTGAGGTTGGTGTCATAGCTGCGTTGTTTACAGGGTAATACTGGAGGAAGAGGTGGTGCTTCAAGGCCTTTCTAAACTGGAGTAGGTCTGGTATTGTTCGGATGTCGTGGGGGAGGCTATTCCAGCATCTAGGCGCACAGAATTTGAAAGCCCTGCCCGCTGTTGACTGGGTGCATTGTGTAATTGATCTTGGAACTACGAGGGTATTGAGTGCTACAGACCGTCTGGCTCTGTTGGAGGGTGTAGTCTGGATGAACTCTGTTAGTGATGAGGATGAGAGTCCGTTGATAGCCTTGAAGGTCAGTAGTAAGATTTTGTAAGTGAGTCTACCTTGTATCGGGAGCCAGTGGAGGTGTTTTAGGATGGGTGAGATATGGTCTCTCCTGGACGCTCCATGTAGGACTCTTGCTGCGGCATTCATTGCCAGTTGCAGTGGATGCAAGGTGGACTGAGGGAGACCATGCAAGACTGAGTTTGCGTAATCGAAGTGTGGTATGACCAGTGCCTGATAGATTGTCCTGAAATCATCTGGCTCCAGCAGGGATCGTAGGTGTCTGAGGGATCAGATCTTATGGTAAACAGCCTTCACCATGTTTCCTATGTGCACCTTCATATCCAAGCGTTGGTCTAAGGTGATGCCAAGGAATCGGATGGTGGGTTTGGTCTGGAGGTCTGCTCCCTCTACTTTTAGGAAGGGCGGTGTGGAGAAGTCTCGATTCCTTGTAATGAATAGCACCTCAGTTTTCTTGTGTTGTATCCTAAGGTTCTGGGTTTGCAGCCAATTGGATACTGCATTAATGCAGTTTGTTAGTGGGGAGAGGTCAGGGTTCTCTGTTGAAAAAGGCGTGCAGAGCAGCACGTCATCTGCGTATATCAGGCAGTTGACACTGAAGGACCGGATGAGGTTGCAGATAGGTTGCATGTATATATTAAACATCAGAGCGGAAAGGGAAGATCCCTGCGGGACACCTTGCTTTTGGTGGAACGGATCTGATGATGTATCACTGGATCGTACCTGCTGCCATCTATCAGAAAGGTAGGACTTGCACCATTCAAGCGCTTTGTCGGTGATTCCCTTCTCCTTGAGGCGTACCAGGAGATGCTCGTGGCTCACGGAGTCGAATGCCGCTGCGATGTCCAGGAAGACCAGGACGAATCCTTGGCGAATGTTGTCGATGCTTGCTGTTATGTTGTTGAAGAGTGTGGTAAGAAGTGTTTCAACTCCATGGGCTTCTCTAAAGCCGTGTTGGCATGGGTCCAGTGGTGCGGAGGTTTCTATGTGATCTTGTATTTGCATTTGTACTTCCTTTTCCATTATTTTTGCCAGCAATGGTATGCTAGATATCGGTCTGTATGATTCTGGCTTATGGGGGTCGAGTTTATTGTTTTTTAGTAGAGGTCTTATGGATGTGCGCTTGAGGGATGGTGAGAATGTTCCTGTTGAGAATGATTGTTCCATGAGTCTGGTTATAAAGGGACTGAGGTTGGTCCGTAGATCCTTGATCCAGAATGCAGGGCACGGGTCCGTTTGAGCAGTGGTCGTATTGATGGCAGCAACAGTGTCCTCGATGCATTTTCTGGGTAGTGTTGAGAAGATGGTGAGAGGTGATTGATAGCTTGGTTCAAGGGTGGTGCTGGGTCTTGGGGTGTTGTTGGTCTGACAGAGCTTGGATTGCCTCGAGACGCACACAGTGTGGCTCGCTCTATGTCTCTACCAGCCACTTCTCCCAGACCTGGCAGTCTGAGTTGTGTTGGACAATACCACAACGATCTCTTATCTCAACAGGCAAGGGGACACCAAGTGTCTAGGAGTTCTGCAAGACATGACTCTCCTCTTTCCATGGGCAGAGCGCCATCTCAGCACATTAAGAGCATGGAGAATTTTCAAGCAGACTTTTTCATTCGTCATGTATTGGACCCCAGTGAATGGGAGCTCACCTTTTGGTCGTTTGAGTGCATTGTTCACCAGTGGGATCGCCCAACTCTGTATCTCATGGCCATTGCCTCCAATTCCAAGGTTAAGGCCTTTTTCAGCCAACAGGAAGAGCCACGATCTCAAAGTCTTGATGCCCTAGTCCAGCCTTGGCCTCTGTCTCAGCTTCTCTGTGTCTTCCCACCATGGTCAATAATCGACTGGGTACTCCGTCGAATAGAAGCGCACTCCGGCCAAATAATTTTCAAAGCGCCAGATTGGCCATGGCACCCGTGGTACGCTGACCTCATTCATCTCAGGATGATAGAACCATTACAGCTTGGATCAAGGCAAGACCACCTTCATCAGGGTTCCATCGTTATGGACAATCCAGCTCCTTACTCACGGCTTGGCTCTTGAGTGGCACTGCTTGACTCGTAAGGGTTATTTGCCTTCAGTTGTGGCTACCTTATTGCAGGCGTGCCGTCCTTCCACTTCTTGCGCTTACATCCATGTCTGGCGCCTCTTCTCTTTTTGGTGTTCCCAGAGATTGTGGTCACCCAGGAAGGTGTGGGTTCCAGATGTTCTTTCTTTCCTTCAGGATGGATTCGAAAAGGGCCTTGCCCTCAATTCCTTGAAGTGCAGGTGGCTGCCTTGACTTGTTTCAGAGGCCTGCTGATTTTTCTGTGGAGTTCATTCCCTCCAGCCTCCTCATCATTCTGTCATGCCAGTCTGGGACTCTTGTAAATGCTCCTTTTGAGCCTTTGCGCAGGGCCATGTTAAAGACCGTTTTCTTGGTCGCTATTACTTCGGCTCGCCATGTTTCTGAACTCAAAGTACTTTCTTGCAGAGATCCTTTTTTGTCTTTCTTTCTAGAAAGAGTCACATTGCGAACAGTCCCTTCCTTCTTACCGAAAGTACTTTCCTCTTTCCACATGAATCAAACAATGTCGTTCCTTCCTTTTCAAAAGGTCTTTCTGCCAAACGAGAGATCAGGCTTCATTTGCTTGATGTTGGCAAGGCTTTACACCACTATCTCAAGGTTATCAATGCCTTTTGGCTTATTGACCACCTTTTCGTTCTAACCTATGGTTCTCATAAAGGGAAGGCTGCTTCTAAAGCTGGATTAAGCAGACTATTGAGTCAGCTAATATTCTGCGGAATAAACCGATTCCCACGGGGCTTCATGCCCACTCGTTGAGGGCGCAGGCTGTTTCTTGGTCAGAACAATCCCGAGTGGATCCCATAGATATTTGCAGGGCTGCCACTTGGTCTTCTCTGTCTACGTTTGCCCGGCACTGTCACTTGGATCTCCAAGTCAGGGAAGCATCTCACTTCAGTGCCACGACTGTGAATGCGGCTGTCTCTTCCCGCCCAAGGGTGGAGTAGCTTGAGTACTTCCCACTAGTCTGAACTGGTCGGTCTAGCAGGATCTATTGGAAGGAGAAATTGTACTTACCGTTAATTTCTTTTCCTGGAATCCTGCTAGACCAGTCCAGAACCCATCTGTCTGCCTTGTTGTTATCCTAGCTGACATTCAGCTGAGAGCTTGTATCTGAGTCTGATAGCTTCTGGCTGTTCTCTGCTTTGTGTAATATACTATGCTTCTGTATATAGTTATCGTTTCAGTTTCTTCATTGATTCTTGGCTTGTTAGGCCTTCTTTTTAGGCTGTCGTGTTTTCTAAGTCCTAGTGCTTTGACGTTTGAATACTGAAGCTGACCCCTAGGGGTCCAGGGTTATGTACCCGTGGTGATCTCATAAAGCTTGAGAGCCTTTCTCTCTCAAGCACCTGCTGGCAGGGGTACATAACCCACTAGTCTGGACTAGTCTAGCAGGATTACAGGAAAGGAAATTAATGGTAAGTAAACTTTCTCCTTACTGCCCGGAACTGGTTTTATGCTTTGTATTGCACAACTGAAAGCACAACACTCCAAGCTAAGAAGCAGAGGGGGAGGACACAGCTTGAAGTACAGCACTGCTGCTACGCTCAGAGAAAGCAGGGATCATGCTGGATGAGGATCTGGGAGAGAGCTACAGGCCAGTCACCACCACCATTGCTGACAATCTGGCCGCTGCTCTTCCATGGCAATTCTGTGGAGACCAAGGGATTCCACAGGAAGGGCCAGATTTTGTGGCCTTTCCTTTGGGAGACCTAGATACCTGTCTCCATCCTTCTAAACAGGAGATTGAATTTGTTTGCTAAAACGTCATATTACAACTAAGCCATAGCTTTGATCTTGTAGGAAATTTTGGAGTGTTGCAAACAAAATTAATTAATTAGTTTCAAATAGTTTTCTAGTTCAAACAATTTCTTCACTTAGCTGAGTGCTCTGAGTACATTTATAGCTTTATAGCTCTTAATCATCTGGGTGTCACTGAATGGCAGATGCTTCAGCAAAGCTGTATGTGTCGAGTCAGCTCCATCACTAATACAGTCAGATTCTTAGGTCTTGTTGTTACAAAGGAAGTGTAATTACCACAGGAATGTTGGCACCCCTCCCCTATGGGTACAGCTTTCATTTAATACTTCTAGGCAATAGATCTGCTCCATCCTCCTAGGATTTCATTAGCAACCTATTGTTGTCTCCTACACATCCATTCTTAGATCCCCTGTGCTTGCGACAAGGGAGTAGTACCTGCTCACATCATTACTTAATACAATTACAGTATCCATGGTAAGATTTTCTTTCTTAATTAAATCTGCTGTTTCTTTCCTTGTTAAATCTTAAAAAGACTGCCCTGATTGATTGAAGAGAGTCATGTGTTTAGTGCAAATATAGTCTGTTTATGGAAGAGGATCACTAGCAAGTCATTAACTAAGCCAATATTTAAGTTTATTGTTTATTGTTTTTGTCTTAGTATTAGAAAACCGCTTCCTGCTTTCTTAATAACTACCCATAGCTATACACAGTGACTTATTCAAACTGAATTGATAGCCTAAATTTATTTATCTGTAAGTCACGATTTCAAATCCAGTTCAGATCAGTAGTCACAGATTGTCATTATTTCCCTTCAAGACCAGTTGGTGATCTATCATTGAAGACCACCAGTACTTAACTCCACTATTATTAGTCTCAGCATAGAGACCAAAGATTATACAGGCCTGGAGCCTGACATCCCCTCTCATCATTGGAGCTGCTTTATACAAGACAGGGAAGCTCACACTGCTGCCTGTCCTGTGGGTAAAGAAGTACTTTAAGTTCCAGTATTGTCAATTTGGCACCTTTCATGTTCACTATAATATATTAGTAAAATGTTTCTAAATCTTAATATAAAATCATAAATATGAGATTGCTCTGGGAACAAAAAATATTAAGCATTATATGGCTTTATTCCTTGTAGTGAATCAGGATGCAAACATCTGTGGTAAAAATAAAATTCTGTAACAGGTGCAATGAATCATTTTGTTAAAGTTTCCTTGCATTCCAATGGGTTTCTACCGGCCTTTTGCATCTTTGCAATTGCTTGGTACATTTATTTGAAAATGTCACACCATGAGTTTAATTCCTTGTGAGGTTTTTTTTTTAATTTATTTTTTGGCCCAGCTGTTTCTCATGTTTCTTTGGATTTCTAGCTCAGTTGGATCCAGCCTCTTTTTGGGTTTGCCTCCCCTGTGTTATATTTCCTCAGCTAGCCAAGCCACTGCCATGATCATTTTTGATCAGAGTAGTCCATGGAACTTGCTACACATGCACACCAAATCTAGCCAGTAGGTGTCACTGTTGAGCTACGTCATAGACCCTGCCTCTCTTCACTACCGCAGCTATGAATGTTGCCGTAGCATCTTCAGTCCTTATGATTTTAATGAAATGGATATCAAGGGCTGATTATTAGAAGAAAACTATCCGGGGAGGATTGCTTATGAAATCGATGCCATATTGGTATGGTTTATTAAAATTTGATACACCATTCTTCATTACATTATCAGAGTGGTTTACATAAAAACAGGGGAATTAAAATAACTGAAAAGAACTCCATAGTTATGGTAGGAAAGGACACAATCATACAGGTAGGGAGAGAGAAGGGGTAAGATGGAGGTGCAGCTGTGATTGCAGTGTGTTCCCTGTATAAAAAAACCCTTGATCGGTATTTGACTACTTAAAAGTATATGATGCCATCTGTATACTGCACAATCTCAGAATTGCTGTAAGCATCATGGCATTTTTCTGTTTGCTAATGTGTATCCAAAGCCGATATTTCTGAAACTGTTTAAAGAGCTTTTCTGCAATTCTCTGAGGCAGCCTCTCTTCTTGGCCTGACTAACTGTTTTTCTGCTTCCAGCTCACTTAGAATCTTTGCCCTGGCTTTTTAATACCCACTTTCTTCTACCCCCTTACACCAAGTCCTGCATTCCACCGAGAGCCCTTGCTGGTCCCATGATCAGCTGCTGCACGAAACAGTCATTGATGGAATCTGGGAACTTTGCTTTCCTTGAACATACTAATGAGACATTTGCTAAATTACTATTGGGATAACTGAAATCACCCTTTATTAGCTCTCCTAATCTCTGTTAGCATTCAGTCTGTTTCCTTATTCTGGCCAGCTGGACAGTGGTATATAAACACTGCGGTAGTCTTACCTGTTACCCTTGGAGTTTCTATCCATGAAGAGTCCAGAGTACAATTTTCTCCATTAACAACAGGAAATATGTCCTCACGTATGAGTGACATCACTGACTAAGCCCAGCATGAAACACTCCCTAGCTTCCAAAGGAAGCCTTTGGAACACTGCACATGCATGCTTACCTTCCCACCTGTCGCAGCACCATCTTCTTCAGTCTTCTTTTTTCTGCGGAGTCCCTAGGACATGTTCTCCGGGAACAAGCAGGAAGTCAGTCCTCACGTATGGGTGATGGCGCCAACGGAGCCCACATGGAGCATTTCCCCAGCTTTCAAAGAAAGCCTTTGGGAATGCTACCATGCATGCGTGGTCCCCTTCCCACCCAAGAGTGCCATCTTGTTCAGTCTCCTTTTTTCCGCGGAGCCCAACAGACATGGTCCTCATCTCTCCCAGAAAAAGTGATTCTTTCCCTTCCAAACTCGACTTCAGTGCTGTACTGCCTACGCCTCGAGTTGAGCACCCCAGTGCCATTCTCAGCCTCGTGCAATCCTCTTTTTGTTGAGGTTCTCCTTGACTGGCATTTGTGCCTTTTTTCGCCCGGGTGTTCTTCCACCTTGACTCCCGGCGCGTTTAAAAAGTGTGACCAATGTCCAGACCATATCGGTTACTGATACTCATGATTGCTGCCTCCGTTGTCTGGGCCCGGACCACGACAGCTCCTCCTGTGACTGGTGCCAAGCCAGGACACCCAAGACCAACAAGAAATGTTCGGAGTTGCAGGGGAAGCTGTTTCCCAAGTCGGACTCCGCCCCATCATCCCCCTCTCCCAGTCCGAAGGAGGGTTCCTCGAGGGAGGTCTGGGTGTCCTCAGTCCCACGGTGGCGGCTCCTCTGGTAGGTCACCGGACCCTCCTAAGAAGAAGATGCAGCCCCCGAAGTTGCCGATGAAACCTGGGAAGGTCCCGCGGCGGGACCCAGGCAACTCGGTGCAACGCCCTCCTAAACTCTCGAGGCAGGAGCCCTCGTCCGGTGGTGACCGTGCCAGGGTTTGGGAATTCATAGTTGTCCTGGAGGATGCGCTATCCAGACTGCCGGCACTGGACCTGAGGCCCTCGGTGTCCACGTTGCATGCTGCTGAGCCATCGGGTCTCGAGGCCCATACGGCGGCCATGGAACAAAGTCTCTCCTCCATTCTGGCCTTGCAGCGGGCATTGATGCCCGGGGCGTCAAACCAGGCACCGAGCACCGCCAGCCTCGGGCACGTCCTCGGCCCCAGTCGAGGTCCTGGTCCCGGTCCTCAGGGCCCCAGTCCTCCCCGGCGAGCCTGCGGGGATCTGACCTCCGGTCCTCGGGTGGTCCCCAGTTCCTGGGGATTATCCCCAAGGCTGAGTCCTCGACAATCTCGGGCTCCGAATGGAAGACCGAGGGCGAGGCTCCTCCCGAGACTTCCTGGCATTGATACGTTCCCTTGGAGCCTTCACCCCCACAGCCTCAACGCCACTCCCCACCCGATGATGTGGCATTCCATGATTTAATTTGGGACATGACCCAGGCTCTCTCGGTGCAGACGGAGTCCAAAGAGGACCCGCGCACCAAGGAGCTGGAAATTTTGCAGTACAACTCTCCGCCTAAGGAGACTGTCACAGTCGCGATTCCACCCATCCTTGGGAGATCCCGGCCTCTGTGCCAGTGGTCAGTCGGCGTGTCAATGCCATTTACCGAGTCCGGAAGGGTACGGGGTTCCACAAGCCTCAGCTCCCCCACTACTCAATGGTGGTGGAGTCATCGATGCAAAAGCTTAAGAGTTAAAAGACCTACTCATCTGTGCCCCTGGGCAAGGAGGCCTGGGCCCTCGACACCCTGAGCCATAAGTGCTTCCAGGGTGCCCTGCTTGGGTACCGTATAGAAGCCTACGAACTGTATATGGGGATGTATTTGAAGAGCCTGGTCCAAGAGCTCTCTGGGTTCTCGCCGGGGAACCTCTCCAACCTTTCTTTTCCCTGACCGGGGCTGTCCGGTACTGCTCTAAGTTTCTCTCTAGAGCTGCCTACGATGGGTTCGAGGCCTCAGCCTGGGTGGCGGCCATGGGCATTGGGGCCCGGTGCCAGGCATGGCTGCAGACCTCAGACCTGGAGCAGTGGGTGCAGGAGAAGCTCCTGGACGTGCCCTGCAATGAGGAGAATTGGTCAGCCAATGTCAGATAAGGCTGCCGAGATCAAGGCCAAGGTAGTTACCCAGCAGAGGCTTTCCAAAAAGACCTCGGCTCTCCCCAGGAAGAAGCCCTTGGGAAAGAAGACCTTTTTCCCGAGGAAAAAGGGTTACCCCTCGGCTGGCCATTACCAACCTTAACAGGATCATCCTCACCAACCCGTACAGCCAAAGAGCCAAGGGCATGGGCTCAGGAAGCCCAAGACCCCAAAGCCCCAGGCATCAGCACCCCCTCAGTCAGGGGGGAGCTTTTGACTCAGTGGGCAGGGTCTCCCCCAGGAGACCCACCTCAGCCCATAGGGGGTCAACTGGCCTCCTTCGCCAACAGCTTGGCAACCAATCACTACAGACCAGTGGGTCCTACGGGTGGTGAGAGAAGGTTATTTCCTCCACTTGCAACAAATCCCTCCAGAGTATTTTCCAGGGGAGCCACCCCGTCCCCTCCTTCACCAGGCCTTGCTCATCACAGAGCTTGCAAACCTGCTCAGGGACAAGCTGATGGAACCTGTGCCCCACCATCTCTGGGGCAGGGGCTTCTACTCTCCACCTCCCCTCCTCTGCTCCTGCCCAATCGGGGCAGTGGGAGCCCGATTAAGCTCCTGCCCAATCGGGGCAGTGGGCGCCGGCTGCAGCAGGGGATAAAAGCGGCGCCCATGCACTAAGGAGCGCCGCTGCCGGGACACTCTCCACCTCCCCTCCTCTGCTCCTGCCCAATCGGGGCAGTGGGAGCCCGATTAAGCTCCTGCCCAATCGGGGCAGTGGGAGCCGGCTGCAGCAGGGGATAAAAGTGGTGCCCCTGCACTAAGGAGCGCCGCTGCCGGGACACTCTCCACCTCCCCTCCTCTGCTCCTGCCCAATCGGGGCAGTGGGAGCCCGATTAAGCTCCTGCCCAATCGGGGCAGTGGGAGCCGGCTGCAGCAGGGGATAAAAGTGGTGCCCCTGCACTAAGGAGCGCCGCTGCCGGGACACTCTCCACCTCCCCTCCTCTGCTCCTGCCCAATCGGGGCAGTGGGAGCCCGATTAAGCTCCTGCCCAATCGGGGCAGTGGGAGCCGGCTGCAGCAGGGGATAAAAGCGGCGCCCCTGCACTAAGGAGCGCCGCTGCCGGGACACTCTCCACCTCCCCTCCTCTGCTCCTGCCCAATCGGGGCAGTGGGAGCCCGATTAAGCTCCTGCCCTATCGGGGCAGTGGGAGTCCGATTAAGCTCCTGCCCAATCGGGGCAGTGGGAGCCGGCTGCAGCAGGGGATAAAAGCGGCGCCCCTGCACTAAGGAGCGCCGCTGCCGGGACACTCTCCACCTCCCCTTCTCTGCTTCTGCCCAATCGGGGCAGTGGGAGCCGGCTGCAGCAGGGGATAAAAGCGGCGCCCCTGCACTAAGGAGCGCCGCTGCCGGGACACTCTCCACCTCCCCTCCTCTGCTCCTGCCCAATCGGGGCATTGGGAGCCCGATTAAGCTCCTGCCCAATCGGGGCAGTGGGAGCCGGCTGCAGCAGGGGATAAAAGCGGCGCCCCTGCACTAAGGAGCGCCGCTGCCGGGACACTCTCCACCTCCCCTCCTCTGCTCCTGCCCAATCGGGGAAGTGGGAGCCCGATTAAGCTCCTGCCCAATCGGGGCAGTGGGAGCCGGCTGCAGCAGGGGATAAAAGCGGTGCCCCTGCACTAAGGAGCGCCGCTGCTGGGACACTCTCCACCTCCCCTCCTCTGCTCCTGCCCAATCGGGGCAGTGGGAGCCCGATTAAGCTCCTGCCCAATCGGAGCAGTGGGAGCCGGCTGCAGAAAGGGATAAAAGCGGCGCCCCTGCACTAAGGAGCGCCGCTGCCGGGACACTCTCCACCTCCCCTCCTCTGCTCCTGCCCAATCGGGGCAGTGGGAGCCCGATTAAGCTCCTGCCCAATCGGGGCAGTGGGAGCTGGCTGCAGCAGGGGATAAAAGCGGTGCCCCTGCACTAAGGAGCGCCGCTGCCGGGACACTCTCCACCTCCCCTCCTCTGCTCCTGCCCAATCGGGGCAGTGGGAGCCCGATTAAGCTCCTGCCCAATCAGGGCAGTGGGAGCTGGCTGCAGCAGGGGATAAAAGCGGCGCCCCTGCACTAAGGAGCGCCGCTGCCGGGACACTCTCCACCTCCCCTCCTCTGCTCCTGCCCAATCGGGGCAGTGGGAGCCCGATTAAGCTCCTGCCCAATCGGGGCAGTGGGAGCCGGCTGCAGCAGGGGATAAAAGCGGCGCCCCTGCAGGGCGTGCCCGTGCCTGAGGGCCTCGCCAGAGGGCCCTTTGGTGTGGCCCTTAGGCGCGGCACATAGGCGCATACAAAAAAAACAAACCGGCCAACCGCCCTTCACCAACCAGATCTCATCAGCAAAAACCGACGAAAAGAACATACCAACAACCTCCGCAGCAACTAAAGACACTGCGACCTACCACAGCAGCAACGGGACAACACCAACAGAAGACCTCACCACCCCAAGGCATCAACACCACACTCCAGCCTGGTCCCAAAACACTAGGTACTCACACAAACTATGCCACCTTTCCTAGCCCCCATCTACCTCCTTACCCCCCTCCTAACCCTCTACCCCCCCCCACCAACCACACCCAATAACCTGCCTTGGCTGACCTCCCACACAGCACAACCTACACACACCCATAAAACAAAACAGGACCACCCCCACACTCAGCACACACAAGTTCACATCCTCAACCCTACGACACCATACCACATCACCATCTCACTTATCAACGCCCGATCTGTCAGAAATAAATACCACATGCTCCGAGACCTCATCACGCATAAGCAAATAGACCTCCTATGTGTGACAGAAACCTGGCTAACAGATACTGACACGGTACTAATGAACCAACTAACCCCGGAAGGCTATACCCTACATCACTGCTCCCGGACACACACCAAAGGAGGGGGTGTAGCCATCATCACTAAAGCCGACCTCCACCTCAGAATCCTTTCATCAGAATCCACGAATGAAGCTGACCTCCTCACCCTCACCAATAAACACCTCTTAGTATGCCTAATCTACCGGGCACCTACCAAAACCACTAACCTACCAAGGATGATACAATTCATATCAGAAAGCACCTGTTCAGCAAAGGAACAAATCATTCTAGGAGACTTCAACCTCCCATCACTGCAAGATGAACAAGCAACAACCTTCCACACCGCCATGACTGCGATGGGTCTAGTTCAGATCGTACAAGAACCCACCCACGAAAAAGGCAACACTCTAGACCTCATATTCCTAAGTGCCACGACTGCCACCCCAGGAAACAAACCACAGATTTCACCAGTACCCTGGTCTGACCACCACCTCGTCACCATATCATATACACACCAACATAGGACCAACAAAGACGACAGTAGCCACATACGAAGATTTAAAACATTTAACGAAGAAGACTTCATAGCACAAACTCTACCCAATCTACAAGCAAATTCCAGTAACATCAACGAGCTAATACACAATTGGAATACCACGATATCCGCAGCATCCGAAGCATCAGCGAACAAAGCCCCCACCAGACCCCCTTCCACAAAAGCCAGATGGTTCACCCCCAGTCTTCGGAAACTAAAAACAAAACTCAGAAGAACTGAAAGAAAATGGAGAAAAACCAAAGACGAAAACGACAAAACAAAATATTTAAATGAACTCAATACGTATCACCATGAGACCGACAAAGCAAAGAAAATTTACCACATGAAAATCATAAACACCTCCATAAACATACCACGTGAACTTTTTCGGATTGTCAAACAACTGACAAAAACACCCCAGAACTCGGACCAACTACCGAAGATCCCACCAGAGCTACTGGCCCGACAATACAAACAACTACAACCTCCACTGAACTCTCAACAGAACTCACAGCTGAACAGTGAGACAACCACAAAAGACCTCCATCCTAACCTACACAATGACTGGACCACATTCAAAGAAATCTCACCAGATGAAATATCAACCACCATTGCATGCCTCAACACCACCACCTCTCTGCTAGACCCGTGCCCCACCGACTGGATAAAGAAAACTCGAAACGAACTGAGCATACCACTAGCCCATATCGTCAAGGAATCCTTCTCCCAAGGACGCATGCCAGATGCCCTCAAAACCACAATCATCCGACCATCATTAAAAAAACAAAACCTGGACCCACTAGACCCAGCACCTTACAGACCCATAGCAAGCCTACCCTTCACTGCCAAGATAATCGAGAAGATCGTCCAGCAGCAACTACAGGAACACCTTGATCTCAACAACATACTCGATCCACAACAACACGGATTCCGCCCTCTACATGGAGTTGAGACCCTCATGACCACACTGATGAACACTCTCCTCATAGGAACGCAAGAAAAACACTCTGGATATGCCATGATCTTCCTTGACACATCTGCAGCTTTTGACACCATCTCCCACAACATCCTCATACACAGACTACGGACAATTGGGATCAAAGACACTGTACTACAATGGTTCCAATCATATCTAACTAACAGAAAGCAACTAATCCGCACCAGCAACACGACATCCCCCCCCCGTTCCAACAACACCAAGGAGTCCCCCAAGGATCCACACTATCAGCCATGCTTTTCAACATTTACCTCCAACCACTCTGCTCAGTCATACGCACTCACAACATTAGCTTTCACATTTACGCAGACGATATCATGCTCTATGCCCCCATTACAACCACGAACCAACAAACACCCACCTATCAACATGCTTCACAGAGGTGTCCAACTGGTTACAAGCAAACAACCTCTCCATCAACATAAAGAAGACAGAAGCCCTCATAGTCACAAAAGACCCAGACTTTACACCACCTACACACCTCAACATAGGCACCACAAACATTCAAATACAACCACAAATAAGGTACCTGGGCATTATCATCGACCAAGCACTCACCTTAAAGCAACAAATCACCAAAACCTCCGGAACTATATTCCACAAAGCAAGGACAGTCCAACGTCTCAGACCCCTTCTTGAACAACTTCCGAACTGTAACTAACTGTAAAATTGTTCCATGTAAAACAAGCCCTGCTTTGTTGACTGTTGTTCAATTGTGAGCCACATCTGAACTCTGGAAGATGCGGGATATAAATGATTGTTAAATAAATAAATAAATAAATAATGCAAGCCATGACGTTCCCACATCTGGACTACTGTAATATATTATACCATGGACTTCCAGCCACACAGACGAACCCCCTCCGAACAGCATTGAACACCACGGCGAGAATCATTCAGGGAGCAAAGAAGACCGACCACATCACCCCGATTTTGAAAGACCTACACATACTCCTCCTCGAAGCAAGGACTAAATACAAAGCCATCCTACTCACCCACAAAGCCATACATCAAACGCAAAACTCCCAACTTCACACCCTACTGTCTCGACCAGCTCACGGCAGAACCACCAGACAGGCCTCCAGCAACTCCCTCACCATCCCTCACAAAAGAACCAAATGCTCGCAACGGACCTGCAATCGAGCCTTTGAACTGTATGTTCCATCCTTATGGAACTCTCTACCGAGCTGTCTCTGAAATAACACCGATTTACTATCTTTTAGAAAGCAGCTGAAAACCATCCTGTTTCAGGAATACCTCAACATGACTCCCACCAAAAAGCGAAATAACCTCTGATCTCTCCCACCATGACCACCCAACTCAAACTATACTAACACAACCATATCCAAAAATCTGTCCAAGTCCAAAGTCTGTCCTATGCCTTATGTTGAAATCATCAATGTAGCCTCCCCGTTGACGGCCCCACCCCTACACGTAAATTCCCCCCCCCCCCTTTTTATGTAACGCCGCTTTGACCCGGTGAAAAGCGGGATATAAATACAGCTAAATAAATAAATAAATAAATTTCCTTGTCCCCAAAAGAACAGGAGGCCTCTGACCTATCCTGGATCTATGCAACCTTAATAGATTCCTGGTGAGGGAGTGGTTCAAGATGCTCTCCCTTGGAACGCAGCTGCCCTGCCTCCACCAGGGAGACTGGCTTTGCTCCTTAGATCTCAAGGACGCTTATGCTCACATCCTGATTCATCCCTCCCACAGGCGATATCTGAGGTTTGTGGTGGGAGGTCTGCACTTCCAGTACAGGGTGCTCCCATTCGGGCTCGCCTCCTCCCCAAGAGTCTTCACAAAGTGCCTGGCCACAGTAGCCGCACATGTGTGCCTTCAAGGAGCTCACGCTTTCCCTTATCTGGACGACTGGCTCGTCAGGGGCAGCACTGCTGGGGAGGCAGACTGGGCCACGAGGCTGACCATTCAGTGGAGGAGTGGCCTAGTGGTTGGGGCAAGGTACTTCAGGCCGGAAGGTCGGGGGTTCAAATCCCACTAGAGGACAGCAACCTTGGGCCGGAAGGACTGGGGTTTCTAGTCCCACAGGTGCTCCTTGTGGTCTTGGGCAAGCCACTTAACCCTCCATAGCCCATGTTCCCTGTAAAATAGTTATCTCCAAGTTATAATGCCCTGTTCAATGTAATTTCAGATTGTTCAATGTAAACCGCACTGATGCAGAATAGCGCGGTATATAAGAGAATGTAAATAAATAAATAAATTCATGCCCTCCATCAGTTGGGCTTTGTCATCAACTACCCCAAGTCCAGGCTCTCACCAGTGCAGATCCTGGAAGTTATAGGGGCCCAGCTGAACACTCTGCTGGCCAAGGCTTTCCTCCCAGAAGAAAGGGCTCACCACCTGATGCAGTTGGCCAGGGTGGTGCAAGCCTGCAGGTCGGTGCCGGCCCATCAGCTCCTCCGCTTGCTGGGTCACATGGCCTCAAAGGTGCACATAATGCCCCTAGCCTGCCTACACATGCGAGTGGCCCAGTGGTGCCTCCGGTCTCAAGCCGCAGGCGGACTGAAAGACAGGGTGTGGGTCACCTTGCAGCTGGTGGCCTCCCTTACCTGGTGGAAGTCCCTGCACCACCTCATGGTGGGGGTGCATTTCTAGGCACCAGCACCTCAGAAGATTCTGACTATGGACGCCTCTCTGGTGGGCTGGGGTGTGCATTGCGAGGGCCAGCACACTCTCGGCCACTGGTCTCCCAAGGAGTCTTTCCTGTAGATCAGCCTCCTTGAGCTCCGGGCTGTCTTTCTGGCCCTGCAGGCCTTCTGCCACCTGCTCCGAGGCCTTCCGATCCTCATTCAGACAGACAACCAGGTGGCCATGTTCTACGTGAACAAGCAGGGCAGAATGGGCTCCTACTCCCTCTGTCAGGAGGCTGTAGCACTTCATTCCTTTGCGGTGCGCAACCACATGTCCCTAAGGGCAGTGTACCTACTGGGCCAGGACAACTCCTTGACGGAAGGCTCAGGCTCAGCAGAGTCCTTTGCCCACACGAGTGATGCCTGGATCCCAAGGTGGCCCAGAGGCTCTTCCAGCTCTGGGGCAGGCTCTGCCTGGACCTGTTCACCTCTCCGTACAATGCTCAGCTTCCGCGGTTCTGCTCCCCTCAACCACACCACGGGAGGATGGCGGCAGATGCGTTTCTAATCTCATGGTTGCAAGGCCTACTTTACGCATTCCCGCCGACCCCGCTGATACCCAAGTGACTTTTCAAAATCCAGAGCAAACACGCTTCAGTGATCCTGGTGGCCCCCAGGTGGCCCAGGCAACCCTGGTTCCCCTTGCTGCTCTCTCTGTCAGTGGCAACCCCAGTACCCCTGGGCCAGGCCCCGGGCCTTCCCTTGCAGGAGGAGGGCTCCTTCCTGCACCCCAACCTGAGGGCTCTACTGCTTACAGCTTGGCTGCTGAACGGGTAGCATTGGCCCCTCTCCACCTCCACGCCTTCAAGTGGAGGAGGTTCTCCGTCTGGTGCGCAGACAGGAACGTGAACCCGTTCTCCTGTCAAGTATAACTCGTTTTGCAGTACCTTTTGCATCTCTCGCACTCAGGCCTGAAATCTAATGCAGTCAGGGTACATCTCAGCGCCACAGCTGCGAACCACCTCCCTGAAGAGGGGAAGCCCCTCTCGACCCTGCCCCTGGTCTCTAGATTCCTCAAGGGCCTTCTGTTGTCAAGGCCCCCCCTCTGCCCTCCGGCACCGGAATGGGACCTCAGTGTGGTGCTTTCCCAGCTCACCAGACCGCCATTTGAGCCTGTGGCCACCTGCCACCTGAGATACGTCTCCTGGAAGGTGGCTTTCCTGGTGGCTGTGTATTCTGCCCAGAGGGTGAGCGAGCTGCAGGCCCTGGTGACAGATCCTCCCTACACCCAGTTCTATACGAACAGAGTAGCGCTGCAGACATATCCCAAATTCCTTCCTAAGGTGGTGTCTACTTTTCACCTCAACCAGGAAGTGGTTCTCCCTACCTTCTTTCCATGGCCTCATTCTGGCAAGGTGGAGTTGGTCTTGCACATCTTAGACTGCAAGAGGGCCCTGTCCTTCTATCTTCATGGGACCAGGGACTATCACAGAGCATCCAAACTCTTTGTCTCGTTCAACCCCAGTAAACTGGAGCTGCCAGTAACCAGATGGCCTCTGTCCTCTTGGGTGGCAGACTGCATCACCTTTGCTTACGAGCAGGCGGGCCTTTCCTTGCAGCACTGGATCACTGCTCATCACGTCAGAGCCATGGCCGCTTCAGTGGCCAACCTGCGCTCGATACCAGTGATGGACATATGCAAGACCGCCACATGGTCTTCAGTGCATACCTTTGCAGCACATTATTTATTTTTATTTATTTAACAGTCGCTTATATACTGCTACCTTCCAAGGATCAGGTGTGGTTTACAGAAAACAGGTAAAGAAACAGTGTAACATATCTGTTTTTACATTAAACATCGCTTGAAATATGTACATCTTAACTTTAACAATTAAACTTTAGAGAACTATGTATAATCAATGGATGTTGAATTAAACAAAAAAAGGTAGCTATTTACAAGCATCGTAAACTGTGTATAATGGTCATATTTTCATGGGTCATTATGGGATTATACTCAAAGTGTTATATATTATCCCTTTTCATTTTGGTATTGGGAATTCGCAAGTGGACCGTAGTGGGAGCTAAACAAGTGAGTTTTTAATGTTTTACGTAGTTCTTTAAGATCAGTTAAGGCTCTTATTTCTTCAGGTAGGGAGTTCCAGAGTATAGGGGCTGCATGGGAAAACGCTTTTTTATTTGTTGTTTTTTTAGTTTTTGTGAACTCTTTTGGAATCCTTATTTTATTAGTGTTGCATCTTCTGTGAACAGTTTGGGGTGTGTCTTTAGTGAGGAGTTTGTTTAGTGTAGCCGGGGCAGTATTATTTAAAGCTTTGAAGGTGGTTATTATTAATTTATAGTTTATTCTGCATTGAATTGGGAGCCGGTGTAGTTTAGCTAAATAGGGTGATATGTGCTCAAATGGGTGTACCTTCATTATGGTTCTAGCTGCAGCATTTTGGGCAAGTTGGAGCCTTTTGATGTTTTGATTAGTTGTGCCTAGTAGAGTGAGGTTGGCAAAGTCGAAGTGCGGTGTAATAATGGCTTGTATTATGCTGAAGAAGTCATGCAGGTGGACCAGTGGGCGTAATTGTTTTAGTACTTTGAGCTTAAAGTATATTTTTTTTGTAGTGTTTCTTATGTGGGTGTTCATACTGAGGTGTGTGTCTAAGGTCACCCCTAGGTATTTTATCTCGTTTTTTATGTTAATATCATGTTTCTGAAGTGTGATGTGAGTAGGGGGAGTGTACGATTTGTTTTTTGTTACAATCAATATGTCAGTTTTGGAATGGTTAATATGAAGGTTGTGGTCTTCTAGCCAAGTTGTTAATTCATTGAAGCAGTCAGTTAATAATTGTAGTGGAAGTGTAGGGATCGTGAATGGAATGTACATCATGATATCGTCTGCATGTATGTGGTAGGGGATTTTGAATTTTTTAAAGATGTTGCAAATTGGTTGTATATAGATATTAAAAAGGAGAGCAGAGAGGGCAGATCCTTGAGGGAGGCCAATTTCCTGTTTGTATGTATTAGAGGTTTGGGTGCCGATCCTGACAGTTTGAGTTCTGTTAGATAGATATGAAGTGAACCATTTATGTACTGTTGAATTAGCACCTATTTGTCTGAGCCTGTTGAGCATTACAGTATGGTGTACACTGTCAAATGCTGCGGATATGTCCAGGAAAAGAAGTAAGAATGCTTTTCTGGGACTGTCAATTCCTCTTACAAGGGTGTCAAGGAGTACTGTTAACAGTGTATCTACTCCATGACCAGGGCGAAAGCCATATTGCTGGTCATCGAGGGGAGCTGAGGTGTCAATGTGTTCCTGTGTTTGAATTTGAACTACTTTTTCTATGAGTTTAGCCATGAAAGGTATACTTGAAATAGGTCTGTAAGAATTTGGTGATGTTTTGTCCAGGGTATTGTTTTTTAGTATTGGTCGAATTTGTGCATGTTTTAGGATAGGTGGAAGGTAGCCTTGATTTAATGAGAGATTAATTAAAGGTAGAATGAAGGGGGATAATGTTGGAAGGGTATTCTTTATCCAGGTTATAGGGCAGGGATCTAGGTGAGAAGTTGTAGTATTTAGGTTTGACATAATATTCTTGAGTGTTTCTTTAGTTATGGGGTAGAATTCATTCCAATCATCTGATAGATGTTGGTGAGAGATGGCTTGTGTAATTGGTGAGAATGTATATATTTTTGATTTATTTATATAATGATTTGCTAAGGTTTGAGCGGATATATCATTAACTTTGTAGCTTTGTATGTGTTCTTAGTTAAGTTTTGGACGATGGAGAATAGTTCTCTTGGTCTGTTAATAGATTTGGTTAGAATAGCTGAATGGAAGTTTTTCTTTGTGCTGTCAGTAGCCTCTTTGTAATTTTTGAGGTGGGTATGATATATTTCGTAGCATGATGTAGATTTAGTTTTGCGCCATTTTAATTCGATTTTCCTGAGTGCTCTTTTCATTGCTTTTAAGGTATTGTTGAACCAGGGGGCATCGCCATTTCTGGGTCGGTTGCTGCCTAGAGAGTGAGTCATGCAGGGACAGTGCCTTCGACCAGGCGGTAATTTGTAGCATACTCTGTGTCTAGGCAATTCCTGCCCTCCAACCCATCGATGGTCAGGCTCCCGTACTGTTAGTGATGAGGATTTCTGGGTGTTGTGGAGTCTCTGTGTAGGGACTCGTCCTCTGCAACTAGCAGCCTCCCCTGGTAGTAGCCGTTGGTGATGTCGTGGTTCGGGTCCTGGCAGCCTGCAGCTAGGGAGTTCCATATGTGAGGACTGACTTCCTGCTTGTTCCTCGAGAAAGCGTAGTTACTCACCTGTAACAGGTGTTCTCCGGGAACAGCAGGAATGAGTCCTTATGACCCTCCTTCCTCCCCTAGGAGTTGCCTCCTCTACCTATTTTTGTCTTTTGCCTAAGCTGTGTCATCTGACTGAACAAGATGGTACCCTTGGGTGGGAAGGGGACCATGCATGCGTGGTAGCATTCTCAAAGGCTTTCTTTGAAAGCTGGGGAAATGCCTCGCGTGGGCTCCATCGACGCCGACGTCACCCATATGTGAGGACTTATTCCTGCTGTTCCCGGAGGACACCTGTTACGGGTGAGTAACTATGCTTTCCTGCAGTCCGAAAAAAAGTTTTCACTTCTGTCCCTTGTGGACCATTTTTTTCTGTGCTTTCCTTTCCCTCTGTCATCTATTAATCTGTTTTGCCAATTTAGATTTGTTATTTTTTTCTCTCTTCTCACTTCTAATGTGTTTTACCTCTTTGGGGTTGTTTTCCTGCCCATGGTGGCTCTCCAGTTTAATTTTGCTGATGTGGTATTTTTCGGCATGTCTAAGCCAGCTAGTGGCTTTAAGAAATGCACCATGTGTGGCAAGACCATTCTGCCACCATCCGTCACAACTAGTGTTTGCAGTGCCTTGGATCACATCACCAGCCAATGTCGTGCGAGCTTTGCTTGCAGATGAGGCGCTAAAGTCTGAAGGGTCGTAAAAACTAGTCCTTTTTCAGCTTAGCAGATTCAGCATCCTCAGCCCCAAACTCCTTGTCAACGCCTGGCAAGAGTTCTGAGGCATCTAAGGGAAAGAAGCTGCATGCCTTTCAGAACAGAGGGGCCCAAGCAGTGAGAGGAGACTCTCTGACAAAATCCTGTTTACATCAAAGGGTGAGCATTGGGAGAAATTCTGGGTGCAGCACCATTGCAGCCCTTCTCAACGCGATGCAGAGATCGAAGGCTGTGAGCAACTGGCCAAGCTTCCCCAGTGGGAGGATTCAACCTGGACAATGGAGTCAACTCCCATTGCCCAGGAGGGCAACCGGATGTCTCTTGATGCACCTATCATCACGGAGTCCTTGCCCAAGGTGTCAACACCAGTGGCTGTGGCTGTGGCATCAGCCCCCTCGCAGATGGTGGTTCTGGAGGAAAGCCTTCAAGCCTTCGAAGCTCACTTGGCAGCAGTGGAAGCCTTGTGGAATGTAGGCTTTGCGATGCAAGAGCATCATCACTGCATTCTGTCCAGCCTATCCTTGAGAACTCATGCTCTGCCTGTCGAGGTGGGGATATTGGGTGAGAGATCGGAATCGACTCCAGTTCCCTGAGCAATCTCTTTCTCCAGTGTGTTAGAATCCGAGGCCCATGGACATTGCCATCAGCACACCGGAGGACAGAGGGGCCATCGGCTCCCACCCCCTCCCAAGCTGCGGAACTGGAGAGAGAAGGAGACTCGGCACTACTTTGACTTCCTCTCGGAGTCCAAATCGGAGTGACAGACTGAGGAGGAATCGACAGCTTCAGACATTTGGTCTGGCCCATCACCTCTCCTCGAGTGACGCAAGTTGCCCCTGGAAGGAATGCTCTTCCAGGACTTCATTAGGGACATGGCCAAGACCATCCCCTTTTCCCTGAAACTGGAGGAGGAACCGAGGGCGGAAGAACTAGAGCTTCTCCAGTACCCCTCAGCCCCCAGGGAGGCAGTGATGGTTCCCGTGCACCATGTCCTACAGAAGTTGCTAATGCAGCTGTGGGAGGCACCACGTACGGTCCCTGTCATTAGCCTCAGGCTTGATTCCCTGTACCGGGTCCAGAAGGCCCTGGGATTTGAGAAACCTCAGTTGCCCCACAACTCCATCATGGTTGAAGTACGCTAAGAGTTCCAAGACTCAGTCTTTGGTACCACAGGGCCATGAGGCTTGCACCCTGGACTCCTTTGGGAGGAAATGCTATCAGGGCTCCATGCTGGTCGCCAGAGTCCTGGCCTAACAGACCTATATGAAAATGTTTCTCAAGGATATCATGTTGGACCTGAAGAACTTTGCCACCCTTGTCCCCGAGAACCATCACAAGACATTTTGGGGCTTGATGGCTCATAGCAAAAACTGTTCAAAATTCATGGTACATGGCACCTATGACACCTTTGAGTCTATGGGCAGAATAGCGGCCATGGACATCTCTGCCTGCCAGATGGCATGGCTGCAATCTTCTGACCTGGAACAGTGAGTCCAAGACAAGATCGCCAATGTCCCCTGCTGAGGGAGAAACCAGTAGCAGAAAAGGCGGAGGAACTTGAGAACGATCTTGTGACTCTCTCGAGGCTCTCCAGGAAGACTGCGGATCCCACGCGGAAGAAACACCTGGCTAAGAAGGTCTACCCGCTCCGATGCCGGTATTACCTGGTCCAGCCTCAGGCACAGCCCAAGGCGCAGACTCCCCATCAGCAGCGGAGGGAGAAGACCCCAAAGATGCAACCCGCCTCACAACCAAGCAGGATGTGGGTTTTTGACAGGTTCCTCAGGAGCATAGCCAGCTGGCCATTGTCAACATAAGTAGACCCACAGGTAGGGGGGTGGCACATCCACTTTGCCCACCAATGGTTCCTTGTCACCTTGGACACCTGGGTGCTGCAGATCATCCAAAGCAGTTATTGGCTGCACTTCACCCAGCTGCCACCTTCATACACCCTTGGGAAGTACCCTATGGATCCCACGCACCGGAGCCTGCAGCAGACTAAGGTCACTGCCCTGCTAGCAAACAGCCATCGAACTGGTTCCCCTGGTTCAGTTCAGTTGGGACTTCTACTCCAGGTACTTTCTGGTTCCCAAAAAGACCGGCAGGTTGCGGCCCATTCTGGATCTGTGAAGCCTAAACCAGTTCCTCGTGCACGAGAAGTTCAAGATTATCTCTCTAGGGACGCTGCTCCCATACATTCTTCAGGGCAATTGGCTATGCTTCTTGGATCTAAAGGATGCATACACACACTCTCGATCCACGCAGGTCACAGACAGTATCTTCAGTTTGTGATGGGCGGCTGACACTATCAATACCGGGTGCTTCCCTTCGGGCTGACCTTCATGAAGTGTCTGGTGGATGTGGCTGCCGCCTTCTGGGTCCTGGGAGTCTTCATCTTCCTGTACCTGGGCTACTGGCTCATTAAGGGTCCCACATTGGACGGCGTCCGGCAGTCTGCTGAGCTTTACCATTCAGGTATTTGAGCGGCTCAGCTTCATGATCCCAAAGTCCCATCTCCAGCCAGCGCAGCAGCTGGAGTTTATCGGGGCCCTCTTCGACACCACTCGGCAATGGGCCTTTCTACCAGTAGACTGCCTGCAGTGTCTCCTCGAAGAGGTGGGTGGGATGCAGTGCCAGTGCCACACTACCACCCATGGGATGTTGAGAATCCTCTGGCACATGGCCACCACGTTGCATGTCAACCCTCACGCCCACCTCTTCATGTGGCAGGCCCAGTGGATCTTAAGAATGCAATGGAAGCAGGCAAAGGGCCACCTTCAATACAGAGTTGTGGTACCGCACCACTGGTGCAGTCCCTCACCTAGTGGCTAGAACCGGGAAACCTGCTGCGAGGCCTCCCATTCCAATCAACAAGCCCCCCCCCCCCATAAAATACTCATAATGGATGCATCCAAGCTGGGGGGGGGGGGGTGCACCTGGACAGCCTGTACACCCCAGGGCCTTTGGTCCAAGTAGGAGAGTCTGCATCAAATCACCTTTCTCAAGCTCAGGGCCATAACAAATGCCCTCTGCGCCTTTCGGGAGCATCTGGCTAATCACATGGTCCTAATTCAAGTTCGTCCTGCTACATGGCATGGATGTCAGGGTGACTTATCTACCCGGTGAGCTCAACGACCTAGCAGATTAACTCAGACGAGTGCTTCAACCGCATAAGTGGGCCCTCAAGAGGGTGTGGTGAACCAGATCTTTCGGGAGTGGGGCACTCCGGTGGTGGACCTTTTTGCCACAGCGCACAACATCCAACTGGCTCTGTTCTGCTCGGTGGTCAGCCAGCAGCTGCCTTGCCTCGGACGCCTTACTCCTCCACTGGGGGGGAGAGCTTGCTGTATGCATACCACTCATGGCGACAACCCTCCTGAAGTTCCAGGCCGAGAGGGACTCCATGATTCTCATCGCCCCCTACTGGCCTTGGCAGCCCTGATTCCTGCTACTGCTGCAGCTTTCACAGAGAGCCTCTTCACCTATGGTCCACCCCATACTTCATCTCGCTGGAGCGCAGTACCTTACTGCACCCCAATGTCCACTTGTTGGCCCTCACTGCAGGGATGTTGAGCAGGTAGTCCTCTTCAAGCTTAATCTTCCAGAGGGTGTCACCAATATCCTTCTGGCATCCCGCAAGGACTCAACGTGCAAGGCCTATGCACTAAAGTGGTGAAAGTTTGCAGCCTGGTGCATGGGCAGGGTGCTGGACCCCTTCTCCTGTGCCATGGACCAGCTACTGGAATACCTTCTGCACCTCTCCGATTCTGGCCTGAAGTCGTTGGCCATCCTCCGCTCTATCTTCACAGAGGAAATCTGCAGGGCTGCTACATGGTCCTTGATCCATAACCTCACAGCCCATTACTGTCTGGATGAAGATTCCTGACGGGACAGCAATTTTGGCCAGGCCATGCTCCTGCACCTCTTTGGGTCTTAGTATCAACTCATGCCCACCAGCCCTTCTGTTCATCCAGGCTACTTGCAGAACCCCTCAGGTTGATGTTTGCTGAGGATCCCGGATCTCATGGGTCCCTTGGGAGGGGGCTACCTTCCTGCTCTTTCTGGGTTCTCCAATTTGGTGCCCTGTTGGGCTGTGTTCTCCTCGGGTTCCGATAGCCTGTAGCTTGGGAATCCCCTATGTAAGGACTTATTTCTGCAGGAACAAGCAGTTAGTCAATCCTCACATATGGGTGATGTCGGCGCCGACGGAGCCCTCGCAGAAGCATCCCTTCAGCTTTCAAAGAAAGCCTTTGGGAGATGCCACCATGCATGCATGGTGCCCTTCCCGTCCAAGGGTGCCATCTTGCTTAGTCTCCTTTATTCCACGGAGTTCTTCAGACGTCTTTTTGGTTTTCTCCCGGAAAAAGTTTATATTTCTTGACCTGAGTGTTATACTCTCTCCGATAGTGCACCGGTACTCTTCCTGCCACCCGAGCTTGCTTTCTCTAGCATCGAGTCTCAAGCTTCTATTTTTTTTTCCTTTTGGCGCCTTCGCGTCCTTTTTTCCAACTGGCATCACCATGGGTCTTTGACCTCTCTGGGGTAGTTTTTTACCTTATGGCTATCAGTGGGTTCAAGAAGTGTGATCAGTGTGCCAAAAAGACCTCTGTCCGTGCTACCTAGGGCCAGACCACGACCCACAGCATGCAGTTTTTGTAAAAAGATGTCCACCAATGCCCTCGAGCTGCCAGCAACAGCATGATAAGTTCTTCCCAGAGTCCTCGGTATCTCTGAAGGCTAAGGCCTTTTCTGAAGCCACGGATTCTCGGGGCAGCCTTACAGACCTCGATCGACGCAGTGACTCCTCAGAAAGGGGGTCTCCCTCGAGGGAACACAAGAAGAAAAAGAAAACCTCGAAGGCTGTATGCATACCACTGGATGGCTCTGACAGGTCAGGTAAACGTCGAGCCAGGTCCCGCAGTCCTGGGTGCACATCCAAGGGATTGGAGCGGGAGCAGCTTACCAAGGTCCCCTGGAAGGATACGACCACAGATCGGCCTTGGTCGCCAGAACCTATTCTTGTTGAAGATTCTCCCTCGGGGGAACCGGCACCAGGCCCGAGTTCCTCTGTGCCTGCGTCGACAGCAGCTGTGCCTTCTGGACTCAAAACCAGAATGCCCTGGAGCTCAGTCTGTCTGCCTTCATGGACCAGCAGCGGGCGCTGTTGTCTGGTACCACCAGTTCCTCTGCCCAGACCACAGAGCCATTGACGTCTCCGGAAGTCGAGTTGATCCTTGGGACATTCGGCCTCGAGTCGATCCTCGGCCAAGGTTCGATCTGGTTCCTGTTCCACGGGACCGAAGTCCTCCCAGGCTAGCACACATGGCACCAGCCGCAGGGCCTCCAAGGGATGTGGGCAAGACTCAGGCCCAGATCCCACGGGACACCCTTCCTTTGAGCAACTGATTTTTCGGCGTGGGAGACCGAGGATGAGGAGTCGCCGGACACCCGTTGTCACCACAATGCCCCTCTGACTCCCCTCCATCTGTCCCCACCTGAGGACATGGCATTCCTCGACTTCTTGAGGGACATGTCCAAGGCCTTAGCATTCCCAACAGAGTCGGGGAAGGATCCTCAGATGGACGAGCTAGAAATCCTCCAATACGAGGCCCCCCCCCCCCTGAAGGAATCATTCACGGTACCCATTCCACTGGTCTTGGAACAGCTAATGCTCCCTATGTGGGAGACCCAGCATCAGTGCCAGTTGTGAGCAAGCAGCTCGACTCGATGTACCGGGTCCGCCGGAGCCTGCGATTCAGAAGGCACAGCTGCCACACAACTTCATGATGGTGGAGTCAGCCATATGTTGGCTGAGGAGCCAGAAGACGCACTCCTTACTGCCCCTGGGTAGGGAGGCCCGCACCTTGGAGGCCCTCGGCAGAAAGTACTACCAGGGCTCGATGCTCATTGACCGGATCCAGGCCTACCAGCTGTACATGGGCATGTATCTGAGAGACCTGGAAAGGAGCTCGCTGGGTTCTCAGCTGGTCTCTCCAAGGAACCCCTGCAGTGGTTCAAGAACCTGGCCAAGGCCGTCCATGAGGGCTCCAAATTTATGTCCCGGGTAGCCTATGATGGCTTCGAGTTGGCGACTCGAGTAACTGCGGCAGGCATCGGTGCCTGACACCAGGCTTCGCTACAGTCATCTGACCTCGCGCAATGGGTTCAGGACAAATTGGTTGATGTCCCATATCAAGGAGAGAACTTCTTTGGCAAACCCATGACTGAAAAGACTGCCGAGCTGGAGACAAAGTTCATAACGAGGACCAGGCTCTCTAAAAAGACCACTGCCCCTCCCTGACGGAAGGGTTTGGGTAAAAATGCCTTCTACCTGAGGAAAGGAGCTGCTTATAAAAACTATCCACATTTTCAGGACTCCCCAGCAGGGTCAGCAGGCCAAGGGACATGGGCAAGGCCTTCGTAAGCAGAAGGCTCCCGAGCCCTAGGCATTGGCTCCGGCCCAGCCAGGGGGGGGGGAGCTTTTGACTCCTTGGGCATAGCCTCTCTACCCCAAGGAGGTCAGCAGCCCACGGGGGGAGGGGGGGTATCTAATCCACTACACCAAAAGGTGGCTAGCCATCACCACCAATTCCTTGGCACTCCAAATGGTCAAGGAGGGCTACCTCCTCTGTTCTTCCTGGGAGAGACCCCCAGGTTTCCCCTTCACCATGACGTCCTAATGAAGGAACTCACAGGTCTTCTTGAGGACAGAGCAGTAGAACCAGTACCCCGACATCTCAGAGGCAAGGGGTTCTACTCCAGATATTTTCTTGTACGAAAAAGAACAGGGGGCTTAAGGCCCATCCTAGACCTGCACAACCTGAACAGGTTTCTGATGAGGGAGAAGTTCAAGATGCTCTCCCTTGGGGCATTGTTGCCCCACCTCCAGCAGGGAGATTGGATATGCTTCTTGGATCTGAAGGATGCTTATACCCACATCCTCATGCACCCCAACCACAGGCAGCACCTGCGCTTCATGGTGGAGGGCATCCATTACCAGTACAGGGTACCACTCATTTTTCGGGCCTCCGCCCCCAGTGTCTTCACTAAATGTCTGGCAGTAGTGGCCACCTTCCTCTGTCTCCAGAGGGGTATTTGTTTTCCCCTACCTGGATGACTGACTCATAAAAGGAGGCTCGGCCACAGAGGTGCAGCAGGCCACTGCACACACCATCCAGGTTCTGCAACATCTGGAATTTGTGATAAACTACCCCAAATCCCATCTTCTCCTGACACAATGTCTGGAGTTCATAGGAGCAAGGCTGGACACTGTCGAGGCAAAGGTCTTCCTCCCCGTGGACCAAGCCGACCATCTCATGGCGCTGGCCATAGATTTACAACACCGTTCTCCAGGACCAAGCAGGAAGTCAGTCCTCACATATGGGTGACGTCGGCGCTGACGGAACCCCCATGCGGAGCATTTCCCCAGCTTTCAAAGAAAGCCTTTGGGAATGCAGCACGCATGCGTGATCCCCTTCCCGTCCGAGGGTGCCATCTTGCTCAGTCTTCTTTTTTCCGCAGAGCCCAACGCAAGTGTGTCGTGGTCACCCGTGAAAAAGTTGATTTTTTTCGGTGTGGATCCATAGTTCTTTCTCGGTTCGGATCCGTGGTTTTCTTGGTTCGATGCCGGTTTCCCTTTCCCACCTGGGCCCGGTACACCGTTATCGAGGCCGGACCTCATTTTTTGTTTTTTGTCCTTTGAGATTAGCATTCGCGCCATTTTTCTATTTTTCACTGGCAGCCCTGTCTTTTGACCTTGCAGGGGCTCTTTTTCCCCCGATGGCTGCCAGCGGGTTTAAAAAGTGTGATCGGTGTAAGAAACTTATGTCTCTTACCGACACACATGACTGCTGCCTCCGCTGCCTCGGGCCCATTCACGACCCGATGATCTGTGGCCCGTGTGGGAAAATGTCCTCAAAGGCGTTGAGGAGCCGTCAGCATCAGAAGGAAAGAATCTTCTCTGACTCCGCGTCCGGTCGGTCCCGGACTTCGTCAGAGGCCTTGACGTCTCGGGACTCCAATCCCGAGCATCGCCGGGGTGCCTCTGAAAGGGGTCTCCCTCGCGGGAGCACCACAGGAAGAAGAAACCCGTGAGGGCGGCGTCGGTGGATACACTTGGCTCCTCGAGGGCCAGGTCGCTTAACCCTGACCACCGTCCCGGGTCTTCGGAGTCGGAGAGGTCTGCTAAACAACCTCGTGTAGAGACGGAGGCGCCGAGTCAAGTGAGTACTGTAGTCCTCGTGGACTCTCCTCCGGGGGAGCCAACGTCGGCGGGGCCCGAGTCGGAGGCTACTGGGTCTCCTGAGCTCGGACTCAGGTTGACGGCCTTGGAGAGCAGCTTGGCTGCCTTCATGGAACAGCAGCGGGCACTAATCACCGGTCTCACCGGTGCATCTGCCCCGACCACCGGGACCTCGTCGACCCCGGAGGCCGAGCCGATCCTCGAGTCCATGCGGTCTCAAGTCGATCCTCGGCCAAGGTCTCCCTCGGCCTCCCGTTTGGGACTGAGGTCGTCGACGCCGGTACCCTCGGCGTCGGGGCGAAGGGCATCGGTGCCTGCCCATCTGGAGCCGCTCGATTCCTCTTCCGAGGGCTCGGGCTGGGAAACGGAGGACGAGGAGTCCCCGGACATGTTTCGGACCCGGTGTGTCCCTTCGGACTCACCGGAGTCTGAACCTTGGAGAAGGTCCCCTCCGGAGGATACCCGCTTCTCGGATTTCGTGAGGGACATGGCCAAGGCTTTGGCCTTCCCCACGGACCCCGAGGAGGAGCCTCGAGCCGAGGAGCTCGAGGCCCTGCAGTATGACTCTCCCCCCAAGGTGGCCTTTACTGTACCGGTTCCTCCGATGCTGGAACGGTTGCTCTTCCGCATGTGGGAGGCGCTGGCGTCGACGCCGGTACTGAGCAAGCGGTTCGATTCTATCTATCGAGTCTGCAAGAGCCCCGGGTTCCAGAAGGCACAGCTACCGCACCACTCCATGGTTGTGGAATCAGCCATGCATCGTCTGAAGAGTCAGAAGATGCACTCCTCGGTGCCTCCCAGCCGGGAGGCCCGGAACCTGGATGCCCTCAGTAGAATGTGCTTCCCGGGCTCTATGCTTGCTTGCTGTGTCCAGACCTACCAGCTGTACATGGGCATGAACCTTCAGGACCTGGCAAAGGAGATTGCCGGGTTCTCTGCTGGTCTCTCCGAAGAACCTTTGCAGAGGTTCACAGCCTTATCAACTGGGATCCGAGAATGCTCGAAGTTTGTCTCGAGCAGCTTATGATGGCTTCGAGGCTTCGGCCCGAGTAGCAGCGGCTGGCATCGGTGCACGCCATCAGGCCTGGCTACAGTCATCGGACCTCGAGCCATGGGTACAGGACAAGTTGGTCGATGTCCCCTGCCGAGGTGAAAACCTCTTTGGTAAGCCCATGCCTGAAAAGGCTGCAGAACTCGAGTCCGAGACTCTCACCAGGACAAGGCTGTCCTGGAAGACCTCTGCCCCTTCTCAAAAGAAGAAGGGCTCGGGAAAAAAGTCCTTTTATCCGAGGTAGTCATCTGCCTACAAAACTTACCCTCAGTACCAGGCCTCCACAGCTCCCCAACAGGGTCAGCAGGCCAAGGGGCAGGGACATGGGCCCCGTAGGCAGAAAGCCCCCAAGCCACCAGCTCCGGCTGCGGCTCCTGCACAGCAGGGAGTGGGGTTTTGACTCCAGTGGCATAGCCTCTCCTCCTCAGCTGGCCCCTATCAGCACTGGAGGCCGGCTGACCCTGTATGCCCACAGGTGGTCAGCCGTAACAAGGGATACCTGGGTGCTCAGCATAGTCCAGATGGGCTGTCTGCTCCACTTCCACCAGGTACCCCCTCCTACTTTCCAGGGGAGCCTCCACAACTACCTCTGCACAGGAACCTACTCCTGCAGGAGTTAGCAAGTCTTCTATAGGAACAGACGGTGGAACCGGTGCCTCACCACCTGAGAGGTCAGGGCTTCTACTCCAGGTACTTCCTGGTACCAAAGAAAACAGGAGGCCCCAGGCCCATCCTAGACTTGCGAAATCTAAACAGATTCCTGGAGAAGGAAAAGTTCAAGATGCTTACCCTTGGGATACTGCTGCCCTTCCTCCAGCAGGGAGATTGGCTATGCTCCTTAGACCTAAAAGATGCTTATACTCACATCCTTATTCATCCAGACCACAGGCAATATCTCAGATTTGTGGTGGGAGGAAACCATTTTCAGTACACGGTACTCCCTTTTGGCCTAACCTCCACCCCCAGGGTTTTCACCAAGTGCCTGGCGGTGGTGGCGGCCTACCTCAGAGTTCAAGGACTCTTTGTCTTTCCATACCTGGATGACTGGCTCATCAGGGGTCAGTCTCCACAGGAGACCAATCAGGCCACCCTCCGCACTATTTCTCTTCTCCAACATCTGGGGTTTGTCATAAAATTCGCAAAGTCCATTTTGCGCCCCTCACAGAACATGGAGTTCATAGGAGCAAGATTGGACACCCTTCAGGCAAAGGCTTTTTTACCTGTGGACAGGGCCCACAGACTGATGGATTTGGCCAGACAATTCCACAGCAATTCTCTGGTCTCCGCCAGACAATTCCTGAGGCTCTTAGGCCACATGGCATCCACGGTCCATGTAACTCCGAATGCCCGTCTACACATGAGGCCAGCTCAGTGGGGCCTCAGAACTCAGTGGCTGCAGGCCACGGGAAACCTGAAGGACAAAGTCAGGGTGTACAAGCTACTAGAGGCTTCTCTGCAGTGGTGGCTTCATCTTCCGAATCTGGTGCAAGGAGTGTTTTTTCAAGCACCTCCACACTCACAAGTACTGACAACCGATGCTTCTCTACAAGGCTGGGGTGCACATTGCCAAGGAGCATGCACTCAGGGCCTGTGGTCTCCTTGGGAGGCCGCACAGCAGATAAATCTCTTAGAGCTAAGAGCTATCCGCTTAGCCCTGCAGACTTTCTCTCATGTCCTCTCTCACCAGTCCATCTTAGTTCAGACGGACAATCAAGTTGTTATGATCTATGTGAACAAACGGGGGCACAGGGTCCCGTCCTCTCTGTCAGGAGGCACAGGACCTGTGCTCTTGGGCAGTCAATCATGGCATAGTTCTCAAGGCGGTCTATCTCCCTGGACAGGAGTATTACCTGGCAGACAGATTGAGCAGGATCCTACAGCCACACGAATGGCAGTTGAATCCCCTTGTGGTTCAACACATCTTCCTGCGATGGGGTCTTCCGACCATAGATCTCTTCGCCAGTCCATTGAACCGTCAACTGCCCAGGTTCTGCTCCAGACAACCGCATCCTCTCAGAGTAGCAGCGGATGCGTTTCTCATCCCGTGGTCTACAGGCCTCCTATATGCGTTTCCTCCCACGCCTCTAGTGCCCAAGACACTGTTCAAAGTGATCCGGGACAAGGCCTCTGTGATCCTGGTGGCCCCCAAATGGCCAAGGCAACCGTGGTTCCCACTTCTTTTGCAACTAGCGGTGGACACTCCTCTTCCTCTGGGGATGCAATCAGACCTCCTGACTCAGGAGCAGGGATCTCTTTTACATCCCAACCTCCAGTCCCTCAATCTGATGGCCTGGCTGTTGAAAGGGTAGCTCTAGCACCTTTACTGCTGCCTAAGGAAGTGGAGGACGTGGTCTTGGCCTCTAGGAGGCAGTCCACCCGGAAATCTTATGCCTTCAAGTGGCGTAGGTTCGCCACCTGGTGCACTCAACACAAGGAGGATCCTTTCTCATGCCTGGTGCCGGTGGTGCTGCAATACTTGCTTCACCTGTCCAACCTAGGCCTTAAATCCAACTCTGTTAGGGTCCATCTCAGTGCTCTCTCAGCGCACCACTCACCAGTAGAGGGCCAGTCTCTCTCAAGTACCCTTTGGTGACTCGCTTCCTCAGAGGCCTGCTTTGCTTAAGCCTCCAGTTCGTCCACCTGCCCCTGAGTGGGATTTGAATGTGGTCTTGCAACAGCTTACTTGCCCACCTTTTGAGCCTATGGCTATTTGCCCTTTGCGCTTTCTCTCCTGGAAAGCGTTATTTTTGGTGGCTCTTACCTCAGCACGGCGAGTGAGCGAGCTTCAAGCCCTGGTGTCAGATGCTCCATACACTTGCGGACTCACCCTAAGTTCCTTCCAAAGGTTGTCTCCTCCTTCCACCTCAACCAGGAGCTGGTTCTTCCGACTTTCTTTCCCAGGCCGCATGCCAGGCGGGCTGAGGTGGTATTGCATACCCTGGACTGTAGGAGGGTGTTGTCCTTCTACCTTGACCATACGCAGGGACACCGAAGGGCTGTGCAGCTCTTCGTATCTTTTGACCCTAATAAGCTGGGGTTGCCTGTCTCCAAGCGTACCTTGTCCATCTGGGTGGCAGACTGTATCGCCTGGGCGTACAGGGCAGCCGGCCTCTCCTTGCAGGGTTGAGTCACGGCCCACCGTGTCAGGGCGAAGGCTGCGTCAGTGGCTCATCTCCGCTCTGTTCCGTTGGCAGACATCTGCCGGGCCGCTACTTGGTCTTCAAGCCAGACTTTTGTGGCCCACTACTGCCTCGAGAGGGAGTCCCGCAGGGACAGTGCTTTCGGACAGGCGGTACTCCGTAATCTCTTTGCGGTATAGGCAACTCGTACCCTCCGGCCCTGGTGTTGGGCTACCGTACGGGGGCGATATCAGAGAAGATTCTTTTCGCACATGCTGAGGCTCTAGAGGGAGCTCCTTTTTTCAGCTTTGGGTCCCCGGTAGCCTTAAGCTGGGGAGTCCCATATGTGAGGACTGACTTCCTGCTTGGTCCTGGAGAAAGAGTAGTTACTCACCTGTAACAGGTGTTCTCCAGGAGTAGCAGGAATCAGTCCTCACAACCCTCCCTCCTCCCCTTGGAGTTGCAGTCATATATATTTCATTTTTTCTTTTTTTGCTGTCTTTTAGCTATGTCATCAGACTGAGCAAGATGGCACCCTTGGGCGGGAAGGGGACCGCGCATGCGTACTGCATTCCCAAAGGCTCTCTTTGAAAGCTGGGGAAATGCTCCGCATTGGTGTTCCGTCGGCGCCGACGTCACCCATATATGAGGACTGATTCCTGCTGCTCCTGGAGAACACCTGTTACAGATGAGTAACTACTCTTCCTTCGGTGTCAGCTCGGCTTCTGCTGTGCCTACTTGGGTACTTGGCCTCCATGGTCCATGTTACCCCGGACACCTGTCTGCACATGAGGACTGCTCAATGGTGCCTTCGAGACCAGTAGATACAAGCCATAGGCTGTCTCCAGGATAGAGTCTCAGTGATCCACCACCTGGTGGAATTTCTGACTTGGTGGCAAAACCCCAATCGCCTCCAGGCAGGAATGCCCTTCCAAACCCCCAGCCCTCTGAGAGTCCTCACTACAGTCACCTCCCTACTGAGATGGGGAGCCCACTGCAAAGAACTCTGCACCCAGGGCAGCTGGTCACAGGCCAAGAGCAGCCAGCAGATCAACCTTCTGGAACTCCGGGCGATATATCTAGCCCTTCAAGCGTTCTGCCATCGCCTGATGCACCAGCCGGTACTAATCCAAACAGACAATCAGGTGACAATGTTCTATGTGAACAAGCAGGGTGGGCACAGGGTCTCGCACCCTCTGTCGCGAAGTGGTGACACTCTGCTCTTAACATTTCAACAGGGCATACTCCTACAGGCAGTATACCTACCAAGCCAGGACAACACCCTGGCAAACAAACTGAACAGGGTCCTCCAGCTGCACGAATGGCAGCTGGACCCCAGGGTTGTCACCCGGCTCTTCCAGCTCTGGGGACCCCATGAGTGGACCTCTTTGCCAGCTCAGACAACTACCAGTTGCGTCACTTCTGCTCCCAGCAGCCCCATCCCTCCTGGGTGGTGGCAAATGCGTTTCTTATTCCATGGTCGGAAGGTCTCATGTATGCCTTTCCACTAACGCCACTGATTGCCAAAACGCTGTTCAAGGCTTTCCACGACAAAACCTCATTGATCCTGGTGGCCCCTCGGTGCCTAGGCAGCTGTAGTTCCTGCTGCTCCTCTGGCTGTCAGTAGAGACTCCGATCCCACTGGGAAGCTACCCAGGGCTCCTGTCTCAGGAGGAAGGCTCTCTTCTGCACCCCAACCTGGGGTCTCTATCACTGACTGTGACGCTGCTGAAAGGGAGACCCTAGCCCCTTTCAACCTCTCGGGGGAAGTGGAAGAGATCCTGCTGGCCTCCTGTAAGGCTTCCACCTGGAGAGCTTACACCTTCAAATGGTGCATGTTCTCAGTATGGTACTCGGAGCAAGGAGTGAACCCTTTCTCCTGCCCGGTGCAGCCGGTACTGCAATACCTTCTTCATCTCTCGCAATCCAGGCTCAAATCGAACTCCATCAGAATGCACCTCAGCGCCCTGAGGGCGCATCACCACCCAATGGAAGGCAAACCCCTCTCGGTCCAGCCTCTGGTGACCTGCTTCTTGAGAGGGCTTCTGCTGTCAGAACCCCCTGTCTGCCCTCTGGCGATCGAATGGGACCTCAACGTTGTATTGGCGCAACTCACTCGCCCACCATTTAAGCCGCTGGCTACCTGCCACCTGAATTACTTCTCGTGGAAGATTGTATTTCCAGGAACAAGCAGGAATGAGTCTTCACATATGGGTGCGTCGGTACCGACGGAGCCTGCGCGGGAACGCTCCCCAGCGTCCAATCAGAAAGCTTTTGGGAGCATCCCAAAGCGCCTGCATGCTGCCTTTCCGCCTTTCCAACTGTCTCTCCTCAGTTGTTCTTTTTCCGTGGAGCCAGCAGGTTCCTGTCACCGCAGAAGAATTTCCTTATTTTTTCTTTATTTCTTTTCTGTCGTGTCTGCCTTCTTCGACGCCGTACCGGTACCGCCGGTCGTTGTTGTTTTCTTTAAAAAAATAAAAATAAATAAAACCTTTTTTCCATTACAGATTGTGTGTCCTGTTCTATGATGTCTAAGAGAGGTCGACAGAACCGAGCTGCCAAGCTCAGTACCCTGTTTCCCTCTGATGCGGCTTCGGTAGCATCAACGTCTTCCAGGGCTGCTTCTTCCTCCCATGGATCTCAGGTAACTAAATATAAATCTCCTTCTAAGCATCGAGATGCCTCTGGCCTTGCCCTCGAGGATTCTGCACCGGCAAAATTACCCCGGCGGGAGGCTTCGGCCTCTAAAGCATCATCATTGGGGTTCCGGGATGATCTCGATGGCGTGACCTCGACAGATCTCCTGGTGCCATGCTCTGGGGTACCTGTGGCTTCCACCGGTACCGACTTCCAGGCATTGGCGGCGTCGATGGATCAGAGGATTTTGTCCATCGAACGCAGTCTGGTGGCTTTCCTTGTGGCATCGATGCCCGTGGTACCGCAACAGACTACGCAGCCGGTACCAGCTCTGGCATTGCCATTGGCACCGATCCCGGTACCGGTGGCATCGGCATCGGTGTCTGCTATGCCGGTACTCTGCCCTCTGCAGTCCTCCGGTAGCGATACCCTGGTACCGGTGATTCCCGATACCAATCCCAGTCGGTACGGGTATCGGGCTTTACAAGAGCATCCCGACAGACGATACTTCGATTCCTCTGAGGATTCTGAAGAGTCTGTCGATGCAGTGATGCTTCTTCCACAGGAGTCCTCTCCTAAACGAAGGAAGTCTCCTCCAGAGGACTTGTCTTTTCAAGACTTTATCAGAGAGGTGGCTCGGGGCCTCTCTATTACAGTGGCCCCAGAGTCAGAGCCTAGAGCTAAGGAGTTAGATATTTTACAATATCCTAAAACTCCTAAGGAGGCAGCTACCTTACCTATTCATGAGATTCTGTATGATCTCATGTTAAGGATGTGGGAAGCACCTCTAACCACCTCTCCTCATTCTCGCAGGTTGGACACCATGTATCGTGTCCCTCCTTGTCCTGGTTTCCATAAAACTCAGCTTCCTCACCACTCTATTGTGGTTGAGTCTGCAATGAGAAAGATTAGAAGTGCCAAGAGACATGCCTCTAATCCTCCAGGACGTGAATGTAGAACCCTGGATGCTTTTGGTAGAAGAGTCTTCCAAGCTTCCATGCTTGCTGCGAGAATTAATTCTTATAGTCTCTACATGGGAATGTTCTTAAAAGAAGTCACTGACCATTTGCAGACTTTGTCCTTTTATGTCTGACAATAAAAGGCAAGAATTTCTCACTGGGCTCAAACATGCCCAGGATATCTCCAAATTCTCTAACCGTGCAGCTTTTGACTCCTTTGAATGCATAAGCAGAGCCTCAGCTATAGCTATAGGTGCACGTAGGATTGCTTGGCTTCAAGCATCTGATTTGGAGATCTGGGTTCAAGATGAATTGGGAAATATCCCTTGTACAGGTGAGAATCTGTTTGGTAAGGTTTGGCAAGCAAAAGCCAATCAGATGGATGCTGAAAATTCTGCTTTGGATAGACTATCCAAATCTACAGCTGCTCCTGCTAAGAAAAGGTTGTTCAAGAAAACACCTTTTTCTAAAAAGGGAAGATCCTATCCTGCTTATAGTCAGAGAGCATCTTCTGCAGCTCAGTTCCCTTCCAAACGTCAGCAATCCTCCAAACAGACCAAGGCAAAGGCTGCGAGGCCTGCTCCAGCCCAGCAATCTCAACCCCCTCAGGGCCTTTGACTTTCTGCTAGAGAACGTAGCCTTCCTGGCTCTAGAAGGACCAGAGCCCTCCACCATTCCAGGAAGGTTATGTCACTTTGCTCCCAGATGGGGGCAAATCATAGCAGAGCATTGGACACTCTCCATCATAAGAGAGGGATACAAACTTCATTTTTCCAACTTGCCCCCTCTCACAAGAGTGCACCAGTTCAATTCTCCAACCTCCCTCCTCAGCCTGTTAGAGCAGGAGGTTGCCACTTTTCTAGCCCAGGGAGCAATAGAGGAAGTGCCTTCTCAACAACAGGGCACAGGGTTCTACTCCCCCTATTTTCTTATCCCAAAGAAAACAGGGGGCTTCAGGCCCATTTTAGATCTCAGAGAGTTGAACAGATTCCTAGTTAAAGAAAAATTCAAGATGGTTTCTCTAGGAACTCTGCTGCCATACCTTCAGAGTCAGGATTGGCTTTGATCTCCAGGAACAAGCAGGAATGAGTCTTCACATATGGGTACGTCGGTACCGACAGAGCCTGCGCGGGAACGCTCCCCAGCGTCCAATCAGAAAGCTTTTGGGAGCATCCCTCAGCGCCTGCGTGCTGCCTTCCCGCCTTTCCAACTGTCTCTCCTCAGTTTTTGTTTTTCCGCGGAGCCGGCAGGACGTCCTCCTGTCACCGCAGAAACTTTTTTCTTTAATTTTTTAATTCTTGTTTTCTTGTGGTCGCGGCTGTTTTCCCGCCGCCACCGGTACCGCCGGTGGGTTTTTTTCTTTTTCTCAAACTGAGGGAGAGTTTTCCCTCAGTTTCTGTCTTACAATTTTTTGGGCCTATAAGGCCTCTCCGTCATGGAGCCTTCTTCTCCTAAGAAGTGCCTTCACTGTGGAAATACAGTTTTCTTTTTAGGCTCCAATGATTGGTGTCTAACCTGTTTGGGTCCTGACCCTTTTTCCCCTGAACCGTCAGGCTACAATACTGTGAGAAGAGATTCTCTCTTTCGAGTTTCCCTCGATACCATTTTCCCTCCCTATGGCAGGGCACCGGCCATTTCTTCTCTACAGGATCAGGTAACCCACAAATAGTCTGTTAAGACTAGCCAATCCTTGAGTGGTAAGTCTCATGCTAAGCATGCTGACGGCTCCGGCCTTGCCCTCAAGACCCCATTGGCATTAGAACCCCGGCGGGAGTCTTCGGGCTTCAAAGCATTTCAGGGGTTTCAGGTTGTTCCTGGGGCTCACCCCTCACAGAACATACCTGAGCCATGCTTGGTGGTGGCATCCGCTTCGAGCGGTACTGATACCCCGGCATCGGCACCGATGTTGAGTGATCCGCTTTTCACCAGGGATTGTCATCTGGCGTTCTCGGTACCTTCGGGACCGACCGAAACGTCCCAGATTGACTTTCCAGTATCGGCAGTACCGCCAATACCACCACCGACGTTGGTACCCTCTAGGCATGCATCGATAGACTCGCTTCCTTCGATGCCGAGTCTAGAATCGATTTCTAGTCTAGAGGACTGGGTACCGACGCGTCTCGGAACCGATGTTTACCGATTCCGCATGCACGGTACCGAGGATAATCACCAAGGGTTTTTAGTTACCTCGGTACCGCTTGAGCAGCCTCCGATGACTGCTTCGGTGTCGGTTTCGCCTTCGATTCCGGCACAACTACCGGTATCGGTATCGATGCCGGTACCTGCAGTATCATCGGAACCAGCTCCTTCCATGCTTTTTTCACCTGGATCGCTCCTCTCTATACCTAGTTTGGAGTCGATACCTGGCATGGATGATGCACTACTGACTGTCTCAACTCATAACTGCCAGTTCCAGTGTCCATCCATTACAAATCCTGTTCTGCACTGGACAGGTACATCCTCCGGTTCCCAGGCTACCTTTTCAAATTTAGCCTGTCCAGGGATGGTTCCCATCGGAGATCCTTCTTTTCAGAAATTTCTCCTTGACATGGCAAACTTCCTTAATATTCCTATCCCTGGCTATGAGTCTTCTCAGGGTTTTTCTGCAGGAAAGGAAAATATAATACTTCCTTTACATCACTCTTTGCAGAATCTTCTTCTGAGGGTATGGGAAAAACCTTTAAGGGTTTCTTCACCTCCTACAGCAACTGATCTTCTGTATCAGGTGCCCCCCTCTCCAGGATTTCAAAAGCCTCAACTTCCCCATCATTCCATTGTAGTGGAATCAGCAATGAGGAAGGTAAAAAGCAAGAAAAAACATTCTTCTTTTCCGCCAGGGCGTGCATCTAGAACTCTGGATGCCTTTGGACGTCAAACCTTCCAAACATCTATGCTGGCAACAAGGATTCTCTCATATATTTTCTATATGAGTCTATCCCTTCAGGAGATCACAAAGAAATTATCTCTTTTGACTCCTTTTCTATCAGAGCCCAAGGCTGCAGACTATTCCTTACTTCTTAGTCATAGCCAAAATATCTCTTGGTTTCTTTCTCGTGCTTCCCTAGACTCTTTTGAGTCTGTTAGCAGATCTTCTGCTATAGCCATAGGAGCACGTCGTAAAGCCTGTCTCCAAGCATCAGACTTGAGTAGATGGGCACAACAAAGACTGAGTAATACTCCTTGTACTGGAGAAAATCTCTTCAATAAGGAGTCCTTACGTCAGGTTGCTCATTGCTCCACTGACTTTCCTGTTTCTGAGGGCCATCCTAAGCCCTCTCCTTCCTCAGCAGGTAGGAAATGCCCTACCAAACCTTCTTTCCCTAAAAGAAAGAGGTTTTCCTCTTCTCCTGCCCATCATTCGGATGTTCCCAAGCAGGGGAAGTCTCGCCCTGGTCTGAAGAATCCAAACTCTAGCCAGGCTGAATAAACACTATAACCATAGGTTTCTGATTAATCTTTTTATAACTACAGTTAACTTCTTTTCAGCAGAGGTTTTTCACCGTTTTTCCATTCAAAACTCTGTTCAGGGATTCCTATTCTCAGGAAATCCATTTACTCTTCAGTATGCTGAACTGTCAGGATATTCATGTCTATGTTACAGGGTTTTCCACCTCTTCCTGACTAGAAGAGAGGTTTAGCAACTATCACATGATAGTTTCTCTGTACCAGCATGAATTTTTTCCTTCCAGGGACTTAACATGTGGTAAGTCCTTCTTCAGCTTCTATCTCTACTCTCTTCGCCAGGGTTTCCCCTGTAAGAGTGGTACCATACCATTGAAAGACTTTTCTTGTCTTTTTTTTCACTGTAGAGTTTCTTCTCCTGAGTAAACTCCCTTCTTTATCTGGGCAGCTCTGCAGACAGAGACAGCTTGCTCTCTTTGTTCAGTCTGTTCTCCCTGTTTGACACAGACCGACTCTCTCTGTTGCCCTATTCAGTAGCTGCCCATGCAGGAGTTCCAGTAATTGACTACTGGTACTTTTCCACAAGTCCTAGTCTTGTCTTCCACCACTTCTGTCTGGCCTTAGTAGTGATTCCAAGACAGTTTTCTACATCTTTCTTGGATAATCCTTCTCACTACAGGCTTCTTACACTGTCTTCTACCCTTGCCATCTCCAATCTCTGGGTTTGGCAACGTAGTGGACGTGGCTGTCAGTTTTCTCCATCAGCCAGTTCTCCATCCCAGTTCTCCTGCATAATGCTCTCTGCAATCCTACTGAGAAGCTTTCCACTATGGGCCCTTGCTAGAGAGCATAGAGTTTCTCTAATGGCTATCCATCATGGTTGAAAAAGGCTTCCTCAGTCATCCCCTATGACTGTGAGGGTTCTTCACACCCTACTATCTTCTTTTAAAAAAAAAAAAAAAAAAAAGAAGAGGGAAAAGGACATAAGCCTTCTCCACGTGAAAGTCTAAGAGTTATCCCATTCCTATAGGGAATATACTCTTTTTTTCTTGCAGCTTGTCCTCATGGTATCCTAATACTTCAAGGACAGCACATATTAATCTGGAAAACGCCTGATACCTCCTTTGTCCCTCACGTAGGTCAACCTGGTATCTCATTCTATGCGTTTCTGTCCTTTTACCATGCTGGAGTTCCACAGGACTCCGGACTTGCTGTTTACAGACTGATATTATCCTCTGTTTTTTCACGTAACCATCCTGGTTATTCACTGGATAGCATTCCTTTACCATCATCTCTGGGGGAATAGATTCTCTATATATCTTCTCAAGTAGGTTTCACCTCCTTGTTCTTAGATGAATCTTTTCCCTTCACATCTCCATGTGAATGTCCTGATATGCATAGCTCTGTCTGCTTAGTTGCAGGCATCTTTCTTTAGACCTATATATTCAGGTATATATATCTATATCTATATATACCTATATACATCTCTGTAGATGTATTTGTCTGTCAGCTAAGTGTGCATATGCTATGCCCTTTAGATCTCATTATAGATAGATAGATATATCTATATACCCGTATATATATATATATATATATATATATATATATATACACACATATATCTACATATATGTGTGTATCTGTCCAGATACTTATTATAGGTAGATATGTATTTCCATACTTATCTCTCTGACTGTCTATGCTTATAAAGGTTTTTACCTTCCTGTATGTTTCTGACAGTGGGCTTGCACAGCTTCATACTGTTCCACAGTATGTTTCGGATATTATGCACACAACCACTGCTGTGGTACTGACAGCCCTACCGTATCCTAGGTTTATGTATTCCTGAAGCTCCATGCCCCAATGTCTTCCTACCTCTCACCAGTTAGGAAAGACATGGTGGATCTTCAGTGGATTTCAGATTCAATTCCTCAAACATCTGTCCTTTCTTGGGAGTATGGGGTTCTTCTCATACCCTTTCCTCCCTCAAGGACTAGGTCTGTTTGTCCAGATCGGTCAGTCTTCCTCTTTTGCTCCTACCTCTGAATACTTCTGTAGCCAAAAGAGTTTTCAGCTTTCCATGAAGCTTCCCACTGAAGACCTGCCGTGTTTGTGCTACCCCATTTGAATCCTGAGGTCACCTCTCACTTCCAGATGTTGACCTCCACCTTCACTCCAGTGAGGTCACCTTGAACATTATTCTACTGGATCCCCAGTAGACTCCATCAGCCTCTCTACTTCCTGCAATCCAATAGGTGAGCGTCATATGGTGATTGTTCATTTCAATATTATGGTGATTGTTCATTTCAATATATCTTTTGATAATGATCATACATACAAGGACTCCTTGTGGGTAGTCCTTTCTTAGGTTAGCTGTTTTTTCTGCAGCTCCTCTCTTTTCAACTCCTGCCCTCCATCCTCAGGATGCCTGGCCATATGAGGTGTAGCATGTTTTCAATCTTCAACATGTTAGGGCTCCAGGCATTTTAGCTTGGGAGTCCCCATATGTGAAGACTCGTTCCTGCTTGTTCCTGGAGATAGCACAGTTACTTACCTGTAACAGGTGATCTCTGGGAACAGCAGGAATAAGTCTTCACAACCCGCCCACCTCCCCTAGGAGTTGTATTTCTATATCTATCTTTCCTTTCCTCTTTCTCTCTCTTTGTCTCAGCTATGAAACTCAACTGAGGAGAGACAGTTGGAAAGGCGGGAAGGCAGCACGCAGGCGCTGAGGGATGCTCCCAAAAGCTTTCTGATTGGACGCTGGGGAGCGTTCCCGCGCAGGCTCCGTCGGTACCGACGTACCCATATGTGAAGACTTATTCCTGCTGTTCCCAGAGATCACCTGTTACAGGTAAGTAACTGTGTTTTCTCTAGATCTCAAGGATGCGTACACTCATGTTCTCATCCATCCAACTCACAGAAGGTTCCTTCGGTTCCTTTTCCAGGAGAAGCACTATTGTGGTAGGCTATGGCCTATATAATAGCCGGTACATGTATGAGAGGCCTGCAAGCTAGGTCTGAGTCCCCACCCCCACTTAGAAATAGTAGTGCTGAGAAAGATCAGAGTCAGTGAAGGTCTGAGGATCTGCCTTAAACCGCTCTAAACTGCTTTTGATAAGTTTGTGTTAATCCTTATTCAATTCTTTTATGCTGATGATAGATATGTTCCAGTGTTTTGCATTCTCACATTCTCTGAGCCTAGAGATGACCTTGTAGTAGGGATGTGTTTATGTCTAGAAACTGAGCCTTGGTTAGAATAGCCTGAGAAGGGGGAACAGGGTGTTAGGCCCAGAGAGGGTCCCCGATTGGATAGATGCAGGGGGCGTTGGGACCAATAGAAAGTTTGCCTGTATCAAATTGTGAATCTTGTATATAAGGAAGTTGTTCCTGTTCTCCATTGCTCAGTCCTTTTTGAAGCTTTGACTAACTGAGCCATGTGCACAATAAATTGGCTTGGATCTCTGAACTGACTCCTGGTATTATTTATTGCATGCTTATCAGCTGCTACATATTCTTGGTGCGTTGGCCGGGAATGTGCGAGCGGGGGATGGTATGCAAGTGATTGTACCACGACTTCTTGCCTCAAGAGGTTTGGTCCGGCTGGTGCCACACCTGACTGATCGCAGGGGAGCCTCTGGCGCCGCCCGCTCTTCTTGTATCGGGGGGGGCTCCTCCTTGCCTCCGCAGGTTGCTGGTTCTGGCTGGCCAACACCTCCGAACCTGAGGGGAGTCCAGGATCCAACCCATGTACTGGTTTGATATCGGGAACTGGATCCGGTGAGTAGCAGTTTTCTGCTAATCAGTCAGTCTGTCAGCCCGTCGGGAGTCTGGAATAAGCGCTTGAGAGTCTGATCACCTCTCGGGGTGGTCCTAATAGGTCTCAGAAGTCTTAAAGGGATAAACAGAGACTGAACCCACCAACCCCTCAGCCAGTTAGTCAGTCAGGTTTTATTGGGATTTATTCTGTTTATTGGGATTTATTTACGTTGGGATTTAATTCTGTCTTGAATATCTGCGTGTGTGAATGAGAGGTCTTGAATACAGACCAAGCGAGGTGCTGGCTCCTGACTAGTGCATTGCCAGATCGCGAAAAGGAGAAAGTGTTTGGTGTTTGTCTCCCTTATTGTCTGTTGTTTGTATTTGGTTTTGTTATCTGTTGAAACAGTTTACCGATTGAGAAATGGTACTGAGAATGGACGAGGAGAAATAAAGCAACAAACTAACTCAGGAGTCACTTCTACGTACAAAGACAGCTGCCTCTGTGAATTTATTTTTCTTCAGCATAGACAGAACTGGCAAGCAGAGAGAGAAGGGGCGTGTCTCTACAAAGGAATGTTTAGTATCGGTTAACCCTGTGAAGGTTTATTTTCAATGTTCTGCAGCTGGGTTAATTTGTGCTTATTTCAGGAAAATTGTACCTGTTTTATTCAATATGTTCTAATAGTGATGTTCCTTCTGCTATGGTCATGTATTATATATCATTTAATAAGAATGTTTAGTCAGAATTATTAACCCTGTTCGAGTTCCTTAACTGATCTCCAGGAACAAGCAGGAATGAGTCTTCACATATGGGTACGTCGGTACCGACGGAGCCTGCGCGGGAACGCTCCCCAGCTTCCCAAAAAAGGAAAGCTTTTGGGAGCATCCCACAGCGCCTGCGCGCTGCCTTCCCGCCTTTCCTAACCGCCTCTCCCCAGTTCTTCTTTTCCGCGGAGCCAGCAGGTCGTGTTCCTGTCACCGCTGAAGAAGTTCTTTGTTTTATTTTATTTCTTTGGTCGCGCGTCTGCCTTCTTCGATGTCGGACCGGTACCGCCGGTCTTTCTTTCTTTTCTTAAAAAAAAAAAAAAAGAACATATTTTTCCCTCACTTAGTGTGTTTTTCCCTTTTGGGCCTTAGGCCTCACGAAATTTTCCTCATGGAAAAACCAGCCTCCGGGTTTAAAAAATGCACTAAGTGCAGCAGTACTATTTCTGTTACCGACACCCATGAATGGTGTCTCAAATGTTTGGATCCTGACCACTCCATTTTGGATTGTCCGTCCTGCTCCTCGATGTCCAAATGAGGTTTACAGAACCGAGCAGCCAAGCCCCATGTTCTGTTTCCCTCTGATGCAACTTCAGTGGCATCGACGTCTTCCAGGGCTTCCTCTTCCTCCCATGGATCTCGGGTAACCAAACATAAAACCAGCCGGTCCTCGAAGGGTAGATCTCCTTCCAAGCATCGAGATGCCTCCGAGTTTGCCCTCGAGGATCCTGCACCGGCAAAACTATCCCAGAGGGAAGCTCCGGCTTCCAAAGCTCCACCTATGGGGTTACAGGTTGACATCGATGGCACGGCCTCGACTGATCACCTGTTAGAATGCTCTGGGGTACCGGCACAACCTTCCGGTACCGAATTCCAGGCATTCATGGCGTCGATGGATCAGAATGTTCTGTCCATGCAGCAGGCTATCACGGCCTTCATTCAAGCTGCGACGCCGCTGATACCACAACAAACTCCGTTGTCGGTATCAGCTCCGGTACCGGCACCAGTGTCGGTACCGGTACCGACTGCATCGACATCTGCCATGGTGTCGACTGCAGCAGTTCCCTGTCCAGGGGTGCCCATCGGTACGGATAACGCCCGATGTCGATACCGCTCGGTACGCGTATCGATCTTTGGAAGAGCACCCGGACAGTCGATACTTTGATTCCTCCGAAGATTCTGATGCTTCGGAGGCGTCTGCTGAAGTATCCATAGCCCTTCCCGAAGAGCCTTCTAATCCAAAAAGAAGAATGTCTCCTCCAGAAGACTTGTCCTTTCAAGACTTCATAAGAGAAGTGGTTAAAGGGCTTTCTATTTCAGTAACCTCTGAATCAGAGCCTAGAGCTAAAAAATTAGATATTTTAGGTTATCCCAAGGCTCCTAAGGAGGCAGTCACCTTGCCAATTCATGAGATTCTTTATGATCACATGATTGACTTATGGGAGACTCCTCTTACTATCTCTCCTCATTCTCGTAGGTTGGACACCATGTACCTTGTCCCTCCTTGTCCTGGTTCTCATAAAACACAGCTTCCTCACCATTCTATTGTGGTGGAGTCAGCTATGAAAAAGATCAAGAGTGCAAAAAGGCACTCCTCTGCTCCTCCAGGAAGAGAATGCAGGACCTTGGATGCTTTTGGAAGGAAAATCTTCCAAGCCAGTATGCTCATTGCCAGAATCAACTCCTATAGTCTTTATATGGGGATGTTTCTGAAAGAAGTTGCAAATAAGCTACACACTTTCCTCCCTTTTCTTCCAGAGGATAAAAGGAAAGAATTTCTTATTTGGCTTAAGCATACTCAAGATATTTCAAAGTTCTCCAACCGTGCAGCTTTTGACTCTTTGAGGGTGCCAGCAGAGCTTCGGCCATTGCCATAGCTGCTCGCAGAATTGCTTGGCTCCAAGCTTCTGATCTAGAATCTTGGGTCCAGGATGGCTTGGGAAATCTTCCTTGTACAGGGGAAAACCTGTTTGGTAAAGATTGGCAAATAAAAGCCACTCAAATGGATGCAGAAAATTCTGCTTTGGATAGACTTTCAAAGTCAACCTCCATTCCTGCCAAGAAAAAACCTTTCAAGAAGTCTTTTTTCTTCAAGAAAGGCAGATTCCATCCTGCTTCTGGTCAGCAATCTTCTACAGGTCGTTTTGCTGCTAAGCGTTAGCAACCTAAGCAAGCCAGGCCTAAGCCTACAGGGGCTGCTGCAACTCAGCAGACCCAGCCTCCTCAGGGTTTTTGACTTCATGCTAGAGAACCTAGCCTTTCTGGCTCTGAAACAGCCAGAGCCTCTCACCATTCCTGGAAGGTTAGCTCATTTTGCTCCCAGATGGGAGCAAATTACAGCAGAGCAGTGGACCCTCTCCATCATAAGGGAGGGCTACAAACTTCATTTCTCAAACCTTCCTCCTCACACCATGGCGAGACATTTCAATTCTCCAACATCTCTCCTCGACCTTCTAGGTCAGGAGGTGGCTGCCCTTCTTGCCCAAGGGGCAATAGAAGAAGTACCTCTTCTTCAACAAGGGTCAGGGTTTTACTCCCCCTACTTTCTGATCCCAAAGAAAACAGGGGGCTACAGACCCATATTAGATCTCAGAGAATTGAACACATTTCTATGCAAGGAGAAGTTCAAGATGCTTTCTCTGGGCACTCTCCTTCCATACCTTCAGAGTCTGGATTGGCTTTATTCTCTAGATCTCAAGGATGTGTACACACATGTCCTCATCCATCCATCTCACAGAAGGTTCCTCCGTTTTCTTTTCCAAGCAAAGCATTACCAATACAGGGTGCTTCCTTTCGGTCTGGCTTCTGCTCCAAGAGTGTTCACCAAATGCATGGCAGTAGTAGCTGCATTTCTACGCACTCTGGGAATATTTGTATTCCCATACCTGGACGACTGGCTCATCCGAGCTCCATCTCAGTCAGAGGCCAAGACTTCCCTGGACTGCACAAGGTGCATTCTGCAGTATCTGGGACTTGTGGTAAATCTCCCAAAGTCCCAGCTCACCCCTACTCAGTGCCTTGAGTTCATAGGGGCCTGGCTAGATACTACCACTGCAAGGGCCTATCTTCCTCAGGCCCGTTGCCTACGCCTAGTACACTTAGCCTCCCAGATTCAGTCAAAGAGCCATTTAACTGCCCGGGAGATGCTACAACTGCTAGGCCACATGGCATCCACAGTGCATGTGGTCCCCTATGCTCGCCTTCACATGAGAGCAGCTCAATGGACTTTGTCCACCCAGTGGACTCAAGCATCAGGGGCTCTGTCAGACAAAATAGCAACCTCCAGGCGCCTCTTTTGGTCTCTCCAATGGTGGAAGTCCACCCAAAATCTGTTGCTGGGGTCCCCCTTCCAACAATTGTTGCCCCAGGCAACCCTCACAACAGATGCCTCCCAAACAGGTTGGGGAGCTCATCTGCAAGACCTCTCCACTCAGGGCACTTGGTCTCCACAGGAGTCTTCTCTACATATCAACCACTTGGAGCTCCGAGCAGTTTTTCTAGCTCTCAAGGTCTTCCATACCCTGCTCAGCTACAAGACAGTCCTCATTCATACGGACAATCAGGTAGCCATGTTTTACATAAACAAGCAAGGAGGAACTGGCTCTCTGTCGCTTTGCAACGAAGCTTTAAGATTGTGGGCCTTCGCCAGAGAGCATCAAATCCATCTCCTGGCCGTATACCTTCCAGGAATCCAAAACTCTTGGGCAGACAGACTCAGTCGAGTTCTGCTTCCACCCGAATGGTCCCTGCACATGGACCAGGTACTCAGAATCTTTCAAGAGTGGGGAACCCCGGCATAGACCTCTTTGCAAGCCCGTGGAATGCCAAACTTCCCCGGTTCTGTTCCAGAATTCCGTGTCAGGGAGTTCAGGTCAAGGATGCCTTCCTCCTTCACTGGGGTCAGGACTTCCTGTATGCCTTTCCACCCATTCCCTTAATTCCCAAGACTCTGTTCAAGCTCCAGAGGGATCAAGGATCTATGATCCTCATAGCTCCACGCTGGCCACGCCAAGTGTGGTACCCTCTACTTCTGCATCTCTCTCAAGCCCCCTCCCTAGACTTGGGAGCTGCTCCAGACCTTCTGTCCCAGGAGGAGGGGACTTTGTTGCACCCAAACCCCAAGTCCCTTCACCTCAGAGCTTGGTTGCTGAAGGCTTAGACCTTCAAGGTTGGAATCTTTCTCAGCAGGTGAAGGATATCCTCCATGCTTCCAGAAAACCACCTACTAGACGTTCCTATGCTTTTAAATGGAAAAGGTTTTCCATTTGGTGTGCTGAGAAGGGTCTTGACCCTCTAGCACTACCTTTGAATTCTCTATTGGAATATCTCCTGCATCTCTCCAATGCAGGCCTTAAGACAAATTCAGTAAGGGTCCATTTGAGTGCTATTGCAGCATCCCTTAAGCCTATCAATGGACAGCCTATTTCCTCTCATCGCAAGATTCATGAGAGACCTAACTTTAACTAAACCTCCCATTAGGCCTCCTCCGGTGGCATGGGACTTAAATCTGGTTCTTGGTCAGCTTATGAAGCCACCTTTTGAACCCTTAGCCACCACCTCCTTGAAATTTCTTTCCTGGAAGGTTATTTTCCTCATTGCAGTCACCTCAGCTCGCCGCATCAGTGAACTGCAGGCCTTAGTGACTAATAAGGTTCCATCATGATAAGGTAGTCTTTAGGACCAATCCGCACTTTATGCCTAAAGTGGTCTCACCTTTTCATCTTAATCAAGAGGTGTATTTACCTGTCTTTTTTCCAGGTCCTCATGCATCAAGTGCAGAGAGGAATCTTCATACCTTGATTGTAAGAGAGCTCTTGCCTTTTAATTACAAAGGACACATCAACATAGAAAGTTTTCTCAACTCTTTGTTGCTTTTGATCCCTCTCATTTGGGACTTCCAGTCTCTAAGAGGACACTGTCCAATTGTATTGCTCAGTGTATTTCTTTTGCCTACCAGAGTAAGAACCTTTCTCTGGAGGGCCATGTCACAGCTCTTAATGTGAGGGCCATGGCCACCTCTATGGCTCATCTAAATTCTGTGTCCATCGACCAGATCTGTCGAGCGGCCACCTGGGCCTCGGTTCATACCTTCATAGCCCATTACTGTTTGGACAAGGACTCCCGCTGGGATGCCTTGTTTGGTCAGGCTGTTCTCAAACATCTGTTCCATGCTTAATCAACTCCTGCCCTCCTTCCCTGGATGGATGCCTGAGATCCATAGGAGGAGATAGAGCCCTTCTCAGGGTCTCATAACCTTGGGGATCTCCCAGGCATCTCTAGCTAGAGAGTCCCCATATGTGAAGACTCATTCTTGCTTGTTCCTGGAGATAGCACAGTTACTTACCTGTTACAGGTGATCTCTGGGAACAGCAGGAATAAGTCTTCACAACCCACCCACCTCCCCTAGGAGTTGTATCTCTCTATCTATCTTTCCTTTCCTCTCTCTCTTTGTCTCAGCTTTAAAACTCGCACTGGGGAGAGACGGTTAGGAAAGGCGGGAAGGCAGCGCGCATGCGCTGTGGGATGCTCCCAAAAGCTTTGCTTTTTTGGGAAGCTGGGGAGCGTTCCCGCGCAGGCTCCGTCGGTACCGACGTACACATATGTGAAGACTTATTCCTGCTGTTCCCAGAGATCACCTGTTACAGGTAAGTAACTGTGCTTTCTTGTTCGGACCAAGTGAGAAGGATTTCTGTAGGTATAATGCATTTGTGGGCTTAGCCTTGTCTTGTGTCTTTTTATGTTCAAATTTTCAGCAAGCACTGTAATGGTTCAAACAGAAATGATAGAGAAACTGCTTCTGTTTTTCCTTTGACCTTTGAAGTAGAGGTTAAGAACCCTGACAGGACTATGAAGCATCCCGAGCCAGTAGTACCAGATCGCGACTTGAAAATGGTTTAAATCCTGAGGGAATGTAATGTCTGCTTTCTGAACTGTACGATTTAAAGTAATTTCTTCTGCAGTGACATTGTTCAGCTTATGTGCTGATTACAGCTGGCAGTGAGTTTCCATGCTAAGTAATTTCATTCCAGTCATACGTAATAGATATGTGGCCGTCATGTTAGGAGCCATAGTTCTTTCTATTGGGATTGTTGTTATAACATGTTGCAAAATAATAGTTTTATATTTTAAGGACCTTATCTAAATTGTTCCTATTTAGAATGAGCACACACATCCATTATGTTTAGTCTACAGGAAAATGCAGCCTGACTGCCTGCCCCCTCTGTGAAAGGGAGTTCCCCTACATAGACTGGTTAAATGTTTGTGAGGGAAAAAGCCCTCCTGGATACAGCGTTGCTATGAGAAACAGTGTAGGAGATTAGTAGCAGCCACAAGGGGGAGGGGGGCCCGGAGGTCTGAGAAGAAAAACAAAGCTGCCTGTTTATTCTGCCCCAGAATCTCCAGACATTCCACTCTGTCCGTCCCAGTATCTTTATAGGCCAGTCCCCTCAGCTCTGCCACCACCCCGGGCAGAGCCTAGGGCAGGGGGGGACACCTCCTTGCAGATGTACCCCAAGTAGTTCACCAACCACCTCCGCAGCAGGAGGACGTGCACCCCCTCTTGACTGGAAGCCCCGGCTCAGTTTAAAGCACTCCGAGTGGGCCACAGTCCACCGATGACTCTACAAGCAGGGATTCATTTGCCAGTTCAGGGTCACTCACAGCCAGCACCCGAGAACGTGAAGTGGAACCCAGACAGTCCCGATTGCTGTATACTTTCAGAAGCACAATGGTCACGTTAATACCGAAAGCCAGCCAACCAGCCTTGTTTACTGAACTGAAAGATGCATTATGCCTCCTACACTGAGAAGCCTTAGGATTTGATTGAACTAATGAACAGTATTATGCAGACCCATCAGCTTTGATGTCTTTAAGTGGGATCCGAATAGTGCAAGCAGCCCCCACTATATACCCCATGCAATCCAGCAGCCCAGGAGAATTTGTGTATGGTAAACGCAGCTTTTGTCAGTCAGTCCCAGAGAGATATAAGACGAAAATTACAGAAAATGAATGGATTTGCGGGTATGAATACAGCCCAGTTAATGGAAGTTGCTCAGAAAGTATGTGAATCATGAAATTGAACGTGACAGAGAAAGTAAACGTACAATGAAGAAGAAAGCAGATCTTTTGCTGATACAGAGTGCTCCCCTTTGGCCTGGCCTCTACACCAAGGGTGTTCACGAAATGCATGGCAGTGGTTGCTACTTTTCTGCGCACCCTGGGAATATTTGTCTTCCCTTATCTGGACGACTGGCTCATTCGAGCTCCTACTCAATCAGAGGCCAAGACTGCTCTAACCTGCACAATGCGTATCCTTCAATATTTAGGGCTGGTAATAAACATCACAAAATCCAATTTGATCCCTACTCAGTCCCTGGAGTTTATAGGGGCGTTGCTGGATACCACAAGGGCAAGGGCCTATCTTCTCAGGCCCTTTGCCTTCGCTTGATGCAGTTAGCTTCTCAAGCAGAGTCAAAACCCCTACTAACTGCTTGAGAAATGTTACAGTTGCTAGGCCACATGGCATCCACCGTTCATGTGGTACCATATGCTCGTCTTCACATGAGAGCAGCTCAGTGGACTTTATCCACCCAATGGACCCAGGCATTAGGCTGCCTGTCAGACAAAATAGCAAACACAAGTCACCTCATTTTGTCCCTCCAGTGGTGGAAGTCCCCTCAAAACCTGTTGCTGGAGTCTCCCTTTCAACAGCCTCTACCCCAGGCAACTCTTACAACAGATGCTACTACCTCCTTGAAATACCTTTCTTGGAAGGTTATCTTTCTCATTGCAATCACATCAGCATGCCGCATCAGTGAATTGCAAGCACTAGTAGCTAATCCACCTTATACAAGGTTCCATCATGACAAGGTGGTCCTTAGGACTAATCCACACTTTATGCCTAAGGTGGTCTCGCCTTTTCACCTCAACCAAGAGGTCTACCTACCTGTCTTTTTTCCAGGACCTCATGCATCAAGTGCAGAGAGGAATCTTCATACCCTGGACTGTAAAAGAGCTCTAGCTTTTTACTTACAGAGGACACAACAACATAGAAAGTCTTCTGAACTCTTTGTTGCTTTTGATCCTTCTCATTTGGGACAACCAGTCTCCAAGAGAACACTTTCCAACTGGATTGCCCAATGTATTTCTTTCGCCTATCAGAGCAAGAACATTTCTCTGGAGGGCCATGTCACAGCTCACAATGTGAGAGCCATGGCAGCCTCAATGGCTCATCTAAACTCTGTGTCTATCGACGACATCTGTCGAGCAGCCACTTGGGCCTCGGTTCATACCTTCACAGCCCATTACTGCTTGGACAAGGACTCCCGCCGGGATGCCTTGTTTGGTCAGGCTGTTCTCAAACACCTGTTCCATACTTAATCAACTCCTACCCACCATCCCTCATGGGATGCCAGAGATCCAGGTGGGGAAGTGCAGCCCTGTCCCAGGGACACACAACTTATGGACTCTCTCCCTGGCATCAAAAGCTAGGGAGTCCCCGTATGTGAAGACTCATTCCTGCTTGTTCCTGGAGATAGCACAGTTATTTACCTGTAACAGGTGATCTCTGGGAACAGCAGGAATAAGTCTTCACAACCCACCCACCTCCCCTAGGAGTTGTCTCTCTCTCTCTATCTCTCTTCCTTTCCCTCTCTCTCCCTCTTTGTCTCAGCTATAAAACTCAACTGAGGAGAGACAGTTGGAAAAGGCGGGAAGGCAGCACGCAGGCGCTGTGGGATGCTCCCAAAAGCTTTCTGATTGGACGCTGGGGAGCGTTCCCGCGCAGGCTCCGTCGGTACCGACGTACCCATATGTGAAGACTTATTCCTGCTGTTCCCAGAGATCTCCTGTTACAGGTAAGTAACTGTGCTATTCCTGGTGGCGCTCACATCCGCTTGCAGGGTCAGCGAGCTCCAAGCTCTAGTGGCAGAGGCGCCATATACCAGGTTCTACAAGAACAGGGTCATGCTTTGCATGGACCCAAATTCCTCCTGAAGGTGGTATCTTCCTTCCACCTCAACCAGGAGGTGGTGCTGCACACCTTCTTACCAAGGCCTCATTCCACTAGGGCAGAGACTGTCCTTCACACCTTGGACTGTAAAAGGGCCCTGTTTTTCTACATTCAGCATACTCAGGGCCACCGGAAAGCATCTCAACTTTTTGTTTCCTATGACCCCAGTTGGCTGGGGGAAGCGGTGACCAAATGGACACTGTCCACCTGGGTGGCAGACTGCATCGCCCTCACCTATTAGCAGGCGGGGCTCACACTGGATGGCCATGTCATGGCACACTGTGTCAGGGCCATGGAGACCTCTGTGGTAAATCTGCACTTTGTCCCTATGCTGGACATCTGCCGGGCCTGGTCTTCAGTTCACACCTTTGCAGCTCATTACTGCCTGGAAAGAGAGTCCCAACAGGACAGCGCCTTTGGCCAGACCATGCTTCGTAATCTTTTCGGTGTCTAGGGAACTCCTACCTTCCAACCCTTCTGTATCAGGCTACCGGAATGCTGGTTCCATCAGACACATGGGTCCTACTACAGTCTGTATCTGTCGACTCAATTGCTGCTGCTCACAGCTCCCCTTGAGGGCAACTGTGGTTTTTTTCCTATGGGCTTGCGGTAGCCTGTAGCTAGTGAGTCCCATATATGAGGACTGACTTCCTGCTTGTTCCCGGAGAAAGTGTACTCACTCATCTTTAAAAGATGTTCTCTGGGAACAGCAGGAATTAGTCCTCTCAACCCTCCCTCCTTCTCTTGGAGTTGCTTTTTTACCATTTTAATTTTTTGCCGTCTTTAGCTATGTCATCTGACTGAGCAAGATGGCACCCTTGGGCGGGAAGGGCACCGCTCATGCTTAGTGGCATCTCCCAAAGGCATTCTTTGAAAATTGGGGGGATGCTTCCGCGAGGGCTCCATCAGATCCGACATCACTCATATGTGAGGACTGATTCCTGCTGTCCCCAGAGAACGCCTGTTACAGGTGAGTAACTACGCTTTCCTGCTGTTCACGGAGAAAGCATACTTACCTGTAGCAAGTGTTCTTCATGAACAGCAGGACTAAGTCCCCACAACTCACTCACCTCCCCGGGGAGTTGCCTTTTTGGCTCCTGCATGTCATATGCATGTCAATAGTAAATATAATAGGCCTTCGGTTAATACCTGTAAAAAAACAAGTCATAGACTACTTCTTAGATTTTTTCGCCTGTCTCTTGTACAGCTGTTCGGGAACTTCTCTGGGGAATGTACAGCAGTAGTCAGCCAGCATTGTAGTGGACCATTTTCCCTGGTATCTTTTCTCCATCGTTGCGATATCCTGGTGAAAACGTTTGCCTTGTTCATCACTAACCATACCACAGTTGTCAGGAAAGAAATCGAGATGGGAATCAAGGACATGGATCTTTAGAGACATATTGCAGCCAAGTTTCTGATACTGCATCAGCATGTCTTCTACTAGTTCCTTGTAGTTTTCTGCTCTAACATTCCCGATAAAGTTTGTTGACACTAGGCGAAAAGCATTCCATGCTTGTTTCACATCACCCTGCAGCAAGTTGTTGAACTAGTCATCTTTGAAGAGCTCTCGAATCTGACAACCCACAAAAACTCCCTCCTTAATCTTTGCTTCGCTAAGTCAAGGGAATTTTTCATGCAGGTATCGGAAAGCTGGCGAAGTGCGGTCCATGGCTTTCATGAAGTTTTTCATCAAACCTAGTTTGATGTGAAGGGGTGGTAGAAGGATTTTGTGAGCCTCAACCAGAGCTGGGTGCTGGATATTCTTCTCTCCAACTGTTACATTTTGTCTGCGATTCCATTCCTTCCACAAGTAATGCCAATCCCTTGCTCGGCTATCCCACTCACATAAGAAACACATGTATTTTATATATCCCTGCTGCAGTCCCATTAAAAGGGCAACTACCTTCAAGTCACCACAGAAGTGCCAACTGTACTTGTTATAGTTAATGGAAGTCAGTAGATGCTTTAAGTTATCGTATGTCTCTTTCATGTGGACGGCATGCGCTACTGGAATAGATGGAAGACGGTTTCCATTGTTCAAAAGCACAGCCTTCAGATTCAGTTTCGAAGAGTCTAGAAATAGTCTCCAGTCTTGTGGGTCATGAGTGATTTTTAAGGCATTCATGAGGCTTTCAATATTGGAACAGAATACCAGATTACTTTCCTTTCTGAAGACAGGCTCCAATTGCTGGTAGCGCTTTCGATATGAAGTAATGTTGACATCTTCTTCTAGAAGATTCCATTGTTGGAGTCTTGATCCTAGCAATTCTTCCTTGTTCTTGGATAAGTCCAAATCACGAACCAGGTCATTTAGTTCTTCCTGTGTTATTCTGTGTGGAGTTGATAATGCATCCCAGTGAAAATCTGGGTCATTGTATGCTGACGGACCAGGAGAAGAACAGGTTGGCTCACCTTTGTCCTCATCAGATGAATCAAGAGAATATTCTGATGGAGGTTCTGGAATAGGAAGTCCCTCACCATGTGGAACTGGTCTCAATGCAGACGGAATGTCTGGGTAGACTATGTTCGACTTCTTTTGCTTCGTTATTCTGCTGGAAAGAGGAGGAACCAAGCAGAAGTAACAGTCATTTATGTGGTTGCTTGGCTCTCTCCACACCATGGGGACCGCAAACGGCATTGATACTCTTTTGCAATTCAACCAATGTGAAAGCTGTGTTGTACATGTAGTGCAGCATATATGCAGGGCCCAAGGCTTGTCTTGGTCATCAATCTTGCATCCGAAGTAAAGATGATATGCCTTCTTCAGTTGAGAAGTGATACTTTTCTTCTGGTTGGCAAATGTCACTTCCCCACAAATGTAGCAGAAATTGTCAACAGTATTAACGCACTTTCGCGGCATTACTGTTCTATATTGTACCTAAATGGCTAAAATTATTGATTAATAAAAGTTACATGTAACAGTAGCTTAAACTGTTTCACACACAGTCTGAAATATTTTAAATGCTCAACCTTTCCGACTGCGTATAGTACACTTCTGACGTCAGATGGCTTCAGCAGCCATCTGGCAGTAGTATTGCATTGCATCAGAAAATGATGCAATCAACTTTGGATGATGTGTGCATGCTGGTATTATGCAATGTGATGCAATATTACATCATTCAAGGCTTATTTGGGATGTTGTTGATGTCCTACTGGATAAATTTACATGGTGAAACGTCAAAAATGAACTACATGCAATATCTTCAAAACGAGAGCCAATAAAAAATGTTTAATGTTATATTCGTGTTCAGCTCACCAAGATATACTACAGATTAGGGCCTTTTAAAGTCAGTAATGATTTCAATGTTGACCAATGTTTACAATGAGTGAAAAGATTGAACAGCAGATTTTCTGGCATTAAATTCTGCTAGAAACTTGGAGATTCGTGTAAAGAGACTTATGACAAGTTCTCTGGGAACAAGCAGGAAGTCAGACCTCAAATTTATTTTATTTATTTATTTATTTTTATTTGTGCTTATTTTACCGCCTTTCGTGAATCAAAGCGGTTTACAAAGAACTCAAGGCAAGAAACAATTACATATGGGTGATGTTGGCACCGATGGAGCCCTGGCGGAAGCATCCCCCCAACTTTCACAGAAAGCCTTTGGGAGATGCCACCACGCATGCGTGGTCCCCTCCCCCCCCCCCCCCCCCCCAAGGGTGCCATCTTGCTCAGTCTTCTTTTTTTCACGGAGCCCTGCAGACGTTTGTCTGGCTTGTCCCTGGAAAAAGTTGATTTTTCTCTCTGAGTTTCGTAATCATCTCCAGTATCGCACCGATACTCTTCCCACCTACCGACCTCGTTGCCTTGGCGTCGTTCGGTCTATTTTCATAGTTTTTGTTCTGTTTTCCTGGCATCTTCGCACCTTTTTTTCTCCCACTGGCAGCCCAGAGAGTCTTCGACCTTGCAGGGGTACTTTTTTCTCCCATGGCTACCAGTGACTTAAGAAGTGTGATCAGTTCTCCAAAATTGTCTTTGACCGACACACACGACTGCTTTCTCCACTACCTCGGGCCAGACCACAGCACAGCAGCCTGTGGTCTCTGCAAGAGGATGTTCAGTAAGGCCCTCTAGAACCGCCAGCAGCAGCACGATAAGTTTTTCCACAAATCCCCGGTGCCTCCGAAGGCCAGGGCCTCGTCTGAGGCCCCGACATCTCGGGTGGTGCCTTCCTAACCCGAGCCTTGTCGTGGGTCCTCAGAAAGGGAGTCTCCCTCGAGGGAACCCGGGAAGGAGAAGAAACTCTTGAAGGTGGCGTCCTTGGAGAGTTCCGACTGGCCGGGTGTTCCTCGGGCCTGATCCTGCAGTCCGAGACATTCGTCTGAGGCGTCAAAGAAGGAGCGGCCTGCAAAAGTCCCCCAGAAAGATCCGACCATGGACTGGCCTCGGTTCCCAGACACTATCCTCATCAAGGATTCCCCTTCGGGGGAGCTGGCATTCGGCCCGAGTCCTTCAGGGGAGCCGGTGTCAGGCCCAAGTCCTTTGGTGCCCGCGCCAAAGGCTGCGGAGCCTTCTGGCCTGGAGCCCAGAATGGCAGCCCTGGAGCACAGTTTGTCTGCCTTCATGGACCAGCAGTGGGCACTATTGTCCAGCACGACCAGTTCAACCATCCCAAACACCGGGCCCTCAACGTCCAAGACATCCCCGGAGGAAGAGCCGATCCTCGAGGTCCTTAGGCCTCAAATCGATCCTTGGCCAAAGTTGTGATCCGAGTCCCGCTCAACGGGGCCTCAGTCATCCCCAGAAAGTTTGCCGGGCACTGGCCGCAGGGCGTCAGGGGCCCCAAAGCCTGCAGAGCAGCCTTCCTACGAATCCTTGACGGACTACTCTGAGTGGGAAACGGAGGACGAGGAGTCCCCCGATAACCATCGCCACTGCGACATCCCATCTGACTCTCCCATTTCAGATCCTCAACTGCAGTCCCCGCCCAAGGATATGGGCTTCCTTGATTTTGTCAGGGGCAAGTCCAAGGCCCTGGCATTCCCGACCGAGTCGGAGGACGACTCTCGGGCGGATGAGTTGGAAATCCTCCAATATGAAGTCAGTCTGTGGAAATCACTCACAATGCCCATTCCTCCCATCCTGGAATGGCTGATGCTCTGAATGTGGGAGACACCGGCTTCGGTGCTGGTGGTGAGCAAACGGCTCGACTCGATGTATCGAGTCAGCTGGAGCCCAGGCTTCCAAAAGTCACAGCTGCCACATAACTCAATGGTGGTGGAGTTGTCCATGTGTCAGCTGAAAAGCCAGAAGACGCACTCCTTAGTGCCCCCGGCAGGGAGGCCCGCACCCAGGACACCCTTGGCAGAAAGTGCTACCAGGGCTCAATGCTCATCGGCTGCATCCAGGCCTACCAGCTGTACATGGGCATGTACCTGAGAGAAGGAAATCACTGGGTTCTCGGCTGGTCTCTCCGAGGAACTCTTGCAGCGGTTTAAGAACCTGGCCAAAGCAGTCCATGAATGCTCCAAATTCATGTCTCAAGCAGTCTATGACGGGTTTGAGTTGGCGGTTCGAGTAGATGCGGCTGGCATCGGTGCATGCCACCAAGCCTGGCTACAGTTGTCCAACCTCGAGCAGTGGGTTCAGGTCAAATTGGTCAATGTCCCCTACCAAGGAGAGAATCTCTTTGCAAACCCATGACTGACAAGGCTGCCGAGCTGGAGACAGAGTTCATGATGAGGACCAGGCTCTCTAAAAAGACTGCTGCCCCTCCCTGATGGAAGGGTTTGGGCAAAAGGTTCTTCTACCCGAGGAATGGAGCTGCTTACAGAAACTATCCACCTTATCAGGCCTCCCCAGCTCCCTAACAGGGTCAGCAGGCCAAGGGACATGGGCATGGCTCACATAAGCAGAAGGCTCCGAAACCCCAGGCACTAGCTCTGGCACAGCCAGGGGGAGTTTTTGGCTCCTTGAGCATAGCCTGTCTACCCCATGGAGATGAGCAGCCCACCGGGGGACATCTGGCCCTCTATGCCCAGAGGTGGGTGACCATCACCATCGATTCCTGGGCACTTTGGGTAGTCAGGGAGGGTTACCTCCTCCACCTGACTCAGCTACCTCTCCCTTATTTCCCAGAAGAGCCCCTTAGGTCTCCCCTCTACCGGGACCTTCTTCTGAAGGAGTTGACAGGTCTTCTCAAGGACAAAGCGGTGGAACCGGTGACCCATCACCTCAAGGGCAAGGGGTTCTATTCCAGGTACTTCCTCGTGCCAAAAAGAACAGGATGCCTAAGGCCCATCCTTGACCTGCGCAACCTCAACAAACTCCTGGTGAGGGAGAAGTTCAAGATGCTCTCCCTTGGAACATTGCTTGCATACCTCCAGCAGGTAGACTGGCTATGCTTCTTAGAACTCAAGGATGCTTATACCCACATCCTCATCCACCCCAACAACAGGCAGTACCTGCAGTTCATAGAGGGGGGCAGGCACTTTCAATACAGGGTGCTCCCCTTTGGCTTAGCCTCTGCCACAAGAGTTTTCACACAATGCCTGGTGGTCGTGGCCACCTTCCTCCGGCTTCAGAGGGTCGTCATCTTTCCCTACGTGGATGACTGGCTCATAAAGGGAGGCACGGCCTCAGAGGTGCAGCAGGCTACTGCACGCACCATGCATGTTCTGCAGCACTTGGACTTTGTCATAAACTACCCCATGTCTCACCTCCTCCCGACCCAGAGTCTGGAGTTCATTGGGGTAAGGATCAACAAGCTCCAGTTGAACGCTTTCTTTCCCAAGGACCGAGTCGATCATCTCAGGACTCTGGCTCGGGACGTACAGTACCATCCCTCGGTGCCTATCTGACTTCTCTTGTGCCTCCTCGAGCACATGGCCTCCAAGGTCCATGCCACCCCAGACACTCGTCTCCACATGCGGGTGGCGCAGTGGTGTCTCTGGGACCAGTGGTCTCAGGCCACGGACCGCCTCTGAGACAGAGTTTCTGTGACCCGCCGATTGGAGGACTCCTTGATCTAGTGGCAGTCGCCCCAGCACCTCGAGGCGGGCATGCCTTTTCAGGCCCCAACCCCCTCAAAGGTCCTCACCATGGACACCTCCCTGTTCGGCACCTCCCTCTCCGCACCCAGGGCTGCTGGTCACCAGACGAGAGCACCCAGCAGATTATCCTCCTGGAGCTCCGAGCCATACACCTAGGCCTTAGGGTCTTCTGTTACAATCCGCATCACCAGCTGGTGCTATTCCAGATGGACAACCAGGTGGCGATGTTCTGCGTGAACAAACAGGGGGGCACAGGGTCTTGCACCCTTTGTCAGGAGGCATCGGTCCTCTGCTTGTATGCATTCCAACAGGGTATCCTCCTGCGGGTAGTGTACCTGCCAGGCCAGGACAACCTGCTGGCTGACAGGCTCAGCAGAGTTCTCTAGCCGCACGAGTGGCAGCTGGACACCAAGGTAGCCAGTCGGCTTTTCTGGCTCTGGGGGGAACCCATGATGGACCTGTTCGTCAGCCCAGACAACTTTCAGTTACTCCGCTTCTGCTTCTGGCAGGGCCACCCCTCCAGGGTGGCAGTAGATGAGTTACTGGTCTCGTAGTCAGAAGGCCTCATGTACGCCTTCCCTCCTACGCTGACCGCCAAAACCTTCTTCAGGACCCTCCGCGACAGAGCCTCGCTCATCCTGATAGCTCCTCAGTAGCCCAGGCAACCGTGGTTCCTGCTGCTCCTACAGTTGATGGTGGAGACCCCATCCCCCTGGGGACCGCCCTGGCACTCCTATTTCAGGAGGGGGTTTCTCTCCTGCACCCCAACCTGGGGTCCCTGTCGCTGACAGCCTGGCTACTGAGAGGGTGACTGGCCCCTTTCAACCTCCCGGTTGAGGTGGAGGACATCCTGCTGGCCTCTCGCAAGGCCTCTACTAGGAAGGCTTATGCCCTGAAATGGTGCAGGTTCTCAGTTTGTTGCACCAAACGTGGGGCTGATCCCTTCTCCTGCCTGGTGGCCCTAGTGTTACAGTACCTGTTCCACTTCTCCCATTCCGGGCTCAAGTCTAGCTCCGTCCGAGTACACCTTAGTGCCCTGGCGGTGCACTATCATCTGGTGGATGGTAAGCTCCTCTCGGCCCAACCGTTGGTGACCCGTTTCCTTCAGGGTCTGCACTTATCGAAGCCCCCGGATCGCTCTCCGGCAACCAAATGGGACCTCAATGTGGTGTTGGGGCAGCTCACTCGCCCGCCCTTCGAACCTCTGGCTACTTGCCACCTCCACTACCTCTCTTGGAAGGTGGCTTTCCTAGTTGCGCTTACCTCCGCTCGCAGAGTTAGTGAGCTTCAGGCCCTTGTGGCGGAGGTGCCCTATACCTGGTTCTACAAGAACAGAGTGGTTCTTTGCACGCACCCCAAATTCCTGCCGAAGGTAGTGTCGCCCTTCCATCTCAACCAGGAAGTGGTACTCCCTACCTTCGTTCCAAGACCTCACTCCAATCGGGCAGAGATGGTTCTTCACACCTTGGACTGTAACAGGGCTTTGTCCTATATCCAACGCACTAAGGCCACCGCAAAGCTTCTCAGCTTTTTATCTCCTACAACCCCAGTAGGATGGGGGAGGCAGTGACCAAGCGTTTGCTGTCCACATGGGTGACAGACTGTTTCACTCTCTTATGAGCAGGTGAGGCTCCCGCTGGAAAACTGTGTCACGGCGCACCATGCAGGGCCATAGCGGCCTCGGCAAACTTACGCTCTGTCCTGATGGTGGACATCTGCCGGGCCGCTATCTGGTCTTCAGTCCATACCTTCGCAGCCCATTACTGCCAGGAAAGAGAGTCCGGATTGGACACTGCCTTCGGCCAGGCTGTGCTCCGTAACCTTTTGGGAGTTTAGGCAACTCCTACCCTCCGACCCGTCTGTGTTCAGGCTGCCTGAGTACTGGTTTCATCAGACACTGGATTCCTACTGTGATCTGTAGGCACAGACTCAGTTGCTGCTGCTTGCGGCTTTCCATGAGGGAGCGCTATTTTTGCTATGGGTTTTCGGTAGCCTGTAGCTGGTGAGTCCTATATGTGAGGACTGGCTTCCTGCTTGTTCCCGGAGAAAGCGTAGTTACTCACCTGTAACATGTGTTCTCCGGGGACAGCAGGAATCAGTCCTCACAAGCCTCCCTAATACCCATGGAGTTGCTCCTTCACCATCTTTTATTTTTGCCATCTTTAGCTATGTCATCTAACTGAGCAAGATGGCACCCTTGGGCAGGAAGGGGACCACGCATGCGTGATGGCATCTCCTAAAGGCTTTCTTTGAAAGCTGGGGGGATGCTTCCTTGAGGGCTCCATCAGTGCCGACGTCACCCATTTGTGAGGACTGATCCCTGCTGTCCCTGGAGTACACCTGTTACATGCGAGTAACTACGCTTTACAGCAAGTGTATGGTGATGAATGCATGAGTCGTGCTGGAGCCTATGATTGGTACAAATGCTTCCAAGAGGGCCACCAAAGTTTTGATAGTGACGAACGTTCTGGAAGGCCATCCACAAGCAGGAATGAAGACAGAGTTGAAGCAGTGCATGCCACAATACACTTAAATCGTAGATTGACAATCAGGGAGCTTGCTGAGGACATGGACATCAGTTTTGGGTTGGTACAGTCCATTCTTACTGTCTATTTGGGGATGAGATATGTGTCTGTAAAATTTGTGCCAAAACTCTTGTCCCCGACCAAAAAGAAGATGGACTGTCTGCAGCCAGGGAGTTGTTAGAATGCGTTGAAAATGACTCATATTGCATCAAAAAGATTATTACTGGTGATGAATCATGGGTTTATGGTTATGACCTGGAAACTAAGGCTCAATCGTCAGTGTAAAACTCCAGTCTCTCAGATCCCAAAAAAAACCTTCAGGTGAGGAGCAATGTCGAGGTCATGCTCAGTTTTCTTTGATTACCAGGATATTGTTCATCATGTGTATGTTCCAAAAGGCCAAACCATCTATAAGGAGTACTACATCCAAGTTAATCGTTATTTGTTCTGACTCATTTGAGAGATGAAGTTTGTTGTAAGAGGCTAGAGTTGCACAGGAATGATGAATGGTTGCTTCATCACGATGACACCCTAATGCATGTGTCACATCTTGTCCAGCAGTTTTTTTTTTTTTTTTAAACTTTTATTTTCATTTTATAACAATAACAATACACACAGTAATAAAACAAGGATGATTGCATCAAAATAAAATGGAATAAACCGGAAAATAACCCCATCAACCCTCCCCCCCTATGCTTCTTCTCTAGATAATAAAAAAAAAGAAAAGAAAAGATATTAACCCAGGCATGGGGTCCATAGCAATTATGTTAGAACATAAACATAACAGTCATGATATACTATGGATCGAGAGAGAGATATAACTAGACAGTCAAGTGCGAGCATTTGGCCGACTGCACGAAATCTGTGAGTAATTTCCATTTAGACACCTGGTAGCGGGCCTGAAGGGAAGGGGTAGCCCTACGAGGAATTTGTTCAAACTTACTATATAGACAGACACAATTCCACCATTCTAGAGGACTCAGTGAAGAGCTATTTTCCAATATTTCATGATTAACGATATGGCAATACCCATTAGAAAGTCAAGGAGGAAGTAAGCAGACTTCGGGAGAGAGGGGATGCCCGCTGCAGAACGGAGTCCCACTATTTTCCAGGAGAGTGGTTCAGTAAAGTGTAAGATAGATTGAATACGACCCCAGACCCGGCTCCAGTAGTGTTGTAGTGCGGGGCATTCGTACATGACATGAGTGAGGGTGCCTGTAGCTGCATGGCAAGTCCAACATTGATTACTCAGAGTGGAAGTCCATTTGGCCAGTCTATCAGGGGTATAGAAACAGCGATGGGCAAAGAAGAAAAGCGTCTGGGTTAAGGAAGCCGAGCGGGAAACACGAACCACTTTGCTCCAGAAGAGGTTCCAATGTTCAGGGGTTAGAGTTACACCCAATTCTCGCTCCCAAGTCTGCTGTGCAGAAGGGGGGACAGCATTCTGAGGAGCACAAAGAGTTTTATAAAAGGTGGAAGCAACACCGGACTGAGCCCCAATGAAGGAGACCACCTCAGTTATCCCTTGGTCATGAGGAGTTAGTGGGGGAAAAACCCCAGCACTCTTGAGACAGTGCTGCAACTGAAGCAGTTGAAAATAGTATTTAGAAGGAAGGCCAAACTCACAATGGAGCTCATTAATGGACTTCCAACGAGCATTGTGAAACAGTTGATTGGGAGTCCAGATGCCTCTGGAATACCAGGGACTCCAGGCCACCGGCTTATGTTGAATTTGGAATCGAGCATTATGCCAAATTGGAAGCCTATCTAGTGGGCAAGCTAGGGAATCTAGGGAGCTGATGAGAACATTGAAGGAGCGAAGTGTATCCAGGAGCATTGGTGGATAGTGGGCATCCAGTGGGAAAGTCATTCCAGGGAGATAGCTAAGTGGAATGGGCTTACAGAGGTCTTCTTCTATATCTAACCATATTGGTCTGGACGGGAAAGAAGCGTCCAACCAACGGGCACCCTGTTTGAGAAGAAAAGAGAGGTGATAGTTGAAAAAATCAGGAAATCTTATCCCACCATGTTCCTTATCTGACTGAAGTTTATGTTTCGCTATTCTAGGCGGTTTGTTCTGCCACAAAAATCTGATCAACAGGCCCTCGATATCTTTGTAGGTGTGTCGAGGGAGAAGGCACGGTAACATTTCTAAGACATAATTAACCTTGGGAACAATCATCATCTTTATGGTATCCATACGGCCCCACCACGTAAGAGTAAGTGGAGACCAACGTTGGGTGAGCTCACGGACCTTGGTGATTAAATTTTTGACATTAAAAGCGACGGTTTCTTCGAGAGGATAACAGTAATGTACCCCTAAATATTTTACCATACGGGGCTGCCATACAAAAGGAAAGGTTTGCAAGTCTGCTTGGTGAACCTGATGGTTTAGGGGAAAGGCGACTGATTTGGTCCAATTAATTTTGTAACCTGAAAGTTGAGAATAGCGGTCAATTAGATCCAGAACAACAGATACGGAGTCTAAGGAAACAAAAAGCATAAGATCATCTGCATACGCTGAGACTTTTATATCCCGACGGGGAAAGGGAGCGCCGTGGATATGTGGAGACTGACGGATTAACAGGATTAGGGGTTCTAACGCAAGATCAAAAAGTAAGGGGGAAAGTGGGCACCCCTGACGGGTGCCTCTTTGCAGTAAAAATGGCTGGGACTTCAATGTGTTGGCACAGACACTAGCAGTTGGTTGAGAGTATAGCACTTGAAGGCAACGGAGAAAATTATCGCCGAAACCAAACCAACGGAGGGTCGCAAATAGGAATGGCCATTCTAGCCGGTCAAAGGCTTTTTCGGCATCTAGGGAAAGGCCAACCAATGGACGATCGTGGGAGGCCATATTAGTTAGTACATGACAAAGAGTCCTGGCATTATCAGCAGTTGATCTGCCGGGAATAAATCCACATTGATCTGGATGTATTAAAGTGGTCATTTTGTGAGAGAGCCGAGTAGTAGAAAGAATAGTGGCGAAGATTTTATAATCTGCGTTAAGCAGGGAGATGGGTCGGTAATTGGCTGTCAGGTGTGGGTCTCTCCCCTCCTTCTCAAAGACCACTATGTTGGCCTCTGAAAAGGAACCAAGGGAGGATCCGTCGGCTACTAGGGTAGTAAAGTATTGCTGCAAAAACGGGGCCAGATCAGAGCTGAAAGTTTTGAAGAACTCAGCCGGAAGGCTGTCTGGACCCGCAGCACGGCCGGAGGCACATCTTTTAATTGCATCCTGTATTTCCACAAGAGTAAACAAATGATCAAGGGCCGTGCATTCCTCAGCCGAGAGAGTAGGACGCTGTACACCAGCTAACAAGCGGTCGAAATGTTCAGGAACAAACTCACATTCAGATTTATACAAGCTAGCATAAAAATCGCGAAAAAGCTCTAAAATCTCATGATCTTTTGTGACAAGGCCATTCCCAGATGGGCTTCGGAGAGCTGCTACCCGTTTGGCTTCTTTTTTCCCCTTCAAAGCATTAGCTAGTAGTTTACCAGCGCGATTATTTTCCCGGTAATACAATCCCTGCTGGGATGCTATATTTCTAACAGCGGCATTATGCAAAATCTTGTTGTACTGAAAACGGAGACGTTGCAAACGAAGCAGAACACATGGGTCTGTTCGGGACGTAAGAATACGTTCACCAGCCTGTATCTGTTGTTCAAGGATCACCAATTGTTGCCTTCTTTGTTTCCCAAGACGGATTTGATAACTAGTCACCGTGGCTCGAATAGACGCCTTAAAACCCTCCCTCAAGGCCATTTTCGTTGTGTCAAGTGGAGAGTTAAAATGAAAGTAATCTTGTATGGCAGCCCGTATTACAGTTTGAAAATCCTGTTGGTCTAGGAGAGACCTATCAAAAGACCATGCTCGGGGACTTGCATTTTGCGCAGCAGTGTGTATCGTAAAAGATATGGCAGCATGGTCTGAAATGTGCAAGGGGTGAATCTTAGCCATACCAATCTGCGATACCAATGTTTTAGATAAAAGAAAAAAATCTATTCGGGATTGTGATTGGTGAGGAGCGGAGAAAAAGGTAAAATCCAAATCAGAAGGATTCAATAACCTCCATATGTCCACCAAAGCCAAATCAGCGATCATAGCTGTAAGTATGGAGAGACTCTTGGGTGGACCACAGGTTCTAGGCGGCTGCCGATCCACCAAAGGGTCGAGGACCTGATTAAAGTCTCCTCCCAGTATTAGTGGGGTATGAGCGGAGGCTTGCGCAGCTTGTGCAATTTTAGCAAAAAAACCAGGATTGTCAACATTTGGAGCATAAATACAAATACACGTGAATTCTAGATCCCCCACTTTGAGATGAGCGCGAGCCCATCTACCCTCATTATCTGAGCTAATATCTAGCACGGTGGCCTGCAGGGATTTCTTAACAAGTATGGCAACACCACAGCGTTTAGCAACAGCGGGAGAATACGCCACAACAGCATAAGGCTTGACATTAAGCTTTAGTGTTTCTTTAGCATTTAAATGCGTTTCTTGAAGCAGTACTAAATCAGCATGCTCCGTATTCAAATAGCTAAGAATTTTCTTCCTTTTGATTGGACTATTGATACCTTTGACATTCAATGATAAGAGCTTACAAAAAGCCATCTAGTAATATACAAAATTCTGAGAGAACATGAAGTTGCACATTATTCCCTAAACTATGCATATTGGTAGCAAATGACTGTACACACGACATGAAATAATAAACTTTTGGTAGAAAGCATAAATAACCCCAAAAAAAAAAGAGACAGGCACCGAAGTGCACTAGAGAAGAAGCAAAACCCCAACTATTACTGGCGACCATGAGTCTGCGGGGGGAAGCCCCAGAGAAGGCCCGATACTGGCCATACTCCCTGCAGCAGGAACAAGTCCCGGGAGCCACCGAAGGGTGCAGAGAAGCAGGATGGCGGTTCAAAGAAGTAGGTCAGGAGAGCAGTCCAACCGCGTCCGCAGCGAAATCACTGCGATAGGCCCCAATGAGGTAGAGATTTAAGAGAGCTTTGAACAGCAACACAGCTTGATGGTAACATCAACGCATCAGTTCAGCTTCTGTAGAGTCCAAAAATGCAGCGAGGAGGTCAGGATCCTCGAAGGTCCTGGTATGGTTATGCAGCGTAACGCGTAGCTTTGCCGGATACAGGAGACCAAATCGGGCCTGCAGTTGCTGAAGGCGAGGGCGATAAGCAAGAAGCTTCTTTCGGCGGTCCATCGTGGGCTTAGAGAGATCAGGGAAGAAAGACACTTTATGCCCATCTATCTCGAGGTGATGATTAGCCCGGGCAGCAGCCAGAATTTGCTCAGCTTGTTGATAGCGCAGTAGCCGAAAAATGATGGGCCTGGGAGTCGTCCGGTTGAGCGCCATATTAGTGGGGACACGGTGTGCCCGGTCTATCTCCAGGTCCTTAAGAAACGTCGTCTTCAATAGAGAGGGTAGAATATTGCCCAGATATTCCCGCAGATCTCCTGCTTCTACGCCCTCTGGAGCTCCAATGAGTCGAATGTTATTGCGACGAGCTCTATTATTGCTATCTTCAAGTTCCTTTTGAAGGAGCAAAATCTGGCGTTCAGCTTTATCGATCTTCCCCATTCGCACCGCGTGCGATTCAAGAGTCTCCGCCATTTTGTCTTGGCGCAACGAGAGGCCCTCGAGCCTTTCCTGCATCATGGTAGGGTCCTCACGCATGGCGCGGATCGCTTCTCCGTTGGATTGTACAATTTCCTTTACACCACGAATCTCCTCGAGTATCACCCGCTGCATTTCAGGGCTCTCACAGAGCGGCGCCATCTTATGCGGGGAAGGCAGTTCCGTTTTGGAGCGTTTGCCGTGCGACGAAGTGGGGGAGCCGAAATCTAGGCGCTGTGGTTTAGGTCCCGCCATCCCTCCGATGCGCCCCGGCGATTTTAAAGCAAAATAGTGAAGTTTTGCAGGAGTTCAGTCAGGATTCTGTGTAGGCCTCTCGGGAGCTTCAGCACAAGGCGTCTACCCCGTTGGACATCAGGCTCCGCCCCCCTTGTCCAGCAGTTTTTAGTCAAACATCAAATTGCACAAGTCCGTCAGCCTTCATACTCACGTGACTGTGCACCCTGTGACTCTTTTTCTTGTTTCCAAAACTGAAATTATCACTGAAAGGAAGGAGATTTGATGACTTGGAGACCATTAAGCAAAATTCGACACAGCAGCTTCATAGCATAACGAAAGAGGCATTTCAAAAATGTTTCCAGCAGTGACAGGAACATTGGAGGAAGGTTATTTTATCGGAAGGGGACTACTTTCAAAGAGACTGAGTGCAATAACTGTCAGTGTTACATTTCTTGTGTTATTGTACAAGTCTTGATACTTTTTGATCGCACCTCGTAAACTGAAGTCTTTATGATTTTTGTACACCATTCTCTTAGGAATCAATATAGCTGCTCCTCATCTTTTGCCTGTCCCTTTACTACCCCGCTAAATATATGTATCAACTTGATCTTGCTTCATTTCGCATTCCTGCAAGTGTTCCTCTTATAGTAGGAGAGCCCTGTTTGCTTTAAGGGATTTAAAATAGCTTGGGGTGTTTTCCTTCAAGGTAATAGTTTAATCTGTTTATATTTAACAATAGTCTTCTTGTTAATCCCATCTCTCATGAAGAAATTGTATTCATGCTTGAACTGTGTGGTTGCTGAAAATTTTCATTATGACACTTCTGTTCAGTTGGTGGTTTTCCTTAATGCCATGTTCCTCTCCTCTTTGGGGAAGGTCCTTCTGTATTTGTTTTGTTTTGTTTTTAACTTTCTATTTATTGGTTTTAACAAAATTGTACAAGTATGCACTTGTTATAGAAATGTGAAGAGGATGAGTTAAAAATAGACTACACAAATAGTCAACTATCCATCAAGTAAACCAAAATGAAAAAACGTATTGTATCCTTTATTCCTTTAGCCCACAAAAACATAATTGGGGGATGGGGGATGGGGGGGGCGGTTGGAATGGGCGGAAAAAAATTAAGTAAAGAAGTATAAAGAAACTTAAATAGGAAGGTAAATTAGGCAATAAGTCCATATCCCTAGGCCAAATGTCCATCACCCAATTTCTTTTGCTTCTGGAGTCTGTGAAGAGGAGACTGTGCTAGATGGATTCTTCAGACACAAACAACTTGAAAAGTAAATGCTGTAAATATTGCAAAAAAGTGTGTTCGTGTTTCACAGATGGCGTGCATAGTTGCCATATGTGAATGAGTAGATGGTGCATTTAAGACTTGCAAGAGGATTAATGAACTTATAGTATGGCAAAATGGTGTGTTTTTCCTTCTTCCATTTGCAAAAGGTTGGGGGGGGGGAATGAAGAGACATGATAAAGTGTCTCTTTAGGGCAGTGTTTTTCAACCTTTTTTGTGCAAAGGCACACTTTTTTCATGAAAAAAATCACGAGGCACACCACCATTAGAAAATGTTAAAAACATTTACCTCTGTGCCTATATTGACTATATATAAAGTAATTCTCTTGAATAGGAATCAAACACTCACACCAACCCCCCTCCCCTGCTGGTTCACACCAGCCCCCCTCCCCTGCTGGTTCACTCACACCACCCCCCCCCTCCACTGCTGGTTCACTCACCCACCCCCCTGTCACTTACTCACCCCTCCTGCTGGGTCACTCACTCACTTACCCCCCCTCCCCTGCTGGTTCACTCACACCATCGCCCCCCCCCCCCTTGCTGGTTCACTCACACCACCCCCCCCCCTCCACTGCTGGTTCACTCACACTCCCCCCCCCCTTGCTGGTTCACTCACACTCCCCCCCCCCTTCCTGGTTCACTCACACACACACACACACACACACCCCCCCTGCCCAAGCCGCTGCTTCTGCTTTGTACAGAGCAGCACTAATAACAGGGGTATTATATCCTAGAGTGTGTAAAATAAATAATCCAACAATCTACACTCCAAATATATCTCCGGTCTTGTTTAAGAAATTAATCATCCACTTCGAGTTAGTGCTGCAGCATGTGTCTATACACTCTTATACCAAAGCAGCGGCTGCACTACACTTACATTGAAAAGTAAAGAGAAACTGTGTCAGGAGTCCTCCGATCATGCAGAGCCCGAGGAAGTGATGCCATGGGGGCGGGCTCCTCACAGGCTGTCTTTCCTTTTCAAATTAACTTTAATTTGAAAAGGAAAGACAGCCTGTGAGGAGCCCGCCCCCATGGCATCACTTCCTCGGGCTCTGCATGATCGGAGGACTCCTGACACAGTTTCTCTTTACTTTTCAATGTAAGTGTAGTGCAGCCGCTGCTCTGTACAAAGCAGAACCAGCGGCTGCACTGCTATAGGGAATCGCGTTCGCGCCGCGGACTTCGGCACAAAAGCCGGTTTTTTGCTCTGGCCGCTCCCGATCTTGCGGCCAGAGCAAAAAAACGGCTTTTCAATGGCCGGTTTTACAACTGTGCTGGCAGCCGGCCTGGCCATGGAAAAACCGGCCAGGCCGGCTGAAAACCGGCCGGTTGGCAACCCTAATTTGTGAGCCGAGGCCACATGTTACGGATGAAATTGGAATTTTTCCCACGGCACACCAGACAATATCTCACGGCACACTAGTGTGCCGTGGCACAGTGGTTGAAAAACGCTGCTTTAGGGTAGCAGGGGCTGTGGAGCTGTATGAGGTATCTTTATGACTGGTTAGGACTATATGTTTGTGTCTATCTTGAGATAGTGTATGGTGTGAGGATGGGGTGTCTTTATATGTGTGTGGTTCAAGGATGGGGAGTGTGGCTTGCAGCTCTCTTCAACCTTTATCACTTCCTTAGACCCAGTGGTACACAGACATTTGGGCTGCGACAACGATGACTTCTGCACACTCCAATTTGCCCTGGTCCTGCTGCTCCGGTGTCTCAAGCTGTATAGATGGTTTCTCTCCCAGAGAACGGAAAACAGGACTCATCAACAGGACGGCGCCGAGACGGAAGTACTCTCCATAGCTCAGAAGGGCTTTGCCCTTCTGAGCATGGGCCAACTGGCCCCACCCCCCCTGCCCGCCCCTAGCTAGCCAGTACGTCCTCTAGCTTAGCCTTTCGCCGCTAGGAGGCGGGCAGTAGGACGGAGGCCGACCCCATCCAGGGGAGGTGGGTGGGTATGTGTGGCTGACTTATCCTGCTGTCCCCGGAGAACTCTAGTTACAGGTAAGTAACTCAGTTTTCTCCTAGGACAAGCAGGATGAGTCAGCCACAATTGGTGCCTCCCAAGCTGGCAGTTGCTGAGGAGGATGGGGGAAGGCCGATAACCTTTCCCAGGCCAGGCATGCACCCGTGTTAAGCAACGAGGGGTGATGCCTGTGAGTGCCGAGAAGGAGCAGGTTCATGACTGCGTGTGTTGTCGCAGCGATGTGAAGGGCACTATGCGACGGTCTGCCGTCTTGATGCACCACTGAGGCGGCCAGGCATCTCTGCAGTGTAGGCCAATAGAGCAGCGGGAGTAGCGGTGATGAAGAACGAAAGAGGGCCCTCTCTGTGCGGGAGTAGCGGTGATGAAGGAGCAGCAGGCAGCTATCAAGCCGTCATTGTGCGAAGAACGAAAGAGGGCCCTCTCTGCAAGCAGTGGGATGTCCTCCCAACAGTGACGGCACAGAGATGGCAAACACTGGTCACAGAGTGCAAGGACCTTAGGCCATCATTCACTATCTATTTATATTGATAGTTTTATTTAGATTTAAATTTTATTTTATTTTATTTTTATTTATTTATTTATTTATTTTTTTGATAACTCCGTAGCTTGATACCGGAGGATCCTGTCAGCCATAGTGTAGCCTGATAGGGGATGACAGGAACAGGTAGATCACTGCATGGCGGTACCAGTACCGGTTTGGCAACTTATCACCATAAGACTGTCCAAGGCAAGTAGGGATCGTGAGATAAAACCTTGATTCATGGTTACTAGGCAGTAGTGCCAACTACTAGGATATTCCTCCTTCCTGGGTTTGACCCAGTATGGCGTAACATCCGGACTGAGTCAGCAGTGGAATGCATCAATGTTCCATGGGGTGATCGCTGAAAAGTATCAGGCCAGAGGTGACCACCAAGCTCGCAGTGCCCAAGTGTGTTCCGCGGACGGCGGCGGTGGCAGAACAATTGTCTGGCTGGCTAATGTGAGATTCCAGACCTCATCCTCCTCCGCATGGTCCTGCATGAGAGGTGTGCCCATGTAGACGGTGTCCTTGAATGGTGTGTACCGTGATGGCTTTGTTGCGAGTTTGTGGTGGCCTTGCAGATGTGTGATACATGCGTTTTGATAGGTAACGCCTCAGCCAGCCTTATTCATTGGGTACAGTGGGGGATTGAACCCACGATCCCTGCACCATCAGTCAGTTGTGGATCACTCCTGGCCTGGCTTAGGCCTATGTCTATAAGGTAGCCCATCCCTTGTCTGCATACGGGCAGCTGGCAGGTGATTACCGATGGAGGGTTGTATGTATCTGGGCAGCTGGCAGTCGTTGCCTGTTCCTGGGCAGCCGGCAAGGTGATTCGCAGCGGGGGGCCTAGCCACTTGGCTGCTCTGCTGCTCTTTCATTGGAGGAGATGCCACGCCTCCCTTGAGTGGGGGTGCAGGAGGGTCGGGAAAGCAGTCCGCTTTGACCGAAGCGGTCCGCTTCGACTAGGCAGACTAAGCGCTGTTCAGAGGATGGGCTGGTAGGATGTGCTGGGTATATCCCGGTGAGGCATAGAGCTGTCAGGACCATAGCTTGAGGCTCACGCTGTTCCGTTGAGCACGGTAAGTAGATGCCCTGCATGGGTGGTTAGATGACCGCAAGGGCGGGTATGGACCACAGCCGTCAACAGGGACCCAATGAGACAACTGGGTGTGACTGTTGAGGAGAATTTGACAGAGACCTGTCAGACAGAACGTGTCAGAATAGAATGAGTCAGAGTACCTAGATAGCATGCGGACCTGCTGTGGTGAGCCTGACCGATGGAGGATACATTCCCTCACGGTCCAGGCCCTGGAATCAAGAGCCGCGGGAGTTGCTCGTATCCCGTGACCAATGGTCCGGTGCCCCTGGCTCTGTGGATGCTGAGTTAGGGTGACGCCCTCGAGTGGATCAAGAAGGCAAGAAGGGGATCCACACTGGGGATCTCAGTCCGGCTGAGAGCCTGTCACTCCATCTATATGCGCCTTGTAACGACAGGTTTAGACAACACTGGGGATCTCAGTCTGGCTGAGAGCCTGTCACTCCATCTGTATGCGACGTGTAATGATAGGTTTAGACCAGGGTGTTAAGGCAGGTTTAGCACCATAGAGGTTTATTGGGCAGGCGGGCTGTGGCGGACTCATCTGCAGGTGTGAGGTGACCAGCCGCGGAGGTGAACTGTGGTGCCACAGCAGGGAGTTTGACCTATGACCTTCTGTTCTTGCACACACTTCTGTGTGCACTGCGCCGCCACCCCTCTGTTTGATTTGGGGGCACGGCATGGGCGTATCCGCACAGATGGAGGGATGTGCGTCCATGAGGCCACTGTCAGCAAGAAAGGCTGTCCTTTGGCGGAACAGCTGGCGAGTCAGGGATGGACAGGAAGGCCCCGACTGATAGTGGGGTGGCGCTGACCTTTTCCCGTTTGGTCAGGTGGGAGTGTACAGGGACCCATGCAATTGTGGTAGGGAGAAGACCACGTCCCGTGCTTAAGGACAGCGTACTGGCCAACAGCTGACGTCGTTCTATGGTTCCTCGGTCATGTATTAACCCGTGGGCATGGCCTCCTAGAGGGAACAGGGGCCATGCGGCACCTTTTATGTGTCAAAGTGTTGAGAACGTTGTCCTTACATTCCCATATGCAGGTAGCACTTGGGGACCTCTGGTGAGTGGCCATGGCCGCTGTCGATGCGAGCTTCGTAGTCCCTTTAATTGAAGTGAGGATGTAGTTGAAGCAACGACTCTATGTACTATAGTAACCTGCTGCAACAGTCACCCGTAGGAGGATGTCAGACCCTAGGTGCTTTAGGCCAAGGGAAGCGCGAGTGTGGCTGACTGTCAGTTCAGACCTCCTTAGGAGGCCGTTCTGCAGAGTAACGCCTCAGACGGCCCTACTCATTAAGCCCACTGGGAATCGAATCATGACCCCTGCTTTATCCGTCCAAGCATTAACCAGTGCTGCAATGATTGCGCAGCACATCCCACGTCTCCTAGTGGGACGAGGATCCTATTAGCCCTCAGGGTATTCTTGGCGCAGGTCCCGAGTGCTACGCGGTACAGGGAGGCCTGTGTACACTTGGTCCGGATGCGAAGCCACCGTCCCTTTCCCCCCTTCCTGCTATGCAGGCTCTGCGGGGAGGAGTGGACAGCTTGTTGGCCCCGTAAGGATCTCCTTACTAGCTGCTGATATGGGAACCGCTGAAAAGTATGGGGTTTGAACTTGTGACCCTCTAGTCCTACAGGCGCTAGCTATGTCTGCTGCACCACACTGTGACCGCAGTCGGTTAGAGGAGAGCGCTCGAGTTAATTAGGATCAGAGCTAATGCGACGATGTAGTACGGCACCCGCTAGCTAGCCAGGGGACCGAGGAAAATGATCTCCAGACCTTATGAGTAGTGGTCAGTTGCTGGGGAAAACCAGACACTGCTGTAGCTGGAGGGACAGGCAATGATTGCACTTCAGGAGTCTGCATTAAGATATTTAAGCCTTAAGTTTATAACATGCCCCCTAAAGCACTCATGCCCATCATACGCAATGCCTCAGCCATCCTTGTTCATTGGGCACTTTGGGGGATTGAACCCCAGATCCCTGCACCATTGGTAGGTGCGTTAACCATTGTGCTGTAGCTCTGCTCTTGCCACGTTAAAGGCATGCCGGGGAGCTGAGGCGTGCGAATTATGGGGACCAGCGTAAGAAGCTGTCTGGAGTGAGATAGTACACCCATCAATTCGCTGCCCGGATTGTGCGAGCCTGTTGTTGGCATTGTGCAAGTCTGTGTGTGCGTGTGCTCAGGCCCTTGGGGCCGTCCTCCTGGTAGCAACAAGTCTATTGAGGGGTTATCAGTAACCCCACTGTGGGTTTGAACCCACGACCTCTGTCTCCACAGGCAGTGAAGTGACCATTGGGGAGGTAGTGAGACAGGAGCACCGCAGCCAGTATCAGCTGAAGGAAGGGCTATGGAATGCTGGCCAATGGGCTTTCATTCGCGCATTAGAAGGGCTTCCCTCTGCCGGCGCTGAGGGTAGATAGTCAGGCGAGCGGCGGTAGCATGGCTTGCGTGCTGAAAATCTGCGCTGGTAGCGGACCTCCGAGGTGTCGCTGAGTTCCGTGGACTGTGACAGCTTTTACCTGATGTAACCATGATGAGGGAACCCTGGCCCTTATCCTGGTTTAGGTTAATGGGCGGGCGGCCGTCTGCCCCTTGAACAACAAGCTGCGTGCACTGTGCATCATGTTACCAATTTGGGGTTCGCAGCTGGATCGACGCGGTCAGAACAGCCGACGTGGACCTCCATCCCACCTCCGATTGGCAGAGAGAGGGGGAGTCTGCCCTGTTGTGGCAGGGAATCAACCAAGCTTCGAGGCCTTCAAATGCTCAGACCGCATTCCCTTCCTCTTCTGTGTTGTGGAGCAGAGCATGGGGCCTGGTCACAAGAAGCTGTGAGGTGGAGGCTTTTCGGAGGTCTGATGGGAGCCTGTAGGGCATTGGGCACACTCGGCTCCCTGCATTCGAATCCTTGGTTAGAGGGGACCTTTTGGTTGGATAGGCAGAGCATTGGAGCAGCGTCTAGAGGAGCTCCTACGTCGGCGTCTGAACAGCTTGGCGGCGCCGGGACAGCTTCCAATCTGAACGTCCGCGCCGGGAGAAATGTCTGCGCAGAAAGAGTATTCAAGGCTCAATTGTTGGCGCCGGAGAGTCTTCAAGGACTCAATGCCTGCGCCGAACAGGAGATGTCGGCGCCGGGGGTATAAAGGGGCGGCGCCGACTGAGGGCATTCAGGGGATGGAGAACCAACCCCCAGCCAACTGATGGAGCCGTGGAGGCGGGACATGGCGCTGACCAATAGCGCAGAGGATCAAAATGGCCGCCCCCATGTGCCACGTGTGAGGATGTCCGAGGAGCATCGGAGGGGCAAGGCCGCGGATGGAAGCATTACTCAGCACGTCGCCGCCTGTTGAGGTCCCAAATTTCGTGTGAAAATGAGCCAGAGCAGTCACGCTCAGAAAATGCGGCTGTGCAGAGGCCGGGGACGGAGGCCTAATCTGGCGCGTCCCGGGCTTGCAGAGGGCTCGAATCCATATCGGTCACCGTAAGCCGGGGACGGAGGCCTTCGAGGCGCGTCCTGGGCTGCCGCGAGGGCGTCCATGGTAAGCGGCTGATTCCTTTATATATGGGCAGCGTCTCCTCTCACCATGGCACCTCCTAGGTTGGATGCGACATATTTTGCTGCCCGATGATCAGGAGGCCGCGTCTGTGGCAGAGATCAGGGACGGGGCCTTCACAGGCACATCCCCTGACTCTGCAAGGGCAGTGTTCGGCCACATGGCTGGCCAGGGGCTCAAGCTCATTGTTTCTTAGTCAGCCACTGGAACAGCCTGAAAGAAAAACCTGGCAAGCAATAAGGTAAGTCTTACTGAATACATACCTGGTAGTAGAAGAGGATTATTAGGTGTTTTAAGAGTTTAGATGATGTGGAGAGTAAAAGTCCGTCTTGCTGGCAAGGCGGAAGAACAAGAACTGGCTAGCTAGGGGCGGGCAGGGGGGTGGGGCCAGTTGGTTATAAAACAGTTGGTTATAATCTCATCCACCAACTGCGAGTAATATGTGGCATGTATTTAGTAGTGTATCCAGTCTGCCATTCAGGCTGCAGTAGCCCCACTTTAAAATCTCAAGTGCTCAAGATAAGCACAACATATGTGAACATATAGGTAGCAGGGTCCCCGGATTCCTTTGTCAGCACTATGTTATTGCTTGCTGATTTCAGCATTTGTCTACTCAGATTGCTTTTATTTCCTCCTTCATTTATTTATTTTGGAGTTTATTACTTGCTTTATTGCAGCAGTGCTCTAAGTAAGATATAAAAATTACAAAGTGATAGTTACAAAACATAAGCATGCCCAACAATGTAAAATTTATGAGCAATAACAAAGTATTCCAACTACTAGTATGCAAGCTCAAGCTAAAGTTGAAAAAGAGCAAGCCTTCATGAATGTGGCAAAATATGACCTTGAGAATATGCCACCAAAATTTAAAGACTGCCTGCAAAATCAATTTGCTTCTTTAAATACAAATGACAGAGCTCCAGAAGAGTTATTAGATGACATCAAGAAGGTTGTGTTGGAAGAAAGAGAGAAGTCTCTACAAAAGGTGAAAAAGCAAAAACAGTTAAAATGGATGACCGAAGATACTCTGAAAATTGCCCAGAAATGCAGAGAAGCTAAACCCAGAGGAGTGAGAGAGGCAATTGCAGAACTCAACAGAGATTTCCAACGTGCAGCAAAGCAAGACAAGGAGAAGTACTACAATGATGCATGCAAGGAAATACAAGGGTTATTTATAAAGTAAGGTCCGATTGGCTGTAGCTTTGTAAATTTTTTCCCCCTGTAGAAACAAGCATGCATGCCGGCTCCCGGTATGCCTTGTGCAAAAGCAGATGCCATTTGCAGTCATAGCATCACTTTATACGGTTTATACTGAGACATTAAAATGTTTAAGACAATTGAGTGGCCCTCCAACTGTGAAATACGGTCTGTGATTCGGTTTTTGAAAGCAAGGACCGTGTCATCAGCGGACATTCATCACCAGATATGTGAGGTGTATGGCCCCAATGCAGTGAGTGACAGCAAAGTGCGTAAATGGGTGAGATTGTTCAAGGACAGGCGGGACAATGTCCATGATGAACCGCGATAGGGTCGACTTTCAGTAATTACAGAAGATTTGGTGCGTACAATTGACGCAAAAATTCATGAAGCGCGGCGATTCACGATTTCCACTTTGTCACTGAAATTTCCACAAGTTTCAAGGTCAGTGCTATACAAAATCATTTCTGAAAAATTGCAGTTCAGAAAACTCTGCTCGCGATGGGTTCCCAGGCTGCTTTCTGAGGAACACAGTTGCCATAATCTTACGTGTTGAGATTGTCTGTTTCGCTTTCACTTTGACTGGAGATGACGTGTGTCTCCATTCCATCGACTGCCACTTTGATTCTGGAGTCATGTGAGAAACCAATGTCTCATCACCTGTGACAGTGTGGTCCAAAAGTTCATCTCCTTCCTTATTGTATCGGATCAAAAATGTCAAAGCACTAGCCATTCTCCTTTTTTGGTGTTCCTCGGAAAGCAGCCTGGGAACCCATCATGAGCACAGTTTGTCCCGCCCATTCTTGAACAATCTCACCCATTTACGCACTTTGCTGTCGCTCATCGCATTGGGGCCGTACACCTCACATATCTGGTGATGAATGTCCGCTGATGACACGGCCCTTGCTTTCAAAAACCGAATCACAGACCGTATTTCACAGTCGGAGGGCCGCTCAATTGTCTTAAACATTTTAACGTCTCAGTATAAACCGTACAAAATGACGCTATGACTGCAAATGGCATCTGCTTTTGCACAAGGCATGCCGGGAGCCGGCATGCATGCTTGTTTCTACAGGGGGAAAAAATTTACAAAGGTACAGCCAATCGGACCTTACTTTAAAAACAACCCTCGTAGAATCAGAAACTGATAGAGGAAGAACAAGATCAGCTTTCCTAAAGCTACAAGAGTTGTAGCTACAAGAGCTTGAGTTAAAAAAAAAAAAAAAAGAAATTCCAGCCTCAAATTGGAATGCTGCAAGATGCTCAAGGATCCATGTTGAATGATGCTGAGAAGATCAAGAAAAGGTGGAAAGAATATACAAGTTTTTTTACTATAAAGATCCTTTCAACCTGTACCTTATGATGGGAACTATTGGTGATGAAAGAAGTCGTTGAAGCAGCGTTGAAAGCCTTATCAAAGAACAAAGCATCGGGCACTGATGGCATTCCTATTGAAGTATTATAGCAATCAAATGCAGCTGTTACCATACTTACAAGGATCTGCCAGGAGATTTGGAAGACAACATCATGGCCAACTGGCCAGAAAAGATCTGTGTTTATACCAGTACTAAAGAAAAGTGATCCAACTGACTGAAAATTTTCGCACAATCGCTCTAATCCCACATGCCAGCAAGAGTCTACTTACGATTATTCAGCAGAGACTACAACCATACCTGGAACGAGAACTGCTTGAAGTGCAAGCAGAGTTCAGGAAAGGGCGAGGAATGAGAGACATCATCGCGGATGTGAGATGGATCCTAGAAAACCCAAAAGGATGTCTATATGTTTTATCAGCTACAACAAGACTTTTGACTGTGTAAACCATGAGAAACTCTGAACCACATTAAGAAGCATGGGTATACCAGAACACCTGAAGGTTTTCTTGCACAACCTTTCCATTGATCAAGAAGCAACAGTTCGAACGGAACACGGAAAAACATAATGGTTTAAAATCAGCAAAGGTGTATGACAAGGTTTCATATTTTCCCCATACCTGTTTAATTTATTGGCAGAACAAATCATCAGAGAAGCAGGACTGTATGAAGACAACTGAAGTGTGAAGATTGATGGAAGACTCATCAACAACCTTTGCTATGCTGTTGATACCACATTACTGGCTGAAAGTGAAGACGATCTGAAACATTTTCTTCTCAAGATCAAGGAGCATAGTCTTAAAATGGGCCTGCTCCTTAATGTAAAGAAGACAAAGATCCTGACATCAGGCAAAATCAATAAGTTCATCGTTGATGGAGAAGAAATTGAAATAGTTTATTTATTTTATTTATTTATTAACAATTCTTATATACTGCACTATTAGACATCAGCGCGGTTTACATTGAACAGAAAACATCCGACAGTTTACACATGTCTGGTCATTACATTTAACAGGAAGTATAACTTGGCGAAATAGGGGAAACTAAATACAATGCAGGGTTATCTGATAAAGGATATCCTGGTTAACTATATACAACAGTGGTACAATAGTATATGGAACAACTTGTTATTTACATTGTGAAGTTGGTCTGTTGCGGGGTCTATCTGTTTGACCACTTCTGCTATTCACCTGGGGGTTATGTTCGGAGCTAAAGTTGACAACTTTAACCTACTTGGATCACCTATCAATAAAGAAATGACAAGCAATCAAGAAATCTGATGACGCATTGCTCTTGGCAGAATAGATATGAAGGACCTAGACAAGATTCTCAAGTGCAGAGAGGTCTCTCTCCATGCAAAGATTTGACTTGTTCAAGCCATTGTATTTTCAATAATGTCATATGGATGCGAAAGTTGGACAGTGAAAAAAGATAGACAGGAAGAAAATCAATGCCTTTGAATTATTTTGCTGGAGACGAATACTGGGTATATATGGACTGCCTGAAGAACAAACCAATCTGTATTAGAGGAGATCAAACCTAAGCTTTCTTTAGAAGCTCAGATGACAAGACGTTGACTTTCATACTTTGGACACATCATGCGAAGAGAGAGATTGTTAGAGAAAGACATCATGCTTGGTAGGATAGAAGATGAATGTAAAAGAAGGCAGCCACCAATAAGATGGATTAATACAATTACAGCAGCTATGGATGTCACTCTAGCAACAATGAGCCGCCTGACTGAAGACAGAACACAATTTAGGACAACTATTCAAAGGGTTGCCATGGGTCAGCACCAACTCAACGGCACTTAACAACAACAGCAAAGTATTATAAAGCATAAAAGTCGATCAAATTAACACATTAGCATAAAAATATAACAAGAAAAATATCATATGCACCTTGATCCAAACTGTTCAACCCAGTTTCAAATAAAATGAGGTAGTTCCCCAACATTTCCAAACAAATAAAACACAGCTCTTACAGTACAAATGTATAACTAAAATAAGCTTTTAGAATTTACAAAAGGATAAATGCTTTAGAGCCAGTATAATTTTTATTCTCCAAGTTACAAGCAAGATAGCAGATCCTCACAACATGGATGATATCACAGACAGCCTGGTTTGGGAAAGCTATTCTAGCTTAGATTAGTCTTAAAGCCTTTGAACAGTCTTACTATGCATGCACCTCACTTCTCCTTTCCATGGTTGTTGGTGTTCTTATCAGTATGTTGCTTTCCAGCAAGTATTCCCTCCTGCCACGGAGCTAATTGGATGCACCATCATAGCTCCCCCTCAAGACGACTACAAGGACTTTTTTCTTACTTTTTTTTGTGATTTTCACTGTTTTCCTCAGTCCTATCACTATTGTGCCATTCTGATTCCCAGTAGTGCCTTAGGTTTTTGGCCAGCCTTTTTCTTTCATCTTTTTGCATTTGCCTAGTACAAGCCTCAATGAAAGGCCTTGGATGTGCCAGTCTGGTACATTTTCAAAGTCAAGTTGTTTAATTTCACTGCAGCTATATTTTGTTAGTGATTTGTCCCAGAATAAACGTTCCAGCAGGTTTAAAAAATGCACCCAGTGCTGGAAGACCATTTCTGTGATGGATATTCAGTTAGTGGTTATACTATCTGATGCCCGACCATCAACCCTCTCTATATAATTTATGTTCACAAATGTCAAAAAGACATCTTCAAGGTCATCAAAAGAAGTGCAAAATAATTTTTAGTGCTTGTAAGCCAAGCCCATCAGCATCAGAAGCATTGGTCTCGGTGGGTCCAAGAACTGCATCGAGTGTTGGGGATAAATCAACGTCAGGAGGCATAGGCCATGTGGTCTTTTTCTGACATCATGTTTCTATCTAGTCTGCCCTTCCATATCAATCACTACAACAGTCCCCAACTGTGGGGCTAACATAGTTTAACATTCCCAGTAGCACCCAACCCATGGAAAAATCAGATATCGCAGGCAATTGTTCGTGATATCTGATTTTCACAAAGCAGATGTCCCTTGCGGCTGAATCAGGGTGGGGAGTTGGAGTAGCCATGGTTGGCAACCGCCGTGATTAAAAGATTTCATGCGGTGGCTGCCAAGATTGGGCCTGCTCGGGAGTCTGTCTTCTCAAGGACTCATTTCTGCTGCTCATGGCTCACCTTTTCCTGGTCACCCATGGCTTTTTACAGGTTTTCGGTAGCCTGTAGCTAATGAGTCCTATATGTAAGGACTGACTTCCTGCTTGTTCCCAGAAAAAGCGTAGTTACTTACCTGTTACAGGTATTCTCCAGGGACAGCAGGAATCAGTCCTCACAACCCTCTCTCCTCCCTGTGGAGTTGCTTTTTGTGTCATTTTTGCTTTTGAACTATATATCATACTGAGGCAAAATGGCACCCATGGGCAGGAAGGGGACCATGCATGCATGGTGCATCTCCCAAAAGCTTGCTTTGAGAGCTGGGGAGATGCTACTGCGCAGGCTCTGTCGTCACCCATATGTGAAGACAGATTCCTGCTGTCCCTGGAGAATACCTGTTCCTTTTCGTCCCTCTAGTCCAGAACCAGAACCATAGAGTTCTGTACCTCCTCCAGCAACTTTGGAGTCTGAAACATGTTACAACTTTGATGTCACCGGTATAAATAGGCAGGGACCGCCCCTCCACACCAGTTGTTTCAGTCTCCATAGCAGCTGGAGAAGCCTAGGGTTCTGAGCTCAGTCAGTGGACAAATAAGGCAGAGCTGTTTTACTTAAGTTTTAAATTGGGGTTGTTGTTTCTTCTTTTTTCCATTTCATGGACAGTAGTTAGGCATTAGTGTATGGCTGCAGAGGTTTGATTGCCTCCTCTGTCACTACTTCTGTTCTTGTCGTTTTGCTTTTCTTTCTTTCTTTTCTCTTTTTCCCCTCCCCCCCCCCCCTTGCCTACCTGCGAGCGGCAGACCGTCGGGGGGGAGGGGGTGATCTCCGGTGTGAAGAGCCTCCCTGCTCCCGATCCCGCGTGAACAGGTGAGGAGCAGGTGGCAGGTGCAGCCGGCAACAAGTTGGTGCCTGAAGCAGAGAAGATCGCTGGTCCGTGTGCCTCTCTGCCCCGAAGCCGCCGATTTGGCTGAGCTCCGGTGACAGATTGAGGCCCCCCGGAGTACGCGGAAGCGTGGTAAGCCTCCTCGCGGCATTTTTGGGGGGTTGGTCACCAGCGGGAAGGCCGGGCAGCTCCGATCGCGTGTTGAGGTTTATCGGAGACTGCAAGCCTGACCGCATGGTTTTCGCACGGGAAGCGCGAGGGAGACATTTTTTATGTTTTTTCTGCTCAGCACGCTCACAGTAACTGGGGGGGAGGGGGAGGGGGGTAGGCGTCTGGCTCCCGGTTGGGATTTTTGCTGTGGGTTTTTTGTTCCCTGCAGTTTAAAAAAAAAAAAAAAAAGGAAGAGCAGGTTTTTAAAGCAGGAGTGTGTTGGGGGCTGCTAGTGGCAGAATTGCTCCAATAGCCGGCGCTGGGAAAGTATGCCGGCTAGGCCCCGGTGCCTAGTGTGTGGCTCTAAGCGGGGCTCGCTCCTCGATTCGGGGGGGGGGGGTGGCAGTTGCACCAAAGGAGCTTTAATGGAGCAGGCACTGGAGGGAGGGTCAGGAGGGCAGGAGATGGGGTCCTTGAGTCAGGAGGACATCCTGCCCTCGTCCCCTTGGAGTCCGTAGCCGGCCCGTCTATGGCGGGGGGGGGCCTTCTGCTCCGCCGGGGCAGGGGCCAGCAGGCGGGCAGCCTGTAGTCCCTCCGGATTTTTTCTTGCTGATGCAGCAGGCATTTTCTTTGCTGCAGCCTGCCATGGCCTTGGGGGCTACCGCGGTACGGGGGGAAAAGCGCCAGGGCAGCCCTCTGGGGTCGGAGTCGGCAGGTACCCCTGCAAAGAGAGGCAAGGGTAGAGGGGTAGAGATGCTGACATCCACGCCCCTAGACGATCTCGAAGCGGCAGACGGCGATCCCGAGGAGGTCTCGGGTGAAGAGTTAGAAGAGGGGGAGCTCCCGGAGGCGGATCAGCAGGCTAGGGTGGTCAGGGTGTTTAGGCGGGAAGACTTGCCAGCTTTGATTACCGAAACCCTTAAGACACTTAATATGCCATCTGCGGTTCCGGCGGCAGAAGAGACGTTAGAGGATCCGTTGTTGCAGGCAGTACGGGTGACGCAGCGGGTATTTCCTATTCACAGGGTGTTTAGGAACATGATTCAGGAAGAGTGGAATTTGCCCGAGTCGGCCCTCAGGGGGTTCAGGGCTATAGCTCAACTCTATCCGCAGTCGGACCAAGACAAGGATCTTTTTCGCTCCCCAAAGATCGATGCAGCGGTATCGGCGGTTACGAAGAAGACTACGATCCCGGTGGAAGGGTCGCCAGCGCTTAAGGATGTTCAGGATAGGAAGCTCGATACGTTACTGAAGCAGGTGTTCGACATAAGCGCGCTGTCTATGCAGGCCTGTATAGCAGGGTGCGTGGGTGGCGAGGGCCTGCTTGCGTTGGTCTCAGTGTCTGCAGGGGGAGCAGTTGGAGGAGGCGGCGCGGCTGGAGTCCGGAACTGTGTACTTGGCAGATATTCATTATGATTTGATCCGGGGCCTCGCTAAGAGTATGGCTTCAGTGGTGGCTGCCCGGCGTTATTTGTGGTTGCGCAACTGGGCAGCAGACAGTTCTTCCAAGGCTCGGCTCAGTAAGCTTCCTTTTCGGGGGAAGCTGTTGTTCGGTGAAGATTTGGACAAGTTAGTCAGAGACCTAGGGGAGTCTAAAGGGGGTCAGCTGCCGGAGGATAAAACTAAGCAGGGCCGGTCTGGTTCGGCTCCCAAAGGGTCGCAGAGAGAATTCCATAGTTTTCGTTCGCCCCGGTTTGGGCAGTTTCAGCGGGGCAGGTTCCCTGTGCGGGACCAGGGGTTTTGAGGCTTCCAAGGGGCAGGTAGAGGATTTGTGCCCTTCTCTCCCTCGACACTTTAAGAAATTGCAATGAAATGAGGGGGGCCCGGGTAGGGTGCAGGTCCATAGGGGGGCGTCTGCGGGACTTTTACCCTGCCTGGGTCCACATAACGTCGGATCAGTGGGTGTTGGAGGTCATCCGGGAAGGTTATGCTCTGTAACTCCAACAACCAGTGGTAGACTTGTTTGTGCGGTCTCCCTGCCGGGCGCGGGTCAAGTACCGCGCGGTGCGGGAGACGCTTCAAAGATTGATACAACTTCGAGCAGTAGTGCCAGTACCGTCAGAGCAGTGCGGGTTCGGTCAGTATTCCATTTATTTCGTAGTGCCAAAGAAAGACGGCGCATTCCGGCCCATTTTGGATTTAAAAGGGGTGAATCGCTGTCTCCGGGTGTCGCATTTCCGTATGGAAACATTGTGGTCGGTCATTGCACCGGTCAGGAAGGGAGAGTTCCTCACGTCCTTGGATCTGACAAGCCTATTTGCATATTCCTATTCGGCAGGAGCACCAACAATTTCTTCGGTTTGTGGTACCCATGGGGCATTTTCAGTTCAGGGCTTTTCCGTTTGGGCTGGCAACGGCGCCAAGGACGTTCACCAAGGTTATGGTGGTGGTGGCGGCGGCGCTCCGCAAGGAAGGGGTGCTGGTGCATCCATACCTGGACGATTGGTTGATTCGGGCAAAGTCAGAGGAGGAGAGCAAAAAGGCCACGACCCAGGTAGTGCAGATGTTGCAGAGTCTGGGATGGGTGGTCAACTTCTCCAAGAGCAGGTTGGGCCCGTCACAGTCCCTGGAATATTTGGGGGTGCGGTTCGACACAGTGCAGGGAAAGGTCTTTCTTCCAGCGAAGCGATTGCAGGGCTTAATAGCACTGGTGCAAAGTTTTGTGTCTCAAAGGGCTCCCACAGCGTGGCAGTATCTGCAGTTGCTCGGTACAATGGCGTCTACGATAGAAGTCGTGCCCTGGGCCAGGGCTCACATGAGGCCGTTGCAGAGGGCGCTTCTAAGGCGTTGGTCTATTCAGTCGGATACGCTATCGCAGCGGCTGGTTTGCCCCCCGGAGTTGAGACAGGAGCTTCTCTTCTGGGCACGGCGAGAGAACTTGGAGAAGGGTATGTCCCTAGAGGCTGCAGCGTGGAGGCCCTTGACGACGGATGCATGTCTCACCGGCTGGGGAGCGCATTTCGAAGGAAGGCTAGCGCAAGGACAGTGGTCGGCACTGGAAAAGGGCTGGTCGATCAACAGGCTGGAAATGAGAGCCGTGTATATAGCCTCGGTGGAGTTTCAGTCATTTCTGGAGCAGTCGGCGGTTCAGGTACTCTCTGACAACGCGACCACCGTAGCCTACATCAATCGGCAAGGCGGCACGGGGAGTACGGCCTTGAGGCAGAGGCAAGCCAGCTATTAGCCTGGGCCGAACTAAATCTGCTAGCGCACTTGGCGCAGCATGTAGCAGGGGTAGAGAATATAGAGGCGGACTATTTAAGTCGTCGCAGGGTGGATCCTGGGGAGTGGATGCTTCACCCGGACATGTTCGCTCTGATAGTGAGGCACTGGGGGGCGCCGATCATGGATCTGATGGCAACGTTCGAGCGGCCCAGTTTTACAGCAGAAGGCGGGAAAGAATGTCAGAGGGTCTCGACACGCTGAGACAGAGGTGGCCAGTCGAGAGTCTCGTGTATGTCTTTCCCCCCTGGGCGCTCATCGGATGGGTGGTGGAGCGCATAGAGCGGCACCGGGGACTGGTGATTCTGGTGGCGCCAGACTGGCCGAGAAGGCCGTGGTATGTGCAGATATGGTTCGTTTACTGGAAGACAGGCCATGGCGGCTGCCACTACGGGCGGATCTGTTGCTGCAGGGGCCACTCCGCATCCTGCAAGTGGATCGATTCTCTCTTACGGCTTGGCTCTTGAAAGGGCAAGGCTGAAGACCAAAGGGTATTCGGCGGCAGTCATTTCAACGTTGATTAGGGCGAGGCGTAGTTCTGCGTCCTTAGCCTATGTGCGGGTATGGCGCATCTTTGAGGCCTGGTGCGCGGAAAAGCGGGTGCGTCCCTCAGCGGCTTCTATTTCGCAGATTCTTTTGTTTTTGCAGGATGGTTTTGAGAAGGGGCTGGCGGCCAGTTCTTTGCGGATGCAGCTAGCAGCGATCTCGTGCTACCGAGGTAAGGTTCAAGGTGAGGCGTTGGGAATGCACCTGGATGTCAAGCGGTTTTTGCGGGCCGTGTTGCTGCTGCGGCCGCCTTGGCGGTGTTTGGTCCCAGCGTGGGATTTGAACCTCGTGTTGGAAGCGCTGGTTAGAGCGTCCTTTGAGCCGTTAGGTGAGGTATCGTTAAAAGATTTTGCGTTAAAGACTGTGTTTCTAATGGCCATTTGTTCAGCCTGCAGGATATCGGAGTTGCAAGCTTTGTCTTGTAGGGAGCCGTTTCTGTCTTTTTCGGATCAAAAGGTGGTGCTGCGGCCGGTGCCCTCGTTCTTGCCAAAGGTGGTTTCGGTTTTTCATGTCAACCAGACGGTTTCATTGCCGGTGTTTTCTGGTAAGGAGAATGAGTCTATGGGAGGTAGATTATGTTTTCTGGATGTTCGTCAGTCTCTTAAGCAGTACCTATGCGAGACAGCGGCCTTCCGTAAGTCGGATAGGTTGTTTGTGCTGTTTGGAGGCCCACGGAAGGGAGAGGCGGCGACTAAGGCGTCCATTTCAAGGTGGTTAAAAGAGGCTATTGCAGCGGCATACATTCTGAAGGGTAAGGTGGTTCCGGAAGGTCTCCGGGCTCATTCGACCAGGGCACAGGCGGCCTCCTGGGCAGAGTTCAGTTTGGTGCCGGCGGCGGAGATTTGTAGGGCGGCAACTTGGTCGTCCTTACATTCCTTTGTCAAGCATTATCGGCTGGACGTGCAGGCGGCAGCTGATGGGCGTTTTGGGTCTGCAGTACTTCAGGCTGCTCTCTCGGGGCCCTCCCGGTGATATGTACTGCTCTGTTACCTCCTTTATGGTTCTGGGACTGGACTAGAGGGACGAAAAGGAAGGTGAAATTAGACTTACCTGCTAATTGTTGTTCCTTGAGGAACTCTAGTCCAGTCCCGGATCCCACCCGGGGAGTTTTTCCTGTTTTGTTTGGTCAGCCTGAAGTCCTAGTGTGTCAGAATAAGAATGGGATGTCGGTTTTTCCTTCGGAAGGGCGACGGTTTCTGCAGCGCAAAGATTTTCATCAGGTTCTTCCCTTTCTAACAGAGAGAGTAAATCCTGCCTATGCAGTGTTTCGTTTCGAGGTGTTTTCTGCAAAGTTTAAGAGTTAACGGTTTGGTTTAAAAAAAAAAATTATATTACGAGGAAGGTAGGGTAAGGTTTCAGTTAGGTGATGGTTGGAAAAAAAAATTAACTACTTATTTGTTGCTATGCTGAGTCTGCTTTGTCAATAGGTACTGGTGTGGAGGGACGGTCCCTGCCTATTTATACCGGTGACATCAAAGCTGTGACATGTTTCAGTCTCCAAAGCTGCTGGAGGAGGTACAGAACTCTATGGTTCTGGGACTGGACTAGAGTTCCTCAAGGAACAACAATTAGCAGGTAAGTCTAATTTCACCTCACAGGTGAGTAACTACGCTATCCCTGCTCATCAGAGCTTACAATGTCATGAAGACAGACAACACAACAAAGGACTAAGGTAAAGATACACATAGGTGGTGAACAGGAGACTAAGGGGATGTTATGTCTGGGCTAGGATTGCAGAGTCAAGTGCTCATCATTCCATCAAACTCCTTGTTTTTATGACATACTAAAGTATCTTTATTTGATAAGGCTGTTCTAACATACCAAATGCTCATTTAAGCCTAACATTGTTTCTTTAATTAATTAATTTATTTATTTGTTTATTTAACTGTATTTATATCCTGCTTTTCACCGGGTCAAAGCGGTGTAACATAAAAGGGGGGGGGGGGTAATCAGATATAGGGGTAGGGCCATCACCAGGTGGACAACATTGATGATTTTGACAAATGATGGACATAGACATGGACAAAGTAACACAGTTTTTGATCATGTGTTCATGATGGTTGGGTTAGGGGATTGTGGTGGAGTCAGTGGTGGGAGTTTGTTTCTGTTTTGAGATATTCTTGGAATAGGATGGTTTTTAGTTGTTTTTTAAATGACAACAGATCACCTTCCTGATGTGATTTGGTAGAGAATTCCAGAGGGACGGAGCATAAAGTTCAAAGGCTCTGTTGCAGGTCCGTTGAGTGCATTTGGTTCTTTTGTGGGGTATGGTGAGGGCGTTGCTGGAGGTTTGTCTGGTTGTTTTGCTATGGGCTGGATGGGGCAGCAGGGTGCGGAGCTGGGTGGTCTGTATTTGGTGGCTGGCTTTGTCAGTGAGTAGAATGGATTTGTATTTAATTCTTGCTTCGAGGGGAAGTATGTCTCTCAGAATTGGGGTGATCTGGTCTCGTTTCTTTGCTTTCTGAATAATCCTTGCTGTGGTGTTCAATGCAGTTTGAAGGGGGTTGGTCTGTGCGGCGGGTAGCCCATGGTAAATTACGTTGCAGTAGTCCAGATGGGGGAGTGTCATAGCTTGCATTACTGTCCTGAGGTTCGAGGAGAGGTCTGAGACGTACTGTTTTAGCTTTGTGGAATATGGTTCTGGTGGTTTTGGTGATTTGTTGCTTGAGCGTAAGAGCTTGGTCTATGATAATGCCTAGATATCTTATTTGTGACTGTATTTGAATTTGTGTGGTTCCCATGTTGAGGTGTGTAGGTGGCGTGAAGTCTGGGTCTTTTGCTATTATGAGAGCTTCAGTTTTCTTTATGTTAATGGATAGGTTGTTTTCCTGTAGCCAGTTGGATACTTCAGTGAAGCATGCTGATAGATGTTTATTTGTTGGGTTAGAGGTTGTAATTGGAGCATAGAGCATTATGTCATCAGCATATATGTGGAAGTTGATGTGGGTACGTATGACTGAGCAGAGTGATTGCAGGTAGATGTTGAAGAGCATGGCAGATAGTGTGGATCCTTGGGCACTCCTTGGTGTTGCCGGAAGGGGGGCGAGGTTGATACGCTTGTGCGGATCAATTGTTGTCTATTGGTTAGGTAGGACTGAAACCATTGAAGTACGGTATCTTTGATGCCAATTGTTTGTAGTCTGCGTATGAGGATGTTGTGGGAGATGGTGTCGAAGGCTGCTGATATATCTAGGAAGATCATAGCATATCCGGAGTGTTTTGCTTGAGTTCCTATGATGAGGGTGTTGATCATGAGGGTCTCGACTCCATGTAGTGGATGGAAGCCATGTTGTTGCGGGTCCAGTATGTTGTTGATGTCTAGATGTTCTTGAAGCTGCTGTTGAACTACTTTCTCGATTATCTTGGCGGTGAATGGGAGGCTCGCTATAGGTCTGTAGGAGGTGGGGTCTAGGGGATCCAGGTTGTGCTTTTTTAGGGTTGGTCGAATGATTGTGGTTTTGAGGATGTCTGGCATGCGTCCTTGGTTGAGGGATTCATTGACGATGTGAGTTAATAGTGTGCTCAGATCTTCTTTGGATTTCTTTATCCATTCAGTAGGGCAGGGGTCTAGCGGAGAGGTGGTGGTGTTTAGGCAGGAGATGGTGGATGATATTTCTTCTTCTGTGGTCGCTTCGAACGTACTCCAGTCTCTGTTCATGGTGGGGTGGTGGTTTGTTGTGGTTGTCGTGGTGATCAAATGTGTATTCTGTGGTTGTTGAAGCTGTTTGTATTGTCGAGCTAGTAATTCTGGTGGGATATTTGGTAGTTGGTCAGAGTTGTTAGGTGCTCTTGTCAGTTTTTTGACAATCTGGAAGAGTTCTCGTGGTTTATTTATTGATGTGTTTATGATCTTTGAATGGTAGGTCTTTTTCGCTTTGTCAGTTTCCGTGTGGTATTGTGATAAGGAAGCTTATCATAGCTCAGGAAGGAGCTATAGAAAAGGTGAAGTGACTCTGAACAAGCAACCTGTCAGTTCTGGTAGAAATAAGAAAACAGAATTTTCCCATAAAAGACTACCAGTCCCAGAATGCACCAGGTTTCCAACAGCCATTAGAGGAGCTGAAGTGGGGAAACGTGTGTTCAATCAGGAGGGCTATGAGGTAATCCCTAAGCACTCATCTCAAAGGGCAGGGCCTGATTCAGCACAGCTGCGCTGTATTAGGGAGGAGCACTCATCCAAGCAGAATAAGAGTAGAGTTTATTCTACAGATGACCATCTTCATGATCACCTTGGATATCCAGAGAATTGTCCTCAGTATCCTGAGAATCAGCTTGAGTTTGATCATCAGTTTCATCGGAAGGATCATCAGAAGCAGAAGCCAAACCGGACGGACAGAGAGGGAAAGAGACCCTTTGGAAGAAGGAAGAGAAAAGCCTTTGAGAGGTCTAGAAGAGTCCAAAGCAGTACGTATACTGGGAGGTATTCCAAGGGCCAGCATACCCATTGGACTGGGGAAAGCCAGAGGAATGGTGCTGCAGAGCTAGGAATCACCAGAGGCTACCTGTGAGGGAGACGGCTGCACGTGGAAGGGACCCTAAGACCTGTGCCAGAAGGTATGTGAAGAGAGATCCAGTGTCCAGGGATCTGGATTGGAAGGCGGAACATAAGAACTGGACTACATACTGGCCAGGCTATATAGAGAGGAACTCTAACAGCAATGGAAGCTCAGGTATGAACACTGATCTATGCCCTAGCTATAACCTTGAAAGACAGCAGGGAAACAAGTATTCTCCTGAAAATGCTCCATTGAGAGATTCATCTGTGCCAATCCATGATATTGAACCCATGCTTGTTGAACAAGGGGGAATAATAGCAGATGAGGATCCTGTTTATATGGACTGCTCTCTATCTAAACTCCGTTGGTAACTTTCTGTTATAAAGTACAGCAACCATCACAAAGAAATACAAATTTGTTCTTTAATCTACTCAGAAAAGCTCCTGAAGTAGGATTTGATCCACACAGTGGGGAAGGCAAGCCAGCTAAGGGGTTTCAGCTGGTAACTGCTAGCAATTAAGCCTTACCTAATTGCTTGTGAGCTAGGAGAGAATCACTTCTGTATCTATGTGGGAAGTAATCAGAAGTTAACCTGAAAAGAACAGTTTGTTTCTTGCTTTGTGGCTTTTCATTTGTTGTTTTCCTGATTTTAACTTTGTTTTTCCAAGTTAACACTGAAAGCAAGTAACCTAATTTATGTGCTACCAAGCATATCTGTGTTGGGAGAAATAACCCCATAAATAAATATCTTATTGGCTTTACCCAAGAGCACAACTAAATTATTGTCAGCAGCTGTGTCTGGTGTGAATGAACTACATTGCCCAGAATACCTTGCAAATCATATAGATATATGCATTGCCAAGACTGTAAAGATTCTCACCCAGGCAGCCGTCTGACAGTATGCATCAAGTTCGTATATGTATTTTGTTTTGTCATCTTCATTTTTGGTTTTTCTCCATTTCCTTTCTGTTCTTCTGAGTTTGGTTTTTAGTTTCCGGAGGCTGGGAGTGAACCATCGGGCTTTTGAGGAGGTGGATCTGGTGTTAGCCTTGTTTGTTGTTGCGCTGGACGCAGAGGAGATTGTGGTGTTCCAGTTGTAAATTAGGTCATCAATGTTGTTGGAGTTTGTTTGGAGTTTAGGTAGAGTTTGTGCTAGGAAATCTTCTTTGATAAATGCTTTAAATCTTCTTGTGTGTTGTTCGTACGCCTTGTTGTTCATATGTTGGTAGGTGTGGGATATGTTGATGAGGTAGTGGTCTGACCATGGTACAGGTGAGATCTCCGGGTTCCTGTACGAGGAGGCAGTTTGGGAGTTTAGGAATATGAGGTCCAATGTGTTTCCCTTTTCGTGTGTTGGTTCTTGTATGACCTGCGTTAGGTTCATTGCTGTCATGGCATTGATGAAGGTTTCTGCTTGTTCATCTTGGAGTGATGGGAGATTGAAGTCTCCTAGGATTATTTGCTCTTTTGCGGATATGGCGCTCTCGGATATGAGTTGTTGTATCCTTGGTAAGTCGGTATTTGTGGTGGGTGCACGGTAGATTAAGCATATTGAGAGGTGCTTATTGGTGAGGGTGAGTATGTCCGCTTCATTGGTTGTTTCTGAAGTATGGATCCTGAGGTGGAGGTTGGCTTTTGCTATGATGGCTACACCTCCTCCTTTGGCGTGTGTTCAGGAGCAGTGTTGGAGGTTGTATCCATTTGGCATTAGTTGGTTCATGACCACTGTGTCGTTGTCTGTTAGCCAGGTTTCTGTTATGCATAGGATGTCAATCTTTTTAGTTGTAAGCAGGTCTTGGAGCATGTGGTATTTGTTTCTGACTGAGCATGAGTTTATTAGTGAGATGGAGAGGTGGTGGTAGTTCGGGGGGGTCGGGGATGTGGGTTGGTGCATACTGTGTGTGGGAGTAGTTCTGTGTGGGGTTGTAGATGTTTGCGGGTTGGATTGTTGTGGTGTCTGGCCAAGGTAGGTTAGTGAGTGTGTCTGTGGGGGAGGGGTAGAGGGTCAGGAGTGGGGTTAGGAGGTAGATAGAGGCTAGGAAGGGTGGCATGGTGTGTGAGCATACCTTGGTGTTCAGGGGCTGTGCTGTGTTTCAGTGCTGGTTCCCTGGTGTGGTGGGGTCCTTTTTCAGTGATGTTGTAGTTGTCATTGTTGTATTTCCACGGCTGTAGTTTGGTGTATTCTGTTGTTTGTTGTGGTGGTTTTCGTTTTTGCCTCTTTTTTGTATCCACAGTTTTCGTGGGTCCTATGTGGTCAGTTGTTGGGACTTTTCTTTTGGGTTGTTCCAGATTGTGCACGCCTCTGTGCCGCGCCTAAGGGCCACGCCAAAGGGCCCTCTGGCGAGGCCCTCACGCGCGGGCCCGCCCTGCTGGGGCGCCGCTTTAAAGTGTTCCTGGCTGTGGTCGCGTTGCTCCCACTGCCCCGATTTTGCAGGAGCTTCTGAGCGGGAGGGCTTCCCGCTCAGGCGCTCTATCCCGATCGGGGAAGCTGATGAGCAATGCTGGTTGGGGAGATGTTGAAGCGGCTCCCTTTGTGCTGGGGTGCCGCTTTAAAGTGTTCCTGGCTGTGGTCGCGTTGCTCCCACTGCCCCGATTGGGCAGGAGCTTCTGAGTGGGAGGGCTTCCCGCTCAGGCGCTCTACCCCGATCGGGGGAGCTGATGAGCAATGCCGGTTGGGGAGTTGTTGAACTAAAACAATCCTTTAAAAATCTTTATTAAGCATAACATGAAAATTATTAAATGACTATAGCTTTCTCTCTCTACCTGTGTTCTTTCCCAAACTTCTCCTGGATCATTGATGACAAGCAAGATTTTGTTTTTTCCAGTCACTTAAGGTATTGTCTTTAACCAAATTCTAACAGATTCAAGGGAATGCAAGTTCAAAAGAAACAATAAGATTTTATTCAGCCTGTGCTTGCTCATCTAAAACTGGACATCTGCATAAACATAGTTCTGTAAGGATCACATTTGATAACATACATACATGAGGATAAATTGGATACATTCATGGTGCTTAAAACTATATCTGTTTTTCTTAGTTGTTCCTCCAAAACTGAAATCAGGAATGTTTTTCAAAACAAAGTACATTTTCCTAAAAAAAACTTATAACTCACACACACAGCAAACAAGGTGCTGCTGTTCTGTTTATTAATCCACAATCATGAGAGGAAACAGGATGGCACATACTTCTCTTTTTATAGCACTGAGCTTTTACAATGCAGCCACAGCAATACCAGAGAACACTTCCTCTCTTTGGTTTTAAATTATTTGAACTGAGCAAATTTACATGTGCTTGGTGATTAAGACAATAGACTGAGTAAAATCTTGCATTAAGATCTGGAAATAAACTTTCTTATTTCATTTCAGACTATGAGCACAAATAAGTACTTATATATTCACAAACAGATAAAACAATGTTAGTCTTTAAACAAAGGAATTTCTTCTCGGGAATCTATGAGCAAGGAAGGAAAAACATGATTGATTAATCATAAACATGTTTTTCTATTTTTTCTTCTCTTGCATTTGAAAAATACTTTAGGCATTTGAAAACAGTTTGGGCAAATTGCATTTAAATCTAAAAGTTTTAAATTTTAGCTTTCGACCTCAGTCTGAAAGGACAAGTTACAGACAAGTATCTGCTTTTGTATATGCAAACAAATCTTTCTCATTGAGTTATTTTTGGGACCTTGGAAATTTCTTTTTAGTTTAATTCTATCAGGTGATGCAAACTTTATTAGACCAAAGGGATTTCAGCAAAAATGTGGGTGACTCTATTATGTGCTGGTAAAGGACATCTGTCCTTCAAAGGCAGATAACAGATCCTGTCCCATCAAGTTAACTGGATATTGTGGGGCACACAGCAATAGTTTCACACTTGGGGGTAGGGAATTCAGTACTGACATTGTGGCTCTGGAATTCAACAACATCTGCACTTTATACCCATTTAAACAGGCTTCAATTATATCAGCTCACATTCCCGCATCACCATAGTGAGTCATTAGGTTGCCACTGGGGAAATCTGCTCTGGGGACCCTGGTAGGCATTGGGTGGCCCCTGTGGTTTTGCTGATCCTCGGGCTGGGGGCTTCGGCATTCACGCTGAAGATGTCCCATTCTGCCACAGTTCCAGCAACTAAGGGAGCTTCTCTGAAAACGCTGTGACTGAGCAGGTCCTGCCCATCCCCCTTTCCAAGTACCCCCGCTATTTGGTCCTGCCTGGTTCCAAGCCTGAGCATATAAGCCGAAATTCTCCCTGGGGTCGTCTTCTTCAGTGTCATACTGTTCCAAATCTCTAATAATTTCATTTTTTCTGTTTTATAATGGCCCTAAGTTTTTGCTTTTTCTGCCTCATGCTGCTTTTCCTGTTCTATAATAGTTCTTTTTTAGTGTTTGTCAGTTTCATCAATCTTTTTCTTAAACATCCTACTCATTCTCCTATGCTATCTTGAACCTATATAAAAACATCCTACTATTAACTAGAATATCTAAATAAAAGGTACCTTAAAACATATAAAAAGGTAAAAACATCTCTTACCCTCACGATGATGCTTCTTCTGCAGGAATCCAAATCACGCTTACCTCCTTCTCGACCTGTGCTTCGACCGGCGAACATGGGAGAACACTTCACTGTGAGAATCCAAATCACGCTTACCTCCTCCTCAACCTGTGCTTCGTCCGGCGAACACGGGAGAACACTTCCCGGTGACGTCACTGCGCTGTGACTCACCAAAATGGCGTCGGGGTCACCAAGATGTTGGGGTTTTTCTGGACTTCCCCTATGAATATTTGGGGAATGTTTCTAATTTTGTTTGGCTGTTTATGTTCAACCCCAACATACATACAGGACCTACCTTAAACAAATTGCTCGTGCCACCGTAAGAGCATGGGAAATTTTTATTTATCTTGCCAGGTCTGTAACATCACAAGCTTTGCTTTTTAACTTATAAGGTACAAATTTCAATATCAATCCATAGCATCAATACATCTATAACAAGCAAAGCACCTGACTTAAGTGTAAAAAGGTCCTGGGACAGAGACCGCCTTTCTCACTCTAGTGAGATCAGCCCATGTCTGTCTATCTATCTGAATTTCTCTGCTATATTTATATCCACATTTAAGCTTGAGACAAATCTACTGCTGATATGCAGATTCTCTTTCTTTCATGTTCCCTATCAAGCAAATCTGCTCCTCAATCACTGCCCTCCCTTCTTTTCTCCTGTGGCATCCTGTCTAAAATCATTCTCATGGTAATCTTCATAGCTGTGTGCTGACTCTGGTTCCTGTAGATAAAGTTGGCTCCTGTAGATAAAGTTCTTCATTTTTCCCCTTTGATCATTCAAGGGGCCCAGGTAACAGTTTTGTCACTAGCTGTGTACTCATTGTCTCAGCTCTGGGTCAGGATATTAGCTTATTCCGTAGCTCCACACTGCTATTTCTGCAGTTTTAGTGTGAAAAGATTAAAGGGTCAGCCTGCTTTTCTTCTTTCTTAGGCCTGGAGCTCAGACGTTAGCACAAGATGGATTCAACCTGTAACAGAGGTACCTGAAGGGGATTCATTTTTTTTCCCTTCAAAGCACATTGCACATATTAGATTGTAGGAGAGCCTTAACCTTCTGCTTGGAGCAGACTGAACCCCTTAGAAACTCCACCTGGCTTTTTGCTTATTTTGACGCTAATAAGCCCAGTGATTGCTGTTTCTAAATTCCCTCTATCCAGTTGGCTAGCAGATTGTATTTCTTTTGCTTATGTGCAGGCAGTTTTGTCTCTGCAGGTCATGTCACAGTTCATAATGTCAGAGCAATGGCTGCATCTAGCCTATTTTGAGATCAGCCTCCATGGAGGAATTTTGTAGGGCTGCAACATTGACTTCTGTCCATTTGTTCACATGCTTCTATTGTCTAGAAAAGAACTCTCAATATAGCAGTAAGGTTGGCCAGTCCACACTCCAGAATCTCTTTGGGGATTAGAATCCATTTCCATCCGCCCTAGGCCCATTTCTTTTCCAGACTGCCAATCAAATTAGATAACAATAACCAAGCCTACATGCTAATTTTCCTCGACATAGCTATTGCGTTTGACTCTGTCATTCATTCACTCCTAATACAAAGATTAAGACAAGTAGGTCTAAGCAACACAACAATTAAATGGTTTATATCCTATTTCTCTGAAAGATCCCAACAGGTCAGCATAGGACACGTTTTTTCTCTAGCACTCTCAAACCAGAAGTCTTCCTCAGGAATCAGCGCTTTCAGCACTATTGTTTAATATATATATAGAACCAATTTGTCAAATCATAAAAAAATTCAAGATTGATTATGCCATCTATGGAAATAACATAATGCTGTTCATGCCCTTCAACATAACCACATATCCTGCTTCAAGGAAATTGCAACCTGGCTTAAGATTTTTGGTTTAAACATCAACTACAAAAAACCTGAGGTTTTAATAATCTCCAGGAACCAAGCATACAACCCACCACATAACATACTAATTGAAGACGTTGAACTCGAAGTTAAGCCCAAGTATTTTACCTCATCCTTAACACTAGACAAGCACCTCTCTTTACAGACTCACATCAAAAATATAGCGAAAACAATATTTAACAAGATCCAACTACTGCAATACAAGACTTTAGAACTTTAATGCAAGTAATGATAATACCTTATATAGACTTGTAATAATCTACTTCATGGGCTACCTAAAATATCCCTGCACCCACTCAGAATGGCACAACACACAGCTGCACGAATCCTCCACAACTCACCCCGGATCAATCACATAACACCAATCTTACATGACTTACATTGATTACCCGTTCAAAGCCATATAAAATGCAAGTTATTGATGGCCATCTTCAAAATCATTAGAAAGATTGTTCCCCCAACCCTCTCACAATTAGAGTGGCTCCCAACGATCGGCAAAGAAGAGGACAAATGAACAACACTCTCACTACCTCATCGGATTTCCATAAGACCAAACAATGCACTAGCAACAGAGTATTTGAATATATATCTCCAATGCTCTGGAACTCATTACCAGCTACCCTCTGAAACATCACAGACATATCCTCGTTCCGTTCACACCTCAAAACTCACTTCTTCATTGAACATTTTGGGCAGAATGAAAATGCAACCTATACAGACCCTACATAATAATAACTCTCATCCTGTACCTAAGATATCCAGTCTTGTAACATAGTTATCAGCCCCCTTCATTCCCTTTGAAAAGTCGAATGACATTTTCTGTCATTTGAATTGTATATGTTATATTTCTAGAATTATGTACATTTTGATTACCTTTTTCAGCACCAGTTGTATTGTTAAAATGTTTAATGTACCTGTTGTTTTAACTGTAAACCGCTATAATTACCTGATATAGCGGTATATAAAACATTCTCTCAGTAACATTTCTTCTTTCTACAGTATTGATCACCATCCGCTGCCTGAGTCCAACGCCTTGGCATTGTGCTTTTCGCTTGATTACTTTTCATTTCTTTTCTTTTTTGGCCTGCAGGTTTTTTGCTCATGGCCTAGCTGGTCGAGACGTTTGAGTTTAACCTCGTGATGCTCATTTTTCCCGCTATGTCTTCGACCAGCGGATTTAAGCAGTGTGGAAAGTGCAACCGCACTATCTCCTGCATGGACCACCATGGTACCTGCATAAAATGCCTCGGGGTGGACCACAATGTGTCTTTCTGCTTACTTTGCCTTTTGATGTCAGCTAAGATCTGGAAGGAGCGTGAAAGGTGGCAGGGGGAGCTATTTAGCGAGTCTGCCTCAGGATCAGCAACGGGGATAGTATCCCTTCCTTCGACGCCAGCGTCAGACAACTCGGTGTCCCACTCTTGGTCTCAGTCAGAACCGCGGGACCAGCATGCATGGGAATCGATCTCGGAGGACCTTCCCTGGGCGTCGAAGGCTTCATCGAAACTGAAGTCGATATCCAACTCCTGCCTAAGGGGTAAGACCTCCGGAACCTGGGTGCAGAGCCCTCAATTCGATGCCGGTAATGAGGGCCAGGAGCTCCCCCCAAGCATCCCCGGAGGGGAGGTGTCAACAGAGTCAGGGATCGAGTCGGGTCCCCCGATGCCATTACCATCCAGGACTCCCTACCAGGGATCGACACCGGCCTCTGCGTCCTCGAAGATGGCGCCTGCCTTGGCAGAACCATCGGGCATTGAGGCCAAGATGCTAGCCCTGGAATGCAACTTCACTGTGTTCATCGAAGCCCAGCAGGGCCTGACTCCCAGTCACTCCGGGTCGTCGGCTGGCCCACTCTGTTTCGACTCTGTTGGCATCCAAGTCGAGACCTGGCATGGTGACAGGCGTGACAGCGCCAGAGCCCTGATGCTGAGTGTCATCGACACCGAGTCAGTCCGACAACTGCTGACGCTAGCCAACTTCTCCAGCTCTGAGTCGGCCTGGGAGACAGATGAGGAGCCTCCTGACACCATCCTCCATCGGGACATCCCCTCCGACTCATCTCTGCCAAACCATCAGCAGCAGTAACTTGCAGAGGACCTGGCTTTCCTGGAGATTGTCCGGGAGATATCCCAGGCACTTGCCTTCATGGTGATGCCTGAGGACGAGCCGCATACTGAGGATCTGAAGATTCTCCACTACGAGGCTCCTCCTCAGGAGGCACTGACGCTGCCCATGCCCCCCATCCTTGAACGGCTGCTATTCAGGATATGGGAGACCCCGGTGATGGTGCCAATTGTGAACCATCGACTCGATTCGCAGTATCGGTTCAGCCGGAGCCCCAGCTTACAGAAAACATAACTGCCACATAACTCCATGGTTGTGGAGTCGGCTATGTGTTGCATTATTTATTTATTTAATAGGTGTTTTATCCCGTGTTGTTGTTAAGTGCCGTCGAGTTGGGGTCGACTTATGGTGACCCTCTGGATAGTTGTCCTAAATTGTGTTCGGTCTTCCCGCCTTATCCTTCATCAAAGTAGCATTAAGAGCCAGAAGATACACTTCTTGGTGCCTTCCAGCAGGGAGGCATGTACCATGGATGCTTTTGGCCAGATGTGTTTCTAGGGCTCCATGCTCACAGCCCAGATCCAGGCATACCAGCTGTACATGGGCATGTATCTCAGAGACCTGGCAAAGGAGCTTGCCGGGTTCTCAGCTGGGTTAGCAAGCGAACCTCTTGAGCGCTTCAGGACCCTGGTGTCATCGGTCAAGGAGTGCTCCAAGTTTCAAACTCAGGAAGCCTTTGATGGCGAGTCAGTGGCTGGGGTAGCTGCAGTGGACATTAGTGTCCAACACCTTGCCTGGCTACAGTCCTCTGACTTGGAGCAGTGGATTCAGGACAAGTTAGCCGATGTCCCTTGCTGAGGGGAGCATCTCTTTGGCAAGCCCATGATGGAGAAGGCGGACAAGCTAGAGAAGGAATTCATGATCAGAACCAGGCTGTCCAAGAAAGTGTCTGAGCTTTCCCGCAGGAAGACTTCAGGGAAAAAGCCCTTCCACCCAAAGACCAAGAAGGCTTATGGAAACTTCCCCAAGTTTCAGGCCTATCACATTCCCCCACAGTAGGCCAAGAGCCAGGGCATGGCCCCCGTAAGCCAAAGGCCCCCAAACAGCACCTCAGCTGCAGTCTTGGGTGAGCTTTTGACTCCTTGGGCATAGCGTCCCTCCCCCAGGAGGTACAAGGCCTGAGGTTCACGGGAGGATGGCTGGCCCATTTTGCACACTAGTGGCCAAGCATCGCCACAGATGCCTGGGTGTTGCAGGTGGTCAAGGAAGGTTTTCTCCTCCACTTTGCCCAGCTACCTCCTCCCTTCTTCCCTGGGGAATTACCCATGGACTCCTTGCACAGGGAGCTTCTGCAAAAAGAGCTCAAAGTTTTGCTTGAGGATCAAGCGTGGAGCCCGTCCCCCAACCTCTCCAAGGCAGGGGATTCTACTTCCACTGCTTCCTTGTCCCCAAGAAGACTTGGGGCTTCCGGTCCATCCTGGATCTCCGGGACCTCAAGTGCTTCCTGCTCAAGGAAAAGTTCAAAATGGTATCCCTTGGAACTTTGCTGCCTTACCTCCTACAGGGAGACTGGCTATGCTGTTTGGATCTCAAAAACACCTATACCCACATCCTGATCCATTCAAGGTACCATCAGTACGTCCAATTTGTCAGCGGCGGACGGCATTATCAGTACAGGGTACTCCCTTTTGGACTTGCCTCAGCTCCCAGGGTATTCACCAAATGCCTGGCAGTCATGGCCGCTTACCTCAGACTCCAGGGGTATTCGTATCCCCCTACCTGGATGACTGGCTCATAAAAGCCAGCACACCGGGAGAGGTACGCAGCGCAACACAGCGCAGCGCACCATAGGACTGCTCCAGCGCCTGGGCTTCATGATGAACTTCCCGAAGTCTCACCTAAGGCCCACCCAGAACTTGGAGTTCATTGGCACCCTGCCGGATTCCACTCAAACACGGGCCTACCTGCCTCTCAAATGGGCTTAGTGCCTATCCACCCTGGCTCAAAAAGCACAAGGCAGCTCAGCGCTGATGGATGGACAGACAGATGCTCCGCCTCTTGGGGCATATGGCATCCACCATCCACGTCACCCCGTTTGCCTTTCTCCACATGAGGCAGGCACAGTGGACGCTAAGCGCCAAGTGAACACAAACTTCTGGTTGTCTAGAGGACCGCATCCTGGTCACGCCAGCCCTGGCGACATCCCTCACCTGGTGGCAGGACCCCCTCAACCTCAGAGCCGGCCTGCCCTTCCAGGCTCCCCTAGTGCATCGCATCCTCACAACAGAAGCTTCCAAGTTGGGCTAGGGGGCCCACTGCAGTCTTCTGCAGTTGCAGGACCCATGGTTGCCAGAAGAGAGTGTCTCGCAAATCAACCTGCTCGAACTCTGAGCAGTCATGCCCTGCCGGTCTTCCTGGATCATCTGGAAGGGCAGGTGGTTCAGGTACAGATGGACAACCAGGTAACGATGTACTACATCAACATGCAAGGAGGCATGGGTTCATGCCACCTCTGCTGGGAGATGGTGCGCCTCTGGAACATCACGACGGGGAAGAACATCTCCCTCAGAGTGCTGTACTTGCTGGGCCAGGACAATATGCTGGCCGATCAACTGAGCCGCGTCCTCCAGCCCCACTAGTGGAGACTGAACCCAACCATGCTGGCATAGGTTTTTTGGCGCGGGGGGACCCCAGAGGTCATACTCTTTGCCAGTCCAGAGAACACGCAACTGCCGCGTTTCTGCTCTCGGAGGCCAGCTTGGGGTCAGAAGGCAGAGGGCGCCTTTTTCCTCTCCTGGTCCAGGGGCTTCCTGTATGCATCCCCGCCCACGCCCCTGGTGCCATGGGCCCTCCTCAAGATCCAAGAGGAGGTGGCCAAAGTCATCTTCATTGCGCCCAGGTATCTCAGATAACCCTGGTACCACCTGCTTCTGTAACTATCCCAGAGGGGACCCATTACTGCTGGGGAATGCCCAGGACCTGCTATCTCAGGAGGACGGGATGCTACTGCACCCCAACCTCCAGTCCCTGGTCCTGTTGGCCTGGATACTGAGAGGCTAGCTATAGTGCATCACTGCCTCTACCTGCCAGTGGAAGACATTCTCCTTGCCTCATGTAAGGACTCCACCCATCGAGCGTATGCTTTTAAATGGCGCAGGTTTTCGCACTGGTCTCAACTCCTCATGTGCGATGCCGGACATTTTGCTCCTCTCAGGTGCTGGCCTTAAGTCCACCATAGTCAGAGTGCACCTCTGTGCCATCTTGGCTCACCACCATGCAGTGGATGACCAAGCCATGTTGGTGCACCCCTTGGTGGGCTGATTCATGTGAGGCCGCCTCCTCCCCCGGCCCTTGATCCGTCCATCACCAGTACTGTGGGACTTTAATGTGGTATCGGGGAAGCTCATGGCTTCACCCTTTGAACCTCTGGCTACCTGCCATCTCAAGTACCTTTCCTGGAAGATTGCGTTTCTAGTGGCACTCACCTCGGCCAGGCGTGTGAGCAAGCTGCAGGCACTTGTAGCATACGTGCCCTACACCAGGCTCCACAAGAACAGGGCTGTCATTAGAACTCACCCGAAGTTCTTGCTGAAGGTTGTGTCTGCCTTCCATGTGAATCAGGAAGTGGTATTGCCCACCTTCTTCCCTAGCCCTCATTCTTCTAGGACGAAGGCCTCCCTGCACACACTGGACTGCAAGTGTGCATTGTCCTTCTACATTCGGAGTATGTACCCTCATCTTCGCTCAACACAGTTCTTTGTCTCTTTTGACTGCAGTCATCTGAGGATTGCAGTCTCCAAGTGCACCCTATCACCATGGGTGGCCGACTGCATTTCTTTCGCCTTTCAACAGGCAGGACTTTCTCTGGAACATCATGTGATGGCTTTCAATGTGCGTGCCATAGCAACCTCGATGGCAAGCCTGCGCCAGGTGCCCTTACCAGACAACTGCCGGGCTGCCACCTCTGTGCACACCTTTGTTGCACATTACTGTTTGGAAGAGACCTCTTGGAGGGATAGCGCCTTCACCAGGTTGTACTCCATCACCTCTTCGGGGAATAATGCAACTCCTTCCTCCGACTAGTGATGTCCAGACTACCGGACATCACTAGTCAGTGAGGACTGCATCTTCGATGCTGCTGCTGCAGTGCCAGACTTCCAGCCATTCAGCGCCCTCTGCTGCCCTTTACAGTCCACTTTTTGGATTGCCTGTGGCTTTTACAGGTTTTTTTTTTGTAGCCTGTAGCTTGGAAATACCATATGTGAGGACGGTCTTCCTGCTTGTTCTGGAAAAAATGTAGTTACTCACCTGTAACAGGTGTTCTCCGGGGACAGCAGGAATCAGCCCTCACAATCCCCCTCCTTTCTGTGGAGTTGTTTTTTCCTTTTTTCTGATTTTGAGCTATGTCATTATACTGAGGTAAGATGGCACCTTTGAGCAGAAAGGTGACCGCGCATGCGTGATGTAGGTCCCAAAGGCTTTCTTTGAAAGCTGGGGATTGGATCTGCGCGGGCTCTGTCGACACTGACGTCACCCATCTATCCCCGGAGAACATCTGTTACAGGTGAGTGAGTATGCTTTATTTGCTCCCAAAATGATATATCTGTTGATATGTCCTCACTGTCCACTACAGGATAAATCTTGTTTGGTTGCTGTGTATGAGTGAGGGACATCATTTCTACAACATCCTGACAAGAACCATATCCAATATTTTGATATAACAATTTGACAGAGATGGGTCTGAAGAACTCACACCTTAATGGATCTTTCCCTGACTTATGGATGACTGAAATGAGATTAGATGGTCCGTATCAGCTATCAATGTTATCCACGCCTTCAACGTCGCCTGCCTGGTATACGCTGACGATGTATTGCTCTACATGCCGTTCTCAAAGGGCCAGCCAGACTTCTCCCCACTAACAACCTGCTTTGACGCTGTCACCGACTGGCTCCACACTCAAACCCTCTGAATAAACTACAAGACAGACGTCCTATTCATTACCAGGAACCAAGTATTTAACCCTCCCGCCTCATTAAAGGTAAAAGGCGCTGAGCTACTAAGCAAGCCCACTATCCGATATCTAGGGGTCACATTAGACCAACAGCTAGACATGAAAGCCCATATAAACAACACCGTCAAGTCAGTCTACCACAAGCTATGGACAATCTGACATCTACGACCCCTGCTGGCTCCAGATGATTTCCGGACAATTTATCAAGCACTTGTAATCCCCCAACTCAATACTACAGGGACTCCCGAAGAACACGCTAAACCCACTCCAGCTCGCGATGAACGCCGCCGCCAGAATACTACACAGAGCCTCCAGGATGGATCGTGTAACACCAATCTTGAAACACCTCCACTGGCTACCGATCCACTGCAGACTCTCCTTCAAAATACTATTAATGACCTTCAAGGCCATCAACAAGTGCTCCTCCACCTCCCTCACGGAGCTAGTCCACCCCACTCCCTCCAACAGATCCGCAGCTGCCAACACACTAGTAATTCCTAGTACAATAACAAAATACTCTCAGGCAACAATAAACAGGGCCTTTCTGTTCTATGCTCCCAGATGTTGGAATGCCTTACCTAGCACCATCAGCTCCATTACTGACCTCGCTCAATTTACAAAGGCACTGAAGCACCATCTCTCCTTCTGCACTACCCTAAGGACATACCACAAGCAGCCACCCGCCACCACCTGGACTACACCTCCAACGCAACCATTTCACAATGATGCAGCCCCACCCACTGGCACAACTGACAACCTGTAAAGAATAGCGTGTCTATAACCCCCTATTGTAAATAGTTCCAAGCAATTCTGGTCCTTACTGTATACCTGTGACTTGATTGCTCAATCTGTATATACTAACTACCCTAGCTATGTCCAAGTACATCACCTGTTCTTTGTAGAGACAGTACAGTGTATATAATCCCTTACTCTTGTAAATAGTCTCTAAGCAATTATGGTCCTTCTGTACACCTGTGACTTGATTACTCAACCTGTATATAGTTTACCCTAGTTACGCCCAAGTTGCATTACCTGTCCATTGTAAATACAGTGCAGGCTCGGCCGCACTATATAAATTAACTGTTTCATGTAAACCGCACTGATTCTAAAGAGTGTGGTATAGAAAAGACATTAAATAAATAAAATAAATAAATTTTAGTTTTCATGGATTGTGGGAGCTGCTCTCCCTCTTGAACAACATTTAAAAAGTTTGCCAATTTGAAAGCTAAACACAATTTTTAAATACAATTTCACTAAGAAACCATACATATCACTGAAACATCTGATTAACATCAAAGGCCATAAATATGCTCAAATCCATGAGAAATTTCCTGAACTTGCTCCCTACTTGAGACAGCCAGAATTGTATGTCCACAAATTCTAAATGCAGTTGTATGCATATTTTTTTCATTCTTGAAGTAATTTCCAAACAGTCCTCTTACACAGCATAACCTGTTTGATTTAATTTTAGTCTTGGCAGACATGATGCGATGCTTTTAATTGCTTCTATGACCTCATGCATTGATATAGCTGCCCTCAGCTTAATATTCACTAACTCCGAGAGGGTATATGCCAGGGTATGTTCTAAGTGTGCATTTAATTTTCTTCATGCCACCCGTTTATTCAGATATATAATACTCTTTATAGAATTGTGTGAATTTCTCACATATCTCCCCAGAAAGAGGCCATCTGGTTACCCTCATGTATCTTCAGACTTTTACGTACAATTTTAACTTCTGTTTTTTTAGAGTCCTTGTTCAGCAATCGATCTGCTTGGTACATCTTAGGCTATTGCCAATTTGGTAATCAGTTATGCCAGGCTTCAACAAATCTATCTGGCAGGTAGACATTGCATCTAAAAATTGAACCCTGGCCCCAGGGATTTATTGCTGCTGCCTATTCTGCATTTGCCTTGTATCTGCTGTGGCTCTCTTTATGTTTACGAGATTTGGTGCAGGCACTTCAGTGCAAGTCTTGCAAGTCGCCGCTAACAATTTAGTCACTTAACTTGACAGCCTCTTATATGGCTCCCTCACTGTGGAATGGACTTCCCACTGATGTGAGTGTAATTGCTCAAAATTCAGGGTCGCCTTAAAAACATTTTTGTTGGTCTTGGCATTCTGTGATGTTTTGTAAGCTCTGGACCAGTTTGTTTGATTCTCCTGTTTCCATATCTGGGTGATTTAATGTTTCCCTGGGAACAAGCAGGAAGTCAGACCTCACATATAGGTGACATCAGCGCCGATGGAGTCCATGCGGAAGCATCTCCCCAGCTTTATAAGTGCCTCAGTCTCCTATTTTCCACAGAAAACATTCTCAAGTTTTGTCCGGTTTGCGTACCGGTTCCTTTCCGCCCCCGAGTCTGCTCGCCTCGGCATCACTCCTCGGGTTCGTCTATTCTTTTTTTCTTAGTTTTTCATCGAGGTCCTTCTCGACCGGTGTTCGTGCCCTTTTTCAGTTGAAGGCCTCAGACCCTTTCCGATGGCCTCCAATGGCTTCAAAAAGTGTGACCGGTGTAGCAAATGATGTCACCCACACAACTGCTGCCTTCGATGCCTTGGTCTGGAGCACGATGACTGACTTTGACCTCTGCAGCAGCAAGAAAAATTCTTTCAGAAGTCTGACTCCACCCCGGAGTCTCTGGTGACACCACGCTCCAGGGTATCTTCCAATAACTCGGTTCCCCCTGAAGCCAGAACCTCTTCGGAGTCCTGCGGCCACGGTTCCTCTAAGCAGAAGTCCCTGGAGGTGGAGCATAAGAAGAAAAAGTCCTCGAAGACCACCTTAGAGGACAGGTCCGAGAAGAAGGTGAAATCCCACCCCAGGTCCCGCAGTCCCAGGTGTGAGTCCAAAGAGTCTGGGCAGGAGCAACCCTCCAAGATGACCCTCAAGGAGTTGTTGGCTCCCGCCAACAAGCCTTTGACCTCCGAGGCCATCCTCATTGAAGATTCTCCATCGACAGTACTGATACCGAGCCCAAAGTCCTCAGTGCCCGCGTCAAAGGCTGCTGAACCAACTGGCATGGAGATAAGAATGGCAGCCCTAGAGAGCAGTATATCTGCACTAATGACCATGCAGTGGGCATTTATGTCTGGCTCGTCCGGTTCATCCGCCTCGACGATGGGACCCTTGACATTGAGGGCTTCCCTGGACATTGAATCGGTCCTCGAGTGCCACCGGCCTCGAGAGAGCCCCCCACTCCCAGTCCCATTCATCAGGACACCGGTCCTCCCCAGTGAGGGCCCGCAGCTTGGACCGACGATCCTCCAGAGGTCATGCACCACAAAGAGCAGTCCTTGACCGAGGTGATCGTGCAGTGTCAGACTCATACTTGGACTTCGATTTCGAATGGGAGACAGAGGACGAAGAGTCCCCGGACACAAGGTGAAACCATGATGTGCCCTCAGACACATCTCCCCCGGCGACCTGACGCCGTTCCCCACCTGAGAACAATGGCATTCCTCGATTTCATGAGGGATATGGCCAAGGCTTTCACTATCAAGACCAAGGCCAAGGAGGACCCACAAACTGAGGAATTGTAGATACTCCAAAATGAGGCACCCCCCTGAAGGAGGAAACCCTTACGGTCCCAGTGCTCCAGATCCTCGACCGCCTCCTTCTCCGCATGTGGGAAACACCAGCATCAGTACCAATCATTAGCAGGTGCCTCGACGCCATGTACCAGGTACGCCAAAGCCCTGGGTTCCAAAAGACCCAGCTTCCCCACGACTCCATGGTCATGGAGTAAGCCATGTGCCGGCTTAAGAGCCAAAAAAACCCATTCGTAGGTACCACCCACCCGGCAGGGAGACCTGAACCCTCAACGGCCGGAAAGCTTTCCAGGGCTCGATGCTAATGTGCCCAATCCAATCCTATCAGCTCTACATTGGCATGTATCTGAAGGAACTGTCGAAGGAGTTCAGGGGATTCTTGACAGGCCTCGATGGAGAACCCCTGCAGAGGTTCAAGACCCTAAACTCAGCAGTAAAAGAATGCTCAAAGTTTCTATCCCGAGCAGCATATGATGGCTTCAAGTCATCGGCCAAGGTGGCCGCCACTTCCGGTATTGGGGCATGACGCCAAGCATGGCTGTAGTCATCCGACCTGGAACAATGGGTACAGGACAAACTAATTGATGATCCCTGCATAGGTGAAAACCTATTCGGAAAGCCCATCGCAGACAAAGCAGCAGAGATAGAGACCAAGTATGTGACGAGAACCAGGTTCTCAAAAAAGACCTTGGTGCAACCCCGAAAGAAAATCCCGGGGATAAAGCCCTTCTCGAGGAAGAAAGTGGGCTTTAGTAGTACTCCGCACTTCCAGTCCTTCTTGGCCTCTCAGCAGGGCCAACAATAAAAGGGCCAGGGACATAGTCCCAGAAAACAAAAAGCCCTGAATCCCCTGGCACCGGCTCAGGCCCAGCCTAGGGGAAGCTTTTGACTGTCTGGGTGTGACCTCCACTCCCCCAGGAGGTCCTCTGCTGCCTGCATTGAGGCACCTAGCCCTGTTTGCACACAGATGGACAGCCATCACCACCGATACCTGGGTGCTACAAGTGGTCAAGGAGGGCTATCTCTGCCACCTGCATCGGGTACCACCCTCATACTTCCTGAGAGAGCCCAACAGACCTCTTCTCCACCAAACCCTGCTCCTCACTGAGCTAGCAGGATTACTCTGGGACAAAGCAGTGAAGCCAGTGCCGAAACCTCTCTGAGGCACCAGCTTCTACTCCAAGTATTTCCTCATCCCCAAGAGAACTGAGGGCCTCAGACCCATCCTGGATCTGTGAGAGCTCAACAAGTTTCTGGTCAGGGAGAAGTTCATGATGCTCTCCCTTGGAACACTGCTGCCATTCCTGCAGCAGGGAGATTGGCTTTGCTCCTTAGACCTAAAGGATGCCCACACTTACATCCTAATACACCCCAGCCACAGAAATTACCTTTGGTTTCCTGGTTGGGGGACAGCTCTACCAATACAGGGTACTGCCCTTTGGTCTGGCCTCATCCCCAAGGGTCTTCACAAAGTGCCTCGCGGTGGTCACAGTCCACCTCAGGCTTCAAGAGTCCTTCATCTTCCCTTATCTGGACGATTGGCTCATAAAAAGGGACACAGCTGCAGAGGCACACTGTGCCATCCGACACACCAGGAACACTCTACAGCACCTGGAGTTTGTCATAAACTACCCCAAGTCCCACCTCACTCTCCGGCTCAGCGCCTACAGTTCATAGGGGTGCAGCTGGACACTCTTCAGGCAAAAGCCTCTGGAGAGGTCAGAGGATCTCAGGGAATTAGCCACAGAGGTACAGTAGCACAGGATACTACCCGCCCGGCTTCTCCCCCACTTGCTAGGACACATGGCCTGTCCAAGTGACACCAAATGCCCACCAAAAAAGCCCAGCAAAAGAGACCAATATAACAAAATTGTTTTGTCGGAATGGGTGAAACGAAGGTAATCCAAAATATCAAATAACAACAAAGACCTTCTAAGCTGAGCTTTTTTGTGTTTTACTATTTGTGGAAGCTCAGCTTAGAAGGTCTTTGTTGTTATTTGATATTTTGGCTTACCTTCGTTTCACCCATTCCGACAAAAATATTTTTGTTATATTGGTCTCTTTTGCTGGGCTTTTTTGTGTTTTACTATTTGTGGAAGCTCAGCTTAGAAGGTCTTTGTTGTTATTTGTTATTTACCAAATGCCCACCTGCACATGAGAGCAGCCCAGGAGAGGGCCCAAGCCACAGGCAGGCTCAAAGACAGAGTGCAGTTGACCCGCCAGTTAGCAGGCTCCCTCCGATGGTGGCAGAACCCATGTCACCTTCAGGCCAGGATGCACTTCCGGGCACCCACCTCCCAGAAAGTTCTCACTACAGACGCCTCTCTAATAGGCTGGGGAGCACATTGCAAGAGCCTCCAGACACAAGGCTGCTGGTCCCAGAGGGAATCTGAAATGCAGATCAACCTTCTGGAACTCAGAGCGGTATTCCTAGCCCTCAGAGCCTTCCGCCACCAACTACAGCACCATGTAGTGCTGATCCAGACCGACAATCAGGTCAGGATGTTCTACGTGAACTAACGGGGGGGGGGGGGCGGACAGGAGGAGGTGGTAACCCTCTGCTCCTGTGCCACACACAGAAGGATGTTCCTAAGGGCGGTCTACATCCCAGCCAGGACAATGTCCTGGCAGAAAAACTGAGCAGACTACTCCATTTGCGCGAGTGGCACCTGAACCCAGCAGTAGCCTCGTGGCTGTTCCGGCTCTGGGGCGTCCCGGTGATGGACCTGTTACCCTGTTTTTGCTCTCGCCAAACGCGCCTGTCTTGGGTGCGTCGGATGTATTCCTCATCCCGTGGATGGAAGGCCTCCTCTACGCCTTCCCTCCAATGCCACTAATAGCCAAGACCCTGTTCAAGGCTCAGCATGGCAGAGTGTTGTTAGTGCTGATAGCTCCTTGGTGCCCAGACAGCCCTGGTTCCCACTGGCACCGTTTCTCATTGTGGTGCACAGAATAGCGGATGAACCCATTCTCCTGCTCAGTGCATGTTGTACTCAATACCTACTCCACCTATCACAGGCAGGACTGAAGTCCAACTCAGAGTACATCTGAGCACCATCGCAGCACATCACCACTTCGTCAAGGAGAAATCCCTCTTGGCTCAGCCCCTTGTGTCTTGGTTCCTACGGGGCCTCATGTTGTCTAAACCCCCTGTCCGCCTTCCGGCAGCAGAATGGGATCTTAATGTGGTGTTCTTGCAGCTCACTAAGCCTGCATTTGAGCCTCTGGCCACCTGCTACCTGCCGTACCTCTCCTGGAAGGTCACCTTCCTGGTAGCACACATCAGCTCGCAGAGCCTGCAGAGCCTCCTTACACGAGGTTCTACAAGAACAGAGTGGTGCTCCATACACACCCCAAATTTCTGACAAAAGGTGGTATCCCCATTCCACCTCAGTCAGGAGGTGATGCTCCCCACCTTCTTTCCCAGGTCTCACACCAGTAGGGCATTCTGCACACTCGGGATTGTAAGAGAGCCCTGTCCTTTTACCTGCAATGAACTCAGGGCCACCGCAAAGCTCAACAGCTTTTTGTAGCCTATGACCCCAGCCATCCAGGGCTCCCAGTGTCTAAGTGAACTCTGTCCACTTGGGTGGCGAACTGCATTACCCTTGCCTAGAAGCAAGCAGGGATCTTACTGGACCAGAGAGTCACAGCACACTGCATCAGGTCCATGGTTACCTCTGTGGCCAATTTGCATTCCGTCCCCATGACGGAAATTTGCCGGGCTGCCATGGTCTTCAGTCCATACCTTCGCAGCTCATTACTGTCTGGAGAGGGAGTCCCGACGGGAGAGTGCCTTTGGCCAGGCCATTCTCCATAATCTTTTCGGGGTGTAGGCAACTCCTGCTCTCTAACCCTTCTGTGTTCAGGCTACCGGAGTGCTGGTTCTCCACCGGACACCTGGGTCTTATCAGAGTGTCTCTTGGGATTCAACTGCTGCTGATCACAATTCACCTTTGCAGGTCACTGTGGCATTTTCTACAGGTTTCGGTAGCATGTAGCTGGGGAGTCATATAATGACTGACTTCCTGCTTTTTCCCGGAGAAAGCGTAGTTACTCACCTCCAACAGGTGTTCTCCAGGGACAGCAGGAATCGGTCCTCACAACTCTCCCTCATCCCCTTGGAGTTGCTTCTTTACCATCTTTTATTTTTGCCATCTTAGCTATGTCATTTGACTGAGGCAAGATGGCACCCTTGGGCGGAAAGTGGACCACACCTGCATGGTGCATCTCCCAAATGCTTTCTTTGAAAGCTGGGGAGATGCTTCCACGTGGGCTCCATCGGCACCGACATCACCCATATGTGAGGACTGGTTCCTGCTGTCTCCAGAGAACACCTGCTACAGGTGAGTAACTACACTTTTGGGGTTAACTAAGCACCACTGTATTAAGATCTGTGCTGTATCTTGTTCCATCTATCCGTCATTGAGTTTCTCCTCATGTCTTACTTGTAGTTTATTCTTTTTATTTTTACCTGTTTGATTTGTGAACCCACCTCACTGTTCTAATTGGATGAGAAGAGGTATATCAAATATATTAAACCTTAAACTTATTTGGCTTAAACCTACTGAGAGCCACAACAAGTGCAAGGTACAGAAACAATGGGAAGTCTGTTTTCTGGCTGAGGGAATACCTGGGATATGGGGGGTGAGGGCCAAGGGGGAAAGATGACTGGCTGCGGGGCGCCTGGAAGGTGGGAGTGGATGACTGGCTAAGGGGATACCTGGAAGGTGAGGGGTGAGTACTAAGGGGTGATTGGATAAGATGAGGTACCTGGGAGCTGAGGGGTGAGATCTGGTGGGAGGAGGGAGTGACTGGCTGAGGGGTACCTGGGAGGTGTGAGGAATGACTGACTAATTGAAAGGTGCCTAGAAGGTGGGGGGGGGGGGCGGGTAGCCATTTTGTTAGGGGTAGGTGGGGGAAGTGAGAGAGAGACTGGGTGAGGGCAAAATGTGGGGGAACAAGAAAGAGAAGAGAGTCTAGTGGTAGACTGGGCCATGGTGATATGTGAAGAAAAAGGACATTAGCCTAGGTGCAGCTATGAGGAGGAGTCAGTATGCTGTTGACAGTCTTTGGTTTCTGCTGCAGTGTGGAGTGCATGTTAAGCTAGAGCCTGATTTATTAAGCTTTCTTTTCGTGTAAACATAGAGTAGGAAAACAGTCTCAGTAACTCAGACCCTAAAGATGTTGTGGTAGATTTTGTTGGAGGGGAGGGGGCATTGTGAGAGATCTCAATGGCTGGCTCCTACATTTTTAATATCATTCCTAAATTCAAACAAAATCTGTGAAGGCATGAGATATGCTAGTAAAATTATCTATGCTGGGGAAGACATATTTTTAATACAAGTGCATCTATACCTTTTATTTACTTTTTCTAGATGATGCAGGGTTTTCTCCAGGAACAAACAGGAAGTAAGTCCTAACATATGGATGATGTCAGCACTGACGGAGCTCATATGGTGAACACTCCCCAGCTTTCACAGAAAGCCTTTGGGGGTTAGACCATATATGCACAGTCACCTTTCCGCCCAAGGGTCTTCTTTTTTCCCACGGAGCCCATCGGATGCTTCATCTGCACCACCCAAAAAAGTTGCCACTTTTGCCAGCCTTGGAACCCAGCCTCGCTGCCTTCCTGGCCCAGCAATGGGGCCCGATGTCCGGTTCCTCTGCGTCTTTGGGCCCGGTGACTGGCTCCTCCATTGTAAGGGTGTCGCCCGAGAGATCCAGCCAGTGCTGGAGCAGTTTGGGCCAATTCCCGGCATCGGTCCCAATTCCGTTTGAGGCGTCTGTCTCAGCCACAAGTGCCTCCAATTTGAAGCATGGGGCCCTGGGACCTCGTCAATGCTCCTGGCTGGGCATGCATACGAGGCCCATTGGGTTCTCAAGGTCTCGTCCGATTCTGACTCTGAGTGGGAGACCGATGACGAGTACCCACTCACCCAGCGACACTGGGACATCCCCTCGGACCTGTTTCTACCGCAGGCGTGTCAGCGGACCCCGCCCGAGGACCTCTCCTTCTTGGACTTCGTCCAGGACATGACGAAGGCTTGGCCTTCACCATGGAGTCTGAGGAGGAACCTTGGTGGAGAATCTCGAGGTCCTACAGTACAATGCACCTCCCAAGGAGGTGCTCTTGGTGCCCATTCTCTTTATCTTGGGATGCTTGTTCAGGATGTAGGAGTTGCCTGTTACGGTGCCAATTTGAGCAAGTGGCTCGATTTCATGTATCGAGTCCGCAAGGGCCCTGGATTCCAAAAGACACAGCTACCACACAATTCCATGGTGGTGGAGTCGGCCATACGTAGAATCAAGAGCAAGAAAACACACTCCTCTGTGCCCCCTGGCAGGGAGGCCCGCACCATGAATGGCTTTGGTAAGAAGTGTTACCAGGGCTCGATGCTTATGGCCTGTATCCAGGCTTACCAGCTGTACATGGGCATGTGCCCGAGGGACTTCTCTTTGACAAGCCCATGATGGACAAGGCTGCAGAGCTGAAGTCCGAGCATATGACCAGAAGAAGGCTCTCCCAGAAGATTGCAAACCCTTCCCAATGGAAGGCTTGGGGGAAAAGTCCTTTCACCCGAAGAAGAGGAAAGCTTATGGAACTTACTCCCAGTATCCAGCCTACCTGGCTCCCAAGCAGGGATCAGTAGGCCAAGGGCCAGGAGCATTGCCCTCATAAGCCTAAGGCCCCCAAACCACAGCCCGCGCCACAGCCGCACCCTGGTGGGGGGGGGGGGGTTTGACTCCTTGAGCATGTCCTCTCTTCCCCTGCAGGGTCAATGGCTGCAGCATACCGGGGTCGTCTGACATTCTTCGCCGACTGGTGGATCACCATAGCCACCAAAGCCTGGGCCCTCCAGGTGGTGAGAGATGGTTACCTTCTCCATTTCGAGCAGACGCCCCCTCTGTTCTTTCCCGGAGAACTTCCCATGACTCCTCTTCAGCAAGAGCTTAAAGGCCTCCTCGCAGCCAAGGCGATTGAACCTCTCCTGCCACCTCTAAGTGGCAAGGGGTTCTACTCCCACTACTTCCTGGTTCCCAAAAAGACAGGTGGCTTTCGAATCTGCAGGATCTCAATCAGTTCCTGATGAAAGAGAAGTTCAAAATGCTCTCCTTTGGAATGTTGCTGCCCTATCTACAGCTTTGCATCTCAAAGATGCTTATACCCACATCCTGATCCATCCTTGCCACCGGCAGTACCTCCACTTTGCCATTGGCGGCTGCCATTACCAGTGCAGGATCCTACCCTTCAGACTGACTTCCACCCCAGGAGTATTCATAAAATGCCTGACAGTGGTCGCTGCCTACCTCTGACTGTAGGGAGTATTTTCCTCTGTCTGGATAACTGTCTTGTCAAGGGCGGTTCCGCCGACGAAGTCCATCAGGCAGCATATCACACTATTCTCATTCTCGAGCACTTGGGCTTCATCAGCAACTATCTTTGTATAAGTCTTTGGTGCGACCTCATTTGGAGGATAGTGTGCAATTCTGGAGACTGCACCTTCAAAAGGATATAAACAAGATGGAGTCAGTACAGAGGGTGGCTACTAAAATGGTTAGTGGTCTTCATTATAAAGCATATGAGGACAGACTTAAGGATCTTAATATGTACACCTTAGAGGAAAGGTGGGATAGAGGTGATATGACTGAGATGTTTAAATACCTCCATGGCATAAATGCACAGTTGGAGAGCCTTTTTCAGTTGAAAGCAAGTTCTGCTACGAGGGGACATGGGATGAGGGTGAAGGGGATAGATTCAGGAGTGATATGCGGAAATATTTCTTTATGGAAAGAGTGGTGGATCTGTGGAATAGTCTCCCAGTGGAGGTGGTAGAGATGAGGACAGTATCTGAATTCAAAAAAGCATGGGACAAACAGAGGATCTCTAAAGGAAAAAAGGGGACTGTTGTTGATATGGAAGGACAGACTAGATAGGCCATGTGGTCTTTTTCTGTCATCATTTTTCTATGTTTCTACAAGTCTCATCTGCAGCCGATGCAGCATCTGGAGTTCATAGGAGCCTTCCTGGACACTGTCCAGGCCAGGGTTTTCCTTTCTCTTGATAGGGCTCGATGCTTGGCTGCCCTTGCCATGGACGTGCGATGTTGCTCAATGGCATCGGCCTGCCTTCTGCTGTGCCTCCTGGGGCTCATGGCCTTGATGGTGCACATCACACCTGATTCTCACCTCCACATGCGTCAGATCTAGTGGACTCAAGTGACAGGGCACTAGGAGGACAGCATAACTGCACCCCTCTCTGAATCCCTCATTTGGTGACAGCAGCCGCGGCACCTCATGGTGGGGATGCCTTTCCAAGCCCCGATGCCTCAGAAGATCCTCACCACGGATGCCTCCAAACTGGGCCGGTGGTCCCACTGCAATGGCCTGCAGACTCAGGGCATCTGGTCGATGGGGCAGAGTCTCCACCAAATCACCTTCCTCAAGCTTTGAGCATTTGCAAACCCCTTGTGGGCATTCTGACTCCACTTGAAGAACCATGTTGTTTTGGTCCAGACGGACAACCACATGATGTTTTATGTCAACAAAGAAGGGGCTACAGGGTTGTATCTCCTGTGCTGGGAAGCTGTTCGCCTCTGCACTTTCGCGAGCGAAAGCGGGATGCGCCTTTGAGCAGTGTATTTTTCCGGTCAGGACAGTCTACTGGCGGACTGGCTCAGCAGGGTACTTCAACTGCATGTATGATGACTAGACCCACAGGTAGCCCTCTGCACTTTTCGGATGTGGGGCTCTTCTTCAGTGGATCTCTTTGCTAGCCCCAGTAACGCCCAGCTGCCACGCTTCTGGTCCAGGACACTGCTCTCCTCTCGAGTGGCGGCCAATGCATTCCTCATCTTGTGATTGGAGGGCTTCCTCTATGTGTACCATCCGAACCCCCCCCCCCCCCCCCCCGATTTCCAAGATCCCTTTTAAGGTTCAGCTCAGCCAGATCACTGTAATCCTCTTTGCTCCAAGGAGCTGCGGCAGCCATGGTTTCCCCTGCTTCTCTGCCTTTCCCAAGCGAGCCCAGTTCCCCTGGGCTGCACTCCGGACTTGATCTCACAGGAGGACGGAGCTCTCTTGCACCCCGACCTCAGAGCCCTCGCACTGAAGGTGTGGCTGCTGAAAGAGTGACTCTGGCACAGTTCCACTTGCCCAGGGATGTGGAGGATGTCTTGCTAGCATCCAGCAAGGATTCCATCAGGCAGGCCTATGCCTTCAAGTGGCACCGATTCTCCATCTGGTGTACAGAGAAGAATTTCAACCTTTTCTCCTGCTCCATGCCGGTGGTGGTGCAATATTTGCTGCATCTTTCCAATGCTGGCGTATAGTCCAATTCCCTCAGGGTATACCTCAGTGCGCTGGCAGTGCACCATCATCTCACTGATTGCCAATCCCTGTCCACCCATCCTCTTGTGGTCCACTTCATGAGAGGTCTCTTGCTCACTCGGCCTCCCATTCGCCTGTCGGCAGCATCCGCCCTTCAAACTGTTTGCTTCTTCAGAAACAAGCAGGAAGTCAGTCCTCACGTATGGGTGATGTCAATGCCAATGGAGCCCTTGCAGAAGCATCTTCCCAGCTTTCGAACAAAGACTTTGGGAGATGCCACCATGCATGCATGGTCCCCTTCCCGCCCAAGGGTGCCATCTTACTCAGTCTCCTTTTTCCACGGAGCTCTTCGGACTTTCATCTTGTTCCCCTGGAAAAAGATGCTTTTTTCTAGTGCATAATTGCATTTTCCAGCAGGCACTGGTTCTCCTTCCAGCCTCTTGAGTACTGTTGCTCCTGCAGCGGACCTCGAGAATCTATTTTTTCCCCCTTTTTTCTCCCTTGGCGCTTTCACGTTTTTTTCAACCGCTTGCCGCATCGAAGGTCTTCGACCTCGCAGGAATCCTTTTTGCCCCAATGACCACTGGTTTTAAAAAATGTGATCGGTGCTCTAAAAACATGTCTCTCACCAACACTCACGACTGTTGTCTCCAGTGTCTGGGCACCGATCATGACCCGGAGCAGTGCTCCTTGTGCAAAAAGATGTCAACTAAGGCCATCCAGAGCCACCAGCAGAAGCAGGATGACATCTTCCACAAGGTGGACTCGACCCCGATATCCCTGGTAGCGTCGCGCTCAAAGGCCCCGCAACCCTCAGAGTTGCCTAAAGTTCCGGTGGGATGAGCCCGCAGGCACTCCGACCAAAGGTCCCTGGACCATGAGCATAAGAAGAAGAAGACGACCTCATGAATGTCATCTGGGGAGACGGACAAGCGTGAGAAATATCGCACGCGGTCCCTCAGCCCCTGGCAGCCATCCGAGGGGTCGGAGCAGGAATAGCCAAGGAAAGTCCCTAAGACTGATACCGAGGCCTCCGGTGATGGCACGCGGTCTCCAGAGGGTAGTCCCAGAGAGAACCCCCTCTCCTCCTTCACACCTGACCCGGTAACCCCGGCATCAGTGCCACTGGCTCCCATTCCTGAGTGGGAGACCCAAATGCTGGTTCTAGAACACAGCGTTTCTTTGTTCATCACTGCCCAGCAGGCGCAGATGCCTGGCCTTGCCAAATCGTGCCTCGAGACCGCAGGGACCTTGACCTCGAGGACTCCCCGGGCTGCCACAGTGATCCCCGAGAGCCAGACGCCTCATGAGGATCCTTGGCAAGGGTCTCTGTCTCCATACCATTCCTCGGGTGTGAGATCATCCCAGACGAGCGCCTCTGGCTCCGGCCAAGCACTGCCCTCGGGCCCCAAAAGGGGGTTGACGAGCCACCTGATCTCAAGTCCTCCACGGACTACTCGGAATGTGAATCCGACGACGAGACGTCCCCGGAGACTCGGGCTCACTGAGACCTCCCTTCAGACCTGTCCCCACTAGCCCAGAGGCGGCAGTCTCCACCCGAGGACACCACCTTCCTCGAGTTTGTCTGGGATATGGCACGGGGCCTTGCCCTCACCATTGAGCCGGAGGAAGACCCTCGAACGGAGGAACTCGATATCCTTCAATACAAGGCACCATCAAAGGAAACCCTCACGGTTCCTGTTCCCTCCATCCTTAGTCGGCTCCTCCTCCGCATGTGGGAGATGCAGGCATCGGTCCAGATCGTCAGCCGTCACCTGGATTCCATGTACAGGGTCCAGCAGGGACCAGGGTTTTGGAAGGCACAGCTCCCTTACACTTCAATGTTAGTCGAGTCAGCCATGTGCAGGCAGAAGAGTCCAAAGACTCACTCCTCAGTCCCCCCAGGCAGGGAGTCCCACACCCTCGATGCCCTCTGGTGTAAGTGCTACCAGGGCTCCATGCTAGCCTGCCGTGTACTAGTATACCAAATGTATATTGACATGTTCCTCTGGGATCTTAACAAGAAACTCAGAGGGTTCATGGCTGGCCTAACGGAGACCACCTCCGATGCTTCCAGACACACTCAAATTCCGTTGGTGACTGCTCCAAATATCTGTCCCAAGCTGCCTATGATGGCTTCGAGTCCTGTGCAAGGGTGATGGCTGCTGGTATCAGGCTTGACTCCAATCCTCGGACCTGGAGCAGTGGGTCCAGTAGAAGCTCCTCGATGTTCTGTGTCTCGGGGAGCAGCTCTTTGACAAACCTATGAGGATAAAGTGGCCAAAATCGAGACAGAATACGTCAGCCGCACTCGGCTCTCGAAGAAGACTTCGACCCTTCCTAGAAAGAAGCTGCAGGTGAAGAAGCCCTTTTTCCACAGGAAGGGCCAACCCTATCGGGGGTACCCCCTGTACTTGGCTACCCAGACCCTGCAGCAGAGCAGTCAGGGTAAGGACACTGCCCAGGGGCCATGTAAGCCCAAGGGCCCAAAGGCCCAGACACCGGCCCCAGCCCAGCCTAGGTCGGGGTTTTGACGCACCCGGCATAGCCTCTCAACCACTGGATGACCAGCTATCGACAGGGGGTGGCTGGTCCATTTCACCCACAGGTGGCATTCCATCATCACCGACTCGTGGGTTCTTCAGGTGGTCCAGGAGGGTTACCTCCTTCACCTAGACCAGCTGCCTCCCCTATACTTCCCTGGGGAACCTCAATGGCCTTCCCTGCACCAGGCCCTGCTAATCCAAGAGCTTTGCAGGCCTCCTCCGGGACAGGGCAGTGGACCCCGTACTGCCCCATCTAAAATAAAAGGGGTACTACTCCAGGTACTTTCTAGACCCAAAAAGAACAGTAGGGTTCAGACCTATCTTGGACCTGAGGAACCTGAACAAATTCCTGGTGCGGGAGAAGTTCAAGATGATTTCCCTTGGAACACTGCTACCCTACCTCCAGCAAGGCGATTGGCTGTGCTCCTTGGATATATAAAGGATGTTTACATGCACATCCTTATCCATCCCAGTCACAGGCAGTACCTAAGGTTCGCGGTCGGGGGCGATCACTATCAATACAGTTTACTCCCCTTTGGTCTCGCCTCCATGCCGTGGATCTTCACCAAATGCCTTGCAGTGGGAGCGGCTTAGCTTCATCTCCAAGGAGCCTTTGTCTATCCTTACCTCGACGACTGGCTTGTAAAAGGGGACATGGCCTTGGAAGCCTTGCAGGCCACAGGCTGCACCATCCGGATTCTGTACCAGCCTTATCCCCTTTTATGAGCCAGTCAACTACACAAAATCCCACTTCACTCCAGCACAATCCCTGGAGTTCATAGGGGCTTGCCTGGACACACTCCAGACCAAGGCTTTCCTTCCCCAGGACAGGGCGGGCCACCTCACAGTCTTAGCAGCTGAGGTGCAGTCGTCAGACAGTATCAGCCCATCGATGCTTCACCTCCTGGGCCACATGGTTTCCTCGGTCCACGTCTTGCCCAATGCCTGCCTCCACACGGGGCAGCACAGTGGTGCCTTCGCTCCCAGTGAGCCCAGGCTACGGGTCGACTCTGAGACACTATCTCGGTGTTTCCTCAAGTGACCTGGTGGCAGGATGTACAGAACCTGCTCCGGGGCATGCCCTTCTAGGCCTCAAATCCCCAGAGGATCCTAACGATGGATGCCTCTCTCTCAGGCTGTGGGGCCCATTGCGAGGAGCCGCGCACGCAGGGAGCCTGGTCTCCCAAGGAGAGCCAGCAGCAGATAATCTGCTGGAGCTCCGAGCCATCTTCCTGGCACTGAAAGCCTTCTGGCACCAACTGCAGTGTCAAGCGGTGCTTATGCAGGCAGACAACCAAGTCCCCATGTTGTCTGAACAAGCAGGGTGGCACAGGCTCCTACAGCCTCTGCCAGGAAGCGGTAGCCCTTTGCTCTTATGTGATAAGCCAGGGCATCCTCCTCAAAGCGGTCTACCTCCCGAGCCAGGACAATGCCATGGCAGACAGGCTGAGCAGAGTCTTCCAGCCACATGAGTGGCGCCTGGACCCCAAGATGGCACAGCGGCTATTCCGGCTCTGGGGCACCCCAGACCTGGACCTCGTCACCAGCCCATCCAAAGCTCAGCTCCCCCGGCTCAAGTGGCTCCAGATGCCTGCCTCCCTCTTGTGGGCAATGGGACTGCTATATGCCATCCCGCCCACGCCGCTGATAGCACAGTCCCTCTTCAATGTCCAGTGGGACAAGGCTTTGGTGATCCTCGTGGCCCCGAGGTGGCCCAAGCAACCATGGTATCCCCTACTGCTCCGTCTCTCGACATAATCCCCAGTTCCTCTCGGGAGTTCCCCAGGGCTCCTGACACAGGAAGAGGGTTCTCTCCTCCATCCCAATCTCGGAGGCTTGTCCCTCACAGCCTGGTTGCTGAATGGGTCGCCTTAGCACCCCTTCATCTTCCCAGGGAGATCAAAGAAATCCTCTTGGCATGTTGCAAGGACTCTACGAGACGAGCTTACACCTTCAAGTGGCATAGGTTTTCTGTGTGGTACATGGAGCAACGCATAAACCCGTTCTCCTGCCCATTACACTGAGTGTTGCAATATTTGCTCCATCTCTCGCAGTCCAGCCTAAAGTCCAGTTCTGTCAGGGTGGACCTGAGTGTGATCTTGGCAAACCATCACCCCATTGAGGGCAAACCCCTCTCGGGGCAGCATCTTGTCTCCTGTTTCATACAGGGTTTGCTTCTCTCTATCCGTCCACCCCCAGTGGAATGGGATCTCAATGTAGTCCTCATGCAACTAACCAAGCCGCCCTTCGAGCCCCTGGCTACCTGCTCCTTGCGATACTTGTCCTGGAAGGTCGCCTTCTTGGCGGCTCTCACCTCTGCCTTTAGAGTCAGCAAGCTCCAAGCTCTGATGCCTGAGGCACATTACACCAAGTTTTACAAGAACAGGGTGGTGCTCCCTCCCACCCGAAGATTCTCCCAAAGGTGATCTCGGACTTCCATCTCAACCAGGAGGTGGTGCAACCTACCTTCTTCCCCGACCTCACACTGATCTGACATTGGCCATCCTCCATACCCTGGACTGCAAAAGGGCCCTATCCTTCTGTCTGCAACGGACCCAGGGCCACATCAGAGCTGTGCAGCTTTTCATATCCTATAATCCCAGCCATCTGGGGCAGACTGTCACCAAGCGGACCTTGTCAATCTGGGTGGTGGACTGCATCACCTTCGCCCATGCCTGGGATGGGCTGCCGCTGGAGCACTGGGTCACATCGCACAATGTCTGAGCAATGGCGACGTTGGTCGCGAACCTCCACTCGGTGCCCTTGGCGGAGATCTGCTGGGCCGCCTCCTGGTCCTCCACTCACGCTTTTGCAGCCCACTACTGCCTGGAGAGGAAGTCCCATTGGGACAGTGCCTTCGGCCAGGCTGTACTCCATAATGCATTTGGGGTTTAGGCAACTCCTTCCCTCCAACCCTAATTGTTCAAGCTACCGGAGAAATGGCTCTCCCTGGACTCAGGGTCCTTGGGTCTGTCCTCAGTTCTCTTGCGGCTGCTCATAGCTCGGCCGCGCCTTTTCCTTTTCCTAGAGGTCCTCGGTAGCCTGTAGCTAGGGAATCCCATATTGAGGGCTGACTTCCTGCTTGTTCCTGGAGAAAGCGTAGTTACTCATCTGTAACAGGTATTCTCCAGGGACAGCAGGAATCAGTCCTCACAACCCTCCCTCCTCCCCTTGGAGTTGCCTCCTTTACCTTATTTTATTTTTATGCCTTCCTAGCTATGCTATCTGACCTCCTCGCCTTGGAGTTGCTGTTCATTTTTGGCCATCTTCTTGGTTGGACTCTAGCTATGGCACCTGATTGAGCAAGATGGCACCCTTGGGCGGGAAGGGGACCACACATGCATGGTGGCATCTCCCAAAGGCTTTCTTCGAAAGCTGGGGAGATGCTTCCACGAGGGCTCCGTCAGCGTCGATGTCACCCATATGTGAGGACTGATTCCTGCTGTCCGTGGAGAACACCTGTTACTAGTGAGTAATTATGCTTTCTTCCCACATTAAGTACTTTTCATGGAAAGTGATCTCCTTCTGACACTCACCTCAGTGCACCGTGTCAGCGAGCTGCAGGCGTTAGTGGCTCATGCCCCCTATACCAGGATTCATAAGAACAGGGTGATCCTCCGTACTTGCCCCAAGTTTATCCCTAAGATAGTCACTGCTTTTCATCTCAACCAGGAGGTGTTTTTCCCCACCTTCATTCCTCGGCCTCACGTGAGCAGGGCTGAGGCCGCTTTCCATACCTTGGATTGCAAGAGGGCACTGGCCTTCTACCTAGAGCGGACTAAGGTCCATCACTGCTCCTCCCAGCTCTTCATCTCCTACAACCTGAACTGGCTTGACTTTGCAGTCTCTAAGCGCACTCTGTCTCCCTGGAAAGAGGAATGCATCTCCTTTGTCTATGAGCAGGCTCGAGCACCACATTACAGCCGATAAAATGTGGGCTATGGCAGCCTCGGTGGCGAACCTGCATTCCTTCTCCCTGCTGGAAACCTGCAGAGCTGCCAACTGGTCCTCTGTTCACGCTTTTGCAGTTTGTTATTGCCTAGAGGAGGACTTCCATCATGACAGCACCTTTCGCCAGGCAATATTCTTATCATTTGTTTGGGGAATAATGCAACTCCTACCCTCTGGTCCTTCTGTGTGTCCAGGCTACCGGAGAATTGATTACCTGGTCAAATTGTGGTTGTGCCTGAGGTCTTGCGACTACTCAGTGCTTTCTGCTGTCATTCATGATTCGATTTTTCAGTCACCCGTGGCTTTTTACTGATTTTTTTCGGTAGCCTGTAGCTGGGTAGTGCCATATGTGAGGACAGATTTCCTGCTTGTCCCCAGAGAAAACGTAGTTACTCACCTGTAACAGATGTTCTCTGGGAACAGCAGGAATCAGTCCTCACAACTCTCCCTCCTCCCCGTGAAGTTGTTTTTCTTTTTTTGGCTTGATAAAGCCTATGTCATCATACTGAGGTGAGATGACACCCATAGGCAGGAAGGTGACTGCGCATGCATGGTCTAACTCCCAAAGCCTTTCTATGAAAGCTAGGAAGAGTTCACCGCGCAGGCTCCATCGATGCCGACATCATCCATATGTGAGGACTGATTCATGCTGTCCCCTGATAAAATCTGTTACAGGTGAGTAGCTGCGCTTTTTCCCCCTAGATAGGGACTCCTTTCCCCCCTGTATTACATTTCAGACTGACATAGTGAGAGAGCTTTGCATCTGAGTTTTAACTGCATACTATAAAATTCCCAGAGCCACTTTGTCATAATCACTGATATTAAAAAAAAATTCTTCTTGCTCTTCAACTGATCAACTGCTCTACAGTCTTCAATAAACAATTTTTGAGCTTCTGGAGCCTATGGACCTCCCAGTAAGATCATTACGTGAAACCCACCATGATCAGACCATGTAATTAGCTACATATTTGCTGTTTATAAGTGGCTTAAAACTTGCACACACCACAGTATCATGTCTGCTTAACAAGTGTTACATGAAAGACAAATATATGAGTAGCCTCTCCTGTTAGGTGCCTCTTTACATATACCCATGTCATGTTTTGTTCAGCATGTCTGTATAAGCTGTGTGCCATCTTTCCATTACCATATTAAAATCCCTAACCCCATTAGATTCTTTCCATCCATGAATGCGCTTAATACTTGTTCAAGAATCTGTATATAAAATTGATCTGATGTGTGTAAAATGCCAACCCTCTGGGGCGTTTTATTTACCTGTAGGGTATTTAGTAACCAGTGTTCCTAGTCTTTTCTTTCTACTCTGAGTATGTAATGAGAAATAACGAAATTGTGAGAAATGAATTTGTAAAAAGATATTTTATCACTTTTAGGAGAATTGCAGCATGTGATTAGTAGAACGTATGAAAAGAAAACGTGACAGCTAATGGTTTGTCCATTAGTAATTTTTGAGTCGGTGTCGACTCACTGCGACCCTCTGGATAATTGACCTAAACTTTGTTTATCCAAGCGGCATAATAGAAATAATGACACTGCTGGATATAATGGTGACTGTGCAAAAACAGGAAGAACTTTGTTTGCTGTTAAAATTAGTAATTTATTATAATCACAACAATGATGTCTTGTATAATAATTTCTGTTTGGAATAAACCGTATCTCATTCATAGTACATATATTTCCACTCTGGATATTGAAGGCTATGCATCAGAGAGTAAGGTGTATGCCAAGTTATTCTGTTCCTAACATAATTAGACTTAGATACGATGATTATTATATGAGACTTGTTGATCATTGGAGAGGCCATCTAACCCATCAGTGCTGATACATAACAGAATGTTCTCCAAAGTGGAAATGCTGAATTTTATATGTGTTTGAGCTTGAAAATGTATAAGCTTAGTGATTATTTATGGTCTTCATATTCCTTCAAGTCACTTAATACAACTCACAGATACTCATGCTTGTTCTTTTCTGGTAGTAGGCCCTGTTCAGTGCAGCATGTTGCTCAGTAATCTGAGGACTAAGACCAATTTAACCTTTATGAAGCTCATCAAACTGTAGCAGGTTGATATTCAAATGCTGTGATTGGTGGGGTTTTTTAAACATCAAATGTGGCATTTAAATAAAGTATGTCTATTGAGTACCGCTATCCAGATGGAGGCAGATTCGATAACATGCACGTCTGGCCCGCAGACACGTCTAATTGAAAACAGGCCCCGTTTGAACCTAATTCCACATCCGCGGGTCTAGACATGCTCGTGGGTCCTGAATCTGGGAGATAGATATGCGTCCGGTGTGGCACAGGCAAAGCACTATTCAGCAGGTCTGTGCACCTACCGTATTCTGAAAAGTTGCATGTTTCGGATCCTGCATGTCTCTGCCTCGCCTCCTCGGTAAAAACGTGCATCTCCTAAGATGCCCTTCACATTGACACTAGTTTACGGATGCACACTAGACATAAATACTTACCAGATGTATTCCCTTACCACCTCCCCTAACAACTACCCATCCCCCAATACAGTCACCATACTGCTCCCCTAAGCCACCACTAATAATTAAATATGCTGTACATAGTTAATTGTTACTGTACATAGTTAATTGCCTGCAGCATGCTGCCTGTGATATGTTACTGTACATAGTTAATTCTTCTGTGTAACTTCTGTTCTTTTATATACTGCTTTGATCCGGTGAAAAGCAGTATATAAACCCCTGATAATTGAAATAAAAATAAATAAAAATAAAAATACCAATGAGAAATGACTGCTGCTGCAACCTAGAAAATAGACCAGTCCTCTTTATGTCCTCAAAAGTGTTAGGTAATCCCAATGCACCCTAATATGGTATAAGGGAATGTAAATATGAACATGTATGTCAGGAGATACCTTGCATCAAATGCTACTTGTCATTATAAAACAATCACAGTGATTCCTGCCTTGGTCATCTCTACAAATGCGTTTTAAACTGCTAAGAATGGGCCCTTACCAAGTGCACAAAATCCGAAACTAATATTGCAGTTCCCTAAAGTATGCATAATATTGCAGAGCAACAAATATATGCCATTTTCAAGTCCGTCCTCACATATGGGTGACGTCGGTGCCAACAGAGCCCACACGGAGCATTTCCCCAGATTTCAAAGAAAGCCTTTGGGACATGCTACCACGCATATCCCTTTATAGCAACAGTTTTCATGAAATGCCTAGCAGTGGTAGCTGCCCACCTTCATCTGCAAGGGGCTTTCATCTTCCCCTACTTAGACAACTGGCTCATCAGAGGCAGCACAGCTGCAGAGACCAGTCAGGCCACAGGATGCACAACCCTCCTGCTGCAGCAGCTGGGATTCATCATCAACTACCCCAAATCCCACCTCTCTCCAGCACAGAGTTTGGAGTTCATAGGTGCTCACCTCGACACATTACAAGCCAAAGCCGTCCTCCCCAGGGAAAGGGCAGAATGCCTCAGACAGCTAGCAATGGAAGTCCAACATCATCGATCTGTGCCAGCTCATCTCCTCTTTCTCCTGTTGGGGCATATGGCCTCTATGGTCCATGTGACCTTTCTGGCCCACTTACACATGCGGGCAGCCCAGTGGTGCCTCCGCTCACAGTGGATGCAAGCCACAGACAGGCTGCGGATGGGACCAGGGTAACCCGGTAGCTGGCAGACTCCTTCTGCTGGTGGCAACTTCTCCTCCACCTTCTAGCAGGGATGCCCTTCCAAGCACTCATGCCCCAGAGGATCCTGATCACAGATGCCTCCCTCCTAGGTTGGGAGCGCCTGCGGGGATAGCTGCACACAACGCAGCTGGTCCCAGGTGGAATCTCGGCTACAGATCAATCTCCCGGAACTCAGGGCGATCTCCCTGGCCCTATGGGCATTTTGCCACCACCTGCCACATCAGTCCATACTGATTCAGATGGACAACCAAGTCACCATGTTTTACGTCAACAAGCAAAGGGGCATGGCGTCGTACTCCCTCTGCCAGGAGGTGGTGATCCTCCTTTCCTTTGCAATGTGCAACAACATACTTCTACAGGTGGTTCACCTTCCAGGCCAGGACAACCTCCCAGCAGACAGGCTGAGCAGGGTTCTCACCACTTGGCTCTTCCGCCTCTGGGGTAGGTCCGTGATGGACCTATTAGCCACCCCGGACAACACCCAGCTGCCCTGCTTTTGCTCTCGGCAACCACACCTAGAGAGGGTGGCGGCAGATGCTTTCCTGATCCCGTGGACAGAAGGCCTCCTCTATGCTTTTCCACCGATCCCTCTGGTCACCAAGACTCTCTTCAAGATCCAGGGCGAGGGAGCGTCTCTAATACTAATCGCTCCCAGGTGGCCCATACAGTCTGGTTCCCACTGCTGCTCTCCCTGTCGGCGGCATCCCCAGTCCCACTGGACCGTGCTCTGGACCTTCTGACACAGGAAGAGGGCTCCCTCCTGCACCCCAGTCTGGGGTCTCTAATGCTAAGAGTGTGGCTGCTGAAAGGGTAGCATTGGCCCCTTTCAACCTCCCAAAGGAGGTCGAGGAGGTTCTGTTGGCCTCCCTAAAGCCCTCCACCAGGCGGGCTTATGTCTTTAAATGGCAAAGATTCTCCATATGGTGTGCAGAGAGATGGGAGAACCCGTTCTCCCGCCAGGTGCAATTAGTGCTCCAGTACCTACTTCATCTTTCGCGCACCAGGCTAAAATCCAACTCAGAGTGCACCTGAGTGCGATAGCTGCACAACATCACCCTATTGAGGGAAAACCCCTCTCAGGTCAGCCCCTGGTCTCTCAGTTCCTCCAGGGCCTCCTTGTCCGCCCTCCGGCGGCAGATTAGGCCTCAATGTGGTGCTCTCACAGCTCACCAGATCGCCTTTCGAGCTGCTAGCCACTTGCCATCTGTGGTATCTCTCATGGAAGGTTACCTTCCTAGTGGCCCTCACATCCGCTCAGAGAGTAAGCAAACTTCAGGCCCTGGTGGCAAAGCCACCATATACAAGATTCTACAAAAACAGGGTGGTGCTCCGCACCCACCCCAAATTCCTCCCAAAGATGGTATCTTCTTTCCACCTCAACCAGGAGGTGGTTCTTCCCATCTTCTTCCCACGGCCTCACGCCGGTCGGGAGGAAGTTGTACTCCATACACTGGATTGCAAACAGGCCCTGTCCTTCTACTTGCAGCAGACTCGGGGTCATTGCAAAGCTCTTCAGCTTTTTGCTTCTCTGTCCACATGGGTAGCAGACTGCATCGCCCCCCACCTATGAGCGAGCTGGGCTCTCTCTGGAACACTGGATTAGGGTGCATTGCATGAGAACAATGTCTACATCAGTGGCGATCCTGCACTCAGTGCCATTGACGAAGATCTGCAAGGCTGCCACATGGTCTTCAATTCACATGTTCACAGCTCACTACTGCCTGGAGAGCGAGTCCCAACGGGACAGTGCTTTCGGCAGGTGGTACTCCGTAATCTTTTCAGGGGATAGGCAACCCATGCCCTCTGACCCTTCTGTGTTCAGGCTACCGGCGTGATGGTGCTGCTGGATGCTAGGGTCTTGCAGACCCTCTCAGTGAGGACTCATATTCTGCAACTCACGACTACCTGTTTTGGCCGCTGTTGGTGCTGTTGTGGTTTGGTCCTCAGCAGCCTGAAGCTAGGGAGTCCCATATGCGAGGACTGACTTCCTGCTTGTTCCTGGAGAAAGCGTAGTTACTCACCTGTAACAGGTGTTCTCCAGGGACAGCAGGAATCAGTCCTCACAATCCTACTTCCTCCCCTGGGAGTTGCCCCCCTACCGTATTTTAGGTTTTTTACTACCATCCTAGCTATGTCATCTGACTGAGTAAGATGACGCCCTTGGGCAGGAAGGGGACCACACATGCATATCCCAAAGGCTTTCTTTTAAAGCTGGGGAAATGCTTCCACGTGGGCTCCATTGGCACTGACCTCACCCATATGTGAGAACTGATTTCTGCTCTCCTTGGAGAACACCTGTTACAGGTGATTAACTATGCTGTCTCCACTATCCCCCCAGACATCTCAAGTCCCCACTTTTTCACCCTACCTAGTCCATGAGTCCTCACTCACAATCCCATCTAAGCCCTGAGTCCCCATTTACACCCCCAATACCCAGCCTATGCTACCCTTTTTTTTCTGTTTTCTTACCCATATTCTATACTTAAGCCCAAGTCCGTGCTCTCCCACATCCCCATGTTCTCAGTACCCATGCATCTACCTCCTTATCCAATACTTATTAACCCTTCCTTTCCTCCTCCTTACGCCAGCATTTGATTTTAGATCCCACACTCTCAACCTTCCCCTGATTATTGTGGAGACTGGGAAAGAAGCAAAGTCATATTGTAGCGGCGGAACACCACCAAACAAATTACACCAGGAGTCTTTATCAAGGTTCAAGCCAATATATTGTGCACAAGGCAGTCAAAAAGTGACAGAGCCCCGCTTTAGCGGAAACATGTTCATTTTATACAGTTTAAACATTTTGATACATGAAAACATTCTGTTGGTCTCATGCTAATTTCTACAAACTTTCTATTGGTCTGACATTTCCCTGAATTTGACCAATCAGGGTCTGTGCCCTTTGCTCCGCTTTCTCCAACTAGCTGAACAATGGTTTAGTTCAAACCTGGTTACTTTTCTTCATCAAGGTCATATCTATCTCCTAAAATGTGTAAGTAACAATTCTGGAGTAACGATTTAACATACAGGCATTGTATTCACTTTGTGCAAACTTTGCAATAGCAGCATTTTATTCTAAAGCAGCATTTAATTCTGTCTTTTAATTTTATGTCTCAGCACTACTGAAATCCAGACTTGGTTCTTAGGCCTGTCATTTTTCAGGTTCAGGCTTATGGCCTAGTCTATAGGTCTTGGCTACCACATTCCCCCCTTTGATTATTCTCACCCTGAATATTAAGATGGGTGAGAAACAAATCACTTATACTTGAGTTGTTGCCATGTTATGTGGTATAGGCCGATACCGTCTCATAGCTAGGAGCTTAGCTGTTGTCTAGCATTTAAGAGGGCTCCATCTTCATCATTCCATCGTATTTTTAGCACATAATAGGATGGATTCTGTCGTGGGCGAAAACAAGTTCTGCTCTTTCCTTTTGTGCAAATGTTCAGTTCCGTGCCATTATATATGCATTGACTCACTATACCTGTACAAGTATAGTAGGTATGATAAAGCAAAGTCTGTGTAATCTTTTCTCCAGTACGAGTAGTAGTTATGCATGCAGCACAGGGTGGCAAGGCAAAAGTCAGTTCAAAGCATCTCAAGGCTGCTATCAAGATGAAACAGTAGAGAATCATGATGAAAAGTCTCTGAAGAATTAGTGCAAGTCTTTGAAAAACCAGTGCAACTGTTGATAATTCTTGACCATGAAGTCTTCTTCTTCTTTACTGTACGTTGACCTGTTTTGCTCTCAGTAGCATGCAACAGATGTAGCGTTGATTGTAGATCCTCAAGCTTCCGCTGTACATGACCTTACCAATTTCATTGGTAGGTGTGTAGAGCTGTAGATTCCAACGTATTTCAATAGACACAGTCCTTTTAGTTTGCACTGTTCTTGATCAAAATGGCACAAAGATTTTCAAATAATATAGTCCATAATACAGTCTCTTTCTGTTGATAATAATCTCTTCAGAATAAACAAATAGTCTCTTGGGATTCAGGAATTCTATATTAGCACAGTCTTTTTCTTTGCAAAGTTAGCCGCAATGGAACTTCTGGATCATGTTCTGATGTCCACTGGTCTGGCTCTGGAGCTGCTGCTGTTTTCACTCTGCTGTGATGAATCCAGGGTTCGAGTTCTGCAACTTTCACTGCTGTAGGTTTTGACAGGATGACGACATATGGTCCTCTCCAGTATGGTTCCAACGGTGTCTTCTTCCAGTCTTTGACCCACACCGAAGTACCGGGCTTGTAAGGATGCAGTGGTTCAGTCAGGTTGATGGGTAATTGGTCTTGTACCCATTTGTGAAGATTCTGAAAAACAGAACTTAGTGCTAATAGTTCTTGCCTAGTAATTTCAGATCCTATCTGCTTCATATCCCCTTTGATCCCTTTGACAATAGGTGAAGGTCTACCATACAAAATCTCATAGGGAGAAAGTCCTAATGACTTAGTAGGTGCTGAGCGTATCCTTAAAAGAGCTATTGGAAGTACCTGTGGCCATTTTAAATGTGTTTCCTGACAAAGTTTGGACAATTGAGATTTCAGAGTTCTATTCATACGCTCTACTTTCCCTGAACTCTGAGGTCTGTATGCTGTGTGTAACTTCCATTGTATCTGTAGAGCTTTAACTAACTGTTGTTACTTGGGATATAAATGAGGGCCCATTGTCTGACCCTATGACTAATGGTATTCCAAATCTTGGAACAATTTCACGAAGTAGGACTTTAGTGACCTCTCTGGCTTTCTCAGTCCTGGTGGGAAAAGCTTCTACCCACCCAGAGTAGGTACACACTAGAACAAGCAAGTAACGGTATCCATTTGCTTTTGGCATTTCAGTAAAGTCCACTTGAAAATTACTCATGGGAGTAACTCCTGTTGATTGAATTCTTATTGGTAGATTTGGACCTTGCTTGGCATTGTTTTGGCACATGTTTTACATTGACGAGCTACTGAAGCTGTCAAAGGTCCCAACAAAGAAATATAAAAATGAGGTTTCAAAGCTTTTGTCATTGCAGTTTTTCCATAATGTGTTGCTTGATGAAATGCTTGAACAAAGGCTAAACTTAATGCTTCAGGAATCACTATTTGTCCAGGAGGTTGACTCCCCTCCTGTGGTGGAAGTTCTATCCATCCATTTCTGAGTACTCCCCCTTCTTGTTCACAATAATAGTCCAATTATTTTGTAGTATATCTGGGATCCCATGAATTAAGAGGTACAGGAAATAGAACTGCTTGAATTGTAGTATTCTGAGTTAGAGTCTGTCTGGTAATGGCTGCTTTACGAGCAGAGGCATCTGCAAATCTGTTCCCTTGTGCAATTTCTCCTTTTCCTGCTTGATGTCCTCGACAGTGCATAACTGCAACTTGCTCGGGGGCCCATACAGCATCTAACAATGTCAATATCTCTGGGCCATATTTGATAGATTTTCCTCCTGAAGTTATCAATCCCCGTTCTCTGTACAAGGTTCCATGAGCATGCAATGTTGTGAATGCATACTTAGAATCTGTGTATACATTTATACAGAGTCCTTTTCCTAGTATTAGTGCTCTTGTGAGTGCTATCAATTCTGCTTTCTGTGCTGATGTTCCTGAGGCTAGGGCTGAAGATTCAATTATAAGATCCAGGGTTACTACTGCATATCCAGCACAAGATGTCCATTGACTACAAGACTGCTTCCATCCATGAAGAAAGTTTGTTCTGGATCTTCAAAAGGTACATCTGTCAGGTCTGGTCGACTTGAGAATACAGTATCCATGACTTCTATGCAGTCATGATCAGGAGGATCAGTTCCAATTGGTAACAGTGTAGCTGGATTCAAGGCCTGACTGACCATCAATTGCAATCGAGGATTTTCACACAACATGCTCTGGTACTTTAGCATTCGTGAGTTGGTGAACCAGTAATTTCCTTTGTGGTCCATGAGGGTTTGAACAGAATGTGGCACTATTACACAGAGATTTTGTCCTAGAGTGAGCTTGTCTGCTTCAGTTACTAGAAGTGCTGTAGCTGCGATGGCTCTCAGACAAGGTGGCCATCCTTTTGCAACAATGTCCAATTGCTTAGATAGATATGCTATAGGTCGCTGCCAAGATCCAAGTGGCTGAGTCAACACTCCTAAGGCATTTCCTTGTGACTCATGAACATATAGACGAAATGGCTTCTGTACATCTGGTAGTCCAAGGGCTGGTGATGTCATCAGGGCTGTCTTCAGAGTCTTGAATGCTGTTTCTTGTTCAGGTCCCCATTCTAATGGAGATTGTTCCAATCCTTTGATGGCTTGATATAGTTGTTTTGCAAATAGAGCAAAGTTAGGTATCCATATTCGACAGTATCCTACTGCACCTAGAAAAGCTCTTACCTGTCTTCTGGTAGTTGGAATTGGAATGCGGCATACTGCTTCTTTGCGTTCTGATCCCAGTCGTCGTGTTCCATTGGATAGCTGAAAACCTAAGTATTTGACTTCTTTTTGGCATAGCTGTGCTTTTGCTCTGGAGACTTTGTATCCTGCTTCATTCAAGAGATGTAGAAGTTCACTAGTGGCTTGCAAACATTCTTCTTCTGAGTTGGTGGCAATCAGCAAATCATCTACGTATTGAAGAAGAATTCTCTCTCCTGGGATAACTGGATAACTTGATAAATCCTTGCTGAGTGAAGTACTGAAGATTGTTGGTGAATCTTTGAATCCTTGTGGTAATCTTGTCCAGGTAAGTTGGCCTCCTCTTCCTGTTGTTGGATTTCTCCATTCAAATGCAAATAAAAGCTGACTGGCAGGGGCAAGCCTTATACAGAAGAAAGCATCCTTTAAATCTAGAACAGTGAAGTGAGTGGCTTCAGTATGAATTAATCCCAGCAGTGTGTATGGATTCGGTACTACTGGATGTATAGTTTCAATTGCATCATTGACTCTTCTCAAATCTTGTACTGGTCTGTAGTCACCTCCAGGTTTCTTGATTGGAAGTAAAGGAGTATTCCATGATGATTGGCATTCTTTAAGTAATCCATGTTTCAATAATCTCTTCAAATGGATATGAATTCCTTCTATTGCTGGTCGTGGAAGAGGATATTGCTTCACATGCACAGGTTCTGCTCCTGATTTGAGAGTTACAAGAATTGGGGCTATATTCTTTGCTAGGCCAGGTGGATTATCTTCTGCCCATACTCCGGGTGGTGCTGAAATTTCAATAGGAATAGTTGCTTTCTTGGCAGGAAAAATGCTGTAGAATCTCCATTCTTCTTCTTGTGGAACTGTTAGTGCCATTAATCCTGCATGTTTAGGATTTGTGTTTACAGACATTTGCATTTCTCCTTCTTCAGTGAAAGTTATCTGTGCCTGCAGTTTAGCAAGCATGTCTCGACCTAAAAGTGGAATAGGGCATTCTGGTATATAAAAATTGATGTGTTATCTTTTGTCCTCCTAATTCACACTTGCGATTCTGTAAAAATGGTTTAGTTGCTTTTGTCCCGGTGGCTCCAACAATAGTGACAGTTCGTTTAGATAAAGGGGCTACTGGTTTTGCTACTACTGAATGTTCAGCTCCTGTATCTATCATAAAGTTCATGTATTGATCCCCTATCTTCATGCAGACCATAGGCTCTTGGGGACCTAGAGTAAACTCAGAGCCCGGTCTGTCCTAATCTTCATCACTATTGTATTCTGCTTCTGCCACTGCAACTCCTTCAATAGCTCCTTCTCTTTTTTGCTGAAATTGCATACGACCTGTTCCTGCTTGATTCTGGTTACGCCCTCTTCCTCTCCAGCTCCCTCCTCCCCTCTGTGAGGCAGGGTCTCTCTGTGGGCATTCATTTCTCCAGTGCCCCTCCTCCTTGCAATAGGCACATTGGTTCTCACCTAGTGGGGGTAGGCTATTTCCTCGACTCCTCCCACGCCCTCTCATTCTTCTGTTGGAAAAACTTTTCCCTCGCCGTTCTACCAAAGCTGTGGCTAAAAGATCTGCTTTCTTTTTCATTTTTCGTTCACTTTCTCTCTCTCTTTCATTATCACGATTTATAAATACTTTTTGAGCAACTTCCATTAATTGCGCTGAATTCATGACTGCAAAGCCATCCATTTTCTGCAATTTTCGTTTAATATCCCCTTGGGATTGGCTTACAAAAGCTGCGTTTACCATGCGCAAATTCTCCATAGCTGCTGGATCATATGGGGTATACAGTCTATATGCTTCAGATAATCGCTCATAAAAAGCTGCAGGACTTTCAGTTGGACTTTGTATTACTTCTGCTACTTTCCCAATATTCATTGCTTTTTGGCCTCCCTTTCTTAGGCCATGTAATAGGGCTTGGCGAAACTGTGTTAAAGCTCTCGCCCCCCCCCCCTTCACTATTTGGATCCCATCCAGGATCTTCGTTTGGAAAAGCTGCGGCTGCTGCTTGCTGAGGATTTAAATATGCTCTTTCAACAAAGTTTTCTTCTAGCCACTTAGTGGATGCCTGCACAATTCTTACTCTTTCTTCAGTAGTAAATAGAGTAGACAAGAGCTGACGACAATCTGACCAGGTAGGCTGGTGCGTTTGCATAATACTGCTCATTAATTCAGTTAAATCTTGAGGCTTGCTAGTATAGGATGCATAATGTGTTTTCCAATTTAACAAGTCAGTTGTAGAAAATGGTACGTAAATCAGGCTGGTAGGTCCTAAAGCCATCTGTCCCTGATCATCCCTGATAGGCAGGCCAGGTACCTGACGTAGGGGCATTACTTTTTTACTGGCACCGCCAATACTTCTTAAATTGTATGTTTTCTGAGAAAAATTTTCTATAGCTGCAGGAGATTCTATACTTGTGGATGATTCTGCACTTTCAGTTTCATCAGTAGTTTGTCTCCCCGAAGTGCTAGGACTTTGCTTAGGGCTTTCAATCGGGGAAGTCTGCCCTTCCCCCAGCTGCAGAGGCGGCACATTTATATTAACTTCAGGTCTAGGCAGTGCTAGTGTAAGAGAATGCTGCAGTGATCGTGTTAGAATATCTGGGGACTCTGGGGCAGAGTATATAGGCAATCCCCCCTTCCCAGGTTTCTGTTCAGCTTTCTCTAATCCTTTTGCTAGCATAATTCTTCGTAACTCATAATACTGCCTTATCCAAGGTGGCTGCTTCTCACAAATATCCAACCAAGAGTCTATGTAAGGAAACTGATCTGGATAACGTTCTCTCACACTCTTATGCACAGAAGAAATAATTCTCACATTGAAAGTGCCCTCACGGGGCCATGCATTGTTTATTAACGGCCACTCTCTTTCACACAGCACAGCCATTCTATTAAGAGACATTGTAATACCATAATCCCCAGTAAACCCTTTATTAAAGTTCTTGATCATGATTTCTAGCGGAGTTTGCATGGACTCCATCCCACCCATTTTACGTATAATGTGGTGCGTCTGTATTACATAATCACGTACAACAAATTATTACTTCAAACAGTAGGAGAGGGAGGTCGAACTGTGGGGTAAGGGGTCCTCACAGCTCTGGAGACAGATAGGGAAACAAACACCAATCACTTCCTCCGTTTCGCGACCTAGACGCGGTCGCCCGGCCAGGAACTGCGCTAGTCCGGAGTCCACTCTCGCTCGGCCTTTTCAAGACCTCTCACTCACACATCTCACACACAAACACAATTGCATTTCCCAAAAGCCCAATCCTGACTATCTAGGCTTACCAAAATTTTTTCCATTACCGTTAATCATGATTTTTTACCAGAAGGAGTCAGTGGTTTCCTCTTGCGCTCTTAATAGCCTTTACAAGAGTACTAGGACTGCTCCGGACGTGATCAGTGTCCTTTTACCATTTTTCCCATTACCATATGGTTCCAGGTTCCAGTACTGTCTGACTTAATAATACAAAAACTCTATACTCACCCAGACCGGTACCCGTCCCCAAGCCAGCGCATGGGTTGAAGCCTGGACTCCCCTCCTCGGGTTCGAAGATGTTGGCCTAGCCGGACCCAACGCCCGCCGAGGCTAGAACCCTCTCCGATTCAATGGACCGGTTGGCGCCTGTGAATTCACACGTCGGTCAGACACGGTCCTAACCAGGCCATACCTTGAGGCGAATTTCGTGGTAAATCAGTTTGACCACTCTCCACCACCACACCTTCCCGGCCAACGCACCAAGAATATGTAGCGGCGGAACGCCACCAAACAAATTACACCAGGAGTCTTTATCAAGGTTCAAGCCAATATATTGTGCACAAGGCAGTCAAAAAGTGACAGAGCCCCGCTTTAGCGGAAACATGTTCATTTTATACAGTTTAAACATTTTGATACATGAAAACATTCTATTGGTCTCATGCTAATTTCTACAAACTTTCTATTGGTCCTGACATTTCCCTGAATTTGACCAGTCAGGGTCTATGCCCTTTGCTCCGCTTTCTCCAACTAGCTGAACAATGGTTTAGTTCAAACCTGGTTACTTTTCTTCATCAAGGTCATATCTAGCTTCTAAAATGTGTAAGTAACAATTCTAAAGTAACGATTTAACATACAGGCATTGTATTCACTTTGTGCAAACTTTGCAATAGCAGCATTTTATTCTAAAGCAGCATTTAATTCTGTCTTTTAATTTTATGTCTCAGCACTACTGAAATCCAGGCTTGGTTCTTAGGCCTGTCATTTTTCAGGTTCAGGCTTATGGCCTAGTCTATAGGTCTTGGCTACCACAATATCTGTCCTTTCCCTTCTCACTCCACCAGCATGTACTTCTTTTTCACACCCTGACCCCAGCATTTAATAATACTAGCCCCCTTTCAGTATCAGGCCCCCAACCCTAAAATTAGCCCCTATCAAATGCCATTCGCCTACCAGTCCCAGTCCCCATCCAGCCCATTTCCGGTCCCAGTCCCTCCCAGCCCCATTATCAGCCCATTTCCACCACCACACCCCAGCCCCAGCATCAGGACAGAGTAGGTGATTTTGCGCAGGCCTTTGAGAGGAGCATGGACTCCTGAGCTTGTGGCAGGTGCAGGCCTGTGATCCACAGTGTCTGACATAAGCAGGCAGGCCTAACTAGCTTGACCTGTAAATGAAGCCTGTGAAGAGGCTCATAGGAATTACACATCCCCCAACATGCTGCTATTGTAGGATAGAACTCAGTAAAAGTATTGAATTAGCTTAGATAAGCAGAACAGATGGAAAAATACAGAAATTCATGTTTAAAACTGCTGACAGAAAAGTTCTAGAGCCCTGCTTCACTGCACGTAGCAACAAGCCCAATAGCCTTGAAAGAAGGAAAGTAACAAGTTGATGAACTGATCATTGTAATTGGGACTAGAAGGGGGGTAAGCAGGTGCTGAGCCCACTGAAGGAACATAATTGGATAATCATATCAGTACCGGCACCAATAGAAGGGGTACGGGAGAGTACCGGGACCAATGAAATGTTTTTCTATACCTAGAATGGAGCAAAAGTCTATAAAAGTTGTTGCATTGCTAGAAAACTTCGCTCAGCCATTTTGAAATTGACTTTGCTTGAGACTTGTGCACAAATAAATGATTTGGACCTTCTGAACAGACTCCTGGTATCATTGGTTTGTCTGCGCTCTGCTGCTACAAGCTGAGAGTAGAATATTGAACTGGCCCACTCAAAGGGACAGCAAATTACTTGAACACTGAAGGCAGATATATTGCACATAACAGTACTTGTAATTTATTTAATTATTTTAATATATCAGAGCAGTGTGCTGAGGCCATTACCACGTGGTAAGCCTCAACTGCTTTCCTGTCCAACTGTTGTCCCTGCTGCGGCCTGTGCCAGCCAGTGAACCCCCGGTGTATCGCATAACCAGCCTGAGAATGTACTCCAGTGTAAATAAGATGTAGATATGTTCTGCCTGAAATCAGGTACCAGTGTGATACAATGTATAGAGTTAAGAATTGTACATAGTTTCCCCCAGTTACTTCCAAGTTGATCTCCCTGTTTATTGTAAATACAACTCAAAGTTCCTTGTGTTGTATAGTTGATGTTAAATGTAAACCGCTCTGATCTAAAATAGAGCGGTATAGAAGAACTGTTAAATAAATAAATAATAAATTAAATAATAGCCTCCTGCCCTGAGGTCTGGTACCATCCTATAAGATCTACGGTTCTATTTTACAGTTACCAGGCAACAAACTAACTGAATTGAAGAGATCAGACTGCCCATAAAGAGATCAGAAATGTACTAAAAGAATAGCTTCCTGCTCTAAGGTTCAGTACTGCCTGATCTAGACTGATTTAGACACTGATCATCTTGGTCCAATTGTAATTAATTTTTGATTTGTTCCTTAATTGTATTTTTACACATTATGAATTTGTTTTCATCCCTCTCCTTTCTCTTTGATAGATCCTTGCTCTCCTACACGGCCACTAAAGGTGGATTTTTTTGCCACTTTTTCTCCAAGCTGCTCCCTATCCTTTGATCTTTCTCCTACCAATCCTTCAATCTTTTCCTCTGCCTTCTACTTTCCCCTCCATCTCTTGGTTCTACATCATTTTTCTTCCTATTATTGACGCTCCCTAGCATTCTCCCCTCATATTACTACTACTATTAATCATTTATATAGCGCTACAACGCGTACGCAGGGTTGTACAGACACATATAAAAGATGGTCCCTGCTCATACCAACATCTTCAAACCCCCCATCACCCTCTCTCTACGTTCCTCATTTCTTCTGTCATCTTGTCTTCCACCCTTTCTTCAGCTCTTGAACTTCACCTTTTTCTGCCTCTCATTCCTTCCTCTCTGAAAGAACCTCATCCTAGTTTCCACCATGCCGTCTCCTCTCAGCCTCACACTCTTCTGCTCCTTGTCCTATCATCTGGAGACATTAATCCCAACCCTGGCCCCCCTAGACTTTACTCCCAAGACAACTCCTCACTCAACCACTCTAATCTCATTTATATTCCTGTCCTTTTCCCCCTCCTCTCTCCCTTTCTCATGTGCCTTATGGAATGCTAATTCCATATATAATAAACTCCCCTTTACTCGTGATCTCTTCATCTCCAACACTTTCCATCTTCTAGCTCTTACCGAGACCTGGCTCCTTCCTGATGACACTACTTCGGTCGCTGCCCTCTGTCACGACAGCTACCAGTTCTCCCACAGTGCTTGTGCCACTGGCCGTGGTGGGGGTGTTGGGTTTCTGCTTTCTCCTTCCTGTCAATTTCAGCCCTTCCTTCTACCTCAAGTCTCATTCCTTTTCCTCTTTTGAAGTCCATTCCATCCGCCTTTTTAATCCCATACTTCTTCAGTTAGCTGCTATTTATAGACCCTCTGACAAGTCCACCTTTACCTTTCTCACTGACTTTGACTCTCCCTATTTCTGGATTCTTCTTCCCCCTCTCTTATATTTGGTGACCTTAGTATTTATGTTGATAATCCTTCTGACGCCTATGCTTCTAATCTCCTTTCCCTTATCTCCTCATTCAACCTCCCACTTTTCTCTTCTGTCCCCACTCATCAGCATGGTCACTGCCTTGACCTTGTTTTCTTCTCTAACTGTTTATCCTCTAATTTCCATAGCTCACTTCTTCCCTTATCTGACCTTCACCTGCAAAGCTTCACTCTTCATCACTCCCCACCTCAATCTCGCCCAGTTTCCTCCTACCTTTTTAGGAATCTTCATGCTATTGATCTATTGGCTCTCTCCACTATTAACTCATTACTTCTTTCCTCCACTTTGTCTTCTAAGTCTGTTGATGAAGCTTTAGCTTCCTATAATACTGCTCTCTCCTCTGCTCTCGATGCTCTTGCTCCGCTCATTCCATGTTCTGTGAGACACACTATACCTCAACCCTGGCTGTCTTCAGCTACCCGCTATCTATACTCCTGTGCCCGCTCAGCTGAGCGCATTTGGCTCAATCCCACTCCCTCTGACTTTCTTCACTTCACATTCATACTTACCTCCTTCCAATCAGCCGTAGCACTCGCCAAGTAAAACTACTATGTCCATCTGGCTCTCTTGCCTCTGACCCCCTCTGTCTCTTCTCAACTCTTTCTTCAAGGTGCCTCCGCCTCCAACCCCTCCTTCTCTTTCTAGCTGACTATTTCCATGACAGAGTCCACAAGATTATTCTCCAATTCCCCTCTAGATCAGATTCATCCCATCTTCCCCTTCTTCAGTACCAAATTTTCCCCTCAATCTCTGTTACTCTTTCATCCTTTTCTAAAATCTCTGAAAAGGAAACCTTTCACCATCTAACCCTACTACTTGTTCTTCTGATCCTATCCCCACCCATCTCCTTTAACTCCATTTCCTCCTCTGTCGTCCCTTCCATCTCACATATTCTCAACCTTTCACTCTCCACTGCAACTGTCCCTGCAGTCTTCAAGCATGCTGTGGTCACTCCTTTTCTCAAGAAACTTTCATTTGACTCTATTTGTTCTTCTAATTATTAACCCATCTCCCTTCTTCCCTTCATCTCCAAACTTCTTGAACATGCAGTTCTCCGCCGTTGTCTTGAATTTCTCTCCTCTCAAGCCCTGTTTGATCCAGTTCAATCTGGCTTTTGTCCCTTACATTCTACTGAGACAGCTCTCGTCAAAGTCTCTAGAAACTTGTTCCTGGCTAAATCCAAATGCCTTTACTTAGTCCTCATTCTTCTTGATCTTTCTGCTGCTTTTATACTGTTGACCACCACCTTCTCCTCGACACATTGTCCTCACTTGTTTTTAGGGGTTCTGTCCTGTCCTGGTTTACTTCTTATCTCTCCCATCGCTCCTTCAGTATTCTGGTAGTTACTCCTCTACTGCTATCCCCCAAGGGTCTGTTCTGGACCCTCTCCTTTTCTCTCTCTGTACCCAGCCCCTTGGTGCTCTCATCTCCTCCCATGGCTTTCAGTATCATTTTTATGCTGTTGAGACTCAGATCTATCTATCTACACCTGATATTTCTCTGACACTCCAGGCCCGCATCTCTGCCTGCCTATCTGACATTGCTGCCTGGATGTCTCATCGCTGTTTACAATTGAGCATATCCAAAACCTAACTTCTTATTTTTCCCCCTAAAACCTCATCCCCCCTTCCTCCTTTCTCTATCTCTGTAGATAACACTCTTCTTCCTGTTTTCTCAGCCCACAACCTCGGGGTCATCTTTGACTCCTCCCTCAAGGTTTCTTGAAGAGAGGAGTGATCATAGCATACTTGAAAGCCACAGGGAACGTTACAGTGGAAAGTGAAAGGTTTAGAATATGTGAGATGGAAAGGATGACAGAGGAGGAGATGGAGTTGAGGAGGTGGGTGGGGATACGATCCGAGGAACAGGTAGTGAGTTTAGAGGAGGAAAGAAGACGAGAGATTTCCTCTTTGGAGATCTTAGAAAAGGATGATAGAGGTCGAGGGGAAAAGTTAATATTGAAGAGAGAGCGAAGAAGATGTAGTGGGGAATTGAAGTGTAATCGTATTGACTTTGTCATGGACATAGTTGGCTAGGGTTTGGGCAGAGAGAGAAGGAGGGATTGGAAGTGGAGGCGCCTTGAGAAGAGAATTGAGAGTAAAGAAGAGACAGCAGGGGTCAGAGGCAAGAGAGTTAGATGGATAAAATAGTTTTGCTTGGCGAGTGCAATAGCAAACTGGAAGGAAGTAAGCATGAATTTGAAGTGAAGAAAGTCTGAAAGGGAACAAGATTTGAACCAAGTGCTCTCGGCTGAGTGGGCACAAGAGCGTAGGTAGTTGAAGACAGCCAGGGCTGAAGTGAAGTGCACCTCACAGGACGTGCTATGGGCGAAGCAAGAATATGCAGAGCAGAGGAGAGAGCAGTATTATAGAAAACTATAGCCTCATCAACAGACTTAGAGAACATAGTGGAAAAAGGAGGAGATGAAACAGTAGTGGATAGAGTCAGTGGATTAATAGCAAGAAGATTCCTAAAAAGGTAGGAGGCAATTGGGCGAGATTGAGGCGGGGAGTGATGAGTGAAATTTGACAGGTAGTGATCAGATATGGAAGAACTGAGAAAGAACTGAGGTACAGAAATTAGAAGGTAAACAATTAGAATAGAAAACAAGGTCAAGGCAGTGACCGTGCTGATGAGTGAGGGCAGAAGAGCAAAGCTGGAGGTTGAATCAGGAGGTAAGGGAAAGGACCTTAGATGCATAGGGGTCAGAAGGGTTATCAGTATGAAAATTAAAGTCACCAAGAATAAGGGAGGGGGGAGGAAGAATCCAGGAATATGGAAAGCCAAGAGTCAAAGTCAGTGAGAAAGGTAGAAGTGGACTTGTCAGGCAGTCTATAGATAACAGCGATCTGGAGAGGTGGTGGGATTAAAAAGACTGGTGTAGCAGACTTCAAAGGAGGGAAAGGAGTGAGACTGAGTTAGAAGGAGAGGCTGAAGTTAGCAAGAAGGAGAAGGCAGAAACCCAACACTACCACCACAGCCAATGGCACAAGCAGTGTGGGAGAATTGGTAGCCTCCGTGACAGAGGGCAACAACTGAAGCAGTATCATCAGGGAGGAGCCAGGTCTCAGTAAGAGCTAGAAGATGGAAAGCATGAGAGATAAAGAATTCATAGGTAAAGAGAAGTTAAATATGGGAGTGAGAGAAGAGTGAATGGGGGCTGGGGTTGGGATTAATATCACAAGAAGACAGAAGGAGGAGGAGAAGAGTGCGAGGGAGATAGGAGGCAGCACATTGGAAACGAGGATGAGGTTGTTTTAGAGAGGAGGGAGAGGGATGAATGAGAGGAAGGAAAAGGTGAAGCTCAAGAGCTGAGGAAAGGGTGGGGGATAAGATGGGGAGGAAATAGGGAAGGTGGAGAGAGGGTGAAAAGGAGGGAGGGGTATTAGGTTGGGGGAGTGAGGGAAGAATATTTAGGGAGAATCGGATAAAGGAACAAAGTGATGTGGAGCCATAAGAAGGGAGGTGCAAATCAATCTAAGAAATGACAGTGAGGGCAAAGTACAATTAGGAGAGAGGAAAGGTATAACAAGTTAGGAAGTGAATAAAGATAATATAAATTACAAATAAATAAAAGTCTTAAAATGACACTGAACTATCAGATTAGGAAAAAGGCTTAGCAGAAGTAGTAATCTATTAACAGCAAGTGCAAACAACAGGCATTATCTTATCTCATGTAATCTATAAATCTATAAAAATAATTAACATTAGAACCATCAGTCATGGGTCAACTCAAGTCATGTGAATACTAACAACCGATCATAGGTGTGTCCAGTTCACCATAATGGGAATATGGGTCCCCAGCCCAGATTGACATGAAATGCACGGCAGCATTGATTGGCGGTAAATTAGGCCATGTGCTGTGCATACCTGTCAATACTCAATACCCCTTCCTTTCTGAACACACTGCTAAAACACATCCATTTTTTAGTCACCTTCCGTCTCAACTGTTGTAACCTCCTCCTTGCTGGTCTCCCTCTGAGTCACCCTTCAGTCTGTTCAGAACTCTGCTGTGTGGCTAACCTTCCACCAGGCCCGATATACTCATATAACCACTCTTCTCAAGTAATTTCATTGGCTCTTCTTCCGTTTCCAATTCAAACGTCTCCTTCTGAGCTATAAATGCATTCATTCTACTACTCCTCACTACTTTTCCTTTTTCCTCTCTCCCTGTTGATCTCCGCTCTTCCACTGGCCTGCTTTTCTCTACGCCTTTTTCTTCCACTGCCAATTTGAGACTTCGATCCTTCCACCTTGCTGCTCCTTCTGCCTGGAACAAACTACCCATTTCTGTAAACCAGGCTTTCATTTCTCCCTCTTTTCAAATCCATGCTGAAAGCTCACCTCTTTGAGGCTGCTTTTGGATCCTGATCCCTTGTTTTCCTAGTGTCTCCTTACCTTTCCCTATATGTATCCTTATTCTCATCTATTGTATTGTCTGTCTTGATTAGATTGTAAGCTGGGACAAGCAGGGACCGTCTTTTTTATATGTATCTGTACAGCCGTGCATACACCTTGTAGCACTATATAAGTGATTAATAGTAGTAGTAGTAATTTCCATTCTCAGTCAACCCCCAACCACAGTATCAACCTATTTCCAGTCACACCAGCCCTCCCCCCCTCCCAGCGTTGGTCCTCTTCCAGTTCCAGCTTCTCCACCACATCACATGTAAACAGCTACCTCTTCCCTACCTCTCCCAGCCTGTTTTAAGTTAACACAGCCGCGGGAGCATTTTTGTTTGCTTCTGTGGCTGTGCTGTACTGAAGCAGCCTGGCCACGACTTTTACAATAAAGCAAAATCAGCACTTCCTGCTTTACTAAAAGTGTTCCCGCAGCTGTGTTAAGTGTTAATACAGCTGTGGCTACCTCCTCTTTTCTTCTGCCTGCTCAGGGGTAGCCCAAGGGCGTAGTGCGGCTATGTGCAGAGACTCGCAGTGGGGCCTTATTTGCATAAATATTGACATATCTATTTATTTTAAAAGATATATGCCACCCATCTAAAATCCTGAAGTGCCTTCCAAACATACATACACAATACATTAAAACAGATGTTGCAATAAAATAAACAGTAAAAATCATGAAACAAATTAACTTAAAACCACTTTCACACACCCACAAAAACAAACCATTGTAATTATCTGCATACTGGATTTATTTGGTTAGTGCTATGACCAGCTTATTGATGAGGAGGAAGGGAAATATAAAATAACAACTAATTCTAGTAGCTGTGAATTCAAGATCATAATGCCCAGGCTAGATTGGACCATGCTAAAGTTGGAAAAGTCCAGAAATAAACAGCAGTGAAACTATGAGGCCACAGTACTAAAAAAATTAAACTGAGATGTTTCCTTAAAAGTTGAGATTTCCTTGCATTTGAACTGACAAAATATTTTAAATTTCAGACAGGCACCATCAAGAACGCAAAGCTGCAAATCTCTACGACTATCCATATTCCACTGTCCCCAAAACAGCATCCTACAAAGTTGATGTCCCGCTAAGAAACCACAATACAGAACCCATTAGAGCAAATCTACCATTCCATAAGAGTACTAAAACTTCCAAACCTCACACAACAAGCAGCGTACCCAAAAATGGTGGCACCATAAATATTGCAGTGGAACCTAGAATATCCAAATACTTCCTGGGAAAACTGAACCAGTCAGATTCCTTCATAGAAATTCTGTGCTAACGGTATACCTGGCCTCGGTCACCAGGGCTAGTGCAAGGATATGAGGCACCCTAGGCGAGCCCTCAATCCTGCTGCCCCCCTCCTGCTTCCACCGCCACCTCCATTTTTACCCCTGCCTTTCCTCTTTGGAACCTGCAACAGCGGAACAATGCAGTGCTTACCCAAATTCTCCAGCACTGCATTGTGCTCCTCTCTGATCTGCCGCTTTTGCCCTTTCAACACAGATTTCCTATTTACGTGGGGGGGGTCCTGCATCAAAGGGGACTGAAACAGCAGCTCAAAGAGAGAAGAAACAGCAATGCACTGTCAGAGTTCAGTTAAGTGCTATGTTGCTGTCTAAATGGCATTGCCGGCTCTGCAGGTCCCGGAGGGGGGCATCAAGTGGTGGCAGTGGGCTGCCCTGGGAAGGCCGGTGCTCTAGGTGACTACTTAGTTTGCCTATTGGCTTGCACTGGCCCTGTCGGTCACACACTTAGAACATACATAGACCCTCACCAAGTAAAAAAATAAGTCACCACAAACTAAAAATAGAAATATGTTGACAAAAGGGAGGAGTGGTCTAGTGGTTAGGACAAGGTACTAAAGGCCGGAGGGCCGGGGGTTCAAGTCCCACCTGGGGACAGCAATCTCAGGCTAGAGGGACTGGGATTTCTAATCCTATAGGCATTCCTTGTGGTCTTGGGCAAGCCACTTAACCCTCCATTGCTCATGTTCCCTGTAAGTATTAGCGTATGTGTCTCATATCCCCTCGTGTTAAATGTATCCCCCAATTGACCGCTTTGACCCGGTGAAAAGCGGGATATAAATACAGCTAAATAAATAAATAAATATTAAATTGAATCCCCAAAAAGTCACACTCTGCATGTAGCACAGCACCAGAGAAATAGAAAGATGTATATAAAGAAAGCACATGTAAATTACAAAAACTGACATATTCCAATCACTAAATGGAAATAAAATACCTTTTTTTAAACCTATATTGTCTGTCCATTTTATTTTTCTAATCATGTTGGTTCCAGTCTCTGGTTTCTCTTTCCCACACCTTGCTAGGGACTCAAATCTATCTGCTACTTCTCTCCTCTACACCCATCATAGAAACATAGAAATATGATGACAGAAAAAGACCACATGGCCTATCTAGTCTGTCCTTCCATATCAACAACTACAACAGTCCCCTTTTTACCTTTAGAGATCCTCTGTGTTTGTCCCATGCTTTTTTGAATTCAGTTACTGTCCTCATCTCTACCACCTCAACTGGGAGACTATTCCACGGATCCACCACTCTTTCTATAAAGAAATATTTCCGCATATCACTCCTGAATCTATCTCCCTTCACCCTCATCCCATGTCTCCTCGTAGCAGAACTTGCTTTCAATTGAAAGAGGCTCTCTCCCTGAACATTTATGCCACGGAGGTATTTAAACATCTCAATCATATCACCTCTATCCCGCCTTTCCTCTAAGGTGTACATATTAAGATCCTTCAGTCTGTCCTCATATGCTTTATAATGAAGACTACTAATCATTTTAGTAGCCACCCTCTGCACCGACTCCATCCTGTTCACATCCTTTTGAAGGTGCGGTCTCCAGAATTGCACACTGTACTCCAAATGAGGTCGCATCAAAGACTTATAGAGAGGCCTTATCACCTTTTTTTTTCTGTTAGCCATTCCTCTCCATATGCACCCAAGCATCCTTTTAGCTTTTGCCATCGCCTTTTCTACCTGTTTAGCTACTTTAAGATCATCAGATACAACCACACCTAGGTCCCGCTCTTCTTTAGTGGACAAAAGTACTTCACCCCCTTTACTATATTGCTCCCTTGGATTGCAGCAGCCCAATTGCATGACCTTACATTTTTTAACATTAAATCCCAGCTGCCAAATTCTAGACCATTCTTCAAGCTTAGCTAGATTCCTCCTCATGTTATCTACACTTTTCTGGGTGTCTACTCTATTGCAGATTTTGGTATCATCCGCAAAGAGGCAAACCTTACCCGACAGCCCTTCCGTTATATCACTAACAAAGATGTTAAAAAGAATCGGACCAAGGACAGATCCCTGGGGCACACCACTGGTAACATCCTTCTCCTCAGAGTGAGCTCCATTTACTTGTACTCTTTGTCGCCTCCCACCCAACACATTTCTAACCCAAGCAGTAACTTTAGGGTCCATCCCTAGGGTACTCAGTTTGTTTATAAGTCGCCTGTGAGGAACAGTGTCAAAGGCTTTACTGAAATCTAAATACACCACATCTAGAGCTCTCCCTTGGTCCAACTCACTGGTCACCCAGTCAAAGAAATCAATCAGATTTGTCTGACAAGACCTGCCTCTGGTGAATCCATGCTGCCTTGGATCCTGTAATCCGCTGGACTCCAGAAGCCTCACTATTTTCTCTTTCAGCAGCGTTTCCAGTAATTTACTCACCACCGAAGTTAAACTAACTGGCCTGTAGTTTTCAACCACATCCTTACTTCCGCTTTTGTGTAAAGGCACCACATGAGCCTCTCTCCAGTCCTTTGGCACCACTCCCGACTCCAACGAGGCATTGAAAAGGTCAGTCAGTGGAGTTGCTAGAACGTCCCCAAGTTCCCTCAGTATTCTAGGGTGTATCCCATCCAGTCCCATCGCTTTGTCTACTTTAAGTTGAACTAGTTTTTCATGAACACAGTCTTCTGAAAATTGTTCAAGATGTCCCTCGCTTCTGTTCCTATTTGTGGGTGTTTTCTGAGGTCCTGCTCCTGGTTCTTCATCTGTGAACACAGAACAAAAACATTTGTTAAGCAATTCCGCTTTATCCTCATCAGCGTCTACATATTCCTCCCCTGCACCCTTGAGTCTGACAATACCACTTTTGCCCTTCCTCTTCTCACTAATATATCTGAAAAATGTCTTATCCCCCCATTTTATTGCATTGGCTGTTTCCTCCTCCTTTTGAATCTTTGCCTTCTTGATTACTTTGCTAGCTTCTCTAAGTTTTTCCAAATACAGATGCCTGTCTTCCTCTCTCTGTGATCTCTTGTATTTTATGAAGGCCTCCCTCTTTTTCTTCACTCTTTCAGCTACTTCTTTTGAAAACCATAGCGGTCTCCTTTTCCTTTTACCTTTATTTACCATTTTAACAAAAAGGTTGGTTGCCCTTAAAATATTCCCTTTCAGTTTTGCCCACTGTTTTTCTACATCCCCCAGCTGTTCCCATCCCTCTAACGACTCCCTGAGGTATTGGCCCATCTTTGCAAAGTTAGTCTTCCTAAAGTCTAAGATCCTCACCTTTGAATGGATTCTAACAGCCCTAGTCCTAATACTGAACCACACCATCTGGTGATCACTGGATGCAAAATGATCTCCCACTACAACATCAGAAACACTTTCACCATTGGTAAGCACCAAGTCCAGTACGGCCCCTTCACGTGTAGGTTCTGTTACCAATTGCCTGAATAGTTCTCCCTGTAGAGAATCCAGGATCTCCTTACTTCTAGATGATACTGCAGCAGGAATGTGCCAATCAACATCAGGCATATTGAAATCTCCTATCAGTAGCACGTCCCCTTTCCTAGCAATGCTGTGTATGTCTTCAATTAACTCTCTGTCCACCTCTTCCTCCTGTGAGGGAGGTCTGTATATCACACCAATGCAAATAGATTTCTCTTTCCCTCTTTCTAGTTTAACCCACAATGCCTCCTCTCTCCCTTTTAAGCTCTGTAATTCCAAAGCTTTAATATTATTTATTGCATATAGTGCCACTCCTCCTCCCCTTCTTCCTACCCTGTCCTTTCTGAATAAAGTATAGCCAGGTATAGTTACATCCCAGTCATGGTTTTCTGTGAACCATGTTTCTGTAACTGCCACTAAATCCAAGTCAGCCACTCCCACCAAAGCTTCAACATCAGGGATCTTATTTCCCATGCTACGGGCATTTATACACACTGCTTTCCATATGTTACCCCTGTTACCCATTTCCATAAAGGTATTTAATGTATCACCTACCTGGGGGCTTTCACTGGGAGCTTTCTTCACCCATCCCCAACGAATCTAGTTTAAAGCTCTCTTCAGTAGATTAGCCAGTCTACTACCAAAGACGCGTTGACCTTTCTTGGACAGATGGATGCCATCTCTGCTCTGCAACCCTTGGAACAACATCCCATGGTCTAGGAAACCAAAACACTCTCAATGACACCATCCACGCAGCCATGCATTCATCTCCAGGATGCGAGCCTCTCTGCCTTGGCCTTTACCAAGGGAGGATTGAAGAGAACACCACCTGTGCACCTAACTGTTTCACCCTCTGTCCCAGAGCCATGAAGTCACTTTTGATACGTTCCGAGGTATACCTGGCAGTGTCATTTGTTCCAATATGGATTAGCAACATTGGGTAATAGTCAGTGGGCTTGATGAGTCTCGGCAAACTCTCCGTAACATCTTGGATTTTGGCACCAGGCAGACAGCATACCTCTCTGGACATCAAGTCTGGTCGGCAGATGGACACCTCAGTACCCCTCAGAAGAGAGTCTCCAACCACCACTACCCTTCGTTTCCTTCTGGTCACTGATTCTGCAACTTTGGGGTACTTGAGCTCTGGTTCTTACCTTTCCAGGGATGCTTTCACCTCCTCCACTTCCAGGGCTGCATAATGGTTCTTCAATTCAAGGGCTGGAGAAGTTGGATTGGTGATTTTGCAGGCCCTGGTGACTTGTGTCCAACCATCGACATTCTGTTGGCACCCATCTTCTCCTGTGCTGGAGAGCTTGGTTGCTGCAAGAAGCATCTCATGAATGTACTTCTCACTGTCTTGAATGCTCCTCAGCCTCGCCACCTCCTCTCTGAGTTCCTCCACTTGTTTCCTCAGAGCTTCAGCATGCAGGCACCCTGCACATGGAACCGGTCCTTCAACTGGCATTAGGACCTCTGTCTGGACCGAGGCAGAAGCTGTAATGGGGGCAACAGCTTAGCGATACGATTTTTTCCAGCCATTGTTCTGTTCGTGGAGCTTAGGTATCTGTTAAAGCAAAAGAGAGAGATCTACCAAGTACCAGCCGATTTCCCAGCTGTTCTTTCAGAGAAAAAGCAGTTAATCTCTTTAATTATATTCAAAATGTGCTGGTCCAATTCTCTGTGATTTGCTAAATGGGGAGGTGCCCTATAAACCAAGACTGCTCACTAGGGGTGGGTGGGAGTCGGGGTGGGTTGGGAGGGAACTAACACCTGATTAGGTGTTAGCAGTTTCCAAAACTGAGGAGGTTACTAGAGTTCAGCAACCTCCTGTGCTCAAGGAAAATTCCACTAAAGCACCAAAAAGAAAGTAACCTTGCTTTAAAAATATACAAAAAACCCTTTTAAGAGCTCCCAGTCAGAGAGCTAGCAATTTAATATAATAAAATGACATTGATCTCTTTTCTTTCAGCTTTCTTCAATGTAATATTTAATCTTTATATGGAATCAGATTTCTCACCATTTTCTTATCATCTTGTCAATCTTAACTCCAACCCTTCCATTCCCCATCTCTCTTTCCTCAGCATCTTAATCCCAATTCTATCTATCCCCACTGTCAAACATCTCTCCTCTCCCTCTGTCCTCAAAGTCCATCTCTCCATCCAGTATATCTGCCCCTTCCCAGTCAACATCTCCACCTCTTTGGTTCCATATCCCCCACTCCATATCCAATATCTCTCTTTTTTCCCTATCACCCCCATTTCCAGCATTACCACCCTTCTGCCTGTTTCTTCCCATATCTAGCATCTCCACTCCATCTCTCTATTTCCTATCAAGTCCCATTTCTCCACTCTGTAGCTCAGTGCTCCATACTCTGTGTCCAGCATCTACCCCCTCTCTTACCCCTCTCCATGTCCAGCATCCGCCCTCCATCTCCCTATTCCTACCTCCCCTGTGTCCAGAATTTCCTCTCCCTCTGTGGACCCCCCCCTCCCCCATGTCCAGCATCCATCTCCACCTTCCTATTCCCATCTCCCCCCAAATCCATCATCTCTTTTCCATCTCCGTTTACTCCCGATGTCCTGCATTTCTTCTCTATCTCCCTATGATCTCCCCCCTCTCCATGTCTAATATCTTCTTGCCTTCTCTCTGTTTCCCCCTCCCCTGCGTCCAGTAGCTCCTCTCTCTTCTCTTCTCCTGCCATGTGATCCTGGCCCTCCATGTCCCCCCTTAATCCCCCCCTCCACCTGCGCACTTATCTTTTAAGATTTCCTCTCCTCAACCAGCAATAAACACCACTGCTTCATTTCCTTAGTCCAGCAGTAGCAGAGCCTGTAAGACTTGTGCACACGGCAACCCTAAGGCCCCACTGGTCACAGCTTCTCTAGCATGAAAAATATGCATCAGAGGGGGATATGACCAACTGAGCCTTGGAGGCGGGTACGCGTCTCAAGAGGCCCTGTGCCATGCTAATGATGTTATTGTTGTTACTGTGGCTGAGCAGATACAGCAATGATGGCGGTTGCTGGAAGAATTGGGGATAATCCAGATTTTGTTTTCAGGTATCTAGGCTCAGTGCGGGGCTTATAACGGAGCAGGTTTATGTTCACACAACATGCCCAGCATGTCAAAGACCGGCCCTGACTGATCTGTGGTGCTGCGGCTGTATAACACTTAACACAGCTGCAGGAGCACTTTTGTTTGCTCTCGCAGCTGTGCTGTAATGAAGCAGCCTGGCCACGGCACTTTTAGTAAAGCAGGAAGTGCTGATTTTGCTTTACTGTAAATGCTGCAGCCAGGCTGCTTCAATACAGCACAGCCACTGGAACAAACAAAAGTGCTCCTGCGCTGTGTTAAGTGTTAATACGGCTGTGGCAGCACATAGTAGGTGGGATGATGGACTCTGTACTTACGCCTCTTCAAGAAGTGCAGAAGCACCGTTCTGCCCCGTTCTGGCACAGGTTAAGCCTTGAGAATAGCACTTTGCGTGCTTAGTTGGACTCTTACAAAAACTGCTTAGGGGTATACACAAGTTCTGGTCTCATATTCTCCTTATTTCCAATTTTTCAATGGTGTGGTCCTGCAAACATACTTGACATTTCTATCCAAAGTGGTTATGTTCTGCTTAAATCAGTTAATCGTTCTCACTAAAACGACATGCCCACAGAGAGACTGGCTTTGTAAAAATTGGACTATAAATGGATGTTGATTTACTGTCTACAATGAATTCAGCTGTGTCATCTGACTACACAGACATTTATCTTTCAACCTAAATAAATTGGTGCAAACGTATGTGACATGTACCTCATTAAACCAGCTGAAGACTGTGTTACTCTCTAGTATACACCAGCAGCCATTCAGCTCAACAATTCCTTCAAAACACATCAGGTGTTCCTAATCACTTTTTGATATTCCTGTAATTGTTCTTTCACACTGAAAGTATAAGAATGTCATGTAGATAAATGAAACCAAACTCTATCTTGAATGCATTTTGAATTGAGTTTATTAGCAGAATTTGAAAAATGTACAAGTGTGTGAAGACGTTTGCATGGCACTATATAAAAAAAACAGCTGCACAATGTACCGCTTTCATCATACTTGCTTATTTTTATATTAGGGATTATATTATGGGGATTTTTTTAATTCATTTGACTGCAGGGGGCAAAAATGGCAAAAATTTTTAAAAAGGCACTTGCTAAAAATGCATGAAATGGTACAAGCATTAGTAAAGCACTGTGATTTATCTGTTGTCGGTTGTTACACCTTAAAGATGTATACATTGTTAATCAGGGAAATCAGGGTTTAAATCCCACTTTTTCACTGATCCTCTTTATGATTTTTGTTAAGTCACTTCAATTCTGTTGCCTCAGGTACGATCTTAGTTGTTAGATTTACTAAAGTGTGCTACTATGTTTAATAATCTATATTGAAATTTGCATACATTTCAAAAATAAAATGAAGAATATGCAGGAAAATACATTGAAGCAAAAATATTAAAATAACACAGAAGAAAATAATAATCTAGTTTTCAAAACCCATGTTACGAGGGAAAAAGATCTAACACTCCCGGAACCATATATACATTCCAGAATGAAAGCCTACGCTTACACATATATAAAAAAGGGAAAAAAACATAAGCAAGGAGATCATTCAACCCACAGATGAACAGCAGTGGACATTATACAAAATCATTCGCTAATTCAAGTGTGCTACTATATGAATACACACTATTATGGGATCTGCAGTAAAATAATATATGTTAGCACCTTTTAGAAATCTATTCCTTAGATTTTAAACCTACTTGTGGTACCTGAAATGTGACTTGTCTTAAGCTGGGATTTGAAAAGGCTAGTAATTATATCCAAATTGAAGTCCCATCCCATTTCATCCATCCTCTTACCTTAAGTTCACAATTCAAACTTAGACTTTTTTCAACAAGATCACCCAGACCTCCTGAACCTCTTCAGGGCTGAAGCCTTCCCCTTCCCAAGGATATAGGTTGCTATCAAAATGGTGCTAGCTTAGTGCTTCATATTTCCCTCATAATTATGGTTAAAGTGGGAGAAAGAGCCAAGCCGGCATCATTTTAATAGTGTTGGCCAAGACAGCAGAAGAATACATTGGGGTCAGGGGAATTCTTGAGGAGAAAAGTAACTGTGTTGGGATTCTAGATAGCCTTTTTGAGGGAAGAATAGAGGATTTGGGGTTGGAATCCAATCAGGCCTGTTGTTCTTTCATGGGAATTAGTATTTGGATGGCCGCCTTGTGTTGGGAAGGAGGGGGATGTGGATTGCTAAGAAAGCTAGGATACTGAGACTGTGGTGCAAGAACAACACATGCAACTTTTTCACTGCCCCTCCCTACCTCACCACTCCCTTCTTAATTTTCTCTGAACTATTTGATTCTGAAGTTAACAGACTTATCTTCAGGAACAAGCAGGAACATAGCCTTCACATATGGGTGACATCGGGTACCAACAAAGCCCACTCAGGAAGCTTCCTGGGCAGCTACCAATAAGAAAGCCTTTGGGAGCAGTCCACTGCATCTCACTGCTGCCTTTGTGCTCTCCTAACTCCCTCTCCTCAGTTCTTCTTGTTCCGCGGAGCTAACGGGTCACTAGTACCCTTTCATCGCAGAAAAGAACTTCTAAAACTTTTCCTTCACCGCTCTGCCTAACCGCAACACTTTATTTTTTCCTCAGGGCCTCGCCCACCATCTTAAGATGGAGAAACGCTCCAGCAGTTTCAAAAAATGCACCTGGTGCTCCAACACCATCTCAGTTACCGACAAACATGACTGGTGCCTGAAGTGTCTTGATCTTGACCATATTTCCCAAGACTGCTCCCTCTGCAAGCAGATGGCGAAGAGGGCCCTAGGGAACTGTCAAGTTTGGGGAACTCTTCCCTTCGGACTCGTCGTCATTGGCCTCTACTTCATCCAGAGCATCGTCCTGCTCCCATGCTTCGAAGCATTCCAAGGATTCAAGGCACTCAGAGAAGACGACTAAGAAAACAATGTCTCCCTCCAAGTCTCCAAAAAATAAGTCAAAAACACGAGACTCCTCTGAGAAACTGAAGAAACCGAGAGAAAAGTCCAAGGACTCCTCAGGAAAGTTTCAGGAATCCAGAGAAAGATCCCGTTCGACTCACCGCAAATCGTCCAGGATTTCCTCTGAATCTGGTAATCGGTCCAGACATCCCCGGTGGGAGGACTTGTCCTCCAAAGCCTTGATGAGGATTCAGGAGGCACCTGAGACCTCGGCCTCCGGAGAGCCCCCGATGCCTTATTCTGGTATGGTGGCGCCCAGCCCCGTTCTTTCATTGGATCAGACATAGGCTACCTCCCTGGATCAGCGTATGCTGTCCTTGGAAAGGACCATAGTGGCTCTTCTGGCAACTTCAGTACTATTAGCACCAACAGCCCCATGAATGCAGCCAGGAGCATCAACCTCAATGACTCCATTCACTCTGGTGCAAGAGGGAGCATCGGTCTTGCCTTTGTCATTGATTCATTGCGCACCAAGTACCGAGGTATCGGTACGGGGCCCAGTGTCAGCATCAACCATGGAACTTACTTGGTCTGCACAAAGATTAGCCCCCGAGGACATCGAGGAACATCACCACTGCTCATGTCACCGTTGACATCAGCGATACTTTCCGGCATCAGATCCAGACACTTCCGATCCCAGTCACAGATCCCTCGATTCCGATAGCCTCCAAGACATCGTCTTGGAGCCATTGCCACCATCAATTAGTACTCGCTGTAAATCCCCTCCTGAAGACATGTCCTTTCAGGAATTTATCCGAGACATGGCAGCTGGCATTTCCATCCTGGCAGCATCGGAACCGAACCAGGAGCGGAGGAACTGGAGATCCTCCAGTACCCCACAGCCCCGAAAGAGGAATGTTCTTAAAGGAGCTTAATAAAGACTGGAAGGGATTTCTCCCTTTTCTTCTAGAGGAGACGCATCCAGCTTTCCAGGCTGTCTTGGCTCACAGCCAGAATGTCTCTAAATTCGTGAATAGAGCTGCTTTTGATGCTTTTGAGTCATCAAGCAGGGCTTCTTCTATTGCCATAGGTGCAAGGCGTCTGGCTTGGCTGCAAGCTTCTGACTTGGAATAATGGGTTCAAGATAAGTTGGATAACATCCCCTGCACTGGTGAAAACCTGTTTGGAAAGAACTGGCGGGAGAAGGCAGGAGAGGTAGAGACAGATGACATAACACTCAATAGGCTCTCTAGAAAGACTTCTGATCCTTCTAAAAAGAAGGCACCTAACAAAAAGCCTTTCTACCCTAAAAAGAGGAGATTCTATCCTTCATACTCCCATCCAGTCTACCAGACTCCACAAAAACAACAGGCCCTAAACAGGCTAAAAAGCCCAGGCTAACCAAGCCACAGCCGGCCACTCAGCCAACTACTGCTACATCTAGTTTTTGACTCCTACAGAGGGAGCACAGCCAGCCTTCTCCTTCACATAGTAGAGCCCACCACCATCCCAGGAAGACTCTCTCACTTTGCTCTGCATTGGCATTCCATCACCATAGAGCAGTGGACTCTCAACATAATCCAGAGAGGTTACCAACTAAACTTATGAGAGCTTCCTCCTCACCACTTCAAGGGAGAGCTTCATTCCAGACCTCCCCTGGTTACACTGCTTAAGCAAGAAATAAACTTTCTCCATTCCCAAGGAGCCGTAGGACCAGTTCCAACAAACCAACTGTTCAAAGGCTTCTACTCCCCCTACTTCCTCATTCCAAAGAAGTCAGGAGGCCACAGGCCCATTCTCGACCTCAGAGAGCTAAACAAATTCCTTGTCAAAGAAAAATTCAAAATGATCTCTCTGGGAACCCTTCTTCCCAGCCTACAGGAACAAGACTGGCTTTGTTCCCTAGACCTTAAAGATGCCTACTCTCATACCTTGATACATCCAGACCACAGATAGTATCTTCGTTTTACCTGTCAGGGCACCCATTACCAATACAGGGTCCTTTCGGTCTGGCATCTGCACCAAGGGTCTTCACAAAGTGCATGGCCGTCGTAGCAGCTCATCTTAGGCGTTGCAAAGTCTTTGTCTTCCCTTAGACGACTGGCTGAAAAAGGCAGACTCTCCTGGAGAACTCTGCTCATCTCAGCAAAAACCTCTTACATTTCTGCAATACTTTGGCTTTGTGATAAACTTCCCAAAGTTCCAACTCAAAGGTTGGAATTCATAGGAGCCGTTCTGGACACAACACAGTCCAGAGCCTTTCTTTCTTTGGATCGCATGAACAAGCTGGTGCAACTAGCCACCCACATGCGCCAACAACAGACAGCTACAGCTCGATGCTTCCTATCCCTCCTGGGACACATGGCCTCACATGTGGCAGTCGCAAAGGACTCTCTTAACCCAGTGGACCCAATCCACAGGGAGCCTTCGGGATGTCATCCAGATAACACCACCCATGGCCGAATCTCTCCTTTGGTGGTGCACCCCAGTAAATCTTCTCATAGGGTCACCTTTTTGGACTCCCTTACCTCATCATACACTGACAACAGATGCCTCCAAGCAGGGTTGGGGAGCACATCTGGATTCCTCCTACACAAAGGGCCTGTGACAACCCAGGAATCTATGCAGCAGATAAACCTCCTCGAGCTTCGGGCAGTCACGAATGCCCGCCAAGTTTTCCAGCACCACCTCTCAAACAGTCAAATCCTAGTCAGGACAGACAATCAGGTGGCTATGTTTTATGTAAACAAGCAGGGGGGGACGGGCTCCCTCCCCCTATGTCAAGAGGCCTGCAAACTCTAGGAGTTCGCCATCCTCCACCACATGCACTTCCGTGCAGTTTACATTCCAGGAGAATCCAATCTCCTAGCAGGTAAGCTGAGTCAGATCCTACAACTCTACGAATGGTCTTTAGACCCAACAGCAGCGGCAAGACTGTTCCACATCTGGGGAACACCACTGATAGATCTTTTTTCCATTCCACAGAACACTCATCTTCCTCAGTTCTGCTCCAGAGTTCCATCCAAACTCAGCCTAGCGTCAGATGCCTTCATGATCCACTGGGGGTCAGGGACTCTTCTATGTGTGTCCCCCCAAATCCCCTCATCTCGAAGACCCTTCTCAAACTACAAGCAGACAAGGGCTTTATGATTCTCCTAGCCCCTCGCTGGATCCATCAACCCTGGTTACCCCTTCTACTTCATCTGATGCAAACATCACTAATCCCACTGGGTTCCAGGCCGGATCTCCTATCTCAGGACAACGGAGCACTTCTCCATCCCAATCTGCAGTCCCTTAGACTGACAGCATGGCTGCTGAGAGCGTAATTTTCCAGGGTCTGCCATTATCTGCTGCTGTAAAACATATTCTCCTTTCCTCCAGAAAGCTCTCCACCAGAAAGACCTATTTTTTTCAACTGGCATAGGTGTGCTTCATGGTGCTCTCAAAATGATCACAATCCATTTGAAGTATCAGTACCTATGCTCCTTCAGTATCTTTTGCATTTATCTTCTCTAGGTCTTAAGACAAACTCAGTACAAGTGCACTTTAGTTCTATTTCAGCTTTCCATAAGACTGTAGAAGGCAGACCCATCTCCACAGCTCCTCTGGTAGCACATTTTATGAGGGGTCTTCTCCTCAACAAACCACCATTCGACCACCACCAGTGCATGGGATCTCAATGTGGTGCTAGCTCAGCTCCTCAAACTGCCGTTTGAGCCCTTAGCAACCACACAACTCCGATACTTATTGTGGAAGGTTTTATTTCTCATAGCCCTGACTTTGGCCAGGCAGATCAGTGAGCTGTAGGCCTTAGTGGCTCATGCTCCGTATACACATTTTCATTATGACAAGGTCATCCTTCGGACATACCCCCCACTTTCTTCCGAAAGTAGTATCACCTTTCCATCTTAAATCAGTCAGTAATCCTACTGGTCTTTTTCCTTAAACCTCACGCTTCTCGTGTAGAAGCCACCCTACATACACTTGACTGTAAGAGGGCTCTGGCCTTCTATCTCCAGAGGACAGAAGACAGTAGGAAATCCTCCCAGCTCCTTGTCTCCTTTGATTCTTCTCACCTGGGCCTTCCAGTGACCAAACGTACACTATATAAAAAGAATAGCAGACTGTATTTCTTTCACATATAACAAAGCGGGTCTTTCCCTCATGGGACACGTGACTGCTGATAATGTCCAAGCAATGGCAATCTCTGTTGCTAACCTCCGTTCAGTAGCCATTGACGAGGTTTGCTGAGCTGCTACATGGTCCTCTATCCACATCTTCGCAGCCCATTACTGCTTGGACAAGGACTCCCGCCGGGATGCAGCCTTTGGTCAGGTAGTCCTTCAGCATCTCTTTGGAAGTAAAAATAACTCCTACCCCCACCCACTTCTTGCCAGATCTCCTTGGCGGGGAAGTCCAGGTTCAAATGATCTTGTCCGACTTTCTGACCTGGTCCAATTCTTCAGAGATCTCGGAGCTAGGGAGTCCCATATGTGAAGACTATATTCCTGCTTGTTCCTGGAGATAACGTAGTTACTCACCTGTAAAAGTGATCTCTAGGAATAGCTGGAATTTAGTCTTCACAACCCGCCCTCCTCCCCTTGGAGGTGTAGGGTTGGGTTTTTTTAGGGTTTTTTTTCCTTCCCCCACTCCTTTTCTTCAGCTACAAACACAACTGAGGAGAGTTGGGAGAGTGGGAAGGCAGCAGCGCAGGCGCAGTGGACTGCTCCCAAAGGCTTTTCTATTGGTAGCTGGGGAGCTTCCCACGTGGGCTCCATTGGTACCCAATGTCACCAATATGCAAAGACTAAATTTCTGCTGTTCCCAGAGATCACCTGTTACAGGTGAGTAACTAGGCTTTATGCTTTGAATCTGAGCTTAGATGATTATGGTTTCCTCATTTAAATAATTAGTATGAGTTTAATTTGTTTTTGAGCCACATGAAAGCAGCATGCTTTCTGGTGCACTGTCAGTTTAAGCTGCCGCGTACACCTGTGCCTCTTTGTGGTAAAACATTCATGTGCACAGCAAGCTTTATTATATTAGGCCCTGGGTATTTCTTGGCTCCTCTATTCCTAAAGTTTGAAAGTGATTAAGCTACAATGCACTCTGAAATTCAGTGGACAAAAACTCACTCCCTATCATCCAGTGTTTCACTTCATCGATTCTGTCAAAGGTTGTGTACATTGGACATTAGGGATTAAACAGTAGTGTATCTGTCATCTTCATACTTTTTAGGAATTTGTTGAGCGCATTTTAGACAAAATACCCGTTTCTCCGTGGACATGCAGGAATGAAGTCCTCACATATGGATGACATCATCCAATGGAGCCCATGCAGGAATGCTCCCCAGCTACTAATGGAAGCTTTTGGGAGGTCCCATCGCGCATGCATGCCATCTTCCCGCCTGGCACCGCAGCACCATTTTATCTCAGGCTTTTATTGTTTATTATCATTATTACATTTGATATACTGCTCAGGCCAAAGCATCAGAGTGGTTTACAATACAATGTTACACAAAATATGAAAAGAACGTCATTTATAAGATAGGACAGAATAAGAGACACAGTAATAGACAAAGGAAAAGAAGATGCAAGAGGAAGGAAACGGCAGATTACAACTCACAGCTGTTGGATCATTCGCCATGGACTTGTTTTTCTGTGGAGTCCAATGGATGCATTTACTGACATCTCCGCTATTTGGTACATTTTTCCCCTCATCAGGGACCCTCCACCTTCATGGTACTTCTGTTTTTTTTTCCTGCCTGCCCAATGCGGTTTTCTTTTTTCCTTTTGTCTTGAAGGACTAAAAAGGGGGACTGTTACTTCTGGAGAGAAATCTGCAACTGTGAGTATATACTTCTGGTAATTTTCTAAAAAGAATTCTTTGTATTAAAGCTACTTAATCTGTGAACCCACTGTTTTTTGTTGGATCAGTTAGGGCCTAGTAGCAGCAATTAAAGTTTGAATTTAAAACACAGAGAACTTTCTGGTTACATTTCATACCCAGCAGAGAGCTTATAGTTTAAATTTAATAGTCACTCAGGGCCAAGTAACAGCAAAGTACTTTTAGTTTAAATTTAACACACAGAAGAGAGCTTTCTGGTTAAATTTAGTACCCAGCAGAGAGCTTGTAGTTTAAATTTCATAAGAAGTTAGAGCCTAGCAGCAGCTAAGAGCTATAATTTAAATCAAATCAGAATTTAGCTTACCTCAGCAGCACAAGACAGGGTACTGTTTAGCAGCCCTCTTTTAATAAGTGTTATTTACCTCCCTCCCTCCCCACACCCACCCACCCCTGGGATAATCATAGCTTTATAGGTACTTACACATCTTAAAAGACAGGAGGTGCTTTCAGGTGAAGCTCATTACCCAAATCAGTCATACACTAAGGACCTGAGATTAATTAAGCTTCAGGTGAACAAGGTATATTAAACGTATTAGGTACAGTTTTATTGGTATAAATACCCATAGCAACCCCTAGTAAGTAAGAACTTAAAGATCTAGACACAAACCTAAAACTAAGATGCAGACAGCAGTCCAGCAGCGGGATGGGGGCTTTCCAGTCTTTTGCATTGAGTGTCACATGTATGATTTTCTCCCAGTTGGTGAGAGGTCTTACGTGTGCACTAGGTGCAAGGAGCTCTTTGCTCTCAGGGAACAAGTCCGTTCTCTAGAGGCTAAAGTAGCAGACTTGGAAAACATAAGACAGACAGAGAGGTACATAGACGAGACCTACAAGGATATAGTCCTGAAGTCCCACCTCCAGTCTGGCAGCACCCCTGTTGCCATGGAGGAGAGAGGTCACGTGACAGGAGAGCATCACCCTGGTGTGGCAGGAAGTGATCCTGTAACTAGGACCTGTCCTCCAGGTGATGTAAAACCCTCTCGCACCGAGGAAGTTTCTCCAGGGCCATGTGCCCATGAGGGAAGGGTTAGGACAGCCGTTATAGTTGGTGATTCGATCATTAGGCATGTAGATACCTGGGTGGCTGGTGGACGTGAGGATCGCCTGGTAACATGCCTGCCTGGTGCGAAGGTAGCAGACCTCACGCGCCACCTAGATAAGGTCTTAGATAGTGCTGGGGAGGAGTCTGCTGTCTTGGTACATGTCGGTACCAATGACATAGGAAAATGTGGTAGGGAGGTTCTGGAGGCAAAATTTAGGCTTTGAGGTAGGAAGTTGAAATCCAGAACTTCCATGGTAGCATTCTTCGAAATGCTTCCTGTTCCACGCGCAGGACCCAAAAGCAGGCAGAGCTCCGGAGTCTCAATGCGTGGATGAGACAATGGTGCAGAGATGAGGGTTTTGGATTTGTTAGGAACTGGGGAACATTCTGGGGAAAGGAGGGGCTCTTCCGAAGGGATGGGCTTCACCTTAACCGGGATGGAACCAGGCTGCTGGCATTAACCTTTAAAAAGGAGATAGAGCATCTTTTAAACTAGATATTAGGGGAAAGCCGACAGTCGCCCCAGAGCGGATGGTTCGGAAGAATGTATCCTTGAAGGATACTACCAAAAGCAGAGAGGTTCCACAAAAGAGTAAAGTAGCCCAAATGCCCTCGAGTATGGAGCAGACAGAGCTTAAAGATCCCAATTTACCCATGTCTAACAATAGCCAAATTAACATGAATAAAATACATGTTCTAAAATGCTTGTATGCAAATGCTAGAAGTCTAAAGAATAAGATGGGAGAGTTAGAATATATAGCACTAAATGAAAGGTTAGATATGATTGGAATATCAGAGACATGGTGGAAGGAGGACAACCAGTGGGACACTGTGATACCTGGGTACAAACTATATCGTAATGATAGAGCTGATCAAATTGGTGGAGGGGTTGCGCTCTATGTTAGAGAGGGCATTGACTCAGAAAGGATTAAAGTTTTACAGGAAACAAAATCTGCTATAGAATCTATATGGATTGAAATTCCATATAAAAGGGGGAAGGCAATGGCAGTGGGGGTGTACTATCGAGCACCTGGCCAGAATGACCAAATGGATGATGAAATGCTCAAAGAAATCAAGGAAGCTAACAAAGGTTACAGCGCAGTAATAATAATGGGTGATTTCAATTACCCCGGTATGGACTGGGTCAGTGTCACTCCAGGACATGCTAGGGAGATAACGTTCCTAGATGAAATAAATGACTGCTTCTTGGAGCAGCTGGTTCATGAACCGACCAGAGGGGAAGCCATATTAGACCTAGTCCTTAGTGGAACACCAGATCTAGTGCAAGAGATAAGGGTGTTGGGGCCACTTGGCAATAGTGATCATAGCATGATCGCCTTTGATTTAATTAGTGGAGGAGGGATAGTAAGGAAATCCACAGTACTACCTTTTAACTTTCGAAAGGGAGACTATGATAAAATGAGGAAAACAGTTAAGAAAAAACTAAAAGGAGCAGTTGCAAAGGTTAAAGACGTACATCAAGCTTGGGTGTTGTTGAAAAATTATATCTTGGAAGCCCAGACCATCTGTATTCCACGCTTTAAGAAAAGTGGAAGGAAGTCCAAAAAACTGCCAGCATGGTTTAAAGGTGAGGTCAGAGAGGCTGTTGTTGCCAAAAAAGCATCTTTCAGGAAATGGAAAAAAGAGCCAAACGACGAAACCTGGAAACAGCACAAGCACTGGCAAGTCAGATGCAAGGCATTGATAAGGCAGGCAAAGAGAGAATTTGAGAAGAAGCTTGCTGCGGAAGCAAAAACGTGAAATAAAGACCTTTTCAAGTACATTCGTAGCAAAAAACCTGTGAGAGAGTCAGTTGGTCCATTAGATGATAAAGGGGTTAAAGGAGCACTAAGAGGCGACAAGGCGATAGCGGAGAGACTGAATGAATTCTTTGCTTCGGTCTTTACTGAGGAAGATGTAGGGATGCTACCCATGACTGAAGTGGTATTTAAAGGTGCGGAAGAATTGAAGGAAATATCGATACATCGGGAAGATGTCTTACAACTATTAGATAAACTGAAGAGTAGCAAATCACCTGGGCCGGATGGTATACATCCAAGGGTGTTGAAAGAACTAAAATATGAGATTGCAGACCTGCTATCAGTAATCTGTGAACTATCATTAAAATCATCTCTAATACCTGAAGAATGGAGGATCGCCAATGTAACACCAATTTTTAAAAAGGGTTCCAGGGGTGATCCGGGAAACTACAGACTGGTGAGCCTGACGTCAGTACCAGGAAAAATGGTAGAAACCATCATAAAGAATAAAATTACTTAGCATGTAGATAGTCACAACCTAATGGGAGACAGCCAACATGGCTTTAGACAAGGAAGATCTTGTCTTACTAATCTGTTATTTTTTTGAAGGTGTGAATAAACAGGTGGACAAAGGTGAGTCGGTTGATATTGTGTATCTGGACTTTCAGAAAGCCTTTGACAAGGTCCCTCATCAGAGACTTTTGGCAAAACTAAAGAGTCATGGGATAGGAGGCAGTGTACTATTGTGGATCAGGAACTGGTTAAAAGATAGAAAGCAGAGGGTATGGCTAAATGGCCAATTTTCCCAATGGAGAAAGGTGAATAGTGGTGTACCCCAGGGATCTGTGCTGGGTCCGCTGCTTTTTGACATATTCATAAATGACCTGGAAAGTGGAATAACGAGTGACGTTATCAAATTTGCAGATGACACAAAACTATTTAAAGTTGTTAAAACCCAAGAGGATTGTGAAAATTTGCAAGAGGATCTTGATAAATTGGAAGACTGGGCATCAAAATGGCAGATGAAATTTAATGTGGACAAGTGCAAGGTTATGCACCTAGGGAAGAACAACCCAAACTATGGTTACACGATGCAAGGTTCCACATTAGGAACCACCACCCAGGAAAAAGATTTAGGCGTCATTGTGGATACCATGTTAAAACCCTCGGCCCAGTGTGCAGCGGCGGCCAAGAGAGCAAATAGAATGCTAGGTATGATAAGGAAAGGAATGGAAAATAAAACAAAAGATATTATAATGCCTCTATATCGTTCCATGGTGAGACCGCACCTTGAATATTGTGTGCAATTCTGGTCACCGTATCTTAAAAAGGATATAGCGATTTTAGAAAAGGTTCAGAGAAGAGCCACCAAAATGGTAAAGGGGATGGAAGGATACTCCTATGAAGAAAGGCTAAAAAGGTTAGGGCTCTTTAACCTGGAAAAGAGACGGCTGAGGGGAGATATGATAGAAGTCTATAAATTAATGAACGGAGTGGAACGGGTAAACGTAGATCGATTGTTTACATTATCAGAATATAGAAAGACTAGGGGACATGCAATGAAGCTACAGGGTAAACTATTTAAGACTAATAAAAGAAAATATTTTTTCACTTAACGTGTAATCAAACTCTGGAATGTGTTACCGGAGGATGTAGTAAAGGCTGTTAGTGTAGCTGGGTTTAAAAAAGGTTTGGACAAGTTCCTGGAGGAAAGGTCCATAAACCATTATTAAGAAGTGACCGAAGATATCAATGCTTGACCCAGTACTAGCATTGTGGAACTTGTGTCTCTTGGGGAAACTGCTAGGTACATATAACCTAGATTGGCCACTGTTGGAAACAGAATACTGGGCTTGATGGACCTTGGTCTGACCCAGTATGGCATATCTTATGTTCTTATGTATCATTTTTTTAAAGTTTCCTTTCTTTTTCTGCGGCACCTCTGCCCCCTTAGGCACTGATGCTCTGGCCATGGTTCCTGCTCCTTCAAGATCGAGCCATTTGATTTGCTGTGGCTGTTTTTTCAGCTGATATGTCCCAAAAACTGGCCAGAGAGTTTAAAAAGTATTCCCGGTGCTCAAGGACCATATCTGCCACTAATACACACAGTTGATGTCTTTAGTGCCTGAGACCCAATCATCAGCCCTCTTCTTGTTATTTGTGTTTGCAGATGACAAAAAGAGGCCTTAAAGGTTGCAAGAAACAGCACAAATCACTTTTTGGCCTTCAGAAGTCCAATTCATCGGCACCGACAGCACTGGTCTCAATGGCTTCGAAGGCTGCATCAGACAATGGCGGCACATTGAGATCAAGGAGTTCTCGAGCCCACTCAGAGCCGAGCACCCATAGTGCCCCGGAGCCTTGGTCATCAATTGATCTCCACCTGAGAATGAGGAAGGATTTGGCTTCATCTTCATTGGTGCTGTAAGGTGATCATGCCGAGCACCGAGTGAAGGCTTTGTTGCACCTGCGTTAAAGCCCCTTGAGGCACAGCATCGAGAGCGATGAGGGTCCGTGAGAGCACCCCTCCAAGCTGACCCGGAAGAGAGGAGAGCTCATCTCCAGGATATCATAGGGGCAGTGACAACTTACTGAGAGCCAAGAACAAGCCGCCAATAACCCCTTACAGATTCCGCGTGCATCTGTTGAGATTACTGAGGCCTTTGGAGTCAGCAACCATGGAGAAATGCCTTCTGCAGGCTCTTGAGGAATGGATCGAGGCACTCTTGGGCATGCAGCAGGCCAATGCTTCGCTGTTGGCTGCATCGACATCAACGACCATCCAACTGATCCTTGAGATGCACACCTTGCCTACAGGAGAGGCACAACATTAGGGCATTGAAGGGCCCCAACACCAGTTTCCGTCCAGCTGAAATCGCTTTCTAGCATTTCAGAGTTGTCAGCACCCTCGAAATCCAGATGAGCATTGGTGTATCATCAATCCCAGAGGAGCTCCTAATCCCTGAGGATCAGGGGAGAGCTCTAGGCAGAGACTCGGAAGTACTTCGATTTTCTCTCTGAGTCTGATTCAGAAAGCTGGGAACCTATGTCGAGTCCGAAGATTTGTCGGAGGGCAGGTCTCCAGACCGTCCATCGAACCCTTCTCCTCCTCATGAGTGGCGCAAGTCCCTCTCCTGAGGCTATGACCTTCCAAGATTTTGTCAGGGATATGGCCAAGGCCATACCATTGTCTTTAGAGACAGAGGATGAGCCCAAGGCAGTCGAGTTGGAGATCCTTCAGTACTCTTCCGCCCCTAAGGAAGTGGTGACAGTGCCCATGTACCTCATCCTTCAGAGAGTGCAGATGAAAATGTGGGAGGAACCCCTTCATTGTACCTCCAGTTAGTAGAAGGCTTGACTCCATGTATAGAGTTCATAAGGTTCCCAGGTTCGAGAAACCCCTGCTTCCACACCGTTCCTTGGTTGTCAAATCCACTCTGAAGCGATCCAAAAGTTCTAACCCCTCACTCTTCAGCGCCCCCCTGGGAAGGAGGCTTGGACATTGGACTCTTTTGGGAGAAGATACTTTCAGAGTTCCATGTTCATGGTTCACATGGCCTCTTACCCAACTCTACATGGGCATGTTTCTGAAGAACATCATGTGTGGCCTCACTGATCTGTCTCAGTATCTTCCTCCAATGAAATTTGAACTGTATCATTCCCTAATGGCACATGGCAAGACTGCTCAAAGTTCATGTTCCGGGTGAGCTTTTGCTATAGGTATTGGTGCCCAGAGACTCATCTGGCTCTGGTCCTCAGATCTGGAACAATCAGTGCAGAACAAGCTTGCTGACATGTCGTGCCATGGAGAGAATCTCTTTGGAGAACAAGTCGAAGAGAAGACTGGCTTCATTGAAAAGCAGCATGTTACCCTTCGGAATCTCTCAAGGCACACGTCCGAGCTGGCCTCTTACCACAGGAGGTGCCAAGGAGAGGGCCAGAAAAGAACGCATTACTCTTGTTTATTTAGGTACTTTCCTGGGTCTCAAACCTGACAACCAAAACAGGCTCCTCAACCACAACCGCAGTGGGAGAAACCTCAGATGCCCCTGCCTGATCCTTGGCGAAAGCCTGGGACAGGTTTTTAAGTGGTTCCTTCAGGGCATAGCTACACGATCAGTAACAGTAACTGCAATGGGAAACAATCCTATAGGGGGAAGACTCACTCTTTTTGCCCAAAGGTGTTCTGCAAATTGTTCAAAGTGATAACAAATTACATCTATTTGACCTATCTCCAAATTGCCCACCAAGGGTGCATCATATCAACCATCTGCATCAGGAAGTGCTTCAGAGAGAAATCACCGTCCTCTCAGGGGATCTTGCAATCGAGCTCATGCCACCAGAGCAAAGAGGGTGAGGATTTTATTCCAGATATTTCCTGATCCCCCAAGAAAACAGGGGTATGCTGTCCCATCCTAGACCTCAGAGATCTGAACAGATATCTCATCAAGTAAAAGTTCTGAATGATTTCTCTGGGCATCCTGCTTCCTTATCTTCAAAAAGGAGATTGACTATGCTCACTGGATCTGAAGGATGCTTATACCCACATACAGATACATCCCACTCACAGGAAGTATCTCATATTCGTCCTGGGGGGACAACACATCCAGTAAATTACCCCAAATTCCATCTTCAGCCTACTCAGCAATTGGAATTCATTGGAGCCCTACTAGACATGACTCGGGCGAGAACCTTCCTCCCGCACAACATACCACAGATTGACAGCACTGGTGCAAGAAACTCAATTGAGTCACAGATCACAGTTCGCAAATGTTAACTGTACTAGGTCATATGGTCTCTACTGTACCCATAACACTCTTGGCACGTCTCCATATGAGGCTGAAGACTCAGTGGACCCAAGCCACAGGTCAACTCAGGGATAATTTGTATGTCACTAATCCACTTGTTCATTCATTGCAGTGGTGGACACCTGAAAAAGTTCTGATGATGGGCCTATCTAAACTGGATTGGGGAAGTCATCTCAATGGGTTTCACGCTCAGGGTGATTGGTTCTTCCAATAAAGTCTCCACCAGATCAACCTCTTAGAGTTAAGAGCCATAGCAAATGCTTTAAAGGCTTTCAAAAATTCACTGGCCAATCAAATTGTTCTGATTCAGACCAACAATCAAGTGGCAATGTTTTACATCCACAGGCAGGGTGGAATGGGCTCATACCTCCTGTGTTGGGAAGTGGTCAGGTTGTGGAAGTTTGCTGTTACACATGGGATGGACTTGAGAGCCACATACGTATCAGGCGAGCAAAACACTCTGGCAGACAGACAGAGTTGAATCCTCCAACCACCCTAATGGACACTAGACAGGGAAGTTTTGGCTCACATCTTTTGGGAGTGAGGAACCTCCTTGATAGATCTGTTCGCAACGCCTCAGAATGCCCAAATGGATCAGTTCTGTTCCACAGTAAGATCACACATCAGACTAGCCTCAGATGCTTTCCTCCTTCATAGGGGGTGGGTCTTTTGTATGTGTATCCTCCAATATCTCTTGTTGCAAAAGTCGTCCTGAAGCGCAAAACAGATGGAGGCACAATGATTCTCATTGCTCTTTACTGGTCCCAACAGTCTTGTTTTCCTCTCTTGCTACAACTCTTCAGTGAGGAAACACTCCGGCTGGACCAGACACCCGACCTGATTTTGCAGGAAAACAGAATGATGTTGCACCCCAACATCAAGACCTTGACCCTTACAGCGTGGATTTTGAGAAGGTAATGTTATCTGAGCTCAACCTGCCAAATGGTGTGACTGATGTCCTTTTGGCCTCCAGGAGGGCCTCAACAAGAAAATCTTATTCATGCAAGTGGAGGAGGTTTGCTGTCTGGTGTGAGGACCATGCCCTAGATTCCTTCGCCTGTCCCACACAAAAACTGCATAAGTTTCTTCTACACTTCTCTTGGTCCGGACTTAAGTCCAAGTCCGTTAGGATTCACCTCACTGCAATTGCTGCTTATCATCAAGATGTAGAGGGGAAGTCCATCTTGGCACAGCCTTTGGTTGGTTGCTTTATTATGCGGGGGTTGCTTCTCTTGAAGCCTCCCTACAAACTTCCCGCAGTATCTTGGGACCTCAATGTAGTTCTTGTGCAGTTGACAAAAGCTCATTTTGAGCCACTCAATTCCTGCCACCTGATGTTTTTGACCTGGAAGGTTTTGTTTTTGCTGGTGGTCACTTCATCACACAGAGTGAGCAAGCTTCAGGCTTATGTAATTCATACACCTTACGCCAAATTTCATCATAATAAAGTGGTCCTCCGTAGTCATCCTAAATTCCTTCCAAAAGTGTCATTGGACTTCCATCTTAATCAGTCAATTGGTCTGCCAACATTTTTCCCAAAATCTCATGCCCACAAAGGGAAAACTGCATTGCACATGTTGGACTGTAAATGAGCCTTAACTTTCTACTTGGAGCAGACAAAAGCCCATAGAAAGTCCATCTAGCTTTTTGTTTCTTTTTATCCCATCAAGCTAGGGACTGTCATCTCCAAATGCTGTCTTTCAATTTGACTAGCGGACTGTATCTCTTTCGCTAATGCCCAGGCAGGCCTGAGCCTTGATGATCATGTTACAGCACAATGTCAGAAACATGTCTGCATCAGTAGCCAACTTGCACTCAGTCTCCATGGAAGAGATCTGCAGGCTGCAATATGGTCTTCTGTCCACACGTTCACATCTCACTACTGTCTAGAAGGGGATTCCCGATGCAACAGCAACTTCGGCCAATCTGTACTTCAGAATCTGTTTGGGGATTAGAATCCAATTCTATCCCCCCTAGGCCCATTCTTTTCTGTTCAGGCTACCAAAAACAAGGAAAAGAGAATAACAACTTATATTGTATTTGGTTATGTATTTTAGAATACAAAGGCCTGTTGCCAGTTAACAGACAAACTTAGTTGGGCTTGTCTGCATACTCTTTGGTTTTCAGTAGCCTGTAGCTAGGGAGTCCCATACGTGAGAACTTCATTCTTGCTTGACCATGGAGAAAAGGTAGTTACTCATCTGTAGCAGTTGTTCTCTGTGGACAGCAGGAATAAGTCCTCACAACCTTCCCACCTCCACTGGGAGTTGTATTCTACTATAGCTATAGTAACAGACTGAGATAAAATGGTGCCACTGCGGCAGGCAGGAAAATGGTGTTCATGCGCAGTGGGACTTCCCAAAAACTTCCATTAGCAGCAGGGGAGCATTCCCACGAGGGCTTCGTCGGATGATGTCACCCATACATGAGGACTTATTCCTGCTGTCCATGGAGAGTACCTGCTACAGGTGAGTAGCTACCTTTTCCATTATGATACCCAAGCAAAATTAATTTTGAATGATTTCTGTTTGATACTGATACACGATACTGAAAGACATTGGTCTTTGATTTACCTTATTCTAAAGGGTTTTAATGAAGGCTGTATAGATAACCAGATTTTTTTTGCTTGCTTATTTCCTATTAGCACTGCAAAATCTAAGCCAATTATAGCAGAGCCAGAAATCCATGGTGTGCAGCCATTGGATGGAGTGACTGGATTCCTGGTACTGATGTCGGAAGGACTATACAAGGCTTTAGAGTGTGCCCATGGCCCTGGGCAGGCAAATCAAGTGAGAATTCCAAGCATAGCAAGCTATTTATAGTGTTTTTATGATGGACCTAATCACTGTGTATTAGTGCTGGGTACTTACAAACACAAGAACCAAATTAATTGTTGAGCTAATGTTTTTTTGGGAGGAAAACCATAGGATCAGACAACACCTTGGAGCTCTGAGTCCCTATCTGCATGATGTGATAGAAACTAGAACAGGTTTTCTTTGTAAGTAAGACAGGTGTTGGGTGGGCCCTCTCAGGTTATAGTGCCCAGAGAAGATCTCACAAAAGAAATTCTTTCAGTCTTTAAAATTAAATGCTTAGATAGAGAAAATTAAAGTTGGAAAGAATAAGTTGTCTTTATTTTTTTAAATTATGGCTTTTATCAGATGTTTCAATACATTTGCAGTATCATTTGCATCAAATACTGATAGCCCATGAGGTAAAGGGTTCCAGGCTCCTTTCCTTCAACTAAAAGCATAGGAACACAAAACATGAGTGCATTGTCCTCATATATTATTCCTTATTTAAGTATTGGTAGAGCCATAACTATTTTATCTGAATCAGCTTGTCAGTCTATAAAATTCAAGAAGCCTGGAGTCCTTCTATAGATGTGTGAAATCTTGACTCTATCTTCCTCCTCTTTCTCATGTTAGGAAATTGCTGCCATGATTGCTACAGAGTTTGCAAAGCAGACAGCGCTGGATGCCGTGGCTCAGGCAGTGGTAGACCGTGTTAAACGGATTCACCGGGATACTTTCGCTAGTGGAGGGGAGCGTTCCCAATTCTGCATCAAGCATGAGGACATGACACTACTCATCAGGAACTTTGGATACCCGCTAGGAGAGATGAGCCAACCCAATCTAACACCTCCCCACGGTATGGCATTGTGTATCAGTCTGCCAGCATGTACTGATATTTAACGTAGGCATGGATCTTAATTTGTTTGCTAGTGCTGATCCACAGTAACCATCACCTTAGCATGTGTGTGTGTGGATGTGTGTGTGAGAATCATCTGGTCTTCACTAATAATTTTTCTGAAATGTTCTCTCTGCTTTCATCTTTTTATTTGTCTGTTTTCAGGAGGCCGTATTTACCCAGTGTCCATCCCATACTCCACACAGAGCACCAGTAAAACCAGTGTCACCCTCTCTCTTGTAATGCCCTCTCAGGGGCAGATGGTCAATGGAAGCCATAGTAGCTCCACTGTGGATGAAATCACACCCACCCTCACCAAGTAAGCACTGTTCTCTTTGATGGATAATAATCGTTATTGCTTTGTCGGCAACAAAGAGGAAACATTACTGAACTGACCTAGTGTTCCGAGTCCTTGGGAGAGATATAACTGTTGCTGTTATGGTGACAGAGCAAGAACTGTATCAGTTCATAAGGGATCTAATTGGGGCAACTTTGGCCTCACTGCAGCATATGCACTTAGCTGGCATGAAGACTCTTGAAGCCGTCTCTTAGAGTCTTGCATTTGGTGAGGCTCATTTATAAATGCATGGTGCAGAATCGCTGGAAAAGTCAGGGTAGGCCATTTCATTCTGACCTCAAAGCACTATGCCTTGTTGGAATATCCATAGAGAATAGAATGCTGTCTAGCTCCTAGTCTTAAGATAAAGTCAGTATTCCCATTTCACTGAGCCAACGAGGAGCAAATTTGAAACAAGGGAAGGTCCAAGAGATACGGTTGTAAAACAGCTAAGCATTTTGGTAGAGGTGGCCAGAGTTTCAGTTTACAGGAACAGGATGTGATCAATCAGGCATATCAAATACATTTCATGGTCACATGGTGGATACACCGAGGTACTGAAGAACATATGCAGAGCCTTCTATTGTGAGGAAATTATTGAGAAGTGAGAGACTGTTATTACTCAGTTTGCTTTACAAATTTCCAGAAAATTCTCTAAAAGAAGAATGTGAACTGAACAATCCTCAGTACATACCAATTTTTTGTTGTAAAATGGGAATTGGTGCATTCAAATGGGATTGACACCACAACCCTTACATCTATAAGAACATCTCAACATATCTCTGTCTACACTCACATTGTATATAGCTCACCAATGTATATAAACGTATGCATATACCCTCAACTCATGTACATAGTTACTTGTTCCATGCATACAAACTAACTGTTCCCATGTACATAAAAGTTAATCGTTCATTGTAACCCTCTAAAGAATTGTTCTATGTAAACCGCTTTGACCCGGTGAAAAGCAGTATATAAGCTTTGCTAAATAAAATAAAAATAAAATATGTGCAGATGGGTATCTAGACATTGCCAGACAATAAGGGTTGGTTATTTTTTCCCTTCTCTCCTTATGAATGTCTACTAGCTCTTGGAAAACAGCCTTCATTTTGGGGCAGGCAGCAGGCAGTAGTTAACATACCTAAAACCATGTCACCCTAAAAGCCCAACCTGCAAGTCAGGCCCATCATCTTTGCACCTCAGTTTTGTGTCTCACATAAGGCAGACTTTATTTCCCCTGTGCTTGCTTTCCTTCCTCTCTTTCAGAAGCTGTTTAAATATTTCAGGTCAGGAATGTGGTAACTTTATTGTGTCTATGAAAGCTTTTATTCTTTCTAACCCAATGGAAGTTGGAAATAATTTTACAAAAGGGATTAAGAAATGTCTGTCTGGGCACAAAATAACTCTCTGAAAAATTAAAGAACGGAATAAAATGTTGCATGGGGGAAACTGGTGAAAAGAGACTTGGAATTTGAAACTGGGACAAATTGGATCAGGGTTTCCAGAGAAATTAGTGCCCCCCCCCCCCAAAAAAAAAATAACAGAGTGCATTTCTGTGGGAAGAGAAGTTCCAGGTTTTGTAACATGGAAACTTCTATACAGTAAAACATGGCACTTAGGGAATTTAAAAAATGCAATTCCCAGGACTTCCGGTGACGTCACGGAGCTAATGGCAGCCTAAACGCCTAGCTCCGTCCGATTCCCGAGAGTGGTGATACAGTGGAGTGACCCCAAGTGCCATAGTGGAAGGCGGGCGAGCATTCAGCAGTCGGATGGCCGCGAAGAAGAAATTAGCGGGTTTCCAGTCCCCTTATGTGCGCGGGAGCTGATGGCGGCGGCGGCGGCGGAATCGGCCTGCTCCGAAGCGGGAGTAAATGGCGAGAGCTCTGGAGATGATGGCGGTACAGACACGGAGGGGCTGGAGGAGGTACCACTGAGAAAGTGGTTGCAGGAGTTTAAAGTTGAAATGAGGATTGAGATCAAAGCTATGCGGAAGGAGGTGAAAGAAACCCTGCAGGCGATTCAGCAGGAGGTGAGCAGCCTGGGAGGCCGGGTGGAAGACCTGGAGAGCCACATGGAGGACTGTGAGAGAGAGGTGCGAGGGATGGCGGCCATGCAGGAAAATCTCCAGGCCCAGCAGGACGAGCTGCAGGAGAAAATCGAGGAGATTGAAGACCGAGCTCGGAGAAACAATCTGCGTATCAGGGGGGTGCCAGAGGAAGCGGCTGTTAGAGACTGTGTGGCGGTGGTGCAGAAGCTGTGTAGCCATATATTACAGCTGGGGGAAGTGTCTGGCACGAACGCTGAACAAATCGGCGTGGAGAGAGCTCATAGAAGCTTAGGCCCCAGGCGGGAAAAGCAGGCACGGGACATTATAGCATACATGAGCAGTTTTCCCTTGAAAGAACAAATTTTGATCATGGCCCGGATGTTTGGGAGAATTGCGTGGGAAGGCAGTGAAATTAAAGTATTTAATGATTTGTCTAAAGGGACATTGGAGAGAAGGAGAGCAATGAAAGAAGTTACAGCGTATCTGCGGGGGAAGAACCTCCGGTACCGGTGGATGTTTCCGGTTGGGGTCTTGCTGTCCGTGAATGGCGTGAACCGGAAGGTGAAATCGGTGGAAGAGGCATGGGCTACCCTGCGAGAATTGGGGTGCGAGGGCCTGCCTAAAGTGGTGGAGACAGAGCGGCTGCGTAAGGCCCACGTGGAGACAAGCAAACAGCAACATCAAACAAGTGCACAATGTCAGAGAGTGGGGAGAGCATGGGAAACGTTTGAAGCGGTTGTCAATGGAAAGGCGGAGGGTTGCTTCGGAGGTGGACACCTGAGCCGGGAGACCTGGAATGGAAAAATCCGGCTGCAAGAATCAAGCCTGAGGGGGGGGTGTTAGAGCTCCTTTCTCATGGAACTCGGACACTGGACTCATAGGGCTAATGGGGGGAGGGGAGGGTGGAAGGGAAGGAGGGGAGTTGAATTGTGTATTGTTGGGCTTAAAGGGCAAAGGGGGTGCATTGGTGTAAGGAGGGAGGGGGGATGGGGAGATGGGATAGGGGGGCACTGGGGGGGGTATGCTAGGCCGGGATAGGACAAGGCGACCGGAAGGGCAGGTAGAGGATGGGGATAGGGGGGAGGGGTGGGGGAAGGGGGTTTGGGGGAGGGCTGGGAGGGGGAGGGGAGAGGGGGGCTCAGAACACACTGTGGGTAGCGGAGGGAGGGGGAAGTTCAAATAGATGGTGCGTATAGGAACTATTAATGTGAAGGGGTTGAACTCGCCTACTAAGCAGGGTTTGTTCTTTCGGGAGGTGGTGAAGGATCAGTGGGATGTGGTATTTATTCAAGAGACTCATTTGAAGGCTGGAGAAGTGGGGAGGATGCGGCATAGACAGTACCCAAATCAGTATTTTTCGTGTAATAAGGATGGCGGAAGGAAGGGAGGAGTGGGCATTTTGGTGAGGGAGGGATGCGGGATACGGGTGGAAGGGTCATTTAAGGATTTAGAGGGGAGGGTGGTGGGGATTAAAGGGAAATTGGGGGGGGGGGGACATTGTGGTGGTAGCGGTGTATGGGCCCAATGGGCAGCAAAAGGGTTTCTGGCAAAAGGTAGGGCACTTAATAGAGGGGGTAGGGGGTGGGAAGGTTTTGGTGGGCGGGGACTTTGGTGTTGGACCCGAGGGTAGATCGGAAGCCGAGGGGGGCAGATGGGGGGGAGAAAGAACAGGATAGAATTAAGGAGGTTGATGGGGCAATATAATTTGGTAGACATGTGGAGGGCCCTGCACCCGGGGGGAGAGGAGTATACATTTCACTCAGCCCCACATGATAGCTGGAGCCGGATAGATATGTTGCTGCTGGATAGGACTTGGATGATGGAGGTGCAGGATGGGGGTATCCTGCCGGTGGGCTGGTCTGACCATGGCACAGTAGAGGTGAATATTAAATGCCCGGGGAAGGGAGGGGGGGTGTTTTGGAGGTTGAACGACAGCTTACTTAGAGCTGGGAAGGTGGTGGAAGATGTCCGGGAGGCTATAAAGGAGTATTTGTGTTTTAATGATACTGGGGAGGTGACGGATGTAATAGTGTGGGAGGGGCTGAAAACGGTGGTGCGGGGGAGGTTTATAATGTGGGGGGCTAGGAAAAAGAGGGAGAGGCGAGAGGATGCACTGAGGAAGGAGTTAACGGAGGCGGAGGGGAGGTACCGGGGGTCAGGGACAATGAAGGATAGAGTGGAGATGGAGAGAGTGAGAGTGGAGTTGCAGGCTTTACAAACAGATAAGGTGGCTTTTCTTTTACAAAGGGTGAGGCAGGCGCATTATGAGTTTGGTGATAAGGCTAGTCGTTTGTTGGCACGGAAACTGCGGCAGCAAAAAGGGATAGCAACAATATATCAGATAGAAGGGCAGGATGGGAGGATGTGTAGGGGGGAAGACGAAATTCGGGAGCGGTTTAAAGAATACTATCAAGAGCTCTATCGAGAGATGGTGGGGGTGAGGGAGGGGGAGATAGAGGAGTACCTAGCGGGGGTCTTATTACCAGAACTATCTGAGGAGGCCATAGAGGGGCTGGAGGATGAGATCTCGGGGGAAGAACTGGAGAGGGCGGTGAAAGGATTGGTTGGGGGAAATCTCTGGGACTAAATGGGCTAACTGGGACTTTTTATAAGGTCTTTTGGGGAGAGATAGAGGGAATACTAGAAAGGGTATTTAACGGGGTATTAATGGAGGGGGGAGGTTGTCAGCGGAAATGCTGACAGCGGGGATTACCGTACTGTTAAAACCGGGGAAAGACCCGGGGAGATGTAGTTCATATAGACCCATCTCTTTGTTGAATGTAGATGTAAAACTGTTAGCAAAAATTCTTGCGGGAAGGTTGGCTGAGTGGATGCCGGGGATAATTAAGATCGATCAAGCTGCATTTATAGCCGGGCGGCAGGCAGCGGATAATATAAAGAGGGCCATAGGAGTGATTTGGGAGGCGAGGCAGGAACAGGAGGATTTCCTTTTGATGTCCATAGACGCTGAAAAGGCCTTCGATAGGGTACATTGGGGGTTTTTAATGCAAGTGTTGAAGTTGGGTGTGGGTCAAATTTCTTGACATGGGTGGGGGCTTTATACCGGGGACCAAGGGCTCGGGTAAAGGTTAATGGGAGATATTCTCAGGACTTCGCGTTGGGCCGCAGGACCCGTCAGGGATGCCCGCTATCGCCACTACTTTTTGCTATGGTGGTGGAACCGCTGGTGGAATGTATACGGTTGAATGATAGGATCCGCGGTTTAAGTAGGGGGGAGCAGGAGCATAAGATTTCATTGTATGCTGATGACATTTTGTTATACTTAGGCAATCCACTACTTTCGCTGCCAGAAGTAATGAGGGAGGTGGAAAGGTATGGGGCAGTCTCGGGTTTTAAAATGAATGTGGATAAAACAGAGGTGCTGAAAGTGCAGTTGGATAAGGAGGCTGAGGAGAGGCTGCAGAGAATGTTTCATTTGAGATGGGTAAATGGGTCCCTGGGTTACTTGGAGGTCAATATCACGGATAAATATGAGTCTTTATTCACAGCTAACTACTCGAGACTTATTAGAACTATTAATAGGGATTTGACGGGATGGATGAGGATGGAGATATCATGGTTGGGGAGAATAGCGGCAATTAAAATGAATATTTTGCCTTGTTTGCTTTATTTGTTCCATGCCTTACCGGTGGAGGTCCCAGACGGGGTGATGAGGGCCCTACAACGGCGAGTGTTTAGTTACATTTGGAAGAGGAAGCCGCCGAGAGTAGCACGGGAGGTGATGTTTGCTCCTAAGGAGGAGGGGGGTTTGGGGGTACCTAATTTGAAGGCTTATTATTGGGCGGCACAGATTGTGCATGCATTGGGATGGAGGGAGGGGGGGGGAGGAGCGGCCCTGGGTGAGCTTGGAGAAAGGGAGGGTTAGTGGGGGTCGCTTAACAGCTTGGCTCTGGGCATCTAGGGTGGGGAGGGGGGAACTGGGGCGGGGGTCACCAGTGATGAGGCAGGTAGTGAAGATATGGCATAAAGCCCGGGGACCGGATATATCTAGGAGGAAAACAGAGTTTTCGGTGATGACACCGTGGAGGGGGTGTAGAGCCTTTAAACCGTGCTGGGAGGGCGGAAAGTTTGATGTCTGGACAAAGAAAGGGTTGGTGTGTAGTTTTCAACTGGTGGAGGAGGGCGTGATGAAGAGTTTTGAGGAGGTGCAAGAGGAATTTGATTTGTAAGTTGGGGATAGGTATGCATATGTGCAAATAAGGTTGTTTTTAGGGAAGGTAGTGGGGATAGAGGGGTTGGGAAGGGACGTATCGGGGTTGGAGGTATTGTGGTTTGGGAAGAGAGGCTCTAGGGGAATGGTGTCCGGATTATACAAGGTGGTTTTAGGGGGAGGGGGTGGGAAGCATAGGTATATGGTGCAGTGGGAGAGGGGCCTCGGTAGGACTCTGACTCTGGTAGAGTGGAAAAAGGTGTGGGATCAGATCAAGAGGGGGCTTAGCTCTAGTGGGGCCAAGGAAAATAGCTACAAGGTTATGATGTGTTGGTATTATACTCCTAATCGCTTGCATAAAATATATCAGGAGGTTTCTCCTCTCTGTTGGAGGGGATGTGGGGAGATAGGGACTTTTTGGCATGTTTGGTGGAGCTGTGAGAAGGTAAAGCGATATTGGAAGTGGCTAACGGGGTGGATTAAAGAGAAATTGGGGATAGAGGTGGAGTTGGTGCCCAATGTCTTGCTGTTGGCTTTGTGGGGAGAGGGAGGAGGAGGACGGGGGGGGGGGGGAGTAAGATGGTGCTGGCCTGCTTAAGTGCAGCCCGGTGTGAAATTGCCGCAGCATGGAAACAAAAAGAGATGCCTTCAGTAGAGCAGTTTGAAAGGCGACTTAGGTTTATAGTTCTTATGGAAAAGTTAACGGCAGCAAGGAGGCAGAGATTAGCCGGGTATGAAGAAAGGTGGGGTGTACTGGGACGTGTTCTGGGGTTGGGGGGGGGGGCAGGGACAGGGGAGGGAGGGTTGGGGGGGCAGGGGGGTAGGGGTGAGTCGTACGGGGGGGGGATAAGATTGGTATGGGGGATATGAATGTTCGGCTCTCTGTAGCAGGGAGAGGGGGAAAGGGCATGGTGGTTCCTATTTAAGCTAAGGAGGCCAGGGGGGTCTCAGTGGGATGGGGGGGGGGGAAATGGAGGGCTGAGAGAGTTTATTGCATAAGAGGGGGGGTGAGGGTGGGGGGTATTAAAATGAGCTAAAAGGAAAAAGAGGGTGCTAGCTACTTTTGTATAGTAGTATATGGTGAATTATTGATGTTTGTGTTGGGTTATGATACTGAAATGTTGACAATAAAAATTTATAAATAAAAAAAAATGCAATTCCCTCTATCCTGTTCTCAGGTCTCCCCCTGCAGTTGCCCCCCACTCCCAAAAAATAGCCCTGCAACTCTTCCAAAAACTACCCCCCGCCCCCCCCCCCCATACTCGACCCACCCCTACAACTGCCACCATCACCAAAAACTGCCTCTACAATTAATCCACCACCCTGGAAACTGCCCCAACCCCAAAAACTACCCTTACAACTCCCCCAGCACCCTGCTAATCAAAAATATCCCCCAAACCACAATACATTCACATGGGGATTACAAATTTCCTAGCCGTGATGTACTGCATTTTAAGTTATCCAGATATGTATTTCATTCTTTTGTTATTTCTACTGTAAAACCTACTAATTGAATTTTACTGCTTTCTTATTGGTTGTCATGGGGGTCATGTTAGAAGCTCTATTTGTGCTTTAGAAATCTGAAAATGGGTACATGGATGTTCAAATCAAAGAAATATCCCCTGGAACCATTTTTTTAAACAGTTATAGAGACCTCACTGATGCTGGGATGTCCATATAGGATGGGGACATATCCAGGGCTTTCCAAAGAACTTAGGCATGCGTGTCTGATTTCAGAAATGACCAACATGTCTCTGCCTTTGTCTGTCTATATCTGCTTCAGGGCATGATAGGTCCTACTGATAAGTGATTTCAATATGCCGGATGTGGATTGGCACATCCCTGCTGCAGTGTCATCTAGAAGTAAGGAGATCATGGATTCTCTGCAGGAAGAACTATTCAGGCAACTGGTAACAGAACCTACATGTGATGGGGCCATACTGGACTTAGTGCTTACCAATGGGGAAAGTATTTCTGATGTTACAGTGGGAGAGCATCTCGGATTCAGTGATCACCAGATGGTATGGTTCAGTATAGGACATGGGCTGATAAAATCCATTCAAAAGTGAGAGACTTCAGGAAAACTAACTTTGCCAAGATGGAACAATACCTCAGAGAGTTGTTAGCGGAATGGGAACAGCTGGAGGATATAGAAAAGCAGTGGACAAAACTGAAGGGGGATATTTTAAGGGCAACAAAACTTTTTGTTAGAAAGGTAAATAAATGTAAAAGGAAAAGGAGGCTGCTATGGTTCTCAAAAGAAATAGCTGAAAAGGTGAAGAAAATGAGGGAGGCCTTCGTGAAATATAAGAGATCACAGAGAGAACATAAGAACATAAGAACATAAGATATGCCATACTGGGTCAGACCAAGGTCCATCAAGCCCAGTATTCTGTTTCCAACAGTGGCCAATCTAGGTCATACGTACCTAGCAGTTTCCCCAAGGGACACAGGTTCCACAATGCTTGTATTGGTTCAAGCATTGATATCCTGGGTCCCTTCTTAATAATGGTTTATGGACCTTTCCTCCAGGAACTTGTCCAAACCTTTTTTAAACCCAGCTACACTAACAGCCTTTACTACATCCTCCGGTAACAAATTCCAGAGTTTGATTACACGTTGAGTGAAAAAATATTTTCTTTTATTAGTCTTAAATAGTTTACCCTGTAGCTTCATTGCATGTCCCCTAGTCTTTCTATATTCTGATAAGGTAAACAATCGATCTACGTTTACCCGTTCCACTCCGTTCATTAATTTATAGACTTCTATCATATCTCCCCTCAGCCGTCTCTTTTCCAGGTTAAAGAGCCCCAACCTTTTTAGCCTTTCTTCATAGGAGTAGCCTTCCATCCCCTTTACCATTTTGGTGGCTCTTCTCTGAACCTTTTCTAAAATTGCTATATCCTTTTTAAGATACGGCGACCAGAATTGCACACAATATTCAAGGTGCGGTCTCACCATGGAACGATATAGAGGCATTATAATATCTTTTGTTTTATTTTCCATTCCTTTCCTTATCATACCTAGCATTCTATTTGCTCTCTTGGCCGCCGCTGCACACTGGGCCGAGAGGAAGACAGGCATATATATTTGGAAAAACTTAGAGAAACTAGCAAAGTAGTCAGGAAAGCAAAGATACAAAAAGAAGAAGAAATAGCCAATGCAATAAAATGGGGGGATAAGACATTTTTCAGATATGTTAGTGAGAAGAGAAAGGACAAAAGTGGCATTGTAAGACTCAAGGATGAAGGGGAGGAATATTTTTAAACTGATGAGGATAAATAGGAATAAAAAGCCTCATCATGTTCAGAAAAGCCTTAAAATTCCACCTGTTCACAAAATGTTACCCAGGAACTTCAAGCGATAATAGCACAACCACCAACCAGCAAAGTTCCGCCAGACACCAGTCGCCCCTGCACGTCAAGACCTCAGACAATAGGTAGCCCCCACTACCATTTTATATTAGAGTACTGTACATAGTTTGAGTATAATATGTATATAGTTTCCCCGGTTTTTCTTCCATGTTCAATTCCCTGTTCTCTGTAAAACTCGATGTTGTTTGTATACATTGTAGTATCTTTGTTCGATGTACACCGCGCTGATTTTAATAGCGCGGTATAGAAGAATTGTTAAATAAATAAATAAATAAAGCGGAATTGCTTAACAAATATTTCTGTTCTGTGTTCACATTTAAAGAGCCAGGAGCAGGACCTCAGAAAACACCCACAAATAGGAACAGAAGCAATGGGGATCTCAAACGATTTTCAGAAGACTGTGTTCGTGAGGAACTAGCTAAACTAAAAGTAGACAAAGCGATGGGTCCGGATGGGATGCATCCAAGACTATTGAGGGAACTTGGGGACGTTCTAGCGTCTCCACTATCTAACCTTTTCAGTGCTTCTTTGGAGTCAGGAGTGGTACCAGAGGACTGGAAAAAGGCACATGTGGTCCTTTTACACAAAAGCAATCATAAGGATGAGATTGAGAACTACAGGCTGGTTAGTCTAACCTCTGTGGTGAATAAATTATTGGAAACACTGCTAAAAGAGAAAATAGTGAGGTTTCTGGAGTCCAATGGATTGCAAGATCCAAGGCAGCAAGGACTCACCAGAGGCAGGTCTTGTCAGACAAATCTGATTGATTTCTTTGACTGGATGACCAGAGAGGGAGAGCCTAGATGTGGTGTACTTAGATTTCAGTAAAGCCTTTGACACCGTCCCACACAGACTATTTATAAACATACTGAGCACCCTAGGGATGGACCCTAAAGTTACTGCTTGAGTTAGAAATTGATGGAGTGGGAGGCGACAAAGGGTACAGGTAAATGGAGCTCACTCTGAGGAAGAGGCGGCTACCAGTGGTGTGCCGCAGGGATCTGTCCTTGTTCTGATTTTTTTCTAACACGTTAGTGATATTGCAGAAGGGCTGTCTGGTAAGGTTTGCTTGTTTGCAGATCTGTAATAGAGTAGACACCCAGGAAGAAGTAGATAACATGAGGAGGGATCTAGCTAGGCTTGAAGAATGGTTTAGAATTTGACAGCTGAAATTTAACGCTAAAAAATGCAGGGTCATGCATTTGGGCTACAAAAATACAAAGGAGCGGCACATTGTAGAGGGTGAGGTACTTTTGTTCATGAAAGAAGAGTGGGATCTGGGTGATATTGTGTCTGACAATCTTAAAGTAGCTAAACAGGTTGAAAAGGTGACTCTGAAAGCCAGAAGGATGCGTGGGTGTATAGGGAGAGAAATGGCCAGCAGAAAAAAGGAGGTATTAATGCCTCTGTGTAAATCTCTGGTGCGTCCTCATTTGGAGTAATCTCCAGGAACAAGCAGGAATGAATCTTCACATATGGGTACGTCGGTACCGACGGAGTCTGCGCGGGAACGCTTCCCAGCGTCCAATCAAGAGCTTTTGGAAGCATCCCAGCACGCCTGCGTGCTGCCTTCCCGCCTTTCACAACTGCCTCTCCTCAGTTTTCGTTTTTCCACGGAGCCGGCAGGACGTCCTCCTGTCACCACAGAAAATTCTTGTTTTTATTTTTTATTTTTCTTGTGGTCGCGGCTGTCTTTCTGAGGCCACCGGTTCCGCCGGTGTTTTCTTTTCTTTTCTTGAAAAATTTTCCTTTTCCACGGGATATTTTTTCTTCATAGTGTCCCACGGTCTCTTAGGCCTTTTAGGCCTCTTCTTTTTCCTTCATGGAACCGCCAGACACTTTCTCCAAGAAATGTTCAGACTGTGGCGGTACAACTTTATTTTTAGACCCTCGAAGTCGGTGTCTAACCTGCTTGGGTCCTGACAACAGTTTGGTAAGAAGAGGTTTTCAGCATCGAGGCTCCCTCGATACACGGTTGCCCTCCAACTTCGGGGCACCGTCCCCTTCTTCGTCCACACAGGATCAGGTAACCCACAAACAGTCTGTTAAGACTAGCCAGTCCTCGAGTGGTAGGTCTCATGCGCAGCATGTAGACGGCTCCAGCCTTGCCCTCGAGGGCCCACTGGCTTCAAAACCCCGGCGGGAGTCTTCGGTCTCCAAAACCTATAAGGGGTTTCAGGTTGTTCCTGGGGTTCACCCCCCACAGAACATACCTAAGCCGTGTACGGTGGTGGATCCGCTTCGAGCGGTACCGATACCCCGGCATCGGGACTGGTGTTGGATGAAACACTCCTCACCAGGGATTGTCATCTGGCGTCCTCGGTACCTTCGGGACCGGTGGATACCCTCCAGATTGACTTTCCATTATCGGTACCAACACCGATACTCCAACCGACGTCGGTACCCTCCAGATGTGCATCGATAGCCTCGCTTCCTTCGATGCCGAGTCTGGAATCGATCTCCAGTCTGGAGGACTGGGTACCGACTCGCCTTTGTACCGGCTCTCGACGGTACCAAAGGCTCGGTTCCGATGATTCGGATCCGCAACTCTTGGTTCCCCCGATGCCGATTGAGTTGCCACTGGTTGCCCTTCCTTCACTGATATCAGACACGGTACCGAAGTTGGTACCGATGTCCTCATTATCTTCACGGTCGGTGCCTTCCATGCTTCGCTTATCAGGCTCTTTGCCCTCGATGCCGAGTTTGGAATCGATCTCTAGTCTAGAAGACTGGATACCAATAGATTTTGGTACCGACACCGATCGATACCGGTGCTTCGGTACCGAGGATAGCGGCCGGAGGTTTTCGGTTACCTCGGTACAGATTGAACTGTCACCGATGACTGCTCCGATGTCTTTGTCGGGTTCGATTCCGACATCGGTACCGGTATCAGCATCAGTACCGGTACCCACAGTAGCATCGTTGCCAATTCCTGCCATGCTTTTTTCAACAGGATCACTCCATTCTATACCAAGCTTGGAGTCGATACCTGGCATGGATGATGTGGTAAGGATGGGGGCTGCTCCTGACAGCCAGTACCAGCAACCATCTTTTAAGCATTCCACACTGCACTCTGCAGGATCTTCTATTCCTATATATTTGGATACTCTGTGGATGCTCAGGCTAGTTCTTTAGATCTACCCTGTCCAGGGGAGATTCCTGTTTGGGATCCCTCTTTTCAGAGTTTCCTCCTGGATTTAGCAAGATCTCTTGCCATTCCTATTCCAGGACATGATCCTGCACAAGGCTCTGTTTCTGCCAAAGCAAAGGACAACATAATGCTTCCTTTGCATCATTCCTTGCAGGATCCTCCTTCTAGGAATGTGGGAAACACCTTTAAGGGTACCCCCACCTCCCAGGGCAACTGATCTTTTATATCAGGTGCCCCCCTCTCCAGGGTTTCAAAAGACTCAACTTCCTCATCATTCCATAGTAGTGGAATCAGCAATGAGGCGGGTAAAGAGTAAGAAAAAGCACTCTTCTTATCCGCCAGGTCGTGAGTCTAAGACACTAGATGCCTTTGGACGTCAAACCTTCCAGACATCTATGCTTTCTGCAAGAATTCTCTCATATATTTTTTATATGAGTCTTTCTCTTGAGGAGGTCACAATGCAGTTACATCTTTTGACTCCTTTCCTTCCAGATTCTAGGAGTAAAGACTATTCTTCACTGCTTAAGCATATCCAGAATATTTCTTGGTTTCTTTCTCGTGCTTCCCTTGACTCTTTTGAGTCTGTTAGCAGAACTTCTGCTATTGCTATAGGGGCACGACGTAGAGCCTGGCTCCAATCTTCAGACTTGGACAAATGGGCACAACAACGTCTGGGACATACTCCTTGCACTGGAGAAAATCTTTTCAACAAGGAGTCTTTACGTCAGGTTACTCAGTTATCCACTGATTTACCTGTTCCTAAGGTTTGTTCTACACCTTCTTCTGTCCCACTAGGTAGGAAATCTCCTACCAAACTTTCTTCCCACAGGAGAAGAAGGTTTAATTCATCACTTGCCCATCATACAAATGTTCCCCAACAGGGGAGGCATCGTCCTGGTCTGAAGAATCCAACCTCTCACCAGGCTCAGCAAACCCAGCATCTGCAGGGTTTCTGATCAATCATCATCAGATGCTTGTGACTCTTGGGGTTAGCATCTACAGTTGCTTCTTCTCAATGGAGGCAATCCACCGCTTCATTCTAACCCCTATACATGGATCCCTTTCCAAAAGATATCCATTTTTTCTATATTTCTATGAGCTGTCAGGATATTCATGCCTATAGGTCACAGGTTTCTCCTCTTTTTTCCTGCTAGGGAAAGAGGTCTAACCACTATCAAATGATAGTTCCTGTGCCAGCATGTATCTTTCCTTTCTATAGACTTCCTACTTCGTAAGTCTTCTTCAGCTCCATTCTCTCCACCCTCTTACCAAGTTTTTCCCCTGTAAGAGGGAATTACTTACTGGGAGGCTTTTTCTTCAGCCTCCCTACTTTTCTCGCTTTCCAGTGAGGAGTTACCTCCTCTGCTCAATCTTGCTTTGGGGCAGCTTATCAAACATGTCCAGAGTTTCCTACTCCTGTTCTATCTGTTCTTTCTGTTTTTGAACAGTAAGATTCTTTCTGCTGTCTTGCTAACAACTGCCTATGCAGGAGCTTTAATATTTGGACCACTTGTTCTTGTCCACAAACAACCAGATTGTCCTCCACTAACATTCTGTCTAGTCTTAGTAGTGGCTCCAAGTCAGTGCTTCATCTCTCTTGGAGATCATCTCACTACAAGCTTCTAGATTGTCTTCTATTCTGCCATCTTCATTTTCCTGAGTTTGGCAGCATAGTTGGCAGAGATACTGGCTCTCTAACAGCCAGTTCTATCTCCTCATTCTCCTGCATCATGCTCTCTGCAATCTACAGAGAAGCTTTCCACTATGGGCCCTTGCTAGAGAGCATGGGGTTTTTTTTCTCCAACAGCTATCCTAGCTGGTTAGAAAAGGCTTTTCAGTCATGTCTCCCATTACTAGAAGGTTCTCCCTTCTTTTACTATCTCCTTTTTTGATATAAAGGACATAGGCCTTCTCTTACTTGCAAGCTCAAGGAGTTGCCAGTTCCCTGCTTTGGTCCATAGTATTCCTAATCGGGGATATGCTCGTCCTCATGGGAAGAACACATGATACCTTTGCCCTTAATCAGGTCAACATGGTATCTCATCTCTAGGCGTCTTCTGTCTACTTACCATGCTAGAGTCCTGGAAGACTCGGGACTTGCTGGCTGCACATTGACATTGTCCTTTGTTTTTCACGTAACAGTCCTGGTTATTTTTCACTAACTAGCAATCTCCAGGAACAAGCAGGAATGAGTCTTCACATATGGGTACGTCGGTACCGACGGAGCCTGCGTGGGAACGCTCCCTAGCTTCCCAAAAAGGAAGGCATTTGAGAGCATCCCACAGCGCCTGCGCGCTGCCTTCCCGCCTTTCCTAACCGCCTCTCTTCAGTTCTTCTTTTCCGCGGAGCCAGCAGGTCGTGTTCCTGTCACCGCTGAAGAAGTTCTTTATTTTATTTTATTTCTTTGGTCGCACGTCTGCCTTCTTCGACGTCGGACCGGTACCGCCGGTCTTTTCTTTCTTTTTCTTCAAAAAAAAAAAAAAAAGTATACTTTCCGTTCCACTTCAGTGTATTTTTTCTTCGTTGAGCCTTAGGCCTAACAGAAAATTCCTCATGGAAAAGCCCGCCTCCGGGTTTAAAAAAATACACTAAGTGCAGCGGTACCATCTCTGTTACCGGCACCCATGACTGGTGTCTTAAGTGTTTGGGTCCTGACCATTCCATCACGGATTGTCCATCCTGCTCCATGATGTCTAAAAGAGGTTTACAGAACCGAGCAGCCAAGCTCAGTACACTGTTTCCCTCTGATGCAGCTTCGGTGGCATCGACGTCTTCCAGGGCTGCTTCTTCCTCCTATGGATCTCAGGTAACCAAACATAAGTCCAGCCGGTCCTCGAAGGCTAGATCTCCCTCTAAGCATCGAGATGCCTCCGGGCTTGCTCTCGAGGATCCTGCACCGGCAAAAGTACCCCAGCGGGAAGCTCCGGCTTCCAAAGCTCCTCCTATGGGGTCACAGGTTGACATCGATGGCACGGCCTCGTCCGATCACCTGTTGCAATGTTCTGGGGTACCGGTGGAATCCGCCGGTACTGACCTCCAGACATTCATGGCGTCGGATCAGAATGTTCTGACCATGCAGCGTGCCATTACGGCATTCATACAAGCTGCGACGCCGCTGGTACCGCAACAAGCTTCGTTGTCGGTACCGGCTCCGACACCGGCTCCGGTTGCATCGACATCGGCTTCGGTGTCGACTGCAGCGCTACCCTGTCCGATGATGCCTATCGGTACCGATCCGGTACCGATGACTCCCGATGTCGATACCACCCGGTATGCGTATTGGGCTTTACAAGAGCATCCAGACAGGCAATACTTCGATTCCTCCGAAGACTCTGATGCATCGGAGGCCTCTGTCGAAGCATCGGTACTTCTTCCTCAGGAGCCGCCTTCTCCAAAAAGAAGAATGTCCCCTCCAGAAGACTTGTCTTTTCAAGACTTCATAAGGGAAGTGGCCAAGGGGCTTTCTATCTCAGTAGCCCCTGAGACAGAGCCTAGAGCCAAAAAAATGGATATTTTGCAATATCCTAAGGCTCCTAAAGAAGCAGCCACTTTGCCAGTTCATGAGATCCTTTATGACCACATGATAGGCATATGGGAGACTCCTCTCACCATCTCTTCTCATTCTCGTAGGTTGGATACCATGTATCGTGTCCCTCCTTGTCCTGGATTTCATAAAACTCAGCTTCCTCACCATTCTATTGTGGTGGAGTCTGCTATGAAAAAGTTAGAGTGCAAAGAGGCACTCATCTGCTCCTCCAGGAAGAGAATGTAGAACCTTAGATGCTTTTGGCAGGAAAATTTTTCAAGCCAGTATGCTGGTTGCCAGAATCAACTCCTATAGTCTCTATATGGGGATGTTTCTGAAGGAAGTTACAGATCATCTGCAAACTTTCCTCCCTTTTCTTCCAGAAGATAAAAGGGAAGACTTTCTTACCTGGCTTAAGCATGCCCAGGATGTTTCCAAATTTTCTAACCGTGCACCTTTGACTCTTTTGAGGGGGCCAGCAGAGCCTCAGCCATTGCCATAGGTGCACGCAGAATTACTTGGTTACAAGCTTCTGATTTGGAACCCTGGGTCCAAGATGGATTAGGAAATCTTCCTTGTACAGGTGAAAACCTGTTTGGCAAAGATTGGCAAGCAAAGGTCACTCAGATGGATGCAGAAAATTCTGCTTTGGATAGGCTTTCAAAGTCTACCTCTAATCCTGTCCAGAAGAGGTTGTTCAAAAAGACATATTTTCCCAAGAAGGGAAGATATTATCCTGCTTATGGTCAGCAGACATCTTCTGCAGGTCGTTTTGCTGCAAAGCGTCAACAACCTAAACAGGCCAAGTCTAAGGCTGCAAGGCCTACTGTAGCCCAACAGCCTCAGCCTCCTCAGGGCCTTTGACTTGCACCTAGAGAACTTAGCCTTTCTGGCTCTAAAAGAACCAGAGCCTCTCACCATTCCAGGAAGTTTAGCTCACTTTGCTCCCAGATGGGAGCAAATCACAGCAGAGCAGTGGACCCTTTCCATCATAAGGGAAGGGTACAAACTTCATTTCTTAAACCTTCCTCCTCACACCATGGTGAGACAGTTCAATTCTCCAACATCTCTCCTCGACCTTCTGGGTCAAGAGATTTCCACCCTTCTTGCCCAAGGGGCAATAGAAGAAGTACCTCTTCTTCAACAGGGCTCAGGGTTCTACTCCCCCTACTTTCTAATTCCAAAGAAAACAGGGGGTTACAGACCCATATTAGATCTCAGAGAATTGAACAAATTCCTATGCAAGGAGAAATTCAAGATGATTTCTCTGGGTACTCTCCTTCCATTCCTTCAGAGTCAGGATTAGCTTTGTTCTCTAGATCCCAAGGATGCGTATACCCATATACTCATCCATCCAGCACACAGAAGGTTCCTTCGGTTCCTTTATCAGGGAAAGCACTATCAATATAGGGTGCTTCCCTTTGGTCTGGCCTCTGCTCCAAGAGTGTTCACAAAATGCATGGCAGTAATAGCTGCATTTCTACGCACTCTGGGAATATTCGTATTCCCATATCTGGACGACTGGCTCATCCGAGCTCCATCCCAGTCAGAGGCCCAGACTTCCCTAGCCTGCACAATGCGTGTCCTGCAGTATCTGGACTGGTTATAAACATTCCAAAGTCCCAACTCACCCCTACTCAGTCTCTAGAGTTCATAGGGGCCTTGCTGGATACCACAACTGCAAAGGCCTATCTTCCCCAGGCCCGTTGCGTACGCTTAGTGCAGTTAGCCTCTCAGATTCAGTTAAAAACCCACCTAACTGCTCGAGAGATGTTACAACTGCTAGGCCACATGGCATCCACGGTGCATGTGGTCCCTTATGCTTGCCTTCACATGAGGGCAGCTCAATGGACTTTGTCCACCCAGTGGACCCAGGCATCTGGAAGTCTGTCAGACAAAATAGCAATCTCCAGGCGCCTCTTTTGGTCTCTCCAGTGGTGGAAGTCCACTCAAAATCTGTTGCTGGGGTCCTCCTTCTAACAGTTGTTACCCCAAGCAATCCTTACAACAGATGCCTCTCCAAAGGGTTGGGGAGCTCATCTTCAAGACCTCTCCACCCAGGGCATTTGGTCCCCACAGGAGACCTCCCTACATATCAACTTCTTAGAGCTCAGAGCAATCTTCTTGGCTCTCAGAGTCTTCCATACCCTGCTCAGCTACAAGACAGTCCTCATTCACACGGACAACCAAGTAGCCATGTTCTATGTGAACAAGCAGGGAGGAACTGGCTCTCTGTCGCTTTGCAACGAAGCTCTGAGATTGTGGGCCTTCGCCAGAGAGCATCAAATTCATCTTCTGGCAGTATACCTTCCAGGAGTTCAAAACTTTGGGCAGACAGACTCAGTTGAGTTCTGCTTCCACACGAATGGTCCCTTCATATGGACCAGATAGTCAGAATCTTTCGAATTTGGGGAACCCCGGACATAGACCTCTTTGCAAGTCCGTGGAATGCCAAACTTCCCCGATTCTGTTCCAGAATTCCGTGTCAGGGAGTTCAGGCCAGGGATGCCTTCCTCCTTCATTGGGGTCAAGACTTCCTGTACGCCTTTCCACCCATTCCCTTAATTCCCAAGACCCTGTTCAAGCATCAGAGAGATCAAGGGACTATGATTCTCATAGCTCCACGTTGGCCACGCCAAGTGTGGTACCCTCTACTTCTGCATCTCTCTCAAGCTCCCTCCCTGGACTTGGGGTCTGCTCCAGATCTCCTGTCTCAGGAGGGGGGAACGTTGTGGCACCCAAACCCCCAATCTCTCCATCTCAGGGCTTGGTTGCTGAAGGCTTAGACCTTCAAGATTGGCATCTTTCTCAGCAAGTAAGGGATATCCTTCATGCTTCCAGAAAGCCTTCTACTAGACGTTCCTATGCTTTTAAATGGAAAAGGTTTACCATTTGGTGTGCTGAGAAGGGTATTAACCCTCTAGCAATACCTTTGAATTCTTTACTAGAGTATCTCCTGCATCTTTCCCATGCAGGCCTCAAGACGAATTCAGTAAGGGTCCATTTGAGTGCTATTGCAGCATCCCTCAAGCCTCTCAATGGACAACCTGTCTCCTCTCATCCTCTTATTGCAAGATTCATGAGAGGCCTTCTTTTAACTAAACCTCCCATTAGACCACCTCCAGTGGCATGGGACTTGAATCTGGTTCTTGGTCAGCTCATGAAGCCACCCTTTGAACCCTTAGCCACTACCTCCTTGAAATTTCTTTCCTGGAAGGTTATCTTTCTTATTGCAGTCACCTCAGCTCGCCGCATCAGTGAACTGCAGGCCTTAGTGGCTAATCCACCTTATACAAGGTTCCATCATGATAAGGTAGTCCTTAGGACCAATCCATACTTTATGCCTAAAGTGGTCTCACCTTTTCATCTTAATCAAGAGGTGTATTTACCTGTCTTTTTTCCAGGTCCTCATGCATCGAGTGCAGAGAGGAATCTTCATACCCTGGATTGTAAGAGAGCTCTTGCTTTTTACTTACAAAGGACACAGCAACATAGAAAGTCTTTTCAACTCTTTGTTGCTTTTGATCCCTCTCATTTGGGACTTCCAGTCTCTAAGAGGACACTGTCCAATTGGATTGCTCAGTGTATTTCTTTCGCCTACCAGAGTAAGAATCTTTCTCTGGAGGGCCATGTCACAGCTCATAACATGAGGGCCATGGCCACCTCTATGGCTCATCTAAATTCTGTCGAGCAGCCACCTGGGCCTCGGTTCATACCTTCACAGCCCATTACTGTTTGGACAAGGACTCCCGCCGGGATGTCTTGTTTGGTCAGGCTGTTCTCAAACACCTGTTCCATGCTTAATCAACTCCTACCCTCCATCCCTGGTTGGATGCCTGAGATCCATGGGAGGAGGTAGAGCCCTTCTCAGGGTCTCACAACCTTGGGGATCTCCCGGGCATCTCTAGCTGGGGAGTCCCCATATGTGAAGACTCATTCCTGCTTGTTCCTGGAGATAGCACACTTACCTGTAACAGGTGATCTCTGGGAACAGCAGGAATAAGTCTTCACAACCCACCCACCTCCCCTAGGAGTTGTATCTCTCTATCTATCTTTCCTTTCCCCTCTCTCTTTGTCTCAGCTTTAAAACTCAAACTGAAGAGAGGTGGTTAGGAAAGGCGGGAAGGCAGCGCGCAGGCACTGTGGGATGCTCCCAAAAGCTTTCCTTTTTGGGAAGCTGGGGAGCGTTCCCGCGCAGGCTCCGTCGGTACCGACGTACCCATATGTGAAGACTTATTCCTGCTGTTCCCAGAGATCACCTGTTACAGGTAAGTAACTGTGCTTTCTTGCAGATCATGACCAGGAGGAATAGATTCTCTATATGTTCCACCTCCTTGTTACTAGATGAATCTTTCCTCTCCACATATCCTATGTGATCACTGTGCTGTAGTCATATCTCTGTCTGTTTAATTGCAGACACCCATATGTAGGCCTACATATCCATATTTATTTTTGGTGTGTATTTTATGCCCTGCCATTTCTCACTATAGATATATTCTTATATGTCTGTCTATCTATCTATCTCTATCTATCTATCTATCTATATCTATATCTATATATATATGTATCTGTTGAGATATTTTATTATAGATAGCTATGTATCCACATACTTATCTATCTCACTGTCTATCCTCATATAGCTATATGATTCTGACAGAGGGGCTTTACCATACCTATGCTATCTAGCAGGTTTGGGGTTCTACACACACAACCACTCCTGTGGTAGTCAACAATTTTTATACCATAACCTAATGGTTTAGGTACCTCTGAAGCTCTCCGTGCCCAATATCTCTCCTAGCTTACCCCAGTTAGGAGAGACATTGTGGATCTTCAGTTAATCACAGGCTTAACGCCTCAGGCATTTGTCCTCTCTTTTTGGGATACAAGGAGTTCCCACACCCTTTCTCCCCACAAGGACTGTGCCTGTTTGTCCAAATCGGTTAGCCTTCTCTTTTTGCTCCTAAGAGTGACTCACTCTGCCTCCAAAAGAGCTAGGGCTTTTCTCATAAAGCCTTCCGCTGAAGGCCCACTGTTTTTGGACGACCCCAGTTTCCCTACTGGGGTTGCCTGTTACCTTTCAAGATTCTGACCTCCACTGGTTTTCCTACAGGATTATTACCTCCACTTACAGTGAGGTCCTCTTCAAGGTTCCTCTACTAGGTTTCCCAGTAGATCCATGAACCTCCATACTTCTGTGAAATCCTGTCAGGGGAGGTCCATATTGCAATATCCTTTGCAATATTATTGATGATCATCATCATCCACACATGGACTCCATCTCTGCAGTCCTATGCTAGGTTAGCTGTTCCACAGCATCCTTCTTTCTTCAACTCCTACCCTCCATCCTCAGGATGCCTGGTGTTCTGGGAGATAGCATGTTCCAGCCTATGACATGCTGGGACTCCAGGCATCTCAGCTTGGGAGTCCCCATATGTGAAGACTCATTCCTGCTTGTTCCTGGAGATAGCACAGTTACTTACCTGTAACAGGTGATCTCTGGGAACAGCAGGAATAAGTCTTCACAACCCTCCCACCTCCCCAGGAGTTGTATCTCTATCTATCTTTCCTTTCCTCTCTCTCTCTTTGTCTCAGCTTTAAAACTTAACTGAGGAGAGGCAGTTGGGAAAGGCGGGAAGGCAGCACGCAGGCGTGCTGGAATGCTTCCAAAAGCTCTTGATTGGACGCTGGGAAGCATTCCCGCGCAGACTCCGTCGGTACCGACGTACCCATATGTGAAGACTTATTCCTGCTGTTCCCAGAGATCACCTGTTACAGGTAAGTAACTGTGCTTTATGTGCAGTTCTGGAGACTGCACCTTCAAAAGGAGATAAGCTGGTTGGATTCAGCCTAGAGGGTGGCTATTAAAATGGTAGGAGGTCTTCATTATGAAGCATATGAGGACAGAATTGAAGATCTTAAAATGTATAATTTAGAGGAAAGGAGGGATAGGGGAGATAAGATAGAGACCTTTAAATATCTCCATGGCATAAATGCACAAGAGTGTTTCAATTGAAGGCAAGCTCTGCTACAAGGGGACATAGGATGAGGGTGAAAGGGGATAGACTCAGGAGTAATTTGCGGAAATATTTCTTTACAGAAAGAGTGACAGATACACGGAATAGTCTCCCAATGGATGTGGTAGAGGTGAGGGCAATATCTGTATTCGTTAAATCATGGGACAAACACAGAGGATCCCTAAAGGAAAAAAAAGGGCACCATTGTAGTTGATATGGCAGGGCAGACTAGATAGGCCATGTGAGCTTTTTCTGCCATCTTGTTTCGACAGGCATCTGAAAAGTGCTTGTTTGGCTAGTAAAACATTTGGAGGATCTAGAGGAGATGGTACTCTAATATTCCCAGTGCTGTCTACAACCATAAAGAGAATTAACAGGTACTGGGGAAAGCTGTTTTTTTGGTTGCCACACTATCAAATGTTTCTATTAGCAAAATGGTAGGCTGAGACACATACGTATCAATCAAAAAAAAAACCTTAGTAACCCCTCTATCACTATATTTCAAAACATTTTAATACAAAATATCATACAAAAACACTGTAACATTCAAAAACAGGCTATAACCGGACCTCAGGTTTCACTCGCCCTCCGTTTGGCGAAATACATCACTATAGGGAAATGGCAGACACTTGCATCATAGGTCCTTAGCCTAAATAATTTATTCTTTATTCTAATAAATACAAAGCTCATCTATTTTAAAAAAGCTCTACATTTCACCAGTAAGTTCTACAGAATTCACATAATACTACACTTAATACCACACCAATAAACAATCATACATCCAACACGCTCTCTTTTAACCTACACACATACTACACATACTACCACAGGGAGTGTCTGCTGTACTCTGTACAGTTAGTAATAGCGCCCAGTGCTCCTCAAAGCCGGCAACGATGTTCACAACATCCTCATCCAGTGGACTATACTCCCAAACAGGTGTAGTCGCAGCTACTCACGATTCACAGTAATAATATGCTGAAAAGACAAAAATATACTTCTTTAAACAAACAGCATCAAATGGGAGTTTTAAGACGGGAAATAAGAGATCCAAGCAATCTAATAAGCAGCAGAATCTGTCTGAAAAAAGTTTTTTAGGGCCTTCGACACGATCCCGTCGAAAAAAAGAATCAGTTCATTTCCAGTAATTAATACAGTTCTTAATTTGTTAAGTGTGGAATTGACATCAGTACAACTAGATGTTTTGTCTAAGGGCTTATCATTTGTTTATGGCCCCAGCTATGACGGCTTTTCTAGCCGTGTAGCTGTTGAAAAACTCATACGCTCTCTTCAATTAAAAATATTTTATTACAATTATTTTTAAAAAGTACTAGTAAATGAAACAAAATCAAGTTAAAGCAGCCACATAATATTCAAAAAAACAAAGAAAGAGCAAACTGGAAATGAATATGAAAGCCAAGGTGCTTGACCAAATATTCAGTCAACAACAGAGGGTTCTAATCATCACTATCAAAGGCCAGCTGAATACAGTATGTTTTAAGGCCTAGTTTAAATTTCCACAAGGATGCCTCTTTCTCTAAGGTAGAAAAGAAGGGAGTTCCAAAGCTGAGGAGCCAAAAAATAAAATGCTGAAGAGCGGTTTGATTTTAGGCATACCATTTACTTGGTTAGAACTACAAGTAAATGTGCAGATTGAGATCGGAGAATCTGATGTGGAGCTTAAGGAATTAAGTGGGTAGCTAGATATTGAGGGGCACCAGTACAAAATGACTTATGTGCTAGAATTAAAACCTTGAATTGTATTCTATAAGCAACAAGGAACCAATGTTTGTCCATTAAGAGGGGTATAACATGGTCATATTTTGTAGCATTACAAAGGAGTTTAATAGCCATATTCTGAATAGATTGTATTTTAGAGAGATTAGACTGGATAACAGTTGTAAAAGGTGTTGCAGTAATCTAAATGTGACACAAGCAGTACAAGAATCAAAGCAGGAAGTGCTGTGGACTTGAGAAACTATTTTAAGGAGCATAATTTCCTAAGAATGAGAAAGGAAAACTTCACATTTGTTGAAATGGGAGGTAAAAAAATCAGGTTGGAATCAATAATACAGCTTAGAAGCTATCGGGAATCAAGGGATCGATGATCCAAATCCAACAAATTGGAATCAGATGTATCGAAATACCGTCAGTACCGATGCTTATGGGATCGGCAGTACCGGTATTGATACTGGCACTGGTGGCAGTACCGGACCAGGAACCGGTGTCTGTATCTGTGCCGGGGCTTCCTGGGCAGTCTGCCTCACCGGGACCGATGCTGCAAGGAGCGCTGCCAAGGTTCTCTCAATAGACAGCATTCACTGGTCTAAGGAGACTGCTGATGTCTTGGTAGAGTTCTGTAAGGGGCTGCTGCCACTGTCCCAGACTGTACTGCTATGGTAGTATAACCATGGATCAGAAGGGTGATGGAGGCTTTAATATTTGATGCAGTAATTCACATCGTTTTGTAGCAGCAAAGTGCATGCAATGAATAAAACCAGGAGTCAGGTACAGGGTCCAAGCCAATTTATTGTGCACAGGCTCAGACAGGAGTGCATCCAAAAGAGACTGAGCAATGGAGTACAGGAGCAGATTCCTTATATACAATTTTTACAGTTTGATAAAGGCAAACTTTCTATTGGTCCCAACACCCCTTGCACCTGTCCAATCGGGGACCCTCTCTGGGCCTAGCTCCCTGTTCCCCCTTCTCAGGCTATTCTAACAAAGGCATAGTCTTAGGCATAGATACATTTCTACTTCAAGGACATTTCTAGCTCAGCGAATGCAAGACCATTTCTATCATAAGCATAAAGAAATTATACAAACTTTTCAAAAGCAGTTTAAGGCAGATTCTCAAACTCTGGTTCTTCTCAGCACTAATCCCAGGTGGGGGTTAGGATCTAGGCCTAGTTTACAGGCCATAGCCTACCACATTCCCCCCTTTGATTATTCTCACCCCTAGTAAAAGAGGGTGAGAAAGAAATCACATATCAAACTCTTCTTAAACTGATGCTTCTTCCCGGAGTATAGCCTGATACTTCCACATGGCCAGTAGCCTGGCCGCTGTTTTCCGTTCAACGGTACTGTCAATGACTGAAGTTACCATACGGAAGCAAAGGGGCAGAAAACGTGGAAGGAGTAAACACATAGCTATCATGACTAGAACTGCAAACATAATAGTCTTCACTCCTCCTAGCCCTGAAAATAGAGTTCCAAACCATCCATTTAGCTCCAGTCCATTCCAAGTCTGAACTGGTACATGTGCTAGCCTACGCATATGGTCAGCTATTTCTTCAACAACCTGACCCTGATCATCATTCTGCAAACAGCAGTTAGTAAGATTAAACTTTCCACACACCCCACCTTCAGATGCTAATAAATAATCAAGGGCTAATCGGTTTTGGTAAATAGCAGTGCGCATCTGAGTACTTTGTTTTGCCAAGAGGGTTAGTGCCTTACTCGTCTTGTTAGTTATAATTTCTACAACAGCTTGTAAGCGTATAATACGGTTCAACATATAAACAGGAGTGCGGTATCCCCAGGTCCCATCTTGTGCCCAAGTGGCTGGTCCATAATATGTGATAATTCTCTCAGGTGGCCATTCATCACCATCCCACTTATCCCATTGACCTATTTTCAAAGCATTTCGCTTTTGTCGACCATGGTATATGGGGAAGCCTAACTGTTTCCCTTGGGAGATGGGAATAAGGAAGAAAGAGGGTCGTATCGTACCCAAGACGCATGCCCCTCCCCAGCTGTTAGGGAGTTGGGCATACGCTCGGGTTCCACAAATCCAATAGAGCCCTGGAGGGGCTTCCCAGGCATTGGGTGAGGCGAGATTGGTCCATATCTTAGCAAGATTGGAGAAGCTGGTTAAAGGGTTGGAAGGTTCAGTAGCATTTAGGAGGGCCCCATCTTCGTTGTTCCATCATAACTCTAGGACATGATAAGAGGGGTTCTGTCGAGGATTAAAGCAGGTTCTAACCTTCCCTTTTGTACAGATACTTAATTCTGTACCATTATACACACATTTGCTAATTACACCAGTACAAGTGTAGTAGGAATGATAGAGTAAAGTCTGAGTAATCCTTGTCCCGGTTTGGGTAGTAGTTATGCAAGCCGCACAGGGAGGTATAGCAAGGGTCATTCTAAGGGGCCCCTGGGCTACCGCAAGTATAATGCAAAAGCAGATATACATCATGATTACAGTATTTTACTGAACTCGTTTAAATGTTGCAACTCGTTCACTTAAATTCTCTTATCTCCACAGCTTCCACCGTACATAGACCTGTCAGCTTCCGGTTGGTGACAGGAGTAGGGTTGTAGATTCCTCAAGCTTCTGCCGTACGTGGACCTGCCAGCTTCCGGTTAGTGGCAGGAGTAGGGCTGTAGATTCTTACAGCGGTGGTTGTCGCCGCAGCGTGAGCCGCAATGGCGATTCCGGATTGTTTGTTGAAGTCCAGTGACAAACTTCAGTAGATGCCGCTGGCTTTACTCGACTGTGATGAATCCAAGGTTCTATTTATTTATTTTATTTTATTACAGTTTCTTATATACCACGCTATTTAGTACCAGCGCGGTTTACATCATAACATAACGACCATAATGACAAGCTGTCAGGTTTTACATCGAACAGGAGTACAAACTTGGATAACAGGGTTAACTATATACATAAGCTATTTACACTGCAAGGATAGGTAAAAGTCAGATAATGCATGTAAGGGCCTTTCTAGAGTGGGTCATTTTTTGAGAGGGATCTCTAGGTTCAATTGTTGGCTGGGAAGTATTGGAGGAAAAGGTGGGTTTTGAGAGCCTTCCTGAACTGATATAGATTGGCAATAGTCCTAATGTCAGGGAGTAGAGCATTCCAGCATTTGGGGACATAAAAACTGAACGCCCTGTTTGTGGTTGTCATGTTGGACTTTTGAGCCATGTGGTTGTCATGTTGGACTAGTTCCGCAATCTTAACTGCTGTAGGGGTTGACAGTATGACGACATAAGGTCCTTTCCAGTGAGGTGCTAACGGCGTCTTCCTCCACTCTTTGACCCACACCGAGGCTCCAGGCTTAAAGGGATGCAGTGGTTCAGTCAAATTAATGGGCAACTGGTCTTGTACCCATGCATGGAGACTCTGCAAAACAGAACCTAGAGCCAATAGTTCTTGTCTAGTGATTTCAGATCCAATCTGACTCATATCCCCTTTTATCCCTTGTACAATGGGCGGAGGTCGCCCATACAGGATTTCAAAAGGGGAAACTCCTAATGACTTGTTGGGGACTGAACGTATCCTGAGGAGCGCTATAGGAAGAACCTGTGGCCACTTCAGGTGAGCTTCCTGACAAAGTTTAGACAGCTGGGACTTTAGGGTGCGATTCATACGTTCTACCTTTCCTGAGCTTTGGGGTCTGTAAGCTGTATGTAACTTTCACTGCACTTGCAGAGCTTGAGCTAACTGCTGAGTCACCTGAGATACAAATGAGGGCCCATTATCTGACCCTATAACTAATGGTATTCCAAACCATGGAATGATGTCATGGAGCAGAATTTTGGTAACTTCTCTGGCTTTCTCAGTCCTGGTGGGGAAAGCTTCCACCCACCCAGAGAATGTACAAACCAAGACCAACAGGTAATGATATCCATTTGCACGTGGCATTTCTGTGAAGTCCACCTGGATATTTCCCATGGGGGTAACTCCTACTGATTGAGCCCTTGGGGGCAGGTTGGGACCCTGCCAGGCATTGTTCTTTGCACAGATTACACATCTACGGGCTACTGAGGCTGATATGGATCCTAATAATGAAATACAGAAATGGGGTTTGAGAGCTTTTTCCATTGCAGTTTTCCCATAATGTGTGTCCTGGTGAAAAGCATGAACAAAGGCAGGACCTAAGGCTTCAGGGATTACAGTTGGACCGTGAGGTAAGCCACCAGCCGGCGGTGGTAGCACTATCCATCCGGTCTCTAACACTCCCCCTTGACAATAATAATCTAACTCCTTTGAGGTGTATCGGGGAGTCCATGCACTGAGGGGCACTGGGAATATAGCTGCCTGGACTGTGGTACTAGGGGCAGGTACGTGCTCAGTTGTAGCCGCTTCTCGGGCAGAAACGTCTGCAAATCTATTTCCTCGTGAAACTTCTCCTTCCCCTGCCTGATGACCTCGGCAATGCATTACTGTGACTTGTTTGGGGGCCCACACAGCATCTAGTAGTGTCAATATCTCAGGGCCATACTTGATGGACTTGCCTCCTGAGCTTATCAACCCTCGTTCCTTGTACAGGGCTCCATGAGCGTGTAATGTTGTAAAGGCGTACTTTGAATCTGTGTACACATTCAAGCAGAGCCCCGTCCCTATTATCAGTGCCCTGGTGAGGGCTATCAGTTCAGCCTTCTGTGCTGAAGTCCCCGGGGCCAAAGCCGATGATTCAACCACCGTGTCCAGGGTCACTACTGCATAGCCAGCACAATGTTGTCCGTTGATGACAAGACTACTTCCATCCACAAAGTTTGTTCAGGGTCATTCAATGGGACATCAGTTAGATAAGGGCGACTTGAGAATACAGTGTCCATTATTTCCAAGCAATCATGATCGGGGGGGCCTGGACCGATTGGCAACAGCGTGGCTGGGTTCAAAGCTTGACTGATGATCAACTGCAATCGGGGTTTTTCGCACAACATGCTTTGGTACTTCAGCATTCGGGAATTTGTGAACAAATAATTTCCTTTGTGTTCCATAAGTGTCAGGACAGAATGCGGTATGGTAATTTGTAATTTGGAGATTCTGACCCATGGTGAGCTTGTCGGCTTCACCCACCAGGAGGGCTGTAGCTGCAACGGCTCTCAGGCAAGGTGGCCATCCTTTTGCTACAGTGTCCAATTGTTTGGATAGATACGCTACAGGTCGTTGCCAAGATTCGAGGGATTGAGTCAGTACTCCCAAAGCATTTCCACTTGACTCATGGACATAGAGGCGAAATGGTTTCTGCACATCTGGCAGGCCCAAAGCTGGTGATGACATCAAGGCTGCCTTCAACGATCAGAATGCCACATCCTGTTCTGGGCCCCATTCCAAGGGAGATCGTTCCATTCCTTTGGTGGCCTGGTACAATGGCTTTGCCAACAGCGCGAAATTGGGTATCCATATTCGACAATAGCCTGCAGCTCCCAGAAAAGCCCTCACCTGCTTTCTGGTGGTTGGGGAAGGGATGCGACACACTGCTTCCTTACGCTCCGGTCCCAACCTCCGAATCCTGTTGGACAGATGGAATCCCAGATATTTAACTTCAGTTTGGCATAACTGCGCCTTGGCCCTTGAGACCTTGTATCTGGCTTCATTCAGGAGGTACACGAGATCACTGGTGGCTTGCAAACATTCACTTTTAGAGTTAGTGGCTATTAGTAGGTCATCTACATACTGGAGAAGGACTCTTTTTCCCGGAGTAACAGAGTAACTTGAAAGATCTTTATTGAGAGCAGCACTGAAGAGAGTAGGTGAGTTCTTGAATCCTTGAGGTAGTCGAGTCCAGGTGAGTTGACCTCGCCTCCCTGTAGTGGGGTCTTCCCATTCAAAGGTGAACAGAAGTTGACTGGTTGGTGCTAAACGTATACAGAAGAAAGCATCCTTTAAATCCAAGACGGTGAAGTGAGTAGCCTCAGCGAGGATCAGTCCCAGGAGAGTATAAGGGTTTGGTACTACTGGGTATATGGTTACAACTGCATTATTCACTCGTCTCAAGTCCTGCACTGGGCGGTAGTCACCTGTCCCAGGCTTCTTGACTGGGAGGAGGGGGATATTCCAGGGGGATTGGCACTTCCTGAGAAGTCCGTACTTCAATAATTTCATTAAATGACAGTGAATTCCTTCAATCGCCGGTCGCGGAAGAGGGTATTGTCTCACGTGCACTGGTTCCACTCCTGGTTTGAGGGTGACAAGAACAGGGACTATATTCTTTGCTAGGCCTGGAGGATTATCCTCCGCCCATACCTCGGGCGGAGCTAGAATACTGGTGAGTATACGGGGACTGGCTGCCTTGGGCAGAGATGCACTATATAACCGCCATTTTTCTTCACGGGGGACAGTTAACACCATCAGGCCAGCAGATTTTGAGTTTAAAGTCATTTCCATTCCTCCCCCTTCAACAAAGGATATCTGCGCCTGGAGCTTAACGAGCATATCTCGGCCCAAGAGGGGGATTGTGCATTCAGGCATGTACAGGAACTGGTGTGTTATTTTCTGTCCCCCTAATTCACAGGTGCGGTTCTGCAAGAAAGGTTTAGTGGCTCTGGTTCCGGTAGGGCCGACGATAGTGATGGATCGAGAAGACAAAGGGGCCACCGGTTTAGCCACTACCGAATGTTCGGCCCCGTATCCACCATAAAGCCCATATATTGGTCCCCAATTTTCAAACTGACCATAGGCTCCTGGGGACCTAGAGGAAACTTGGAGCCCGGTCTGGCCTAGTCTTCATCCATGTAGTAGCCCCCCTCGGCTGCCATTCCCTCTATAGTTGCTGCTTCTCATTGGAACTGTGTGCGACGCATTCCTCCATGATTCTGGAATCGTCCCCCTGCTCTCCAAGTGCTCCCTCCTCCCCTTCGGGAGGTGGAGTCAAAGTTCGGGCATTCATTTTTCCAATGTCCTTCTTCTCTACAGTGGGCACATTGATTCACGCCCAATGGGGGCCGACTATTTCCTCGGCCCCTCCCACATCCTCGGGTCCTTTGGTTAGAGAAACTTCCTCCTCGTCGTTCAACTAAAGCTGCAGCAAGGAAATCAGCTTTCTTCTTCATTTTACGTTCATTCTCCCTCTGACGCTTATTGTCACGATTCACAAACACTTTCTGAGCATCTTCCATTAACTGGGCCGCATTCATGCCCGCAAATCCTTCTAACTTCTGCAGTTTCCGTTTTATGTCTCCCTGGGACTGACTCACAAAGGTTGCATTTACCATGCGCAAATTTTCCTGGGCTGCTGTGTCATATGGGGTATAGAGTCTGTAAGCTTCAGATAAGCGTTCATAAAAGGCCGCTGGGCTCTCGTCTGGATGCTGGATGACTTCTGATACCTTTCCGATATTCATGGCCTTCTGGCCCCCTTTCTTCAGGCCTTGTAGTAGGGCCTGGCGGAACCGATTTAGGACCGCCGCCCCATTTACATCGTTCGGATCCCATCCAGGATCGTCATTTGGAAAATCCGCGGCGGCTGTTGCCGGGGATTTAGGCCTCCCTCTCCTACAGGATTTTCTTCTAACCATCGGGTGGACGCTTGCACAATCCGTGCTCGTTCTTCAGTAGTGAAGAGAGTAGACAGGAGCTGGCGACAATCAGACCAGGTAGGCTGATGGGTCTGCATAATACTAGTCATTAATTCAATCAAATCCTGGGGCTTCTCAGTATAGGAGGCATAATGCGTCTTCCAGTTCAGTAAATCAGTGGTGGAAATGACATATAAACGAGACTGGTTGGCCCCACCACAACCTGGTCCTGATCATTAAGAGTAGGTAGCCCTGGGACCTGGCGTAATGGCATAACGTGACCATCCCTCTGACTTGCTGTTGTATTTCTGAAAGCATAAGGTGGTCTGGCTTGTTGGAATTCGGCTCCCCGGCTTTTGTCATTGGCAGTAAGTGACCCTGAACTGGCAAATGAATCCCTGCTTGCAGTGTCATCGGTGGACTGCGGTCCTCCTGAGGCACTCTGAACAGAGCCAGGGCTTCCGGTCGGAAAGGGGTGCACATCCTCCTGATGTGGAGGTGGTTGGCGGACTAGGGGTAAATCTGCAGGGGGCTGTCCCCCCGCGCCAGGCTCTGCCCAGGGTGGTGGCGGAGCTGAGGGGACTGGCCTATAAAGGAACTGGGGCGGACGGGTCAGAATATCTGGAGATTCCGGGGAAGAATAAACGGGCAGCTTCTCTTCTCCAGACTTCCAGGCCCCCCTTGTGGTCGCTACCAATATCCTACACTGTTCCTCGTAGCAACGCTTTATCCAGGAGGGCTCCTTTTCACAAATGCTTAACCAGGAATCTATATAGGGGAACTGGTCAGGGTGATCTTTTCGGACCATCTGGTGTACTAGAGATATGATACTAACATCAAAGGTACCCTCAGGGGGCCACGAAGCAGCCAGTACAGGCCACTTCCTCTCACAAAGAATTTCTAATTGGGACGGAGACAATTTTATTCCATAGTCTCCGACAAATCCCTTGTTAAAATTCTTGATCATACACTTCAACGGAGTTTGCGTGGACTCCGACCCTCCCATAATGACGTACACAACAACAGACAGTAGGGGCAGGTAGTCAGGCTGCAGGTAAGGGGTCCGTACAGCCCTAGGAACAGATAGGTAGCAAACACCAAACGCTTCCTCCTTTTCGCGACCTGGGCGTGGTCGCCCGGCCAGGAACTGCGCTAATCAGGAGTCCGCACTTGCTTGGTCTATATTTCAAGACCTCTCATTCACACACACACAACCAAACATGCTAGCAACGTTTTCCCAAATTCCCAGTCCTTACTGACTAACCAACAGCAGTGGTTTCGGTCTCACGCATACTCCTGCAAGACGTACTCGGACTGCTGACTAATCAAGGGCAGTGGTTTCGGTCTCGTGCATACTTCTGCAAGACGTACTCGGACTGCCCTGAGAGGTGATCAGGCTTTCAGTACCGTATTCCCGTACCCGTTTTCCAACCTAACTATCTGAGTAGCAAAGAAATTTCTACTCACCGGATCCGGTACCCGATACAGAACCAGTTCATGGGTTGAATCCCGGACTCCCCTCGGGTTCGGAGCTGTTGGCCGGCCGGACCCAGTAGCCTGCCGAGGCAAGGCGGAACTCTCTCCGATACAAGAGGACCGGTGGCGCCTGAGGTTTCCCCTGCGGTCGGACAGACACGGTTCCAACCGGGCAAAACCTTGAGGCGGTAATAAGTGGTATACTCACTTGAATACCATCCACTACTCGCACATTCCCGGCCAATGCACCAAGAATATGTAGCAGCGAAGTGCATGCAATGAATAAAACCAGGAGTCAGGTACAGGGTCCAAGCCAATTTATTGTGCACAGGCTCAGACAGGAGTGCATCCAAAAGAGACTGAGCAATGGAGTACAGGAGCAGATTCCTTATATACAATTTTTACAGTTTGATAAAGGCAAACTTTCTATTGGTCCCAACGCCCCTTGCACCTGTCCAATCGGGGCCCCTCTCTGGGCCTAGCTCCCTGTTCCCCCTTCTCAGGCTATTCTAACAAAGGCATAGTCTTAGGCATAGATACATTTCTACTTCAAGGGCATTTCTAGCTCAGAGAATGCAAGACCATTTCTATCATAAGCATAAAGAAATTATACAAACTTTTCAAAAGCAGTTTAAAGCAGTTTAAGGCAGATTCTCAAACTTTGGTTCTTCTCAGCACTAATTCCAGGTGGGGATTAGGATCTAGGCCTAGTTTACAGGCCATAGCCTACCACAGTTTTAGTTGTTGTGTAGCAGCAAAGCGCAGACAAACCAATAATACCAGGAGTCTGTTCAGAAGGTCCAAATCATTTATTTGTGCACAAGTCTCGAACCAGTCAATTTCAAAATGGCTGAGCAAAGTTTTCAAGCATTACAACAACTTTTATAGACTTCTGTTCCATTCTAGGTATAGAAAAACATTTCATTGGTCCCGGTACTCTCCCGTACCTCCCGTACCCCTTCCATTGGTCCCGGTACTGATAAGTTTATCCAATTATGTCCCTTCAGTGGGCATGACACCTGCATACCCCCCTTCTAGTCTCAATTACAATGGTCAGTTCATCAACTTGTTACTTTCACACTCTCAAAGCCATAGAACCAATTTGTGCATGCAGAGGAGCAGGGCTCTGCAACTCATCTGTCAGCACTCCCAATTATTTCTTTGCAGATGTACTTTTTCTTATCAGTAACTTTTAAACATGTTTTTCTGTATTTTTCCATCTCTCAGTTTTGCTTACCTAAGTTAGTTTAGTTCTCTTACAGAGTTCTATCCTACAATAGCAGCATATTGGGGGATGTGCAATCCTATATGCCTCTCCACAGGCCTCATTTACAGGTCAAGCTAGCCATGCTGGCCTGCTTATGTCAGACACCATGGGTCACAGGCCTGCACCTGCCACATTCCCCCCTTTGATTAATCTCACCCTATTACTTAATAAGGTGTGAGAATTAAATCACCTTTTGAAGAATCACATCATGATTGAAGGATTTCGGCTAGGACTGGCTTTATACAAAGCCATTATTTTAGTGGCGGTCTTCCGCTCTACTGTGCTATCAATAGTGTTATGAATAGAACGCATACAACATGGGATTAAACAGGGTAATAAGAAAATAACAACAACAAGAATTAGTACTAAGACAATGAAAGTTTTAAATCCTCCCACCCATGAAAAGAGGTTAGCAAACCAATTAGGAAATTTCAAGGAGTGCCAAGTTTGTACTGGCACATAAGCATGTCTTTGCATATCTTTAGCAATTTCTTCAACTACTTGACCTTTATCATCTATTTTCAAACAGCAATTAGTTAAATTCAGTTTACCACATACTCCTCCTTCAGCTGCTAGTAAATAATCAGGTGCTAAGCGGTTCTGATATATAGCAGTGCGCATCTGAGTACTTTGTCTAGCTAAGAGCGTAAGAGCATGACTAGTTTCATTGGTTATTATTTCAACTACTGCTTGTAAGCGAATAATACGATTAATCATATAAATTGGAGTACGATAACCATACATACCATCATCATTCCAAGTGGCAGGCCCATAATACTCAATGATTCTTTCTGGTGGCCAATCATCACCTTGCCACTTTTCCCACTTGCCTATCTGTAAGGCTTCTCTTTTCTGTCTTAGTGCTCTTTTGTGTCGGTGGGTAGTGTATACTGGGTATCCTAATTGTTCTCCATGTTCAGTGTTTAAAAGAAAGAAGGAAGGTCTGATGGTTCCTAAGACACATGCTCCTCCCCAGTGTGGTGGGAGTTGTGCATATGCTCGGTTTCCACAGATCCAATATAGGCCAGGTGGGGCTTGCCAGGCTTGGACTTTGGCAACATTAGTCCATAAACCAGCAAGTTCAGGAAATCTGGCTAATGGGTTAGGAGGTTCAGGGTGTCTGATTCCTGACCACCATGCTGTCTTTTTGGTCGTGGCATTATAGTACTTCTGGCTAAGACAGACCAGCTGTCCTACCTTCTGGGTGAACTGGGGTCCAGTTCTGGCATAGCAAAGACGTCCAACGATTGAGTGCGCTAACACCCATTCACTGGTGGTCTTGTGTAATTCAGTCTGATTATAAATCAAAGAATAATTCAATTCTTGGGCTTCCCATGGCCATTGGTCTCCCATTTGGGTTCCGCCACAGAAATAGCAATCTGTGATCTTAAGACTAGATACTACTGCTCCAGCTAATTCTAAAAATAAACTCTGTGAGGGATGAGGGATCTCAAACTTATTTACATGCATGGCTTCATAAAAGGTATTATGAATATGATATTTGGATGACTTGTGGGCTTGGGTATTCAATCTGATATACACAATGGTTCCTGGATCTATTGCTCCTCCAGCAATACGTAAACCAAACTTGTATCCTTGTTTCCATGCATGGGGATTGTGTATACGTAAGTGTAAGGGGTTGCAAGCATCTTTCTGACATTTATCATTTGTGGTTGGCTTGGTTAGAGTAGCCATCCGTTTATCTATTTTCTCATCAGTTATACCAGTATTCCAGGTAGCATAAAAAACACATCCCCAATACGGGCAATAGTAGTCTGCTGCTGGGGCAGTACTAAAGCCTGGTTCCTTTTTACCTGTACATTTTCTCCATCCTGTGGCACCTTCTGGACACATATACTTATGGTCATTTCGATACGCTTTCTCCCATGTACCACAGGTGGAATAACTATCTCTATTAATGGCATTACATGCATCAAAATTCAAAACAGCAGGTTTAGTAATGTCTTTAAGTGGTGGTGTAGCAGCTAGTATAGGTCCATCTGCGTCCTTCCATCTTATTTCCATCGTGTAATAGGATGGATTCTGATGCGGATTATAGCATGCTTTGATTTTGCCATGAGTGCAAACATTTAGTTCAGTGGTGTTATAGATACACCGAGTCACTGTTCCCTTGCAAGTATAGTAAGAATGATAAAGCAAAGTCTGAGTTACTTTCAGTCCAGTTCGAGTAGAAGTAATACAGGCAGTGCATGGAGGTAAAACATAAGTCAGTTCAAAACCTCCAAAGAAGGCAACCAAGGCAAAACAAAAGTAAAGATGCATGTTGATGTTGATTGGAGTTCTTCTGAATCCTCAGCTTGCTGATCTTGATCACGACGGTCTTTTATTCTTCGTCCCGTTTGCTAATGAAGCAATTTAACGGGTGCTGAGTGTTGATTGAAGATCCTCAGGTTGTCCAGTACACATTAACCAACTTATTAGCAATTTCAGTTGGCTTGTGAAGTCTGGCTTAGTCAATGTAGTCTCAAAGTAGTGTGTCAAATCACACACAAATTGGGTTCGTTGAAACAAAGCTGTTGCTGCATGGAAAACAGCAATCCTCTTCGAAAGACTTGGCTACTGCAAAGCACTTGTGATGAAGTGTCTAAGCTGCTGGTTGCCGTCTCAGAGTAACTCGCAAGGGTGCATCAAGATGCTGTTCTGCTGTCCACTGCTCTGGTTCAGGATCAGTGGCGGGCTTGACTCTGCTGTGGTGGATCCAGGCGTCAATCTCGGCTACCTTTACTGCAGTTGGGGTAGACAGGATGACGGTGTACGGTCCCTTCCAATGGGGTTCCAACGGTGTCTTCTTCCAATCTTTGATCCACACCGAGGTACCAGGCTGGTAGGGATGCAAGGGTTCCGTCAAGTTGATAGGCAACTGGTCTTGGATCCACGTATGGAGAGTCTGCAGAACAAAACTAAGAGGTAGGAGTTCTTGTCTGGTTACTTCTGAACCAATCTGGGCTAAACTTCCTTTGACTCCCTGCACTATTGGTGGGGGTTTACCATACAAAACTTCAAAAGGGGAAAATCCTGTTGACTTTACAGGAGCTGAGCGTATTCTGAGTAAAGCTATTGGGAGCACTTGGGGCCACTTCAAGTGTGTCTCCTGACAAAGCTTGGACATTTGGGCTTTTAGGGTACGATTCATTCGCTCAACTTTCCCTGAACTCTGGGGTCTGTATGCAGTATGGAGTTTCCATTGTATCTGCAAAGCTTTTGCTAACTGCTGAGTAACTTGGGAGACAAATGAGGGTCCATTGTCTGACCCTATTACTGCTGGAATTCCGAATCTGGGGACAATCTCTCTCATTAAGACTTTGGTAACTTCTCGGGCTTTCTCAGTTCTGGTTGGGAAGGCTTCTACCCACCCAGAGAAAGTACAACTAATACTAATAGGTAATGGTATCCATTGGCTCTTGGCATTTCGGTAAAATCAACTTGGAGGTTGTGCATGGGGGTGACACCTCCTGACTGAACTCGGGGTGCCGTAATAAGGCCTTGCTTGGCATTATTTTTGGCACAGGTTAGACATTGACGTGCTACTGAGGCTGATATGGTTGTCATCAGAGGGATGTAAAAATGTGGTCTGAGTGCTTTTTTCCAGAGCACTCTTCCCGTAGTGGGTGGCTTCGTGGAAAGCTTTGACAAAAGATGGTCCTAATAGTTCAGGAATTACTATTCGTCCAGGAGGTTGACTGCCCTCTTCTGGTGGCAGCTCAATCCATCCATCTTTCAGTACTCCATCTTCTTTGTTACAGTAGTAATCCAATTCTTTGGTCGTATATCGTGGTGTCCATAAATTCAAAGGTACTGGGAACAATGCTGCTTGCATTGGTATAGCTTGTGGGGCAATCTGTCCTGTCATAGCTGCTTGTCGTGCTGAGGCATCTGCAAATCTATTTCCTCGGGCAACTTCTCCTTTTCCTGCTTGATGTCCTCTGCAATGCATAACAGCTACACGTGTTGGGGCCCAAACTGCATCAAGTAACATCAATATCTCGGGACCATATTTGACTGATTTTCCTCCAGATGTGATGAGCCCTCGTTCTTTATAGAGAGCTCCATGGGCATGCAGAGTGGTGAAGGCATATTTGGAATCTGTATATACATTTAACACAAGTTTTTCTCCTAACAGCAATGCTCTGGTGAGTGCTATCAATTCGGCTTTCTGGGCTGATGTGCCTGAGGCTAGAGCTGATGATTCAACTACTTCGTGTTGAGTGATGACTGCATATCCGGCACAGCGTCGTCCATCAAGAATGAGACTGCTCCCATCAACATAATAGATCTGGTCAGGATTGTCTATGGGCACATCTGTCAAGTCAGGTCGACTGGAGAACACAGTTTCCATGACTTCTATACAGTCATGTTCTGGGAGTTCTTCACTGATGCGTATCAAGGTAGCTGGGTTCAAGGCATGGCTCACTTCAAGTTGTATCTGTGGGTTTTCACATAACATGCTCTGGTACTTCAACATTCGGGAATTGGTGAGCCAATAATTTGCTTTTTGTTCCATAAGGGCAAGGACTGCATGTGGCACAGTGACTCGTATGTTCTGTCCTAGTGTGAGCTTGTCTGCTTCGCTCACTAGTAGCGCTGTAGCTGCAACTGCTCTCAAGCAAGGTGGCCATCCTTTGGCCACAGGGTCCAATTGTTTCGATAGGTATGCTACAGGTCGCTCCCAATTTCCCAATTTCTGAGTCAACATGCCTAAGGCATTTCCCTGTGCTTCATGTACAAACAAGTGGAAAGGCTTGTGGACATCTGGTAGTCCAAGTGCTGGTGATGACATCAATTCTTCTTTTAACTTCTGGAAGGCTGTATCCTGCTCAAGTCCCCACTCCAGTGGCGACTTCTCTTCTCCTTTTGTGGCTTCATACAGTGGTTTGGCAATTTGGGCAAAGTTAGGTATCCAGGTTCGGCAATATCCTGCCGCTCCCAGAAAGGCTCTGACTTGCTTTCTGGTTGTTGGAGTTGGAATTCTACATACTGCTTCTTTTCTTTCTCTGCCTAATCTTCTGCTTCCTTGGGTAATACGAAAACCCAAATATTTCACTTCTTTTTGGCATAGCTGTGCTTTTGCTCTGGAAACTTTGTATCCAGCTTCATCTAGTAACTGCAAGAGATCTTTGGTGGCTAGTATACATTCACTTTCTGATATGGCAGCTATCAGCAGATCATCCACGTATTGGAGAAGCACTCTCTTCCCCGGGGCTACTGGATAGCTTGAAAGGTCTTGATTCAGTGCAGCACTAAAGATGGTAGGTGAATTCTTGAATCCTTGGGGTAATCTTGTCCAGGTGAGCTGGCCCCCTCTTCCAGAGATGGGGTCCTGCCATTCGAATGCGAACAATATTTGGCTTACAGGGGCTAATCTTATGCAAAAGAATGCATCTTTCAAATCCAGTACAGTGAAATGGGTAGCTTCAGCAGGTATCAGTCCTAGAAGAGTGTAAGGATTGGGTACAACTGGATGTATAGTTTCAACTGCATCATTTACTCTTCTTAAGTCTTGTACTGGGCGGTAGTCCTCCGTCCCAGGTTTCTTTACTGGCAAAAGTGGAGTGTTCCATGGGGATTGACATACTTTTAGTAGGCCATACTCGAGCAATCTTTGTAGGTGGCGATGAATGCCTTCAATTGCAGCTCTTGGGAGAGGGTACTGTTTGACGTGCACTGGTGTAGCACTAGGCTTGAGGGTTACAATCACTGGAGCTATATGCTTGGCTAGGCCTGGGGGACTGCCTTCTGCCCATACTCCAGGTGGTGCATCAATACTTTTCAAAGTTTGTTCAAAATAGGTGTCTTGGACAGAATCATCAATGTAGTATCTCCATTCTTCTTCTCGGGGAACTGTCAGCAGCATTATTCCTGCTGGTTTGGCTTGGGGATTTACTGTCATTTGCATTTCTCCTTGTTCAGAGAAAGATATCTGTGCTTGAAGCTTGGCTAACATATCTCGTCCCAGTAGTGGCACTGGACATTCGGGCATGTAAAGGAATTGATGGGTTATTTGCTGTCCTCCTAGACTGCATATTCGATTTTGAAGAAAAGACTTTGTGGCTTTGGCACCGGTTGCTCCTATAATGGTGACTGCTTTTGTAGAAAATGGGGCTATCTTTTTGTCTATTACTGAATGTTGTGCTCCAGTATCAACCATAAAGTCCATAATTTGGTCTCCTATTTGTATTCCGACCATAGGCTCCTGGAGACCTAAAGCAAACTGGGAGCCCGGTCTGTCCTAATCCACGTCATTCTCATCATGGGCCGGTGTGGCCAATGCTTGAATGGCTCCTCCTCCTCTTTCTCGCTGGAATTGTTCTCGGTTGGCTCCTCCTCGATTTGGGGATAGCCTCGTCTTTCTTCTCGCCACTGATGATCGTTGTCGTCATCTTGCTGGGCGTCTACAAGTTGCGGGCACGTATCTCTCCAATGTCCTTCCTCTCTGCAGTAGGCGCATTGGTTCACGCCTAGCCTCTGGGTCCGGCCTCCGCCTTGATCCCGCCCTCTTCCTCTGCTCCTTCGACTAGGGACACCTCCCCTTTTCTGTTCAACTATGGCCGCAGCCAAAAAATCAGCTTTCTTCTTCATCTTTCTATCACATTCTCTCTGTCTTTCATTATCACGATTCACATACACTTTATGAGCGACTTCCAATAACTGTGTTGCATTCATGCCCGCAAACCCTTCTAATTTCTGTAATTTACGTCTAATGTCTGGTTGAGACTGGTTTACAAAAGCAGAATTCACCATACATAAACTTCCTGGTGCCTCGGGATCATAGGGAGTATACATTCTGTATGCTTCAGTTAATCTTTCATGAAAATCTGCTGGGCTCTCATCTATCCCTTGGATAACTCCTGCAACTTTGGAAAGGTTCATAGCTTTCTGGCCCCCCCTTTTCAGGCCTTGTAAAAAACCTTGGCGAAAACGGGCTAGGGCTGTGGATCCTTCATCTGTATTTGGATCCCAATGGGGGTCTTCATTCGGGAATTCTCTCTGGGCTGCTTCCCGACGGTCTATTATATTCTGCCCTGGTCCCGGAGCTACGGGGTTCTCGGCCATCCATTCAATAGCTGCTTTTCTAATTCGTGCTCGCTCTTCTGTCGTGAATAGGGTAGTCAGGAGCTGGCGACAATCTGGCCAAGTGGGTTGATGAGTTTCCATAATAGTAGTTACTAATTCTGTCAGCTCCTGGGGCTTACTAGTATAGGAGGCATAATGCGACCTCCAGTTTAACAAATCAGTTGTAGAGAAAGGGATATACACATAAGTTAGGGGTCCCGCTACCACCTCATCATTATCATTCTTTACGGGCACCCCCGGAACTTGCCGTAAAGTAAACATTTTGGCCGCCGTAGGTGTCTTTTGGGATCTAAGGGTTATTGTTGTAATTGTCTTTGAAGGGGTCACTTTCTTTTTCCCAACAGGTTTCACTTTGGGTATATCTTTTACTGGCGTGCTAGTGCTAGCAATCGCTTGTACACTGTCCTCCTCGTCTGGGGCATTCTCTTTTTCTCCTTCTTCTACCTCCGTTTCTGACTCACTTTTTATGGCATCCTCGTCTTCAGCTGATTCCTCTCTTTGCCCTCCAGGAGGGGGATCAGGGGTTGGGTCCCGCTCCCGCTCCGGCCGTCTCTGGGGTTCTGGGGCAGGACGCCGGGCTACCCTTATTGGACCTGGGGTTCGGGGCTGTCTGGGAATTATCTCTGGGGAATCAGGATCTACCAGGATGGGCTTCTTTCTGGATTTCTTATCCTGCTCTTTCATTTTGGGCTGTTCTGTTTTCTGTCTAGAATCTGTTTTCGCTAACATTATTCTGCACTGTTCCTCATAACAGCGCTGCGCCCAGGGGGGCGGATCCTCACAAATACTTAACCAGGAATCTATATAGGGATACTGATCGGGGTGCGCTATCCGCACTCTACGGTGTATTGACTGAATAATCTCTACATTGAACGTTCCCTCTCGGGGCCAGATGGGGTCTAAATCGGGCCACTCCCTAGTACACAAAATCTGCAAACGGGCTGCTGTCATTTTGATACCATATTCTCCTGAATATCCCTCTTTAAAATGTGCGATCATACATTCTAATGGAGTGTTTCTAGTAGACCCCGCCCCTCCCATTTCGATGTGTGCGCGCAACAACAGACAAAAGGGAAAAGGAGGACGGACCGTGGGTAAGGGGTCCTCACGGTCCTGGAAACGTATAGGGAATACAAATAACAAGACAAGACGACAATCGCTTCCCCCTTTTCGCGACCTGAACGCGGTCGCCCGGTCAGGAAATGCGCTACTCAGGGGTCCGCCTTCACTTGGTCCGTGCTGCCAGACCTCTCATTCACACTTCGTTCACACAATCATGCTAGCAACGTATCCCAGAATGCATTCGTTTCTATCTATTCTGACTAGTCTTTTCCCAATTACAAAAAGGATGGGGGTTTCACCCGGCGAATTCCCATGCGGGGTTACTCGGCCCTTCCTTGAGAGGTGATCAAGCTCTCTTACCAATTCCCAATATCTCGAGATTACAAATTCCAAATTCCAAGTTCCAATGGCAGTACTGCTCTTTCTATTTCTGTCTAGACACCAAATCAAAACTATACTCACCGGATCCGGTCCTCAAACTTCCCAAGCAGGCGCATGAGTTGGACCTTGGACTCCCCTCACTCGGGTTCGAGGCGTTGGCTCCAGCCGGGCCCGGCACCCGCCGAGGTCCGACCAGCTCCCTCCGATACAAGGGACCGGTGGCGCCAGGGAGCAGCCCTCGTCGGAAGGGCGCGATCCCGGCAGGACCAAGCCTATAGAGGCGGAAAGTCGTGGTATATTGCCCTATATACACTTTGATTCCACAACTTCCCGGCCAACGCACCAAGAATATGTAGCAGCAAAGCGCAGACAAACCAATAATACCAGGAGTCTGTTCAGAAGGTCCAAATCATTTATTTGTGCACAAGTCTCGAACCAGTCAATTTCAAAATGGCTGAGCAAAGTTTTCAAGCATTACAACAACTTTTATAGACTTCTGTTCCATTCTAGGTATAGAAAAACATTTCATTGGTCCCGGTACTCTCCCGTACCCCTTCCATTGGTCCCGGTACTGATAAGTTTATCCAATTATGTCCCTTCAGTGGGCATGACACCTGCATACCCCCCTTCTAGTCTCAATTACAATTGTCAGTTCATCAACTTGTTACTTTCACACTCTCAAAGCCATAGAACCAATTTGTGCATGCAGAGGAGCAGGGCTCTGCAACTCATCTGTCAGCACTCCCAATTATTTCTTTGCAGATGTACTTTTTCTTATCAGTAACTTTTAAACATGTTTTTCTGTATTTTTCCATCTCTCAGTTTTGCTTACCTAAGTTAGTTTAGTTCTCTTACAGAGTTCTATCCTACAATAGCAGCATATTGGGGGATGTGCAATCCTATATGCCTCTCCACAGGCCTCATTTACAGGTCAAGCTAGCCATGCTGGCCTGCTTATGTCAGACACCATGGGTCACAGGCCTGCACCTGCCACAGTTGAATGGTTGAGTTTACTGGTTTGAGGAAAGCCAGTGGTTGATAGCAGTAAGACAGAGATTCCATTGTGTTAAATCTGGTTTCAGAACTTAGAGGGGGGGCACTGTTAGATGTGCTCAGGAGTTAAGAATTAACAGGTTTTTTGACTTTTGGCTTTTTTTAGGATTCTTCTGATTTTTACATTAATCTCCAGAAGCAAGGTTGGTTAACATGTCTAGACATTTTTCATAGTTTAAATTTTCTATGCACTGTTCTCTAATCTTCCCCCCTGTTTGAGTGTGCTGCCTTTCCTGCTTCCAGTGTTATTCACAACAGAGACTGTGGTAAGGCTGTGGGGGCAGAATACTAGAATGCTGCTCTAGTCACAGGAAGGGAGGGAGTGAGCAGCAAAAATGAAGTTGTGCTTTAGAAATGAAATATCTGCACATGGAAGACTGAAGAGAAACGAATCGCCCCCCCCCTGAAAAAAAAAATAATGCTCAGTGCATTTCATTTCTACAGGAAAAGCAATTCCAACTGCTGCAGCATACAAACACTAATTCACAGTAACATACTGTAGCAGTTAAAGAATTGTGCCTTTCAGACCTCTCTCTCCTCTTATCTCTACTCCCCATCATACACTCAGAGAGCCAACGTAGAAATAAATATACAAACATATACTAACATACCTGTGCATACACAGGCATGCACATGGTAAGCATGCACCGACACACATACAAGCATACATGCACTGACATAACAGCCCACAAAGATACACATGCACACACACATAACAGAGAAACATACAAAATAGAGATACGCATACACAGGCAATGCAGATACAGACAGACGTGCATGTGCATGTGCACATACTTGCAAACACATGCAGAGGGGTTGGAAAGAATTCCAGGAACCATGCTCTGAGTACTTTTCCCATTTGTTTAAGACCTGTAGTGTCTGAACTGCATAGGGTCTGTGAGGCTTACAGTGTGGGAGCAGTGATTGGCCGATGGTGTGAACCATGAGATCTGCAGTGTAGGTATGACAAGCCTACAAATAACAGTACATACAAAAAAGATGTATTTACCTTGCACTATCTTTCTGCATAATACAGGTTTGCACTTCATCAAAAGTTAGGAGCCCTTTTAGCTTGGCTCCTAAAACAGGTCACTCGCTCCAGATAGTGATAGTGAAAAGTTTAGATTTTTACAAGCCCTACCTCATGTCTGAAAGAAGTCATTTTGGAACTCGATCTACTACTACTACTGAGCATTTGTTAGCGCTACAAGTCGTACACAGCGCTGCACAGACTGCTTGTAGGGACCAGCCAGTTGACTATCAGAGCAGGATAGGAGGAATTCAAAAACTGCTAGCACAACTGTTCAGGAAATAAAACACTGAATCATTCCATACTCTAGGTTACATTTTTGGCTGGCAGTTTTCTCCTGCTGCTTTGAGTTTCTAACTCAATAGAAACCAGTGTTGGGATCTAGTGCCACAACTTCAAATCTCCAGGAATAAGCAGGAATGCAGTCTTCACATATAGGTATCGTTGGTACTGAATGAGCCCGCACAGGAACGCTCTCCAGCGTCCAATTGGAAAGCTTTTGGGAGCATTCCAGTGTACCTACACATCTGCTTTCCCTCCTTCCCTAAGTCCTCTTCTCAGTTCTTCATTTTCCTCGGAGCCAGCAGGTTGTTTTCTTCCTGTCACTGCCGGAAAATGTTTTTTTGTTTGGTTTAAATCTGTACTGGTACCTTCCTTGATACTGGCCCTGAAATTTCTTTTCTTTTAAAATTTTTTTCTTTCTTTAATTTTTCATTTTTTCCAATTTTGGTGGTTCTACCGCCATATTAGGCCTTGGCCTACTTTTCTTTCACCACAATGGAAAAACACATCAGCGGCTTCAAAAAATGTACCAAGTGTTCTGATACAACATCAGTCACCGATAAACATGATTGGTATTTCAAATGTTTGGGTCCAGACCATTTACCAACTAAGTGTCCTTTGTGTCAATAAATGACAAAGAGGTCTAAAGAACAGAGCTAGACAGTATGGCTCTCCATTTGCCCCGGACTCTATTTCTGTGGCTTCCATATCGTCAAGGATGTCTGCCTCCTCTCTTGGTTCTCAGGTCTCCTCAAAGTCCAAATATAAGACTAAGTCTTCAGCATTGAAACTTGATACCGATCCTTGAGGTATGTCCTTTCATCGGCATTGAGATTCACCGAAAGGGGCATCTGTTGCAGACAGGCCTGCCAAATTAGCCCATTGAGAGGACCAGCCCTCCAAAGCAGAACAGGGGCTCCAGAATGCTCCCGAGGCCTCGACTTCTGGAGAGCTACTGGTTCCATGTTCTGGGATGGTGGCTGATAGCCCCATGTGGGATTCTACACAGGCATCAGCTGCCTCCCCTCCACCAGTGCATCCTGGCTGTCGAAAGGAGTTTGGCAGCCTCAGTACCGTCGGTATCGACAGCTCTAGCAGTGCAGGCATCAGCATCCGGTCCACGACCAATACCTCCACGGCCGATGCCAGACCTGGAACCTGCATCAGGTTCCGATACCTCCTCTGGAACTGACAGACATCGTTGGTACCCAACCGGTTCCCGCTGCTGCACTGACCGATCATCTGTATCGGCATCAGGGCTCAACATCGATGCGAGACTGTTGATACATTGACTTTCTGTCTGAATCGGACACTACCTCCTCCGATTCAGATGATGCATCAGACGATTCCAGAGTAACCCGGGATCACTCTTCCGATACATCCCCTCCTCATGAGCGGCCTCTGTCCTCACCAGAGGACATGTCTTTTCAAGACTTCATTTGGGACATGGCAGCAGGGCTGCAGATTACCGTAGCATGGGAGACGGAACAGAGGGCAGAGGAATTGGAAATCTTCCAATTCCCCTCGACGCCCAAAGAGGTGGCCACGTTACCAGTACATCGTATCTTGCAGGATCTAATGCTACGTGTGTGGGTGGCCCTGTTAACTGTTCCACCTATCAGCAAATGACTAGATACCATGTACCAAGTTCTACCTTGCCCTGGCTTTCAAAAGCCTCAACTACCACGCCACTCCATGGTGGTGGAATTGGCGATGCAGCGCATCAAGAATTCTAAGAATCATTCTTCCATGCTTCTGGGCAGAACTCTCAATGCCTTTGGTCATCGGTGTTTTCAGGCATGCATGCTCACTTCTAGGATTACTTCCTACATGCCATATATGGGCATGTGTCTCAAGGATATCTCCAGGGATCTAGAGAACCTTACCCATTGCACCCACAGAGCTGGCATCTATGTGCGTGTGTGCACACATACAAAAACACAGACATACACAGTCATACAGACAAAACACATATGCACATTAAAAAATGGACTAATTCCAAGAGGCATGCTCTACATGCTTTTTCTACTATATACCTCCTCTCCCACTGCTGCCATACCCCCTATCCTTTCTGGGACAGCTCTTAGCGATTCAGATATGTATTTCATTTTGTTTGTGAGCAAACCATTTAACTTTCTTAGGTTGCTGTGTATGGTGACACTTTGTGACTGAACTGCATAGTTTGCTACTGGTTGCTATGGGTACTGCCTTCCAGAGGCAGAGAAGCGTGGCAATACCTGTTGCCATGAGACAGTGGCATCCTGTGGCTAAACTGTAAACTCCATCCTTTGAAATTAGATAGCAACATCACACTTTCTTTCATTTTATTATTCTTTCCAAACCAATGGAATGTTTGGGCACAGCTCTATGCAAATCACACTTCCCCTTTCCTCTCCATGTCAGAGACACACATATGCAGAGGTGTTGGAAAGAATGCCATGAGCCATGCTTCACAGGCTTTCCTCATTTGTTATTCTTTCCAACCCAACTCAGCATAATGTTGGAAAGAAATTATTCGTTAGGAATGAAAAATGTCTGTCTGTTTGGGACAAAATGACACTCTGGCATCATAGTGGAATAGGACCAAATTTGTCATGGGGAAAATTGGAAAATGTATTTATTTTAAAACATTTATAGCTTGCATTATTTATGAATCTAAGTGGGTTAAAATATGCATGCATAATGCAAACTACTAACAGTAGGCATTTACAAACCAACATAAACGGTACATAAAACCAGACTAAGATAAAATAAATATTGTAAACTAAGTGGCTGATATTTAGATGCCATAGTGGTTGGCCACAGTGCTTAAATATCAGTGAGATATTCAGCATCAGTATCAGATTGGAGATATCGTTGAATATCTCGCCTTGCAGGACCAATATTCAGCAGGGATTCTGCGGATAGCAACTTAGACCAGCCTTTTAGTGAGCACTGGCATTTTTTCTCCTCCTATAGGCCACCCCTCCACTAGCTGGATAGTGGTCTGTGGGGATAATGCCGCTGAATATCATGGTTAGCACCCTTAGTTGGCCGGCCAACCATTAGCCAACCAACTAAGAGTTCTGAGTATTAACCCATACAGTAATAAAGCAATAAAATTTGTAATCCTCCCAAGTGATTTTTTTTTCTAAAAGCTCAAGTGCTATTCAGCCAACCATATTTATACTAGACACACACCTTTATACTAGACACACACCTTACAATGGATACACACATTAGCAATACCATAAAGAAAATCTATTTTAAACTCAAAACCCTCAAACAACTTCGTCCGTTAGTATCTACGCAAGACTTTATCAACATAATCCAGGCCACCATAACTCCACATTTTGACTTTGCCAATCTAATTCTAATAGGCATATCAAAACAAAACATCAAACGATTGCAATTAGCGCAAAACGCAGCGGCCAGAATTACACTGAAAATCAACTCATTCCAACACATATCACCAATACTAGCCTCCTTTCATTGGCTACCAATTCAAAGTAGAATAATCTATAAAACAATAATAACTTCATTCAAGGCCTTATATGATATGGCCCCAACTATGCTATGCAACTTAATAAACAAAGAACCATCTAAGCCCACACACAGAAAAGGACAAATGAACAGATTAAAGATCCCAAAAGATTACACAAGAGCCCATAAATCAACAAATAACAGAGCCTTTTCCCACATAGCCCCAACGACTTGGAATTCACTCCCAGAAGAACTACGAACACTAACGGAGATCATGGAACTCCGTAAAAAACTGAAAACTTACCTGTTCAACAAACACTATAACACAGACAACTCATCACCTGCCCTAGACAAAGGTTAAACAGGCACCTGTCTGCACCAAGCAAAAACCCTTAACCCACACTGACAACACACACTCATGACGACTTCACAACTTATATCCTTTTACTTCCATGTATATATATACATATATAAAATTGTATATAGTTTACTCTGTTCTGTATTATTTCTCACTGTTTAGACTGTATATTCTATTTATACTATGATGTTCCTTGTAAATATGTTCTGTTATAATATGACGTTCACTGTAAAACAAACTTGATTTGTTAATTATTTGTTCATTGTAAACCGCAACTGAACCTTGGAAGATACGGTATATAAATGTGTATAAAATAAATAAATATTTATAAATAAATGTGCTAAAAAAATAACTGCTTTGGAATCTTATAACTGGAAGTTCTCCAGGACCAAGCAGGAAGTCAGTCCTCACTTATGGGTGACGTCGGCGCCGACGGAGCCCTCGCGGAGCAATTTTCCCCAGCTTTCGCAGAAAGCCTTTGGGAATTGCAGCGCGCTTGCGCGGTCTCCTTCCTGCCCAGGGATGCCATCTAACTCAGTCTTCTTTTTTCCGCGGAGCCCTACAGACGTAGTTTGTTACCACCGCTGAAAAAGTTGATTTCTTAGTTTGATTTCTCGTTTATTTTTTTCTCGGTTCGTGTGTCCTCTTCCCGCCGGGCTTTTGAGCCCGTTTACGTATTTATTTTTTATTCCAACTGGCGTTTTCGCCACTTTTTTCCTTCATCCCTGGCAGCGCGGTCCTTCGACCTTGCAGGGGTTCTTTTTCCCCCGATGGCTGCCAGCGGTTTTAAAAAATGTGATCGTTGTGTCAGACTCATGTCTCTTACTGACACGCATGACTGCTGCCTCCGCTGCCTGGGGCCCGAGCACAACCCTATGAGTTGCGGCCCGTGCAGCAGGATGTCCTCGAAAGCCCTGAGGAGTCGACATTCCCAAAGGGATCGTATCTTCTCTGACTCCGCGCGGACCTCGTCAGAGGCTTCGACGTCTCGTGGCTCCGGTTCAGACCATCGTCGGAGTTCTTCTGAACGGGGCTCCCCCGGCCGGGAACACCGGCGGAAGAAGAGGCCCGCGAGGGTGGAGCCGGACGGCAACCCTGGTTCCTCGAGGGCCAGGTCGCTCAGCCCGGTCCGACTCCCCGGGCCCTCGGAGGGGGAGAGGCCTTCGAAGCTTCCTCATCTCGAAGTGGAGGCGCCTGGACACGTGAGTGAAATAGTCCTCCTGGACTCCCCCATGGATGAACCGACGTCGGGCCTGGCACCGTCGGGGCCCGAGTCGGCGGATGCTGGGTCTTCTGAGCTTGGTTTCAGACTGACGACCTTGGAGCGCAGTATCTCTGCCTTCATGGACCAGCAGCGGGCATTGATCACCGGCCTCGCCAGTGCATCTGCCCCAACCACCGGGACGTCGACGCCCAGGTTGACCCCGGAGCCCGAGTCGATCCTTGAGTCCATGCGAACCCGAGTCGATCCTCGGCCTAGGTCTCCCTCGGCTTCCCGTTCGGGACCGAGGTCCTCGACGCCGGCCTCGGCGTCGGGGAGGAGGTCCCCGGGCCCTGCGCGCACGGAGCCGCTCGACTACTCCTCGGAGGAGTCGGGCTGGGACACGGAGGAGGACGAGTCTCCCGGCTCCTTTCAGACCTGGTGCGTCCCCTCCGACTCGCCCGAGTCGGAGCCCCGGAGGCGCTCCCCCCCCCCGGAGGATACTCGGTTCTATGATTTCGTGAGGGATATGGCCAAGACCTTGGCTTTTCCCGCGGATCCGGAGGAGGAACCCCGGGCCGAAGAGCTCGAGGCCCTTCAATATGACTCCCCCCCTAGGGAGGCCTTTACTGTACCGGTTCCCCCGATGCTGGAGCGGCTTCTCTTCCGCATGTGGGAAAGCCCGGCCTCGACGCCGGTACTGAGCAAGCGGGTCGATTCCATGTATCGGGTCCGCAAGAGCCCCGGGTTCCAGAAGGCGCAACTACCGCACCACTCCATGGTGGTGGAATCGGCCATGCATCGACTCAAGAGTCAAAAGATGCACTCCTCGGTGCCTCCGGGTAAGTAGGTCCGGACTCTGGATGCCCTTGGTAGGAAGTGCTTCCAGGGCTCCATGCTTGCTTGTCGGGTCCAGACATATCAGTTGTATATGGGTATGTATCTCCGCGACCTGACGAAAGAAATGGCGGGTTTTTCCGCCGGTCTCTCCGAGGAGCCCTTGCAGTGGTTCCAAGCCCTGTCCACAGGGATTTGAGAGTGTTCGAAGTTCATTTCTCGAGCGGCCTATGATGGCTTCGAAGCATCGGCTCGAGTAGCCGGAGCCGGCATCGGGGCTCGCCGCCAAGCTTGGCTTCAGTCATCCGACCTCGAGCCGTGGGTGCAGGACAAGTTGGTCGATGTCCCCTGCAGAGGGGAAAACCTCTTCGGCAAGCCCATGGCCGACAAGGCGGCGGAACTCGAGTCAGAGACTCTCACCAGGACTCGCCTTTCCAGAAAAACCTCTGCTCCTTCTCAGAAGAAGAAGGGCTCGGGGAAAAAGCCCTTTTACCCGAGGAAGGTGTTCGCTTATAAGCAGCACCACCCACACTATCAGGCCTCAACAACCCCTCATCAGGGGCAGCAGCCTAAGGGGCAGGGTAACGGATCTCGGAGGCAGAAAGCTCCCAAGCCCACCACGCAGGCCCCAGCCCAGCAGGGTGGGGGTTTTTGACTATGCCAGCATAGCCTCTCCCCCCCAGGAGCCTCGCTCAGCATGGGGGGCCGGCTGACCCACTTTGCTCACAGGTGGTCAGCCGTAACATCCGATGCCTGGGTGTTGCGGGTGGTTCAAAACGGCTACCTCCTACATTTTCACCAGGTGCCCCCCCCTACTTCCCGGGGGAGCCTCCCAGACCCCCGCTGCACGAGGACGTGCTTCTTCAGGGGCTGCAAGGTCTGCTTCAGGAACGGGTGGTGGAACCAGTGCCCCCACATCTGTGCGGTCACGGTTTCTACTCGAGGTACTTCCTGGTGCCAAAGAGAACAGGAGGCCTCCGACCCATTCTGGACTTACGCAACCTCAACAAGTTCCTGCAGCGGGAAAAGTTCAAGATGCTTTCCCTTGGAACCCTACTGCCCTACCTCCAGCAGGGAGATTGGCTATGCTCCTTGGATCTAAAGGATGCTTATACCCACATCCTTATTCACCCGGACCACCGGCAATACCTAAGGTTTGTGGTGGCGGGGAACCATTATCAGTACCGAGTACTGCCCTTTGGCCTGTCCTCCGCTCCCAGGGTGTTCACGAAGTGCCTGGCAGTGGTGGCAGCCTTCCTCAGGCTTCAAGGCCTCTTCGTCTTCCCATACCTGGACGACTGGCTCGTCCGAGCAGCGTCTGCTCCAGAGGTCGCCCGGGCCACCCAGCGTATGGTGGCTCTGCTTCAGCACTTGGGCTTCGTCATAAACTTCGAAAAGTCCGCTTTGCTTCCCTCTCAGGACCTCGAGTTCATAGGGGCACGGCTGGACACTCGGCAGGCTCGTGCCTTCTTGCCTCTAGAACGGGCCAACAGGCTTGTGGCTCTAGCCGGCAGGTTCAACAGCGAGTCGCCGGCCCCTGCCAGACAGTTCCTGCAACTACTCGGACACATGGCCTCCATGGTCCATGTCACTCCGAATGCCCGTCTATATATGAGACCTGCTCAATGGAGCCTCCGCACTCAGTGGCACCAGGCCACGGGGAGACTGTCGGACCTGATACAGATTTCCAACCGTCTGGTCTCCTCCCTGCAGTGGTGGCTTCACCTACCCAACCTAATGCGCGGCATGTCCTTTCAGTCGGCCCCCCCGTCCCGGGTGCTCACGACAGATGCCTCCCTCCTGGGCTGGGGGGCGCATTGTCGGGGGACGTGCACTCAAGGCCTTTGGACACCCTGGGAGGCCACCCAGCAGATAAACTTTCTAGAGCTACAGGCGGTCCGCCTAGCTCTGCGGGCCTTCTCTCACCTGACATTCGGTCAGTCCGTTCTGGTGCAGACGGACAATCAAGTTGCCATGTTCTATGTGAACAAACAAGGGGGCACGGGCTCCCTCCTTCTATGTCAGGAAGCCTGGAGGCTGTGCTCTTGGGCTGTCGATCACGACGTCCTCCTCAAAGCGGTTTTCCTGCTGGGGCAGGACAATTGCCTGGCAGACAAACTGAGCCGGATTCTGCTGCCGCACGAATGGAAGTTGAACCCCGTGGTGGTCCAGCAGATCTTCCACCGGTGGGGCTCTCCCATTGTGGACCTCTTTGCCAGTCCCCTAAACAGGCAGCTCCCCAGATTCTGCTCCCGGCACCCTCACCCTCTTCGAGTGGCGCCGGATGCTTTCCTCATCCCGTGGTCCACGGGTCTGCTGTATGCCTTCCCCCCCCACACCACTGGTGTCCCGGACCTTGTTCAAAGTTGTCCAGGACAGGGCTTCCATAATTCTGGTAGCGCCCCGGTGGCCGAGGCAACCGTGGTTCCCTCTGCTTCTACAGCTAGTGGTGGACACTCTTCCCCTGGGGTTTCAGCCGGATCTCCTGACCCAGGATCAGGGCACTCTTCTGCACCCCAACCTCAGGGCCCTGCACCTGATGGCTTGGCTGCTGAAAGGGTAGTCCTAGCCCCGCTGCTGCTGCCCCCGGATGTGGAAGCCGTCGTCCTAGCATCTCGGCGACCTTCCACCCGGAAATCTTACGCCCTCAAATGGCGTCGCTTCTCAGTCTGGTGTTCTCAGCGATCTGAGGACCCCTTTGCCTGTCTAGTATCGGTGGTACTGCAATATTTGACCCGGTGAAAAGCGGGATATAAATACAGCTAAATAAAATACAGCTAAATAAAATATTTGCTTCACCTCTCCGATCTGGGTCTTAAATCCAATTCTGTCAGAGTCCACTTCAGTGCTCTCTCTGCTCATCATTCACCGGTTGAGGGTCAGTCTCTCTCTTCGCACCCCTTGGTGGCACGTTTCCTCAGAGGCCTCCTTCTGCTTAAACCTCCGTTGTGCCCTCCAGCCCCTGACTGGGACCTCAACGTGGTTCTACATAGGCTTACCTGCCCGCCTTTTGAACCCATGGCTACCTGCCCTCTTCGTTTCCTTTCCTGGAAAACTCTCTTCTTGGTAGCCCTCACATCCGCGAGGCGCGTAAGTGAACTACAGGCCCTAGTGTCGGAGCCTCCGTACACTAGGTTCTACAGGAATAGGGTGGTCCTGCGGACCCACCCTAAGTTCCTCCCAAAGGTGGTCTCCCATTTTCACATCAATCAAGAGGTGGTTCTTCCGACCTTCTTCCCCAGGCCGCATGCCGGCCGAGCTGAGACTGTCCTGCACACTCTGGATTGTAGAAGAGCCTTGTCCTTCTACCTTGATCGTACACGGGAGCATAGGAAAGCGGTTCAGCTTTTCGTATCTTTTGATCCCAATCGGTTGGGAGCGCCTGTCTCCAAGCGCACTCTGTCCACCTGGGTGGCCGACTGTATCGCCTGGACTTACGAGGCTGCCGGCCTCTCCTTGGAAAGTCGCGTCACGGCTCATCGGGTCAGGGCGAAGGCCGCGTCCGTGGCTCACCTCCGCTCTGTTCCGTTGGCGGACATCTGCCGGGCCGCTACTTGGTCTTCAGGTCAGACCTTTGCGGCTCATTACTGCCTGGAAAGGGAGTCCCGCAGGGACAGTGCTTTCGGTCAGGCAGTCCTCCACAATCTCTTTGAGGTTTAGGCAACTCCTACCCTCCGGCCCCGGTGTTTGGCTACCGGCCGGATGCGTATTCAGAGAAGATTCCTTCCTTTATTTATTTATTTATTTATTTACATCTCTTATATACCGCACTATTTGGAAGCTCTTTCGGCTTGAGGTCTCCGGTAGCCTTAAGCTTGGGAGTCCCATAAGTGAGGACTGACTTCCTGCTTGGTCCTGGAGAAAGAGTAGTTACTCACCTGTAACAGGTGTTCTCCAGGAGCAGCAGGGATCAGTCCTCACTACCCTCCCTCCTCCCCTTGGAGTTGCAGTCATTCTTATTGCAAACTTTTTGCTGTCTTTCCGCTATGTCATCAGACTGAGTTAGATGGCATCCCTGGGCGGGAAGGGGACCGCGCATGCGCGCTGCAATTCCCAAAGGCTTTCTGCGAAAGCTGGGGAAAATTGCTCCGCGAGGGCTCAGTCGGCGCCGACGTCACCCATAAGTGAGGACTGATTCCTGCTGCTCCTGGAGAACACCTGTTACAGGTGAGTAACTACTCTTTACTTAAACTGACAGGTAAGGGACTCAGGATAGGGGAAGTGACCGCTTAAATGTGCTTTCACCTGCTTTCTAAGTGCAGTAGCATGAGTAAATGTTCTCACCTCTCCCGGAAGAGAGTTCCACAATGTTGAACTAGCTACTGAAAAGACCCAAGAATGGATTTCAGTTAAACATGCCAAGCGAAATCTTGGAACATTCAATAAGCCTTAACCTTTTTACTTTAATAGACAAGGTGGACTATATACCTTAAGCAATGTATAAATACATAAAAGCATTTCATTACTTAATGTTCTATGTACTAATGCCATAATTTTAAAATTGATTCACCAAAAAGACTGGAAGCCACTGCAAGGAAAGCAGTACTGATGTAATATGCTCATTTCAATACCCATGCCAAATGTTTAATGCCAGTTTATGATGGAACATCCATTCTCCATGAACAAACAGGAAATAAATCCTCACTATGAGTGATGTCACCAACGGAGCCCCACACGGAATACTCCCCAGCTTCCAGAGGAAGCTTTTGGGAGGTAGACCGTACATGCGTGCCTGCCTTCTAGTTCCCTGTGGTACCATATTCTCCAGTCTTCTTTTTTCTGCAGAGCCCTTGTGACTAGGATTTTTCACTTTTATTTTTCCTGCCCGTCATTGGTTAGCTGGGTTTTATCCCCCCTTTTAGGGTTCGTTTTTGTCTTTTTCAATGCTTTTGCGTGTCTTTCAATGCTTTTACTTATTTATTTCCCTCTTCGGGGTGGTTTCCCACCCCTGGCAGTTTTTCACTTTGACTTTGCTGAGGCAGTCTTTTTCAACATGTCTAAGCCAGCTAGTGACTTTAAGAAATGCACCAACTGTGACAAAAATATCTCTGTCACAGACCATCATAATTGGTGTTTGCAATGCCTTGGTCCTGTCCACGAGCCGGTGTCTTGTGAACTCTGTTTGCAGATGATGCTAGAGGGCTGAAAGGTTGGGAAAAGCAGGAGGAGTCCCTCTTTGGCTCATCTGATTCAGCATCCTCAGCCCCGATCCCCTTATCTACACCTGCAAAAGGTTCGGAGGTGGCTAAGAGGAAGGAGCAGCGTGCTCAGACAGAGCTGAAGGGTCCGAGTAATGAGGGGAGGTTCCCTCAGAGATCCCGTCGACAGGTGAGTACCAGAAGTACCGCATGCAGCGCCCCCGCAGCCTGTCTTGACAAGATGCCGCCAACGTTGGCTGGAGTGGCCAGCCAAACTTCCACGGTGGAAGGACCCATCCAGAATGGCGGAGTCCACTCCCAATATCCAGGAGGGCAGCTGGATGTCTCTCGATGCTCCTATCATTGTGGAATTCCCACCTAAGATAGCAGTTCCCCCCTCGCAGGTGGCAATTCTGGAGGAAACGCCTTTGAGCTTTGGAAGCTCACCTGGCAGTGGTGGAAGCCTTGCAAACCGCTGACTTCGTGGCACGGAATACATCATCACCTTACTCCTTTCAGACTATCCTGGAGACCCTAGCCCTGCCTGCGGAGGCTGGGACATCGGGTGGGAGATCACTATTGACCCCTGTCGCTGGAGCCATCTCCCCCTCCAGTGTGTTGGAGTCAGAGACCCAGGGGCACCGCTATCAGCATGCTGGGCAGCATGAGAATCATCAACGCTCTCCCAAGCCACAGAGCTGGCAGGACGAGGAGACTCAATGCTATTTTAACTTCCTCTCAGAATTGGAATGGGAGACCAAGCTGGAATCAATCGCATCGGACCTTCAGTCTAATCTGTCACCCCAGCCTGAGCGGCGCAAGTCTCCCCCGGAAGACATGTCCTTCCAGCACTTCATTCGGGACATGCCCAAGGCCATCCCTTTCTCCCTTGAGTCAGAGGAGGAACAAAGGGTGGAGGAATTGGAATTCCTCCAGTATCCGTCTGCCCCCTGGGAGGCAGTGACGATTCCCATCCACTATGTACTGCAGCAGCTGCTACTGTCATCAGCAGTTGGCTTGATTCCCTATATCAGGTCCAGAAGGTCCCGGGTTTTGACAAGCCACAGTTACCCCACAATTCCACCATTGTGGAGTCAGCCCTGAAATGCATAAAGAGTGCCAAAACGCACTCCTTGGTCCTACCGAGTTGCGAGGCTTGGACCCTGGACTCCTTTGGAAGGAAGTGCTTCTAAGGAGTTTTTATCTTTATTTGATATACCGCCCAGGCTGAAAGGCATTAGAATGGTTTACAAACTCTATAAGAAGGTACTAGATATATTCCCTCATCCCCGAAGGACTCACACTCTACATGTGTACCATGCTGATTACCCGGATCCTGATCTACCAGACCTATATGGGCATGTTCCTCAAAGATGTTATGCTGGACCTGGAGGACTTTACCTCCCTCATTTCTGAGGACTGCTACAAGTCCTTTCGGAACTTAATGGATCATGGGAAGGACTGCTTGAAGTTCATGGTGCGCAGTTCCTACAATGCCTTTGGCGGATGGCATGGTGAATTCAAAGGAGCAATGGGTCCAGGATAAGATCACTAACGTCCCTTGCTGGGGCAAAAACCTCTTTGGCAAGTCCATGGAGGAAAAAGCCGAGGAGCTGGAGAAAGAGCAGCTAACTCTCACCAGGCTTTCCAGGAAGACCGCGGACCCAATGCAGAAGAAATACCAAGCCAAGAAAGCCTTTATCCTTGCCTGTGCCTATACTTCATGGCCCAGCTGCAGGTGCAGCCTAAGGTTCAGACTCCCATGCACAGTGGAGGGAGGTGACCCCAAAGGCCCAACCCACCCCCCAACCCAAGCCGGGTGCGGAATTTTGATGGGATTCTCAGGAGCATAGCCAACCATCCATTGCCCATTGAGCTGCCCCTGCAGATCGGGGGGTGGGGGGGCGGCTCATGCACTTTGCCCACCAGTGGCTGCTTGTCACCTCAGACACGTGGGTACTGCAGATTATCCAAAGCAGATATCAGCTGCACTTTACCCAGCTGCCACCTCTGTACAATCCCGGGGAGTACTCCATGGATTCCACACACCGGAGTCTCCTGCAGACCAAGGTCGAGACTCTACTCTCCGACCTTGTCATTGAGTCGGTTCCCAGATTGGGCAGGGATTCTACTCATGGTACTTCCTGGTACCCAGGAATACTAACAGGTGCTCTCCAATTCATGATAGGCCACGGCCCCTCGGGTCATCACAAAGTGTCTGGCAGTTGTGGCCAGGGGGTCTTTGTCTTCCCGTATGTGGATGATTGGCTGATCAAGGCTACCATGCCTGCTGGCATCCAACAGTCTGCTGCACTCACAATTCAGGTGCTCAAAGGTGAAGGTCCACGTCCATCTGACACAGCAGCTAGAATTCATCAGGGCCCTCCATGATACCTCTCAGACAAGAGCCTTTCTGCCTGTGGACCGCCTATAACACCTCATCGAAGTGGTGGGTGTGCTGCAATGCCAGCACCATACCATGGTGCTGGCATTGCAGCGAATGCCCTCCATGCTTTTTGTGTGCACCTGGAGAATCAGGTAGTCCTGATTCAAATGGACAACCAGGTGGCAATGTTCTATGTGAACAAGCAAGGAGGCACACGATTTGTACCTCCTGTGCTGGGAGGCTGTTCACCTCTGGAAGTTCACCAGCTGCTGAACTGTGAGTTCTATCTGTCTGTCTCCACATATTTATTTATCTATTTGTCCTTATTGGTGGGTTCCCTTACCTACTCCATTGCTGTAGAGTTTAATTTATTTTCCTCTTAGTCTACCTGAGTGACTACTCCTCCCCCTGCTGAGGTATTGTTGTAGACCTCCATTTCCTGTCCTGCACGTGTGCTTGCTCAGATTGCCTTTCTGTTCTTTGGGAAGAGCAGTGCTCTCCAGAGCTCTCCCAAAAGGTGATTTTTGCTGAACTTGCTGCTGAAATCTGTTTGTCTCCACATATTTATTTATCTATTTGTCCTTATTGGTGGGTTCCCTTACCTATTCCATTGTGTGTGCCCATAGTTCAGGAACAGCCTACTGGCCAGAGACGCCTAGGTTCCCGCCCGCCCTACCCCACCCCTCACCCCACCCACCCCAGGGGCTACATTGCCTATATAGTGGTCACATACATGCCATCTATCCTTCCTAGCTTGGGTTAAAGCCCACATCTTCTTCATCTTTTCTTCTTCTTCTTCTACCTCATCTGGGACTGCTTAATCAACATGTCGTGTATTCAGTGCAATAACTGCTGTACTTTCATTCCAAGACGAATCATTTGGAGCCTAAGAGCTTGTCCTATGTGCCTCAAATCAGCTGCCATGCATGAACAACTGACTTTACTAAGAAAAGACCTAGCTGCCATGCATAAAGAAGTGACTCTTCTGAGGGAGGAACTGGCTGCAATGAGGAGCACCTCTTCTAGGATACGAACTGAACAAAGTCCACTACTGCTCTCACAAAGAATCAAACACCCCAGGAACAAATGGATCACAGTGGGTTCTGGTAGATTGCGATCTGTAACGCAGAGACATCCTATACATCAAGAGATATCCCTGCACATTGCCTTCTCTGCCTTGGCTAATGAGGATGCCCAATCCAAAGAAACTGAAGGGCCCTTCAATGAGTCAGACAATGCCCAATCTCCTGCTAAAACACCAACTATGAAGAAAACTTCACCAAACAGAAAACTACTACTACTTGGAGATTCTATCATCAGAGGCACCAACTTGGGAACACAGTTCAAAGGAGAGAAGATAGTCATGTGCCTACCAGGCTCTTCTGCCAGCAGGAATACAAACCAAGTTGTTGAAATACTTAGTGCAAAAAGTGAACACTCCAAACTTGATGTTGTTGTCCACTTGGGCACAAATGACCTGGCTAGAAACAGTGCCTCTATAGTCCAAAAGGACTTCCAATCTCTGGGAGAGAAACTCAAGCCAGTTGTTAACACTGTTGTATTCTCAGAAGTTCTACCTGTTCTTCGTAAGGGGACAAAAAGGCTGCATCGCATTAACAGCTTTAATACATGGCTCCAGACCAGGTGCAAACAAGAAGGATTCAGATTTATTGGCGACTGGGGCAACAGATGGACCAACAAGAGACTATACTCTGCTGATGGACTACATCTCTCTGTCGCAGGGAAAAGAATCCTAAGTGAAAAATTCAAGCAATATGTGGATATGCATTTAAACTAGAAAAAGGGGGTGATGGATGTGGAAGGTCAAGCTCTGGACGTCACCCCCTGCAAAAGCAGGTTAAAATCAGAAACAGCCACACTTTTAAACCACACATCAAAAACAAGTGGGAAAATGTAGGCAGAACAAAATCAAGGCAAAATACACACAAGCCAGGTAAATGCTGGAAAGCAATGAGCACAAATGCTCGAAGCTTAGCCAACAAAATTCCGGACCTGGAAGCCCTAATGGTAGAAATGGATTTGGACATTGTGGCCATTACAGAAACATGGTTTAATGAATCGCATGATTGGGATATAGCCATAGCTGGCTATAATCTATTCAGAAGAGACAGAGAAAATGGAAAAGGAGGAGGAGTAGCCTTGTATGTTAAAAGCAATATTAAAGCTACTGAAATGCAGGGGACATGTGGAAAAGAAGACGCGCACTGGATTGCGTTGGAAAGAGGAGATGGCACTGTCATCCATATTGCTGTAGTCTACAGATCTCTGACTCAAATTGAAGAGAGAGATAACAAATTGATTATAGATATTGCCAAGATAGCAAAAAAGGGGGAAGCGATCATATTGGTTGACTTTAATGTACCTGATGTGGATTGGATTACTCCTTCTGCACATCTGGAAAGAAGCAAAAACATTGTGGATGCTCTCCAAGATGCATTACTTAGACAAATGGTGATGGAACCAACCAGGGAAAGCTCAACGCTTGATTTAGTGTTCACCAACGGTGATTGCGTGTTGAATGTCTGCGTGAGTGCCCCTGTGAGCAACAGCGATCATCACACGGTGTGGTTTGAGATAAAGCCATGGTACAGGCCAATCATAGCAAGCTCTAAAGTCCTAAACTTCAAAAACACTGATTTCAATAAAATGGTCAAGTACTTAAAGGAGGAGATGATGGGATGGAAGGAGATAAGGGAAGTGGAATTGCAATGGGCTAAACTAAAGGTGGCAGTAAAAGTGGCAACAGATAAATATGTAAGAAAAGTAAATAAAAACAAGAGGAGAAGGAAACCTATTTGGTTTTCCAAAGAAGTGGCTGCTCAAATAAAGTAAAAAAACACAGCTTTCGCAAAATTCAAAAGCTTGCAAACAGAAGAACACAGAAATGAATACAGGATCAAACTCAGAGTCTAAAAGAGAAATAAGAATAGTAAAATCAAAGGCATAGGAAAAGATGGCTAAAGATGTTAAGGTTTGCGACAAAACCTTCTTCAGGTATATTCGGGAAAGGAAGAAGATCAGAGTTGGAATTGCAGGACTCAGAAGTGCTGGGAAAGGACTCGTGGAAAGTGACATTGAAAAAGCGAAATTGCTAAACAAATACTTCTGCTCTGTTTTTACTAAAGAAAATCCTAGAGATGGACCAGCTGTGACTCCCAAATATAAAAATGGGAATGAAGTACATACCACACCATTCACAGAAGATGATGTGGTAGAACAACTTGCTAAACTGAAAGTGGACAAAGCCATAGGACCGGATGGGATACATCCCAGGATACTGAAAGAACTCAGAGAGGTTCTTGCAGGACCGTTAAAGGATGTCTTCAACAGATCCTTGGAAACAGGAGAGGTTCCTCAGGACTGGAGTATGGCTGATGTCGTACCTCTACACAAAAGTGGTGACAGGGAAGAAGTGTCAAACTACAGGCCCGTGAGCCTTACCTCGGTGGCGGGAAAAGTAATGGAGGCGCTTCTGAAAGAGCGAATAGTGAACTTTCTCATAACCAACAGGTTGCAAGATCCGAGGCAACATGGTTTTACCAAAGGAGTTCTTTGACTGGGTGACCAAGGAACTAGATCAGGGGCATGCGATGGATGTCATCTGCCTGGATTTCAGCAAAGCCTTTGATACTGTTCCTCATAGGAGGCTTGTCAATAAACTCAGTAGCTTGGAGATGGGTCCCAAGATAGTAAACTGGATTAGAAATTGGTTGACTGACAGACAACAGAAAGTGATGGTACATGGAGCTCATTCGGATGAAAGGAAGGTGATTAGCGGGGTGCCCCAGGGTTCGGTCCTGGGCCCGGCCCTGTTCAATGTATTTGTGAGTGATATTGCTAAAGGACTGAATGGAAAAGTCTGTCTTTTTGCAGATGACACAAAAATTTGCAACAGAGTGGACTCTTCCGAGGGAGTGGTTAACATGAGAAAAGATCTACGAAAGCTGGAAGAATGGTCTAATGCTGGGCAACTACAATTCAATGCAAAAAAGTGCAATGTCATGCACTTGGGTAGCAGAAATTCAAGGGAAATGTACGCGATAGGTGGCGAGAGGTTGGTGTGCACGGTTCAGGAGTAAGACCTTGGTATGATTATCTCTGATGATCTCAAAGTGGCAAAACAGTGCGACAAGACGGTGGCAAAAGCCAGGAGGATGTTGGGCTGCATACAAAGAGGGATTACCAGCAGAAAGGAAGAGGTACTTATGCCACTGTACAAGTCACTGGTAAGGCCTCACTTGGAAAAGTGTGTTCAGTTTTGGAGACTATATCTTGCAAAAGATGTAAAAAGACTGGAAATTGTTCAGAGGAAGGTGACCAAAAAGATTTGGAGCCTGCGTCAGAAGCCTTATCAGAAGAGACTTGAAGATCTAAATATGTACACTTTGAAGGAGAGGAGGGACAGGGGAGATATGATTCAGACCTTTAAATACTTAAAGAGAAATGATGAACAAACAAACCTCTTCCAAAGATGGGGAAGCTGTAAAACTAGAGGGCATAACATGAAGCTGCAAGGTGGTAAATTGAAAGGCAATGTCAGGAAATATTTTTTTCATTTTCACTGAGAGGGTGGTGGATGCTTGGAATGCCCTCCCGATGGAAGTGGTGGGGGCAAACACGGTGATGGAATTCAAAATGACATGGGACAAACACAGTGGATCCCTTTACAGTAACAGGTTGAAAACAAAATAAACTATACCTTCTAACTTCTGAACCATCTAACGTCTCAACAAATAGGGGTGTCCTACATGGAGTGGTGGGTTCACCCCTAAACAAAGACACGGGGAGGGGTTGCCTGCACAGAGTGACAGGTTCACCTACTCTTGCCATCTTGCTGGGCAGACTAGGTGGACCATGCTGGTCTTTATCTGCCGTCATTTACTATGTTACTATATTACTATGCTTCATGGCATGGACCCCAGGGCAACTTATCTGCCCGGCAAGCTCAACAGCCTGGTGGATCGCCTCAGCTGGGTGCTGCAGCCTCACGAGTGGACTCTCAAGAGAGAAGTGGTGGACTGGATCTTCCAGGAATGGGAACTCTGGTGGCGGACCTCGTCACCATGCCACTGAGTCCCCAGATGCTCGGTTCTGCTCTTGGAGGCTAACTAGTGGTTGCCTTGCCACAGATGCCTTTCTTCTCCACTGGGGGGGGCCCTGCTGTATGCCTATCCCCCGGATACTGCTTGTCGTGAAAACTTTCCTGAAGCTCCAAGCTGAGGGAGGCTCCATGATTCTTGTTGCCCATACTGGTCTCTACAGCTCTGGTTCCTGGTGTTGTTGCAGCTCTCGTGTTGGGGAGCCTCTTCACCTAGGCTCCAACACAGACCTCATCTCGCAGGAAGAGAGGATGGTTCCCTGTTGCACCCCAACGTCTGCTCCCTGGTGTTCACGGCATAGATGCTGAGAGGGTAATCCTCGCGGAGCTTGCTCTCCCCAAGACCGTTACTGACATCTTGCTGACATACTGCAAGGACTCAAGTGGCAGCGATTTGCCATCTGGTGTGCGAGTAGGGCCTTGGACCTCTTCTCCTGTCCAGTAGAGCAGCTGCTGCAGTACTTCCTGCACCTTTCCAACTCGAGGCTGAAGTCTGACAGTGCGTGTTCACCTCAGCATGTTTGAGGCTTACTATCGCAGCTGTGGAGGAAAGCCTGTTTCAGTACAGCCACTGGTGGCCCAGTTCATGAGGGGCCTGCTCCTCTTGAAGCCTCCGCTCAAGCCCCCTACATTCACTTGGGACCTCAATGTAGTCCTAGACCAGCTGATGCGAGCCCCCTTCGAGCCCTTAGGCTCGTGCTCACTGATGTTCTTGAGCTGGAAGGTCCTCTTCCTGGTGGCCGTCACATCGGCGAGACGTGTCAATGAGCTCCAAGCTCTGGTTGCTCACCCTCCATATACCAGGTTTCACCAGAACTGTGTGGTGCTCAGCACACATCTCCGCTTTCTGCCAAAGGTGGTCTCAGCATTCCACTTCAACCAATCTATTGTCCTTCCGATGTTCCTTCTCAGGCCTCACGTGAACAGTTGTGAGGCGACCTTGAACACTCTGGACTGTAAGTGTGTGTTGATCTTCTCTGTAGAGCGCACAAAGGAGGACTGTCGTTTATCTCCTTTGACCCCCAATAGGCTGGGCATTGCAGTCTCAAAGCGTACGCTATCCCTCTGCCTAGCAGATTTGCATTTCTCAATCATACTCTCTGGCTGGACTGAGCCTTGAGGGTCATGTCATGGCTCACAATGTCCGTGCGATGGCCGCATCAGTGGCCAAACTCCATTTGCCGTCTGCAGAGGAAATCTGCAGGACTGCGACATGGTCTTCAGTCCATATCTTTGTAGTGCACTACTGTCTGGATGGGATTCCTGACGGGACAGCATTTTGAAAATGTTGGGTCGCATTGCCTCAAAAGAACATATAACAGCCTTGGCACAACTTAAGATAAGATATTTGTTTGTTTCTTCTTCGGGTCTCAGACTAAACATCGGCAAATATTTCTGGGTGTTTTAAATACTCCCAGTATTATGCCTATTTGCATCAACGACCCTTTTTACAAATATCTTAAAAGCACACTACTTTGCTACTTTACTATGTTAACTTATCTGATTATGATGGAACTTGTTCTTAAACTTGGAACTTGGAACTTTCTTATAAACTTAATTGTTTGTTCAATCCACTTTCATTTAAAATTTTAAATGAAAGTGGATTGAACAAACAATTAAGTTTATAAGAAAGTTCCAAGTTCCAAGTTTAAGAACAAGTTCCATCATAATCAGATAAGTTAACATAGTAAAGTAGCAAAGTAGTGTGCTTTTAAGATATTTGTAAAAAGGGTCGTTGATGCAAATAGGCATAATACTGGGAGTATTTAAAACACCCAGAAATATTTGCCGATGTTTAGTCTGAGACCCGAAGAAGAAACAAACAAATATCTTGTAATATAGAAACTTCACTGGTGATAAAGAGAAAATTGGATGAGCGTGGGATCATAAAGAAGTACTCAGATGAGATCGCTCAAATACTAGACCAAATTGGTTTTGTTTTAAATACACAACTTAAGATAAGACAATCTCAGTAGATCTTGATCATTCAGAGGACTTAAGCCATTGATAGGCTCCGAAACATCATATCTGCCACTGTGCTACTCTGGGACTCTGACCTGGTAGACGAGCCATTCCAATCTGGCAAAAGGTTTCCCTTTTCACATTCCATCTTATCCAAAAAGTGTACTTGTCTGTCCCGGAGAAACTTCACTGAATCAATTTCCTGGAATTGAGAGCAATATTAAAAGCTTTAAAGGTTTTCGGAGATCGGTTGGCTAATCAGATTATATTAATCCAAATGAACAATCAAGTAGCCATGGGCTATATCAACAAGCAGGGAGGAACAGGGTCATACATCCTGTGTTAGGAAACTGTCAAGATGTGGAGCTATGCCATCTCCCACAGCATGACACTGAATCACATACCTGGCAGGAGAGAACAGTGTCCCAGTGGACATGCTGTGCCATGTCCTGCAACTAAATAAATGGTCCCTGGACATCGGAATGGCACAGAAAATCTTTTGAGAGTAAGGCACCTGCTCAATAGATCTGTTCACCACACTGCAGAACAAGAAAGGACCTCAGTTTTTCTCCTGGATAGGGACATCTGGCAAACTAAAATCTAATGCCTTCCTCCTGAACTGGGAAGAAAGCCTTCTGTGTGTGTATCTTCCAATAACCTTCATAGCAAAACCTCTCCTAAAACTCGAGACCAGTGTTCCATGGTCTTTATATTGCCTTATTGATTGAGGTAGCTGTGGTTCTCTCTTCTTCTAGAACTTTCAGTAAAGTCTCCCATGAGTCTATGCAATATGCCAACACTGATCACACAGGATCAAGGAATCCTGTTGTACCCCATCATCAAGTCCCTAGCCCTCACAGCTTGAAAATTGAGGGTATAACCTTCCTTGAACTTGCCAAATGGTATTTGGAAGGCTGTTTTGGTTTCCAGGAGCGAATCTGCTATAACAAGGGTTCCCAACCTGGGGTGCAAGATGGACTTTCAGGGGGTGCGACAAAGAGTGGGGTGTGTCCCTTAGTGACGAGTCATGAGTCATCACTCAGCCAGCTGCCAGTGTACCTTGAACAGTGGTAGTAGGTGGTTGTGTTATCAAAAGAAGAGAATAGCAGAATTAACATATAAGTAAAGTAAGTAACTGATTGTCAGAGTATTGCTTTTAAAATCATTATAACACAACATCCAACATAATCATTGTATATTGTTTCGTTCATAAATTCAGCTGGCAGTTTTTTGGACTTTCTTCCACTTTCCTTAATGCGTGGAATACAGCTGGTCTGGGCTTCCAGGATAGTATTTTTAAACAACACCCAAGCTTGATGTAAGTCTTTAACCTTGCTCCTTTTAGTTTTTTCTTAACTATATTCCTCATTTTATCATAGTCTCCCTTTCGAAAGTTAAAAGGTAGTACTGTGGATTTCTTTACTATCCCTCCTCCACTATTTAATTCAACAACCATCATGCTATGATCACTATTGCCAAGTGGTCCCAACACCCTTATTTCTTGCACCAGATCTGGTGTTCCACTAAGGACTAGGTCCAGTATGGCTTCCCTTCTGGTCGGTTCATGAACCAGCTACTCCAAGAAGCAGTCATTTATTTCATCTAGAAACTTTATCTCCCTAGCATGTCCTGCTGTGACACTGACCCAGTCGATACCGGGGTAATTGAAATCACCCATTATTATTACACTGCTGTGACTTTTGTTAGCTTCCTTGATTTCTTTGAGCATGTCATCATCCGTTTGTTCATTCTGGCCAGGCGGTCGATAGTACACTCCCACTGCCATCACCTTCCCCTTCATACATGGAATTTCAATCCATAGAGATTCTACAGCAAATTTTGTTTCCTGCAAAACTTTAATCCTTTCTGACTCAATGCCCTCTCTAAAATAGAGCGCAACCCCTCCACCAATTTGATCAGTTCTATCATTACGATATAGTTTGTATCCAGGTATCACAGTGTCCCAATGGTTATCCTCCTTCCACCATGTCTCTGAGATTGCAATCATATCTAACCTCTCATTTAGTACTATATATTCTAACTCTCCCATCTTATTGTTTAGACTTCTAGCATTTGCATACAAGCATTTTAGAGACTGTATTTTATTAATATTAATCTGACTATTGGTAGGTATGGGTAATTTGGAATCTTTACGCTCTGTCTGCACCATACTCAAGGGCATTTGGGCTACTTTACTCTTTTTTGGAACCTCACTGCTTTTGGTAGTATCCTTCAAGGATACCTTCTTCCGAACCATGCGCTCTTGGGCGACTGTCGGCTTTCCCCTATTTTCTAGTTTAAAAGCTTCTCTATCTCCTTTTTAAAGGTTAATGCCAGCAGTCTGGTTCCATCCTGGTTAAGGTGAAGCCCATCCCTTCGGAAGAGCCCCTCCTTTCCCCAGAATGTTCCCCAGTTCCTAACAAATCCAAAACCCTCATCCTTGCACAATCGTCTCATCTGATAGTGGCCATTTTGTGGAATGCATTTTTAGTGATTTTGTTGATGTGTACTTTTAGGTTCAGGTTGCGGTCTGGAGTGACTCCTAGGTACCCACTTCTTCTTTTACTGGTATGGATGTATTTGCCAAAGTGATTGAGTTTGGGGGGTAAAGGAGGTGTTTCGTGTGATAAGTAGGGCCTCAGTCCTTTTGGAATTGATGCTTGGATTGTTGTTTGATAACCAGACATTCATCTCTTGTATGCAATCTGCCATATTTGTGTAGTTTGGAAGGTCGAGGTGGATTGGGGTAGATACCATGATGTTGTCCGCATATATGGCATATTGGATGTTATGATTATTGAAGATTCAGCAGATTGGTTGTATATAAAGATTGACAAGTAGAGCGGACTGTGAGGACCCTTGTGGGACTCCCTGTTCTGCGACGAATGGGTTGGAGGTGCTTGCTCCTACTCACATCGCTTGAAATGGAAAAACTTTGAGGAGGGCTTTGGGAGCAGGTATACTTCTCCTCCTATAGCTCCAAAAGCATGGTGTAACCATTCTTATATAAGTAAAAATACTCTCTTCATATTGGCAAATACTGGGGGGTGGGGGGGGATCCCTATGGTCGGGTGGTATGAGTGGTGGGACGGGTTGAGAACCAAGAGCTTTCATTGCTGAATCTTTACGCCCCCAGTAGCCCCTAAGGAAACTTCTTTCAGCAGTCATTCACCTCCTTTGCTCAGAGAGCCAAGGGCACTGTGTGGGGGGAGAGGGGGGTTTTCAACTGTGTCATTAACAATATGGATCATTCAGAGCCGATAACTGCAATACAAACTCTAGCAGAGGGAAAGCCTCTTAGAGAGGCGTTGCGAATGGTGGGATGGGTAGACATCTGGAGAGCACTTCACCCAACAGAGCATGACTACACTCACTGCTCAGCGAAAACCCAGGTGTACTCCTGTTTGGATACATTCTGTGGGCTAGAAGCAGATCTGGGAACAGTAGAGGCCTGTCAAATCCAGGTGCACAGGTTAGTGATCATGTCTTGGTCAGCCTGCAGATAGATATTGGGCGCTTCAGGAAGGGGGAAAACGTGGAGGGCAAATATACGCCTCCTACAAGAGTCCAAGACACAGGATGCTATGCGGGAGTGGTAGGTGGAATATCTACTTCATAATGACACGGGAGAAACGCCAGTACACTTAGTGTGGGAAGCAAGGAGAGCATATATGCGAGGTCGACTTTTGCAGCTTGTCTCTTGCAGTAAAAAGCAGGAGTCTGTCTTAGTGCAATTCTGAGGGCAGCTGGAGGTATTGCAGAACAAACATAGATGTACGGGACGGACACAGACGTACCGAAAATTAATTGAGGTTCAGCAACAGATTGATGCTATTGAAAAGGAGCACCTAGAATTCCTGCTTCGCTTAACATGTTGCAACTTCCTAGAACAGTGATGGCTAACCTTTTTGAGCCCGAGTGCCCAAACTGCCGCACAAAACCAAAGAATTTCCTCAAAGTGCCAGCACGTCAATTAAACCTTAACAACAAGATTTTAGTATCTAAAAACTCTTTATAAAGTTGCCTGAACTATGTAACATCATTTGTAAAGGTTGGAATCTTTGTATTGTCAGAGAATCAATTTGATTCACAATCCTTTGGTTTTAATTTCAATTTATTGGCAATTTATAATGTTTTAATGATTTCATTCAATTTAATGAATTTAGGAAGAATTTGATTCAGTTACACAATATATTTTAAATGTATTATTCACATAACATGTCAAATGTATCCTGAGTAAAAAAAAGATAAACTTCTTAAAACTGTTAACTGTGTCAGGACTCGGTGTGTATTCCCAAAGAATCTATACATGAAAAAAATTAATGTGATGTTTGTTGTTGCATGCATGCTGATAACTTGTCAAAGAGATATCTTTCTACCTTTTGTGCATTTTTTTTCAGTTGCAATTGCTCCAGCCACTTTCTTCTGGTTTCTTTCATGTTTTCTGCTAACTCTCCATCATCTGCTGTCCATTTGTCCTTTCTTCTCTCTTCTAGTTTTTTTTTCCATTCTCTCTCTCTACATCCGCTTTAACATACTAATCTTTCTCCTTTTGCTCTTTCCTCATTCCTATTTCATCCACTCAAATTTTACCCCTCCATCCTCAATCCCCACTTACTCTCCCAATACCCGGCCAATTGTAGATTTTTTATCCCTCCCACACAAAATATTTTTCCCCTCTCCATTTTACTCTCCCAGCCCCATCCCATTCTAATCCTCCCCCAACATCAGCTTCCTTCTAGTTCCAGCCTCACCCAGCATCCATTCCCTTCTAGTCCCTGCATCAGCCCATTTCCAGTCCTAGCCCCCCATCAGCCCATTTCCAGTCCTAGCAACCCCCCAACCCAATACCAGTCCTAGCCCCCCCCATCAACCCACTTCCAGTCCTAACCCCATCAACCCATTTCCAGTCCTAACCCCATCAACCCATTTCCAGTCAGCCCCCCATAGCCCATTGCCAGTCCTAACCCCCCCATCAGCCCACAGCCCATTACCAGTCCTAACCCCATCAGCCCACCTCAAGTCCTAACCCCTCCCTATCAGCCCATTTCCTGTCCTAGCCCCCCCCATAGCTCATTATCAGTCCTAACCCCCCCATAGCCCATTACCAGACAGCCCCCATCAGCCAACAGCCCATTACCAGTCCTAACCCCATCAACCCACCTCAAGTCCTAACCCCTCCCCATCAGCCCATTTCCTGTCCTAGCCCCCCCATAGCCCATCAGCACTCCTAACCCCCCCCCAGCCCCCCCATAGCCCATCAGCACTCCTAACCCCCCCATAGCCCATCAGCACTCCTAACCCCCCCCAGCCCCCCATAGCCCATCAGCACTCCTAACCCCCCCAGCCCATCAGCACTCCTAACCCCCCCCAGCCCCCCCATAGCCCATCAGCACTCCTAACCCCCCCAGCCCATCAGCACTCCTAACCCCCCCAGCCCCCCCATAGCCCATCAGCAATCCTAACCCCCCAGCCCATCAGCAATCCTAACCCCATCCAGCCCAGCCCATCAGCAATCCTAACCCCCCCAGCCCAGCCCAGCCGAGCCCAGCCCAGCCAAGGGAATTTTTTTTTTTTTTTAAAAGCTGTCGTCTCCCGCTGCCGGGGCCGCCGCGGCAGAATCGAGTGTGCCGCGGGGCCCCCCCTGCCCAGCACAGCCTGCCCTCCCCCTCTATCTGCTCTCTCGTCGCAGCTCACAGTGACACGCGCCGGCTTTCAGAGCGCGAAGGGATTAGTTTCCCTTTCGCGGCTCTGTTAAGCCCGCGGGGGCTAATGGGAACTTCCCATCAGCCCCCGCGGGCTTAACAGAGCAGCGAGGGAGAAACTCTTCCCTCGCTCTCTGAAAGCCGGCGCGTGTCACTGTGAGCTGCGACGAGAGAGCGGATAGAGGGGGAGGGCAGGCTGTGCTGGGCAGGGGGGCCCCGCGGCACACTCGATTCTGCCGCGGCGGCCCCGGCAGCGGGAGAAGACAGTTTTTTTTTTTTTAAATTTTACTTGCGGACCTTCCCACGTGCCAGCTGCAAGGCCTTCGCGTGCCACAGCTGGCACGCGTGCCATAGGTTCGCCATCGCTGTCCTAGAATATAGGGGAGGGTAGGCAGGGTGTTGGCGTGGCAACTGTGCAAGAAGTGGACTAGTCGCTTAATGGTGGGGAAGGGTATATAACCGGGGGGGGGGGGGTCGGATGCAGAGGGACCCGGGGGGAGAGGGGGATAACCCAGACCTTTAAGACTTTTTATTCAGCGTTATATGCTTCAGAGGATACTTTTACCCCGGATGATCTTTCATCCTTTTTGCAGAGGCTTACCTTACCATCACTTCCCCCAGAGCAATGGGACTACTTAGACAGAGAAATGTCCATTATAGAGACTGAGCAGTGATTCTTTTTTGGCCTCTGGTAAGTCATGGGCTCAGACGGATTTCCCATAGAGTGGTACAAGAGCATTTCGGATGTGCTAGCCCCAGTTCTTCAGCGGGTCTTTAATGAGGCGCTGCACCCGGGGCAATTACCAACAAGCATGTATGAAGCGGACATTATCCTGATCCCCAAAGAGGGGTGTTCTGGGGAGGGGTATGGGAGATCTCCAGAAACAAGCAGGAATGTAGTCTTCACATATGGGTATCGTCGGTACCGATGAAGCCTGCGCGGGAACGCTCCCCAGCGTCCAATTAGGAAGCTTTTGGGAGCATCCCACAGTGCCTGCGTGCTGCCTTCCCGCCTTTCCCAACTGCCTCTCTCCAGTTCTTCGTTTTCCACGGAGCCAGCAGGTCGTTCCTGTCACCGCGTGGTCGCGTCTGCCTTCCTCGACGCTTTACCGGTACCGCCGGTTTTTCTTTATTTATTTCTGTTTTAAAAAAAAAAATATATATATATATATATATATATATATATTTAGTATTTTTCCCATTTTTCCCAGGTGCACATGCCATTTTGGGCCTTAGGCTCAAATCTTTTTCCTACAATGGAGAAACCTGCTTCAGGTTTCAAAAAGTGCACCAGGTGTGGCGGTACTATCTCAGTCACCGACACCCATGAATGGTGTCTGAAATGTTTAGGTCCTAACCACTCTATCACGGATTGTATGTCCTGTGCCATGATGTCTAAAAGAGGTCGGCAGAACCGAGCTGCTAAGCTCAGTACCCTGTTTCCCTCTGATGCAGCTTCGGTGGCATCGAAGTCTTCCAGGGCTTCCTCTTCCTCCCGTGGATCAAAGGGTAAATCTCCCTCTAAGCACCAAGATGCCTCTGGCATTGCCCTTGAGGATTCTGCACCGGCAAAATTGCCCTGGTGGGAGGCTTCGGCTTCCAAAGCATTATCGGGGCTCCAGGATGTTCTCGAGGCCTCGACCTCGGCAGAACTACTGGTGCCATGCTCTGGGGTACCGGCTGTCTTCTCCGGTACCGACATCCAGGCATCGGCAGCATCGATATACCAGAGGTTCCTGGCTATTGAACGCAGTCTGGCGGCTCTCCTTGCTGCATCGACACCCTCGGAACCGCGTCAGACAGTTCAGCTGGTACCGACTCCGGCACCAGTATCGGTACTGGTACCGATAGCATCGACATCGGTGTCCGCATTGCCGGCACCCAGTCACCCGATGCCCTCCGGTACCGATTCCCCCCGGTACTGACTTCAGTCAGTACGGGTATAGGGCTGTACAGGAGCATCCGGACAGAAGGTACTTCGAGTCCTCAGAGGAATCTGAGGATTCCAATAGTTCTGTCGATACTGGAGCACTTCTTCCAGAGGAGCCCTCCTCCCCTAAACCTAGGATGTCTCCTCCAGAGGATATCTCCTTCCAGGATTTCATCAGGGAGGTGGCTCAGGGTCTCTCCATTACTGTGGCTCCTGAAACAGAGCCCAGAGCAAAGGAGCTGGAAATTTTACAATATCCCAAAGCTCCTAAAGAGGCAGCTACTTTGCCCATCCATGAGATCTTGCATGATCTCATGCTCAGAATGTGGGAGACTCCTCTTACCACCTCTCCTCATTCTTGTAGACTTGACACTATGTATCGAGTCCCTCCTTGTCCTGGTTTCCAGAAAACTCAGCTCCCTCACCACTCCATTGTGGTGGAGTCAGCTATGAGAAGGATCAGGAGTGCAAAGAGGCATGCCTCTAATCCCACAGGACGTGAGTGCAGAACTTTGGATGCTTTTGGACGTCGTACATTCCAAGCTTCCATGCTTTCTGCCAGGATCAGTTCCTATATTTTATATATGGGAATGTTCCTGAAGGAAATCACAGGAGATTTAGAGGTTTTGAGTCCTCTTCTCCCTGAGGATAGAAGACAGGATTTTCTCACATTGGTCAAACATGCCCAGGATGTTTCCAAATTTGTCAACCGTGCAGCTTTTGATTGTTTTGAGTGCATAAGCAGAACCTCTGCCTTTGCCATAGGTGCATGTAGAATTGCCTGGCTCCAGGCATCTGATTTGGAGCTCTGGGTACAAGATAAATTGGGCAATATTCCTTGTACTGGTGAGAACCTGTTTGGCAAAGATTGGCAAGAAAAGGCCAATGAGTTGGATGTTGACAACTCCACCTTGGACAGACTATCCAAGGGCACAGCTGATCCTGCAAGAAAGAAATCTTTCAAGAAACCATTCTTTTCTAAAAAGAAAAGGTTTTATCCTGCTTATTCCCAGCAGGGACGCCCTGCAGGTCAACCTGTCCGGAAGGGTCAGCAACCATCCAAACAAAGAAAAGCAAAGACTGCTAAGCCTCAACCGCCTCATCAGTCTCAGCCTCCGCAAGGCCTTTGACTTGCATCTAGAGAACTTAGCCTTCCTGGCTCTAAATGGACCAGAGCCTTCCACCATCCCAGGAAGGTTATGTCACTTTGCCCCAAGATGGGGGCAGATAACAGCAGAGCATTGGACACTCTCCATCATAAAAGAGGGGTACAAGCTTCATTTCTTGAGCATGCCCCCTCCTACAATAGTAAAACAGTTCAATTCTCAGACCTCTCTCATCAACCTGTTAGATCAAGAGGTCACCATACTTTTTGCCCAAGGGACAATAGAAGAAGTACCCATTCATCAAAAGGGTACAGGGTTTTACTCCCCCTATTTCCTTATCCCAAAGAAAACAGGGGGATACAGACCTATTTTGGACCTCAGAGAATTGAACAAATTCCTGTTCAAAGAGAAATTCAAGATGATTTCTCTAGGAACTCTGCTGCCATACCTTCAGAGTCAGGATTGGTTTTGTTCTCTAGATCTCAAGGATGCATACACCCATGTTCTCAACTATCCAACTCACAGAAAGTTCCTTCGGTTCCTTTCTCAAGGAAAGCACTACCAATACAGTGTGCTTCCCTTTGGCCTGGCCTCAGCTCCAAGAGTGTTCACGGAATGCATGGCTGTGTTAGCAGCATTTCTCCGCACTCTGGGCATATTCGTCTTCCCCTGCTTAGACGACTGGCTCATTTGAGCCCCATCAGAGCCAGAGGCCAGAGCTTCTCTATCTTGCACAATGCGTATCCTTCAGTATTTGGGTCTAGTCATAAACATCCCAAAATCCAGTCTAACTCCCACTCAGTCTCTAGAATTCATAGGAGCTTTGCTGGATACCAAAAAGGCAAGGGCCTATCTCCCCCAGGCCCGTTGCCTTCGCATGGTGCAGTTAGCATCTCAAGCAGTGCTAAAACCTCTTCTCACTGCCCGAGAAATGCTACAACTACTAGGCCACATGGCATCCACAGAGCATGTGGTTCCTTATGCTCGCCTCCATATGAGAGCAGCCCAGTGGACTTTATCCACCCAATGGACCCAGGCATCAGGGTGCCTGTCAGACAAAATAGCAAACACAGGTCGCCTTATTTTGTCCCTCCAGTGGTGGCAGTCCACTCAGAAACTCTTGCTGGGGTCCCCTTTTCAACAACCCTTACCCCAGGCAACTTTCACAATAGATGCTTCACCAATGGGTTGGGGAGCTCATCTACAAGACCTCTCCACCCAAGGCACCTGGACTCCACAGGAGACTCAATCTGCATATCAATCTCTTAGAGCTCAGAGCAATCTTCATTGCTCTTCAAGTGTTCCATACCCTGCTCAGCTACAAGACAGTCCTCATTCATACGGACAATCAGGTAGCGATGTTCTATGTGAACAAACAGGGGGGAACAGGCTCTCTGTTGCTTTGCAACGAATCTTTGCAACTATGTGCCCTCACCAGAGAGCATCAGATTCATCTCCTGGCAGTGTATCTCCCAGGCATACAAAACTCTTGGGCAGACAGACTCAGTCGAGTTCTGCTTCCACACAAATGGTCTCTACATGCAGACCAGGTGGCCAAGATTTTTCAAATTTGGGGAACCCCGGACATAGACCTCTTTGCAAGTCCGTTGAATGCCAAACTTCCCCGGTTCTGTTCCAGAATTCCGGCTCAGGGCTCTCAGGCCAGGGATGCTTTCCTCCTTCACTGGGGTCAAGACTTCCTTTATGCCTTTCCACCCATTCCCCTAATTCCCAAAGCCCTATTCAAGCTTCAGATAGACAGAGGGCGTATGATTCTCATAGCTCCACATTGGCCACGGCAAGTGTGGTACCCTCTGCTTCTACATCTCTCTCAAGCTCCCCCCCTGGAGTTAGGATCTGCTCCAGATCTCCTGTCTCAGGAGGACGGAATGTTATGGCATCCCAATCTCTGCATCTCAGAGCTTGGTTGCTGAAGGCCTAGATCTTCCAGATCTTAACCTCTCTCAGCAAGTAAAGGATGTCCTTCATGCTTCCAGGAAGTCTTCCACAAGACGCTCTTATGCTTTCAAGTGGAAAAGGTTTGCCATATGGTGTTCGCAGAAGGGTCTTAACCCTCTTGCGATACCTCTGAAATCATTACTGGAGTATCTCCTTCATTTATCCAATGCAAGACTTAAAACTAACTCAATAAGAGTCCATTTGAGTGCTATTGCAGCTTCTCTCAAGCCTCTAAATGGACAGCCTATCTCCTCCCATCCTCTTATAGCAAGATTTATGAGAGGCCTTCTTCTAACTAAGCCTCCCATTAGGCCACCACCGGTGGCATGGGACTTAAACCTGTTTCTTGGTCAGCTCATGAAGCCACCTTTCGAACCCTTAGCTACTACCTCATTGAAATTCCTTTCTTGGAAAGTTATCTTTCTCATTGCAATTACATCAGCACGCTGCATCAGTGAGTTGCAGGCACTAGTAGCTGATCCACCTTATACAAGGTTTCATCATGACAAGGTAGTCCTTAGGACTCATCCACACTTTATGCCAAATGTGGTCTCGCCTTTTCATCTTAATCAAGCAGTCTACCTGCCTGTGTTCTTTCCAAGGCCTCATGCATCAAATGCAGAAAGGAGTCTTCATACTTTGAACTGTAAAAGAGCTTTAGCCTTTTACTTGCAAAGAACACAGTAACATAGAAAGTCCTCTCAACTCTTTGTTGCTTTTGATCCTTCTCATTTGGGACTTCTAGTCTCCAAGAGAACACTGTCCAACTGGATTGCACAGTGTATTTCCTTTGCCTATCAGAGTAAGAACCTTCCTCTGGAGGGCCATGTGTCACGCCCCCTACTGGCTAGGTGGTAGCCTAGGAGCAGGGGACGTGACCTCTTTAAATGTCCCTTGTTTAATCACCTATGTTCCCAGCACTTGGCCTGCTGGGTAATGTAGTCGTGTAGTTGAAAAAATCAGCCGAGAAGGTTTCCATAGGCAAACAGGATTATTTATTATTTTTTTTACTTCAGCCCGGTGAACTTTTCTTTCTAGTAGTTCAAAATATCATAACATAAATTTGGATTATTTTCTCCAGTGAAACAAAAGAATAGATGCTTCTCAGGTAAACTTGCTCGAGTACAAAAACAGCAGTGTTTCTTCACTTGAAAACAGTCAGCAAATTTCCTGCGCCAAACATCAGCTTTGGGCTGTTTAGCTTAGTTTAAACAAAAGCTTTATATCATCTAAGCTATACAGAGCATTGGCTTCTTCACTGCAAGCTGTTTCATCTCTGGCACTCTTTGCTTTTTCTCAGTTGCTATATTGCACACCCTGGCTTCCCTTATTCAAACAGTCCTTTTTGAAACACCGGAACAAGCCCAGGAGACCAGCAACTCATTTGCATAATTCACAGCACTGCACTTCTGTTAACTAAGCCTCCAGGTTTTCCTACTCTTTAAAACCTTACAGCTTTTTAGTTCTGAGATAAAACTAGAGAGCAATCCATTTCATTGTCTGAGCAAACCTCATCTGGCAAATACTCTTCCATTTCCATGCTCTCAATATCAGAGTCCGTTTGTAACTGATTCAACTCTGTATCAGAAATGGCAGGCTTCAGTTTCTCTAAAACTCTTTAAAACTCTCCTCAATACAGATTCCTCTCTCTGCTGAGGCTTTCTAGAGGGAGTATGGAGTTTCTTATCTCTTAATACACTCTGGGAGGATTTCAAGGTGCTCACCTCTCTCTTTGGATCGAAGCTCTTTCCAGACTTTACTGAAGAAGGCTCTGTTTCCATTGGCTCTCCTAGAGACACCTCTCTGCCATTCTCATAGTCAGGCTTCTCCCCCTGGTAAACTCTCTCTCTTACTAGGTTCCTCTTGTGTTCCTTACAGGGCTCGTGGATAACTTCTTTACCCCTGGAAGGCTCTGCCTCTCTCACAGTCCCTGCCTTCCTGGCAGCTTCTGCTTCTCTGGCAAACTCTACCTTCCTCCAAGAAGACAACTCTCCCTTGGAACCTCTCTGGGAACTCCCCCAGGAACTTCTTACTGCCCTGGGAGCTTGCTTGTCTCTTACTTCCCCGAAAGCCTCTCCGGAAACCTCAGAAGTTTCAGCAGTCCCAGCAGTTCCCCCAGTTCCCACCATTCTCACAGTTCTCCTTCCTCTTACTTCCTTCAGCTTATATGTGTGGTTTTTCCTTCTATTCCCCAGCTCCACCCCCCCATGATCCTCGTGATCATGCCTGGTTACCATGGAGCTAGGGCGTGGCTCCCTATCACTTACTTTCTGCAGGGAGTTTTTTTCTAAAGCTGGAGTTTGTGATAAGGAAGCTTATCATAGCTCAGGAAGGAGCTATAGAAAAGGTGAAGTGACTCTGAACAAGCAACCTGTCAGTTCTGGTAGAAATAAGAAAACAGAATTTTGCCATAAAAGACTACCAGTCCCAGAATGCACCAGGTTTCCAGCAGCCATTAGAGGAGCTGAAGCGGGGAAACGTGTGTTCAATCAGGAGGGCTATGAGGTAATCCCTAAGCACTCATCTCAAAGGGCAGGGCCTGATTCAGCACAGCTGCGCTGTGTTAGGGAGGAGCACTCATCTAAGCAGAATAAAGGTAGAGTTTATTCTACAGAGAAGTATCCTGAGAATCAGCTTGAGCTTGATCATCTTCATCATCAGGAGGATAAGCAGAAGCCAAACCGGACGGACAGAGAGGGAAAGAAACCCTTTGGAAGAAAGAGGAGAAAAGCCTTTAAGAGGTCTAGAAGAGTCCAGAACAGTACGTATACTGGGAGGCATTCCAAGGGCCAGCATACACCATTGGACTGGGGAAAGCCAGAGGAATGGTGCTGCAGAGCTAGGAATCTCCAGACGGTACCTGTGAGAGAGACGGCTACACGTGGAAGGGACCCTAAGACCCGTGCCAGAAGGTATGTGAAGAGAGATCCAGTGTCCAGGGATCTGGATTGGAAGGCTGGACATAAGAACTGGACTACATACTGGCCAGGCTATATAGAGAGGAACTCTAACAGCAATGGAAGCTCAGGTATGAACACTGATCTATGCCCTAGCTATAACCTTGAAAGACAGCAGGGAAACAAGTATTCTCCTGGAAGTTCTCCATTGAGAGATTCATCTGTGCCAATCCATGATATTGAACCCATGCTTGTTGAAGAAGGGGAAATGATAGCAGATGAAGATTCTGTTTACATGGACTGCTCTCTGTCTAAACTCCTTTGGTAACTTTCTGTTATAAAGTACAGCAACCATCACAAAGAAATACAAACTTGTTCTTTAATCTACTCAGGAAAGCTCCTGAAGCAGGATTTGACCCACGCAGTAGAAAGCAAGCCAGCTAAGGGGTTTCAGCTGGATAACTGCTAGCAATTGAGCCTTACCTAATTGCTTGTGAGCTAGGAGAGAATCACTTCTGAATCTATGTGGGAAGATATAAGAAGTTAACCTGAAAAGAACAGGGTTTTTTTCTTTCTTTGTGGCTTTTGGTTTGTTGTTTGATACTTGCTAAGAGGATATTAGCTAAGCCTACAGAAAAGACCAGTTTGTTATCAACCAGGTCTTATTTCTTTTGCTTTTGATTGCCTGATAAGTTAAAATGTTGTTTTCCTTATTTTGTTTTTTTCAAGTTTAACACTGAAAGCAAGTAACCTGATTTATGTGCTACCAAGCATATCTGTGTTGGGAGAAATAACCCCATAAATAAATATCTTATTGGCTTTACCCAAAAGCACAACTAATTATTGTGAGCAGCTGTGTCTGGTGTGAATGAACTGCATTGCCCACAATACCTTGCAAATCATATAGATATATGCACTTGCCAAGACTGTGAAGATTCTCACCCAGCCAGCCGTCTGACAAGTTTTAACCCCTAAACTCCTGGAGCTAATTCTTTGTTCAGAGGAAAATACCTGTTTTTTCCCTCTTTGTTTCTGCTCCCCTACCTCCTCGCCACCACACATGTCACAGCTCACAATGTGAGAGCCATGGCAGCTTCAATGGCTCATCTACACTCTGTATCTATCAACGACATCTGTCGAGCAGCCACTTGGGCCTCGGTTCATACCTTCACAGCCCAGTACTGCTTGGACAAGGACTCCTGCTGGGATGCCTTGTTTGGTCAGGCTGTTCTCCAACACCTGTTCCATACCTAATCAACTCCTACCCGCCATCCCTGGTTGGATGCCAGAGATCCATGGGGGGAAGTGGAGCCCTGTCTCAGGGACACACAACTTCTGGGGTCTCTCCCTGGCATCTAAATTTTTTTTATTTTTATTTATTTAACATTTTTTATATACCGCACTATTCATCATCAGTGCGGTTTACATTGAACAACAACATACCTGTCAATACATGACTGATCTAGGTTTACAGATAACAGGGAGGATAAACTGGGTGTAAACTGGGGATAACTATCTACATAATTATACATAATTATATATACATTAGATAGGTTACATCAAAATTTGAGTTTGACAAGAATACAGTGTTATTACGTTTTGATTTTTATTCTGGGTGGTTGTTATGTGTAGGATTTATCTGAGTGAGGTGGGGGCCGGTTCTATTGGGTGTATGGTAGCCTGAAGTGCAGAGTGAATAAGTAGTGCTTGATGGACTTTCTAAATTGGGTGATATCCCTGATTGATCTGATGTTTGGAGGTAGTTTGTTCCAGCATTTGGGAGCATAGGACACAAAAGCTCTGTTAGTAGTTTGTTGTGTCCATTTTGTGGAGATGCTAGGAGTAACTAGTGTGTTTTCTGCTACTAGTCTCCTGGGTCTGTTGTTTGGTGTGAGGGTGATGAGGTTTGAGATCGATGCAGGAGATAATTTATTAATAGCTTTGAATGTGATGAGGAGGGTTTTGTATGTTATTCTGCAGTTTATCGGGAGCCAGTGCAGATCGATCAGAATTGGTGTTATATGATCCCTTATAGAAGCTCCAGATAAGATGCGGACTGCCGCGTTCATCGCCAGTTGAAGTGGATTTAGAGTATTCTTGGGGAGGCCATGAAGGATGATATTCGCATAGTCAAAATGTGGTGTGACTATTGCTTGGAAGACTGTACGGAAGTCCTTGGTCTCCATCATTGGTTTCAGGTGGCGCAGTGTTTTTAGTTTGTAGTAAATTGACCTTACTGTTTTCTTTATGTGTTCTTTAAGATTGAGTTGTTGATCGAGTATCACACCGAGGTACTTTATGGAGGTCTTGATTGGGAGTTCTGCATCTCTTACTGTGAGGGTGGTTGGCGGAGCAAATTGCTTGTTTCTTGTGGCTATGAGTACTTCGGTTTTCTTGAAATTTATTCTCATGTTCTGATTGAGAAGCCAGTCGGTTATTGTGTTGAAACAGTTGATTAGTGGAGAGTAGTCAGGATTTGAGATATTGATCTGTGTGAATATTAGTACGTCATCCGCGTATAATAGGCAGGATATATCGAAGTCTTTGGTGATTTGGCAGATTGGCTGCATGTATATATTAAAAAGCAACGCAGATAGAGATGAGCCTTGAGGTACTCCCTGTTTCTGTTTGAAGGGTTCGGATGTAATGTTGCCTGTACGGACCTGTTGCCAGCGCTCATCTAGGTAAGATTTGCACCAGTTCCAGGCTTGGTTACGGATACCTTTTTCGTGAAGTCTGGCTAGCATAATCTTATGGTCGACTGAGTCGAACGACGCTGATATGTCCAGAAAAATCATTGCAATCGCCATTTGAATGTTGTCAATCCCGCAAATGAGTTTATTAAGTAGTGAAGTCATGAGTGTTTCTGTTCCATGAGCTTCTCGGAATCCGTGTTGGCATGGGTCCAACGGGGCTGCTGTGTCAATGTGGTGTTGGATCTGCCTCTGAGTTTCCTTTTCAAGTATCTTGGCTAGATAGGGAATGCTGGAGATTGGGCGGTAGGCCTCTTCCTTCGTTGGATCCATCTGGTTGTTTTTTAGCAGAGGGCGAATTGATGTTTGTTTAAGGGCGGTAGGGAAGATTCCAGTTAGATAGGAAATATTTGCGATCTTAGCTATGTAAGGGCTAAGCTCGGCACGTAAGGTTTTGATCCAGTGTGCTGGACATGGGTCATTTGGTGCCGTGGTGGTGTTTATGGTAGCGATAATTTCTTCTATGGTTTTTCTTGATGGTGGTGAGAACTTATCAAGTGATGCCTGAGCTTGCGGGAGTTGGATTAGTATTTGTGATGACGTTGTGTTCGCCTTGACCAGCTAGGGAGTCCCCATATGTGAAGACTACATTCCTGCTTGTTCCTGAAGATAGCATAGTTACTCACCTGTAACAGGTGATCTCCGGGAACAGCAGGAATTTAGTCTTCACAACCCACCCACCTCCCCTAGGAGTTGTATCTCTCTATCTATCTCTTTCCCTTTCCCTCTCTCTCTCTTTGTCTCAGTTTTAAACTCAACTGGAGAGAGGCAGTTGGGAAAGGCGGGAAGGCAGCACGCAGGCACTGTGGGATGCTCCCAAGAGCTTCCTAATTGGATGCTGGGGTGCGTTCCCGCGCAGGCTCTGTCGGTACCGACGATACCCATATGTGAAGACTAAATTCCTGCTGTTCCCAGAGATCACCTGTTACATGTGAGTAACTATGCTTTATCACCCGTTATCTCTGCTTCCTCGCTAAAATATTGGCTGGCAGATTAGATCAAATCATGTCCACTCTCATATACCTGGATCAAACAGGATTTTTTCGAGGATGGCAAATCTCTGACAGTGTCCACTGATTACTTAATCCTCAGTGTGATGCGGGAATGGAAAGATGCCTGGTGCATCTCATTAAATGCAGAAAAAGCCTTTGACCGGGTGGAATGGCCCTACCTCTTTGCCGCCATGGCTCAGTTCGGTATCGGAGAACTGTTTATAAGATGGGTCCAAGCGCTTTATGCAGAGCCCACAGCATCAATAGCAGTTAACGGTACTCACTCGGCTAAGTTTAGGCTCCATAGGGGAACGAGTCAGGGCTGTCCCCTCTCCCCCCTGCTGTTCATCTTGGCAGTCGAGCCCCAAGCGGCTGCACTGAGGGCAGCGCCAGACATAGCCCCAGTAGTCATCGGGGGTGTTCCTTACCAGGTATCCATGTATGCAGATGACACCCTGATTTTCCTGGAATGACCTGGGCTGCTTAGAGTTATTCAAGAATTTGCCAATCTTTCAAGCTTCAAGGTAAACCTTGAGAAAACTGAAGTCTTATCCTTAGGACCGAGACGAACAGCGTTCCCGAGGCAATGCCTCTTTAAATTAGCATCAGCATCTATAAAATACTTAGGAATATAGCTGTCATCTAATATAGCGGATCTATATAAACTAAGCTATGCCCCCTTAGCGGTGACTATTGCAGATGAGCTGGCCTATTGGGACCACCTCGCGCTTAGCTGGATGGCCTGGTGGCAGCTTTAAAAATGAATATTATACTGAAACTCATTTATCTCTTCTCTCAACTGCCTATATGTATCCCAGCTCACTTCTTTAAAACACTAGAGAGGTCCCAAGATGGCGGAGGAGCTGTGCGCTGTGTCGGAGGTTTGTTAGCTGTCTCCATTTTGTGTCGCTCTAATGGGGAGAAAGAGGAAGCAACGCGCTGAGAACCCCCCTGAAACCTCTACTCCTACCGCTGGCTCGTCTCAATCGGTGATTCCGGTTTTCTTTCCCCCGATGGCAGCTGCTGTGGCTTCAGCTGATCAATCAAGGTTTTCGATTGATTTGAGTAATGGGGTTGAGTTGAGCCCCAAACAGGATTTGCCGCCGCAACCCAGAAGAGATATCGGGGAAGGTTTGCCTGCTGGTCTGTCCCCGGTGAGCGGGAGTTCGTCTGCAGTGGGGGGTGCCGCCCCGTACCAGAGTGAGAGTGCTCCCGCTGCTCTGCCTGTTGGAGGAGGGAAGTTGGAGAAGGTAGGGGCAAGCGGTGGGCTAGAGGCTGTGGATTTGGTCTCTCCCTCGTCTCTGGTCTCTTCTGAGCTGCATGTTTTGGAAAAGCCGGCAAAGGTGACATTGGAGAGCTTGTGGGATGCCATCTCTTCCCTTCAGAAGTCCCTTTTTCCTGTTGTGGTTTCTCTTTCTAAGGAGTTAATTCAATTGAAGGCGCAGAGTGAGTCGGAAAGCTCAAAAGTAGAAGGTCAGGCTGTGAGACTCTCGCGACTTGAAACCCAGACTGAAGAGCTGCAGGCCCTGGGTGTTACCCAGGTAAAAAATAATCTGATTATGGCTAGACGTTTGGAGTTTCTGGATAATCAAGCGAGGAGGAATAATCTGCGCTTGTTGAACTTTCCAAGATCTCCTTTGTTGGACTCCATGGTGCTGGTTCGTAAGTACCTCACAGAGGTTCTCCTCATGCCTTCTGAAAATTTGCCTCCTATAATTCGGGCCCAGTATGTTTCAATTTGCTCTTCAGAGGAGTCTGGTGGGAAAAGACCTGTGGAGACTGCTGAGCCGGCTCAACTGGATCTAACAGGATTTTTGGAAAGCTCTCTTGAAGTGGTGACCAGTAGGGCTACTTTACTGGTGTCCTTTGCTTTCGAGTCAGACCGGAATTCTGTTCTGAGATTATATTTCCTTAAGATGAATGTTTCCCAATTTATGGGGTCCAAGATATTGATATTCCCTGATTTAGCTAGGGATACCCAAAAGAGGAGGAGAGAGTTTCTGGCTTTACGCCAGCGCTCTCTTGCCCTGGGGGTACAGTTTAAGTTGAAATATCCATGTAAATGTTTAATTGTTTACAATACAAAGCAATTTCTTTTCTTTGAACCCCAGCAATTGAGTTCTTTTCTTGAGGGCAAGGAAGGGATAGGGTTGGATCTCGCACCGGCTGCCACATTTAATAGCTAAGCTCCATTAAATTGATGCCCTGGTTTTGGGCTTCTTTGTATGTATTTTCCTTATTTTCCTTTTCTTTTTTCTTGGGACTGTATTGAGGTTTGTATTGTGGTCTAATCCAGTTTGACTCGTTTTTCTTTGATGTTGTTATTGCTTATGATGTATTTCTATATTCTGTTTACATTCAGTTTATTCTGGAGTGTATGGAAAATTAATAAAGATAAAATTAAATATAAAAAAAACACTAGAGAAATAATTTAGTAGGTTTATTTGGGGCAAGTCGAAGGCACATATAGAATGGAAATGCATGACCGGCCCCATCATAGAGGGAGGTATGAACTGCCCGAGGCTCTCTCTATATTATAAAGTGGCAGTGTTCCGGGCCTTATGGTATTACTATGTGAGACCCCCAGACGCTCATCAGGTAGCACTAGAATGCGGTTGGATAGCCCCGTACTCTGTGTTTGAGGAATGTCCAGCAGATGCTAATCCAGCTGCTGCCCACGCATTGTTGGACCCCCTTCTAAAAATATGGGAGCAGACAGAGAGGGCGGTAGGGTTGCGATCCCCTCTGGTGCCTAAGTCGCGATTTGCAGATTTTTTACCTTTTAGTGGTCCTCCCTTTGCTAGATTGAGAACTGCCTGGCAATCCAACGGAATGCTTGGCTTTCAAGACCTCTTGAAGGACCGGGTATGTATGAGCATGGATCAGATGGTTGAGCTGGGAGGAGTGTTGATTCCCTTCAATATTTTCAGTTGTAATTTTTTATCATGCGACCGGAGAATCAGATGCACTTAATAAGAAGACAGATGTCTTTGGAATGAGTCCTTTTTTATAAGACTGCAGATGGAAGGGACTAATTTCAAAGCTTTATAAAACATTACTAAGTATTTATGGCCATAGAGATGTCTATCACTGCCAGAAGTGGCATGTGGCGATTGGACAAGCTTTTACAGAAGAGGCATGGCAAATCATTTATAAGAGAGGGTACAAAACTGTACATAATGTCTCGGATAGACAGACCCAGTACCAGCTTCTGAAGCAGGCAAACCTCACCCCATTCGCTTGCATCATTTGGGCTTCCATCAAGAAAGCACTTGCTGGAGGGAGCGCGGGCTGAGGGGATCTTTTATTCGTATGTGGTGGGAGTGTGTGAAAGCTCAGCATTATTTGGATGAAGTTATCTCAAACATCAGTGAGATGGTGGGGTGCAAATTAGAGGCAGACCCTGGTTGCTGCTTACTAGGCGTCTTGGATGCATCTCTAGACATCCCCCCCCCCCAAAAAAAAAAAAAGTTTGACAGAGCTGTTATTGCTCAGCGCCCGAATGGTCATAGCCCATAGGTGGAAGAAAGTACAAGGCCCCACTATTTCAGCCTGGAAACTAAGATGAGAGAATATGCTTTCAATGGACCATTTAGCAGCCCTGAGTAAGGGACAGGTAGAACAGCACACTGATAAAATGGGCTCCGTATATTGAGTCCTTCCCCCCCCCACCCCCCACACACATATAGCTCTAATGCTGAGAAGAGCGTTAGCGGATAGAGTCCCATGAAAGGGATATTAGGATACATAGGCATGCATAAAATTGCCCCCCCCCCCCCTCAACTGTGTGCTTCAGGAGTAAGAAGGGAAAGGGAGGAACGTGGTAGGGTGGGTTGAGAATTATGTTATGTAAGTGAATAGATCCTCCGATGTTATGGTGGACTGCACAGTTTGTACATACCTGTTTAAATCCTGAAATATTGATAAAGAAAGTTTTAAAAAAATGTATTCGCACACTTGTTGTTTCTCTTCATGTCTTTGCTGTTTGAGATACCAGTATGGATGTTGTTGTTGCAAAAAACTTTTGGATTTCCTCTGAAGGAAAAGTCCTCTGTGGGTGGCACACAGTGCTATGATACAGTCAAGGGAGAAAGAGGGGCTTGGGGGGTCCCTGAGTTCAAAGCTTATTATGAGGTTGCTCAGTTGAGGGTTATTTTCGATTGGGGGGGAGGATGTTCTAAGCAGTGGGTAACTGGGGAGAGTTTTTGGGAGGGAATAGTATGGGGAGGTAGGGAGGGGCTAGGTCCATATGCACTCTTACTGTACAGGTATGGCAGAAAGTCAGGAAGATTTTTGATTTAGAGTGTCAGGCCTATTTGGAGTGGGAAAGTAAAGAGCTGCAAGCTTTGGGCCAACATACCAATGCTGCTGGAGAGCCCTTGCCCTTTCGGGAACTAAAGAATAAGTATAGAGTGGAGGAGAGTGATTACTATCTTTACCTTGAGTTAGGTCATTATTTAAGGCAGAGGGATAACAGGTAAGGATTAAGAGGTGAAGCTTATCCTTTGAGGCCCTGTACTAAACCCTTTGGAGGTCAAGGGGGTTGTTGTCTAATTTTATAAGATGTTGGGGGGAGGCCAAATTCTAAGCTGAAGTGTGAGGGGAATATTGGGGAAGGGGGAGAGCGGAATGAGGATATGTGAGAAAGGGTATGTGACACTACTGCTAAGTTGTCGCTTGAGGTTGCTCTCATTGAGAATGGGTATAAGATCCTGTATCGTGCCTATTGCACACCCAGCTGGCTGACTAAGATGAAAAAAGAGGAACATGGGAAGTGTTGGAGAAGATATGGGATGTGGGGTGATTTTCTCCACATATAATTGGAGAGTCCTGGGGTGCAAGCCTATTGTGACTAGATCTGGGTTTTTTTTCCTCTTTTTTTAACTTGCCTCCTCAAGAAATAGATGTGAGTTATGCCAAGTTTTCCCCCTTTGTGTATATTGACTGCAAGAATGGAACTGGCCTTTCATTGATGGTATAAGGGTGTACCTAGCAGAACGCAAGTGATTACTAAACTTGGGTATATATTCAGAATGAATGAGATAATGGTGCATTGCCGACAACAAGTACAAATGTTTGAGAAAGTAGAGGAGCCATTTATAAAATTATGTTACCCATTTGTTTTAAGGTGTTATAAAGGTGTCATGAACATTAAGGGGGTTAAGGTAGTGTAATATGAGTTGAAAATGGAGGTGGGAAGGGAAAGGGGAGCCTCATCACTGTGCAAGGCACTATTTGGACAGAAGGACAATATATGAAGAGGGATGGGGATATATGGTGGGTATGTGATATTTACTTGGTGTATTGAAATAGCATTGTTGTGGGGGTCCCTTGTTTATAAACCTAAAAATGTGTATGCAAAGATTTGATTTTTCTAGACTATACATGCTATCTTCCTTCATTTGGCCATCTACAAAAACAGCATGTGCAAATGTACACAGACATGTGAAGGCACATTTCAGAATGGCTGTTTCCATATCGTCCTGCTAGACCAGTCCAGACAAATGGGTTGTGTTCCCCTACCAGCAGATTGGTGGCGACAAAGAACCAATGAAAAGTCCAGGTTTTAGTGACATCACTCATGTCTCTATTCGCCTCAGCCACCAGAAGTCCCTTTAGTATTTCCTTGTCTCCTGCAGATGGTGGATGGATTTTCTCCTCTCTGTAGAAATCTGAGGATTGAGAGGAAAACATTGATTAAACACTTGTGAACGACCACCTTGAGTACAGAAAGGTGACTCTCTCACTTGAGCATGCCATGGAAGGCTCCACTAGACTGTGGTCTTTTCAGTAGCCATAGGAGGAGGGAAAATCGGTTCAGCTCCAAGCACATATCATGATAAGTGCCTGTTGAGCAGCCACAAATTGGAAGGATCCGGAAGAGTGTAGCACACTCACACAACCTCAGCGCCCCCTTCCTCCTTTTCTGTCCCCCCTGCTCTCTCCTGAAGATTACAGCAGACTCACAGATATCTGCCTGCCAGCCACCTGACACAGAAAGCTGCATGGCCAGTCAGTGAAACAGCTTTCAGGAGAGTAGAGCTGAACACGGCACAGATCCTCTGCCTGGAGCTCTCAGGGCGTGAGTACCAAGGCTTGACCTCATCATTGTTCTTGTTGCGGGCTCCCGGTTCCATCTCTGAGGGATGCAATTTGGGGTGGACTGCTAGCGACTGTTGGCGCTTTCTCCAGGAACAAGCAGGAATGAGTCTTCACATATGGGTATCGTCGGTACCGATGGAGCCTGCGCGGGAACGCTCCCCAGCGTCCTGAAAGAAAGCTTTTGGGAGCATCCCACAGCGCCTGCGCGCTGCCTTCCTGCCTTTCCCAACTGCCTCTCTCCAGTTCTTCTTTTCCGCGGAGCCAGCAGGTCGTGTTTCCTGTCACCGCTGAAGAATTTCTTATTTTCTTTTATTTTTCTTTAGTCGCGTGTCTGCCTTCTCAATTCCGCACCGGTACCACCGGTTCTTTTTCTTTCTTTAAAAAAAAAAAAAAAACCACCTACTCTTTTCAGTGCATTTTCTTCTGGGGCCTTAGGCCTACAGAGATATTTTTCCCTCATGGAAAAACCCGCCTCCGGGTTTAAAAAATGCACAAAGTGCAGTAGCACTATTTCTGTTACCGACACCCATGACTGGTGTCTAAAATGTTTAGGTCCTGACCACTCCATTGCAGATTGTGAGTCCTGTTCCATGATGTCTAAAAGAGGGTTACAGAATCGAGCAGCTAAGCTCAGTACCCTGTTTCCCTCCTATGCAGCTTCTGTGGCATCGACGTCTTCCAGGGCTTCTTCTTCATCCCATGGATCTCAGGTAACCAAACTTAAATCTGGCCGGTCCTCAAAGAGTTCATCTCCCTCTAAGTATCGAGATGCCCCCAGGCTTACTCTTGAGGATACCACACCGGAAAAATTACCCCGGCGGGTGGCTCCGGCTTCCAAAGCACTACCTATGGGGTCACAGGTTGACATCGATGGCTCGGCCTCGACCGATCACCTGTTTCAATGTTCTGGGGTACCGGCAGTTTCTACCGGTACCGACATCCAGACATTGGTGGCGTCAATGGATCAGAATATTCTGACCATGCAGCGTGCCATCACGGCATTCATTCAAGCTGCGACGCCTACGTTACCGCAACAAACCCCGTTGTCGGTACCTGTACCGATTCCGGTACTGGACCCGATTTCGGTCCCGATACCAGTACCGCTTGCATCGACATCAGCATCAACCGCAGCGGTATGCTATCCAGTGATGCCCATCAGTACCGACCCAGTACCAATTACTCCTGATGTCGATACCTCCCGGTACTTGTATCGGGCTCTACTAGAGCATCCAGATAGTCGATACTTCGATTCCTGAAGACTCTGATTCTTCAGAGGCCTCAATTGAAGCATCGGGCATCCTTCCTCAGGATCCCTCTTCTCCAAAAAGGAGAAGGTCTCCTCCTGAAGATTTGTCTTTTCAGGACTTCATTAGGGAGGTAGCCAAAGGCCTGTCCATCTCAGTGACCTCTGAGACTGAACCTAGAGCCAAAAAATTGGATATCCTACAGTATCCTAAGGCTCTTAAAGAGGCAGCCACCTTGCCAATACATGAGATTCTTTATGATCACATGCTGGGCATATGGGAGACTCCTTTTTCCACCTCCCCTCATTCCAGAAGGTTGGACACCATGTATCCTGTTCCTCCGTGTCCTGGGTTTCATAAGACTCAGCTTCCTCACCACTCTATTGTGGTAAAGTCTGCTATGAAAAAGATCAAGAGTACAAAAAGGCACTCCTCTGCTCCTCCAGGAAGAGAATGCAGAACTCTAGATGCCTTTGGCAGGAAAATCTTCCAGGCCAGTATGCTTGTAGCCAGAATCAACTCCTATAGTCTCTATATAGGGATGTTTCTAAAAGAAGTTACAGATCATCTGCAAACCTTATCTCCTTTTATGTCAGAAGATAAGAAAGAAGAATACATCACCTGGCTTAAACATGCACAGGATGTATCCAAGTTTTCCAACCGTGCAGCCTTTGACTCTTTTGAGGGGGCCAGTAGAGCCTCGACTATTGCCATAGGTGCACTCAGAGTTGCTTGGTTGCAAGCCTCTGATTTGGAATCCTGGGTACAGGATGGTCTAGGTAACCTTCCCTGTACAGGCAAAAACCTGTTTGGCAAAGATTGGCAAGCAAAGGCCAACCAAATGGATGCTAAAAACTCTGCTTTAGATAGACTTTCAAAGTCTACTACTGCTCCTTTTAAAAAAGGGTTGTTCAAAAAGGGATCTTTCCCAAAGAAAGGGAAATTTTCTTCTTATGGTCAGGCCTCTTCTCAAGGTCGTTTTGCTACAAAGAGACAGCAACAACCAAAACAGGCCAAAACCCAGGCTGCGAGGACTGCTACGGCCCAACAGCCTCAGCCTCCTCAGGGCCTTTGACTTTCCACTAGAGAACTTAGCCTTTCTGGCTCTAGAACATCCAGAGCCTCTCACCATCCCAGGAAGGTTAGCTCACTTTGCTCCCAGATGGGAACAAATCACAGCAGAGCAGTGGACCCTCTCCATCATAAGGGAAGGGTACAAACTTCATTTCTTAAACCTTCCTCCTCACACCATGGTGAAACAGTTCAATTCTCCAACATCTCTCCTCAACCTTCTAGGTCAAGAGATTGCTACCCTTCTTGCCCAGGGGGCAATAGAAGAAGTACCCCTTCTTCAATAGGGCTTAGGGTTCTACTCCCCCTATTTTCTCATTCCAAAGAAAACAGGGGGCTACAGACCCATATTAGATCTCAGAGAATTGAACAAGTTTCTATGCAAGGAGAAATTCAAGATGACCTCTCGGAACTCTCCTTCCATACCTCCAGAGTCAGGACTGGCTTTGTTCTCTAGATCTCAAGGATGCGTACACCCATGTTCTCATCCATCCAACACACAGAGGATTCCTTCGATTCCTTTACCAAGGAAAGCACTACCAATACAAAGTGCTTCCTTTCGGTCTGGCCTCTGCTCCAAGAGTGTTCACAAAATGCATGGCAGTAGTAGCTGCATTCCTGCGCATTCTAGGAATATTTGTATTCCCATATCTGGACGACTGGCTCATCCGAGCTCCATCCCAGTCAGAGGCCCAGACTTCCCTGTCCTGCACAAGGCGTGTTCTTCAGTATCTGGGACTGGTAATCAACATTCCAAAATCCCATCTCACCCTTACTCAGTCTCTAGAGTTCATAGGGGCCTTACTGGATACCACAACTGCAAGGGCCTATCTTCCCCAGGCCCGTTGCCTACGCTTGGTGCAGTTAGCCTCCCAGATTCAGTTAAAATCCCATTTAACTGCTCGAGAGATGTTGCAACTCTTAGGCCACATGGCATCCACAGTGCATGTGGTTCCCTATGCTCGCCTTCACATGCGAGCAGCTCAGTGGACCCTATCCTCCCAATGGACCCAGGCATCAGGTTGCCTGTCAGACAAAATAGCAACCTCCAGTCGCCTTTTTTGGTCCCTCCACTGGTGGACGTCCACTCAGAATCTGTTGCTGGGGTCCCCCTTTCAACAGGTGTTACCCCAAGCCACCCTTACAATAGATGCCTCTCCAAAGGGTTGGGGGGCTCCATCTACAAGATCTCTCAACCCAGGGCATCTGGTCTCCACAGGAGACATCTCTTCATATCAACCTCTTAGAGCTCAGAGCAATCTTTCTGACTCTCAGAGTCTTCCACACCCTGCTCAGCTACAAGACAGTCCTCATCCACACGGACAACCAGGTAGCCATGTTCTACGTGAACAAGCAGGGAGGGACTGGCTCTCTGTCGCTTTGCAACGAAGCTCTGAGATTGTGGGCCTTCGCCAGAGAGCATCAAATCCATCTCATGGCAGTATATCTTCCAGGGGTTCAAAACTCTTGGGCAGACAGACTCAGTTGAGTTCTGCTTCCGCACGAATGGTCCCTCCATGGGGACCAGATAGCCAGAATTTTTCAGATTTGGGGTACCCCAGACATAGACCTGTTTGCAAGTCCGTGGAATGCCAAACTTCCCCGGTTCTGTTCCAGGATTCAATGTCAGGGAGTTCAGGCCAGGGATGCCTTCCTCCTTCATTGGTGGAAATACTTACTCTATGCATTTCCACCTATTCCCCTAATTCCCAAAACTCTGTTCAAGCTTCAGAGAGACAAGGGGACTATGATCCTTATAGCACCACTTTGGCCACGCCAAGTGTGGTACCCTCTACTTCTGCATCTCTCTCAAGCTCCCTCCCTAGACCTGGGGTCTGCTCCAGATCTCCTCTCCCAGGAGGAGGGAACCTTGTGGTACCCAAATCCTCAGTCTCTTCATCTCAGGGCCTGGTTGCTGAAGGCCTAGACCTTCAAGATTTACAACTTTCTCAGCAAGTGAAGGATATCCTTCAAGCTTCCAGAAAGCCTTCCACAAGACGTTCATATGCTTTTAAATGGAAAAGGTTTTCCATTTGGTGTGCAGAGAAGGGTCTCAACCCTCTTGCAATACCTTTGAATTCTTTACTAGACTATTTACTGCATTTATCCCATGCAGGCCTTAAAACAAATTCAATCAGAGTCCATTTGAGTGCTATTGCAGCATCCCTTAAGCCTCTCAATGGACAACCTATTTCCTATCATCCTCTTATAGCAAGATTCATGAGAGGCCTTCTTTTAACTAAACCTCCCATTAGACCACCTCCAGTGGCATGGGACTTGAATCTGGTTCTTGGCCAGCTTATGAAGCCACCCTTTGAACCCTTAGCCACTACCTCCTTAAAATTCCTTTCCTGGAAAGTTATTTTTCTCATTGCAGTCACCTCAGCTCGCCGTATCAGTGAGCTGCAAGCTTTAGTGGCTAATCCTCCTTATACAAGGTTCCATCATGACAAGGTAGTCCTCAGAACTAATCCACACTTTATGCCTAAAGTGGTCTCACCTTTTCATCTGAACCAGGAGGTGTTTTTACCTGTCTTTTTTCCAGGACCTCATGCATCAAGTGCTGAGAGGAATCTTCATACCCTGGATTGTAAAAGAGCACTTGCTTTCTACTTACACAGGACACAGCAACATAGAAAGTCCTCTCAACTTTTTTTGCTTTTGATCCTTCTCATTTAGGACTTCCAGTCTCTAAGAGAAGTCTGTCCAATTGGATTGCTCAGTGTATTTCCTTCGCCTACCAAAGTAAGAACCTTTCTCTGGAGGGCCATGTCACAGCTCACAATGTGAGGGCCATGGCAACCTCTATGGCTCATCTAAACTCTGTGTCCATCGACCAAATCTGTCAAGCGGCCACCTGGGCATCGGTTCATACCTTCACAGCCCAATACTGCTTGGACAAGGACTCCCGCCGGGATGCCTTGTTTGGTCAGGCTGTTCTCAAACACCTGTTCCATACCTAATCAACTCCTACCCTCCATCCCTGAACTGGATGCCTGAGATTCATGGGTAGAGGTAGAGCCCTTCCCAGGGACTCACAGTCTGGGTGATCTCCCAGGCATCTCTAGCTGGGGAGTCCCCATATGTGAAGACTAATTCCTGCTTGTTCCTGGAGCTAGCACAGTTACTTACCTGTAACAGGTGATCTCTGGGAACAGCAGGAATAAGTCTTCACAACCCACCCACCTCCCCTAGGAGTTGTATCTCTCTATCTATCTTTCCTTTCCTCTCTCTCTCTCTTTGTCTCAGCTTTAAAACTCGAACTGGAGAGAGGCAGTTGGGAAAGGCGGGAAGGCAGCGCGCAGGCGCTGTGGGATGCTCCCAAAAGCTTTCGTTTTTGGGAAGCTGGGGAGCGTTCCCGCGCAGGCTCCGTCGGTACCGACGATACCCATATGTGAAGACTTATTCCTGCTGTTCCCAGAGATCACCTGTTACAGGTAAGTAACTGTGCTGTGTGGAGGTTTCCTGCCATTTTCTGAATACATTCGTAACTTTTTTTGCCTATTGTGCATCTGGTGGTTGCGCGATCCTAACATGCGTTCCGCCCAAGCATCTGCAACACACACTCCTTCCCTAGCGCCTTTAACATGCATAACGTAAAAGCTCAGTTAATGTATGTTTGCAGGCCAACGCACCTTTGGCACACGCTCTTGTGATACTTTCCCGAACTCTCTGTCTTCTTCCAGGAAACATTCTTTGATCTGTGGCAATCGAGGAGCCTCGTCTTTGGATTTTGGATTCCATGGCAACTTCTGAGTCGCCCCTGGAGGACCTGCTTTCCCCTTCTCAATTGAGGGATGTGGTTAGTTTGCCCCTACCTGCCTCAGGGCAGGAAGTGACTGATGGTGCTATGGATAAGGCTATTCAGCCCACCAGAGGATCCGGCGACCGGGCTGTGAGCCGCTCTTCATCCTGTAGGGGGTCTGTGGCAGCTAAGGCCCCTGGTGTTGGGGAGCCTTATCCAAGAGGAGAGCTTCCAGACTCCAGATTGCCTCCCTGGAATTATTTTTCTTTTTACAACAGGCCTGGTTTCCCCCGGTGTGGAAATAAAGATCCTGCGGCCTCTGGGTGCCCCAGGAATCTGTCTCGTGCCAGGCTCAAAGTAGAAGCCCTGTTCGTTTACCTTTGGCTAAGCATCCCCAGCGAGGGGTGCTCCCTGGAGATGGGGAACAGCTGGGAGCTATCTGAGATGTTGACTATGTCTTAGACTTGGCTCTGGGTTCTGTTGTGGATGAGGAAGTGTTCTCACCTTCAGAAGATTATGCAGAGGCCGGCATGATCCGCCTATTCAGAAAGGAGGAGCTGCAGCATTGATTACCAGATCTCCTCTACCTTGAACCTGACTGATGCTTCTGCCATGGAGCAGGAGCCGAAGAAACACCCACTCCTTCAAGGGGTGTGGAAATCCACTGCTGTCTTCCTGTTCCAAGAGAGGATCAAGGATATGATCTGGTTGGAGTGGGATTTCCTACCTAAAAGGTTAAGGATGTATAAGGAGCTCTACACTCTCCCGGGGTAGGAGCACGTTAAGTGGTTTGACATTCCTAAAGTGGGTGCTCAGGTCATGGAGGTTACCAGATGGACCACCATTCCTGTGGAAGGCACATCAGCCTTAAAGGATGATCTCCAGGAACAAGCAGGAATGAGTCTTCACATATGGGTACGTCGGTACTGACGGAACCTGCGCGGGAACGCTCCCCAGCTTCCCAAAAAGGAAAGCTTTTGGGAGCATCCCACAGCGCCTGCGCGCTGCCTTCCCGCCTTTCCTAACCATCTCTCCTCAGTTCTTCTTTGCCGCGGAGCCAGCAGGTCGAGCCCTGTCACCGCTGAAGAAGTTCTTTATTTTATTTTATTTCTTTGGTCGCGTGTCTGCCTTCCCCGACTCCGGACCGGTACCGCCGGTCTTTTTCTCTTTCTTTCTTTCAAAAAAAAAAAAAAATCTATATTTTCTTCACTTAGTGTATTTTTCCTCTTGGGCCTCAGGGCCTACAAGAAAATTTTCCTCATAGAAAAAACAGCCTCCGGGTTCAAGAAATGCACTAAGTGAAGCGGTACCATTTCTGTTACAGATACCCATGAATGGTGCCTTAAATGTTTGGGTCCTGAACACTCCATTCCGGATTGTCCCTCCTGCTCTCTAATGTCTAAACGGGGTTTACAGAACCGAGCAGCTAAGCTCCATGTGCTGTTTCCCGCTGATGCAGCGTCAGTAGCATCGACATCTTCCAGGTCTTCTTCTCCTGATGGATCTCAGGTAACCAAACATAAATCCAGCAGGTCCTCGAAGGGTAGATCTCCCTCTAAGCATCGAGATGCCTCCGGGCTTGCCCTCGAGGATCCTGCACCAGCAAAACAACCCCGGCGGGAAGTTCCGGCTTCCAAAGCTCCTCCTATGGGGTTACAGGTTGACATCGATGGCACGGCCTCGACCGATCACCTGTTAGAATGCTCTGGGGTACCGGCACAATCTCCTGGTACCGAATTCCAGGCATTCATGGCGTCGATGGATCACAATGTTCTGTCCATGCAGCGGGCTATTACGGCCTTCATTCAAGCTGCGACGCCGCTGGTACTGAAACAAACTCCGTTGTCGGTATCGGCTCCGGTACCGGCACCAGCACCGATACCAGTACCGACTAATCGACGTCGACCAGGATACCGGCTGCTGCGGTTCCTTGTCCAGGGCTGCTTCTCGGTACCGATCCGGTACCGGTGACGCCCGATGTCAATACTGCTCGATACGCGTATCGAGTGTTGGAAGAGCACCCTGACAGGCGATACTTTGATTCCTCTGATGATTCTGATACATCAGACGAGTCTCCTGAAGTATCCATAGCCCTTCCTGAAGAGCCTTCTTCTCCAAAAAGAAGAACGTCACCTCCAGAGGACTTGTCCTTTCAAGACTTCATAAGAGAAGTAGCTAAAGGACTTTCTATTTCAGTAACCTCTGAATCAGAGCCTAGAGCAAAAAAATTGGATATTTTAGGCTATTCTAAGGCTCCTAAAGAGGCAGTCACCTTACCAATTCATGAGATTCTTTATGAACACATGATTAATCTATGGGAGACTCCTCTCACTCTCTCTCCTCATTCTCGCAGATTGGACACTATGTATCGTGTTCCTCCCTGTCCTGGATTTCATAAAACTCAGCTTCCTCACTATTCCATTGTGGTGCAGTCAGCTATGAAAAGGATAAAGAGTACAAAGAGACATTCTTCTGCTCCTCCAGGAAGAGAATGCAGGACCTTGGATGCTTTTGGTAGGAAAATCTTCCAAGCCAGTATGCTTATTGCCAGAATCAACTCATATAGTCTTTACATGGGTATGTTTCTAAAAGAAGTTGCAGAAAAGCTGCACACTTTCCTCCCTTTTCTTCCAGAGGATAAAAGGGAGGAATTCCTCATTTGGCTTAAGCATACCCAAGACATTTCAAAGTTTTCCAACAGGACAGCCTTTGACTCCTTTGAAGGTGCCAGCAGAGCTTCTGGCATTGCCATAGCTGCTCGCAGAATTGCTTGGCTCCAGGCTTCTGATTTAGAACCCTGGGTTCAAGATGGCTTAGGAAATCTTCCCTGTACAGGTGAAAACCTATTTGGCAAAGAATGGCAATTAAAAGCCACTCAAATGGATGCAGAAAACTCTGCTCTGGATAGACTTTCAAAGTCATCCTCCATTCCTGCCAAGAAAAAGCCTTTTAAAAAGTCTTTCTTTAAAAAGGGCAGATTTCCTTCTACTTCTGGCCAACAATCTTCTACAGGTCGCTTTAACCACTAAGCGTCAGCAACCTAAACAGGCCAGGCCTAAGCCTACAGGGGCTGCTGCAACTCAGCAGGCCCAACCTCCTCAGGGTTTTTGACTTGATGCTAGAGAACTTAGCCTTTCTGGCTCTAAAGCAGCCAGAGCCTCTCGCCATTCCAGGAAGGTTGGCTCGTTTTGCTCCCAGATGGGAGCAAATAACATTAGAGCAGTGGACCCTCTCCATCATAAGAGAGGGCTACAAGGTTCATTTCTCAGACCTTCCTCCCCACACCATGGTGAGACACTTCAATTCTCCCACATCTCTTCGCGACCTTCTAGGTCAGGAGGTAGCTACCCTTCTTGCCCAAGGGGCAATAGAAGAAGTTCCTCTTCTTCATCAAGGGTCAGGGTTCTACTCCCCCTATTTTCTCATTCCAAAGAAGACTGGGGGATACAGACCCATCTTAGATCTCAGAGAATTGAACAAATTTCTATGCAAGGAGAAGTTCAAGATGCTTTCTCTGGGCACTCTCCTTCCATACCTTCAAAGTCAGGATTGGCTTTGTTCTCTAGATCTCAAGGATGCGTACACACATGTCCTCGTCCATCCCTCTCACAGAAGATTCCTACGGTTTCTTTTCCAAGGAAAACATTACCAATACAGAGTCCTTCCTTTCAGTCTGGCCTCTGCTCCAAGAGTGTTCACCAAATGCATGGCAATAGTTGCTGCATTTCTACGCACTCTGGGAATATTTGTCTTCCCATACCTGGATGACTGGCTCATCCGAGCTCCATCTCAGTCAGAGGCCCAGATTTCCCTGGACCGCACAAGACGCATTCTGCAGTACCTGGGACTTGTGGTAAACCTCCCAAAGTCTCAGCTCACCCCTACTCAGTCCCTAGAATTCATAGGGGCCTGGTTGGATACCACTACTGCAAGGGCCTACCTTCCTCAGGCCCATTGCCAACGTCTAGTGCAGTTAGCCTCCCAGATTCAGTCAAAGAGCCACTTAACTGCCCGGGAGATGCTATAACTGCTAGGCCACATGGCTTCCACAGTACATGTGGTACCCTATGCTTGCCTGCACATGTGAGCAGCTCAATGGACTTTGTCCACCCAGTGGACTCAAGCTTCAGGAGCTCTCAGACCAAATAGCAACCACCAAACGTCTCTTTTGGTCTCTCCAATGGTGGATGTCCACTCAGAATTTGTTGCTGGGGTCCTCCTTCCAACAGTTGTTGCCCCGAGCAACCCTCACAACAGATGCCTCCCAAACACATTGGGGAGCCCATCTACAGGACCTCTCCACTCAAGGCACTTGGTCCCCACAGGAGACCTCTCTTCATATCAACCACTTGGAGCTTCGAGCAGTTTTTCTAGCTCTCAAGGTCTTTCATACCCTCCTCAGCTACAAGACAGTCCTCATTCTTACGGACAATCAAGTAGCCATGTTTTACATAAACAAACAAGGAGGAACTGGCTCTCTGTTGCTTTGCAACGAAGCTTTAAGATTATGGCCCTTCGCCAGAGAGCATCAAATCCCTCTCCTGGCAGTATACCTCCCAGGAGTCCAAACCTCTTGGGCAGACAGACTCAGTCGAGTTCTGCTTCCACACGAATGGTCCCTGTACATGGATCAGGTACTCAGAATCTTCCAAGAATGGGGAACCCCGGACATAGACCTCTTTGCAAGTCCGTGGAATGCCAAACGTCCCCGGTTCTGTTCCAGAATTCCATGTCAGGGAGTTCAGGCCAAGGATGCCTTCCTCCTTCATTGGGGTCAGGGCTTCCTCTGTGCCTTTCCACCCATTCCCTTGATTCCCAAGACTCTGTTCAAATTCCAGAGGGATCAAGGATCTATGATCCTCATAGCTCCACGCCAAGTGTGGTACCCTCTACTTCTACATCTCTCCCAAGCCCCCTCCCTGGACTTGGGAGCTGCTCCAGACCTTCTGTGCCAGGAGGAAGGGACTTTGTGGCACCCAAACCCCAAGTCCCTACACCTCAGAGCTTGGTTACTGAAGGCCTAGACCTTCAAGACTGGAATCTTTCTCAACAAGTGAAGGATATCCTCCATGCTTCCAGAAAACCTTCCACCAGACGTTCTTATGCTTTTAAATGGAAGAGGTTTTCCATTTGGTGTGCTGAAAAGGGTCTTGACCCTCTAGCACTACCTTTAAATTCTCTGTTAGACTATCTCCTGCATCTTTCCAATGCAGGCCTTAAAACAAATTCAGTAAGAGTCCATTTGAGTGCTGTTGCAGCATCCCTTAAGCCCATCAATGGACAACCTATTTCCTCTCATCCTCTCATTGCAAGATTCATGAGAGGCCTAACTTTAACTAAACCTCCCATTAGGCCTCCTCCGGTGGCATGGGACTTAAATTTGGTTCTTGGTCAGCTTATGATGCCACCTTTTGAACCCTTAGCCACTACCTCCTTGAAGTGTCTTTCTTGGAAGGTTATTTTCCTCATTGCAGTCACTTCAGCTCGCCGCATCAGTGAACTGCAGGCATTAGTGGCTAATCCACCTTATACAAGGTTCCATCATGATAAGGTAGTCCTTAGGACAAATCCACACTTTATGCCTAAAGTGGTTTCACGTTTTCATCTTAATCAAGAGATATATTTACCTGTCTTTTTTCCAGCTCCTCATGCATCCAGTGCAGAGAAGAATCTTCATACTTTGGATTGTAAAAGAGCTCTTGCTTTTTACTTACAAAGGACACAGCAACATAGAAAGTCTTCCCAGCTTTTTGTTGCTTTTGATCCTTCTCATTTGGGACTTCCAGTCTCTAAGAGAACACTGTCCAATTGGATTGCTTAGTGTATTTCTTTCGCCTACCAGAGTAAGAACCTTTCTCTGGAGAGCCATGTCACAGCTCATAATGTGAGGGCTATGGCCACCTCTATGGCTCATCTAAATTATGTGTCCATCGACCAGATCTGTCGAGCAGCCACCTGGGCCTCGGTTCATACCTTCACAGCCCATTACTGCTTGGACAAGGACTCCCGCCGGGATGCCTTGTTTGGTCAGGCTGTCCTCAAACACCTGGTCCATTCTTAAACAACTCCTACCCTCCTCCCTGGATGGATGCCTGAGATCCATAGGAGGAAGTAGACCCCTTCCCAGGGTCTCATATCCTTGGGGATCTCCCAGGCATCTTAGCTAGGGAGTCCCCATATGTGAAGACTCATTCCTGCTTGTTCCTGGAGATTGCACAGTTACTTACCTGTAACAGGTGATCTCTGGGAACAGCAGGAATAAGTCTTCAGAACCCTCCCACTTCCCCTAGGAGTTGTATCTCTTTTTCTATCTTTCCTTTCCTCTCTCTCTCTATTGTCTCAGCTTTAAACTCGAACTGAGGAGAGATAGTTAGGAAAGGCGGGAAGGCAGCGCGCAGGCGCTGTGGGATGCTCCCAAAAGCTTTCCTTTTTGGGAAGCTGGGGAGCGTTCCCGCGCAGGCTCCGTCGGTACCGACGTACCCATATGTGAAGACTTATTCCTGCTGTTCCCAGAGATCACCTGTTACAGGTAAGTAACTGTGCTTTCTGGATCACAAGGTCAATTCCTTGCTGAGGACCAGTTCATGTGGTGGTGGCTATTTTACAGCTAGCTGTATGTACCAGCCTGATGTTTCAAACCCTTCTCTAGTGGATTCATTCTCTTCTGCCTGATGCTATTTACCCCTCTTTCAGAGTCTGCTATGGCCTTCCTTTCTGATGTCATGTATGACCTGGTATATTTGGCAATCAGGAATGGTGCCTTACGATGGTGTCACGGTTTTGTATTTGGCTTCAGCACTGGGCAGCGGACACATCCTCCAACTGGCCTTTAAGGTGAAGCTTCTGTTTGAAATTAATTTAGAGAAACTGGTGAAGGACCTAGGTGAGACAAAATCTTACCACCTACTGGAAAACAGGTCCAAGGAGCCTGTGAAGCGGGCTGGTGCCTCATTCTCGTCGGCTTCCGCCTGACCATCAAGGGCACATTGGCCGGATTCTCAGGTGTCTCGGGACTATCATCATTACCGACCTGCAAAACCTTTCTTCCTCTCTGCTTCAGGGCCTTTGGCTCTCAGTCCTTTCATTGAGCACTTGGGCCCAGGGACTAGCATCCCCTTCAGAGGAGGATCCTCCCAGGCTGCGCAGTGAAGGTTTGGGGTCCCTTTCAGAATGGGCCCAGATTACCAAGGATTGCTGAGTGCTAGACACCATTCAATTCAGCTATGTCCTGGAATGCAAAGAGCCAGTCCCCAATACCTTCATCATTTCCTCTTGTGGGTCTGTGATCAAAGATGGCCACTGTGCATAATTCCTTGGGCAGCTTGCTATGCCCGAAGGTGGTGGTGCCCATCCCCCTCACCCCCAACGAGCAGGACAAGTCAGCTACTCCATTTCTTTTGTGGTGCCAAAGATGAATAGTTCCTTCTGGCCCATTCTGGAACTCAAGGGGGTCAATGAGCACTTGTGTGTCCTGCATTTCTTGATGGAAATCTTGTGCTTTGTGATTCAAGCAGTGCACCGAGGGGAGTTCATGGCTTCTCTGGATCTGGCCGAGGCATATTTTCATATCCCGATCTGGGTGAATTAGCAGACATTTATTTATTTATTAGAGTCTCTTTTATACCGCGCTATTCAGCATCAGTGCGGTTTACAATGAACAATAAAATACACATTTCCGATGGTACTGTGTGTTTACAGTTGAACAGGTAATGCAACTTGGATAACAGGGTAACTATTTACAATTTAAGACATAATTGGGAACTCTTTTGACTTCAGTCAAGGGGGTTCTGAGAGGCTGAGAGACATATCTGTGTTTTGCCATGCTTGGCTCTCAGTTTCAGTCGGCCGCCCTCCCTTTCGTGCTATCCACTGCCCCAAGGACATTCTACAAGGTCATGATGGTGGTGGCTGCAGAACCAAGGGTTCTGTGTCCATCTCTATCTGGACAACTGGCTCATCTGAGCCCATTTCCTGTTAGAAGTGTCTCGGGTGGCGTTCCAAATGGTGTCTGTTTGGAAAGCCTCAACTGTGTGATAAATCAGGGAAAGAGCCAGCTTTTGCCTTTCCAGTCCTTAGAATTCTGGAAGCACATTTCAACACTCAAGTGGGCAGTTTTCCTGCCAGAGGAGAAAGTCAGAAGACTGTTGGATTGCTTGGTGATGTTCTGTGTGCAGCAGGCCCCCAGAGTATGGGATTATCTTCAGCTCCTCAAATTGATGGCGGCGACCATAGAGATGGGGCTGTGGGTGCATGCGCACATGCACCCGCTTCGGCGGTCGTTGTTGACTCAATAGTCCCTGAGTTCTCAGGAGTTTGAGCGCAGGCTTTCACTCCCGTTGATGGTGAAGGCCAGCCTGTGGTGGGGCGGGGGGGGGGGGGGCAGCCATGTCACCTGAGGAAGGGCATACTGTTGGATGATTTTTCTGGATCCTGCTGACGACAAATGCCAGTCTTTCGGGCCGGCGAGTCCATTGCCAAGACTGTACAGACAGAGCTGTTAGAACCGCAGGGAAGCAGTGTTGTCCATCAACCACCTCGAGGCGAGGGCCATCAGGTTGACTTTTCTGCATTTCCGGTCCCTGGTCAAGGACCGGGCGGTTTGAGTGTTTTCAAATAACACCATGATGGTGGCTTATTTCAACTGGCAAGGTGGCACAAGGAGTACCAGGGTGGTTCTGGAGATGGATCTCCTGTTTACCTGGGCAGAGAAGAACCTTCTAGCCTTGTTAGTCCAGCACACTGCTGGGTCGGACAGTGTGGAAGCGGACTTCCTCAGCCAGCACTCTTTGAATCTTAGAGAGTGGGAGTTGAGCCAGGAGGCGTTGATTCTGCACCACTGGGGTCACCCCAAAATGGATCTTATGGCAATCCACTCCAATGCCAAAGTTTGCTGCTTCTTCAGTTGCCACATGGAGATTGGGTCCAAGGGCATCAATGTCTTGACACAGCCCCGGCCAAGTCAGTGACTGCTGTACATGTTTCCTTCGTGGCTCCTGGTGGCACATTTGACGCATAAAGCACTACCCGGGAAGGATGGTTCTGGTATCACCAGATTGGCTGCAGAGAGCATGGTTCAGACACCAGAAGTGACTCCTGCAGGCATGTCCATTTCAGCTGCCTCCATCTCGAGGGCTATTGCAGCAGGGACCAAGCATCCTGGAGGTCCCAGCTCCCTTCTCGCTTACAGCAAGGCTTTGAAAGGAGACTGCTAGCGTGTAAGGGCTACTCTCCATCGGTGATCTCTACTCTGCTTGTTGCCCGAAGGAGGTCGACCAAACTAGCATACATACAGTGCTGGTGCGACACACGGCAGTTGGCTCCTGAGATGGCCAAAGTGTTCTCCCTGTTGGCCTTTCTGCAGGATGGCCTAGAGAAGGGCCTTTCATTTAGCTCCCTGAAAGTTCAGGTGGTAGCTCTGGCCTATTTCCGTAGTCCGGGGGCAGGCAAGTCTTTGGCCTTGTACCCAGACATCTCACTTTTTCTCCAGGGGATTCGGCATCTGCGTCCTCGCCTTCAGTCTGTGATCCCTTCCTGGGATCTGTGTTTGGTGCTCAGGGCCTGATGGGTGGCCCCCTTGAACCGTTGAAGCATGCTACTGTAAAGGATTTGATGATTAAGACTTTCTTCTTATTTGTGATTTGTTCTGCAAGGCAGATTTCTGAGCTGCAAGCTCTGTCTTGCTGAGATAGTTATCTGTCCTTTTCAAAGGAGGCCATTTCCATTCGCCTGTGCCTTCCTTCTTGCCCATGGTGCTTTCTCCCTTTCACATGAACCAGGTGGTTTGCCTGCCCTCTTTCCCGAAGGAGCAGTGTCAGGGAAGGGATAAGGATCTTCACTGGGTGGATGTCCAAAGGGCACTCCTCTGGTACCTGGAGGTTACAAATCCCATTTGTACATCCAACCATATTTTTTTACTAAAATCTCTGACTCCTATTTTAGTGATGGGAGTGGATCTGTGAATTCCTGAGGCAGCCCTAGAACTTTAGCGGGCGAAACTCAAGTCTTCATTTGTACCTCCCATTTTCATTCCTTTGACTGCTCAAAGTGGTATTCTACACTAAAATCTAAGTGTTTTTCAGTTCTTATTATTGCTATTAAAAATTGTAAAAACATAAGCTGGAGCCAGTGAATGACATATGAGGAGTTAGGAGGTGTGTGCACACAATAGTATGGTCGAAAGATGTGGTGCATAAGTCACACCATTCCCCCTTCAGCTGAGACTCCTTAACCACATCTGAGCATTCAAATGTGGTTTATGGTTTAGGCACTTGATATACTGCCCTTTACCCTGTGTATCAGAGCAGTTCACAAACTTATGCTAAGAAACACTTTTTATTCCCTTGTCCCTGAAGGGCTCACAATCTAAGCATACCTGAGGCAATGGAGGGTCAAGTGGCTTGCCCAAGGCCACAAGAAGTGGCCATGGGATTAGAGACTTCAGTCTAATGATGGTGTGTTTTATATTTAGAAAGAGACACGTTATAAGCAGTAACTCCCGTTGGAAATTGAGGTTACCTGGTAACTCTTCTTTGTGCAGTATCTGTTGTGTGTGTGAGTTACAAAGAGATTCTTAGAGTAGTAATATTATCCCCTTTGTAGATGCATACTTGTAGCTAATTTCCAGAGGAAACTACTTGGGTATCAGAGTCTCGCCTATGGTTGAGATTCAAGGTGCACATTTCATGGCTAGGTCATTTTATTTTTATTAATTTCAAATACAATATCATTCAAGAAAAACTCAAGAAAGACAAGAAACAGAATTTCAAGTAAACAAAATTAAGGAATTGAAAGAAATATCGATACACCAGGAAGATGTATTACAACTATTTGATAAACTGAAGAGTAGCAAATCACCCAGACCAGTTGTATACATCCAAGAGTGTTGAAAGAACTGAAATATGAGATTGCAGACCTACTATTAGTAATCTGTGAGCTAGCATTAAAATCATCTGTAATATCTTAAGATTGAAGGATGACCAATGTAACGCCAATTTTTAAAAAGGCTTCCAGGGGTGAACCGGGAAACTACAGACTGGTAAGCCTGATGTCAGTACCGGGAAAAATGGTGGAAACATCATAAAGAACAAAATTACTTAACATGTAGATAGTCATGGCTTAATAGGAGACAGCCAACATGGCTTTAGCCAAGGGAGGTCTTGCCTTACTAATCTATTACACTTTTTTTGAAAGTGTGAATAAACAGGTAGACAAAGGTGAGTTGGTTGATATAGTATATCTGGACTTTAGGAAAGCCTTTGACAAGGTCCCTCATGAGACTTTTGGCAAAATTAAAAAGTCATGGGATAGGAGACAGTGTACTAATGTGGATCAGGAACTGGTTAAAAGATAGAAAGCAGAGAGTAGGGCTAAATGGCCAGTTCTCCCAATAGAGAAAGGAGTACTCCAGGTATCTCTGCTGGGTCTGCTGCTTTTTAACATATTCATAAATGATCTGGAAATGGGAATAATGAGTGAGGTTAACAAATTTGCAGATGACACAAAACTATTCAAAGTTGTTAAAACCCAAGAGGATTGTGGAAAATTGCAAGAGGATCTTGATAAATTGGAAGACTGGACATCCAAATAGCAGATGAAATTTAATGTGGACAAGTGCAAAGTTATGCACCTAGATAAGAAAAACCCAAACTATGGTTACACGATGCAAGGTTCCACATTAGGATCCACCACCCAGGAAAAAGATTTAGGCATCATCGTGGATAACATGATCGTGGATAATCCTCCGCCCAGTGTGCAGCGGTGGCCAAGAGAGCAAATAGAATGCTAGGTATCATAAGGAAAGGAATGGAGAATAAAACAAAGGATATTTTAATGCCTCTGTATCGTTCCATGGTGCGACCGCACCTTGAATATTGTGTGCAATTCTGGTCGCCGCATCTTAAAAATGATATAGCGTTATTAGAAAAGGTACAGAGAAGAGCCACCAAAACGGTAAAGGGGATGAAAGGATACCCCTATAAAGAGAGGCTAAAAAGGTTAGGGCTCTTCAGCCTTGAAAAGATATGGCTGAGGGGTGATATGATAGAGGTCTATAAATTAATGAATGGAGTGGAACGGGTAAACGTAGATCGATTGTTTACGCCATCAAAATATAGAAAGATTAGGGGGCATGCAATGAAGCTACAGGGTAACCTATTTAAGACTAATAAGAGAAAATATTTTTTCACTCAACGTGTAATCAACCTCTGGAATTTGTTACCGGAGGGTGTAGTAAAAGCTGTTAGTGAGCCGGGTTTAAAAAAGGTTTGGACAAGTTCCTGGAGGAAAGGTCCATAAACCATTATTAAAGTGGACCCAGAATATCCACTGCTTGCCCCAACACAAGCATTGTGGAACTTGTGTCTTTTGGGGAAACTGCTAGGTACTTGTGACCTACATTAACCACTGTTGGAAACAGGTTTCTGAGCTTGATGGACCTTGGTCTGACCCAGTATGACATAACTTATGTTCTTATGATGGCTTAAACAACTGACCTGAAATAATTTGTTTCAAGGAAGGGTCTCATGTGTTGTATGGTCTTTAGTTTGTAAAAGATTGTTCTGGCTGTTTGCTTCAGGTGGGGTAGCATGCTGAGTGTTTTGTCAAGAATTATGCCCAGATATTTAACCTCTTGCTTGACTGGGAGTGCGATGTTAATGGTGATGGTTTGGGGTAGGGTTATGTTTTGATTCCTTGTGATCTAGAGTGTTTCTGTCTTATTAAAGTTTATGCTGAGATTGTTGGGTTTCAACCAAGATTGGGGAGGGGAAGTGAGTTCAAGCAGGGCAACAAAAGATACTGAGGGAGTATATCTACTTAGAATGCGAGAAAAAGTGACCAAGGTGGATGTGAGACTGAGTGAGAAAGACTGTAGGGAATATATCTTTATCTTTATTTGTCACTTGATATACCGCCCAAGCACGTGCTTCAGAGCGGTGTACAATACAATCAATCAAATACAAACAGGAAGAGAGGAAAGGAACGCCATCATTTTGGACAGGACAGAGAGAGACAGAAAAGATAAGAGCAAGAGAAATAAGTTAAGAAAGGTACTGATGGAGATAGCGGTCTTAAGGGTCTATAGAGAGATTGAGAGAAAGCATGACTGCTGGTGTTGTAGGGTAGTTAAATGAATGAATGAGACTGTTGGGGACGCAAGAAGCAGCAGGAGAGAGGAAGAGTTTTCTGGGGATAAGGGAAGAGGAGGCTCTTGAAATATTTTGGACAAATATAAAGCCTGCAAAATGACTCATGTTTTGAAAGACTGAAGATCCCTGGTGTAAGTTATTGATTTTATTCTGGATTTCTACAAATTTCCTGTTTATTTCTTTCCTCATATTCATTTGTGCTTTTGTTGTAATTGAAGACAGCGCTGCGACCCTTATGGCTAAAGATAGCAAATTGTCAAGTTAGCCATTTATTTTACTCTCTTTTCCCAGTCTGCTCTTTCTCGCATAAGTACCTTCCCTGTTTCTCATGGGAGATCTGAGTGAATGTTCTCTTTGTCATTTGTATCTATAAATATTTTCAAATCTTCTTTTATTTCATTCTTTATTGATTCTTTTTTTGTAAGAGGAATACTGTATATCTATTCCCCAGTTTTTGTTGCCTCTATTTTTCATTGGTAAGGCCGGTTCTATTTGCAATATTACTAATGCATGATCTGTTATTATGAGATATTTTATTGTATTATTTACTGCTGGTGCCTGACCTTTCTTCATTAAAAATAGGTCATCATATTTCTTTGAGAAGAACGTACAGTGTTGCACTTCAGGATATTTGTTTCTCCATACATCTGTTAGCTAAAGTTTTTCTCATCTCTATACCCTCCCTATTTGAGTAGGTTTCTGGTTTGTCTTACCAATCCAGGAACTCTATTGTGCAGTTTAGATCTCCTCTTAATATTTACAGTAGGTTCCCTCTGCCTCCATTTTGCTGCCTTTACTATAGCTACTTCTGGATGTGAAAGATGATCTTTCCTTGGGGGGGGCAAGTGGATTTTGTTAGGAAATCTTGTTCGTGGATAAAATGTATATTATGCTTAAATAGATTTGAGAATGGACCTCCAAACTTGGACTGTTTGGGTCCAATATTGAGTTAAGAGGGCTATGCGCCCCTTCAGCACTTAGCCCTCCCTGCTGACCTCTAACCCCGGATATTCAGTGCCAGGGTCATATGTGGCCCCAGCATTGAACATCCGGGATCGCCACACTGTCTCTCAGCTGATAATTCCAATACTGCACAGTTAGCTCCTGCGCTTAAAGATAGGCAAGCTGCCCGCCCACTGCTGCCCAGTAATCAATTGTAGCCACCTCCACTCCTCCCCGGAATGCCCCCAACACGGCCCAGTGCTAAGCGGTTAGCATCGGGGCATGTAAGGGAAAAGAGAGGGGAATATTCAACAGCATTAACCGTGTTAGTACTGTTGAATATCCCGGATAGCAGCATTTACACGGTTTATAGGCTGTACACCATGTAAAAGCCTTTCGAATATTGGGCCCTTAGTGTTTACAGATGCATGTCTTATTGTATTTGGAGTTCCTGACTGTGGCCTGCTGGTCTGACTCACAAGAAATGCTTTGTGAAGCTTGGTACCCCTTTCTTAAGTCACTCACTACAAGGAGCTGCAGTGAGAATCTAAATGCTCTTCAACTTTAGCTTAAAGAGTTAATGCTTGCTCTTATTGAGGGAAGTTAGGGAATATGGGTGGGCATATTAAGAATTAAAGGATCTAATAAAATAGGCTGGGAGAAAGGGAAGGATGGTTGAGTTATGTATTGTACGAACTGCTATTTCCTCTTCATTTCTGGGCCAGTCCAGGAACTGTAGGGTAGTCAACCTTCTCCAGCAGCTGAGGACTGAATTGTCAAAGTCTTGCTGACAGGCCATCCAGCTGCCCCCTGGCGTCAGAGACTCAGTTGTTCAGTCCTCAGCAGCTGGATAGGACGTGTTCATGACAGGCTCCCGGTCAGACGAAGAGGAAAAGAAAAGGATTAGTTTAAAAAAAAAAAAAAAGATATCCCTGGGTAACCCTAGCAGTGTATTGTGGCCAGGAGATGACCAGTTGTTCTATTTGAGAAAGTTAAAAAAAAAAAAAAAGAAGAAAACGGAGGCCAGCTGCCGAGGTGATCAGAGCAGAGGAAGCAGAGGTAGAGCCTGTCTTGAGGACTGGATCCATAGGCAGAAGTGAAGGAGCATCTGGGAGCCCCAGAGTCAGCCCCTCTTCTTCTGACGTCCAGGTGAACTCTCCCGCTAGCAGCGGAGGTAGAGAGTCGCTGGACTTTTAGCCCAAGGATAAAAGGTACGTTGAGGGAGCTTGCCGATCGCGCGGTGACAGTGCCGGGGGGCAGGCCTGATTTTCAGTGCCAAGGGACCGCGGCCGTCAGAGAGTGTCAGAGACCGTTTTTTTCAGCTGGAGCACATGCGGCCGTGCTCGGCAGCGTGCACACAGTGCAGGAACCGCCGGCATTTTCTCGGGCAGGAATTTTGCCGGTTTTTGGGTTCAGAGAGGCAGTAGAATAGAGATGTTGTCTTTGGAGAGATAATGGAAGAGCAGTCAGCGTTGTTAGGGCAATTGAGTAAGCAGCAAAGCACGACGGAGAAGGCGGGAACGGCGGCCATTTTAGAAGCTGGGGCCGTTTCTACCGTGCTGCAGGAAAAAACAGGAAAAAATAAATCCAAGTCAAAGAGACCTGTCCAAGCGGACATTGTGGCTCATTGTGGGCAAACCCCCACCCTGTACCAGAGTTACAGGGTGGGGGTTTGCAGTCCGTATTTTCAGCAGATTTTATTCTTTCTCTTCATAAAGCATACTGTTTGAAATTGGAGCAGGTATAAGCCCAAATTTCTCCTTCCAACCTGTCTAGTTTGGCTAAGGAGGATGGCAGTGCAAGGGACCCAGGAGAGGGGTCCTCAAAGATGGGCTTGACAGGGGAGTCGGCTGCCAATAGCTTCGGACAGCAGGCTTCTATCCCTCAGATAACAGAGGAGGGAGAAATCCTCTCTGATACTGGCATGGATCTGTGGACGGGGGATCTGGAGGAAGGTGAGATTGGGCCTGGTGAGGATACCAATATTTCAGGGTATTTTGGAAAGAAGAACTGGGGGCTCTTATAGCCCATTCGTTGGCGGCTCTGAATATTACCCTGCCGGTGGTTCAGGAAGAGCCACTGGAAGATCCTCTGCTCCAAGGTTTCAAGGCAGAGCAGAAGTGTTTTCCGGTCCATAGCGTGATTAAACAGATGGTGGAATCAGAATGGGAATGGCAATAGGCCGATTGTACCCAGTGCCACAGGAGGAGAGAGAACTGCTGCGAATGCCGAAAGTGGATGCGTTAGTGGTGGCAGTGACTAAAAAGACTACGAGTCCCGGTAGAGGGCAGTACAGTGCTTAAAGATCTGCAGGATCGAAAGTTGGAGTCTCTGCTCAAACAGGCCTTTGATGCAAGTGCTCAGTCTCTGCAAGCGTCCATTTGTGGAGCGTATGTGTCCAGAGCTTCAATTCGTTGGCTCCAAGGAGAGTCTTCCCCTGAGGAGGAAAATGCTTCGGCTTCAGAGGGAGCGAAATTAGAGTCGGCTGCGGCGTATCTCGCTGATACCTTTTATGATCTGGTAAGAATTTTGGCGAAGGCCATGGCGTCAGTGATTGCTGCTAGAAGATTTCTCTGGCTGAGAAATTGGGCGGCGGACGCATCTTCAAAGGCACGACTTAGTAAGCTCCCCTATAAGGGCAAGCTGCTTTTTGGTGAAGCTTTGGAAAAGATTGTGAAGGATTTAGGAGATTCCAAAGGCGGTCAGCTACCGGAGGATCGTCCAAAGAGTCAAAGACCTGGGACTCTACAGAGAGGACAAGGCAGAGAGTTTCGGAGGTTCCGAGGGTCTCGGTTCGCTCCCTATCAAAGAGGTCGCTTTATGGCAAGGGGTCAGTCCTTTCGAGGGGCTAGGGGGTTTGGACGAGGATACTTTGGTCCTCAGCAGAACCCCTCAAAGAAGCCGCAATGAAAAGAGGTTGGTCCAGATGGAGGAGGAGGACGTTTGCAGAGCTTCCACTCTGTCTGGGCCACCATAACTACAGACTGGTGGGTGCTGGAGATCATCCACGAGGGTTATGCGCTGGAGTTTGCGCGACCAATAACGGAGGCCTTCATGGTGTCTCCATGCGGTTCTCCAGCAAAGACAAAGGCGGTAAAGGACACCCTTCAACGTTTGCTGCACCTACAAGCGGTGGTTCCGGTTCCATGAGACCAATACAGCCATTCTCGATTTATTTTGTGGTTCCCAAAAAGGAAGGGTCCTTTCGACCTATTCTAGATCTCAAGCATGTGAACCGCTGTTTGAGGGTACCGCATTTTCGAATGGAGACTCTACGATCAGTAATCCGGTCGGTGAGGCCGGGAGAGGTACTTTCGTCCATAGATTTAACAGAAGCGTATCTCCACATCCCAATCAGACCAGAGCATCAAAAATATTTGCTCTTTGCCATGACCATGGGGCATTTTCAGTTCCGAGCGTTACCGTTCGGCCTGGCTATGGCACCGCACACTTTCACAAAGGTGATGATGGTGGCCGCAGCGGCGTTGAGAAAGGAAGGTATACAAGTTCATCCCTACCTGAACGACAGGCTGAGTCAGTGGCGGACTCGGTAAGGGCAACATCACAGGTAGTGGAATTTCTGGAGCACCTAGGTTGAGTGGTGAATCAAGCCAAGAGTCAGTTGCTTCCAGTACAGCGCCTCGTATATCTAGGGGCTTTGTTTGATACAAGTGTGGGAGCAGTATTTCTACCAGAAGACAGGGTGAAAAAGATCAGAAGGCAGGTGACAGCGTTTTTGCACATCAAGGCACCGACGGCGTGGAGATACCTGCAACTTCTAGGCTCCATGGCAGCGGCGTTGGACCTGGTGCCGTTGGCAATGGCGTATATGTGTCCTCTGCAACGGGCATTGCTTTCCAGATGGTCACTGCAAGAGCATTCTCTGGGGCAAAAGTTGGTGTGCTCGGAAGCGGTCGGCGACAGCCTGCAATGGTGATTGGATCCCAGGCATCTTCAAGCGGGAGTGCCTCTGGACTCGCCGGATTGGGTGCTGGTCACCACAGATGCCAGTCTCTACGGCTGGGGGGTGCATTGTATGTCCCAGGTAGCACAAGGTCGCTAGTCGTCAGAGCTGAGCACTTGCTCGATCAATCAGCTAGAGATGAGGGCAGTGTGGATGGCTCGTCTGGAGTTCGACAGTCTAGTGACAGGGAAAGCAGTACACATTTTCTCCGACAATGCGGTAACGGTGTCCTATATCAATCGGTAACGGGGCACAGGAAGTGCGGTTTTGCTGGAGGAGAGTCAGTTGTTGATGCAGTGGGCAGAAAGCCATCTGGTGGCTTTTTCGGCAGCTCATGTAGCGGAGAAGGACAATGTGCAGGCCGATTTTCTCAGCCGGCATGTTCTAGATCCAGGAGAATGGCAACTGAACGCGGCGGTCTTCCACGACATTACGGTGCGGTGGGGACAGCCGGTCATGGATCTGATGGCAACACATGGAAATGCAAAATCATCACGGTTCTACAGCAGGTGCAGGGAGCACATGTCGGAGAGCCGCAATGGGCTGGCTCAGCCTTGGCCGTCGGACAGCCTTCTTTATGTGTTTCCACCATGGCCGATAATCGGTCGGGTCGTTCGGAGGATAGCAAAGCACAGCGGACAGGTGATTCTCATTGTGCCAGACTGGCCAGGAGAGCTTGGTATGCGGACCTGATACGACTGCTGGTGGACCGGCTGTGGAGGCTTCCCAGTCGAATCAATCTGTTGTTTCAGGGATCAATACTAATGCCACAGGTGGATCGCTTCTTGCTTACGGCTTGGCTCTTGAAAGGGAGCGCTTGAGGCGTAGAGGATATTCAGCAGCAGTAGTAAATACCATGTTGCAGGCCAAAAGAAGATCTACGTCTCTGGCATATGTACGTATTTGGCGTATTTTTGAAGGTTGGTATGAGAAGCGTAACATTAGACCGTTTGCTGCGACAGTGCCGGATATCTTGTCGTTTCTGCAGGGGGGGTCTAGATAAAGGTTTAGCACTCAGCACTCTAAAGGTTCACTTGGTGGCTCTGGCATGTTTTAGGGGCAAGATCCAAGGGGGTCTCTTATCACTGCATCCCGATGTCCTGAGATTCTTAAAAGCGGTTAAGAATGTACGGCCGCCAGTGAGGCCGGTTGTGCCGGCTTGGGATTTGAATTTGGTTCTAGAAGCGTTGGCGCGGTCGCCTTTTGAGCCTGTGGGGGCGGTGGCTCTGAGAGAGCTGTCTTGGAAAACTGCCTTCTGAGTGGCGTTATGCTCGGCAAGAAGGATCTCTGATCTACAGGCGCTATCCTGTAGAGAACCGTACCTTCAGTTTTCAGTGGAGAAGGTGGTGTTAAGACCAGTTCCATCTTTTCTCCCGAAAGTAGTGTCTGGTTTTCACTTGAACCAGCCAATTTCTCTACTGACCTTTCAGAATTGTGAGAGGGAGGTTATAGGCAGTACACTTCGGAAGCTGGATCTAGGTAGAGTACTCCATAGGTGCCTCAGGAGGACGGAGTCATTTCGGAATTCGGACAGGTTATTCGTCCTTTTTGGAGGAGTACGTAAGGGGGAGGCAGCGTCCAAGGCCTCAATTGCTCGCTGGGCAAAACAATCGGTATCGGCGGCGTATCGGGCGAATGGGATATTGCCTCCTGCAGGAGCCAGTCGACTTCGTAGGCCGAGTTCATATTTGCAGAGCGGCTAATTGGTTGTCTCTGCACACATTTATGAAGCACTATCGTTTAGATGTGCAAGAGGGGGGATGTAAAGGTAGGGGCCTCGGCCATAGTGGCAGGGCTAGCTGGACCCTCCCGAAAGTAGGTACTGCTTTGGTACTTCCCTACAGTTCCTGGACTGGCCCGGAGAGACGAAGAAGAAGGAGAAATTAGGCCTTATCTGCTAATTGTCTTTCCTTGAGTTCTCTCCGGGCTAGTCCAGGGCCCACCTGGATTTCATTGCAATGCTAGTGCTTCTACAGTTCTTTCAGGAGATCGCGTTCGGATGAAGGCACTATTCAGTGAAGATTATTGTTGCAATAAGTATGTATTGGTTCGAGAGATTTTCGGAACAAGGCTGGCTTTGGGGCTCCCCTGAGGTTTCGAGGGGAGGAGCAATCAGGGTCAATCTGGACAATAATGGCAAAAAATAGAAATAAAAATAGAATTTAAAAAAAAAAAAGATAAATGAGAGAGTGAGTTGAAAAGGATAATAAGCCACTAGAGTTTTTTTGGTTCAGCGGATTAGGTTACGAACAAATAATGTTTTGGACAAGCTGCTTTGACAATAGTAGACTGAGTCTCTGACGCCAGGGGGAGCTGGATGGCCTGTCAGTAAGACTTTGACAGTTCAGTCCTCAGCTGCTGGAGAAGGTTGACTATCCTACAGTTCCTGGACTGGCCCGGAGAGAACTCAAGGAAAGACAATTAGCAGGTAAGACCTAATTTCTCCTTATCGAATGTGATTGCTGTTTATGATAAGTAATGCACACTTACATTCTCCCGGATCAAGCAGGAAGTCAGTCCTCATATATGGATGACATTGGCGCCAATGGAGCCCTCACAGAAGCATCCCCCCCAGCTTTCAAAGAAAGCCTTTGGGAGATGCCACCAAGCGTACATGGTGCCCTTCCTGCCCAAGGGTGCCATCTTGCTCAGTTTCCTTTTTTCCACGGAACTCTTCAGACATCTGTCTGGCCTTTCCCCCCAAAAAATTGATATTTCTTGACCTGAGTTTCATACTCTTTCCGGTAGTGCACTGGTACTCTTCCCGCCACCCAAACTTGCTGCCCCGGCATCGAGTCTCAGGTTTTTACCTTCTTCCTTCCTTTCGGCGCCTTCATGCCTTTTTTCCAACTGGCAGCATCGCGGGTCTTTGACCTCGCTGGGGTATTTTTTTCCCCCCATGGCTACCAGTGGCTTTAAGAAGTGTGATTGGTATGCCAAAATAATGTCCCTTACCGACACACACGACTGCTGTCTTTGCGGCCTGGAGCCAGACCATGACCCCACGGCATGCAGTGTCTATAAAAAGATGTCTGCCAAGGCCTTCAATAAGTTTTTCCCAGAGTCCTCGGTGCCTCCGAAGGCCGAGGCCTCCTCTGAAGCTGCGGAATCTTGGGGTAGTCTTACGGACCCCGATCGATGCCATGGCTCTTCGGAAAGGGTCTTCCTCAAGGGAATTCAAGAAGAAGAAGAAAACATTGAAGGTGGCATCCGTGGATGACTTCAACAGGCTGGGTAAGCCCCAAGCCAGTTCCCGCAGTCCTCGACGCTCATCCGAGGGATCGGAGAGGGAGGGACCTTTGCAAAGGTCCCCTGGAAGGACTCGACCTCAGACTGACCTCGGTCATCAGATACTATTCTCATTTACGACTCCCCCTCAGGGGAACCGGTGTCAGGCCCGAGTCCTTCAGTGCCTGCGCCAATGGCTGCAGAGCCTTTTGGACTCTAGTCCAGAATTCTGGCCCTGGAATGCAGCTTGTCTGCCTTCATGGACCAGCAGCGGGCGCTGTTGTCCGGTACTACTGGTTCCTCCACCCAGACCACCGGGCCATCAATGTTGAAGACATCCCCGGAAGCCAAGCCGATCCTCAAGACCCTTCAGCCTCGAGTTGATTCTCAAGACCCTTCGGCCTCAAGTCAATCCTCGGCCGAGGTCTCGATCCGGTTCCCGTTCCACAGGGCTGAGATCTTTCCCGACTAGCATGCCTGGTGCCAGCCACGGGGCCTCCACGGGTGGGGCTCAGGCCCAGAGCCCACGAGCCACTCTTCCCTCTAATCTTTGACAGACTGTTCCAAGTGGGAGACGGAAGATGAGTCGTCACCGGACACCCGTTGCCACTGCAACGTCCCTTCGGACTCCCTTCCCTTGGAGCGCCTGTCCCCACATGAGGGCATGGCATTCCTCAACTTCGTCAGGGGCCTGTCCAAGGCTCTAGTTTTCCCAGCGGAATAGGAGGAGGACCCTCAGATGGAGTACCTAGAAATTCTCCAATGCGAGGTCCCTCCCCCCAGGGAATCGCTTACGGTGCCCATCCCACTTATCCTGGAATGGTTAATGCTCCATATGTGGGAGACACCGGCATCGGTGCCAGTTGTGAGTAAGTGGTTTGACTCAATGTACCAAGTCCACTGGAGCCGGGCTTCCAGAAGGCACAGCTGCCGCACAACTCCATGGTAGTAGAGTCGGCCACGTGTCAGCTGAAGAGTCAGAAGACACACTCCTTGGTGCCCCCAGTAGGGAGGCACACACCCTGGATGCCCTCGGCAGAAAGTGCTACCAGGGCTCGATGCTCATCGGGCAGATCCAGGCCTACCAGCTGTACATGGGCATGTACCTGAGAGACCTGGAGAAGGAACTCGCTTGGTTCTCAGCTGGTCTTTCCAAGGAACCCCTGCAGCAGTTCAAGAACCTGGCCAAGGCCGTCCGTGAATGCTCCAAATTTACGTCTCGGGCAGCCTATGACTGCTTCAAGTCGATGGCTCGAGTAACAGTGGCGGGCATCGGTACCTGATGCCAGACTTGGCTACTGTCGTCCAACCTCGAGCAATGGGTTCAGAACAAATTGGTCGACATCCCATGCCAAGGAGAGAACCTCTTTGGCAAACCCCTGACCAACAAGGCTGCCGAGCTGGAGACCGAGTTCATGACGAGGACTAGGCTCTCTAAAAAGACCGTTGCCCCTACTCGACGGAAGGGCTCGGGTAAAAAGCCCTTCTACCGGAGGAAAGGTGCTGCTTACAGAAACTACCCACCTTTTCAGGCCTCCCCGGTTCCCAGCAGGCCAAGGGACATGGGCAAGACCCTCGTAAACAGAAGGCTTCCAAGAGTCGACCCCGGCCCAGCTGGGGGGAGTTTTTGACTCCTTGGTCATAGCCTCTCCACCCCCCCAGGAGGTCAGCAGCCCACAGGGGGACGTCTCATTCATTATGTCCAGAGGTGGCCAGCCATCACCACCAATTCTTGGTCACTCCATGTGATCAAAAAGGGCTATCTCCTCCATCTGGCTCAGACACCTCCTCCTTTCTTCCCGGGAGAGCTCCACAGGTCTCCCCATCACCAGGACCTTCTACTGAAGGAACATGCAGGTCTTCTCGAGGACAGAGTGATAGAACCAGTTCCCCACTATCTCAAGGGTAAGGGGTTCTAGATACTTCCTCATACCAAAAAGAACAGGAGGCTTAAGGCCCATCCTCGACCTGCGTGACCTGAACAAATTCCTGGTGGGGGAGAAGTTCAAGATGCTTTCCCTTGGAACATTGCTGCCTTATATCCAGCAGGGAGATTAGCTATGCTCCTTGGATCTGAAGGATGCTTATACCCACATCCTCATTCACCCCAACCACAGGCAGTGGCTGCGATTCTTGGTGGGGGGCGGCCCCTACCAATGCAGGGTGCTACCCTTTGGCTTGGCTTCCTCCCCAAGGGTCTTCACCAAGTGCCTGGCAGTTGTGATCGCCTTCCTCTGCCTCCAGGGGGTGTTTGTCTTCCCCTACATGGAAAATTGGCTCATCAAAGGAGACATGGCTACAGAAGTGCAGCAGGCAATCGCATGCACCATCCAGGTCCTGCAGCATCTGGGGTTTGCAATAAATTACCCGAAGTTCCATCTCCTCTCGACACAGTGTCTAGAGTTCAAAGGGGCAAAACTAGACACCCCCCAGGCAAAGGCCGCCTCCCCAGGGACCGAGCCAACTATTTCAGGGTACTGGCCCTAGACATACAACACCATCCCTCGGTGTCAGCTTGGTTCCTGCTGTGCCTACTCGGGCACATGGCCTCCACGGTCCATGTGACTCCAGATGCCCGCCTTCACATGAGGGCCGCACAGTGGTGCCTTCAGGACACAGGCCGTCTCCAGGACAGGGTTTCAGTGACCCGCCAGTTGGCGGAATCTCTGACCTGGTGGCAAAACCCCCAACACCTCGAGGCAGGGATGCCCTTCCAAATTCCCAAGCCCCTTAAGGGTTCTCACTACAGATGCTTCCCTGCTAAGATGGAGAGCCCACTGCAAGGAACTCCGCATCCAGGGCAGCTGGTCGCAGGATGAGAGCAACCAGCAGATCAACCTCCTGGAGCTTCAGGCGATATATCTATCTCTCCGAGCATTTTGCCACTGCCTGCAACGCCAGTCAATGTCGATCCAAACAGACAACCAAGTGGCAATATTCTATGTGAACAAGGACGGGGGCACGGGGTCTGATGCAAGGTGATGATGCTCTGCTCCTACACAGTCCAGCAGGGTATACTCCTACGGGCAGTATACCTGCCAGGCCAGAAAACTCCCTTGTGGACAGATTGAGCAGGGTCCTCCAGCCGCACGAGTGGCAGCTGGACCCCAGAGTGGCCAACCGGCTTTTCCACCTCTGGGGGACACCATGGGTGGACCTTTTTGCCAGCCCGGACAATTACCAGTTGCCCCGCTTCTGCTCCCGGCAAGCCCACCCCTCCCGGGTGGCATCAGGTTCGTTTCTCATTTTGTGGTCGGAAGGTCTCATGTACGCCTTCCCACCCATGCCACTAATTGCCAAAATGCTTTTCAGGACTCACTGCAACAAGGCCTTCCTGATAGCCCCTTGATCGCCCAGGCAGCCATGGTTCCTGCTACTCCGGCTGTCAGTAGAGACTCCCATTCCACTGGGGAGCTCCCTGGGGCTCCTGTCTCAGGGAGAGGGCTCTGACTTGCTCCCCAACCTGGGGTCCCTATCACTGAAGGCATGGCTGCTGAAAGGGTGACCTTAGCCCTTTTCAACCTCTCGGAGGAAGTGGAGAAGATCCTGCTGGCCTCCCATAAGGCTTCCACCAGGAAAGCATACACCTTCAAATGGCGCAGATTTTCAGTTTGGTGATGGAGCAAGGGGTTAACCCATTCTCCTGCCCGGTGCAGCTAGTGCTGCAGTACCTTCTCTGTCTCTCACAATCTGGGCTCAAATCGAATTCTGTCAGAGTGCACCTCAGTGCCTTGGCGGCGCATCATCATCCGGTGGATGGCAAACCCCTCTCAGTCCAGCCGCTGGTGACCCACTTCTTGAGGGGGCTTCTGTTATCAAAACCCCCTGTCCACCCCCTGGCGACCAAGTGGGACCTTTACATAGTATTGGTGCAGCTTACTCGCTCACCTTTTGATCCTCTGGCTATCTGTCACCTGCGATACCTCTCATGGAAAGTGGTGTTCGTGGTAGTGCTCACCTCACTCACAGGGTTAGCGAACTTCAAGTCTTAGTGGCAGAAGCACTGTATAACAGGTTCTACAAGAACAGGGTTGTGCTCCGCACACACCTCAAATTCCTTCCAAAGGTGGTATCTCCCTTCCACCTCAACCAGGAGATAGTGCTGCCCACCTTCTTCCCAAGGCCTCACACCAGTAAAGCGGAGACTGCCCTCCACACCTTGGACTGTAAGAGTGCCCTGTCCTTCTACATTCAGCATACCCAGGGCCACCGAAAAGCTTCTCAGCTTTTTGTTTTCTATGACCCCAGTCGGCTGGGGGAGGCAGTGACCAAACGAACACTGTCTACCTGGGTGGCAGACTGTATTGCCCTTGTCTATGAGCAGGCAGAGCTTCCGCTGGGTGGCTGGGTCATAGCATACTGTGTCAGGGCCATGGCGGCCTCTGTGGCAAACTGGCGCTCCATCCCGATGCTGGACATCTGCCAGGCCACCACCTGGTCTTCAGTCCATACCTTCGCAGCTCATTACTGCCTGGAAAGGGAGTCCTAACACGGCAGCATCTTCAGCCAGGCCATGCTCCGGAATCTTTTTGGGATCTAGGCAACTCCTACCTTCCAACCCTTCTGTGTTCAGGCTTCCGGAGTGTTCCATCGGACACGTGGATCCTACTCCAGTCCATCTCGGTGAACTCAATTGCTGCTGCTCACGGTTCCCCTTGGGGGTGTCTGTAGCTTTTTTCCTACAGGCTTGCGGTAGCTTGTAGCTAGAGATTCCCATATGTGAGATTGACTTCCTACTTGTTCTCGGAAAAAGCATAGTTACTCACCTATAACAGGTGTTCTCCGAGGACAAAAGGAATCAGTTCTCACAACCAACCCTCCCTCCTCCCCTTGTTGTTGCTTCTTTACCATCTTTTATTTTTTGCCGTCTTTTTGCTATGTCATCTGACTAAGCTGTATGGCACACTTGGGCGGGAAGGGCACCATGCATGCGTGGTGCATCTCCCAAAGGCTTTCTTTGAAAGCTGGGGGGGATGCTTCTGCAAGGGCTCTGTCGGCGCCGATGTCACCCATATGAGGACTGATTCCTGCTGTCTCCGGAGAACACCTGTTACAGGTGAGTAACTACGCTTTTTGTTTGTGGCAGTTGTGCTGTGAAATGACCAATAAAAAATGTAAACATAAATAATTTGGAAATTGGAGCAACGAGTGAACTGATTAAATTTGCAGATGACACAATTATTCAGTTGCTAAATCACAAATAGATTGTACGAAATTGCAGGAGGACCTTGCAAGATTGGAAGACTGGGCATCAAAGTGGCAGTTGAAATTGAATGTTGCACATACAAGTTGATGCACATAAGGAAGAATAATGCAAACTATAGCTGCATGATGCTAGATTCCACATTAGGAGTCACCACCCAGTAATAAGCATCATCATGGACAATATGTTGAAATTCTGTACTCGGTGTGCAGCAGTGCTCAAAGGAACACATTAAATGTTAGGAATAATTAGGAAAGAAATAGACAGTAAAACAGAGAATATCATAATAACTTTGTATCGCCAGTAAGATGCAAGAAAAAATATTAAGTACCACTGGATTTTCCCATTTGGCCTGCTTTCACTATAGATGGCAAGATCTCTAGGATTTGAACTAAAGAAGAGGTAAAGACCCTGAAAGACACAGTGTCTCAAGCATAGACTCACTAGCAGGTCCCTCATCCCTTGGCCAGAAGCAGCATGTGAGATGGCAGAAAGTAGAACATGGAAGGAGAAGGCTGGGTAACCGACTGGAAAAACTGAGCTGGTGAAGCCCCTCAACAACAAATGGATAGCATGCTACACTTTGGACATGATTTATGAATGTCTTTAGCAGACGTCTTAGCATGGTTCTGAACGGAGTATGTCTGAAGGCGTGAAAGGATGATAGAGAGGGATTTATGTGTCTGAAGTGTATATTGTAATGGCTATAAGTAGGTAGTAAAGGTGTAGAGTAGACCTTTGACTGTGTTGTACAGTTGTGGTCAACGTTATCGACTCCCTGCATTTTAGGTATGTTGTATACAATATCTTGAGAAATAACTTGAAATATTCCAATTGAATGTCATCATCATATTTTAATAGTATGTTCAAAGATATACAATAAAAAAAGATATCTGTGCAACTTAGATGCAATAATTCCTGAGAAAAAAAACAAAATATGATCTAGACAGGATTAATGGCACCCTTCACTAATATTTGGTTGCAGAACCCTTGGCAGCAATGACAGCCTCCAAACGTTTCTTTTAACCATCTATAAGATTCTTACATCTGTTGGCTGGTAGCTTCTCCCACTCTTCAACTACGATTTGTTCCAGCTCATAAATGTTTACAGAATTCCTTTTACCAATGGCAGATTTCTGCTCTTTCTCCAGGAACAAGCAGGAAGTCAGTCCTCATATATGGGTAACGTCGGCACCGACGAAGCCTATGCAGAAACTTCTCACCAGCTTTCAAAGAAAGCCTTTCGTAGATGCCGCCACACATGGGTGGTCCCCTTCCCGTCCAAGGGTGCCATCTTGCTCAGTCTCCTTTTTTCCACGGAGCCCAACGGATGGACGTCCAATGTCCCCAGAAAATTTTCTTTAAAACTTAGTAATTCAGTTTAGTTTTCCAGTAAGTGTACCCAGTTCCTCTTCCTGCCTGAGCCGGCGTCTTCGACGCCATCCTCGGGCCTATCCTTTTTTCACTTTTTTTCCTCGAGGTTCCTTCGACCGATGGTTTGCGTCCTTTTTTGCCCGGTAGTCGTCTAACCCGTCTTGGTGAATCCCACCATGTCCCTCGGTGGGTTCAAAAAATATGACCACTGCATTCAAACCATGTCCATCACCAGCACCCACGACTGTTGCCTGGGACCGGACTATGACAGTTCCAGTTGTGACTTTTGCCAGGCCATGTTCGCAAAAAAGAGGTTGAAATTGCAGGAAAAGATGTTTCTGAGGTCCGACTCCGTGCCCCCGTTCCCGGCATCCAGCTCCAAGGCAAGTACATTCCGCAACACCTGGGCATCCTCAGAGTCCTGCAGCCGTGATCTTCTGAGAGGACCCCGGAGCAGGAGTGGAAGGAAAAGAAATCCTCGAATATCCCTGAGTTTGGTCCCGAGAAACCCGATAAATCGCACCAAAGAGACTTGGAGGAGTCGGAGTGACGTCTGGTCAAGCTTTCCAAAAAGAGACCCTTTGGCAGGCTGAGACCAGCCAAGGGCAGTTGAGGCCATGGTGGTCTTCAAGGACACACACTCCGGAGTGTCAGTGTCGGGCCCAAAGCCGTTGCTGCCTGTGCCAAAATTTGTAGAGCCTTCTGGCATGGAGACCAGAATGGCGGCCTTGGAGCAGAACATCACTGCCATCCTGGCCCTGCAGCAGGTGATGATAGCAGGTTCACCTGGCTCATCCGCCCTGACAACCGGCCCCTTGACTGCAAGGGGGTCACCTGTCGTCGAGCCGAGCATCGAGTATTGCCAGCCTCGAGTAAGCCCTCGGCACCAGTCGAGGTCCCAGTCCCATTCCTCGGATATTCGGTCCTCACCAGCTAGTGTCGATGACTCGGACCTCAGATCATTGACAGGCCTCCAGCCTCTGGGCATAGGACTCCACCAACAAAGTCACAGGGCCTCTGAATCCTCTTCATCACTTGACTCTGAAAGGGAAACAGAGGATGAGACATCCCCGGACACCCGGAGACACCAAGATGTTCCCTCAGACCTGTCTCCACCAGTGCCTTGATGCCAGTCTCCGCCCGAGGGCGTGGCCATCTATGACTTTGTACGGGATATGACTAAGGTGCACTCGGTCCAGGCCGAGGAGGATCCTTGCACCAAGGAACTGGAGATCCTCCAGTTTGAGGCCCCTTCCTGGGAGATCCTCACAGTGCTGGTGCAATTGATCCTCGAGCAGCTGCACCTCCGGATGTGGGAAACACTGGCATCAGTGCCCATTGTCAGCCGCCGGCTTGATGCGATGTACTGCGTCTGTAAGAGCCAAGGGTTTTATAAAACCTAGTTACTACATAACTCCATGGTCGTCGAGTCAACCATACACAAACTAAAGAGCCAGAAGACCCACTCCTTCGTCCTCCCGGGTAGGGAGGCTCAAATCCTCGATGACCTCAGGCACAAATGTTTCCAGGGCTCAATGCTAGGGTGCAGAATCCAGGCCTATGAGCTCTACATCCGTATGTACCTCAAGGCACTAGCCAAGGAGCTTGCTGGGTTCTTAGCAGGCCTCAACGGGGAACCCCTCTAGCAGTTCAAGACTCTGACCTCGGCGATACAGGACTGCTCAAAGTTCCTCTCTCAAGCAGCTTATGACTGCTTTGAGTTGTCGGCTTGAGTTGCGGCTGCTGGCATCGGGGCCTAACACCAAGCCTGTTGCAATTGTCTGACCTTGAACAGTGGGTCCAGGACAAACTACTAGATGTCCCCTGTACTGAGGAGAATCTTTTCGCCAAACCTATATCTGACAAGGCTGCCAAGATGGAGGCAGCATATATGACGCGACAAAGGCTTTCCAAAAAGACCTTGGGCATCCGCTCAGAAAACCACTGGAGAACAAAACTTTTTTTCCCCAGAAAAAAGGGAGCTTTCTCGCATACCCAACAATACCAAGGCTACTCAGGGTCTCTGCAGGGTACCCAGCCCAAAAGACAATGGCACGGGACCCAAAAAGCCAAAATCCCTAAGCCCCAGATTCTGGCTCCGGCCCAGTCTGGGGAGAGTTTTTGACTCCCAGGGCATGGCCCCCTCTCCTCCAGGAGGCCTTCTTCAGCCCACAGGGGGGTGCCTGGCACTCTTCGCCCACAGGTGGGCCGCAGTCACTACAGACCTCTGGGTACTGCAGGTGGTCAGGGAGGGTTACCTCCTCCACCTACAACAGGTGCCTCCAGATTTCTTCCCAGGAAATCGACTGAGGCCTCTCCTTCACCAGTCCTTGCTCCTCACAGAGCTTGCAAGTCTCCTCAAGGACAAGGCTGTAGAGCTGGTGTCTAAGCACTTTTGGGGCAAGGGCTTCTATTCCAGGTACTTTCTTGTCCCAAAAAGGACTGGAGGTCTCAGGTCCATCCTAGACCTGCAAAACTTGAACAAATTTCTAGTGAGGGAGAAGTTCAAGATGCTCTCCCTTGGAACACTGTTGCCTTACCTCCACCAGGGAGACTGGCTTTGCTCTTTGGACCTAAAGGATGCTTACACACATCCTAATCCATCCCTCTCACAGGTAGTACCTAAGGTTTGTGGTGGGGGGAGGGCACTACCAATACAGAGTGTTGCCCTTCGGACTAGCCTCCTCACCAAGGGTGTTCGCCAAATGCCTAGCAATGGTTGCAGCCCACCTCCATCTATAAGGGGCCTTCATCTTCCCCTACCTGGATGACTGGCTCATAAGAGGCAGTACTGCCATAGAGGCACACCAGGCCACAGGGAGCACTATCCTCTTATTGCAGCACCTGGGATTCGTCATCAACCATCCCAAGTCTCATCTGACCCCATTCCAAAGCCTGGAGTTCACAGGGGCTTAACTAGACACTCCACAAGACAGGGCCTTTCTTCCCAGAGAGAGGGCAGAACACCTCAAGGAACTAGCAGCTCAAGTGCAGCACCAGCAATTGGTCCCTGCCCACCGCCGGCTGGGCCATATGGCCTCCATGGTCCACTTGACTCCACTAGCCTGCTTACACATGCAGGCATCTCAGTGGTGCCTATACTCTGTGGACCCAAGCCTCTGGCAGACTACAGGACAGGATCAGAGTAATCCACCAGCTAGCAGAGTCCCTCGATTGCTGGCAGCTCTCCTGCCACCTCTAGGCAGGGATGCCCTTCCAGACACCCCCCCCCCCCCAAGAGAATCCTAACTTCAGACGCCTCACTCCTTGGTTGGTGAGCCCATTGTGAGGATCTCCGCACAAAGGGCTGCTAGTCCCAGGCAGAATCTCAGCTACAGATCAATCTCCTGGAACTCAAGACGATCATTCTGGCCCTTTGGGCATTCCGCCATCAGTTGCGGCACCAGACAGTACCAGATGGACAACCAGGACGCAATATTCTGTGTCAACAAGCAAGGGGGCATGGGGTCATATTCCCTCTGCCAGGAGGCGATAGCCCTTGCTCCTGTGCGACTCTCAATGGCATGCTCCTCCGGGCAGTCTACCTCCCAGGCCAGGACAATGCCTTGAGCAGAGTCTTCAGCCACACAAGTGGCATCTGAACCCCAGAGTAGCCTCTCTGATCTTCCATCTCTGGGGTCTGCCCCTGATGGACCTCTTTGCCAGCCCAGGTAAAATGCAGCTGCCACGCTTTTGCTCGTGGCAACTACATCCGTCAAGAGTAGTGGCAGATACATGCCTAATCCTGTGGATGGAAAGCCTCCTCTGCACCTTCCCACCAACCCCACTGGTCACCAGGACCCTCTTCAAGGTCCAGCGCAAGAGGACATCACTGATACTAATCGCCCCCAGATGGCCCAGATAGCCCTGGTTCCCACTACTGCTTGAATTGTTGGTGGCACGCCCGGTCCCGCTGGGCTGTGCACTGGACCTTCTGTCTCAGGAGGAGGGCTCACTCCTACATCCCAACTTGGGATCCCTGACATTAACAGCATGGCTGCTGAAAGGGTAGTTCTGCCTCCCATTAACCTCCCGCAAGAGGTAGAGGAGGTCTTATTGGCCTTCTGCAAGTCTTCCACAAGACGAGCATACGCCTTTAAGTGGCGCCGGTTCTCAGTGTGGTGCACAGAGAGGCTGGAGAACTCCTTCTCCTGCCCCATGCAAGTGGTGCTCCAGTACCTGCTCCTTTTGTCAGAGGCTGGACTGAAATCCAACTCAATCAGAATGCACCTAAGCACAATTGTGACGCACCACCACCCCACCGAGGGAAAAACCCTCTCGGTTCAGCCCCTGATCTCTTGATTCCTCCAGGGACTCTTGCTTTCTAAACCCCCATCCACCCCCACAGCGGCAGTGGGACCTCAACGTGCTAATCTCGGAGTTCATTGACCGCCATTCGAGCCTCTGGCCACTTGCTATCTTTCCTGGAAGGTCGCCTTCCTGGTGGCGCTTACATCTGCTCACAAAGTAAGCAAGCTCCAAGCTCTGGTGTCAGAGCCACCTTATACAGAGCTCTACAAGAACAGAGTGCTGCTCTGCACGCACCTGAAATTCCTCCCGAAGGTGATATTTATTTATTTATTTACATTCTCTTATATACCGCGCTATTCTGCATCAGTGCGGTTTACATTGAACAAACTGAAATTACATTGAACAGGGCATTATAACTTGGAGAGAACTATTTTACACGGAACATGGGCTATGGAGGGTTAAGTGGCTTGCCCAAGACCACAAGGAGCACCTGTGGGACTAGAAACCCCAGTCCTTCTGGCCCAAGGTTCCAATCCTCTAGTGGGATTTGAACCCCCGACCTTCCGGCCTGAAGTACCTTGCCCCAACCACTAGGCCACTCCTCCACTCCTACTCCCCTTTCTACCTCAGTCAGGATATGGTCCTCCCCACCTTCTTCCCTAGGCCCCATGCAAGGTGAGAGGAGACCGTACTCCATACTTTGGGTTGTAAAAGAGCCTTGTCCTCCTACCTTGTATGGATTGAGGGCCACCACAAAGCTTTTCAACTTTTTGTTTCAAACGAACCCAGTAGGTTGGGGCTTCCAGTGACTAAGCGAACTCTGTCCACTTGGGTGGCGGACTGTATTGCCCTCGCCTGTGAACAGGCTGACTGTCCCTGGAGCACGAAGTCACAGCACATCGCTTGAGAACAATGGCTACTTTGGTGGCGAACCTGCACTCAGTGCCGGTGATGGAGATCTGCAAGGCCACCACATGATCTTCAATTCACACATAAGCGGCTCAGTATTGCCTGGAGAGTGAGTCCCGTCAGGATAGTGTCTTTGGCCAGGCGGTACTCCACATTCTATTCGAGTATAGGCAACTCCAGCCCTCCGACCCTTCTGTATTCATGCTACCGGAATGATGGTCCCTCTGGACATTAGGGTCTCACAGAGTCACTCAATTAGGGATTTATATTCTGCAATTGCAGCTACCCTGCACAGTTGCCGCAGGTGCTGTCGTGGTTCGGTTCCCGGCAGCTTGGATGTAGAGAATCCCATATGTGAGGACTAACTTCCTGCTTGTTCCTGGAGAAAGCCTCCCATTAACCTGTAACAGGTGTTTTCCAGGAACAGCAAGAATCAGTCCTTACAATCCTCCCTCCTCCCCTTGGAGTTGCCTCCTTTACCTTATTTTATTTTTATGCCTTCCTAGCTATGTCATCTGACTGAATAAGATGGCACACTTGGGCAGGAAGGGGACCATGCATGCATGGTGGCATCTCCCAAAGGCTTTCTTTGAAAGCTGGGGAGATGCTTCTGCGTGGGCTCTGTCTGTGCCAATGTCACCCATATGTGAGGACTGATTCCTGCTGTCCCTGGAGAACACCTGTTACAGATGAGTAACTACGCTTTCCAAAGCTACTCGATTGGATTGAAATCAGGACTCATTGCTGGCCAGTTTAAAATGGTCCATTTTTTTTCCTTTTTAACCATTCTTTGTACTTTTGGATGTATGTTTTGGGTCACTGTCCTGCAGGAGGACCCATGACCTTCGACCCAGACCTAGCTTTCTGACATTAGGTAGCACATTTCACTCCAGAATACCTTGTTAGTCCTCTAACTTCATGATTCCTTTAATATGTTCCAGGCCTCCAGTTCCTGAAGCAGCAAAACAGCCCCACAACATTATAGAACTTCTACTATATTTAACTACTACTAATAATAATCATTTGTATAGTGCTAGAATGAGTATGCAGCAGTGTTTTCTTTTCCTTATAAGCTTCATTTGTCCAGGACCAAGCAGGAAGTCAGTCCTCACATATGGGTGTCATCGACGCCGATGAAGCCCCAGCGGAGCATTTCCCCAGCTTTCCATGAAAGCCTTTGGGAATGCAGGTACGCATGCGCGGTTCCCTTCCCGCCTAAAGGTGCCATCTTACCTCAGTCTCTCTTTTTCCGAGAAGCCCACCGGACGTATGTCTTGTCATCCCGGATAAAAGTTTGATTTTTTTCGGCGATTCTCGCTATTTTTCTTCTTCAGTTCGACGCCGGGTTCGGTACACCGGTATCGAGCCCATTTCTTCTTTTTCGGTTTTTGCCCTTCATGGCTGGCGTTCGCGCCCTTTTTTGCTTTTTCCCTGGAAAGCCGGTCCTTTGACCTCGCGGGGACTCTTTCTTCCCCGATGGCTTCCAGCGGTTTTAAGAAGTGTGATCGGTGTAAGAAGTTGATGTCTCTCACCGACACACACGACTGCTGCCTTCGGTGCCTCGGTCCTGATCACAACCCTAAGACGTGTGGACCATGTGGGAAGATGTCTTCCAAGGCACTGCGAAGTCGCCAGCAGCAGAAAGAAAGGCTTTTCTCTGACAGCCTCCGGCCGGGCCCGGACCTCGTCTGAGGCCTCGATATCTCGGGATTCGGATCCCGAGCGCCGTCGTGGCTCCTCGGACAGGGGGTCCCCCGACCGGGAACGCAAGAGGAAGAAGCAGCTCATGAGGGCGTCGTCGGAAGAGGTCCCTGGCTCCTGGAGGGCCAGGTCTAAGACCCCCGACCGTCGCCCCGGGCCCGTGGAACAAGAGAAGCCTGCCAAAGTTCCTCGCGTGGAGCCGGAGTCTGCTGGACACGTAAGCCTTGTAGTCCTCAAGGACTCTCCTCCCAGAGAGCCGACGTCGCCGGGGCCCGAGTCGGTGGCTGCTGCGTCTCCCGAGCTGAGTCTCAGGATGACGGCCTTGGAGTGCAGACTGTCTGCCTTCATGGAGCAGCAGCGGGCACTGATGGCCAGCCTGTCTGGCGCATCTGCCCCGACCATCGGGACATCGACATCGAAGTCGACCCCGGAGACCGAGCCGATACTCGAGACCATGATGGCTCGAGGTCGACCTCGGTCGCGGTCTCCCTCGACCTCCCGTTCGGGACCGAGGGCATCGGGGCGGGTGCTCCCGAGCCCTGCGGGGTTGGATCCTGACTCCTCGTCGGACGAGTCCGCCTGGGAGACGGAGGATGAGGAGTCCCCCGACACCTTCAAGACTCGGTGCGTCCCGTCGGACTCACTGCAGTCTGAACCCCGAGGTAGATCCCCTCCGGAGGATACCCGGTTCTCGGAGTTTGTCCGTGATATGGCCACCGCGTTGGCTATCCCGGCGGAACCCGAGGAAGAGCCGAGGAGCTCGAGGCCCTGCAGTACGACTCTCCTCCGAAGGAGGCCTTTACTGTCCCGGTTCCTCCGATGCTGGAACGGCTCCTCTTCCAGATGTGGGAGGCACCGGCCTCGGCGCCGGTTTTAAGCAAGCGAGTCGATTCGATCTATCGACTCTGGAAGAGCCCTGGCTTTCAGAAGGCCCAGCTACCACACCATTCCATGGTTGTGGAATCGGCCATGCATTGCCTGAAGAGTCAGAAGATGCACTCTGCGGTGCCCCCCGGCAGGGAGGCCCGGAACCTCGATGGTTTTGGTAGAAAGTGCTTCCAGGGCTCGATGCTTGCTTGCCGTGTCCAGTCTTACCAGCTGTACATGGGCATGTATTTGCGAAACCTGGCCAAGGAGTTGGTCGGGTTCTCTGGTGGTCTCTCCGGGAAGCCCTTGCAGAGATTCAAGTCCTTGTCCTCGGGGATTCGGGACTGCTCCAAGTTTGTCCCGCGCCACCTACGATGGCTTCGAGGCTTCGGCCCGAGTTGCGGCAGCTGGCATCGCGGCTCGACGCCAGGCGTGGATGCAGTCATCGGACCTCGAGCCATGGGTTCAGGACAAGTTGGTCGATGTCCCTTGCCGAGGTGAGAACCTTTTTGGCAAGCCCATGGCCGAGAAGGCCGCACAGCTTGAGACCGAGCACCTTACAAGGACAAGGCTGTCTAGAAAGACCTCTGCCTCTTCTCACAAAAAGAAGGGCTGGGGTAAAAAGCCCTTTTACCCAAGGAAGGGCACTGCCTACAAACAGTACCCACAATATCAGGTTGCCCAAGCTGCCCCTCAGGGTCAGCAAGCCAAGGGGCAGGGTAATGGGCCCCGTAGGCAGAGGACCCCCAAGTCTCCAGCCCCTGCTCCCACTCAGAAGGGTGGGGTTTTTTGACTCCTTCAGCAAGGCCTCCCCTGCACACAGATCTTCTCCTTCAAGAGCTCCAAGGTCTGTTGGTAGACAGGGCAGTGGAGCCTGTGCCTCCCCACTTGCAAGGTCAAGGGTTCTACTCCAGGTATTTTCTGGTACCCAAAAGAACCGGTGGTCTTCGACCTATTCTGGATCACAGAAACCTCAACAAGTTCCTGGAGAAGGAAAAGTTCAAGATGCTTACTCTTGGAACTTTTCTGCCCTACCTCCAGCAGGGAGATTGGCTATGCTCCTTAGATCTAAAGGATGCGTATACCCACATCCTCATTCATCCAGACCACAGAAAGTACCTCAGGTTCATTGTGGGAGGAAACCATTATCAGTACAGAGTACTGCCTTTTGGCCTCACCTCCGCTCCCAGAGTCTTTATCAAATGCCTGGCAGTGGTGGCGGCCTACCTGAGAAATCAGGGAATCTTTGTCTTCCCCTATCTGGACGACTGGCTCATCAGGAGTCAGACATGCCAGGAGGCCAGACAGGCCACCCTCAGAACTATTGCTCTTCTTCAGAGCCTGGGGTTTGTAATAAACTTCGCAAAGTCCACTTTGCTCCCCTCCCAAAACTTGGAGTTCATAGGAACAAGGTTGGACTCGCTGCTGGCAAAGGCGTTCTTGCCAAAAGACCGAGCCCAGAGACTGATAAACTTAGCCAACCAGTTTCTCCTCGGGTCGCTGGTCTCCACCAGACTCTGCCTAAGGCTTCTTGGCCACATGGCTTCGACAGTACATGTGACCCCAAATGCCAGGCTCCATATGAGGCCTGCACAGTGGTGCCTGCAGACTCAGTGGTCACAGGCCACAGGCAACCTCAAAGACAGGATAAAGGTGTCCAGACACTTGCTGCACTCCCTCAGAAGGTGGCTACACCCACCCAATCTGTTGAGGGGAGTACCTTTTCAGAGTCCTGCGTTCACAGTGGTCTTGACCACGGATGCCTCCCTGCAAGGCTGGGGGGCAAGGCTGGGGGGCTCATTGTCTAGGCAAGTGCACCCAGGGCCTGTGGTCTCCCTGGGAATCTGCACAACAAATCAATCTCCTGGAACTCAGAGCTATTCGGTTAGCCCTCAAGGCTTTTTCTCAGACCCTGGCTCATCAGTCTGTCCTAGTTCAAACAGACAACCAGGTAGCCATGTTCTATGTGAACAAGCAGGGCGGAACTGGGTCCAGGCTCCTCTGTCAGGAAGCACAGGACCTTTGCTTGTTTGCTCTCAGACACAATATGCTCCTCAAGGCAGTATATCTACCCGGCCAGGAGAACCACCTGGCGGACAGGTTGAGCAGGATTCTGCAACCCCACGATTGGCAGCTCCATCCTTTGGTAGTTCAAAAGATTTTCATGAAATGGGGACTTCCATCCATAGACTTGTTTGCCAGTCTTCTAAACAAACAGCTGCCAAACTTCTGCTCCAGGCAACCGCATCCTCTCCGGGTAGCAGCAGATGCTTTTCTGATTCCCTGGTCTCAGGGCCTCCTGTATGCGTTTCCTCCCACGCCCTTGGTGGCCCAAACTCTGTTCAAGATTCTTCAGGACAAGGCCTCAGTCCTGCTGGTGGCTCCCAGGTGGCCCAGACAGCCCTGGTTTCCACTTCTTCAATTGGCAGTGGATCCCCCTCTGCCTCTGGGGTTGCAACCCAACCTTCTCTCTCAGGATCAGGGTACCCTTCTGCACCCCAATCTCAAAGCTCTAAATTTGATGGCCTGGAGGCTGCAAGGGTAGTTTTGGCTCCCTGGGGCCTACCTCAGGAGGTGGAAGAAGTTCTCCTGGTCTCTAGGAAACAGTCCACTAGGAAAACCTATGCTCTTAAATGGAAAAGGTTTTCAGTGTGGTGTCAGTTACGTACAGAGGATTCTTTCTTCTGTACTATGCCAGTAGTGCTTCAATACTTACTGCACTTATCCAATCAAGGTCTTAAGTCCAATTCTGTTCGGGTCCACCTCTCAGCTCCAGCAGCTCACCACTCACTGGTGGAAGGACATTCTCTGTCGGTTTACCCATTGGTATCCTGGTTTCTCAGAGGCTTGCTCTTGCTCAAGCCTCCAATCCGTCGTCCTGCCCCTGAGTGGGAGTTGAATGTGGTCTTGCAACAACTGACTCGCCCACCTTTTGAGCCGATGGCTATTTGTCCACTACGCTTCCTGTCCTGGAAGACACTCTTCCTGATAGCCCTTATCTCGGCTAGGCGAGTGAGTGAGCTTCAGGCCCTGGTCTGTGATAGGCCTTACACCAGAATTTATAGGAACAGGGTAGTCCTCAGGACTCATCCAAAGTTCCTCCCAAAGGTTGTCTCCTCTTTCCACCTCAACCAGGAGGTTGTTCTTCCAACATTCTTCCCTAGGCCTCATGCAAGCCAGGCTGAAGCAGTCCTGCATACCCTGGACTGTAGGAGGGCCTTATCCTTCTACCTTGACCGTACGCAAGGGCACAGAAGGGCTACTCAGCTCTTCATATCTTTTGACCCTAATAATTTAGGGTTAGCTGTGTCCAAGTGTACCTTGTCCATCTGGGTGGCTGACTGTATCACCTGGGCTTACAGGGCGGCTGACCTTCCTTTGCAGGGTCAGGTCACGGCCCACCGTGTCAGGGCAATGGCTGCCTCAGTGGCTCATCTCCGCTCTGTACCATTGGTAGACATCTGCAGGGCTGCAACTTGGTCTTCAAGCCAGACTTTTGCGGCCGATTACTGTCTGGAGAGGGAGTCCCGTAGGGACAGTGCTTTTGGCCAGGCAGTACTCCGGAATCTCTTTGAGGTTTATGCAACTCCTGCCCTCTGTTGGGCTACCGGTGGAGGTTGTGTCAGTGAAAAGCCTTTCTTTGATGCTGGGACTAGAGGGAGTTCTCTTGTTCAGCCTGGGTTCCTCGGTAGCCCAGAGCTAGGGAGTCATCCATATGTGAGGACTGACTTCCTGCTTGGTCCTGGAGAAAGAGTAGTTACTCACCTGTAACAGGTGTTCTCCAGGAGCAGCAGGAACCAGTCCTCACAACCCTCCCTCCTCCCCTGGGAGTTGCAGTTGTACATAGTTTATTTTTCATTTTTGTGTGCTGTTCTTAGCTATGTCATTTGACTGAGGTAAGATGGCACCTTTAGGCGGGAAGGGAACCGCGCATGCGTGCCTGCATTCCCAAAGGCTTTCATGGAAAACTGGGGAAATGCTCCGCTGGGGCTTCATCGGCGTTGATGACACCCATATGTGAGGACTGATTCCTGCTGCTCCTGGAGAACCCCTGTTACAAGTGAGTAACTACTCTTTCTTCACCTATAAATGTATCGCTAGTCTGCATTGCCAAAGAGCTCAAGTTTGGTTTCATTTGTCCACAGATCATTTTCTCAGAAGGATTGTGGTTTCTCAAGGTGGGTCTGGGCAAAGAGCAATCATGCCTTTTTATGTTTATCTTTGAGCAGTGGGTTCCTCCTTGGCCTTTGTCCATAAAGTTCTCCTTTGTTTATTGCGTGGCGTATAGTGCAGGTTAAAACCACCACTCTAGATTGCTCCAGATCAGCCTTAAGCTCTTTGGATGTTGTATGTGGTGTTTTTCAACAGTTCGCATTAACATTTGAAGACTTCTTGAATTAATTTTCCCCTTCCCACCACATCCTGGGAGGTTTTTGACAGTTCCATGAGCAGAAAACTTCAGTGTGAACTGTAGACATAGGAATCCCAAGATCTTTGAAGATGGCCTTGTACCCTTTTGAAGTTTGATATTTGGTGATAAATGGCTTTCTGACGGTCTTCACCATTGTGAAAATGCAACAGGGAGTGAATGTGGCCATTTTAAACATTAGAGCCATCATTCATTGGTTGATTCAAGTCATGTGAATACTGACAGCTGATCACAGGTGCATCTGATTTTACTGCATTGGGAATGTGGTTCTTCTGTTCAAACTGATTTGAATTGTTTATAAAGGTGTCAATAATCATATCCTGACAATGTCCTACTTTTTATATTGTTTCCTTCTATTTCCTTTTTTAATTGGTCTTGTTTCATTTGATTTTTTATTTGTTAAATATGTGTGCATATATATTCCAAAGCCATTTCACTGGCCACTTTATTTAGAAGATATTGGACATTAAAAGGTTGAACTGCGAGGGTGCCAATAACGTTCACCACAACTGTATGAGTGGAGGAGGGCCAAAACAGGTTGTTCATGCCTCATGGGCATTAGGAGGATAAGGTAGTGTAATATGAATTGAAAATGGAGATGGGAAGAGGGGCCTCTTCATTGTGTAAGCAGGTTGGTTTGCATGTCAGAAGGTGTTCAGTTGTGCATTTGGGTGGGGTGATAGTGGGGATGACCAAGTGATAGAGTAATATCCCTTAATGCGAAAGGGCTTAATTCATCTCAGTAGAGGCTGCTGCTATTCAAGAAGATACAGTGGATGAAAGCCTTGATTGGGCTAGTGCAAGAAATGCATTTACAAAAAAAAAAAAGAAAAATTTTCTGACTACCTCTAAATTCCTTCTTATTGTTTTCTCCTCAGATGTGTTGGAGAAAAAGAAAGGAAGACTAGTGGTAATTTTCCAATGACTTGCAGCCAATATATTGCAGAAAGTTGGCAACCCTGAAGGGAGATTTTTGGGACTGAATGTCGCCTTGCATGAGCAAGGTATATAATATAGTCAGCATCTATGCCCCCCAATTCAGATCAAAAAATCTTTTGCAGGATTTTGTAGCATAAACTACTGGAAATGGGGGATGGTCTCTGGATTATAGATGGGAACTTTAAATATCAATCCTTCTGTGGATAACTCTAGGCTCGCCTCATATGCTTGGTATTTGTCCCAGATCTAGGACCTACACCTTTCTTTCGATACTTCATAACGCCTTTTAAAGAATTGATGTTATTCTTTTTGATAAGTGACATTCTTATTGATAAGCGGTTAGTTGCATATATCATAGGAGTTGAAATTGAGATCAGCTGGACAGATCATGTCCCAATTTGGGTGGCTCTTAGAAAAGGGATTAAATATAAGTATATATTTTACTCACCAATTCTTACTTTTTCTTAAAGGCTTCAATATACTGTGTATATAAGTCCAATATAATTCAATAAAAAATAAAATTTAATAAAAAAGGGCATTCAATTTTAGTGGTTTAACAATTAGCCTTCTAGAGGTAGAACAGATTGTGAGGCCGACTGAGACAGTGGGGAATTATTTTGATTTCAATGGTATGGATGAGGTTTCTCCGCAGATCATCTGGGATGGATTAAAAGCTTTATTAGGGCCAGACTAATAAAGGGCAAGTAGGTGGGAAAAAAGAGCATGAGGCCCAGGAAACTAATGGTGAAAATAGGTTGGCCCCTTCAAAGAGGTTACAGGACCAGCTTAGGGGTGAGTTGAAGGAAGTAGTGTTTAGTGGCAAAAGATCATATTGATGGGAAGATTTTATTCCAAAAGTTTGCAAGTAGTTTGCCTTTCTCCTAGTAGCCCCCTAGCTGCCTTATTCAACTTGGTACTGGATGGGGGTGGGGGAGTCTTTGGCTGATACTATGGCAATAGCTGGGAAAACAATTATACACAAAAAGGGAAAGGACTCCATACAGTGCAGTTCGCACCTTGCCATCTCCCTTTTAAATATTGATATCAAGCTTTTAAAAAGCTAAGATATAGGTGATGAGGCGGAATGGGTTTGCTGCCCATGTGATCCATGAGGACCTATCTGGTTTTACAACAGGGAAGCATGTGCGGAACAGTGTGCCATGCCTGCTGGCATTAATGTGGGGGTCATATAAGCAGGCCACCTCCTCTCTCCTCCTGATGATAAATGCTGAGAAGGCCTTCAATACGGTGGAATGGAGTTTGCAATACTTATTTAGACTGAATTTCTTGGTCTGGATCAAGGCCATGTATGAGAGGCGCAGAGTGAGGGTATGGTTTAATGAGTTACTCTGAAGTTTTCTCTTTTTTTCTAGAACAATGCATCTCAACCTTTTTAATCTCTGAGCACACTTTCAAATTTACTTGATCTTTGTGGCACACCAAAACAGTTTTCACAAAGTCATTGTATTTGCTAGTCACCTGACTGTGAAATGCCAGAAAAATGTACTTTTAAGTAAATTGGACAGTATTGAAAAACCAAAAACATAAATAAGTTAAGTTTAGAGATTTCTGTAAAAGGTCTGTGGGGTTCCTGGTATTTTATTTATTTATTTAAAGGGTATTTCTATCCCGCCTTATCCTTTAATCAAGGAGGTGTACACAGCAATCAATCAATGGAATTGGCATTTGTGTTCAATGTGTGTGTATATTGTACAGTGTGGGTTTGTGCGTGGGTGTAAGTTGATTAGCGTGCGCTATTTACAGCATGAGCTTTATACAGTGCGTGTGCAATGATCGAGCGGATAAATCGTTAGTCCTTGGTGGTGTTCTCATTGTATGTTTGGGCCATAGTGCTCCAGGAAGAGCAGAGTCTTTAGTTGTTTCCGAAAGTCCTTAATGTCTTCCGTGGCTCGCAGTTCATCAGGTAGTGCGTTCTACATTCCAGGTACTGCCATTGCTAGCGCTCTTTGTGTGGTGGACTTGCATGCTTTTGTGTAGTCTTTTGGCGTGTTGATTGTATCTGATGTGGCTCTTCTTCTGGGTTGTGTACTAATGTCTGGTTGTATGAGGGGTTGAAGGCTGAGGGCAGAGTTCCTGTGTTTGATTCTGAATATGTTTAGGATTGTCTTGTATTTGATGCGTGAGCTGATTGGGAGCCAGTGTAGGTCTTTTAGTATGGGGGTGATGTGGTCTTGTTTTGATGCTCTGGATATTATTTGTGCTGCCGTGTTTTGGGCCATTTGTAGTGGTCTGATCGATTGTTTTGACATGCCTGTGTAGATCGGGTTGCAGAAGTCGAGTATGGATGTTATTAGAGCTTGACAGACTGTGCGGAAGTGATCTTGTGTGAGGAGTGGCTTGAGGCGTCTGATTATTCTTATCTTGAAGTATGCATTTTTGTTGGTTTTGTTGATGTGTGACTGTAGGTTTAGCTCCCTATCGAGCGTTACTCCGAGGTGTTTCACCTCCTCTTTTAACGGTATTGTTGAGTTGTTGACCTTGATGGATGATGGCGGGCTGAAGCTGTTGTTTCGTGTGACGAGTAGTGCTTCTGTCTTGTTGTAGTTTATGGTCAGGTGGTTGTCGTGTAGCCAGTTGGACAGTCTGTTATTCTGGTGTAGTCCGGGTTGTCGAGGTTGACTGGGGTGTATATCATAATGTCGTCTGCATAGATTGTGTAATGAATTTTGTGCTCTTTCATGATGTTGCAGATCGGTTGGATGTAGAGGTTGAATAGAAGTGCGGATAGGGCGGAGCCTTGAGGTACCCCTTGCTTGATCTTTGCGGGTCGTGAGGTGTTGGGACCAATCTTGACCTGGAACTGTCTGTCAGTTAGGTAAGAGTTGAACCATCTTAGTGTGGTGCCGTTTATTCCGATGCTCTGTAGTCTGGTTAGGAGGATTCTGTGGTCCACCGTGTCGAAGGCCGCTGAGATGTCTAGGAAGATCATTAGGGTTCCTTTTTTGTGGTTGTCTATGGTTTGGAATATGTCATTGAGTAGGTATAACAGTAGTGTTTCGACTCTGTGGTTTGGACGGAAGCCGTGTTGGTGTAGGTCCAGAGGGGCATGTGCGTCGATGTGGTCCTGAAGTTGGTGTTGTACAGCTTTTTCTATGATCTTTGCCAGTAGCGGTATGCTGCAGATTGGTCTGTAGGCTGCTGGGTTGCTCTTGTCTAATGTGGATTTCTTTGGGATTGGTTGTATGGTAGCTAGCTTTAACTGGTCTGGCATGGATCCTTGTGTCAGTGAGTTGTGTACTATGTTGTGTATGGTGTTGATGAAGCTTTCCTTTGATGCCTTGATCCAGGTTACTGGGCATGGGTCTGTGGGTGCGGTGCTGGTCTTGAGCGCTGTGATGATGTCTGAAAGCTGTCTTGTGGATGGGATGCTGAATTTCTCCCAGGTTGTGGTGGTTTTGGTTGGGTTGGCAGATCCATTTGTCAGTCGTCGTGGTGTGGCGTTCAGCTTTCCTTGAAGGTGATCTGCGAAGGCTTGTGGGTCAATTTGCACGTCTTTTTCTGGGTTAGGTTCATTTGTTAGGTTTTTTACTATCTCGAATAGTTCTCTTGGTTTGTTGTGTGCCTTTAGTATGATTTTTGTGTGGTGCTCTTGTTTTGTCTAGTTAATGAGTTCAATGTATTTCCTTTGTTTCGTTAGGTATAGGGCCTGTGTGGTGGGGATTTTGAGCGTCTCCAGTGGCGCTCTAACCTTCTTAGATGTCTTTTTGCGCTGCGTATGTCTTTTGAGTACCATGGGGTGTGCTGTCTTTTGGGGTTGGGCGTTTTCCTTGTATTGTGTTCATTGGCTCTGGCTGCAGTGTTGATGACGTTGTTCCATTGGCGTATTTGTTCGTTCAGGTTTTCTGTTGCGGGGTCCAGGTGGGGTAGTGTGTCCTGAAGGAATTGGTCCTTGTCGAAGCTTTTGAATCTTCTTTGTATGGGTGGTATTTCTCTTGTCTCGTTGTGTCTCTTACCTTGCATTGTGATTTCTATTTTGATTCTGTAGTGGTCTGACCATGGTACTGGGGTCACTGTGGGTGTTGAGATGTCCCCTCTGTCGGATAGGTAGTTGGGGGCGAATATGAGGTCTGGGGATGATCCGTGTTTGTGTGTTGGCATGTTGATCAGTTGGGTGTATTGTAAGGAGTCCATTGCTTGTAGGAAAGTTTCTCTGTCTTTGTTGGTCGCGGAGCTGAGGTTGAAGTCTCCTAGTAGTAATAGTGGCTTATGATTTGTGTTGACTGTGCAGACAGTTTCTAGTGTGGAGGCTAGTTCATCTGTTGGAGCATGGGGAGCTCGGTAAATGAGACACAGGGCCATCTGCTTGTTTTCTACCATGATTGTGTTGCATAGGTCTGAGTTTGGGGAGTTTGGGGTTTTGAGCTTTAGGGTGTTCTTTGCTATTATCAGCACCCCTCCCGCTCTTCTTTATGTGTGTGGGCTGTTGAATGCGGTGTATGCGGGGGGGACTAGTTGGTAGGATCCATAATAATGGACAATAAACCGAAGGGAGAAAAAAAATCACTTTTCCCACTTGGATAGATAAACATTGATTACATCTAGCCTATAAAGGAGCATATATATATTTTTTATCCCATCTCTCTGTAATATGTGGGGCTGGCCTGACCATTGGTGGGCTAGGAAGCTGCCTAGGGTAGCAGACATCTTAGGCGGCACAGCACCTGTGGCCAATGTTCCCTCTAATTTTCTGTAGGCTGTGTGCGCATAAAATATCAGCCGTGTGGCATTTGAAGGAAGGTTAAATTTTTTGTGCGCTACATAACGACACTTGGAATTATATACTTTAAAATTTGACTACACATTAGAATACAGTATGTACACCACATTGATGTTAATCAAATTAAATGAAAATAGACGATTACTAAATGAAGCGGAAAATTTCTAGTAATTACAATCACAAATGTGGTATTTCAGTTAATTTTTATTGAAAGCCATTGTTATTCCATGTAAATAATATATGTATGGAAGAAGAGTTCGGTGTCCTACATGGAGTGGTGGGTTCACCCCTAAACAAAGACATGGGGAGAGGTGGCCTGCACAGAGCAACAGGTGCACCTACTCTTGCCATCTTGCTGGGCAGACTAGATGGACCATGCTGGCCTTTATCTACCGTCACTTACTATGTTCTCAAAATTTCTCTCTTCGATCTTTCAAATGTACCCAGTCTGAATAAATTTTATCAAGGTCTACTGATCCGCCATCTTGAAGATGACTCTTAACACGCATCAGCATTTCCAAATGTTCTAAATGTAAGCGATTCCTTATTTTGGTTTTTAAACTGTTCATCAAGCTGAAACCACGCTCACAATCTGCACTAGAAGCCAAAAATGTTCCACCAATATCGATCAGTTTCGCTAAATCTGCAAACTGAGCATTCTGAAACGCCAAAGTCACCATATCCGGAAAACTGTTTATCAGTTTGCTTTTGATTTTTTCTGCGACTAAAAACTTGAAGTCATTGTACTGCTGAACAACAATATGTTCCTCCATAAGAAATTGTTTGTACTTTAAACAGAGTGATCGGACGTTTTCAATTCCAAATTCATAATCACACTGTGCTATTGCTGTCAAGTCAAAAGCAGACCATTCCTCAATTTCATTTTCAGGAAATCTTTCCCCTAAATGCAGACACAGCATATTAATGAAAGTAAGTGTGGAACCAGTATCCACTGAAACGTCTCCAGGTATCTTGTCGAGAAGATTTTTAACATTATCAGTCCATTTTACTGTGTCACCCAAGTATTGCATTCGGATTTTGTTCAGCTTACCCTGTGCAAGATGATATGCTTCCAGTGGTGTTAGCCCACGTTTCTGAAATGCCATTGTTAATGAAGCTAGTTCAGATAAAACATCATTCAAAATTTGCAGTGTTATATGGAATTGATGGCTGTTTAGCTTTTTATAACAGTACTTTGCAATGGGATCATCATCCTTCTCTTCAAAGTATTTTAATAATGGATCATAATTTCGAATAATTGCTTGAAGAGCAAAATGTCTAGATAACCACCGCACTTCGTTCAGAGGTCTAAAAGCAATTGACTCGCATTCAGAAGCATCTGCTAATTCTTTAAATTGTGACCTTTTAGTAGAAGATCGACAAAAGGTTGTGTAAACAGTTCTCATGAAAGTTTCAACTTCTTTCATCAACTTTACTTCCTTCCATGATTCAGAGATCTCCAAATCTTCACGATGGGCAACACAATGCTGCTGCACTAAATGCGAAATATTTTGTTTGAGCTGCGCAGCAACACCATTTATTCTGCCTGACATGACAGAGGCACCATCCGAAGTAAACATGACCATTTTGTTAAGGTCAAGCTTGTATTTCCCATAGAATTCCCGGAGTGCACTGACTATTGATGCAGCATCGCATGCTTCCAACTGTAGCATCCCACCAAATGAAGTTTTATACAGACATGAATTTACTGGCCGATATTTGAAGTACAGTATTAAGTATTTGTTGACAGAAATGTCTGTACTTTCATCAATAGTTAATGTATGATACGCTGCTGATGCAACATCTACCATGAGCTTATCTTGGACATTCATGTTTATAATTTCAAGAAATTCAAACGAATAGTTTTTGCTTCTCCAGCTTTCAGGTATGGTTATGTACTTGGACATGTGTTCATTAATATCTTGAACAGAGAGCATGGAAATATTCATCCGAACAGCCAGCAAAACACTATCAATTAGAATTTTAATTTCTTCTGGTGTAGAACGCTTCCGTTCATTACTAATTTGCCTTTTCTCTTTTTCAGCGGTGCTCTCAAGCAACAAGTTAAATAATCCTCCTCTTAAATTTGGATTTTTAGCTCTAAGTTTCTTAACACTTTCAGCATGAGTCTTACTAGACAGATGTCGTTTCAAAAAGTCCAGTTTCCACACATCATCCCAAATTTTGCCATTCGAAAACTCTCCGATGGTTTTTGCATCTCGGCAGTATAAACAGACTACTCCGTCATCCTCTTCGTAAGTGAATATTTCACGCAGTTGAACGCACGTTTTATCCCGAGATTTCGGTGTCTCCGTTTCAATCATTTCTTCAAGCCATTCAGGCTTAAAAGCTTTGGCTGTTCTCTTACGTTTTGCACCTCTCATTGCTATTGGTTTCTACATTTTAAAAGTGGTGTGGTGGTCACAGCAGGTGCTTTATTATTCAAAAGAAATGCCCCAATGCATTTCATCCAAAGCCTGATGGGCTTGGAAGTTGGAACTGCAAGCAATATAACAATATTGTTATAGTGGTAACAAAGAGAAAAAGAATACATAGTAAAAAAGAAGGTACAGTATTACTTACATGGATTAACAGTTTAACACAAATCCAGAAAAGTGACTTAAAACTATGGATATACCCAAGATTAACACATAAAAAACATCTATAAGGTATGTACATGTATAAAAACATACACACACACCAAGATTTTATGTAAAGCAGCTAAAAAAAAAACCATATGGCCTAGTGACTTACCAAAAAGGTCAAAACATTAAAATGACAGTAAAATAGCTGAACACTAAAAATGGACGACCGAGGGATAAAAAGCATCAACAACATGGGGGGGGGGGGGGGGAGGAAGGGGGGAAGGGAGATGGGAAAGGGGGGAAGGGGAAGAAAAAGAAAAGAAAAAGAAACTGACATTGTATTGTAAGAGCTCTGTTTAAAAGAAAAGGGGGGAAACAAATGGGACTAAAAAGTACCACTAATAAAAAAGGTGATGGATGGCATATGTAGTAAAATAATAAATACTTTTGGCATTTCAGGGTTCCAGTTGGTTGTCCTCTTCCAATGCCTTAAGCACGTGGTTTACTCCTCTGTCTGATACTGTTACAGGGATCTAAGATTATATCTGCTTGGGCTTAATTATATTTCAGTACAAAGAGATATTGCTTTATTGTCAAGTTATGAGTTCAGTTTGTTCAATGTAAACCACACTGATGCAGAATAGCACAGTATATAAGAGAATGTAATAAATAAAAAAAAATCCCTGGAGAGTTTCCCTTTGAAAATACACCTGTAGGTTCTATGCTGGGTTTCAAAATTCCTTTCTTAATTTGCCTTGAATACAAACTGAGGTACTAATTAATGCAAGGCTATTTTACTAATGATTGACAATATCATAGTACATACTAGTTCCACTGGGATCTCAAAATCATTGAATGCAGAAGAGAAAGTTCATTTTTTTAGTATTTGAAAAGCAGAGGGCCATATTCAGCAGGACGACAACACCATTAAGTTAAATGGATAATTTATCCGTACAAGTTTATATGTCTTTTGAATCATGATGTATGTTTTCAGGTCTGAATGTTGAAAATGTTGGTATTCTTTACATAAATAACTTATCCATATAACACTACCTCTGCTATTTCTACATTCAGACTTGAACACATTAGTTATATAGAGGGCAGTTGAATTTTGCCGCTCTGCAAATAAATTATTTTCCTTCTTTGGATCACCCCTAATTCAGTCCTACTTGAAAATGATAGGGGATGCTATTCCAAAGGGTTTAGCTGGTTAGCAGAAGTTGCTATCCAGCTAAACCCCAACAATCCCAATATTCCCCATAGACCATGGGAAAGATGCCTGATCAAATTCAAGGCAGTTTGTGGGCAAAGGGGGGAGGTCACGGCACTTATCCAGCCGGTGGCAATACTAAGCTGCTAACAGGTCCTAACTTTATGAAGTTTAACTGTCTGGTGAGAGGCTCAATATCGCCGCTGAGGGGATAGCTGCTGTGATCACAAATGAAAACAGATATTCAGTGCTGGAGGCCGGATAGGCTCTGGTACTGAATATCTGGCTTTACTTTAGCAGCGATGACTGTTGCTGCTGAATATCAATCAGGGAGCTGTTCTGTGCCTACCCTAGGAGGAGGGGTGTTCAAGGCTGCTTAAGTCAAGGTACCACAGGGGCCTCATCAGGAGCTATTAGAGGGAACAGCGAGAGGCAATCTCCACTGAGAAAGAGGAGCACGCGCTGCGAACCCCCGACAGCACCAGGTGAGGGCGGTGCGCGGCACAAAGAACACCGCGGCCGGAGTTAAGCACGGGGGGCACGGAGAAGAGACCACAGACGCCCAACATCCCCATCCACAAATGCCCACTTACAGTGGCGATAGGGCAGTGCTGCTGGTGGCGGGGTGACGGTGTGGGAGGCGGGGCTGGGCGCAGTACAGAGTAGACATGCACCAGCAAGAAAAACAGCAACAGCCACATAGATATGCACTCACCAGCTCCGCTACCGATAGCCCGTCCCCAGGCAGCAGTCCCGGAGCACCAGTCTCCTCTTCTTCGCTGGTGCGTGTGTTGCTCTCAGCCAAGGCAGCACGTGGCACTGAAGGCTGGCTGAGGGAAGGATCCAAGGAGGTGCGTGGCTGACTGGCAGGCAGGCACAAGAGCAGAAAGAGGCTGGCTTGCTGGCTGCCCCTCCCTTTTATTTCCCTCTAGCCTGCCATGATTCGTCAATCGTCAGTCATGTGAGAGGAGTGAGGGGCAGGGGACTCGGTGCAGACAGATTCGGAAGTGACGAAATTTACAGAATGGCAGTGGTGCAGCCGCGTCCTTAAACCCAAGATTTTAAAACTCATGAAAAAGGTAATTTTTGTGCGCTCTTTTAAAAGTTGTGTGCGCTCGCTCGGCGAGGTGTGTGCGCGCGCACACGCGCACAGCTTAGAGGGAACAGTGCCTGTGGCAGACCATGTGCTTCGGCACACATAGCCTGCCATTCCTGACGCCCCCCTGACAGGATGTTGTGTCAGAGAGGGGTCAGAAGCGGCACGCCATGTGTGCTGAAGCACATGGCCTGCCACTGCTGCTGCCACCCCCCAACCCTGCTGACCGAATCGGCATCAGCGAGAGGCAGCAGTGCAGCTTGGTGGGGGTGGGGGGCACGGCCAGGGCTTCTGCCTAGGACGGCAGAAACTCTTGAGCTGGCCCTTGTAATGTATCATTAAAAATCTTGAGCCATCAAATCGATTCATTTAATACTTCCTAGCAGCAATGAACAGTAACAGAGTTTTCAAACTTTCAGTGATGAATGTCATTTCTATACCAGGGTATGTCGGAGATGATCTCAGACTCATATTTATTGTTGCTTTTCATCTCAGTTCTTGTATTATATCAAAGAAAGCCACTCCTGGAGTTCAGAATTAAGGTGTAATTATTAAAGGCAACATATTAAGATGATGTTGGAAGTTTAGTCATGCCAGTGGCACCCAATACGATTAGAATAATTTCTGAATTTTTGCACCACATTTTCTTATTTTATTTATTTATTTATTTATTTTATTTACATTCTCTTATATACCGCGCTATTCTGCATCAGTGCGGTTTACATTGAACCGCATTGGCATTCAATTGCATTGTTGCTACTTGAGGATCTTCTCTTTCTTCACAGTCACTACAGAAAAAGCAGCATCTTCCTTTCTTTGCCTTACATGCATCCACGTACACACTCACACACGCGTGCACGCACAAACACACATGCAGCTTGTCGTCTCCACCCACACACGCACTGGAGCATGTCCGTTTCTCTGCCACCCACCCATGCAAACACAGGCAGTATGCTCCTTTTCTACCACCCATCTATCAACAGAGCCAGCCTGTCCACTACCCATATGCACACACACTACTACTACTACTACTACTACTATTCATCACTTATAGAGCGCCACGCCTGCAGCGCTGTACAGCTAACCAACAAGAGTTAGCCAGAATACAAGAGACAGTCCCTGCCCATCAGAGTCATGCTCATCGGAGCTTACAATCTAGTGAGAACATTACAGAGCATAGGTCGGAATAGTGCAGGGCACAATATGGTCAAATATGTTATGGTCGTGAGAGTTGATGGGGGTTAAGATAGAATTAGGATAGAAGTCAGGATCTGAAAGCGACGGTGAAGAGGTGAGTCTTCTACCTGGATTTGAAGAGGGCCAGGGAGGGTGCCTGGCGTATAGACACAGGTAGGCTGTTCCAGGCGTGAGGTGCAGCAAGGTGAAAGGAGCGAAGTCGGGAGTTAGCGGTGCGGGTGAACAGCATAGATAGAAGTAATTTGCTAGCGGAACGCAGGTTCCGAGAGGGGATGTAGGGAGAGATCAGAGATGAGAGATATGGAGGGGCCGCAGAGTGAATGCATTTATAGGTCAGTAGGAGAAGTTTGAATTGGATGCAGAACTGGACAGTCAGTGAAGTGACTTGAGAAGAGGAGTAATGTGGGTGTGACGAGACTGGTGGAAGATTAGTCGAGCCGGGTGATTTTGTATAGATTGAAGGGGGAGGAGGTGGCTGATGGGGAGACCAGCAAGGAGTAGGTTGCACACACAGCCAACATGCTCCTATCTCCAGGAACAAGCAGGAATAAGTCCTCACATATGGGTACGTCGGAACCGACGGAGCCTGCGCGGGAAAGCTCCCCAGCTTCCCAGGAAGGAAGCTTTTGGGGTCTCCCACTGCACATGCGCGCTGCCTTCCCGCCTTTCTGACCAGCTCTCCTCAGTTTCTCTTTTTCCGCGGAGCCAGCACTCGTGTTCCTGTCACCGCTGAAGAAATTATTGTTTTAGTTTGTTTCTTTAGACCGCGTACCTGCCTTCCCCATACCGAAACCGGTACCGCCGGTCTCTCTTTTCTTTCTTTTAAAAAAAAAAAAAAAATCTTTATTCTGCACAACTTGGTGACTTCGGTTAGGCCTCAGGCCTACACAAATTCTCCTCATGGAGAAACCAGCCCCTGGTTTTAAGAAGTGTACCAAGTGTAGTGCTGTTATTTCTGTCACAGACACCCATGAATGGTGTCTTAAGTGTTTGGGACCTGACCACTCCATTCCGGACTGCCCATCCTGCTCCCAGATGTCTAAACGTGGGTTGCAGAACCGGGCCAACAAATTCCATGTGCTGTTTGCTTCAGATAATCCAGCATCACAGTCATCCAGGTCTTCCTCTCCGGATGGATCTCAGGTAACCAAACCCTCTGCGGGCAGGTCCTCAAAGAGCAAATCTCCTTCAAAGTATCGAGAGGCTCTCACTTTTGAGTCTGAGGATCCTGCCCCAGCCAAACAACCCCGGCGGGAAGCTCTGGCTTCCAAAGCACCATCTATGGGGTTACAGGTTGACATCGATGGCACGGCCTCGACAGATCACCTGTTGGACTGCTCTGGGGTACCGGCCCATACCGGTACCGACATCCAGGCAGCAGTGGCGTCTATGAGCAATACTGTTCAGACCATGCAGCAGGCCATGCTGGCTTTTATTAATGCTGCGACGCCCTCGGTACCGCGTTCGGTTCGGTTCCGGTATCGTCTCCCATACCGGAACCGAGACCATCGACTTCCAAACGCATATCGGTTCCGCATGCCGGATCCGGGTTTTCACCCAATACCGATCCCATACCCGGTACGCCCGATGTCGATACCGATCGGTATGCGTATCGTGCGTTGGAAGCAAATAGAGAATACTCTGCTTCTTCTGAGGATTTTGACTCCTCTGAGGACTCTGATGAGCTGTCTCTAGTTCTTCATGAAGACCCCTCTTCCCCAAAGAGGAGAATGTCTCCACCAGAGGATTTGTCCTTTCAAGACTTCATTATTGAACTAGCTAAAGGACTTTCTATCACCACATCCTCTGAAAAAGAACCTAGGTCAAAGAAATTGGATATTTTAGGATACCCTAAGGTTCTTAAAGAGGCAGTCACCCTGCCTATCCATGAAATCCTTCAAGAACACTTGATGGACTTATGGGAGGCTCCTCTAACGTTGTCTCCTTATTCTCGTAGGTTGGACACCATGTTACCGGGTCCCTCCTTCTCCTAGTTTTCAAAAGACTCAGTTGCCTCACCATTCCATTGTGGTGAAGTCTGCACTGAAAAAGATTAAGAGTACCAAAAGGCACTCTTCTACCCCTCCAGGACGAGAATGTAAGACCCTAGACTCTTTTGGCAAGAAAATTTTCCAGGCTACTATGCTTATAGCCAGGATTAATTCTTACAGTCTGTATATGGGCATGTTTCTCAGGGAACTTGCCCTAAAGATACGACATTTTGCCTCCTTTATCCCTGAGGATAGAAAAGAGGAGTTCATTTCTCTGGTGAAACAGCTTCTAGATGTTTCTAAGTTCTCCAACAGAGCAGCTTTTGATTCCTTTGAGGGTGCCGGTAGAGCTTCGGGCATTGCTATTGCAGCCCGACGACTTGCTTGGCTCCAGGCCTCTGACCTAGAACCCTGGGTCCTGGATGGCTTACGGAATCTGCCCTGTACAGGTAAGAACTTATTTGGTAAGGACTGGCAAATTAAAGCCACTCAAATGGACGCAGAAAATGCTACCTTGGATAGACTTTCTAAGTCTACCTCTACTCCTGCCAAGAAAAGGTCTTTCAAGAGGCCTTACTACAAGAAGGCCAGATTTTCCACAAATACTGGCCAACAATCTTCTCAGCCTCGCTTTGTTGCCAAACGTCAGCAACCTAAACAGGCAAAGTCAAAGCCTGCAGCGTCTACCACTTCTCAGCAGGCTCAACCCCCTCAGGGGTTTTGACTTGCCCCTAGAGAACTTAACATTTCTGGCTCTAGAACAACCAGAGCCCCTCACCAGTCCCGGAAGGTTAGCTCACTTTGCTCCCAGATGGGAGCAAATCACATCAGAGCAATGGACCCTCTCTATCATCAGAGAGGGCTACAAACTTCATTTTTCCGACCTTCCTCCATATACCATGGTGAGGCACTTCAATTCTCCCCCATTTCTCCTGGACCTGTTAGATCAGGAAGTCTCTTCTCTCCTTGCCCAAGGGGCAATAGAAGAGGTTCCTCTTCTTCAACAAGGGACAGGATTCTACTCCCCTTATTTTCTCATAACAAAGAAGACAGGGGGATTCAGACCTATCCTAGATCTGAGAGAATTGAACAAATTTCTGTACAAGGAGAAATTCAAAATGCTTTCTCTAGGCATTCTCCTTCCATACCTTCAGAGTCAGGATTGGCTTTGTTCTCTAGATCTCAAGGATGCGTACACACATATACTCATCCACCCATCCCACAGAAAATATCTAAGATTTCTGTTTCAGGGAAAACTTTTCCAGTACAGAGTACTTCCCTTCGGTCTAGCCTCTGCTCCAAGAGTGTTCACCAAAGGCATGGCAGTTGTTGCCATTTCTAAGAGGTCTGGGAATTTTTGTATTCCCATATCTGGACGACTGGCTCATCCGAGCTCCATCTCAGTCAGAGGCCCAGATTTCCCTGGACCGCACAAGGCACCTTCTGCAGTATCTGGGACTGGTGGTAAACCTTCCCAAGTCTCAACTTACCCCTACTCAGTCTCTAGAATTCATAGGGGCCCAGTTGGACACCACCACTGCAAGGGCCTACCTGCCTCAAGTCTGGGGCCAACGTCTGCTGTGCTTGGCCTCCCAAGCTCAGTCCAGCAGTCACTTGACAGCCAGAGAAATGCTGCGACTTCTGGGCCACATGGCCTCCACGGTACATGTGGTGCCCTACGCTCGTCTTCATATGAGAGCAGCTCAATGGACCTTGGCCACCCAGTGGACTCAAGCATCAGGAGCGTTCTCCGACCAAATACTCACCTCAAAGCGTCTGTTTTGGTCCCTCCAATGGTGGATGTCCGCCAAGAATCTGTTGTTGGGGGCCCCCTTCCAACCTTTGTTGCCCCAAGCAACCCTCACAACAGATGCCTCCCAAACAGGGTGGGGAGCCCATCTACAATCCCTCTCCACTCAGGGTACTTGGTCTCCGCAGGAGACCACCCTTCACATCAACCTCCTGGAACTGCGAGCAATCTTCTTTGCCCTCAAAGTCTTCCATACCCTCCTTGTCAACCTGACCGTCCTAGTTCAGACAGACAATCAGGTGGCCATGTTCTACGTAAACAAACAAGGAGGGACAGGCTCTCTGTCGCTTTGCAACGAAGCTCTCAGATTATGGGCCTTCGCCAGAGAGCATCAAATTCATCTTCTGGCAGTATATCTTCCAGGGGTTCAAAACTCTCGGGCAGACAGACTCAGTCGAGTTCTGCTTCCACACGAATGGTCCCTACATATGGACCAGATAGGCAGAATCTTTCAGGAATGGGGAACCCCGGACATAGACCTCTTTGCAAGTCCGTGGAATGCCAAACTTCCCCGGTTCTGTTCCAGGACTCCGTGTCAGGGAGCTCAGGCCAATGACGCCTTTCTCCTGCATTGGGGTCAGGAATTCCTATATGCCTTTCCACCTATTCCTTTGATTCCCAAGACTCTGTTCAAACTCCAGAGGGATCACGGATCGATGATCCTCATAGCTCCACGCTGGCCACGCCAAGTGTGGTTCCCTCTACTTCTGCATCTCTCCCAGGGACCCTCCCTGGACCTGGGAGCTGCGCCAGACCTTCTCTCTCAGGAGAAAGGGACTTTGTGGCACCCAAACCCCAAGTCCATACACCTCAGAGCTTGGTTACTGAAGGCCTAAGTCTTCATGACTTCAATCTTTCTCAACCAGTGAAAGATATCCTTCATGCCTCTAGGAAACCCTCCACGAGGCGTTCCTATGCTTTCAAATGGAAACGTTTTTCCATTTGGTGTGCTCAACAGGGTCTTGACCCTCTAGCACTTCCTTTGAATTCTCTACTAGACTATCTCCTGCATCTTTCTAATGCAGGCCTTAAGACGAATTCAGTAAGAGTCCATTTGAGTGCTATTGCAGCATCCTTAAAACCTATAAATGGACAACCTGTCTCCTCTCATCCGCTTGTTGCAAGATTCATGAGAGGCCTGACTCTAACTAAGCCTCCCATCCGACCTCCTCCGGTAGCATGGGACTTGAACCTAGTTCTAGGTCAGCTTATGAAGCCACCTTTTGAACCGTTGGTTTCTACCTCCTTGAAATTTCTTTCCTGGAAGGTCCTTTTCCTTATTGCAGTCACTTCGGCTCGCCGCATCAGTGAACTACAAGCCTTAGTGGCTCATCCACCTTATACCGGGTTTCATCATGATAAGGTGGTCCTAAGGACGAATCCCCACTTTATGCCCAAAGTGGTCTCGCCTTTTCATCTTAATCAGGAGGTATATCTACCTGTCTTTTTTCCAGCTCCTCATGCATCCAGTGCAGAGAGGAACCTTCATACTTTAGATTGTAAAAGAGCTCTTGCCTTTTACCTCAACAGGACTCAGCCACATCGAAAGTCTTCCCAACTTTTCGTGGCTTTTGATCCTTCTCATTTGGGACTTCCAGTCTCCAAACGTACACTTTCCAATTGGATTGCTCAGTGTATTTTCTTTGCTTACCAGAGTAAAAATATTTCTCTGGAAGGCCATGTCACAGCTCACAATGTGAGGGCCATGGCCACTTCTATGGCTCATCTTCACTCTGTCTCCATAGATCAGATCTGTCGAGCCGCCACATGGGCCTCGGTTCATACCTTCACAGCCCATTACTGCTTGGACAAGGACTCCCGCCGGGATGCCTTGTTTGGTCAGGCTGTCCTCAAACACCTGTTCCATACTTAAACAACTCCTGCCCACCTTCCCAGGATGGATGCCTGAGATCCATACGAAGATGGCGAACCCTTGGAACGGGATCTCCCAGGCATCTTAGCTAGGGAGTCCCCATATGTGAGGACTTATTCCTGCTTGTTCCTGGAGATAGCACAGTTACTTACCTGTAACAGGTGATCTCTGGGAACAGCAGGAATTAGTCCTCACAACCCACCCACCTCCCCTAGGAGTTGTATCTTCTATCTATCTTCCTTTCCTCTCTCTATTGTCTCAGCTATAAACTCGAACTGAGGAGAGCTGGTCAGGAAGGCGGGAAGGAAGCGCGCATGTGCAGTGGGAGACCCCAAAAGCTTCCTTCCTGGGAAGCTGGGGAGCTTTCCCGCGCAGGCTCCGTCGGTTCCGACGTACCCATATGTGAGGACTAATTCCTGCTGTTCCCAGAGATCACCTGTTACAGGTAAGTAACTGTGCTTTCTCTGCTACGCACACATATATATATATAGATAGATAGATATAGATATAGATAGATATATATGCAAAATGCAATGTGTGCCTTCAAGTCAGTCCTGACTCCTGGCGACCCAGAAGCTCCTGGGTTTTCTTGGCAGTGTGACCGGAAGTAGACTGCCAGGCCTTTCTTCCGAGGCAATTGAGGGTTAAGTGACTTGCCCAAGGTCACAAGGAGTGCTAGTGGGAATTGAACCCTGGTCTCTTGGTTCCCAAGCCAGCACTCTAACCATTAGGCTGCTCCTCCACTCCATATATAGATACATATATACACACACACACACACACAGTATGCCCCTTTCGCTGCACACACACACAGAGCCGGTATGCCCCTTTCGCTGCCACACACACAGAGCCGGTATGCCCCTTTCGCTGCCACACACATAGACAGCCAGTATGCCCCTTTCGCTGCCCCACACGCACAATCAACATGCCCCTTTCTCTCTGATGTGTCCTCCTCCACTGTACATTAAAGCCAGCACATTCCTTTTTCTTCTCCCCTCCAAGCAGCACTCTTTTGTCTTCCACTACCCTCCTCACAGCTAGACAGAATTTCCTTCTGTTGTCACATACCATAGCCAACACATTTCTCAACCTCTCATTATTTTTAGCTGAGATGATCTCAGCAGCAACAGGGGGGAGGAGGGTTCTTCCTGCACAATTCTTTCCTCTGGTAAGGCAGAAGGTGAACTACACGAGCAGCAGCAGCAGGAGCTCCTCTTGCAGAGCTTTTCCTGGCCTCAGGAAGTCAGTTAAGTCAGCCTTGGGGGGGTCCTGCACAATTCTAACATCAGGGGAGTTAAGCTCTGGTAGCAGGAGTGCTTCACCAGAACAACGTTTTCCTTGTGGAAGGCAGTTCAGTGAGTCAGCCACAGTAGCAGAGGCAGTGGGGATTACAGTAGTTTGAGGGAAGACTCCTATAAAATTGTTGTTTTCTGTTGGCCAGACAATAGGGCAGGACTGGCCCAACCATTAGGCAAGCTAAACGGTCACCTAAGGAGACAGCTTCTATGGGGCAGCCAAGAGCGGGGTATTCAAAGCTAAACAATAGATTTTCAACAATTTTGCATATCAATTTTGCATATCAAAAACCGCTGGTTTCCATCAGCTTTTACTCAAAGCCATAGGTCTAACTAAAATAATGACCAAAAAGATCACTTATCTGTTGTCCGTAGAGAACTGAGCCTCAACGTTCAGACTCAGTATAGATGCCAATCTCCCAAAGTCCACAGTTGTTAACTGAGGGCTGAATTCCACAATGTCCGCAGTTGTTGACTGAGAACACAACACTGCGTTTCGGGCAAACCAACTTTAATGCCCTGTTTCAACGCTCATCTTGACTGCAAACTGACTTCTAGCTTCCCCAATGTTTCAGGACACCAGCGCATGCTCATTCACGATATAATGCCACCGCACATGAAGCACCGTTAAATGACAATGTGGGTCAATCGCCGTTTCACACGTCACAAAATGCCAAAATAGAACTATCCCATTCACTTTGAAAACCAAAATCAGAATATCAAAAAAGACTAGTCCAATCCAACTCTTTATTAAGACCTTGTGGCTCGACCGTGGATAACCTGAATATCCATGTTTGTTCAAGTAATTGAAGACGTTGTTCCCGATTGCCTCCTCGTGGATTCCTGGGCACATAATCAAGCACCCTCCAGTGTATGTCCAAAAACAGATGTTGATAATCCAGAAAATGTTGAACTATAGGTGATGATATATTCTTAGTTTTGATTCTAGATGCATGTTCACAAAGCCATGTCCGTACAGGGCGAATTGTTCTCCCAATATATAAAAGATTGCATGGACAAACTAAGACATATACTATGTAAGAGGTTGAACAGGTGCTGAGGGTGGAACAACTGATTTTATCCCCTTCTCTTGCCTATTGCTACGAATTTCTGCAATGTGCACAAGGAAGCAGAGGTTGTGTGCAGCGGGGCTATATAAGCTATGCATGGTTGCACATGTAAACAACTTAGAGGGAAAAGGTTTTATACATGTGGGTACCAATGACAAAGGAAAGTGCAGTAGAGAGGCTGTGGCAGCTGAATTTAGGCTTTCAAATAGGAAACAGAAATCAAGGACCTCCAGGATTGCACTCAGAAATGTTCCCCATTCACATACAGAACCCCCAAAGGCAGGCTAAGCACTGGAGTGTCCAATGCTTGCATGAGATGATAGTGTAGGGAAGAGAATTCTGTTAGGAACTGGGCATTTTTGGGGAAAGAGGAACCTATTCTTAGGAGATGGACTTCACCTTAATCAGAGTGGAACACAGTTGCCGGCACTAACCTTTAAAATGGAGCTAGAATAACTTCTAAAATGCATAAAGTCAAATTAACCGTGCAGTACCATGTGGTTTGGCATGAGATATCTTCAAAGAATACTGGCAAAATGAAGAAGTTAGAATAACGAGATGATGGTGAATGATAAAGTTACCCTGTAGGATTTGAATAAACAGCACACAAATATGAATGATTCCAGATTGCCCCTATTGATTGCTAGTCAGGTTGTGAATACAAATAAAAGCATATTTTAAATGTTTTGCGTGAATGCTAGAAGTTTGATAAGATTGGAGTTAGAATTTAAGGCATTATACCTGTGTTAAAAATACAGTTCAGAATGCATTAAAGCAGGAATTTGTTTCACTGATCTCCACAACATACTCTACATTTTTAGTATGAAAGAACAATTATAGAACTATTCAGAGCAATTAAGAATTAAAAAAACAAAAAGTTTGGAATTTATAAGTTTTGTTTATTATGCATTTTAAAAATGTAATACATATAATATTGACAAGAAATAAAGAGAGGATATATAGTCTAATCATTCCAATAAATATAAGATTTCATTGATACAGAAGAAATAAAATAGGAGTATATCATTTCATTAATAGACCACAGTTTAAGGAAGAAGATCCAGAACCTGTCCAGGAGCAGGCATCAGAGGGAAAGAGAAACAAAGGAAATTTGTAAAAAAAAAAAAAAAAAAAAAACAACAAAAAAAATAAAACCCCATAACCTCTAAATTCCATCTATACCTGTGGCACAACTCTAGACCGTTCTGTTACTGGTGGCTTCAGCACGAGTAACCATGGCAGCAGTGTCAGCATTCACACAAAACACATTTCACAGATGCCAAAAGCAATATACATTTACAGTGAAATGAACAACAAAGGAGGCCCCAATCCCCTCCTGACGCATTGCCAGAAATTGCTTTCTGCCTTCTTGCATAAACCTGCACAAGTCTTGAATAATCCATGTGGCACCCTTTTCCTAAAATAAAGACACAATGCAGCGCCCTGATCCTGGGGTAATACTAAAGAGAGTAAAAGTAGATATGTGAATTCGCGAGCATGCATTTGATTAGTTTAGGCGCCTAAAGATTTTCAGTGTGCACAAATTGCTTGTATTCACATATACCTACAAATTATTGCACATATGGTCGATTTACACATGCAAAAACGTTCTGACATGCATTTAAAATAAATGTGTGAAAACATAAAAAACAGGAAAAATTCAAGAAATCCACAAAAGAATTAAACATTTTTTGGCCCTGCACATTCCTAACCTAAAGAAAGGAGTACATCCTAAAAGCAGACAGATCTAAACTGTCAACAGAAACATTTTTATTCTTTTCATCTTCCCAGAATTCTTCACTAGGGAAGAATAGTTGATTTTTCTTGTAAGGGGTAAATCTTGTTTTATATACAGAAAAGGGCTTTTATAAAACTGCATGGCTGTATATGCACATAAAAAATATGCTCGCGGAAAGTATGCACTTATTTTTACATGATTTGTGTATAGGTGTTTTTTGGGAGATAGGACTGAGCAGAGGTAGAGCTGCGATATATAGGTATATTTTATTTCTCCAGGACCAAGCAGGAAGTCAGTCCTCACATATGGGTGTCATCGGCGCCGATGAAGCCCCAGCGGAGCATTTCCCCAGCTTTCTATGAAAGCCTTTGGGAATGCAGGCACGCATGCGCGGTTCCCTTCCTGCCTAAAGGTGCCATCTTACCCCAGTCTCTTTTTTTCCGAGAAGCCCACCGGATGTGTGTCCTGTCATCCCGGATAAAAGTTGATTTTTTTCGGTGATTCTCCCTGTTTCTTCTTCTGGTTCGACGCCGGTTCCCCTCCCGCCAGGTTTGGTACACCGGTATCAAGCCCGATTCTTCTTTTTCGGTTTTTGCCCTTCGTGGCTGGCGTTCGTGCCCTTTTTTTTGATTTTTCCCTGGAAGGCCGGTCCTTTGACCTCGCGGTGACTCTTTTTTCCCCGATGGCTTCCAGCGGTTTCAAAAAGTGTGATCGGTGTAAGAAGTTTATGTCTCTCACCGACACACACGACTGCTGCCTTCGGTGCCTCGGTCCTGATCACGACCCTAAGTCATGTGGACCATGTGGGAAGATGTCTTCCAAGGCACTCCGAAGTCGCCAGCAGCAGAAAGAAAGGCTTTTCTCTGACTCAGCCTCCGGATCTCGTCTGAGGCCTCGACATCTCGGGATTCGGATCCCAAGCGCCATCGAAGCTCCTCGGACAGGGGGTCCCCCGACCGGGAACGCAAGAGGAAGAAGCGGCTCACGAGGGCGTCGTCGTCGGAGGTCCCTGGCTCCTCGAGGGCCAGGTCTAAGACCCCCGACCGTCGCCCCGGGCCCGTGGAACAAGAGAAGCTGCCAAAGTTCCTCGCGTGGAGCCGGAGTCTGCTGGACACGTAAGCCCCGTAGTCCTCGAGAACTCCCCTCCCAGAGAGCCAACGTCGGGCCCGGCGCCGCCGGGGCCCGAGTCGGTGGCTGCTGCATCTCCCGAGGATCTGCCCCGACCACCAGGACTTCGACTTTGAAGTCGACCACGGAGATCGAGCCGATAGTCGAGTCCATCATGGCTCGAAGTCGACCTCGGTCGAGATCTCCCTCGACCTCCCGTTCGGGACTGAGGGCGTTGACGCCGGTGCCTCCGGCATCGGGGCGGGTGCTCCCGGGCCCCGCGGGGTCGGACCCTGACTCCTCCTCGGACAAGTCCGCCTGGGAGGAGTCCCCCGATACGTTCAAGACTCGGTGCGTCCCGTCGGACTCACCGCTGTCTGAGCCCCGGAGTAGATCCCCTCCGGAGGATACTCGGTTCTCGGAGTTCGTCCGGGATATGGCCACTGCCTTGGCTATTCCGGCGGACCCCGAGGAAGAGCCTCGAGCTGAAGAGCTCGAGGCGCTGCAGTATGACTCTCCTCCGAAGGAGGCCTTTACTGTCCCGGTTCCTCCGATGCTGGAACGGCTCCTCTTCCGGATGTGGGAGGCACCGGCCTCGGCGCCGGTTTTAAGCAAGCGGGTCGACTCGATCTATCGACTCAGAAAGAGCCCTGGCTTTTAAAAGGCACAGCTACCACACCATTCCATGGTTGTGGAATCGGCCATGCATCGTCTGAAGAGTCAGAAGATGCACTTTGCGGTGCCCCCCGGCAGGGAGGCCCGGAACCTCGCTGGCGTCGGTAGAAATTGCTTCCAGGGCTCGATGCTTGCTTGCCGTGTCCAGTCATACCAGCTGTACATGGGCATGTACTTGCGGGACCTGGCCAAGTTCTCTGCTGGACTCTCCGGGGAACCCTTGCAGAGATTCAAGTCCTTGTCCTTGGGGATTCGGGACTGCTCAAAGTTCATGTCCCGCGCCGCCTACAATGGCTTCGAGGCTTCGGCCCGAGTTGCGGCAGCCGGCATCGCGGCTCGACGCCAGGCATGGCTGCAGTCATCGGACCTCGAGCCATGGGTTCAGGACAAGTTGGTCGATGTCCCTTGCCGAGGTGAGAACATTTTTGGCAAGCCCATGACCAAGAAGGCTGCCCAGCTCGAAACTGAGCACCTTACACGGACAAGGCTGTCTAGGAAGACCTCAAGGCTGTGTACCTTCCAGGCCAGGACAACTACCTGGCCAACAGGTTAAGCAGAATTCTGCAGCCCCACGAGTGGCAGCTGCATCCTTCAGTAGTTCAGAAAATCTTCCTAAAATGGGGTCTCCCTTTGGTAGATCTCCTTGCCAGCCCACTGAACAGGCAGCTGCCAAAGTTCTGCTCCAGGCAACTGCATCCTCTGAGAATAGCAGCAGATGCTTTTCTGATTCCATGGTCTCAGGGCCTCCTGTATGCGTTTCCTCCCACGCCCTTGGTGGCCCGAACTCTCTTCAAAATTCTTCATGACAAGGCCTCGGTCCTGCTGTTGGCTCCCAGGTGGCCGAGACAGCCTTGGTTTCCACTTCTACTTCAACTGGCGGTGGATCCCCCACTGCCTCTGTGGTTGCAACTCGACCTTCTCTCACAGGAGCAGGGTTCCCTTCTGCACCCCAATCTCAAAGCTCTCAATTTGATGGCCTGGAGGCTGCAAGGGTAGTTTTGGCTCCCTGGGGCCTACCTCAGGAAGTTGAGGAGGTTGCCCTAGCCTCTAGGAAACAGTCCACTAGGAAAACCTATGCTCTCAAATGGAAACGGTTTTCTGTGTGGTGTCGGCTACGCACAGAGGATCCTTTCTCCTGTACTGTGTCAGTAGTGCTTCAGTACTTACTACACCGCAAAACTGCTGAGCTTTTCGTCTCATACGACCCCAGTCATCTGGGGGAGGCAGTGACCAAATGTACACTGTCTACCTGGGTAACGGACTGTATCGCCCTCGCTTATGAGCAGACTGGGCTCCCGCTGGAAGGCCATGTCATGGTGCACCGTGCCAGGGCCATGGCGGGCTTGGTGGCAAACCTGCGCTCTGGCCCAATGGTGGAAATCTGCTGAGCTGCCATGTGGTCTTTAGTCCATACTTTCACAGCCCATTACTGCCTGGAAAGGGAGTCCCAATGGAACAGTGCCTTCGGCCAGGTTGTGCTCCGTAATCTTTTCGGGGTTTAGGCAGCTCCTACCCTCTGTGTTCTGGCTACTGGAGTGCTAGTTTTCATCGAACACAGGGGTCCTACTGTAGTCTGTAGCTACAGACTCAGTTGCTGCTGCTCACAGCTCCCCTTGAGAGCGACCGTGTTTTTCGCTATGAGCTTTCGGTAACCTGTAGCTGGGGAGTCCCATATGTGAGCACTGACTTCCTGCTGGTTCCCAGGGACAGCAAGATTCAGTCCTCACAACCCTTCCTCTTCCCCCTGGAGTTGCTTCTTTACCATCTTTTATTTTTTGCCATCTTTTAGTTATGTCGTCTGACTGAGCAAGATGGCACCCTTAGGCGGGAAGTGAACCATACATGCGTAGTAGCAGCTCCCAAAGGCTTTCTTTGAAAACTGGGGGGATGCTTCTGCGAGGGCTCCGTTGGTGCCAACATCATCCATATATGAGAACTGATTCCTGCTGTCCCCGGAGAACACCTGTTACAGGTGAGTAATTATGCTTTCTCCCTCTGGGGGTTTTTTTATGCCTTGTTTTTTTGCCTATTCGCCTGCTGTCTTTTTCTTTTTGGTTTTTTTTTCCCCTCAATAGCTGTTTTAATTCTTGCCTCAGCTCCTCTGCTTCTGGCGCTAGTATCGCGGTTGGGCCCCACTCCAAAATTCAGTCCGTTGACTTTGCATTGGCTATTTTCCTGGATGACATGTCCCCAGAAGCCTGCCAGCGAGTTCAAGAAGTGTTCTCAGTGCGCTGGGACCATGTCCGCCATGGACATGCACCACTGGTACCTTCAGTGCCTGGGTTTCAGTCATCAGCCCTCTTGTAATTTGTGTTTGCAGATGACAAAGAGAGGACTCAAAGGTTGAGAAGAAGCAGTGCTTAGAAGTCCAATCCATTGCCTTCGGTATCACCGACACCAGTCTCTATGGCTTCCAAGACTGCATCGGATGCTTGTGGTGCATCGTCATCGAGGAACTCTCGGGCTCAATCGGAGCCAAGCACCTAGAGTGCCCCGGAGTATCGACCATCAATCAATCTCCACCAGAAGGTGAGGAAGGATTCGGTCTAGTCTTCTTTGACATTGAGGGGTAATCACACCGAGCACTGTGTGAAGACTCTGGTGCATTGGCGTCAGAGCCCATTGAGGCATGGCACCAAGAACGATGAGAGTCTGCGTGAGTGCCCCTTGAAGATGCCCCAATGGGAGGGAGCTCATCCTCCAGGACATCGGAGGAGCACATAAGCCCATCGACAGCCGAGACCCAGCCACTGATACCCCCTGTACAGATACAAGGTACATCAGTTGAAGTTGTTCAGGCCCTGCAGCCTTCGAAATCAGCAGCCATGGAGAAGTGCCTTCTGCAAGTGCTTGAGGATTGCATTGCAGCCCTGTTAGTGGTGCAGCATGCTGGAATCTCAAAGCTGGCTGCATCAACGTCGACCACCATACAGCCAGTCTTTGAGACTCATGCCATGCCTGCAGGAGAGGCATTGACATCGGGTCATTGAAGGGCACCAACACCAGTTTCTGCCAGAGTGATATCCCTCTCTAGCATCTTGGGATCTGATTACTCTTGAAATCTAGAAAATCATCAATGCATCATTAATCTCAAAGGAGGGTCCCGATCACCGCCAATCAGGAGAGAAATCCAGGCAGAGACTCAGAAGTACTTCGACTTCCTCTCTGATTCAGAAGACTGGGTCACCAACGTAGAATTAGAGGATTTGTTGGAAGGCAGGTCCCTGGAGCTTCCGAGGGACCCTTCTCCACCTCATGAGAGACGTAAATCCCCTCCTGAAGACATGATCTGCCAGGAGTTTGTAAGGGACATGGCCAAGGCCATATCATTTTCTTTGGAGACTGAAGGATGAGCCCAAGGCAGAAGAGTTGGAGATCCTGCAGTACTCCTTGGCCCCTGAGGAAGTGCTGATAGTGCCCATGCACCCCATCCTGCAGAGAGTACAGATGAGAATGTGAGAGAATCCCCTCACTGTGCCTCCGGTCAGTAGAAGGCTTGATTCCATGTACCGATACATCATGCTCATGGAAGGTATCTCAGATTCATCCTTGGAGGACAACACTTCCAGTAGCAAGTGTTGCCTTGTGGCCTAGCCGCCTTGCCTTGTGTTTTCACAAAATACTTCGCAGTAGGAGCAGTGTAACTCTGGGCACTGGGAGTTTTTGTTTTTCCCTATCTGGACGATTGGCTGATCAAATGTTCCACTCTGGAAAGAGTCCAATAATCAACACAATTGACCATTCGTGTATTGAAACTACTGAGGTTCATTGTAAATTACCCAAAGTCCCAACTTCAGCCCATCCAACAGTTGGAATTCATCGAAGCCGTGCTAGACACAACTCAGGCGAGAGCCTTCCTACCACATGACCGACTTCCCAGATTGACAGCACTTGTATGGGAAACTCAACTGAATTAGCAGGTGACAACTCACAGGCTGCTGACTGTGCTGGGCCACATGGCCTCCATAGTATGTGTCACATCATTGCATGCCTCTAGATGAGGCAAGCTCGGTGGACTCTGAGGACTGAATGGACCCAGGCGACGGGTTGACTCGGGGATCATCTGTGTGTCACTGCCCCTCTCGTTCAGTCATTACACTGGTGGACAGTCCACCACAGTTTGCTCAAAGGTCCCAAATTGCTCCACCCTAAAAGGTTCTGATGGGAGAGGAGCTCATTTCAGTGGGTTGCACACCCAGGGTAATTGATCCACCCAAGAAAGTCTTCATCTGATCAGTTTCTTGAAACTAAGGGCAGTGGTGAATGCTCTACAGGCTCTCCAAGATCGACTGGCCAACCAAATTGTTCTGATTCAGACCGACAATCCGATCGCCATGTTCTACATCAACAAGAAGGGAAGAACGGATTTGTACCTCCAGTGTTGAGAAGCAGTTAGGTTATGGAAGTTTGTCATTGTGCACGGGAAGGACTTGAGAGCCATGTACTTGCCAGGCAAGCAAAACACTCTGGCAGACAGAGGTGTGTCCTCCAGCTGCACGAGTGGATGCTGGATAGAGAAGTTGTGGCACACATATTTTGAGAGTGGGGCACCCTCTCGATAGATATGTTTGCCACCCTGCAGAATGCACAGGTGGATCAGTTCTTCTCCAGAGTAAGATCACACAACAGACTAGCATTGGATGCTTATCCTCCAATATTTCTCATTCCAAAGACACCTCCCGAAGCTCAAAACAGATGGCAGCACGATCATTCTCATCACTCCCTACTGGCCCAAACTGCTTTGGTTTCCCCTCCTGCTGCAGCTCTCCAGTCTAGAGCCACTATGGCTCGTTCATGCGCCCAATCTCATAAAGCAGGAGGGCGGGACGACGTTGCACCCCAACATCTGATCCTTGGCTCTCACGGCTTGGATGTTGAGAGACTAATGTTGTCTCAGCTCAACCTGCTGGATGGTGTAACTGAAGTCCTTTTGGCCTCCAGGAAGGTTTCTAGGAGAAAGTCCTACTCTTGCAACTGGAAGACGTTTGCTGTCTGGTGTGAGGGACACAGGCCCTAGATCCTTTTGTCTGTTTTACACAAAAGCTGCTTAAATATCTTCTACACCTCTCCGAGTCTGGTCCATCTCATTGCAACTGGAACTTACCTTTGAGGTGTGGAAGGAAAGCCCATCTCAATACAGTCTTTAGATGTTTGCTTTATGTGGGGCTTGCTTCTCTTAAAGCTTCCCTACAAGCCTCCCTCAGTGTCTTGGCACCTCAATCTGATTCTTGCGCAGCTCATGAAAGCTCCCTTTGAGCCCCTCAATGCCTGTCTTCTGAAGTTCTTGACCTGGAAAGTATTGTTTCTGGTGGTGGTCACTTCAGCACACAGAGTGAACAAGCTTCAGGTCTTAGTGGTACATCCGCCTTACACCAAATTCCACCATAACAGAGTTTTTTTCATACGCATCCTACATTCTTTCCAAAAGTGGTATTGAATTTCCACCTTAAATCAGTCATTTATTCATCCAACATTTTTCCTGAGACCTCATGCACACAGTGGGGAAGCTGTATTGCACATGTTGGACTGCAAGCAAGTCTTAGCCTTCTACTTGGAATGGATAAAGGCCCATAGAAGACCATACATATTTTTGTTTCTTTTGACCCCAATAAGCTAGGGGCTGCAGTTTCCAAATGCTCTCTTTCAATTTGACTGGCAGACTGCATCTTTTGTTTATGCATAGACAGGCCTGAGCCTTGATGGTCATGTCACAGCTCACAGTCTTAGAAAACTATGGCTGCTTTGGTGGCCAACTTATGTTCGGTCTTCATGGAAGAGATCTGCAAGTCTGCAGTGTGGTCTTCAGTCCACACATTCACGTCTCACTACTTCCTAGATGGGGATTCCCAACGTGATAGCAACATCGGCCAATCTGTACTCCGGAATTTGTTTGGGAATTAGAATCCAACTCCATTCCCCCTAAGCTGATCCTATTATGTCCAGGCTACTAAAAAAAGGGGGAGAGAGAATCACTGCCATTGGACATAGTTGGTTCCTTGACTATTAAGGCCATGCTGCAGTTGAGGTTTGCTTCTGTTGAGCTTCTCAGTGGCCTCCTCAGTTTTCGGTAGCCTGTAGCTTGGGAGTCCCATATGTGAAGACTCATTCCTGCTTGTCGACGGAGAAAAGGTACTACTTACCTGTAGCAGGTATTCTCCATGTACAGCAGGAATAAGTTCTCACAACCCCCCCCCCCCCCGCCCACCTCACCGACGAGTTGTCTTCTGCTACTGCTGTTATCAGACTAAATCAAGATGGCGGCAGTTGGGAATGAGGCATGCAGGCATGGTGGAGCCTCCCTAAAGCTTCCAATAAAGCTGGGGAACATTCTCATACTAGGCTCTAGTGGGGACATCACCCATACATGAGGACTTACTCTTGCTGTCCACGGAGAACACCTGCTACAGGTGAGTAACTACCTTTACTGGGTCAGACCAAGGATCCATCAAGCCCAGTATCCTGTTTCCAACAGCAGCCAATCCAGGTCAAAAGTACCTGCCAGGTTCCCAAAAAGGTACACAGATTCCATGCTGCTTATCCCTGGGGTAAACAGTGGATTTCCCTGGTTTTCTGTAATAATAGTTTATGGACTTTTCCTCCAGGAACTCGTCCAAACCTCTCTTAAACCCAGTTCCACTAACAGGAACTCCTGTACTGATTGTGCAAAATTGGAGACCCCAAGCAAGTGCAGGAGTACTGAGATGGGATCTGCTGCTGTTGATAAGGAATTTGCACTTATCAGTATTTACCTGTTGGGAAATTGTGGGTTAAACTGATAAATTCTGCATTTATTTAAAATTAAGTTAAGCTGTAGGGTAGATAAAAGCTCTCTGTTTTATCTGCTTAAAAAGACAGTCAAGCAGTAGCATGGGCAAAAGCTCTCTCTTAGTATTTGACTCCTATCCACCCCAGGCACAGTCTTTGATGTGAAGGTTGTTAAGCCGATTAAGAGTTTAGGAGGGAAATTTTCAGCCACACATCTTAATTGAGGATTTTTGTCAGCACAGTTAACCCCTGTACAATAGATTACTTTTAAGTTCTCCAGGACCAAGCAGGAAGTCAGTCCTCACATATGGGTGTCATCGACGCCGATGAAGCCCCAGCGGAGCATTTCCCCAGCTTTCTATGAAAGCCTTTGGGAATGCAGGCACGCATGCGCGGTTCCCTTCCTGCCTAAAGGTGCCATCTTACCTCAGTCTCTCTTTTTCCAAGAAGCCCACTGGACGTGTGTCCTGTCATCTCGGATAAAAGTTAGATTTTTTCGGCGATTCTCGCTATTTTTTCTTCCCGGTTCGACGCCGGTTCCCCTCCCGCCGGGTTCGGTACACCGGTATCGAGCCCGATTCTTCTTTTTCAGTTTTTGCCCTTCGTGGCTGGCGTTTGCGCCCTTTTTTGCTTTTTCCCTGGAAGGCCGGTCCTTTGACCTCGCGGGGACTCTTTTTTCCCCGATGGCTTCCAGCAGTTTTAAAAAGTGTGATCGGTGTAAGAAGTTGATGTCTCTCACCGACACACACGACTGCTGCCTTTGGTGCCTCGGTCCTGATCACGACCCTAAGACGTGTGGACCATGTGGGAAGATGTCTTCCAAGGCACTGCGAAGTTGCCAGCAGCAAAAAGAAAGGCTTTTCTCCGACTCAGCCTCCGGCCGGGCCCGGACCTCATCTGAGGCCTCAACATCTCGGGATTCGGATTCCGAGCGCCGTTGGGGCTCCTCGGACAGGGGGTCCCCCGACCGGGAACGCAAGAGCAAGAAGTGGCTCGTGAGGGCGTCAGAGGAGGAGGTCCCTGGCTCCTCGAGGGCCAGGTCTAAGACCCCCGACCGTCGCCCCGGGCCCGTGGAACAGGAGAAGCCTGCCAAAGTTCCTCGCGTGGAGCCGGAGTCTGCTGGACACGTAAGCCCCGTAGTCCTCGAGGACTCTCCTCCCAGAGAGCCGCCACCGGGGCCCGAGTCAGTGGCTGCTGCGTCTCCCGAGCTGAGTCTCAGGATGACAGCCTTGGAGTGCAGACTGTCTGCCTTCATGGAGCAGCAGCGGGCACTGATGGCGAGCCTGTCTGGCGCATCTGCCCCGACCACCGGGACATCAACATCGAAGTTGACCCCGGAGACTGAGCCGATACTCGAGTCCATGATGGCTCGAGGTCGACCTCGGTTGCGACCTCCCGTTCGGGACCGAGGGCGTCGACACCAGTGCCTCCGGCGTCGGGGCAGGTGCTCCAGGGCCCCGCGGGGTCGGATCCTGACTCCTCATTGGACGAGTCCGCCTGGGAGACGGAGGATGGGGAGTCCCCCGACACATTCAAGACTCGGTGCGTCCCGTCGGACTCGCCGCAGTCTTAACCCCGGAGTAGATCCCCTCTGGAGGATACCCGGTTCTCGGAGTTTGTCCGAGATATGGCCACCGCGTTGGCTATCCCGGCGGACCCCAAGGAGGAGCCTCGAGCCGAAGAGCTCGAGGCCCTGCAGTACGACTCTCCTCCGAAGGAGGCCTTTACTGTCCCAGTTCCTCCGATGCTGGAATGGCTCCTCTTCCGGATGTGGGAGGCACTGGCCTCGGCGCCGGTTCTAAGCAAGCGGGTCGATTCGATTTATCGACTCCGGAAGAGCCCTGACTTTCAGAAGGCGCAGCTACCACACCATTCCATGGTGGTGAAATCGGCCATGCATCGCCTGAAAAGTCAGAAGATGAACTCTGCGGTGCCCCCCGGCAGGGAGGCCCGGAACCTCAATGGTGTTGGCAGAAAGTGCTTCCAGGGCTCGATGCTTGCTTGCCGTGTCCAGTCTTACCAGCTGTACATGGGCATGTACTTGCGTGACCTGGCCAAGGAGTTGGCCGGGTTCTCCGCTGGTCTCTCCGGGGAGCCCTTGCAGAGATTCAAGTCCTTGTCCCTGGGGATTCGGGACTGCTCGAAGTTTATGTCCCACGCCGCCTACGATGGCTTCGAAGCTTCGGCCCGAGTTGTGGCAGCCGGCATCGCGGCTCGACGCCAGGCATGGCTGCAGTCATCAGACCTCGAGCCATGGGTTCAGGACAAGTTGGTCGATGTCCCTTGCCGAGGTGAGAACCTTTTTGGCAAGCCCATGGCCGAGAAGGCCGCACTGCTCGAGACTGAGCACCTTACAAGGACAAGGCTGTCTAGAAAGACCTGTGCCCCTTCTCACAAGAAGAAGGCCTCGGGTAAGAAGCCCTTTTACCCGAGGAAGGGCACTGCCTACAAACAGTACCCTCAGTATCAGGCTGCCCAAGCTGCACCCCAGGGTCAGCAGGCCAAGGGGCAGGGTAATGGGCCCCGTAGGCAGAGAACCCCAAAGCCTCCGGTCCCTGCTCCCACTCAGCAGGGTGGGGGTTTTTGACTCCTTGAGCGTAGCCTCTCCATCCCTGCTCTCCCAACCCTGCACAGGAGGTCGCCTCGCCCTCTTTGCCCACCAGTGGCCCCTCATCACCGGGGACAGTTGGGTGTTGGACATAGTCCACCGGGGCTATGCACTGCATTTTCACCAACTGCCTCCTCCATACTTTCCAGGGGAGCCTCCAAGGCCTCCCCTGCACACAGACCTTCTCCTTCAAGAGCTTCAAGGTCTGTTGGTGGACAGGGCGGTGGAGCCTGTGCCTCCCCACTTGCACGGTCACGGATTCTACTCCATGTATTTCCTGGTGCCCAAAAGAACCGGTGGCTTTCGACCCATTCTGGACCTCAGGAACCTCAACAAGTTCCTAGAGAAAGAAAAGTTCAAGATTCTTACTCTTGGAACACTTCTGCTCTACCTCCAGCAGGGAGATTGGCTATGCTCCTTAGATCTAAAGGATGCGTACACTCACATCCTCATTCATCCCGACCACAGAAAGTACCTCAGGTTCATTGTGGGAGGAAACCATTATCAGTACAGAGTACTGCCTTTTGGCCTCACCTCCGCTCCCAGGGTCTTTACCAAATGCCTGGCAGTGGTAGCGGCCTACCTGAGAAATCAGGGAATCTTTGTCTTCCCCTATCTGGACGACTGGCTTATCAGGGGTCAGACGTGCCAGGAGGCCAGACAAGGCAGTACTATTGCTCTTCTTCAAAGCCTGGGGTTTGTAATAAACTTCGCAAAGTCCACTTTGTTCCCCTCCCAGAACTTGGAGTTCATAGGGGCAAGGTTGGACTTTCTGCTTGCAAAGGCTTTCTTGCCAGAAGACAGGGTCAAAAGGTTGATAGCCTTGGCAAATTAGTTTCTCAGCAGGTCATTGGTCTCCGCCAGACTCTGCCTGAGGCTTCTTGGCCACATGGCTTCGACAGTTCATGTAACCCCCAATGCCAGGCTCCATATGCGGCCTGCACAGTGGTGCCTTCGGAATCAGTGGTCACAAGCCACAGGCAACCTCAGAGACAGAATAAGGGTGTCCAGACCATTTCTGGACTCCTTCAGCTGGTGGCTGCACCCACCCAATCTACTAAAAGGGGTGCTCTTTCAAATTCCTGGGTACACAGTGGTACTGACCACAGACGCCTCCCTGCAGGGCTGGGGTGCTCATTGTCTGAACAAGTGCACCCAGGGCCTGTGGTCTCCTTGGGAGGCTGCACAGCAGATCAATCTCCTAGAACTCAGGGCTATTCGCTTGGCTCTCATAGCTTTCTCTCCTACCCTGGCTCATCAATCTGTCCTGGTTCAGACAGACAACCAGGTAGCCATGTTTTATGTGAACAAACAGGGCGGGACTGGGTCCAGCCTCCTTTGTCAGGAGGCTCAGGACCTTTGTTCATTTGCCCTCAAGCACAACATGCTCCTCAGGGCTGTGTACCTTCCAGGCCAGGAAAACTACCTGGCCAACAGGTTGAGCAGGATTTTGCAGCCCCACGAGTGGCAGCTGCATCCCTTGGTAGTTCAGAAGATCTTCCTGAAATGGGGTCTCCCTTTGATAGATCTGTTTGCCAGTCCACTGAACAAGCAACTGCCCAAGTTCTGCTCCAGGCAACCGCATCCTCTGCAGATAGCAGCAGATGCTTTTCTGATTCCATAGTCTCAGGGCCTCCTGTATGCGTTTCCTCCCACGCCCTTGGTGGCCTGAACTCTGTTCAGGATCCTTCAGGACAAGGCCTCGGTCCTGCTGGTGGCTCCCAGATGGCCGAGACAGCCTTGGTTTCCACTTCTGCTTCAGCTGGCGGTGGATCCCCCACTACCCCTGGGGTTGCAACCCGACCTTCTCTGTCAGGATCAGGGTTCCCTTCTGCACCCCAATCTCAAAGCTCTCAATTTGATGGCCTGGAGGCTGCAAGGGTAGTTTTGGCTCCCTGGGGCCTACCTCAGGTGGTTGAGGAGGTTGTCCTAGCCTCTAGGAAACAGTCCACTAGGAAAACCTATGCTCTCAAATGGAAAAGGTTTTCAGTCTGGTGTCAGCTACGTACAGAGGATCCTTTCTCCTGTACTGTACCAGTGGTGCTTCAGTACGTACTGCACTTGTCCAATCAGGGACTTAAGTCCAATTCTGTTCGGGTCCACCTCTCAGCTCTAGCAGCTCACCACTCACTGGTGAAAGGACATTCTCTGTCGGTTCACCCCTTGGTGTCCCGCTTTCTCAGGGGCTTGCTTTTGCTCAAGCCTCCAATCCGTCGTCCTGCTCCTGAGTGGGAGTTAATGTGGTCTTGCAGCAGCTGACTCGCCCACCATTTGAGCCGATGGCTACTTGCCCTCTACGCTTCCTGTCCTGGAAGACACTCTTCCTAGTAGCCCTTACCTCAGTCAGGTGAGTGAGTGAGCTTCAGGCCCTGGTCTGTGATAGGCCTTACACTCTCTTCTATGGGAACAGGGTAGTCCTTAGGACTCATCCAAAGTTCCTCCCTAAAGTTGTCTCTTCCTTCCACCTTAACCAAGAGGTGGTTCTTCCAACATTCTTCCCTAGGCCTCATGCAAGCCAGGCTGAAGCAGTTCTGCATACCCTGGACTGTAGGAGGGCCTTATCCTTCTACCTTGACCGTACGCAGGGGCATAGAAGGGCTACTCAGTTCTTCGTATCGTTTAACCCTAATAAGTTGGAGTTGGCTGTGTCCAAGTGTACCTTGTCCATCTGGGTGGCTGACTGTATCACCTGGGCTTACAAGGCGGCTGACCTTCCTTTGCAGGGTCGGGTTACGGCCCACCGTGTCAGGGCAATGGCTGCCTCAGTGGCTCATCTCCGCTCTGTGCCCTTGGTAGACATCTGCAGGGCTGCAACTTGGTCTTCAAGCCAGACGTTTGTGGCCCATTACTGTCTGGAGAGGGAGTCCCGTAGGGACAGTGCTTTTGGCCAAGCAGTCCTCCGGAATCTCTTTGAGGTTTAGGCAACTCCTGCTCTCCTGCCCTCTGTTGGGCTACCGGTGGGGGTTGTGTCAGTGGAAAGCCTTTCTTTGATGCTGGGACTAGAGGGAGTTCTCTTGTTCAGCCTGGGTTCCTCAGTAGCCCAGAGCTGGGGAGTCACCCATATGTGAGGACTGACTTCCTGCTTGGTCCTGGAGAAAGAGTAGTTACTCACCTGTAACAGGTGTTCTCCAGGAGCAGCAGGAATCCGTCCTCACAACCCTCCCTCCTCCCCTAGGAGTTGCAGTTGTACATAGTTTGTTTTTACATTTTTTTGTGTGCTGTTCTTAGCTATGTCATTTGACTGAGGTAAGATGGCACCTTTAGGCGGGAAGGGAACCGCGCATGTGTGCCTGCATTCCCAAAGGCTTTCATAGAAAGCTGGGGAAATGCTCCGCTGGGGCTTCATCGGCGTCGATGATGCCCATATGTGAGGACTGATTCCTGCTGCTCCTGGAGAACACCTGTTACAGGTGAGTAACTACTCTTTCTTTGCAGTTCATAGAGAAGCAAATATTTAAAAAATAGCATAAAATACGCCTAATAAATTTAAGGGACTTTATATTAGTTTAAGCATCCCTACTCGCTTAGCAAATTAAAAAAAAAAACAAACCTCCTCCTCACCAATAATAAGAAACAGACAGCAGTCCAGGTGCAAGATGGGGGTCATTCCGTTTTTTGCACCAAGTGACATTTGGTGCAATTTCATCCATAGTCATTGTATGATCCTTTACTATTATCATTTAATTCAACACATTTCAAACAAACATGGATCTCACAAAGTACCAATCCTACCTTATTATCACCATACTAACTATTCACCTAACTCAAAACATCTACGCTCTCAAACCAAATCCTACAGCATACAACACCATCCCCATCATTCACAATCCATACAAAACCACACCACAACCATACTCACACACACTTAACCACACATACTCACTCACACAGACACACCGTCCCAACTCTCCCAGACACTCAAGACTAATACAAATAAATCTCGTACAAGTCAAACCTATAAACAGATATCCTGAAACAAACACCATCAGAAAATTCATCCTCATAAATGCAAGATCCATACGAAATAAAATACCAATAATTAATGACATAATCACTGATGAAAAACCTGATATCCTTCTCATTACAGAGACTTGGCTCGCACCCACAGACACAATCCTCCTAAACCAACTCAACACACATCAATATGACCTTTTCAACTGCCACCGAGAAGCAAAAAGGGGAGGCGGAGCCCTTATCATCACCAAAAAAGAGCTCAAATACTCACTAAAAAATGTGAACAACATAGACGGCATGGACATCATAAATATAGAAAACAAAACCCTTGCACTGTCCCTCATCTACAGGCCCCCCTCAGCTGACCACAAAAATCTCACCCCCATCCTAGAACTTGCATGTACAGCTACACAGAGAAAACCACTTATTATATTAGGTGATCTGAACCTTCCATCACTCAACCCACAACACACAATCAACTTTATGGATTCCATGAAAGAAATGGGTTACAACCAAATCATACAGACATCTACACATACAAAAGGTAACGCTCTAGACCTTGTATTCATTCCCACCCCATTTAATAAACACCAACTACAATCCTCACCTCTTATTACGGAAGTACCATGGTCAGATCACCACCTAATAACCTTCAATTTACTCTCACTATCACACACCAACACTGAAACTACTCCAACACCTTATAAATCCCGCTTTACACACTTCAACAAAGACACCTTCCTAGACACCGTATTACCTAACCTTATAAATAACACAACAGAAGTCAACACCATAATAGACCAATGGAACTCAACAATAAAAGAAGCAGCAACTCCCACTCAAGGTCCCCAAAAACAATTTACAAAAAGAAAGTCAGAAAAATGGTTCAATAGAGACCTCTCTAATATAAAAAAGCAACTAAGAAAACAAGAAAAACGGTGGAGGAAATCTAAAACAAGCGATAATAAAGCGCAATACCTGAGTCTTCTCAACAAATACAAAGACACTATTAACAGATCGAAAAGAGAATACCACACAAAAGTCATAAATATGGCACTCAATCGACCGAGAGAATTATTTGCAATTATAAAAACACTAACAAAAACCCAAACTCCAGAGCCTGAACAATCAACGATAAGCGCACAAACTCTTGCAACTCATTTTGCTAACAAATTAAAAAACAAATCATCTAGCACAATCATAACTATACCCACGGACTTAAAACCAACCAATAAATGGATAACCTTTCAAGACATTGAGCAAAAACACCTCCTCAATATCATATCAATGATCAACACCACTACCTCCCCCCTAGATCCATGTCCAGTATCATGGATAAAAAACACCAAAACTGAATTAGCTATCCATATACAAAATATAGTAAACCAATCACTATCCCAGGGCATCATGCCAGATGCCCTAAAACTCACATCCTTACGCCCTATAATAAAAAATAATAAACTCAATCCTACAGACCCAAACTCTTACAGGCCCATAGCCAGCATACCGTTTATTGCCAAAGTAATAGAAAAAATCATACAGCTCCAACTACAAGATTTTATCGACACACATGCACCACTTGACTCACACCAATTCGGCTTCCGCCCATCACACGGAGTCGAAACTTTGCTAATAACACTCATGGATGACCCTCATAAAAGGCACTGACACATGCAACCAAGGTTACATCCTCATATTCATTGATATAGCTGGTGCCTTTGACAATGTCCACCACAACACACTCATTAACAGACTCCTAAGCCTAGGAATAGGAGGAACAATTCTACAATGGTTTATATCATACATCACAAACCGATCGATACGCGTTAAATTAGGCCAAGACACCTCTGAGCCATTCGTAGAAGGACAAGGTATTCCACAGGGCTCGGCCCTATCGGCCCTCCTTTTCAACTTGTATCTTCAACCCATCACAAATATATTTAAAAAACATAAAGTCAACCACTACATATACGCAGATGATATCATGCTCACTCAACCAATAAACACAAATAATCCCACCTACCAGAACTTACTAGACTGCATCAGCGAAGCAAATACCTGGCTAGAAAATAATAACCTCAGCATCAACCTAAAAAAAACTGAAGCAATGTTCATAACAAGAAAACCAGATACTACTCTCCCTGAAACAATAACAATTAACGACACAATAATCCCAATCAAAAAGGAAGTAAAATACCTAGGCATCATAATAGATCACGCACTTAGTATGCTCCCTCACATAAAACAAACCGTGAAAACCATATTCTATAAACTTAAGACCATTCAACACCTACGACCAATACTAGACACACGTGACTTCAGATCTGTTATCAGCACACTCATCACTCCACACTTCGACTATTGTAATAGTCTACTTATCGGCCTCCCTCTCACAAATACCAACTTACTCCAACGAGCTCAAAACATCTGTGCTCGAGTAACAGCAAAAGCCCGCCTCACTGACCACATAACTCCCATCCTCGCCGAACTACACTGGCTTCCCATAAATAGTAGAATATCATACAAAATACTCTTAACCACATTTAAACTTATCAACGGCATATCACCCTCACATCTAACCACTCTAATACATGCTCCAAAAGAACATAGAACCCGCAGACAAAACGCAACCCACTCACTAGACATAAAAAAATCCATTCGAAAAACAAAAAAAACCACAAGCTCAAGAGCATTCACATATGCAGCCCCCACCCTATGGAATAAACTCCCACTAAGCCTCCGCAAAATAAAGGATCTCCAGACATTCCGGAAAGAACTAAAAACATATCTGTTTAAAGAACACTTTATAAATCTTAATGAACCCCCCCCCATCCCCCTCACCACACCTCCATAAAAATCCTCCTTAACCACAGATCAAAAAGCCACAAACCTCAACACACTTAGGAAAAAACAACCCTTAAACACCACGATTAATAATTGACTAATGTAAATATTTGACTGATGTAAATAGTTACAGCATTTGTATAATTATATGTTCCATGTTATTGTTCATGAAAAGTTAATTGTACATAGTTTGAAAAAATACGATGTTCCATGTAAAACCATGTTCATTATGTTAATTGTAAACCGCCTTTGATCTTGGGAAAAAGCGGTATAGAAGAAAAGCATAAATAAAAAATAAATAAATAAATTTGGTGAAAGGTCATATGTATGCTCTTGGTGCAAAGAGCTCTTGGCTCTCCAAGAGCAAGTCCAATCTCTGGAGGCTAAAACAGCAGACTTTGAAAAGTCAAAGCAGATAAAGAGGCATATAGAGGAGACCTTCAGGGACATATAGTAGGAGAGCATTCCACCTCTAGTCTGGAACCTCTATGCTGGCTAAGAGAGAGAAAGGTCACCTGGAAGGAGAGCATTACCTTGGTATGACAGGAAACATAGAAACATGACGGCAGAAAAAGACCACATGGCATATCTAGTCTGCCCTTCCATATCAACTACAATAATGCCCTTTTTTCCTTTAGAGATCCTCAGTGTTTGTCCCATGCTTTTTTGAATTCATATACTGTCTTCATCTCTACCACTCCACTGGGAGACTATTCCACGTATCTACCAACTCTTTCTGTAAAGAAATATTCTCCAGGAACAAGCAGGAAGTCAGTCCTCACATATGGATGACGTCAGCGCCGATTGAGCCCACACGGAAGCATCTACCCAGCTTTCAAAGAAAACCTTTGGGAGATGCACCACACATGCATGGTCCACTTCCTGCCCAAGGGTGCCATCTTGCCTCAGTCTCCTTTTTTCTGCGGAGCCTTTCGGACACTGTCCAATTTTCCCCTGGAAAAAGTTTGATTTTATTCTTAAGTTTTGTCCAGTTTGCGTACCAGTTCCTTCCTGCCCCCGAGCCAGCTCACCTTGACGTCATTCCTCAGGTCTATTGTTTAATTTTTCCTTAGTTTTTCATCGAGGTCTCCCTCGACTGATGTTTGTGCCCTTTTTCAACTGAAGGCTTTGGACCCCTGCCTGGAGGTAGAGACCCCCTTTTTCCGATGGCCTCCAGTGGCTTCAAAAAGTGTGACCGGTGTGGCAAAATGATGTCACTCACTGACCCACACAACTGCTGCCTTCGATGTCTTGATCTGGAGCACGATGACTCCGACTGCGAGCTCTGCAGAACCATGATCCCAAAGACCTTAACGAACCACCATCAGCAGCAGGAAAAGTTCTTTCAGAAGGCCGACTCCACCCCAGAGTCTCTGGTGACACCACGCTCCAGGGCCCTCTCCGATACCTCAGTGCCCCGCAAAGCCAGAGTCTCTTTGAAGTCCTGTGGCTGCGGTTCCTCTGAGCAGAAGTCCCTGGAGGGTGGAGTATAAGAAGAAAAAGTCATTGAAGATGGCTTTTGAGGACTGATCCGAGAAGAAGATGAAATCCCACCCCAGGTTTTTCTGTCCCAGGCATGAGTCTGCAGAGTCGGGGCAGGATACCCTGCAAGGAGTCGTTTGCTCCCGCAGACCAGCCTCAGACCTCCAAGGCCATCCTCTTCGAGGACTCTCCCTCGACAGTACCAACATTGGACTCGAAGTCCTTGGTGCCTGCGTCGAAAGCTGCGGAGCCCACTGGCATGGAGACCAGAATGGCAGCCCTAGAGAGCAGTATATCTGCCCTAGTGGCCATGCAGCAGGTGTTTATGTACGGCTTGTCCGGTTCATCTGCCCCGACGACGGGACCCTCGACATCGAAGGCTTCCCTGGATGTCGAACCAGTCCTCAAGCACCATCAACCTCAAGAGAGCCCCCAGCCCTGATCAAGGTCCCGATCCCGTTCCTCGGGACATCGGTCTTCCCCAGCGAGTGCCTGCAGTTCGGACTGACAATCCTCTGGAGGTCAGCCACCACAGCATCAGATTCATATTTGGACTTTGAGTCCGAATAGGAGACCGAGGACAGAGTCCCCCCAGACACGAAGCGCCACCATGACATGCCCTCTGACCCCCAGTGACCTGATGCCATTCCCCTCCCGAGGACGTGGCATTCCTTAATTTCATGAGGGATATGGACAAGGTGCTGCTATCAAGGCCCAGGATGACCCGTGAACTGAGGAATTGGAGATCCTCCAATACGAGGAACTCCCAAAGGAAACCCTTACTGTCCCAGTGCCCCCGATCCTTGACCGCCTCCTCTTACATAAGTGGTAAACACCAACGTTGGTACCAATTGTTAGCAGGCGCCTCAACGCTATGTACTGTGTATGCCGAAGCCTGGGGTTCCAAAAGACCAGCTTCCCCACAACTCCATGGTCATGGAGTCGTCTATGCATAGGCTTAAGAGCCAAAACTCCCAATCATTGTTGCCACCCAGTAGGGGGCACCAAACCCTCGATGCCCTCGGCCGGAAAGCTTTTCAAGGCTCAATGCTAACATGCCGAATCCAGTCCTACCAGCTCCAAATTGTCAGGTACCTAAAAGAACTGTTGAAGGAGCTCAGGGGATTCTCGGCAGGCCTTGATGGAGAACCCCTGCAAAGGTTCAAGACTCTAACCTCGGCAGTAAAAGAATGCTCAAAGTTTCTGTCCCGAGTAGCCTATGATGGCTCCAAGTCATTAGCCAGAGTGGCTGCTGCTGGTATCTGGGCATGATGCAAGCATGGCTTCAGTCTTCTGACCTGGAGCAATGGGTACAGGACAAATTAATTAATCAATGTCCCCTGCATAGGTTAAAACTTATTCAGGAAGCCCAAGGCGGATAAAGCAATGGAGATAGAGACCGAGTATGGCACGAGAACCAGGCTCTCAAGGAAGATTTCTGTGCAACCCTGGAAGAAAACCGGGGGAAAAGCCCTTCTTCCCGAGGAAGTAAGGAGGCTTTGGTAGTACTCCACATTTCCAGGCCTTCTCGGCCCCTCAGCAGTGCCAACAACAGAAGAGCCAGGGGCATTGTCCCAGAAAGCAAAAAGCCCCAGGCACCGGCTCAGGCCCAGGCTGGGGGAAGCTTTTGACTGCCTGGGCATGACCTCCACTCCCCCAGGAGGCCCTCTGCTGCCCACAGGGGGGCGCCTAGCCCTATTTGCCAACAGGTGGACAGTCATCACCACCGATACTTGGCTGTTATAAGTGATCAAGAAAGGCTACCTCCTCCACCTACATCTGCAATCACCCTCGTACTTCCCGGGAGAACCCACCAGGCCTCTCCTCCACCAAACCCTGCTACTAACCGAGCTAGCAGGACTATTCCGGGACAAAGCACTGGAGCCAGTGCCACAACCTGTCTGGGGCAATGGCTTCTACTCCAGATATTTCCTCATCCCCAAGAGGACAGGGGGCCTCAGGCCTGTCCTGGACCTGTGAGAGCTCAACATTTTTCTGGTCAGGAAGAAGTTCAAGATGCTCTCCTTTAGAACACTGTTGCCATTCATTCAGCAGCGAATTTGGCTTTGCTTCTTTGACCTAAAGGATGCCTACACTCACATCCTAATTCACCCCAGCCACAGAAAATACCTTTGGTTTGTGGTGGGGGGACAGCAATACCAATACAGGGTGCTGCCCTTTGGTCTGGCCTCGTCTCCAAGGATATTCACAAAGTGCCTCATGGTGGTCGCAGCCCACCTCAGGTTTCAAGGGGCCTTGGTCTTCCCTTATCTAGATGACTGGCTCATAAAGGGGGACACAGCTACAGAGGCACAGTGCGCCACCAGATGCACAATAAATGCTTTGCAGCACCTGGGTTTTGTCATAAACTATCCCAAGTCCCACCTCACCCTGGCACAGCGCCTAGAGTTTATAGGGGCGCAGCTGGACACCCTTCAAGCAAAAGTCTTCCTCCCTCAGGAGAGGTCAGAATGCCTCAGGGAATTAGCCGCAGAGGTGCAACAGCACAGGACACTACTCGCCTGGCTTCTTCACCTACGTGGGACACATGGCTTCCACGGTCCATGTGACACCAAATGCCTACCTGCACATAAGAGCAGCTCAGTGATGTGTCCGCTTTCATTGGGCCCAAGCTACAGGCAGGCTTAAGGACAGAGTGCAGGTGACCCACCAGTTAGCAGACTCCCTCAGATGGTGGCAGAACCCATGTCACCTTCAGGCCAGGATGCCCCTCTAGGCAGCCACCCCCCAGAAGGTCCCCACCATGGATGCTTCTCTAATGGGCTGGGGAGCGCATTGCAATAGCCTCCAGACACAAGGTTGCTGGTCCCAGAGGGAATCCGAAATGCAATGAACTTGCTGGAAATCAGGGTGATATTCCTGGCCCTCAGAGCCTTCTGCCACCAACTACAGCACTTCGCACTGCTGATCCAGGCCGACAATCAGGTCGCTATGTTCTATGTGAGCAAACAGGGGAACAGGGTCGTACCCCATCTTCCAGGAGGCGGTAGCTGTCTGCTCCTATGCTACATGCAGAGGAATGCTCCTAAAGGCGGTCTGCCTCCTGAGGCAGGACAGTGTCTTAGCGGTCAAGCTGAAGAAGGATACTCCAACCGCATGAGTAGTGCCTGGACCCAGCGGTAGCCTCGTGGCCTTTCTGGCTTTGGGGCATTCTGGCGATGGATCTGTTTGCCATCCCGGACAACGCGCTGTTTCCCCATTTCTGCTCCGCCGACTACACCCATCTCGGGTAGCGGTGTATGCATTCCTCATCCCGTGATCAGAAGGCCTCTTATACACCTTCCCTCCAATGCCACTGATAGCCAAGATCCTGTTCAAGGCTCAGGACGACAGAGTGTCGCTAGTGCTGATAGTTCCTTGGTAGCCCAGACAGCTGTAGTTCCCACTACTCCTCTCCCTTTCGACAGTACCGCCGATTCCCCTGGGCCGAGCCCCAGGACTACTCTCGCAGGAGCAGGGCTGTCTCCTACACCCTAACCTGGGGTCCCTCTCACTCACAGCTCGGCTGCTGCAAGGGCAGTTTTAGCCTCCTTCAGTCTCCCATGAGACCTGGAAAAGATTCTCCTGGCCTCTCGTAAGGCCTCCACGAGAAGGGCATATGCTTTCAAGTGGTGCCGTTTCTCATTGTGGTGCACAGAAAAGCAGATGAACCCATTCTCCTCCTCAGTGCATGTGACACCAGTACCTGCTCCACTTATCACAGACGGGACTGAAGTCAGAGTACACCTGAGCGCCATCACAGTGCATCACCACTCTATTGAGGGGAAATCCCTCTCGGCTCAGCCCCTTGTGCATCTGTTCCTAAGGGGGCCTCATGTTGTCCAAACCCCCCATCTGCCCTCCATCGGCGGAATGGGACCTTAATGTGGTACTCTCATAGCTCATCGCCTTCCTGGTAGCGCTCACATCAGCTCGCAGAGTCAGTGAGCTCCAGATTCTGATGGCAGAATCTCCTTATACAAGGTTCTACAAGAACAGGGTAGTGCTCCGCACACACCCCAACTTTCTGCCGAAGGTGGTGCCCCCATTCCACCTCAATCAGAAGGTAGTGCTCCCTACCTTCTTTCCCAGGCCTCATGCCAGTAGGGTGGAGACCATTCTCCATACTCTGGATTGCAAGAGAGCCCTGTCCTTCTACCTGCAATGGACTCGGGGCCACAGCAAAGCTTAACAGCTTTTTGTATCCTACGACCCCAGCCGTCTGGGGCTCCCAGTGACTAAGCAAACTCTGTCCACTTGGGTGGCAGACTGCAGTACCCTTGCCTACGAGCAAGGGGAGATCCCACTGGACCAGAAAGTCATAGTGCACCGCATTAGGGCCATGGCTGCTTCCGTGGCCAACCTGAATTCCGTCCCCATAATCTTTTCGGGGTGTAGGCAACTCCTGCCCTCCGACCCTTCTGTGTTCAGGCTACCGGAGTGCTGGTTTTCACTGGACGCTTGAGTCTTGTGAGAGTTCCTCTCGGGATTCAACTGCTGCTGATCACGGTTCACCATTGCAGGTCGCCCTGGCATTTCTACAGGTTTCCGTAGCCTGTAGCTGGGGAGTCCCATTTGTGAGGACTGACTTCCTGCTTGTTCCTGGAGAAAGTGTAGTTACTCACCTGTAACAGGTGTTCTCCAGGGACAGCAGGACTCATTCCTCATAATACTCCCTCCTTTCCTTGGAGTTGCTTCTTTACCATCTTTTATTTTTGTCGTCTTAGCTATGTCATTTGACTGAGGCAAGATGGCACCCTTGGGTGGGAAGTGGACCATGCATGCATGGTGCATCTCCCAAAGGCTTTCTTTGAAAGCTGGGGTGATGCTTCTGTACGGGCTCCTTCGGCGCTGACGTCACCCATATCTGAGGACTGATTCCTGCTGTCCTCGGAGAACAACTGTTACAGGTGAATAACTACGCTTTTCCGCATATTATTCCTGAATCTTTCCCTTTTCACTCTCATCCTATGTCCCCTTGTAACAGAGCTTGCTTTTAATTGAAAGAGACTCCTGTGCATTTATGCCACGGAGGTTTTTAAACTTCTCAATCATATCTCCCCTATCTCGCCTTGCCTCTGAAGTACACATATTAAGATCTTTTAAGTCTGTCCTCATATAGTTCACAATGAAGACCACTAACCATTTTAGTAACCACCCTCTACACTGACTCCAACCTACTGATATCCTTTTGAAGGTGTGGTCTCCAGAGCTGCACAGCACACATACTCCAAATGATGTTGCACCAGAGACTTATACAGAGGCACTATCACCTCTTTTTTTCTGCTGGCCATTCCTCTCCCTATGCACTTAAGCATCCTTCTGGCTTTCGCAGTCACCTTTTCTACCTATTTAGCTCATTTAAGTTTGTCAGACATAATTATGCCCAAGTCCCACTCTTCTTTCATGGACGGAAGTACCTTTCCCCCTACACTGTGCCACTCCTTTGGATTTTTGCAGCCAAAATGCATGGCCCTGCATTTTTTAGCATTAAATTTCAGCTGACACATTCTAGACCAGCGATGGCGAACCTATGGCACGCGTGCCAGCTGTGGCACGCGAAGGCCTTGCAGCTGGCACGCGGGAAGGTCCGCAATCAAGATATGCGGCATTAAAAAAAAAAAAAAAAAAAAGCTGCCGCTGCCGGGGCCGGGGCCGCCGCGGCAGAATCGAGTGTGCCGCGGGGCCCCCCCGCCCAGCAGAGCCTGCCCTCCGTCCCCGGTATCACCTCTCTCAGCTGCCTCCAGTCACACGCGCCGGCTTTCAGAGCGCGAAGGGATTAGTTTCCCTTTCGCGGCTCTGTTAAGCCCGCGGGGGCTGATGGGAACTTCCCATCAGCCCCCGCGGGCTTAACAGAGCAGCGAGGGAGAAACTCTTCCCTCGCGCTCTGAAAGCCGGCGCATGTGACTGGAGGCAGCTGAGAGAGGTGATACCGGGGACGGAGGGCAGGCTCTGCTGGGCGGGGGGGCCCCGCGGCACACTCGATTCTGCCGCGGCGGCTCCGGCCCCGGCAGCAACAGCTTTCTTTGTAAAAAAAATTTCGCTGGGGGGGGTTAGGAGTGGTGATGGGCTGGGGGGGTTAGGAGTGGTAATGGCTGGGGGGGGGTTAGGACTGGTGATGGGCTGGGGGGGGTTAGGAGTGATAATGGCTGTGGGCTGTTGGGGGGTTAGGCCTGGTGATGGGCTGGGGGGGGGGCTAGGACAGGAAATGGGCTGATGGGGGGTTAGGAGTGGTGATGGGCTGGGGGGGTTAGGAGTGGTAATGGGCTGGGGGGGGTTAGGAGTGGTAATGGCTGTGGGCTGGTTGGGGGTTATGACTGGTGATGGGCGGGGGGGGTTTTGGAGTGGTAATGGCTGTGGGCTGATGGGGCTAGGCTGGTACTGGGCTATGGGGGGCTAGGACAGGAAATGGGCTGATGGGGGGGTTAGGAGTGGTGATGGGCTGGGGGAGGTTAGGAGTGGTGATGGGCTATGGGGGGCTATGGGCTATGGGGGAGCTAAGTCTATATGGGCTGATGGGATTAGGACTGGAAGTGGGTTGATGGGGGCTTAGGACTGGTAATGGGCTATGGGGGGCTAGGACAGGAAATGGGCTGATGGGGAGGGGTTAGGACTTGAGGTGGGCTGTTGGGTGGGGTTAGGACTGGTCCTGGGCTCGGGGGGGCTAGGACAGGAACTGGGCTGATGGGGAGGGGTTAGGACTTGAGGTGGGCTGTTGGGTGGGGTTAGGACTGGAAATGGGCTGATGGGGGGTTAACACTGGAGGTGGTCTGATGGGGTTAGGACTGGTAATGGGCTATGGGGGGTTTAGGACTGATAATGGGCTATGGGGGGGCTGGGACAAGAAATGGGCTGATGGTGAGGGGTTAGGACTTGAGGTGGGCTGATGGGGTTAGGACTGGTAATGGGCTGTGGGCTGATGGGGGGGGGTTAGGACTGGCAATGGGCTATGGGGGGGTTAAGACTGGTAATGGGCTGTTGGCTGAAGGGGGCTGTCTGGTAATGGGCTATGGGGGGTTAGGACTGATAATGGACTATGGGGGGGGGCTAGGACAGGAAATGGGCTGATGGGGAGGGGTTAGGACTTGAGGTGGGCTGATGGGGTTAGGACTGGTAATGGACTGTGGGCTGATGGGGGGGTTAGGACTGGCAATGGGCTATGGGGGGCTGACTGGAAATGGGTTGATGGGGGTTAGGACTGGAAGTGGGCTGATGGGGGGTTAGGATTGCAAGTGGGCTGATGGGGGTTAGGACTGGAAATGGGTTATAGGGGGGGCTTAAACTGAAAATGGGGTGATGGGGGGTTAGGACTGGAAGTGGGTTGATGAGGGGGGGCTAGGACTGGTATTGGGTTGGGGGGTTGCTAGGACTGGAAATGGGTTGGGGGGCTGCTAGGACTGGAAATGGGCTGATGCAGGGACTAGAAGGGAATGGATGCTGGGTGAGGCTGGAACTAGAAGGGAGCTGGTGTTGGGGGAGGATTAGAATGGGATGGGGCTGGGAGAGTAAAATGGAGAGGGGAAAAAATATTTTGTGTGGGAGGGATAAAAAATCTACAATTGGCCGGGTATTGGGAGAATAAGTGGGGATTGAGGATGGAGGGGTAAATTTTGAGTAGATGAAATAGGAATGAGGAAAGAGCAAAAGGAGAAAGATTAGTATGTTAAAGCAGATGTAGAGAGAGAATGGAAAAAAAAAAAAAACCAAGACAGAAGAAAGGACAAATGGACAGCAGATGGAGAGTTAGCAGAAGACACGAAGAAGAAACCAGAAGAAAAGTGGCTGGAACAATTGCAACTGAAAAAAAATGCACAAAAGGTAGAAAAAATTATCTCTTTATTTTGAATTTATTAACTGGAATATGTCAGCTCTGGGAAATGTGCATCATTAATTTTTGCGCTTTGTTTAGTACAAGAGGAAATTAATTTATAGTTTTATTTCTACAGTGTTGTACATTCCAAGTTTGGCTTTTGGGGTTCCCAGTTTAATTATTGTCTTCCTGTTTCTAAATTGTGATTCCTTGTTTGGTGATGGTCTGTTCTGCATGTGTAACTGAGCTGAGGTATTCTGTTTATATAATTCCTATTTGACATTGCCACTTGTTCTTTCCCCAGTAGGTCATGTATTGTTGTTCTCTGAAATGTATTGGTTTAATATTTGCAGTGTTGCCTTTTGATAGTTAGGGTATGGTGCTTTGTGAGTCCTGGTAGTGCTGTTAGGATACGGCGGGTTTGCTATGGGTTCTAAATGGGCAGCGTTTGTAGTAGTTCCTAATGTGCCTGGCGGTTGGTACTGGATTATAGTAATGTAGAAACCTTTTAGTCTTTCTTTATCCATATACTCATTAAGAGGCATGTTTACTAAAAGTTAGTGTATGGTAACATTATGCAAATATTTATGCAAATGAGGCACCTTATGCAAATGAGGCTTTAATTGACGTGCTGGCACTTTGAGGAAATTCTTTGGTTTTGTGCGGCAGTTTGGGCACTCGGGCTCAAAAAGGTTAGCCATCACTGTTCTAGACCATTCTTCAAGCTTAGCTAGATCCCTCCTTATGTTGTCTACTCCTTCCTTGGTATCATCTGCAAACAAGCAAACCTTACTCAACGGCCTTTCTGCAATATCACTAACAAAGATGTTTAAAAGAAGCGGACCAAGGACAAATCCCTGTGGCACACCACTGGTAACCTCCTTCTCTTCTGAGTGAGCTCCATTTACCTGTACCCTTTGTCGCCTCCCACTCAACCAGTTTTTAACCCAGTCAGTCACTTTAGGGTCCATCCCTAGGTTGCTCAGTTTGTTTATAAGTCACCCATGAGGTATCAAAGGCTTTGCTGAAATCTAAGTACACCACATCTAGGACTCTACCTCAGCCCAACTCCCTGGTCACCCAGTCAAAGAAATCAATCAAATTTATATGACAAGACCTGCCTGTGGTAAACCCATGCCATCTTGGATCCTGCAATCCATTGGACTCCAGAAACCTCACTATTCTCTGTTTTAGTAGCCTTTCCACAGAGGTTAGACTAACCGGCCCATACTTATCTATATCATCCTTACATCATCATTTAACCGAGATCTGCCCTCTCACACTGAGGATCTCTTTAGGGATGTGTGCCTAGGAGGGAAGCATTAGGATGGCTGTTGTAGTTGACGATTCAGTCATTAGGAATGAAGATAGGTTGGCTGACTGGTGGACATGAGGGTTGCTTGGCAACCTGCCTGCCCAGTGCAAAGTTGGAGGACCTCGTGCATCAACTAGATGGAATTTTAGACAGTTCTGGGATGGAGCCAGCCGGCTTGGTGCATCTGGATACTAGTGAAATAGGAAAGTGCGGGAAGGAAGTTCTGGAAGCCAAATTTTGGCTTTTAGATAGAAAGATGAAATCTAGAATATCCGGGGTAGCATTCTCAGAAATTCTCTCTGTTCCACATGCAGGACCAAAGAGGCAGGCAGAGTTCCAGTGTACGGATGAGTCAGTACTGCTTGAAGAAGAGATTTAAATTTGTTAGGAACTGGGTGTCATTCTGAGGAAGGAGAAGTCTATTCCAAAAGAATGGGCACCACTTTAATCAGGGTGGAACCAGGCTGCTGGTGCTAACCTTTAAAAAAAAAAAAAAAAGGAAATAAAGCTGCTAGTTATCTAGAACTGTGGGGGAAACGGACAGTCAGTCAGGAGCACATGGTTTTGAGTAAGATATTTTCAAAAGATACTTGCAAAATAAAGAAGTTAAAATATCCTGATAAAGAGGTTATCATAAAAGCTGAAGTAGCCCAGAAGTACATCAGTACAGACCAGACAGAGATAAATGATTCCAAATTAACCTGTCAACTGCTGTGAAGGTTGGAAAACCCAAATTAAAAACATACTTTGAATTGTCTGTATGTGAATGAAGGAAGTCTGAAAAATAAGAGGGGACGAAAGCCATGCCTTTAACCTAACATCAATATGTTTCAGCATATCACGTTCTTCAAGGGTTGAAATCCATAAAGAACTCCAGGCTTCATTCAAAGAAATTAGCAAACTTTCTGAATCACTTTCTGCAGAGAATAAAAGAATGCTATCAGTAATGACTGTGCCATTTTGCTTCCAAATTTAAAACACATACAAGTCCCACCCCATAATTTGCATAAGCATCATTCATTCGTTTATAATCTCCACTTTCGATCTCAGTAAAAAGTGATGTTAAAGCAAGAAACACTTCCAAAACTCAGTTTCTTAATAAAAAGCTGACCATTTCATGTCCATATTCAAATCGGCTGGCACAACAGTACAAAGATGGTAAATCCAGAACAACTTTCTTTGCAATAGAAGCCAATCTATCTACCTTCTCCCCCGGCTTCACAGAGGTACGTACTCGCTACAACAAGCACAGAGTAATTGTGGCCAGTGTAGCCCTGGATACTTTACTCTTATGTTCAGTCAGATGTATGAATAAAGTACGTAAAGTCTTGCCCACATTAAAAAGGGGGGGCATGGACAAATCAAAAGGTATGAAAGATATGCCACCAATTTTATATTGCAGCCCTCAATGATCTTCAAGTAAATTGATTTAGCAGTGGCCAACTGCAAAGGATTGCCTATTATAAGTTATGCACAAAACTGGCAATGTCCACAAGCTGATAACCCTGTTCAATTTGCACCCTCTGTGCAGGAGTCAGCAACATTGGACGGCACCCAGATATCTTTCAAATTATGGCCTTGACAAAATGAAAATGGCAAATCCTTACAAATCTCACGTCTGTTCAGTAAAAAGCAAAAACTTTTCACAGTCCATTGAACCTGGAAAATTTGATTATCGAACTGCAACACACAATCTAGACAACCATTTGAAAGTTTCTCTATTGGTCAAGAAAAGGAGATCCCTGTTAATAAAACATGCATCAGTATATGCCTCCTTGTTTGGCCATCAAACTAGATTGTGCTAAAAGCCGAGCTTTGTGTAGTGCATAAGGGATTGTTGTTTCTGCCCTCACCACGTTGTTGTTTTTTTTATGCCGTGCATAATTAAACTGTGGAATCTAGTAGCAGAATTTCTAATTGAGAGCCCCCAAACAAAATATCAGAAAGTGCCCCCAGAACAGGAGGGAATCAACCTCAGAAGATATGTGAACAGCTATAAATGGGCCCCCTCTTTTTCTGGGGTCCCCTGGACGACAGGGGTGGCTTGGGTGGAATTTATGCCACTGATGGAATATGTTGCTGGAGGATGTGCTGAAGGCAACCAATATAGCTAGATTCAAAAAAGGTTTGGACAGGTTACAGGAGGGAAAGGTCTGTTTAAAAAAAAAAAAAATTAGGGAGGTAGAATTGGGAGAGCCATGTTTATCCCTAAAAATGGATCTACTGTTTGGGATCTACTGGGTACTTGTGACCCAGACTGGCCACTGTCAGAGACTGGGTACTTGTGACCCAGACTGGCCACTGTCAGAGACAGGATGCTGGACTTGATGGACTTTGGTCTAACTACATGCAGCTGTGGTCAACATTATTGGCACCCTTACAGTTCAGCCCCTTAATGTCCAATATCTCCTAAAACAAATTGGCCAGTGAAATGGCTTTGGACTATATATGCACACATATTTGACACACAAATGAATCAAATAAAACAAGACAAATTTAAAAAGGAAATAGATGAAATAGTATAAAAACTGGGACATTGCTAGGACATGATTATTCCCAAAAACTGTCACACTGGCAACATTAAAAATGGTAATTATAAAAATTATTGTTGAACTGGAGTCTGGGTGAGGACAAAATCCTCATCTGCAAACAAGCAAACCTTGCTCAACGGCCCTTCTGCAATATCCCTACAAAGATGTTTAAAAGAATCGGACCAAGGACAAATCCCTGCGGCACACCACTGGTAACAACCTCCTCCTCTGAGTGAGCTCCCTTTGTCGCCTCCACTCAACCAGTTTCTAACCCAGTCAGTCACTTTGATTAAAATGGCTGCTGGCCATTTTAATCAATAATGCAGTAAAAACAGAAAACGAACACTTATGATTCGTACATCTAAGGCAATCACACACTTCCAAGGAAAGAAAACGGGGGAGGGGGGGTGCAACACAGCACTGCGTTTCGGGTCAGTGTCCATTCAAAAGACCCTGCATAAGGCCAAAACTTCCCCACTGAATTCCAAGGACCGTCAAAGGACAAACTATCCCAATGGAACCCATTTAGAAAAGACAGACCAGCGTCTGACGTTACAACTACCGATTGCTTTCCCCTTGAGCAGTAACCAATCATGCAGACCCCTAACCAATTGGCTGAATTCACAAAAGGCGGTGCCAATCAAGTTCAGTTTCAATGGCAGGTTTTGGACTGGATTCCTCCCTCACTTAGAGGTAGCGATCGGGAAGCTGCTTTGCAATTGCAAAAACAGTGTTGGATCTTTAAATTGAATACTGTTGCTCCATTGGGACTAAACCTAGAACTTGATTGCCACAGTCTTTTATGAATTCAGCCAATTGGTCAGGGGTCTTCCTGATTGCTTACAGTTACAAGCGAAGAAATGAAGCTTATATGGAAAAGAACACCCTTTCTACAGTTAAATATGGTGGAAGTTCCTTAATGTTATGGGCTATTTTGGTGCCTCAGGAACTGGAGGCCTGGAACATATTAAAGAAATAATGAAGTCAGAGGACTGCCAAGGTATTATGGAGTGAAATGTCCTATCTAGTGGTAGGAAGCTAGATCTGGGTCGAAGGTCATGAGTCCTCCAGCAGGATAGTGACCCAAAACACACAGCCACAAGTACAAAAGAATGGTAAAATAAATATATAAAAATGGACTGTTTTAAACTGGCCAGCAATGAGTCCAGATCTCAATCCAATTGAGAACCTTTGGAAAGAGCAGAAATCTGCCATTAGTAAAAGGAATCCTGGAATCATTCATGAGCTGGAACAAATCACAGTTGAAGAGTGGGAGAAACTACAAGCAGACAGATGTACAAAAGTTATAGATGGCTAGAAATATTTGGAGGCTGTCATCATTGCCAAGGGTTGTGCAGCCAAATATTACTGAAGGGGTCCATTAATTCTCCAGGACCAAGCAGGAAGTCAGTCCTCACATATGGGTGACGTCGGCGCCGACGGAGCCCTCGCGGAGCAATTTTCCCCAGCTTTCAAAGAAAGCCTTTGGGAATTGCAGCGCGCATGCGCGGTCCTCTTCCCGCCCAAGGGTGCCATCTTGCTCAGTCTTCTTTTTTCCGCGGAGCCCTACAGACGTTGTCTGTGAATCCCCGCCGAAAAGTTGATTTTTTCTCTTTATTTCTCTTTTTTCTTCGGTTCGACGCCGGTTCTTTTCCCGCCCGGACTCGCGACACCGGTTGCGAGTCCGTTCCTTATTTTTTGTTTTTTTGTCCTTCGTGACAGATTTCGCGCCTTTTTCCCTGGCAGCCCGGTCTTTCGACCTCGCAGGGTCCCTTTTTCCCCCGATGGCTGCCAGCGGCTTTAAAAAGTGTGACCTCTGTAAGAAACTCATGTCTCTTACACACACTCATGACTTCTGCCTCCGCTGCCTCGGACCCGATCATGACTCCATGATCTGTGGTCCGTGTGGCAAAATGTCCTCAAAAGCGTTGAGGAGTCGGCAGCATCAGCGGGAGCGTATCTTCTCTGACTCCGGCCGGGCTCGGACCTCGTCAGAGGCTTCGACGTCTCGGGACTCTGGTCCTGAGCATCGTCGAAGTTCCTCTGAAAGGGGGTCTCCTACCCGGGAACATCATCGGAAGAAGAAACCCGCGAGGGCGGGATCGGTGGACGCTCCTGGTCCCTCGAGGGCCAGGTCGCATAGCCCCGATTCCCGTCCCGGGTCCTCGGAGGTGGAGAGGCCGTCAAAACATCCTCGACTCGAGGTGGACTTGCCCGCTCACGTGAGTACTGTTGTCCTCGTTGACTCGCCTCCGAAGGACCCGACGTCGGGCCCGACGCCGTCGGGGCCCGAGTCGGGGGCTGCTGGGTCTCCTGAGCTCGGACTCAGGTTGACGGCCTTGGAGAGCAGTCTGACTGCCTTCATGGACCAGCAGCGGGTATTGATCGCTGGCCTCGCCGGTGTTTCTGCCCTGACCGCCGGGACGTCGACCTCCAAGTCGACCCCGGAGACCGAGCCGATCCTCGAGTCCATGAGGGCTCGAGTCGATCCTCGGTCGAGGTCTCCTTCGGCCTCCCGTTCGGGACCGAGGTCGTCGACGCCGACTCCCTCGGCGTCGGAGCGGATAGCATCGGTGCCCGCCCGACCGGAGCCGCTCGACGACTCCTCCGAGGAGTCGGCCTGGGAATCCGAGGACGAAGAGTCACCTGGTTCCTTTCGGACTCGATGTGTCCCTTCGGACTCCCCCGAGTCCGAACCTCGGAGACTTTCCCCCCGGAGGATACCCGGTTCTCGGACTTCGTGAGGGATATGGCCAAGGCTTTGGCCTTCCCCGCGGATCCCGAGGAGGAACCTTGAGTCGAAGAACTCGATGCCCTCCAATATGATTCTCCCCCGAAGGAGGCCTTTATTGTACCGGTTCCTCCAATGCTGGAACGACTTCTCTTCCGCATGTGGGAGAGCCTGGCGTCGTCGCCGGTGTTAAGCAAGCGGGTCGATTCCATTTATCGAGTCCGCAAGAGCCCCGGCTTCCAAAAGGCACAACTACCGCACCATTCCATGGTGGTGGAATCGGCCATGCATAGACAAGAGTCAAAAAATGCACTCCTCTGTGCCCCCTGGTAGGGAAGCCCGAAGCCTGGATGCCCTCGGTAGGAAGTGCTTCCAGGGCTCTATGCTTGCTTGTCGAGTCCAGACCTACCAGCTCTACATGGGCATGTATCTCCGAGACCTGGCTAAAGAAATAGCCGGGTTCTCTGCTGGTCTCTCCGACGAACCTTTGCAGAGGTTCCAAACCTTGTCAACTGGTATTCGAGAGTGCTCCAAGTTTAGATCTCGAGCAGCCTATGATGGTTTTGAGGCTTCGGCTCGAGTAGCTGCGGCCGGCATTGGTGGACGCCACCAGGCTTGGCTTCAGACGTCCGACCTCGAGCCCTGGGTGCAGGACAAGTTGGTCGATGTCCCCTGCCGAGGTGATAACCTCTTTGGCAAGCCCATGGATGAGAAGGCTGCACAAATCGAGACGGAGACTCTCACCAGGACTCGTCTCTCAAGGAAGACCTCTGCCCCTTCTCAAAAGAAGAAGGGCTCGGGGAAAAAGCCCTTTTACCCGAGGAAGGCGGCTGCCTATAAATACTACCCTCAGTATCAGGCCTCAGCAGCTCCCCCACAGGGAAAGCAGGCCAAGGGACGGGGTAATGGGTCCCGTAGGCAGCAAGCCCCCAAGCCTGCACCACCGGCCCCTGCTCAGCAGGGTGGGGGTTTTTGACTTCCTCAGCATAGCCTCTCCCCCTCAGCTGGTTTCTCTCAGCACAGGAGGCCGGCTGGTCCACTTTGCCCACAGGTGGTCCAACATCACCACAGATACCTGGGTACTTCACATAGTTCAAAAGGGCTATCTTCTTCACTTTCACCAGGTACCTCCCTCCTACTTTCCAGGGGAGCCTCCCAGACTCCCTTTGCACAGGGACTTACTCCTTCAGGAGTTAGCAAGTCTCGTTCAGGAACAAGCCGTGGAACCGGTGCCCCACCACCTGAAGGGTCAAGGGTTTTACTCCAGGTACTTCCTGATTCCAAAAAGAACAGGAGGCCTCAGACCCATCCTGGACTTGCGAAACCTCAACAAGTTCCTTGCAAAGGAAAAGTTCAAGATGCTTACCCTTGGAATCCTGCTGCCCTACCTCCAGCAGGGAGACTGGCTATGCTCCTTGGATCTGAAGGATGCGTATACTCATATCCTCATTCATCCAGACCACAGACAATATCTCCGATTTGTTGTGGGAGGAAATCATTACCAGTACAGAGTACTGCCCTTTGGCCTATCCTCCGCCCCCAGGGTGTTCACCAAATGCCTAGCAGTGGTGGCGGCCTATCTAAGACTTCAAGGTCTTTTTGTGTTCCCATACCTGGACGACTGGCTCATCAGAGCCCCATCTTCAACAGAGGCCGCTCAGGCCACTCATCGCACTGTGGCTCTGCTCCAGCACTTGGGTTTTGTCATAAACTTCGCAAAGTCCACTTTGCTCCCCTCTCAAAATCTCGAGTTCATAGGCGCCAGGTTGGACACACTTCAGGCGCGGGCCTTCCTCCCTCTGGACAGGGCCAGGCGGCTCATAGATCTCGCCAGCCACTTTCACAGCAATGCGCTGGTCTCCGCCAGGCACTTTCTGCGACTGCTCTGCCATATGGCTTCCACGGTCCATGTGACCCCCAATGCCCGACTGAACATGCGTCCTGCTCAGTGGTACCTTCGCACTCAATGGCATCAGGCCACGGGGAGCCTAGCGGACTCCGTACAGATCTCCGACCAGCTGGTCTCATCTCTGCGATGGTGGCTTCATCTACCAAACCTAGTACTAGGGGTGGCTTTTCAGCCCCCTCCGCATTCTCAGGTCCTGACGACCGACGCTTCCCTCCTGGGTTGGGGAGCACATTGCCAAGGCTCATGTACTCAAGGCCTCTGGAATCCTTGGGAGTCTGCTCAACAGATAAACTTCCTGGAGCTCAGAGCCATCCGCCTAGCACTCAGAGCCTTCTCTCACCTGGTGTCCCACCAGTCGCTGCTGATACAGACGGACAACCAGGTTGCCATGTTCTACGTAAACAAACAAGGCGGAACAGGCTCCTTCCTCCTATGTCAGGAGGCGCAACAGCTATGCTCTTGGGCAGTCCGCCACGGCATCCTCCTCAGGGCTGTCTATCTCCCAGGTCAAGAAAATTACCTGGCCGACAAGCTCAGCAGGATCCTCCAGCCACACGAGTGGAGGCTGGATCCGATGGTGGTTCAGCAAATCTTTCTCAAGTGGGGTCTCCCCACCATGGATCTGTTTGCCAGTCCTCTGAACCGGCAGCTGCCCAGATTCTGCTCTCGACAGCCGCATCCTCTCAGAGTAGCGGCGGATGCTTTTCTGATTCCATGGTCCACCGGCCTCTTGTATGCCTTTCCTCCCATGCCACTGGTGTCTCGGACGCTCTTCAAGGTTCTCAGAGACAAAGCATCGATGATCCTAGTGGCTCCCCGGTGGCCGAGACAACCTTGGTTCCCGCTTCTGATGCAGCTGGCGGTGGACACTCTTCTTCCACTGGGGTTTCAGCCCGACCTCCTGTCGCAGGATCAGGGGACTCTCCTACACCCCAACCTCCGGTCCCTTCATCTGATGGCCTGGCTGCTGAAAGGGTAGTCCTTGCTCCTCTGCAGCTACCTCCAGATGTGGAGGAGGTCGTCTTGGCCTCCAGGAGGCCCTCCACCCGGAAGTCCTACGCTCTAAAGTGGCGTCGGTTCTCCGTCTGGTGTACTCAGCAGTCTCAAGATCCCTTCTCCTGTTCCGCATCAGTGGTCTTGCAGTACTTGCTCTCTCTCTCTAACCTTGGACTTAAGTTCAACTCGGTCAAGGTCCACCTCAGTGCTCTTTCTGCGCATCACATGCCGGTGGATGGTGGACCTCTTTCCGGCCACCCTCTGGTGGCTCATTTTCTCAGAGGCCTCCTTCTCCTTAAGCCACCTTTGCGCCTGCCAGCCCCGGACTGGGATCTCAATGTGGTTTTGCAGCGGATTACCTGTCCGCCTTTTGAGCCTATGGCTACCTGTCCACTTCATTTTCTTTCGTGGAAAACCTTGTTCTTGGTAGCCCTCACTTCTGCTAGACGCGTTAGTGAGTTGCAGGCCCTAGTGTCTGATCCTCCTTACACTAGGTTCTACAAGAACCGGGTAGTCCTACGGACTCACCCTAACTTTCTTCCCAAAGTGGTATCCCCTTTTCACATCAACCAGGAGGTGGTACTTCCGACCTACTTTCCCAGGCCACACTCCAGCCGAGCTGAAATGGTCCTGTATACCTTGGACTGTAGAAGGGCGTTGACCTTCTACCTTGACCGTACGCGGGAGCACCGAAGGACTGTTCAGCTCTTCGTGTCTTATGACCCCAACAAGTTGGGGCTCCCTGTCTCCAAGCGTACTCTGTCCATCTGGATTGCTGACTGTATCGCTTGGGCTTACGAGGCAGCCGGCCTCGTGTTGGAAGGTAGAGTCACAGCTCATCGTGTTCGGGCGAAGGCTACGTCGGTGGCTTACCTCCGTTCTGTTCCATTGGCAGACATCTGCCGGGCTGCTACTTGGTCTTCAAGCCAGACTTTTGCAGCCCATTACTGCCTGGAGAGGGAGTCCCGCAGGGACAGTGCTTTCAGACAGGCAGTCCTCCGTAACCTCTTTGAGGTATAGGCAACTCCTACCCTCCATCCCGGATGTTGGGCTACCGGTTGGAGACATATTCAGAGAAGATTCCTTCCTTCTGTGCTACTGAGCTTGAGGGAGCTCATTTTTGTGCTTAGGGTCTCCGGTAGCCTTAAGCTTGGGAGTCCCATATGTGAGGACTGACTTCCTGCTTGGTCCTGGAGAAAGCGTAGTTACTCACCTGTAACAGGTGTTCTCCAGGAGCAGCAGGAATCAGTCCTCACAACCCTCCCTCCTCCCCTTGGAGTTGCAGTTCTATGCTTTCGTTTTTGGCTAATTTTTTTGCTGTCTTTTAGCTATGTCATCAGACTGAGCAAGATGGCACCCTTGGGCGGGAAGAGGACCGCGCATGTGCGCTGCAATTCCCAAAGGCTTTCTTTGAAAGCTGGGGAAAATTGCTCCGCGAGGGCTCCGTCGGCGCCGACGTCACCCATATGTGAGGACTGATTCCTGCTGCTCCTGGAGAACACCTGTTACAGGTGAGTAACTATGCTTCCTGTCCAGGTCATATTTAGTTTTTTTTTTCTCAGAAATGACTACATCTAAGTTGCACAGACTCTTTTTTGTATACCTTTGAACATACTGTGAAAATATTATTATGACACATAGTTGGAATATTTCCAATTATTTCTCAAGATATTGTACATAACATACCTAAAATGCAAGAGTGCAAATAATGTTAACAACTGTATCTTCTTACGTTCTTATGGAGTTCCACTTAAAGAGATCATTTACTTAAAAAGGATGTGCATGTTGAACAGTTTTCTGCATGCCTTCTTTGTGGAATTCATTAGAATTGTTTTGAAGCTGGAATGTAAGTATCTAATTTAAGACATAGCTTTTTAATTACCCTTAAGAAGCAGGGAACTGAGTAGTCTTCTATATTTTTGTTATACAGTGTGGATGTTGGTATCTTGTTTAGGAATATTTAGATGGAGTTTTAATAATCCTATGTCAGGAATGCAGTTTGATCATAATGATCTGTTTTTATTTTGATATAAACGTCTTTGATGATTTTTGTCAGGAATGCAGTCTTAATAAGACTGCAAGATTGAATTGCATAACTTTTTAAAATAGTCTTTTATGTTATCTACCTTTACCGTAATGTGTGAAACAGACTGTAAATGTCATTTACATTATATTATACTTAATTAAATTTGCATATCTTTTCATTTTTTGAGCATATTTTTTTATTAATGTGCATTTTTTAAAACTTGCAATGAATTTGCATGATATTTATGTATGTATTTGGATTTAGCTCACACCTTTTCAGTAGTAGTTCAAGGGGAGTTGCATTCAGGTATGCTAGGTATGTACTATTTGCTTACTGCATTGTGAGTTAATTATTTTTTTAGCGTACAAATTTAAAAAATACACTCTAAGGGGCATGTTTACTAAAGTGCCCTAACCATTAGCATGAGGTTTGACATGATGCACTAAGAGCACTATGCTTGAAGTCCTGCGCTAACTGGTTAGTGCATGATTGGGCAGGAACTAGGCAGGTCAGGGGCATAAGATGGGCACTGATCAGGGGCGGCTCTACCATGAGGCCAACTGAGGCAATCGCCTCAGACGGCTGTTTGCAGGGGGCAGCACACCGGCGGTGGTGGCGGCAGTCCAGCTCTGTTTTAATTTTAGATTTTGCTGCCTCTGGCCTGCCTCTTCCTTCCCATGCAGGAAGGCAGAGGCAGCAAAATCTAAAATTTAAACAGAGCCGGAGTGCCGCCGCCACCAGAAAAATCAGTGTGATCGCTTGCAGGGTTCCTACAAGCTGACTTTATACTCTCCCGATGAGCCATTCTCTTGTTCACAGCCCCCCAACAGACACAGGTTCCTGCAAGTGATCAGGCTGATACGTCTGGTGGCTGCACTCTGACTGTTTCATATTAAATTTCGCCTGCTCTGTCCTGCTCTGCCTTCCTGCCACTTTTTTCTCGCTCAAGCATTCTTAAGAAAAAAAAGTGGCGGGAAGGCAGTGGCAGGCCAGAGGCGGTAAAATCAAAAATAAAAACAACCGGAGTGCTGCTGCCGGACAAATTAGACTGAAGGCTTGCAGGAACATCCTGGCAGCAGGAAGAGAGGTGCAAAAGGAGGGAGGGAGACAGGAGGACTAGTGCTGGACAACAGGGGGGGGGGGGAGACAGGAGGACAAATGCTGGACAACGGGGGAAGGGGCAGAAAGACAAATGCTGGACAACGGGGGAAGGGGCAGAAAGACAAATGCTGGAGGGGGGAAACAGGGAGACTAATGTTGGATGAAGGGAAGTAGGGAAGGACTAGAAAACGGGACAGCTACTTCTGGAGAGAGATCTGCAATTGTGAGTATATACTTCTGGGAATTTTCTGAAAGGACTTCTTTGTATTAAAGCTAATTAATCTGTGAACCCAGTGTTATTTGTTAAATCAGTCAGGGCCTAGTAGCAGCAGTTTAAATTTAAATTTAAAACACAGAAGAGAACTTTCTGGTTACATTTCATACCCAGCAGGGAGCTTGTAGTTTAAATTTAATAGTCACTCAGGGCCTAGTATCAGCAAAGTACTTTTAGTTTTAACTTTAAAACCCAGAAGAGAGCTTTCTGGTTAAATTTGGAACCCAGCAGAAATCTTGTAGTTTAAATTTAATAATTGCTCAGGGCCTAGTATCAGCAAAGTACTTTTAGTTTTAACTTTAAAACCCAGAAGAGAGCTTTCTGGTTAAATTTGGAACCCAGCAGAGAGCTTGTAGTTTAAATTTCATAATAAGTCAGAGCCTAGCAGCAGCAAAGAGCTGTAATTTAAATCAAATCAGAATATAACTTAGCATAAAAGGCAAAACAGGGTCAGTACTCTTGAGCAACAAATAAAGTCTTCTATTTTATTTATTTATTTATTTACATACATTTCTTATATACCACACTATTCGATATCAGCGCGGTTTACATCGAACAAAATATTTCAGAACATATACATGTGTCTGAGTTTACAATAAAACAGGATAACAAAACTTGGATAACAGGTACTTACAAGTAACAGGAACAGCCAGACCTTTACAAAGAGGCCTTCTACCTAGGGGGCAAGATACCTGTGAAACCTTTTCAATAGGTGTTAACACCAGGTGGCAGGTCAAAAGGCCATTTTGAAAGACTCCTTCTCTCCAAGCAAGGACTGTTAATCACCCAGGAAGTTGGTCACAGCTTACCTCAGCAGCACAGGCATAAATAGCTCAACCAGAGCTCTGTGATCCTCAGTCTTGAAGGACTAGAAAAAGGGACAGCTACCTCTGGAGAGAGATCTGCAATTGTGAGTATATACTTCTGGGAATTTTCTGAAAGGACTTCTTTGTATTAAAGCTAATTAATCTGTGAACCCAGTGTTATTTGTTAAATCAGTCAGGGCCTAGTAGCAGCAGTTTAAGTTTAAATTTAAATTTAAAACACAGAAGAGAACTTTCTGGTTACATTTCATACCCAGCAGAGAGCTTGTAGTTTAAATTTAATAGTCACTCAGGGCCTAGTATCAGCAAAGTACTTTAAGTTTAAAACACAGAAGAGAGCTTTCTGGTTAAATTTGGAACCCAGCAGAAAGCTGTAGTTTAAATTTAATAATCGCTCAGGGCCTAGTATCAGCAAAGTACTTTTAGTATAAATTTAAAACACAAAGAGAGCTTTCTGGTTAAATTTAGAACCCAGCAGAGAGCTTGTAGTTTAAATTTCATAATAAGTCAGAGCCTAGCAGCAGCAAAGAGCTGTAATTTAAATCAAATCAGAATATAACTTAACATAAAATGCAAAACAGGGTCAGTACTCTTGAGCAACAAATAAAGTCTTCTAGAGACCTTTACAAAGAGGCCTTCTACCTAGGGGGCAAGAGACCTGTGAAACGTTTTCAATAGGTGTTAACACCAGGTGGCAGGTCAAAAGGCCATTTTGAAAGATTCCTTCTATCTAAGCAAGGACTGTTAATCAACCAGGAAGTTGGTCACAGCTTACCTCAGCAGCACAGGACAGGGTACTGTGTTATTTCCCTCCCTCCCTCTGCAACACCCACCCACCCCTGGGTTAATCATAGCTTAATAGGTACTTACACATCTTAAAGGAAAGGAGGTGCTCTCAGGTAAAGCTCGTTATCCAAATCAGTCATACACTAAGGACCTGAGATTAATTAAGCTTCAGGTGAACAAGGTATATTAAACATATTAGGTACAGTTTTATTAGTATAAATATCCATAGCAACCCTTAGAAAGTAAATAGCTTAAAGATCTAAACACACGCTTAAAACTAAGATGCAGACAGCAGTCCAGCAGCGAGATGGGGGCTTTCCAGTCTTTTGCACAGAGTGTCACATGTATGATTTTCTCCCAGTTGGTGAGAGGTCTTACCTGTGCACTAGGTGCAAGGAGCTCTTTGCTCTCGGGGAATGAGTCCGTTCTCTAGAGGCTAGAGTAGCAGACTTGGAAAACATAAGAAAAGACAGAGAGGTACATAGACAAGACCTACAGGGATATAGTCCTGAAGTCTGTCAGACGGCTGCCTAGGGTGAGAACTTACACAATCTTGACGATGCATATATTCATATGATTCTTGCAAGGTATTGTGGGTAATGTAGTTCTTTCACTCCAAACACAGCTGAAGACAATAATTGAGTTGTGAAACCAGTGGTTAAAGCCAATAAAATACTTCTTTTATTGATGGGGTTTAATTCACCCAGCACAAGTATGCTTGTTAGCAATATAAATGAGGTTACTTGCTTGCAGTGTTTAAATGGATAACATAAAGTCATAAAGCAAATCAGAAAACAACCTTCAGCTTGTCAGGCAATTAGCTAATGTTTTCTTAGCAAATAATTACCCAATACAAAGGCACAAAGAAATGAATAAACTTTGTTTGTTAGGTTAACTTCTGCTTATTTTCCACGCAGATCCCAGCAGTGATTCTCCCTTGCTCACACACACAATCAGGTGCAGCTTTAATTACTATCAATTGACCAGCTGAAAACCTTTAGCTGGCTGGCTGCTACTGTGTGAACCCAAATCCTGCTTTAAGAGCTGTTTGCAGTGGAAATAAAGAACAAAGTTAGGTTTCTTTGTGATGGCTGATGTGTTTGCTCACAGAAAGCTAGCAATAGCATTTAGATAGAGAACAGTCCATGTAAATAGTTTCATCTGCTGTATCTCCCCCTTCATCAATCAGCATAGGGTCAGTATCATACATTGGCACAGACGAGTCTTTCATTAAGGCACTATCATGAGAATGCTTATTCCCTTGCTGCCATTCTCTATTATAGATAGGGTCTGGATCAGTGTTCATACCTGAGCCTCTCCTGCTATCATAATTCCTCTCTGTATAGCCTGGCCAGTATGTAATCCAATTCTGATGTCCAGCCTTCCAATCTTGATCCCTGGACACTGGATCTTTCCTCACATACCTTCTGGCATAGGTCTGAAAGTCCCTTCCACGTGTAGTCTTCTCTCTCCCAGGTAGCCACTGGTGATTCCTATCTCTGCCATTCCATTCCTCTGGCTGACACCAGTCCAATGGACTCTGCTGGCACTTGGAATACCTCCCAGTATGGGTACTGCCTTGGACTCTCCCAGACCTGCCAATAGCCTTCCTTCTTTTCCTTCCAGAGAGTTTCCTTCTCTCTCTATCCGCTTGGCTTGGCTTCTGTTTCTCCAAGTAATGTTGGTGCTTGTAGCCGTTGCTGTATCTTTTCCTGAAGCTGTGTCTGAAGCTGTTATCTGAAGAATAAGCTCTATTCTTATTCTGTTCTAATGTGTGCTCCTCCCTAACACAGCGCAGCTGTGTTGAATCAGGCCCTGCCCTTTTAGATGAGTGCTTAGGGATTACCTCATAGCTCTCTTGATTGCACACACGTTTTCTCACTTCAGCCCCTCTCATGGCTGCTGGAAACCTGGTGCATTCTGGGACTGGTAGTCTTTTATGTGAAAACTCTGTTTTCTTACTTCTACCAGAACTGACAGGTTGCTTGTTCAGAGTCACATCATCTTTTCTATAGCTCCTACCCGAGCTATGATAAGCTTCCTTATCACAAGTCCCACCTCCAGTCTGGCAGCATCCCTGATGCCATGGAGGAGAGAGGTCACGTGACAAGAGAGCATCAACCTGGTGTGGCAGGAAGTGATCCTGTAACTAGGACCTGTCCTCCAGGTGATGTAAAACCCTCTCGCACCGAGGAAGTTTCTCCCGGGCCATGTGCCCATGAGGGAAGGGTTAGGACAGCTGTTATAGTTGGTGATTCGATCCTTAGACATGTAGATAGCTGGGTGGCTGGTGGACGTGAGGATCGCCTGGTAACATGCCTGCCTGGTGCGAAGGTAGTGGACCTCACGCGCCACCTAGATAAGGTCTTAGATAGTGCTGGGGAGGAGTCTGCTGTCTTGGTACATGTTGGTACCAATGACATAGGAAAATGTGGTAGGGAGGTTGTGGAGGCTAAATTTAGGCTTTTAGGTAGGAAGTTGAAATCCAAAACTTCCAGGGTAGCGTTCTCCGAAATGCTTCCCGTTCCTCGTGCAGGACCCAAAAGGCAGGCAGAGCTCCGAAGTCTCAATGCGTGGATGAGACAATGGTGAAGAGATGAGGGTTTTGGATTTGTTAGGAACTAGGGAACATTCTGGGGAAAGGAGGGGCTCTTCCAAAGGGATGGGCTTCACCTTAACCGGCATGGAAGCAGGCTGCTGGCATTAACCTTTAAAAAGGAGATAGAGCAGCTTTTAAACTAGAAATAGGGGAAAGCCGACAGTTGCCCAAGAGTGCATGGTTCGGAAGAATGTATCCTTGAAGGATACTACTAAAAGCAGAGAGGTTCCAAATAAGAGTAAAGTAGCCCAAATGCCCTCGAGTGTGGAGCAGACAGAGCTTAAAGATCCCAAATTACCCATGCCTACCAATAGCCAGATTAATATGAATAAAATACAGTCTCTAAAATGCTTGTATGCAAATTCTAGAAGTCTAAAAAATAAGATGGGAGAGTTAGAATATATAGCACTAAATGAGTGGTTAGATGTGATTGGAATCTCAGAGACATGGTGGAAGGAGGACAACCAGTGGGACACTGTGATACCTGGGTACAAACTATATCGTAATGATAGAGCTGATCAAATTGGTGGAGGGGTTGCGCTCTATGTTAGAGAGGGCATTGTGTCAGAAAGGATTAAAGTTTTGCAGGAAACAAAATTTGCTGTAGAATCTCTATGGATTGAAATTCCATGTAAAAAGGGGAAGGCGATGGCAGTGGGGGTGTACTATCGACAGCCTGGCCAGAATGAACAAATGGATGATGAAATGCTCAAAGAAATCAAAGAAGCTAACAAAAGTTACAGCACAGTAATAATAATGGGTGATTTCAATTACCCCGGTATCGACTGGGTCAGTGTCACTGCAGGACATGCTAGGGAAATAAAGTTCCTAGATTAAATAAATGACTGCTTCTTGGATCAGCTGGTTCATGAACCGACCAGAGGGGAAGCCATATTAGACCTAGTCCTTAGTGGAACACCAGATCTAGTGCAAGAGATAAGGGTGTTGGGGCCACTTGGCAATAGTGATCATAGCATGATCGCGTTTGATTTAATTGGTGGAGGAGGGATAGTAAGGAAATCCACAGTACTACCTTTTAACTTTCGAAAGGGAGACTATGATAAAATTAGGAAAATAGTTAAGAAAAAACTAAAAAGAGTAGTTGCAAAGGTTAAAAACTTACATCAAGCTTGGGTGTTGTTGAAAAATACTATCTTGGAAGCCCAGACCAGCTGTATTCCACGCTTTAAGAAAAGTGGAAGGAAGTCAAAAAAACTGCCAGCATGGTTTAAAAGTGAGGTCAGAGAGGCTGTTGTTGCCAAAAAAGCATCTTTCAGGAAATGGGAAAAAGAGCCAAACAACGAAACCTGGAAACAGCACGAGCACTGGCAAGTCAAATGCAAGGCATTGATAAGGCAGGCAAAGGGAGAATTTGAGAAGAAGCTTGCTGCTGAAGCAAAAACGCGAAATAAAGACTTTTTCAAGTACATTCGTAGCAAAAAACCTGTGAGAGAGTCAGTTGGTCCATTAGATGATAGAGGGGTTAAAGGGGCACTAAGAGGCGACAAGGCGATAGCGGAAAGACTGAATGAATTCTTTGCTTCGGTCTTTACTGAGGAAGATGTAGGGATGTTATCCATGACTGAAGTGGTATTTAAAGGTGCAGAAGAATTGAAGGAAATATCGATACATCTGGAAGATTTATTACAACTATTAGATAAACTGAAGAGTAGCAAATCACCTGGGCCGGATGGTATACATCCAAGGGTGTTGAAAGAACTGAAATATGAGATTGCAGACCTGCTATTAATAATCTGTGAATTTTCATTAAAATCATCTGTAATACCTGAAGATTGGAGGATGGCCAATTTAATGCCAATTTTTAAAAAGGGTTCCAGGGGTGATCCGGTAAACTACAGACTGGTGAGCCTGACGTCAGTACCAGGAAAAATGGTAGACACCATCATAAAGAACAAAATTACTTAGCATGTAGATAGTCATGGCCTAATGGGAGACAGTCAACATGGCTTTAGACAGGGAAGATCTTGTCTTACTAATCTGTTATGTTTTTTTGAATGTGTGAATAAACAGGTGGACAAAGGTGAGTCGGTTGATATAGTGTATCTGGACTTTCAGAAAGCCTTTGACAAGGTCCCTCATCAGAGACTTTTGGCAAAACTAAAGAGTCATGGGATAGGAGGCAGTGTACTATTGTGGATCAGGAACTGGTTAAAAGATAGAAAGCAGAGGGTAGGGCTAAATGGCCAATTTTCCCAGTGGAGAAAGGTGAATAGTGGTGTACCCCAGGGATCTGTGCTGGGTCCGCTGCTTTTTGACATATTCATAAATGACCTGGAAAAGGGAATAACGAGTGAGGTTATCAAATTTGCAGATGACACAAAACTATTTAAAGTTGTTAAAACCCAAGAGGATTGTGGAAAATTGCAAGAGGATCTTGATAAATTGGAAGACTGGGCATCAAAATGGCAGATGAAATTTAATGTGGACAAGTGCAAAGTTATGCACCTAGGGAAGAACAACCCAAACTATGGTTACACGATGCAAGGTTCCATATTAGGAACCACCACCCAGGAAGAAAGATTTAGGCGTCATTGTGGATAACATGTTACAACCCTCGGCCCAGTGTGCAGTGGCGGCCAAGAGAGCAAATAGAATGCTAGGTATCATAAGGAAAGGAATGGAGAATAAAACAAAAGATATTATAATGCCTCTATATCGTTCCATGGTGAGATCGCACCTTGAATATTGTGTGCAATTCTGGTCGCCGTATCTTTAAAAGGATATAGCATTATTAGAAAAGGTTCAGAGAAGAGCCACTAAAATGGTAAAGGGGATGGAAGGATATTCCTATGAAGAAAGGCTAAAAAGGTTAGGGCTCTTTAACATGGAAAAGAGATGGCTGAGGGGAAATATGATAGAAGTCTATAAATTAATGAACGGAGTGGAACGGGTAAACATAGATCGATTGTTTACATTATCAGAATATAGAAAAACTAGGGGACATGCAATGAAGCTACAGGGTAAACTATTTAAGACTAATAAAAGAAAATATTTTTTCACTCAACGTGTAATCAAACTCTGGAATTTGTTACCGGAGGATGTAGTAAAGGCTGTTAGTGTAGCTGGGCTTAAAAAAGGTTTGGACAAGTTCCTGGAGGAAAGGTCCATAAGCCATTATTAATAAGGGACCCAGGATATCAATGCTTGACCCAGTACAAGCATGGTGGAACCTGTGTCTTTTGGGGAAACTGCTAGGTACGTATGACCTAGATTGGTCACTGTTGGAAACAGGATACTTGGCTTGATGGACCTTGGTCTGACCCAGTATGGCATATCTTATGTTCTTATGGAGACATGCTGGACAGTGGGAGGGAGACAGGAGGTCAAATACTGGATAACGGGGGGGGGGGGGGGCAGGAGGACAAATGCTGGACAACGGGGGGAAAGGAGACAAATGCTGGACAATGGGTGGGGGGGACCGGAGGACAAATGCTGGACAATGGGGGGGACCGGAGGACAAATGCTGGTCAACAGGGGGGGGGGGCTGGAAGACAAATGCTGGAAGGGGGAAGCAGAGACACATGATGGATTGGGGGGGGGGAGGGATACATGCTGGACAATGGGGGGGAAACGGGAGGACACATGCTGGACAACACAGTGGGGCCAGGAGGACAAATGCTGGACTACGGGGGGGGGGGGGAACAGGAGGACAAATGCTGGAGGGGGGTAAGCAGGGAGACAAATGTTGAATGGGAGAGGAATGAAGAAGACAAATTCTGGACTAGGGCCAGCACTACTTGGTAACCTGGGTAAGCACGACAGGGGGCGCCAACGTCAGGAAGGTGCTTTTGCTAGCCACCCACCCCCCACTCCCCATTCAGGGTGGCCTGCGGAGCGCCGGTGGCCTAGTGGAGAGCCTGCCCACAGGACACACTGCTCCTGCAGGCGGAAGGCTGTGACTAGCGATTGCAGCCTCTCACAGCCTTCTGCCCACATGAGCAGCATGTCCTGCTTGCAGGCTCTCCACTAGGCTGCCGGCACTCCGCAGGTCATCCTGAATGGGGAGTGGGATTAGGTGACCAGCAATGGCACCTTCCTAATGTCGGCTACTGTGGGTAAGCTCTGTTTCTCTGGGCCACAGTCACAGCTTGCACAACCCCTGCCGGCAAGACATACTGCTCCCGCGGGCAGAAGGGTGTGTGAGTCAAATATCATGACCCAGAGAAGTAGAGCCTGCCCACAGGATCAGCATGTCCTGCAGTCAGGTGCTGTGCAAGGCCAATTGTGCCCTGCCATGCTGGGCTTGAATTATGGTCTGCACAGCCCCTGCTCATGGGACATGCTGCTCTGTGGGCAGGCTCTGCCTCTTGTACATAAATGGAGGGGAGAGGACATTGGAAAGTGGGGAGTGGACATGAGGGGGCATTGGGAAGTGGACATGAATAGACACAGGGAGTCAGAAGGGAGATGCTGGGTGTGGGGTGTGGATAGGGAGGCAGCAGGGGTGGGGGCTAGGTAGATACTGGATATGGAAATGGACATAGAAGCACAGAGGGGTGATGGAGTGGTGATGTTAACTAGGGGGTTATAGGGAGACTATCTGGGTCATTCCAAGCTGCAAATATCAGGGATGGATCTCCCTGCTATTTGGCCCGCTCTGCATCCATGCAAACCTCCAGAATCAGATTTTTTAAAAAATTAGATATTGAGTTTTGTGGGTGCATGTCCTAGTTCTGCTCTGCACCCGTTGTTGAGGGAGAGGGTTCTGTGAATGCAAAATATGTGTGTTCAGTTTTGGAGACCATATCTCACAAAGGATATAAAAAGACTGGAAACGGTTCAGAGGAAGGCAACCAAAATGATTTGGAACCTACGTCAGAAGATGTATGAGAAGAGACTTAAAGATCTAAATATGTACACTCTGGAGGAGAGAAGAGACTGAGGAAATATGATTCAGATCTTTAAATACTTAGAGTATTAATGAAGAAACAAACCTCTTCCAAAGACACAGAAGCTGTAAAACAAGAGGACATAACATGAAGCTGCAAGGGGGTAAACTGAAAGGCAACGTCAAGAAATACTTTTTCACTGAAAGGGTGGTGGATGCTTGGAATGCCCTCCCGAATAAAGTGGTGGGGGCAAGTACCGTGGCAGAATTCAAAATGGCATGGGACAGACACAGTGGATTCCCTTAATAGCAATAGGACAAAATCAAAATAAACATAACTCTCTCTTATATCTCAACAAATAGGGGTGACCTACACAGAGCGTAGTAGACCTACACAGTACACCCTTAAACAAAGGCATAGGGAGAGCTGACCTGCACGATGCTGCAGGTGCACCTACTCTTACCTCCTTGCTGGGCAGACTAGATGGACCATACTAGTGTTTATCTGCCTTCATATACCATGTTACTATATTCAAAAAGAAAAAGCAACAACCATAACACAGTTTATAACAACAAAATAAAAAGAGTTATAATTTGGTGTTATAAACTGTGCAGTGGTTCCCTCTCTTTCTTTTAGTTCTGTGGTGTGTGAACATCTTTTTATTTCCTCCACATTATCTAAATGACTTTTTTATTTGGTTCAATCCCTGACTGCAGTTTTGAGAAAGCTTCCCCCTCCTCCCAGCTCCAGGGGGGGGGGGGGCGCCATCTCATCCCTCACCTCAGGCAGCAGATTGCCTTGAGCCGCCCCTGGCACTGATGACACATCCTGGTTACCACAGGCATTTTGGGCATGCACTAACTGCGCCTATTGCAGTTAGTGCGGGTGCATCTAACACTACCTCGGTGGGTGGCATTGTGCACTCACATGCCAGTTAATGCAGTGCTATACATTAGAATCATGTTATCGGCAGGGGGATCGATGCATATGCCTCCAAAAATTAGCACGAGCCTCCACACTAATTTGGCGGCAGTCAAGTGCTACCGTAAACATGCCCCTAAATTTTAACTTATGTTTCTTATTCATCTTGTGTTTCTTGAGCCCCTGAGCACATTTCTCTACAAGTGTTCAATGTTTTACTTATCTGAGAGCTTTATTCTTTACTCCATTTGATATATTGCCCTCACAACAGCATCTAGGCGGTTTACAATAAAATGAGATATGGAAAAAGGAAAGGAACGCCATTACTTAATAGGACAGCAGAAAGACAGAAGGAGGGGAGTAAAGTCCAGTAGGGGGAGTTAGGAAAGAGGTCAAAGGCCAGCTGGAAGAGGTTGTTGTTTTGAACCTAGGGAATGATTTCTCCAATCAGAGTGCTGGGGGCAACGATTTCCAAAGCGCGGGACCAAGGAAGAAAAAAGCAGAATGACAAGTGAGCTCAAGATGTGCCTGTGAGGGGGGAAGGAAAGTGGAGGTGATTAGAATGGATAGACTGAAATAAGCAGTGGAAGGTTGGAGATTGTCTACCTATCTTCAGCAATCCAAGTTTAAAGCCCTCTTTATTTATTTATTTATTTATTTATTTATTTGACAAGTTTTTTTTAAACCGTCTTTTCCTTCAGTCAAAGCGGTTACATCACATTACAAGGACATACAAAACCACTTTATCTTACATCAAAGTAGTAGATACATAGAACAGAAAATGACAATACATTAAGGGGTCTGTTTACTAAATGGCAGTAGCAGACTCCGTGCGATATCGGAGCCGTGGCCCCATTGATTTCAATGGGGCTGCGGCTCCAATATCGTACGGAGTCCGCTACCGCCGTTTAGTAAACAGACCCCAAAGTTACATTTAACATAAGGTAGAGTAATAACTCTATACAGAATGAGAGAACATCATATATTCAGTAGGGAGGAGATGTTTCATAGACTCGCATGGACCTACGCCTTCAAATAGCAGCAAACAGGAGGTTATACAGAGGTAGATATCTTACCGCTGAGGAGTATGATATTGATGTCAGAGTGAATACCCCTATTGTCCAAGTGTTATAGCAATTGAATCACATTTATTAGTCTTCATTTTTGCCATGGCCCTACGCCTCTTTAGTAGGTTTGTCAGTCTCATCTAGTAGATATTTAATGTCTTCTTCAACAGGTAGACTCTATCTTTTCTCAACATTCCTTACAGTATCCTCATATTGTTATGGAAGCCAAAATGGTGACTTTGACACCATCTGTGGAGCTATGCATGCATCTCCAGAATGAATTGTCTCTGCTTTGGCCTATATTCTTCACTAGGATAATTGAGGAAAATACTATATCTGCATTCTTCTCAATTTTCCCAGTGAAGGATAAGGACCTATCTGTTTCACGCTGTCCTGCAGAGCCATGAAGATACTTCTGATATGTTTCAGGGGAGAACTGGCAGCATCTTTTGTGTGGGCTTGTGTTAGTAGTATCATATAATAGTAGCCTTGAAGAATCTATCTTTCTGTAATGCCTCAGATCTTTATCTTAATTGGAAGATTTAATATACTGCACCTTCACATAAGCAGCAGGGTAGTTTACAAAATACAAATAGACTGCAAAGAATGGAAAGGGGAAAAGAACTCCATAGTCACATAGGAAAGGGCAATACAGTCACATAGCAAAGAGAGAGAGCAGGAGAAGAAAGGGGGAAGAAAAGGAGGAGGTAATGGGGAGGTATTAATAAGATGGTGGAAGGTCAAAAACTAACTGAAAAAGGTGTGTCGAGCTGGGATTTGAATTTATGAAAGGAAAGTTCAAGGCAGAAGTGAGAAGGTAAGCTGTTCCAGAGGGCACGATCAAGAAAGAAAAAGACAGCGTGGCGAGTGTATTCCAGATGAGCTTCTGAGGCAACAGGAAGGTGAAGGAGGTTAGCATGGATGGTATGGAGGACACGATAATGGGGAGTGGATGTGGAGAATATTTGAAAGGTACCGAAGGGTGCTGGTATGCAGGGCCTTTTGAATCAATATGGGTATTTTATATTGTATCCAGAACTTGAGGGGAAGCCAGTGGAGGTGGATGAGAAGTGGGGTGACGTGATTGGTGCATGTGGTAATCAGCCAAGCGGCAGTATTCTGGAGGAGCAGGAGAAGGCAGAGCTGATATTGGGGAAGACTGGCGAGTGCAGCATTACAATAGTCAATCCAAGACATGACAGGAAAGAGTAGTGATCAGGGATAAAGAAGGTAAGTGGACGAATAGCACAAATTTGTGTGAAGGAGAAAAATGAAAGATGAATGTGAGAAGAAAGGTGGTCCCGGAAAGAAAGGGAAGAATCGAGAGTGACACCGAGATAGTGAAGAGAGTGGACCAGTGGGATGGGAGAATCGAGAAGAGAGTGAGCCAATGAGGGGTAGGGGCTACCAAAGGTGAACCAAATAGCCATGGATTTAGCAGGGTTGAGGTGAAGATAGTTAGAGGACATGCAGGAGGTGATGTATGAAAGGCAGGAATTGAGAGGCGATAGGTCAGGAGCAGAGGGATCAGTGTGAAGCAAAAGAATAATATCATCAGCATAGTAATTTGCTGAGATGCTGTACTGCTGGATCAGGAGTGTGAGTGGGGGCCAGGAAAACATTGAAAAGAAGCAGAGCTAATACAGAACCTTGGAGTACACCACAAGGAATAGGTATAGGAGGAGAGGAAGAGTTGCCTGAAAGAATGAAGAAGGACTTAGAGGAGAGAAATGAGTGAAACCAACACCAGACAGAACCACAAATGCCAGCGTTGTGAAAACAAGAGAGAAGAGTGGAGGAAAGATCCAGAGAGACAGCCAAATAAATGTCATCATGATCATGAGAGATGTGTAGTATGTTGAGGAAAAAGAGCAGGTGCTGGGACCAGGTCAGAAACAGGATTGACAGGGATGGAGAGTGTGCAATAATGTCAGTGTCAAGATCTATCTTTCTACACCTGATATCTCTTTGACACTGCCTGCCTGTCTGTCTGACCTTGCCACTTGGATGTCTCACCACTGTTTAAAATTAAACATGGCCTTTGTATTTTCCCCCTAAACCTTCCTCCCCCCTTCCTCCTTTGTCTTTGTGGATAACACTCTTCTACTTCCTATTTCCTCGGCCCACAACCTTTAGGTCATCTTTGACTCCTCCCTTTCTTTCTCCTCACATATCCAACAGATAGCTAAAACTTGTCATTTCTTTCTCTATAACATTAACAAAATTTACCCCTTCCTTTCTGAGCACACTACTAAAACACATGTCCACTCTCTAATTGCTTTCCTTCTCAACTGTTGCAACCTCCTCCTTGCTGGTCTCTCTCTTAGCCACCTCTCTCCCCTTCAATCTGTTCAGAACTCTGTTGTGCGACTAATCTTTCACTGCCTCAATATACTCGTATAACCCCTCTTCTAAAATTACTTCACTGGCTTCTTTTCCGTTTCTGTAGCCAATTCAAGCTTCTTCTCCTGACCTATAAATGCATTCCCTCTTCTGCTCCTCACTACCTTTCCTCTCTCCTCTCTCCCTACACCTCTCCTCGTGAACTCCTTTCTTCTACTGGCTTTCTTCTCTCTTTGCCCTTTTCTTCCGCTGCCAGCTCCAGACTTCGGTTCTTTCATCTTGCTGCTCCTTATGCCTGGAACAGGCTTCATCTCTGCCCCTTTTCAAGTCCATGCTGAAGACTCACCTCTTTGAAGCTGCTTTTGGATCCTGATCTCTTATTCCTTACGTCTCCTCATCCTTCACTTTTTCCCTTATTCTTATCTTTTGTCTTGTCTTTCCTAATTAGACTGTAAGCTCTAATGAGCAGAAACCATCTTTATATATGTCTGTACAGCACTACATATGCCTTGTAGTGCTATAAATGCTTAATAGTAGTAGTAGAGAGTTGGGCAAATACAAGCTTCTCAGAATCTTCAACAGAAAGGGAAGGTTAGAAACAGGTCTATAGTGCACAGGTACAGAGGGGTCTAAAGATGGCTTCTTGAGGAGGGGACGAATTAAAGCCAATTTCCATGGAGACAGGAAGGAACCGGAGGAAAGGCTAGTATTGCTGGTGGTGAGTAGGGGAGGGCAGAAGAGCAAGGGAAAGTTTGAACAGCCAATCAGAGGGTATGGGATTAGAAAAGCAAGTTGTCGTACATGAAGAAGAAAGGATCTTGAGTAATTCTGCAGAGGTGACAACACAGAAGGAGGACCACACATGAGAGACTGATGTGGGCGGCGGCAAAAGGGAAAGGGGAAGGGTTGAGGGAAAGAGGTGGTGGACAGTCATAAAAAGTAGAACGAAAGGAACAAACTTTGTCATGAAAATAATTGGCTAGCTGGATGGGATTTGGGGAGTCAGAAGAAGGATGAAGTGGGTGGGATGGTGGAAAGGGATCTCAAAATATAATACAGCTGATGGGAGGAGTTAGAGAAGGAGGAAATGAGCTTAGAATAATAAGACCTATTGAATCAGGGAGCAGTAATAGTGGTGACAGTGCCAGAAGTGGTGACGAGAATCAGAAGAGCACTGCTTTCGCCAAACACACTCTTCCCTTGAGATGGAGATTGGGGTGGTACCAAGGGTGACGGTTGGGCCGGGTGGGTGGCAGTGGAGGAGAGGGCAAGCCAAATGAGGGCGGTGGATAAGGTGTAAATCCATGTTTCAACCTGGGCGTTGGAAGGAAGGGAGTTAAAGTCAGCGGGAAGGAGAGTTTCAGAAGAAGGGAAGTGCTCAAAGATGGAGGAAGTAAATACGCCAAGACAGCCGAACTGGGTCAGAAAAGTATGGTTGAGCAGGCGGAGAGGAGAGGTCCTAATAAAGTCGCAAGGAGAAAGAAATGAACAAATGCTCTGTCCAGGGTAGCAAAGTAGTGGCAAAAGAGAGCAGGGGAGAGGGTGAATCAAAGAAAGTGAGAATCATATTGAGTGTGTGACCGGCTATGTGCATAGGACAGTGAACATGCTGAGAAAGTGACAAATCCTGCAGCTGGGTAAGAAAGGCCTTAACCCAAGCCTTCATGGGAAGATCAGGGTGAAAGTTGAAATCGCCTAAGATAATAATGTGTAGATATTAAAGAGTGATTTCAGAGAGTGTGAGGAGAAGAGAACATAAGATATGCCATACTGGGTCAGACCAAGGTCCATCAAGCCCAGTATCCTGTTTCCAAAAGTGGCCAATCTAGGTCACAAGTACTTAGCAGTTTCCCCAAAAGAAACAGGTTCCACAATGCTTGTACTGGGTCAAACAGTGGATTTCCCAGGTTCCCTTTAATAATGGTTTATGGACCTTTCCTCCAGGAACTTATCCAAACCTTTTTTAAACCTGGCTACACTAACAGCTTTTACTACATCCTCTGGTAACGAATTCCAGAGTTTGATTACGCGTTGAGTGAAAAATATATTTTTTCTTATTAGTCTTAAATAGGTTACACTGTAGCTTCATTGCATGTCCCCTAGCCTTTCAATATTTTGATGGCGTAAATAATCAATCTACGTTTACCTGTTCCACTCTATTCATTAATTTATAGACCTCTATCATATCTCCCCTCAGCCAGGGACAGCCCAAGGGGAGTGCGGGACCATGTGCAGAGACTCAGTGCTGGGCCTCATTTGCATAAATGTTTGCATAATGTTACCATGCACTAACTTTTAGTAAACATGCCTCTTCATGATTGTAAGGATAAAGAAAGACTAAAAGATTTCTACATTACTATAATCCAGTGCCAACCGCCAGGCACATTAGGAGCTACTACAAACACTGCCCATTTAGAACCCATAGCAAACCCACCGTATCATAACAGCACTACCAGGACTCACAAAGCACCATACTCTACGTATCAAAGGGCAACACTGCAAATATTAAACCAATACATTTCAGAGAATAACAATACATGACCTACTGGGAAAGAGAACAAGTGGCATGTCAAATAGGATATAAACAGAATACCTCAGCTCAGTTATACGTGCAGAACATAGACCATCACCAAACAAGGAATCACAATTTAGAAACAGGAAGACAATAATTAAACTGGGAACCCCAAAAGCCAAATTTGGAATGTACAACACTGTAGAAATAAAACTATAAATTAATTTCCTCTTGTACTAAACAAAGCGCAGACATTAATGATGCACATTTCCCAGAGCTAACATATTCCAATTAATAAATTCAAAATAAAGAGATATTTTTCTTCCTTTTGTGCATTTTTTTTCAGTTGCAATTGCTCCAGCCACTTTCTTCGTGTCTTCTGCTAACTCTCCATCGTCTGCTGTCCATTTGTCCTTTTTTCTCTTTTCTAGTTTTTTTCCATTCTCTCTCTACATCTGCTTTAACATACTAATCTTTCTCATCTTGCTCTTTCCTCATTCCTTTTCCATCCATTCAGATTTTACCCCTCCATCCTCAATCCTCACTTACTCTCCCAATACCTAGCCAATTGTAGATTTTTCTTCCCTCCCACGCAAAATATTTTTCCCCTCTCCATTTCACTCTCCCAGCCCCATCCCATTCTAATCCTCCCCAACATCAGCTCCCTTCTAGTTCCAGCCACACCCATCCACTCTTTTCTAGTCCCCGCATCAGCCCATTTCCAGTCCTAGCTTCCCATCAGCCCATTTCCAATCCTATCCTAGCCCCACCATCAGCCCATTTCCAGTCCTAGCTCCCCCATCCATTTCCAGTCCTATCCGAGTCCCTCCATCAGCTCATTTCCAATCCCAGCTCCACATCAGCCAGTTTCTAGTCCTTTCCTACCCCACCATCAGCCCGTCAAATCCTAGCTCCCCTCCACTCAGCCCATTTCCAATCCAAGCCCCCCATGAGCCTACTTCCAGTTCTAGCCCCTCCATGAGTCAATTTCAATCCAAGCCCCCACCACAGCCCATTTCCAACTTAGCATCCCCCAACAGACCATTTCCAGTCCTATCCTAGCCCCTCCATCAGCCCATTTCCTGTCCTAGCTCCCCACCCCACTCAGCCCATTTCCAGTCCTAGCTCCCTCTCCTCACAGCCCATTTCCATTCCAAGCCGCCTTCCCCATCAGCTAATTGCAGTTCAAGCCCCCCTTCCACAGCCCATTTCCAGTCCTAGCAACCCCCCGCCCATTTCCAGGCCTAGCCCCCCCATAGGCCTTTACCAGTCCTAACACCCCTATCAGCCCACCTCCAGTCCTAGCCCCCATCACCCCATTTTCAGTCTTAGCCCCCCCCCCATAGCCCATTACCAGTCCTAACCCCCCTCCCCCATCAGCCCAGGGAAATTTAAAAACAAATAAAACCTGGCTGCTGCCACTGCCGCCGTGGCAGCAGCAGAATCAAGTGTCCCGCCGCCTGCCCGGCAGAGCCCTCCCTGAATCAGTTCCCTCAGGGCGGGCTTTTCAGTGCAGTGAAGGGAGATTTTCCCTTTCTCGCAACTCTGTTAAGCCCGCCGGGGCTGATGGGAAAAATTCCCTTCAATAAGCCAGACAACAAAAATAACCCCATTGCACATGAGAGAGAGTCCTTGCTCAATAGCGCTTACAATCTATGCAAGACAAAAAGACAAACAGGGAACTAGAGATTGCTTTAATACTCATGGGTGATAAACAGGTCAGGATCCAAGGGGGGAGAGGGGGCTACAGGAGGGGGAAGGGAGGAGAGTATACGGTTGAAAAGAGGTTGGGGTGAGAGCGTGAAAGCAGGTGGTGTATGGGATGGGAGTGGGGAGTGAGGGGTAAGTGGATGAAGAATGGAGGGGAAGCTCTGTATGGTTTTTTTATGTGTGTTGCTTTCTACCCCTTCCTCTCCCTTTCCCTCACCTCTTGCACTCTCCCCTTTTTGATCCTAACCTGTTTATCACCCATCAGAAAACCGATGCTAGACGCATGCTGAAGATGACTTTGACTCAGTCTAATAACGCATATTTTTAACGCTAGATGCAGCAAAGATAGGGCATGCAAATAACCCCCGCGTTAACTGTGCGCATGCAAATGAGCCATTGTAGCGTTAAACTGGGAGAGCAAGCCAAACACATGCATATAAGAAGTCTGCGCTAGTTTGGCTGGCTCTCTGGGCACTGTGTGGCTAATTTGCATAGCAGCCCCGACAGTATTTTGATGACATTGGGGGATGATTGCGGCATCGCGAAAAGCCCCCAATGCCATCAAAATACTGTCGAGGGCCGTGCCCCACAATAAAATGATCCCTGGTGGTCTAGTGGCCCCTTCCCCCACCCCCCACTAAATAAAAATAGAACCTGGTGGTCTAGTGGCCCCTTCCCCCCACCCCCCATTAAATAAAAAAAGAACCTTGGTGGTCTAGGTGCCCCTCCCCTCCCCATTAAATTAAAAAAAAACTGGTGGTCCAGAGGCCCCCAAATTCACCTTAAGCAGGAGTGTTGCCTACACACTCCTGTTCTGCGTCGGCCATCTTGCAAAATGGTAGTGTCTGGCCCTGTGCGGTGCATCCTGGGATGCACCGGTGAAGGCAGACCTCCATATAAGGCATAATCTACCTTATATGGCAGTCTGACCTCACCCGGTGCATCCCAGGATGCACCGCGCGAGACCAGACACCACCATTTTGCAAGATGGCTGATGCAGAGTGGGAGCACATCAGCAGCACTCCCGCTTAAGGTGAATTTGGGGTCCACCAGAATTTTTTTTTAATTTAATGGAGAGGGTCGGGGGGGGAGGGGCCACTAGACTACCAGGTTCTTTTTTTTAATGAGAGGTGGGGGGGAAGGGGGTCACTAGACCACCAGGAATCATTTTATTGTGGGGCATGGCCCAAGACAGTATTTTGATGGCATCGGGGGCCTTTCCTGATGCCATTAAAATACTGTCAGGGTAGGATCGGAGCCGCTGGACCTCCAGGGATCATTTTATTGTGGGACACAGCCCCCGGCAGTATTTTGATGACATCGGTGGCTTTTCCTGATGCCTGATCATCTGAGGAGGAAATGATCTAGGCATCAGGGAAAACACACAGTGCCATCAAAATACTGTTGGGGGACACGCGTTAGAGGTTTACTTTTACTCAGACCCTGAAGTAAAAATTTTGGCACTGTGGCTCGTTGCCAAATCCTCTACGCCTGTCTCTGCATTGGGCGTAGCTATGATTTGCATACCAGTCTGGCTGATTAGATTTAAAGTTCATTTAAATACACATTGCATTAGTTGGACACTAGTTTTTCTGCCGGCATTTACGTCTTGTTTCCTGTATTTGCAGGATCGTTAAAAGTGCTTAAATGTGGCATTAAGGGCTCGTAAAGCCAGCGCTAGTTTTCTGCATTGGCCTGCATGTGCGTTAAAACCATCTCTAGTTCCCTATTTGTGTTTCTGTCTTGCATAGATTGTAAGCTGTATTGAGCAGGGATACTCACATGCGTATATATAGAGTGCTGCGTATACCTTGTAGTGCTATACAAATGCTAAATAGTAGTAATAGCAATACCATATAAACAGTGTAAAAAAATCACACTTTCAAAAGTATCAAGCAAAGTAAGCACTTGACTCAAAAGCCAGGAAAATATCTAGTGAGCCTCTCCAATAATGGCAGAGGTTTCTTAGATCTGGAGAGATTTTATTACAGAATTAATGGTATGAGAAAACAAAATATAAAACATTGTAACAGCAAAGAAATAATTTAAACCAAAAATAGAGCAGTTCATTTTTGTGTTTGAAGGTAAATAAAAGAGAGAGGAAAAAGCATGGATATAATGGAATTTTTAAATGTTATTAAAATTTGTTTTATCCATTTTTATAAGTGAAGGAACCAAAGTACATTAGCCAGACTCCTGCATAAGCTCCCCCATTCTTCATTGTGCAGTGAGGAGGGTTCACTTCTAGCTCCATCAACCCAACGTGTACCGTATATGCTGCACAAATCATCAAAGAAGGAGGACTCTATGAAGACAACTGGGGTGTAAAGATTGGATGGAAGACTCATCAACAATCTTCGCTGTGCTGATGATACCACATTACTGGCTGAAAGTGAAGACTATCTGAAACATTTGCTTCTTAAGATCAAGGAACAGTCTTAAAATGTGTCTGTGCCTTATTGTGAAGAAGACAAAGATCCTGACAACCGGTAAAATCAATAAGTTCATCATTGATGGAGAAGAAATAGAAATAGTGGGCAATTTTAACCTGCTTGGATCAATATTCAATAAAGAAACGTTAGGCAGTCAAATACGATGGCGCATTGCTCTTGGATGTAGGACCAAGACAAGATTCTCAAGAGCAGAGATGTCTCTCTCCATACAAAGATTCAACTTGTTCAAGCCATGGTATTTTCAATAACAACATATGGGTGCAAAGGTTGGACAGTGAAAAATATAGGAAGAAAATCGATGCTTTTGAATTATGATGCTGATGAAAAATGCTGTGTATATTATGGACTGCCCGAAGAAGAAGCCAGTCAGTACTAGAGCAGATCATACCTAAGCTTTCTTTAGAAACTCAGATGATAAGACTTACACTTTCATACTTTGTACAGATCATGTAAAGTGAGAGATCATTAGAGAAGGACATCATGCTTGACAAGGTGGAAAGTCAGTGCAAAAGAGGAAGGCCAGCAATGAAATGGATCAATATAATAACAGCAGCTATGAATGCCACTCTGTCAACAATGAGCCGCCTGAATGAAAACTGAGCACTATGTCACCATGAGTCGACATCGACTCAATGACACTTAACAACAACAACAACAGCAGCAGCAGTAGGAGCCATTTTACAAATATACATGCGGGAAAAATTGATGAAGGAGACCTGGCCACTTGCACATGGTGTTGCATTTCATAATATGCATGCGTAAATATCAACACCTACATGTGTATCTCGGCTATTTTGTAAACCTAGATGTGCAGCTAATCACTTACAGAGGCCTCTATTTTTACCTCATTTCAATTTGAATGAGGAAATAAATATTGTGGGATAAAGGGGGTTATCCCCTTTAATCCTTCCTTTCAAGGACTAGCTGAAATGAGCTCTCTTTAAATGCCTTTTCATGTCAGGAAGCAGGTATAAATCTGGGCATGGCCAATTTTGGGTTTGCATGTGCATTTGCTATATGAAATGGGGAAGGGGACTGCGCATGCGCCCTGCATTCCCAAAAGGCTTTCTTTGAAAGCTGGAGAAATGCTCCACATGAGGGCTCCATCGGCGCCGACGTCACCCATATGTGAGGACTGATTTCTGCTGCTCCTGGAGAACACCTGATCTCCAGGAACAAGCAGGAATGAGTCTTCACATATTGGTACGTCGGTACCGACAGAGTCTGCGTGGGAACGCTCCCCAGCGTCCAATCAGAACGCTTTTGGAAGCATCCCAACACGCCTGCGTGCTGCCTTCCCGCCTTTCCCAACTTGCTCTCCTCAGTTTTCGTTTTTCCGCGGAGCCGGCAGGACGTCCTCCTGTCACCGCAGAAAATTGTTCCTTTATTTTTGTTTTTTCTTGTGGTCGCGTCTACCTTCCCTCGACGCACCGGTACCATCGGTGTTTTCTTCTTCTTTTCTTTTTCACATATTTCCTTCTGTAGGAAATTTTTTCCTATTTGGTGCCTGACAGGCTTCGGCCTGCTAGGCCTCTCCATTTCCCTCATGGAAATTCTAGCCACTAGAAAGTGTTTTAACTGTGGCACTACCAAATTACTTTTAGACACCCATAATTGGTGCCTTCCGTGTTTGGGACTTGAACACAATCCGCTGGACTGTCCCTCCTACACTTCTATTTCTGCAGGAAGTTTTCAGCATCGAGCTCAACTCGATACGCCGTTCCCCTCAGTCCTGAGGGTACCAGCTCCATCTTCTTTTTCGCAGGATCAGGTAACCAAACAAAAGTCTGTAAAGACTAGCCAGTCCTCGGGTGGTAGATCTCATGGCCTTCATAGAGATGCCTTTCGGCTTGCCCCCGAGGACATTTTGGCTTTAAAACCCCGGCGGGAGGCTTCTGTCTCCAAAGCACTAACGGGGTTTCAGGTTGTTCCTGGGGTTTTTCCCTCGGTGAACATTCCTGAGCCATGCCCGGTGGTGGTATCCGCTTTGAGCGGTGCCGGTACCCCGGCATCGGCAATGGTGCTGGACAGAGTAGATGGAGCGTGCTGGTCTTTGTCTGCCGTTCATATACTATGTTAAAATATATATATGTTTATGTATTTTGACATAGTATATGGACGGCAGATGGAGACCAGTGTGCTCCATCTGTTCTGCCTGGTGGGGTGGCTGGAGTGGTTGTGGCTGCAGCTCCGTGAGGGTCACCCCCCCCCCCCCCCCTCTATTCCCGTTTGGGGTTGGGGAAATGGAAAGAAATCAAGCTTAAATCTTGAGTGAGTGAGTATGCATGTATGCATTTCGATCTTGGGTTTTTTTGTAATTGATATTTTAACTTATTTGCTTTTTTGCATGAAAAACTTTGGCTAACTTCTCAGCCTCTTCTTGATTCTCCACAGAATCTTACCATGCTTCTATATCGTACTAAATTTTTAACCACTCTGGGATTATTACTTTTATCAACTGCTAAAATGTAACTTGAATTTTAGCTAAATACCTATTAGCTTCTCTCTTCCAAATTGTCCTTTCAGAATCTAATAGTGTTCTAAACCACATTCTCTCCAACTTATGTTTAATATATGCTTCTGGCATTGCAGTTCCTCAGTATTATAGGCATTATTAGTAGCACACAAAGGTAAGTAATGCTCTGTTATGTCCAGGGGACATTAGCAACTAATACCCAGCCCGAAGTTCTATCAGTGTGCTGGTAATGAGCCACGAAAGAAGTCTCATATGTATGTGTGTATGCATATACAGGGTGGCCCAAAAAAAGTGAGAACATCTCGTAGCATATAAGTTATTTAAAAAGTCAAAAAGACAGATGTAAACGATTGACGAATTAAAAAAAACAAAGATGGCAACCGGAAATTGTCGCAATAAAGACGTTATATAGCTAAAAAAGGTAAATAAGTAAACTATTTAAGCTTTTAATTTACGAGGTGTTCTCACTTTTTTTGGGCCACCCTGTATATGTATGTGTATGTATATGTATGTGTATGTATATGTGTATGTATATAATGTTTGTTATGGACAGCGAGGTAGAAAAATATACAGACATACAGCTAAAGATATATAATTAGAAATATGAGAGAGGAAATTGTCAGAGCATAAGATTAGTTAGACAAAGTGATAAATCACTGATTTAGTAACCAGAAGTCACCGATTCGCTCTGCACTAAGAAGAGTTATGGAATAAGTTTCTAGCTAACCATTGCCCATCCGGAGGAGGAGAAATAAGATTGTACCTTAGCTTTGCTGGCACTCTGGTGGCTGAGGTCCGATAAGTCTCTGGAGCAGCACGGGTCCAAAGAGGCAGCTAGGCTAGATAATGTAGGCTTCAGCCCTCTCAGAGGCGTATCTGTGAAAGTCTCTTCTCAGTCCTTAGGAGAACGGCCTTGCACACACAGGTAGCAGAAACAAGGTAAAAAGGCACAAACAGCAAAAAGGCGTGAAAGTTCTATGCAGACTGTATTATTCTTTCTCCAGGACCAAGCAGGAAGTCAGTCCTCACTTATGGGTGACGTCGGCGCCGACGGAGCCCTCGCGGAGCAATTTTCCCCAGCTTTCAAAGAAAGCCTTTGGGAATTGCAGCGCGCATGCGCGGTCGTCTTCCCGCCCGAAGGTGCCATCTTAGCCAGTCTTCTTTTTTCCGCGGAGCCCTACAGACGTCCCCGTCTTGTCCCCGCGAAAAAGTTGATTTTCCTCTTTATTTTATACTTTTTTCTTTCGGTTCGACGCCGATCGTTTTCCCGCCCGGACTCGCGACGCCGGTCTCGAGTCCTCTTCCGTTTTTTCGGTTTTTCTGACTTAGTCAGCTTTCGTTTTCGTTTTCCCTGGCAGCCCGGTCCTTTGACCTCGCAGGGGCCCTTTTTCCCCCGATGGCTGCCAGTGGCTTTAAGCGGTGTGGTCGGTGTGACCGAAATATGTCACTAACCGACACACACGACTTTTGCCTCCGCTGCCTGGGCCCGGATCATGAGGAACTGATCTGTGGGCCCTGCAGCAAACTGTCCTCGAAGGCGTTGAGAAGTCGGCGGCATCAGCGCGAGAGAATCTTCGCTGACCCCAGCCGTACCCGGACCTCGTCGGAGGCCTCCGTGTCGAAAGGCTCCAGCTCGGACCGTCGCCGGAGCTCCTCCGACCGGGGTTCTCCCTCCGGGGACCATCGTCGGAAGGAAAAACCCGCGAGGGCGGCGTCGGTGGACGCTCCTGGCTCCGCGAGGGCCAGGTCGCATAGCCCCGACAGCCGCCCCGGGTCCTTGGAGAAGGAACACCTCCCGAAGCGACCTCGCCTGGAGTCGGAGATGCCTGCCCGGGTAAGTCCTGTAGTCCTTCTGGACTCGCCTCCACGACAGCCGACGTCGGGCCCGACGCCGTCGGGGCCCGAGTCGGGGGCTGCTGGGTCACCTGAGCTCCGACTCAGGTTGACGGCCTTGGAGAGCAGACTGTCTGCCTTCATGGACCAGCAGCGGGCACTGCTCGCTGGCTTTGCTGGCGTCGCTGCCCCGACCGCCGGGACGTCGACGTCCAAGTCGACCCCGGAGACCGAGCCGATCCTCGAGTCGATGAGAACTCGAGTCGATCCTCGGTCGAGGTCGCCCTCGGCCTCCCGTTCGGGACCGAGGTCGCCGACGCCGACTCCCTCGGCGTCGGGGCGGCTGGCGCCGCACCCTGCCCGGGCCGACCCCACCGAGTCCTCGTCGGAGTCGGTCTGGGAGTCTGAGGAGGAAGAGTCACCTGATTCTTTCCGGACTCGGTGTGTCCCATCGGACTCTCCGGAGTCCGAGCCTCGGAAGCAGTCCCCCCCGGAGGATGCCCGGTTCTCGGACTTCGTTAGGGATATGGCCAAGGCTTTGGCCTTCCCTGCGGATCCCGAGGAGGAGCCTCGAGCCGAAGAGCTCGACGCCCTCCAGTATGACTCTCCCGCGAGGGAACACTTTACTGTGCCGGTTCCTCCTATGCTGGAACGACTACTCTTCCGCATGTGGGAGAGTCCGGCCTCCTCGCCGGTCCTGAGCAAGCGGGTCGATTCTATCTATCGAGTCCGCAAGAGCCCTGGCTTTCAAAAGGCACAGCTGCCACACCATTCCATGGTAGTGGAATCGGCCATGCATCGTCTTAAGAGCCAGAAGATGCACTCCTCGGTGCCTCCTGGAAGGGAGGCCCGTAACCTGGATGGCCTTGGCAAGAAGTGCTTCCAGGGCTCTATGCTCGCCTGTCGTGTCCAGACTTACCAGCTATACATGGGCATGTATCTCAGGGATCTGGCTAAAGAGCTAGCCGGATTCTCCGCTGGTCTCTCCGAGGAGCCCTTGCGGAGGTTCCTAGCCTTGTCCACGGGTATTCGGGAATGCTCAAAGTTCATGTCCCGAGCAGCCTATGATGGCTTTGAAGCCTCGGCTCGAGTAGCCGCAGCCGGCATCGGTTGCCGCCGACAGGCTTGGCTTCAGTCGTCCGACCTTGAGCCCTGGGTACAGGACAAGTTGGTCGATGTCCCCTGCCGAGGCGAAAACCTCTTTGGCAAGCCCATGGCGGAAAAGGCTGCACAAATTGAGACTGAGACTCTCACCAGGACCAGGCTTTCTAGGAAGACCTCCGCCCCTTCCCAGAAAAAGAAGGGCTCGGGAAAAAAGTCCTTTTACCCGAGGAAGGCAGCTGCCTACAAACAATACCCCCATTATCAGGCCCCTGCAGCTCCCCAACAGGGCCAGCAGGCCAAGGGACGGGGTAACGGGTCCCGTAGGCAGCAAGCCCCCAAGCCTGCACCACCAGCCCCTGCTCAGCAGGGTGGGGGTTTTTGACTCGCTCAGCATAGCCTCTCCCCCCCCGCTGGTTCCCCCCAGCACCGGAGGCCGGCTGGTTCACTTCGCCCACAGGTGGTCCAGCATCACCGCAGATGCCTGGGTGCTTCAGGTCGTGCGAGAGGGCTACCTTCTCCACTTCTATCAGGTCCCTCCCTCCTATTTTCCGGGAGAGCCTCCGCGCCCCCCTCTGCACAGGGAGTTGCTCCTTCAGGAGTTAGCAGGTCTTCTGCAGGAACAGGCGGTGGAACCGGTGCCACACCACCTGAGAGGTCAAGGCTTCTATTCAAGGTATTTTCTGATACCAAAGAGAACAGGAGGCCTCAGACCCATCCTGGACTTGCGCAACCTCAACAAGTTCCTTGTGCGGGAGAAGTTCAAAATGCTTACCCTTGGAATCCTTCTGCCCTACCTCCAGCAGGGAGATTGGCTATGCTCCTTGGATCTAAAGGATGCCTACACGCACATCCTCATCCACCCAAGCCACCGCCAATACCTAAGGTTTGTGGTGGCAGGAAATCATTACCAGTACAGAGTACTGCCCTTTGGCCTGTCCTCCGCACCGCGAGTCTTCACAAAATGTCTCGCGGTCGTGGCGGCCCATCTCCGGCTTCACGGCCTCTATGTCTTTCCGTACCTCGACGACTGGCTCATCAGAGCAGCGTCCGCTCAGGAGGTCACCAACGCCACGTGCCGCACGGTGACTCTGCTGCAGCACTTGGGCTTTGTCATAAACTTCGCAAAGTCCACTTTGCTCCCCTCACAGGATCTCGAGTTCATCGGCGCAAGGCTGCACACTCCTCAGGCGCGAGCGTACCTACCGCTCGACAGGGCTCAGCGGCTCATGGACCTAGCCGACCGCTTTCGCAGCCAGCCCCTGGTCTCCGCCAGGCGCTTCCTGAGACTGCTCGGCCATATGGCTTCCACCGTCCATGTGACCCCCAATGCCCGCCTGAATATGCGGTCTGCTCAATGGTGTCTCCGCCGGCAGTGGCGGCAAGCCACAGGCGGCCTAGCAGACCTTGTGCGCGTCTCCGAGCCGCTGGTCTCGTCTATCCGGTGGTGGCTCCGGCAGCCGAACCTGATATTGGGAATGCCTTTCCAGTCACCTCAGCCGACCCGGGTGCTGACCACCGATGCATCTCTCCTGGGCTGGGGAGCACATTGCCAAGAGGCTCGTACTCAGGGCCTCTGGACCAAGTGGGAGTCTGCTCAGCAGATCAACTTCCTGGAGCTCAGGGCGATCCGCCTAGCTCTCAGGGCCTTCTCCCACCTGACCTCCCAACAGTCCGTCCTTGTCCAGACGGACAATCAAGTTGCCATGTTCTACGTGAACAAGCAGGGGGGCACGGGCTCCTTCCTCCTCTGCCGGGAGGCACAGAAGCTCTGCTCTTGGGCCGTCAGTCACGGCATTCTCCTCAAGGCAGTTTATCTCCCGGGCCAAGAAAATTGCCTGGCGGACAAACTCAGCAGGGTCCTCCAGCCGCACGAGTGGCGTCTGGATCCCCTGATCGTTCAGAAGCTCTTCCTCAGGTGGGGCCTCCCCACGGTGGATCTCTTTGCCAGTCCTCACAACCGGCAGCTTCCTCGCTTCTGCTCTCGTCAGCCACACCCCCTCCGGGTTGCGGCGGACGCTTTCCTGATCTCATGGTCGGGGAGCCTTCTGTACGCTTTCCCTCCCATCCCGTTAGTCTCTCGGACTCTTTTCAAGGTTCTCCGAGACAAAGCCTTCATGATCCTGGTGGCCCCTCGCTGGCCCAGGCAGCCGTGGTTTCCGCTCCTGCTGCAACTGGCGGTGGAGGATCCAATCCCTCTGGGGGTACAACCGGATCTCCTCACTCAGGATCAGGGGTCCCTACTGCACCCCAACCTCAGGTCTCTCAACCTCATGGCCTGGCTGCTGAAAGGGTAGTCCTTGCTCCTCTTCTCTTGCCGGCGGAGGTGGAGGAGGTCGTCTTGGCTTCGCGACGGCCTTCTACCCGCAAATGCTACGCCCTTAAATGGCGTCGCTTTGCAATCTGGTGTTCCCAACAGTCTTAGGATCCCTTCTCCTGCCCGGTGTCGGTGATCTTACAGTACTTGCTACACCTCTCTAATCTGGGACTTAAGTCCAACTCCGTCAAAGTTCACCTCAGTGCTCTTTCGGCACATCATGTGCCGGTGGACGGCAGACCTCTCTCCAACGACCCTCTCGTAGCGAGGTTTCTCCGAGGTCTCCTTCTACTTAAACCACCTCTGCGCCCGCCTGCGCCGGACTGGGACCTGAATGTGGTTTTGCAGCGGATCACCTGTCCGCCTTTTGAACCTATGGCTACATGTTCTCTCCGTTTTCTGTCTTGGAAAACACTGTTCTTGATAGCCCTCACTTCCGCTAGGCGCGTAAGTGAATTGCAGGCCCTCGTGTCTGATCCCCCCTACACTCGATTCTACAAGAATAGGGTAGTCCTACGGACTCACCCAAAGTTTCTGCCTAAAGTGGTCTCCCCTTTTCACATGAATCAGGAGGTGGTACTTCCAACCTTCTTTCCCAGACCACACTCCAGCCGAGCTGAGACGGTCCTCCATACCCTGGACTGTAGAAGGGCATTGAACTTCTACCTTGACCGTACGCGGGAGCACCGTAAAGCTGCTCAGCTTTTTGTGTCTTTTGACCCCAATAAATTGGGACTCCCGGTCTCCAAGCGTACTCTGTCCATCTGGGTTGCGGACTGTATCTCTTGGGCTTATGGGGCAGCCGGACTCGCCTTAGAAAGTCGAGTCACGGCTCATTGCGTTCGGGCAAAGGCCACGTCAGTGGCTTGCCTCCGCTCTGTTCCGCTGGCAGACATCTGCCGGGCCGCTACTTGGTCTTCGAGCCAGACTTTTGCGGTCCATTACTGTCTCGAGAGGGAGTCCCGTAGGGACAGTGCTTTCGGACAGGCAGTCCTCCGTAATCTCTTTGAGGTCTGAGCAACTCCTACCCTCCATCCCGGATGTGGGCTACCGGTGGGTGATAATTCAGCGAAGATTCTATCCTTCTGTGCTGCTGAGCTAGAGGGAGCTCATTTTTGTGCTTAGGGTCTCCGGTAGCCTTGAGCTTGGGAGTCCCATAAGTGAGGACTGACTTCCTGCTTGGTCCTGGAGAAAGCGTAGTTACTCACCTGTAACAGGTGTTCTCCAGGAGCAGCAGGAATCAGTCCTCACTACCCTCCCTCCTCCCCTTGGAGTTGCAATCGTCTGCTTATGTTCTTTTGCAAATTTTTATGCTGTCTTTTTTAGCTATGTCATCTGACTGGCTAAGATGGCACCTTCGGGCGGGAAGACGACCGCGCATGCGCGCTGCAATTCCCAAAGGCTTTCTTTGAAAGCTGGGGAAAATTGCTCCGCGAGGGCTCCGTCGGCGCCGACGTCACCCATAAGTGAGGACTGATTCCTGCTGCTCCTGGAGAACACCTGTTACAGGTGAGTAACTACGCTTTATGATGAGTCTCCGTCATAGTTTTGGTGATTGGTTGGCACAAGACAGTGTGAGGTGTTCTCAGCGAATCAGAAGGTAATGAACAGGTGTTCATCCTGCAGGCCTAGGAGCCATAATGAGGGAAGATAACAGTATGCAGTTCCAGACATCCCAAGGCCAGTAGCATCGTTAATGGATGATGAAGATCAGAGAAGCAGATGTTCTTGCATCTAGACAACTAATTGGCCTGGGAAACTAATTGGATGGAAACAATAGTCTTCTGTATGCTCAGGTATGATCACTTGGCAAGCATTTGTGTGAAGGTCAGGTCTGAGACTGTAAGCACAGCAAAAGTCCTTTGTAGCAGGAAACCATCTTGTTTGGTCAGCTTTGATTCAGGCTTCAACATCTGAGTAGGCCGGAGATCTGCAGGTGCAGAATTGCAGGGGTACCAGCCCTACAGTATACCAACCTTTCTTTCCTCTTGAACGTGTAATCAAACTCTGGAATTTGTTACTGGAGGATCTAGTAAAGGCTGTTAGCTGGGTTTAAAAAAGGTTTGGACAAGTTCCTGGAGGAAAGGTCCATAAACCATTATTAAGAAAGGACCCAGGATATCAATGCTTGACTCAGTACAAGCATTGTGGAACCTGTGTCTTTTGGGGAAACTGCTAGGTACGTATGACCTAGATTGGCCACTGTTGGAAACAGGATACTGGGCTTGATGGACCTTGGTTTGACCCAGTATGGCATATCTTATGTTCTTATGAAACATTCCACACCGATGATCGCAGTCGAGCGCTTTTGGTATCTTCGGTGCCGCTAGAGCCGCTACCGACCGATCTTCCCACATCAGTCCCAGTACCGATGCTGGTATCCACGTCGGTACCCTCCCAACATGCATTGATAGACTCGCTTCTTTCGATACTGAGTCTAGAATCGATCTCTAGTCTGGATTACTGGGTACCGACTCGTCTCGGTACCGATTTCAGACGGTACCGCAGACATTCCACCGATGATCAAGGTCTGCCACATTCGGTTACCATGGTACCGATAGTGCCATTACAGACTGATCTTCATATATCGGTGTCACCGACGGTACCGATCCCGGTACCGGTATCAACATCGGCATCGGTGTCGGTACCTCCCATGCTAGCCAGCTCGCTTCCTTCCATACCGAGTTTGGAATCGATCCCTAGCATGGACGACTTGCTACCGACGAGTTGTGGTACCGGTTTTCATCGGTTCCCACAACTATCTTTCAAAGATAATCTGATGCCCCACCCCTCCAGATCTGCTATTCCACAGAATCTGAATGAGCAGGTGGCTGCTAGAGCTAGTTCTTCAACAGATCTAGTTCTTCCTCCTCTTCCTCGAGGACTCCCCTCTGAGGAGATTTCTTTTCAAGCTTTAATGCTTGATATGGCGAAGTTACTTGCCATTTCTATACCTGGTCAAGTCCCTGCACCAGTGGATCCACAACCTATACAGATCCCCTGCAATCCAAAGGAAGTCATTATGTTTCCTTTGCATCAAACCTTGCAGGATCTCCTATTTAGAATGTGGGAAACTCCTTTAATGGTATCCCCACCTTCTAGGGCAACTGATCTTCTATACAAGGTGCCCCCTTCTCCAGGTTTTCAAAAGCCTCAACTTCCTCATCATTCTCTGGTTGTAGAATCAGCAATGAGGCGTGTTAAGAGTACTAAGAAGCACTCTTCTTATCCGCCAGGTCGTGAGGCTAAGACTTTAGATGCCTTTGGACATCAAACTTTCCAGGCATCCATGCTGTCAGCAAGAATCCTTTCATATATTTTCTATATGGGATTATCTCTTGAGGAGGTCACAAAAGATTTATTGCTTTTGACCCCTTTCCCCCAAGAGCCTAAAAGAGCAGATTTTTCTATGCTAGTCAATCATGCTCAAAATATTTCTAAGTTCCTTACTCGTGCTTCCCTAGACTCTTTCGAGTCTGTTAGCAGAACTGCTATAGCCATAGGAGCACGACGTAGAGCCTGGCTCCAAGCTTCAGACTTGGACAAATCTGTACAAGATAGACTGGGAAATGCTCCTTGCACTGGAGAAAATCTCTTTAATAAGGAGACTTTACTCCAGGCTGCTCAGTTTACCACTGACACTATTGCTTTCAGAGGCTTGTCTACGCCTTCCTCTATCCCAGTTTGTAGAAAGTCTACTACTAAGCTTTGTTCCCCTAATGGGAGAAGGTTTTATCCATCTTCTACCCATCATACAGATGTTTCTCGGCAGGGGAATCACCCAGCCAGGCTCAGGAAACCACAACTTCAACGGGTTCAGCAAACCCAGCAGCCGTAAGGTTGCTGATAAACTCTTCCCTGAATCCTTTTTCCTCTTGAGGTTTAGATCCTGTAGTTTGCTTCTTACCTCTACAAGCATCTACATCGGTTCCATCCTAAAATTTACATATGTCCCTCTCAAGGGCACATCCTAACTATTAGCTCAATGAGCTTCTTGAGATGATTATGCTTTACAGGTACTACAGTTACTCCTTGTCCTCTGAACTTACACAGAGGAGTAACAGCTGTCAATAAGGCCACCATCCCTTACCTTTGACTTTCTCCTTTATCAGCATCTCTCTTACTACTTATTAAGGATTTCCTTCACAATAAGTCTTCTTTTCAACTCTGCCACTCTTTCCAGGACATTTGGTCTGTAAGAGTGATACCACTTTATTGAGGGCTTTCCCTTAAGCCCCTAACAGTTTCTTTCAGAGTTGTCTCCCCCTTGCATTCTTAGTTCTTCCTGGCAGCTTTTCACACAGTAGCAGAGTCTTACCTCCCCTACTTCTGTCTGTATTTCTTTCCCAACCTTGGGACCTTCTGCTGCCCTATCAATAGTTAGAACTGCAGGGGTTCTTACTGCTTAGACCACTGACTTGCTGTCCAAGCAGCCAGGGCTTCTTCTCCAATTTCAATTGTTTCTGGCCTAGCCACTAAGTCCCAGACGGTTTAAGAACCTTTTCTGGCTATTGTTGCAGACCTTACCTTCTCTCCTTAGCCTCCCCAATCCTTGGGCTTGGGGAGTAGTTCATGCTGCCTGCGGGCTCTTGAACATCAGGTTTTCTTCTAATTAACCTGCAACATGCTCTCTGCATCTCTACGGAGCAGCTCTACACTATGGGGCTTTGTTAGAGAGCACATAATGTCAGATGGTTATTTATTTATTTATATTTATTTAGTATACATTTGTATACCGCTACTTCCAGCGATCAGTAGCGGAAGGTTAGGAAGGGTTTTACCTAATCAGGCTTACTGGATTCTCCTTGTCCTTACCATTTCCATTAAAGGCTTCTTAAATAAAGGTCATAGGCCTTTGATTAAGAGAAGACCTAAAGAATTATCCAGTTCCCTGGTTTGCTTCACATCTCCAGGGGACCCCTTCACCAGAGATGGTTTGTTTTTCACTATAGACCATCCCTGTCTGTTTTTTTCCTTCCATCCTCAATTCTTCATGGCGTGATCCATGTTGAGCACAGGAATGCACCATACCCTTTTTACCCTCATTGAGGGTAAATATGGTTTTTTTATGGCATCTTTTTCTCCAGCTACCTGCTGGAGTTATGGAAGGACTCAGACTCACTGTCTGCAGATTAAAAACATCCTCTATATTTTCCAGGTAGGTCTCCACTCCTGGTTTTTCATGGGCAAGCGTTCCTAGAGGACTCTAGACTTCTCTTGCTAATGAGGGAACTCCCTGCACTTCCTACCCTTTACCAGGAAGTAGGGATTCTCTGAATATCTTCTCAAGCAGGTACCTCCCTTCTTGTTGTTAGATAAATCTTTCTCCACATACCCTATGTGCAGACATGGATAAGTATACATATATATATTTCTCCAGGACCAAGCAGGAAGTCAGTCCTCACATATGGGTGACGTTGGCGCCGACAGAGCCCTCGTGCGGAGCATTTCCCCAGCTTTCAAAGAAAGCCTTTGGGAATTGCAGCGCGCATGCGCGGTCCCCTTCCCGCCCAAGAGTGCCATCTTGCTCAGTCTTCTTTTTTCCATGGAGCCCGACGGACGTAGTTCGTTTTTCGCCAAGGAAAAAGTTGATTTCCCTATTTTTTGTACTTCTCCTTCGGTTCGACGCCGGATCCTTTTCCCGCCTGGGTCCAATACGCTGGTATCGAGCCCACTCTCACCTTTTTTGGTTTTTGTCCTTCGTGACTAGCGTTCGCGGCATTTTTTCTTTTTTCACATGCAGCCCTGTCTTTTGACCTCGCAGGGGCCCTTTTTCCCCCGATGGCTGCCAGCAGGTTTAAAAAGTGAGATCGGTGTAAGAAACGTATGTCTCTTACCGACACACACGACTGCTGCCTCCACTGCCTCGGACCCGATCATGACCCGATGATTTGTGGTCCGTGTGGCAAAATGTCCTCGAAGGCGTTGAGGAGTCGGCAGCACCAGAAGGATAGGATCTTCTCTGACTCCGCGTCCGGACGGGCCCGGACCTCGTCAGAGGCCTCGACGTCTCGGGACTCTGGCCCCGAGCAGCGTCGAGGTTCCTCTGAGCGGGGGTCTCCTTCGTGGGAACAGCGCAGGAAGAAGAAACCCGCGAGGGCGGCGTCGGTGGACGCTCCTGGTTCCTCGAGAGCCAGGTCGCATAGCCCCGATAGCCGTCCCGGGTCTTCGGAGTCGGAGAGGCCTGCCAAGCAACCTCGTCTCGAGATGGGGTCTCCTGGACACGTGAGTGCGGTAGTCCTCGTGGACTCTCCTCCAAGGGAGCCGACGTCGGGCCCGACACCGTCGGGGCCCGAGTCGGGGGCTGCTGGATCTTCTGAGCTCGGACTCAGGTTGACGGCCTTGGAGAGCAGCCTCGCTGCCTTCATGGAACAGCAGCGGGCATTGATCGCCGGTCTCACCGGTGCATCTGCCCTGACCACCGGGACATCGACGTCCAAGTCGACCCCGGAGGCCGAGCCGATCCTCGAGTCCATGCGGGCTCGAGTCAATCCTCGGCCACGGTCTCCCTCAGCCTCCCGTTCGGGACCGAGGTCGTCAACGCCGGTACCCTCGGCGTCTGGGCGGAAGGCATCGGTGCCCGCCCGACCAGAGCTGCTCGACACCTCCTCCGAGGAGTCGGGCTGGGAGACGGAGGACGAAGAGTCACCCGACACCTATCGGACTCGGTGTGTCCCGTCGGACTCGCCGGAGTCCGAGCCTCGGAGACGATACCCACCAGAGGATACCCAGTTCTCGGACTTCGTGCGGGATATGGCCAAGGCCTTGGCCTTCCCCGCGGATCCCGAGGAGGAGCCTCGAGCCAAGGAGCTCGAGGCCCTCCAGTATGACTCTCCCCCGAAGGAGGCCTTTACTGTACCGGTTCCTCCAATGCTGGAGCGTCTGCTCTTCCACATGTGGGAGACCCCGGCCTCGACGCCGGTGTTAAGCAAGCGGGTCGATTCCATCTATCGAGTCCGCAAGAGCCCCGGGTTCCAAAAGGCACAATTACCGCACCACTCCATGGTTGTGGAATCGGCCATGCATCGACTGAAAAGTCAGAAGATGCACTCCTCGGTGCCTCCCGGCCGGGAGACCCAGAACCTGGATGCCCTCGGTAAGAAGTGCTTCCAGGGCTCTATGCTTGCTTGCCGTGTCCAGACATACCAGCTCTACATGGGCATGTATCTCCGAGACCTGGCAAAGGAGATTGCCGGGTTCTCTGCTGGTCTCTCCGAGGAACCTTTGCAAAGGTTCCAGGCCTTGTCCACCGGTATTCGAGAGTGCTCGAAGTTTATCTCTCGAGCAGCCTACGATGGCTTCGAGGCTTCAGCCCGAGTAGCCGGGGCCGGCATCGGTGCCCGCCGACAGGCTTGGCTACAGTCATCCGACCTCGAGCCATGGGTACAGGACAAGTTGGTCGATGTCCCCTGCCGAGGTGAAAACCTCTTTGGCAAGCCCATGGCTGAAAAGGCTGCAGAACTCGAGACCGAGACTCTGACCAGGACTAAACTGTCTAGAAAGACCTCTGCCCCTTCTCAGAAGAAGAAGGGCTCGGGAAAAAAGTCATTTTACCCAAGGAAGTCATCTGCCTATAAACAATACCCTCATTATCAGGTCTCTGCAGCTCCCCAGCAGGGTCAGCAGGCCAAGGGGCAGGGTCATGGGCCCCGTACGCAGAAGGCCCCCAAGCCACCAACACCGGCCCCTGCTCAGCAGGGTGGGGGTTTTTGACTCACAAAGCATAGCCTCTTCTCCTCAGCTGGCTTCTCTCAGCATAGGAGGCCGGCTGGCCCACTTTGCCCACAGGTGGTCAGCCGTCACATCAGATACCTGGGTACTTCATATAGTCCAAAAGGGCTATCTTCTCCATTTTCACCAGGTGCCTCCCTCCTATTTTCCAGGGGAGCCTCCGAGACTCCCTCTGCACAGGGACCTACTCCTTCAGGAGTTGGCAAGTCTACTAAAGGAACAGGCTGTGGAACCGGTGCCCCACCACCTGAGAGGTCACGGCTTTTATTCCAGGTACTTTCTGGTACCAAAAAGAACAGGAGGCCTCAGACCCATCCTAGACTTACGCAACCTCAACAAGTTCCTGGAGAGGGAAAAGTTCAAGATGCTTACCCTTGGAATCCTGCTGCCCTACCTCCAGCAGGGAGATTGGCTATGCTCCTTGGATCTAAAGGATGCTTGTACTCACATCCTTATTCATCCAGACCACAGACAATATCTCAGATTTGTTGTGGGAGGAAACCACTATCAGTACAGAGTACTACCCTTTGGCCTGACCTCCGTTCCCAGGGTGTTCACCAAGTGCCTGGCAGTGGTGGCGGCCTACCTAAGGCTTCAAGGTCTTTTTGTGTTTCTGTACCTGGACGACTGGCTCATAAGAGGCCAGTCTTCCCAGGAGGCCAATCAAGCCACCCTTCGCACTGTGGCTCTGCTTCAGCACTTGTGGTTTGTCATAAACTTCAAAAAGTCCACTTCGCTCCCGTTCCAGAACTTAGAATTCATAGGAGCAAGGCTGGACACTCTTCAAGCGAAGGCTTTTCTGCCAATAGACAGGGCCCACCGGCTGATGGATCTGGCCAGGCAGTTTCAGAGCAATTCCTGAGACTACTCGGCCATATGACTTCCACGGTTCATGTCACACCCAATGCCCGCCTGCACATGCGGCCTGCTCAGTGGAGCCTTCGCACTCAGTGGCATCAGGCCACAGGGAGCCTAGCGGACTCCGTAAGAATATCCCACCTGCTGGTCTCCTCTCTGCAAGGGTGGCTTCATCTTCCGAATCTGGTACTCGGAGTGGTTTTTCAATCCCCTCCTCATTCTCAAGTGCTGACGACAGATGCTTCTCTTCTAGGTTGGGGAGCACATTGCCAAGGGGCTTGTACTCAGCGTCTCTGGACCCCCTGGGAGGCTGCTCAACAGCTAAACTTCCTGGAGCTACGGGCGATACGCCTAGCTCTGAGAGCCTTCTCCCATCTCGTCTCTCACCAGTCTGTACTAGTCCATACGGACAATCAAGTTGCCATGTTCTATGTGAACAAACAAGGCGGCACAGGCTCCTTCCTTCTATGTCAGGAGGCACAATGGCTGTGCTCTTGGGCCGTCACTCACGGAATCCTCCTCAAGGCTGTCTACCTCCCAGGTCAAGAAAATTACCTGGCGGACAGACTGAGCAGGATCCTGCAACCACACGAGTGGAGATTGAACCCGTTGGTAGTTCAGCAGATCTTTCTCAGGTGGGGCCTTCCCACCATGGATCTTTTTGCCAGTCCTCTGAACCGGCAACTCCCGAGATTCTGCTCCAGACAACCGCATCCTCTCAGAGTAGCAGCGGATGCGTTTCTGATCTCGTGGTCCACAGGCCTGCTGTATGCGTTTCCTCCCACGCCACTAGTGTCCCGAACACTGTTCAAAGTCCTCCAGGACGGGGCCTCAATGATCCTGATAGCCCCCAGGTGGCTGAGGCAACCGTGGTTCCCACTTCTGCTGCAACTGGCGGTGGCCACCCCTCTTCCTCTGGGGTTTCAGCACGATCTCCTGTCTCAGGATCAGGGGTCTCTCTTGCACCCCAACCTCCAGTCCCTTCATCTGATGGCCTGGCTGCTGAAAGGGTAGTCCCCTACTACTGCCCCGTGAGGTGGAAGATGTAGTCTTAGCCTCTAGGCGGCAATCCACCAGGAAATCCTACGCTCTTAAGTGGCGTAGATTCTCTGCATGGTGTGCTCAGCACAGCGAGAATCCCTTCTCATGCTTGGTAGCGGTAGTCTTGCAATATTTGCTTTACCTCTCGAATCTAGGCCTTCAGTCCAACTCTGTCCGGGTTCACCTCAGTGCTCTCTCAGCGCACCACTCGCCAGTGGACGGATGGCCTCTTTCCAACCACCCTTTGGTGGCTCGTTTTCTCAGAGGCCTCCTTCTGCTTAAGCCTCCTTTGCGTCCACCAGCCCCTGAGTGGGATCTGAATGTGGTCTTACAGCGGATTACTTGTCCACCCTTTGAACCTATGGCTACCTGCCCTCTCCATTTTCTCTCCTGGAAAACCTTGTTTCTGGTAGCTCTTATCTCTGCTAGGCGAGTGAGTGAACTTCAGGCGCTAGTGTCTGATCCTCCTTACACTAGGTTCTACAGGAATAGGGTAGTCTTACGGACTCACCCGAAGTTTCTCCCTAAAGTTGTCTCCCCTTTTCACCTCAATCAGGAGGTCGTTCTTCCGACCTTCTTTCCCAGGCCGCATGCCAACCGGGCTGAGATGGTCCTGCATACCCTGGACTGTAGGAGAGCATTATCCTTCTACCTTGACCGTACGCGGGAGCATCGGAGGGCTGTTCAGCTCTTCGTTTCTTTTGACCCCAATAAGTTGGGGTTACCTGTCTCCAAGCGTACTTTGTCCATCTAGGTCGCTGACTGTATCGCCTGGGCTTATGGGGCAGCCGGCCTCTCGTTGGAGGGTCGAGTCACGGCTCATCGTGTCAGGGCGAAGGCTGCGTCAGTGGCTCATCTCCGCTCTGTTCCGTTGGCAGACATCTGCCGGGCCGCTACTTAGTCTTCAAGCCAGACTTTTGCGGCCCATTACTGCCTTGAGAGGGAGTCAGTGCTTTCGGACAGGCAGTACTCCATAATCTCTTTGGGGTTTAGGCAACTCCTACCCTCCGGCCCTGGTGTTGGGCTACTGGTCGGGGGCGTTCTCAGAGAAGATTCCTTCCTTACGTACTGCCGAGCTCTTTTTTTTGGCTTGAGGTCTCCGGTAGCCTTAAGCTGGGGAGTCCCATATGTGAGGACTGACTTCCTGCTTGGTCCTGGAGAAAGAGTAGTTACTCACCTGTAACAGGTGTTCTCCAGGAGCAGCAGGAATCAGTCCTCACAACCCTCCCTCCTCCCCTTGGAGTTGCAGTCATATGATTTATTTTGCTAATTTTTTGCTGTCTTTTAGCTATGTCATCAGACTGAGCAAGATGGCACCCTTGGGCGGGAAGGGGACCGCGCATGCGTGCTGCAATTCCCAAAGGCTTTCTTTGAAAGCTGGGGAAATGCTTCGCACGAGGGCTCCGTCGGCGCCGACGTCACCCATATGTGAGGACTGATTCCTGCTGCTCCTGGAGAACACCTGTTACAGGTGAGTAACTACTCTCTCTCTCTATATATATGTATATGTTACATGTATATGGACATCTGCACGTCTATGCCCATATCTATATATATATATGTGATGTATGTATCTGTATTTACCTATCTCTATTGATATGTATCACAATATATCATAGTGGGTAGGTATATGTCTATATACTCTTTCTGTCTTTCTGCCTACATATATATACTTATACATATATATATTTATTCCACCACAGACCGACAGATACTCTCTATCCCTTCCCATGCTGTCCCAGCATACTTAGGGTTCTCCATGATCAACCACTTCCTGTGGTAGTTCAGGAGTTTTTGTACCATGACCTTCAGTTGGGGTACACCTGAAGCCCTCCTCATACTTTCCTTTTCCATTATGAGGGACCTTTTCTGAATCCTCAGAAAATGGGAGGCTATAATGCCTCTTTACTCCTATCCTTCTTGTTATCGGATATAGAGATCTTTGAAGCTTCCTCTCCTATAGAAACTAGGTCTCTTAAGGTCAAAGGAGTTTTCAATTTTATCCAATGGAGACTTCTGCGTTTTCCGCTAAGTCCTACCTCATTGAACTACCCCAGTTCCACTCCGGATCGTTTCTCTCACCCTAAGGGTTCTACCTCAGCCTGTTTTTTGCACAGTTGTTCACCTCTTCTTACATTGAGGTACCCCCTGGGGATATTCTGTTGGTTCATATTTACAAATCCTCATGAACCTCCATATACCCTTCTACAATGCCACCAGGTGAGGTCCATATTGGTTTATTGCTCATCAATATTACCACTAAATATCACCTGCACAGAGCCTATCTTGGCATCCTGTTTGGTCCAGCTGTTCCACAGCACATCTTTTTAGCTCAACTCCTACCCTCCATCCCTGGAATGCCTGGGGGTTCGGTAAGATAGCATGGCTCTCAAACTCGCAACGTGCTGTGACTCCTCCAGGCATCTTAGCTTGGGAGTCCCCATATGTGAAGACTCATTCCTGCTTGTTCCTGGAGATAGCACAGTTACTTACCTGTAACAGGTGATCTCTGGGAACAGCAGGAATAAGTCTTCACAACCCACCCACCTCCCCTAGGAGTTGCATTTCTCTATCTCTATCTTTCCCTTTCTTGCTCTCTTTCGCTTTGCCTCAGCTTTAAAACTTAACTGAGGAGAGGCAGTTGGGAAAGGCGGGAAGGCAGCACGCAGGCGTGTTGGGATGCTTCCAAAATCGTTCTGATTGGACGCTAGGGAGCATTCCCGCGCAGACTCCGTCGGTACCGACATACTCATATGTGAAGACTTATTCCTGCTGTTCCCAGAGATCACCTGTTACAGGTAAGTAACTGTGCTTTACAGGTGAGTAACTACTCTAAAACAAAGGACCAGTGATGATCTTTGAGCATAACTAGCCTGTTATACTAGAGGGCAGTAAGCTTGTATAAGCTCATTTTGGTTGAGGACCCTTGTTAAAATATAGTAATCTAGGTTTTTTTATTTGTTTTTAGTTTATTCCCCCAGATATCTTGGGCGATTTTTGTTTATTAGTTAATTTTATTACTTTTGACCTCTATTAAACTATGGCATCAAATAATGTCCGGCTGGTCAGCTACAGTTATACTGAGGAACAGATGGGCAAGTTATTACAATGTTCTTCACTTATAATTATTGATCCGCCTTTCGAGGAAGGAGGTGAAGCTAGCTGGAAGACCTTATATAATTTACAGCGTCGCCTAATTAGGACAGAGTTTCATGGGGAGACTTTGGCACAATATGTGCAGGTTAAAATGATCCTGAAAAGTCTTCAGATAGTTATAGTTATATAGTTATAGTTATAGTCTTCATTGATAAGTAGATTGGTATTCTGAACAAATGTAGTTTGGACCTTATGCTTTTATAGAGTTTACTTCCAAATTAGAAGGTGATTTGCATCTGTCTATTTCTGATTTGGATTTAAAACATAAAGAAATAGACTCGTCCAACTATACTGTTGTCAGCTGAATTTAATTCTGGTATGGTTAAATTTCGCTCAACAATTAAATAAGTTAAAATTAAAAAGCTTAAAAGAGATTAATATGATTACCAACATGATTCTGTCTACCCTTGGCTAAAGTCTGATTATCTAGATAAAAATGTACATCATGTCAGCAGTGATGATGGCAGTGATCACTCAGAGGATTTTTTAGGATGAGGCAGGAGCAAGAGACGAGGTTGGGGCCGTGGATGGAATTGGGGATACAAGCAAGGGCCAGTTACTCGATCACAGAGTCTAGCCAATCAGCGGTGATTAATTTATTTCACTACCCATTGCATCAGTACAACTGCAAGTGCTGAATCATGGTTTGGGTTATGTCCCCATGTATTCCACGACCTCTTTCAGTTTTGCCTCACTTTTCATTGGTTTGTTCATCTACTTCAATTGAAGGTATTTTTTGATAAATGCCCTCCTGCTCCTGATATTTGTATTCATCCTAAGTCCTCTTGGACCCCTCCGAGTGCAATGGATCCTGCCATCTGTATGTTTAAAGATCTGGTGCTCAAAGGCATTCTCTGTTAGAAGATCCGTGTATCTTTATATCTCGCCATAATCTGTCATCTATTGAAAGGTCAGTCCTAGATCTACTGAGATGTGAAGAGTCAATTGTTATTATTCGGGCTGACAAAGGCACCAGAATTGTGATTCAGGATCGTCCTGCTTACCATGCAAAGACGTTATGCCAGCTATCTGACAGTAAAATTTTATTTGATTTTACCTACAGATCCTGTATCTGATTTATGTTTATATATAAAAAAATCTACTGACTATAACTGAGACTCAAGGATTTCTAACATCTAGAGAGGACAGGTTTTTGATGGAACTAGCTCCAGTAACTCCTATGATTTACTTTCTTCCGAAAGTGCACAAGAATGTTTCCAATCTGCCAGGTTGCCTGATTGTATCAACTAGAGATTCAATATTAAAACAATTAACGGGTTTATTGATCTGGTTCACCTTTGAATGCCCCCTGTCCCTCACTAGCTCCTACTTTATCTGAAACACCCATATCCCTTGCCTCGTCCCTTCAGTTTCTTGGCGTCACATTGTATTCTTCTCTCTGCTTTAATCAGCACATCTCCTCACTCATACACCTTTCCTTTGCTTCTGTCCGCCAAATACGTGCAGTTTGTCCATTTCTCTCTCTGTCTTCACTAACTACATTCATGTTGACACTTTTCATGTCTCAAAACTCAAACCTCTATAAGTGAATCACAGATGCATCCAAAAATATAAGAAATCACTTAGTAGTTCCCGTATGAAAATCAAAGGTGATTCGGACAGTGTTTAACAAACAAAACTTTACTTTTTTGTCGGATCATCTGTCGTGAGGGCGCAGTAACACACTCAATGAACAGATCCTCCTTTTTAATCAACTTTCATTTAAAAGGTCAAGTCGACCCTAATACGCTAGAGACTAGAAATAGCCCTAAAGGACCAGTCTCAGCATAAATCAATTGCTACTATGCATGCAATAAAAATCTTCAAATGCAGATACGAATCTGAAATGAGCGATTATGTAGCATAGAAGTACTTAGCTGGGCCCAGAAGGATTCAATGTCTGGTATCATCCAGAAAATGTAATAGCCAGCTCCCTCAACGATTGAAGTGCACAAACGCGGACATACAAAATGTCGTAAACCAAAGTTGTAATAGTGCAATGTTCCTGGGAGCTGTTCAATGAAGGCCCGCCAGTCTCTCCTCTATGAAGTAGTCGCTTGCCAGGTCGAGTTGTCATGCGACACAAGCAGTGTGTTTCAAGCCTACCATGGTACTGGCTCTTTTTCAAGCAAAAACCCGGCCCAGTTCCTGTTCCGGTCTTGCCCATAATGACTTCAGCAGTGTGCACCGGGACTCAAGATGACATCAACAACAGACTTCCAAAAGTTCATTTAATAGACCACCATTCAATCTCAGTGTTCATACCTAAAGGGGTTATCGTATTCAAGGTGAAAATCCACCACTGTTCACGTCGATGTAAAAAGGCTCGGCGGTCCCCTCCACGTAAAAGCGGAGGTACCCTTTCCAAGATTGTCCATTGTAAATGTGAAAAGCCATGTGAATTTGACAAGCAATGCTGAACCATAGGTGCTGCCAAGGTGTTGGTATTTATTCGTGACCGATGTTCTTGTAACCGCACACGAACAGATCTTGTGGTCATGCCCACATAGAATAACTGACAGGGACAAATAATTAAATACACCACATAATCTGAGGTGCAATCCGTGATGTAACGGCGATAATATCGCAATAAATAAATACCAACACCTTGGCAGCACCTATGGTTCAGCATTGCTTGTCAAATTCACATGGCTTTTCACATTTACAATGGACAATCTTGGAAAGGGTACCTCCGCTTTTACGACAGATGATCCGACAAAAAAGTAAAGTTTTGTTTGTTAAACACTGTCCGAATCACCTTTGATTTTCATACGGGAACTACTAAGTGATTTCTTATACTTTTCATGTCTCAGCTTGATTACTGCAATATTGTCCTAGCAGGTTTGCCTCAGTACCAACTCCACAGATTACAGCTTCTTCAAAATACGGCAGCTCATCTCCTCACCCACTCCGTACACACAGACCATGTTACTCCCCTGCTTGTCCATTTACATTGGCTTCCACCCAAATTCAGGCTCAAATTCAGGTTTACCTATAAGATACTCAACATCGTCCATAGAGTAATTCCCATCGGCACCCCACAGTATCTTGCCGACCTTATCCACATGCATGCCCCCCCCCCCATGCCCTCTGTTCTGTTCATAAATTCGTCTATTCCTCTCTTCCTCTGCATGCGCACATCTCGAATTAACTTGCCATTCTGCCTTCTTCTTTCTGATATTTACGTGATATTCTTTGTCCTTCCGTTTTTTCTAGAGATGTAGTGGCTGCATGTACTACCCCAGGCCATGTCAGCTGTGGAAGCTGTTCTGTTTGTTTTATGATACAAGCCGGTCAATCCTTTGTCTACAATCATAAGCGGTATTACCTTCATTCAGCTACCACTTGTAACAGCGTTGGGGTTGTTTATTTGCTTTTGTGTCCCTGCGGTCTGGGATATGTAGGTAAGACACGACGAGCATTGCGGACACGTCTTATTGAACATAGAAGCAAACTTCGTCATCAAGTGGAGGGAGCCCCACTAGTTTAACATTGTCAGTCACATCATTATTGCTTTGAAGATCTGAAATGCTTAGTCATTACTCAATGTTTGCCTTCAATTTATGGGGGTGATTGGGATAAGACTTTGATTCGGATTGAACAGCGCTGGATTTTTTGTTTGAATACCATTACACCAGCTGGTCTTAATAACTTTATTGAATGGAAGAACTGTTTCTGATTGGACTATTTTTGGTTTCTTAATGTATGACATTATGTGATGTTTCCACAATGTCATATAAGTTTTTCTGCAGTGGTGGGTAGGGTGTCTCTTTTTGATCTTAGTTGCCTTCTTGGGTTTTTTCAGCTTGGTTTTCTTTTTCCTTTTTTCTGCCTGCCTGGTTGCTGCCGTGTGCATGTGGGATTCCTGACGTCAGTTTGTTTCCCCTTTTCATTGCGCATGTTCAGGGTTCCATTTTGGCTTTGTGGTAGTCAGCCATATGCATGGGGAATTCCTGACGTCAGCTGGCTCCTCCTTTTTTAATCGCGCATGTTCAGCATTTTTTTGGCCTTCCTGTGCTTTGTTCTAGTGGCGTGAGCAGTGGGCGTGGAGGCAGTTTTCTTGTGCTTTAAAAAGTACGTCTCTTTTTCTGACTAAGCCTTTATCTGTTGGTCTCTCTTTGATTTTTGAATGTTTTGGTACGTGTGAGAATATTGTTTTTTTTTCTTTTTTGCTTTGGCAGTCCCTCTTCTACTGGTGGCATGGACTAATAAATTCTTCTTCTGATTCTGGCATGGACTAACAACATTTTTCACGAACAGCTCCCTGATGAAGCCGCAAGGGTGAAACACCTGGTGTCGGAGCTTCAGGTTGTTGCCCTGTCCCTCTTGAACTTAATGTCTTGCTTCTGCTTTGTTTGAGGAGTTTTTTTGGCTGCTATTGCTATTTTGCCATTCTGTTATTGTGGCTCAATATTTGCTGACTGCTATTGCCAGGAGCCGCTCACTGTGTGTTTTGGATTGTTGAGCTTTTACAGTTTGGGGCTCAACTCTTTCATATTAGAGGTTTTTTTCTGACCATTGATGTCATTCCGAGTACAGTTCATAGATAGAGCACTACTGTGGCAGGATTTCTGTCTTGGTCTTGCCATATGACTGACTCGTCCCCTCTGTTGGTATTGATTGAAAGGGTGGCTGAGGTCTTTTTTCCTCTAACATAGTGTTGTGTGCTGTTATCGGCTCCTTGTTAGTCTTGCTTGTTGAGTTATTCTCACTTTTTGTTTTTTGTGTTTTGTCATTTCTCTTGTGGACATTATTACTGGTGCCCGTATGCTCTAACTGGTGACTCTTGGTATCACCCCAATGGAAGATCTTATTTTTCAAAACATCATACTGATTGTGACTCTGATTGGATCATTTACCTGATCGTCTGCCCTTGTCTAATGGTGTATGCAGGGTACTAAGTGGAAAATTCAGTTACGACTCAATGAGCATAAGAGTCGTATTCATACAGAAATGGAAAAGGCTCCTCTAGTAATACATTAGATACAGCATCAACATCTAATTTCAGATTTTCGCTGGCAGATTTTGGAACACGTTCCTCTTACTGGCAACAATGTAATAGGGAGAAGAAGCAGACTTTACAAGAGCATGCTTGGATATTTAATTTGTGTTCATTGAACCCTTCGGCCTTAATCAGGCTGTTGATGAATATCTTTGCTGTGCATGGCCCTCTGTCCTCTCATTGGCTGATCCAGCATGTGACTTTTGATGCCTCCGGTATATCTTGTTAGACTGCTGTCGGAGTTTTAAGCTCACGGCTTGCACACAGCTGGCTGGAGTAGGTCATTTTGGGT